>CM076088.1:29951317-32351317 GCA_038088585.1 Chrysina gloriosa | reverse complement strand
CAGGTATTTTTTATGAGGCTCTCAGCATTATTGTCATCTTTGATCCCCTTATGTTTTGACACCCGCATCAATGATATCCTCGGGTTTCTTAACTTTACTAACAGACGGCTTACAGTTCCAGGCAGCTTTCTACTGAAATGCAATAGATTTATATAGATATTTATTTATATAGATTTTGAAACAAGAGAGTCACTGGTTTGGAAGTAGTGATGAAGCGCACCAAACCGAAATAAAAACTGCTTAGTTATTAAACACTTATTAGTTTTACATCTATTTTTAAACATGGCGTTCATTTTCGTAATTAAAATCAAATATCTATGTTTCTAAGATTATGTACAACAAAGATGGTGGACATAAATACTTTACTTGCAAAATAATATTGATTTCGTTGCTGAGAGTCTGTTATCTTTATGTTAGGATGGAATAATTTCACAATTCGTAGCTACCTATATTACACATTACCTTCCATCTCTCTGTATTGGCATATATATATTTGTTTATATTAAATTTTATTGCCACGAGCGCGGTTTGCATAAATTGGAAAAGAACAATTAAAATAATACGTATTTGCTTAGCATTTTCGAAAATTAAAGAAAAACAATGGAAAATACGCGAACGATGAAGAGTCAATTTAAACTTTTAGCTTGCTAATTTCCAGAACCTGCAGGACTTCAGGCTACTTCCCATTACTTGAAGAAAATGTACTTCATTATACTGCATGTCCGTATAAGTAAAATTTTAAATTAAGGTTACTTGTTACATTTCCTTTCTTGTATTAATTTGAAATTATTAGCGGTTTCCTCAGATATTCCTCTTACCATCCGAGACACCAACACATCCGAGCTATAATTAACGTTCCTGGATGGTTGCTGCAGTATAAACGCCGCTGTAAACTTCGGGCTGCTGTATTATGTACATCACTTTTAAATGAATTATTTCTAATATTTCCACACATATTGGACGAATAAGGTTATACACAGAATATGCAGAAACATAATCTCCAATAATGTTACAAGTATTTTTTCTTGAACAACCCGAACAATTCACTTTTACCGCTCGCTTTATCTAGGTTCTTTTTTGCTGCGGTTACTTTACGTGCTCAGGAGGTATAAAATGCATGCGCGGCTAAACCGCTAACGTAAAAGCCGTGTCCGCCAGGCGTACTCGAACCTGATATTTTCCTTTCCCATACAATTTTGTTAGACTCCCTGGCCGAACGAATTTCCTGAACGTTAGGCCGTGAAAGAGCAATGATGGTAACACGTTTTGTGGATTATTTTCGGGTTTCGCTAAATTACCCGACGTATTCACCCTAAACTCAATATGTGGAAGTTAGTATACACGCCTACTGACGGACGAAATGAAATTTGGGAAAGATGAGAATGTTAATTATATCAAACACGAGCGAAATAATATTTTGCTTCTTTTTTATAGCAATTTTCGTAATTGAAACATAGATACAGTTTTCTGGACCCAAACCTCATAGTTCTGCCATTTTCACCGGCGTTCAAAATTTTTGCGAAATACTCAATATTTAGAACACGGAGGGAGAAATATAATTTACGTTAATGGAGAATACATATTTTCAAAGCCATGGGACTATATCGAATCGAAATAAATGATTTGCGATTAGGGAATCTACAAACCTAAAAACAGAACGCGTCATTTTCGAGTTTTAAATCGATGGCCAGCGACTTGAAATCCTTGCCAAGAACCATCTATTCTTTTTAGGTGCTAGATATATAGTTTACCCGACATATGTCAATACTCCGTTACCGTTACTGTTATTTCCCCATTAGAACTTATCGTCAAATACCTGCTTCGTTGTGATATATTTCCAAGCTTTACGCTCTTGACGTATACTTTACGGAAAATAATGGCAACCGGGAATTTATCCGGCAGATATCTATTTCTGAAAGTTCGAATCGAGCATCACATTAAATTTTCAGTGTAAAAAGTTTTAAACGGGGCGCAGTAAACTTAAGCGTTCAATAAAACTGAAACCAGCCGTAAAATAAATCATGAGTGCGAAGTCGGAAAAGCGGGCGGAAACTTTTTTGAAGCTTATCATTTTCAACATGTACGCCTTAATTCTTTTATGCTTCGATTATATGAAGTTTGTTATGAACTAGTGCAAGTGATGCAGTTTGTTTACTTTGTTTACGTTCTTCAAGCTGAACAAGCTTTTACTTCGAATACGTGATAAGAGTAGAAGTTGTTCATTTGCGTTATCGTGGCAGTAAAGTTGCCCACTTTGTCGCTTGAGAGCGGCTTAAAATTATAAAGTGTTAAACAATACATATAGAGCAGTATGTTATTCCTAGCTGTGGTATAATTATTGATAGGATTTCAGCAAAATGGATTGAGCTAAATTTTTTACAAAAAATTTTTTGCAGAAGACAGGAAACATTTTGCTATTTGGGTCGCGATTGTAATATGTTTATGTTTTCGTAGACGTCGTTGAATGACACAATCTTGGACTTTTATTTATCAATAACTTTGTGGTTTCCCCTTGAGTTATGTAAGAACTGGTTATTATGCGGATGATACTATTTTAATTACTCTGGCTTACTGGATGCACCGCACAGTTACTGGTACTTGCTGGATGAAGGTTTGCCACACACTTATGTTACTGTTGCTAATGTCTTTTTTGGTAGCACTAACCTTTTTTGTTTATTGTTTATTAGACAACTTCAAGGTAGTTGTAGTAAGCTTAAACTGTATATGCTAATAATCACGGAGGGAATCATGGTTCATCAATTGCGGGCTATATATATGCTATATATATATATATATATGCCGGAGAGGACCAGGATGAAATCTATCCAACTTCGTTATGGAAGGAGATGGTTGTGCTTAAGGGCCTTCATTCCGGGAAAGCTCTAGGAATGCTATTATCAGTCTTCGCCACTTCCCCTCTGAATGCGCTGACATGGTCCTTATACCAAAAACCTGGTTAACCATCTAGTCCCAAAACTACCGTTTTCTCGCAGTTCTTAAGAGTAACAGAGCGTTTGCTGCACTGTCGTCTCATTCAAGAGGTTGATTCCAAGTCGTATCATCCTCAGCGCTCAGTGTGGATTCAGAAAAGGTCTGGACAGTTCTCAAGGGTGGACTCAACAGCTACTTACCCACGGACACGGTCTTCCTTAATGTGTCCAAAGCCTTTGAAAAGGTTTGGCACCAAAGTGTAATCTACAGGATGTATCGGGACGGCATATCTATAGGATATCTTCGTCTCATCAGTCCCTCTCTCTCCAATTGAAGTCTCCGGACAAAACTTAAAAAGTCTCTCACATCAGGACTAAGTTGCAGGTGATGCTCAAGGTTCAGTTCTTTCTCCGCCTTAATTCAACATCTATACCAGCGATATCCCAACTATACCGCACGCCCAATTGGCGATGTGAACGGAGAAGGTATCTATCTCATCTCGTTTCAGAAGTTATTGAAGCTAGTCGTTTAGATTCTCTGGACTATCTGGGTACATGATACAATACCTGAAGAATCGCCATCCGTTCAGGGAAGAGCACGGCGGTCCTATTCTCATGGATAGGAAAGCGGAAAGCATCTCATGGGGTACCGGCAGATCTGACCATCGTGGTGGAACTATTTCCTGGCATTCCAAGGTCAAGTATGGTGGAGTCATCATGGATGTCCGGCTCGTTTGCGCAATACGCGATAAACCACATACCGGAGATATCCGCGGTCATGATGAACAGTAGTTCGATTCTGCTTTAAAGATCAGGCTCTTCAAGATAATCATTACACCTGCATTGATTTACGTATCAACCGCTTAGATGACTGCTGCAAATTGTCACAGAACAGTGCGCTCTGTATGACTCTGGATGCTCCTTGGTTCGTCATTGTCACTTTCAGTAGGGTCCAGGAATATCCGAACACTGTAGTTGACGAAGTCTTTGATTACAACCCTGCCAAGCGACCGAGGACGATCACTATGTTACCATCGCAAGAACAAGCAGCAGTTCCCCGTTGGGAGGGTGCCTAATCACCAGATACAAAAGAATGACATTTTCCGCTCAGACAGGACGAGTGGAAGAGGGATCGAGTAGCCGGAAGCTCGCATGGGTACCTTTCACGACGAAAAATGTAAAGGAGTAAACTTCGCATCAGTAACAAACCATAAACTATAGAAACGCATCAGTTTTCCAGACATTGCCATTGTAAGAGGAAGTGCGTTTGTGTCGTTGAAATTCAAGCGGTTGTCTTTTAATTTGATTTTATCAGTCATAAAAAGTCTCGCGCAAAGTTGGTATACATTTCAAATCGATCTGCTATTATCGCATTACACGAGGAAGGGCACGGAGGAAGAATTACTGAGACAGTAATAATATCTAAATCGGCAGTGCATGATATCTGGTGGATCTTATAGCTGTGTTTTCACTTTTGACGACTTTAGCTTCAATAAAACGCTTTCTTGCTGGGTACTTTCTTTTATATAATTGAAATGTTAAAACTGTGTAGAATGATACCTGTAAAGCGGTAGAACTTGTCTTGTGTATATAAACATTTTGACAGATGTGTTTCTTGTGTTGTTACATAGCAAAAACATTAGAAAATCATGGCAACAGAAAATGTGAACCTAAAATCTAATGATAAATGTTGGGGGTCGGAACAATACTCTTCACCATTTCTAGGAAAGCAACTAAGGCCGAAGATATATGAATTGACTCGTTATAAATTAAGTTCTGAGTGCAACATCTACTGCCGAATTTTGCCAAGGATATTTCATATTTTTCTTTCAGGAAAGCATTTATTTCCACTATAGAAAGGTAAATAAAAACTATAAATTCATTCTTCAGAATCTATTACAGTTTGACTCACAAAAAGTATCTGCAAAACATGAAATACACAAGTGTTATTAATTTTCTTATTTCTAGACCGCCTAAGAAGAAATAAATCCAGACAAGGATTTCCTAACGATTCCAATACATTCTGTAATAACTGGCTTTCATTGGCCTATATAATGGTGGACTTCACTCAAAAGTTTAAGTAATTATATAGAGGTAGCTAATTATTTTTAAATAGAAAGAGGGGATACCATTCAGTCACCATGTTGATCTCCAAGTTTCTGTTGACACATATCGAAAGCAGATTGTGAGTACCTTCCCAATTTAGAATAACCCGAAATATCATTATACATAAGAACAGTAATGAACTCGCAACCAATCCGAATTGATTCTGTGCAAAATGTTATTTTAAGATAAGTTCCTTGCCTAGAAAAATGGCGACAGAATAAAACATTGATACAGTAAAACTTTTATGAGGTGATCAGGTATTCTTGATAGATTCCTAAAAGATTTTGTTTTATGTAAATGATCCATTCTTAAAGGTCTAAATCTACCTTATTTCCATTTTTGGGGAGCATGAGATTAATTATATAATGACTCTTGGCGTATCCCATAATTTTAATAATGTGAATAATAATAAAAGAAATCGTAATATTGGTAACTTGCTTTTTTGGAAATTTGACGAGAAAGTACCGCCTCTCTTGCCATTAATCTATTTCCAAAGTATATTTATTTAGAAGTAATTATTATTGGATGCTATTTTGGAAATTTGAAGCTATGTAGTAACGGTTCCGATTTTATTCCAATTATCAGATTGCAAATAATATAAATGACGGTGCTATAGTAGTTGATTAATTTTGAATACTACGTGCCCTTGCGGGCATATGCATGTTCTGAAAATTATTAATTCAAACTGTTCTTCGGCATGCCATTTATACTAATTATATTCAACAATTAAAAAGTAATTTCATGAACGTTACCTACATATGCAGCTGAAAACGAGTTTGCGAGTGGAATATCTAGCGAAGTACAAACCTATTTCGACAAATAAATTTACAAGTAGTCTGTTGCGTTGAAGCGCAATTATGACCTGAGTATATAAATGATGTAATTTGTGTTAATTAGATGGTGCGGGATACAAGTAGCAGTACAAGTTATTAATAGAATTTTAGTGTATAGCTTTTCCAAAATCAGTTACTAACGTCTGCTTACATGCACTGTTTAATTTTATCGCGTAATAAAAACAAGGTGGTCAAATTGCCTCAAAATAGCTAGAATTAATTATTAAAAAAGTACGCTTCAAAACATTTGGCGTACAAAGCGTTAATTACAGAAACTAGCATCTCTTTTATAAATGTTAAGTGACAAGGAAATACAGTTATAACGCTGATTTTCCGGGATATCATTATTTCACTCTTGTAAGAGTATATACATATATCGGCTGTATGCAGACCATTTAGATCCATAGCCTCGCGATTTCTCTCCAATTCTTTCTATTTTTTGATCTTTTACTTCCAGTTCTGGATTTTTCTCGTTTAGCGTTTCCCCCACAGCCTCCATCCAGCGTCATCTAAGTCTTGCCCGTTTCCTTTTCCCTTTGGTACCTTCCTTGCTAGATACTTTACGTCTCTTTCTTCTTCCATTCTTTCTAAATGCCTAAGCCATTTCATTCTTCTTGCCTTGATGGTGTTGCTAACTAGTACCCCGTCAAACAGTTCATACGATTCTGCGTTTGTTCTTCATTCCCATCCGAAAATTCTTCTCAGAACTTGTTTTTCCCAAATCTCCAGCTTTTGTTTTGTTTTGTTAGACATTATCCAAATTTCGCATGCGAAGGTTAGAATGGGTCTCAAAATAATTTTGTAGATCCTTACTTTTGTTTACCTTGACACTTCTTTCGATTTGATAATTCCACTTAAACCACCTGCACATTTATTGCTCTTCGCGATCCTCTAGTCCACCTTCGTTTCTTCTTGGCATTTATTATTGATCAGTACTCCCGAATACATAAAACCTTCTTCTTTTTCAAATTCTATCAACGTGCCATCTTGTCTATGTAACTTGAACGTGGTAATAGTTTTACTTCGGTATTTATCTTTTACTTCCATGAATTTCTTCTTTTTGGTGTTGAATTCTAAACTTATTTGTTTCGCCTGCTTCATCAGTTGCTCCGTTGTCTCTTCCAGTTCTCGTCTATTTCTTGCTATTAAGACCACATCATCCGCATAAGCCAATCATTTGTGACTCCTGTTAAACATGGTACCTTCCCTCTCTATACCAGTCTTTCTTATTACACTTTCCAATGCCAAGTTAAACAGGGTTGTTGATAGTGGGTCGCCTTATCGCAATCCTTGATGTGTTTTAGAGCTGGTGCTTCTTTGGCTCATAATTTTTATTTCGTCTTTTACTAATTTTATTAACTTGTTTGGGATTTTTAGTTCTATTAGGATGTGAATTAGTTTGGATCTATTTATACTATCATAAGCTCTTTTAAAGTCGACAAACAACATCTGTGTCGGAATCTCATATTCATAGCATTGTGGGATTATATAATGGTTTATGTTAAGTATTTTGCTACTTAGCCCTCTTGACATATAGAATCCAGAATAAATAAAAATCTGCAGCAGATTGTTTATTTAAATCGTAAAGTGAATATAGTCATAAGGACGATGCTTTTTAAATATTTAAAGATACATGTCGTCAACCTTATTTAATATGTGTACGGAGCATTCACTGGACTTATGGCATACAAAGTGTTCAGGTATAGGAATTGAAATAGATGATATTACACTCGCTACTCTTTGCTGACGACCAGATCATTTTTGTGCAAATCAGGATCACATGGAATACATACTCAGAAAACTTAAGGAAGAGTACGGAAAATGGGGTCTCTCTATTAACTGGAACAAGACAGAATATATGAGCATAGGTGAAGCGATAAACAATCTATCAATAGAGATAGATACGATTGAAGGATGTAAAGGTTTCAAGTACCTTGGTACCATCATTGATAAAACAAGTACCTGAGAAGCTGACATACAAAGTAGAATAACATGCGGGAAAAGGGCAATAAAAACATTGCATGGTTTACTGTGGAATGGCAATATTAGACAAGATGTGAGAGAAGGAATACACTATAATCGAAAATATCGTTTGATATATGTGATGGATTTGATATATGGATATCAAATTCGTATAGGTCTATCGTCTTATTTCGACAAACGTGTCTTGTTCGCTGTATATAGACGGTTCTTTCAGCGAACAAGACACACGTTTGTCAAACTTTACTTATGTGATACATAGATTGTTTCTAAAAAGTAAAGAAATATCATCAATTGATAATAATTTATTGTTTCTCCGTGGAGTCTTATTTAAAGTTTGTACATTTCCACCTACTGAAATCATTCCTCGAAAGATCTATTTCAGTCTGACATCGGTATCTCTGTCATCGCTATGACGAATGTCTCAATCTCAATGGCAACTATGTAGAAAAATAGCTGAAAGTAGTAGCTTTATGTTATATATAATAAAAACCTCTTCATGTCTTGGGTTCTTTTTGATAACCAAACGGAACTTACTTTACGAATCGCCTTTGTAGATTGAAAGTTACAAAATACATTAAGTTTCCAACTATGAAATAAACTGAATGAATGAAATTATAATGAAATTATAATATAATTATATAATAATAATAATTCGTAATTAATAATTATAATAATTTCTCCTAAGTATTTTAAAAACATTTGAATGGAATGAATGCTCCCATATTTCTCAAAGTGGGAAGGAACAAAGCTCACAGACATGAACAGAAGAAAAATGGCGGGGTAAATGGAAATTTAGTTGATATTGAGAATGAAAGAAAAATTATAAACGAATGCAATTCGACACAAGAGTTAAAGTGATAAAAGGTAACTTACGCTACGGACTAAGAGGGATAAAGAACGAAAAAGAAACTGAACACACACTCAAGCAGATCAGGTAGGAATATTATGGATAAGTGTTAAATACAAATGTCCAAATTATACTCTTTCGTATGATCCGCCACATTATACGCCTGGTGTTCGTAACTTTCTGTGCATTATATTTCCAAAAAAATGATCGGTATACGAGAGCCGACAAAATTATCAGCAAGATCTCTTAACCTGACAACCTTAGACTATTTATAACTACTATAACTCTAGCAGGTTACTTAAAATCAAAAGTTTACGAAACAAAAACCAGTAACACTATAGCAGCGTATTCAAGAAGAAATCCACAAAATATAACGAACTGTGATTGATAACGCATTTAGTGAATTTGTAAAAAGACTACGTTAGTGCCAAGAAATCAATGGGGACGAGAGGTGTCATTTTGAACGTTTCATTTAATAGTGTTAATCTGATTTGCTATATTTTAATTTTTCAGTTTAGAATTTCTCGTTTATCATGTTCTGTAAGTTATAAGTAGCATAATATCAGCATTAAATATTCAGCTCAATTTTTTCAGAATTTTGGATATGCAACTTTATGATTTATTTGCACCATCATAAAGGGAAGAAAAATACCGGATTCCAATACTAAACATCTATAATGTCTTTAAAATTTTGTGATGACGTCATAACTAAACAAAAAACAAGTGGAAATTGGAAGGTAAATCGCACATATTAAATTGTATTTTTAAAAATTAAAACCGACGTGTTTCAGCGTTATTACAAAAACTGGTTAGGTTCGTTTTTCTTTAAATATTCCATACTTTAATCCTACACTGTATATATATATACAGTATACATATATCGAGTGATATTTAAAAGTGAGTTTCATGATATAAGTTTCAGTTAACCAACTTCTAGGGAAATTAAAGCAAAGGGAGGCGTAAAATAAGGAGAGTATATCAAAATCTTTAACCTGTCGGCAGAAGAAATAGCAAGAAACGTAAGCCTGTGGTAACTTATTTTGTAATTGTACTGCTGTTACCGCTGTTTGCCCAGGCTAATTATAACAAACTAGCTACAAATAGTAGCCTATGCAGATGACTGGATCATTACAGCGACTATAAAGCCAAATTAATAAGAGAAATAGAAAACTGGATAAACAAGCAAGAAGATTGGAAGTAGAGATGAAGAAATATATGGGAATAGGGAAAGAAAAAACGGTGATGGATAATTAGGAAGAAAGAATAAAGTTTGAAAGCAATCAAGCATATGGTATGATTAGAGACTTATTAAGAAACAAAAAATGAAAAAATGATTAAGAGGAACAAAAAGTAAATCACCAATTGGATGAAAAATTCTAAGATTAAGAAAAGTCGCTTGTACTTCAATAACTTATAATAAGTCCTAAAGTTCACTACTGGTAACCTAATTATTAAGTTTGCTTACACTAAAATAGATATGAGCAATCCCAAATGACAGAAGTATTGATTTTATATACTATGTAGTATCTATGAACTACGAACTCATTGTGTTAAGCAGAAATATTCAGTGCGAAGAAAGATTATTAATTTAACCTAACACAATTTAGTTTTACTACAGCTGGTCTACACGTCAAGTCAATTTTCTTAAAAAAGGGAAAATTTATTTAATAAAGGGAAGTGAAGAGTTGCTAGATGCGAAGCCCATTTAAATTGATTTTGCACCTCCAGCTAGCAAGCCCTCTCTGGAGATATGAGATAAGTAATTTTAATCTTTTCCTGGAAAAATGAAATTCACTTGGCGAGCTGTTCTTGATAAATCTATTAGCATAACTGTTGTGATTGGAGGAGGCAACGAACGGGAGCTAATCGAGGATAAGGCAGGCGAAAGCAGTATTTTGTATATCGGAACCGACGGAAATGTTGATTGGTTGCATAATAGAAATTAATTAAAACCGAATTTCTGCAGAATATTTGCTGGAGATCATTTTTAAAATAAATATTCTCGTCCATTTAATTTTGTTTCTGGTTTGTTTGCGATGCGTACAGTGTCCATCATCGATTGTAACTTCATATCTTTTTACAATTTTTGTTTCGCATGAAACAACTGAAACCAAATAAAGAGCTTATATGCGTTCAAAGTTTGTTAGAACCGGGTTATTTTATTCCTCCAGGAATTAAAGTAAATATTGGAGTTGCATTAAGTTGACGGTATTTGGAGAAAAAATATAAAGAGTAAAACAAAGTTGATCCTAAATTTTATCATTGTCATTGACGATAAAACTACACTGTTAACTACACTCTTATTTCAAAAAGGGAAACAAATATAAACATCTAAACAGATACGGTATTAAATATAAACGGCTGTGCAAGGTTTCGTTACGAACCACTTTAGTCTTGAGAAAGGTAAGTTACAAACAACATCAATGGTTGATCTGTGTAGATTTCAAGATCAACAAAGTGGTTACATAAAATATTCCTGCCTTTTACGCTTTTGAGACGTTGGAGCCAAGCATAAACTTTGGACGAGAAAAGATTGTGGCCGTTCAGACAAGATATGGTAATAATTGGAGGATACAATATCATCAATAAATCTTTGGTACCACGAACTAAAATCATTCTGCTGCAACTACGTAGAAATATTGGCTCTATGAAGCAAATTTCAAGGGCTTCAAATAAAATAAATCGCTTATGCATTGCGTATGTAGGTATACATACATCACAGTGATATATCATGGGAAGCTCAAAGCAATAATTTTCGATTGTCCAGAGATTATAGAATGAATGAAGGATCCACATTTTATACAATCAATGAGTTTAAAAAACAGTTGCCGGGTCCTGATTTGTTTTCTTGTGAAAAACTCTGTTTGTAACAAAAAGGCAGGCGATTACAAACGGTTAGTAGATAACAGGCTTTTTCATTTCAGTAGGCTTGGCTGTAACAAAATGTATAAGCGTTTTCAAGAAAATACTGGCGACTTAATCGAAGAAAATGGTGAATCATTTTAACAGAATGTACACATGTTATAGTGAATTATTATTGTTGTCTTATGCCACTTAGCAAGTCTTACAAATATAACTGTTTGTGTGCACATATGTTAACTGTATCTTAAAGTTAGTTACTTGCGTTTTGAAACTTTTAAAATTGTTATTATGCTTAAAAGATATCAATGTAAACAGTGTATTAAATTAACCAACGGTTTTTGGGACGGGCTGAACGGTATTCTATAATTTTTCTTAAATTGTCCATTTGGTATCTTTTGTTTATATACCTACTACACATTTCGTTTATTCATTCCTTTAAATTGTTACTTTTAATTAATTTAATTAATTAATTAATTAATCATACTGCACTTTATCTATATGTTTATTATTTATGTATTTGTCCCTGAAGAGATTATGTAATCTATTGAACATTAAGATTTTAGTAATATTAGATGTATAAAAAGATGATACTAATAAAATAAAATAAAACAAGAAGAAATATAAATAAAAAATTACAACAAATATGATCATAAAAAATGTATAAGACTCACAATCAGACTAAGACTACATTAGTAGCAAACAACATATACATGTCTCTACCTTAGAGGTAAAGGATTGTATCTCCATTATTGTATATTTAGAGAAAACAAGGTTTAAAGCTTTATAATATAGAAAGAGGAACATTTTTAGTAGAAATAGAATAAACCTCTCATTTGGCTTTTTGAACATTTAATTAAGTAACTAATTCAACTATTTTATTACGCTTCTGATACGTTGTAAAAGTATTAACTCGATATTGACAAAAACTGGAGTTACGATCCTTTACCTCTAAGGTACAGATATGTACCTATACATAAAAGCAAATAAGGGTGCAGTTCAAAAATTCGTTCATAGCATAAAATGCATGATCTCTGAAATGTGCTTTCAATGTAAGTGCAAATTTGTGGGCCACAAAAGTCATACAGAATGCATACATTTGTACAGTCTGTACTGTCTTTTTAATATGATTTTTAGTGTAGGGTATGAGTGCCACTATTCTTAACGAAATTCTTCTGACTTCTGTCGATATATCTGGAAAATATAAGTATATATGTACTCGTTAGGGTGAAAATTTCTTCTTAAGCATGTTTTTGCAGAACAAAGACACGTTCAGCCTCTGCAGACATTCCCCGGAATTGAATTCTATAGACATCAGCACTATGGAAATTTGTGAAATGTCATTTCGCAGCTTGACGAGTGGGCAATTGCTTCATCCTCTTTCACAGAACAGACTACTGCAGACAGATTCTTTCCCAATTCACCTATGTCAGCTTCCCAAGTTAGTTGACTGTTCACATGAATCCTAATAATTTGATAACAGTAATGACTGCTCCTTTAATTAACAAAACCTCTAGATATTGTGTCTTGTTTCGGTTAAGTATCAATTTCTTAGAATTGAATAATATTTCTGCTTTATTAAGCACTCTAGCTGTTTTTCTTAGTAGATTAGGCTATTATCTCCAACCCCATCTCATCCGCGTATAAACAACTTGCTTCACTTGATATATTTACTTCTAAATTGTTCACATACATAACAAAAAATAAAGATTCAGAAACGGAACTCCTGTGAATACCGCATTTCCTAATCATCATCGTTGACATACGCGAATTCATTTCGACATATTTATCTATCGGATAAGTATAAAGCCAGAAGATCGTAACTTCTCCTACGTATTCCGTAGTAGAACAATCTATCCAACAACAAATGCCTAAGGGCGATTTGGATCACAACATATCAACCTTACATGTCGCTCGTTATCTATTACTGCTATTATCGCATTTACTACTTGTATTAAGTCAATTTTAGTAAATTTGTCTTTTCAAGGTCCACGTTTGGCAGCAGTAAT
Source organism: Chrysina gloriosa (assembly GCA_038088585.1). Lineage (NCBI taxonomy): Eukaryota > Metazoa > Arthropoda > Insecta > Coleoptera > Scarabaeidae > Chrysina > Chrysina gloriosa. The sequence goes on along the minus strand of CM076088.1, from coordinate 32,337,750 downwards.
GAAGTTGTTTTTATCCAATAAATTAATTAATTGATTTCCGGGTTGCAACCGGAATTATTTTTTAGAAACCTGGCAATACGGATATTGGCTTAAAGTTTTCTGAGGCATTAAGGTCCCTTTTTGATGTATTGGCACCACCTTGAAAACTTTAGTTCTTTAGGAAAGATTCGTTCTTCAAGGCATTTACTTAGTGTGTTAGTCAGTGGATTAAGAATACTACGAGCAATTGCTTCGTAGAACAACCATAATGATCCAAAGTGTTTTTGGATTTAATTTTTCTAAACATCTCCTTCAGTTTAGAATAATTTACTGACGTGAAGAAATATGATTTTCCAGATGTATTATTTATTTTAGGTAGCAATTCGTCTGCATCAATAGAAGGCTGACTAAATGCCTATTTTCCATGGCTTATAAAACACTGATTGTTCTTTGACGTTTTTTCTTCTGACCTCATTAATTATTATCAGCTGTTTTCTGTTCATTTTCAGAAGGTTTAATTCGGTTCTATCCCTTATTTCATTATCCAACGTTATTCTATAGATAGTTTTTACTTTCCAATATTCTTGATATACTGCAGGGTCTATCGGTACTCTAGTAATTACTGCCAACGTGCTTGAGTTATTTCTTAATTTAGTAACATGTTCGAACAGTTTGTACACATGGTTTCAGGAAAGCATTTTCTCGTAACACTCCCTAACCTTTTCTGGGAAACCGGTCCGCATCTCCAAGAAGGATTTTTCAAAGAATGCGCTATTCCACCGGAAAGTAACAGTCACACAAAAAAGTTTAACCCTCACTAAATATTCTTACGTTTAACCTCTATTTTTTCAGATAATCTCTGGGCGTCTCTGTATACAGCTATCTGTGCTAAATGGTCAGGTATGCAAGTGTCAATGGTCGGTGTGATTCTAGCGGGTTGCATTGATGTAAGATCAAAATAAAATGTTTGAAATAAATCTAACAAGATGTTTCTCTTACCAGATTCTTTCAAAAAGTCAACATCAAAATCCCTAGCAACGTATATATATATATATATATATATATATATATATATATATATATATATATCCAACTGTTGAACTGTATACGCATACTACCACAGTATTTTTTGTGACCTCTGGATATTTTATTTAATTAGTTCAGAGTTTCATATTCGGCGTTGCGCTCTAATAATATCATTACTGCTCCATGAATATAATTTTTTCTGCAAAAGGGATTATCAATTGTATAGTCCGATATTGAATTGGTCAATTTTATTAGATATGGATTGTCTATTTAGTTTCAACAAAGAAGTTTTATGCGACAGATCCGTTTCATGCTGGAAATAAGTTGAATTGTTTAATAACAATATTACTAGGCTATATATGACTTTTATGCCTTTCAGAAAATATATCAAAATCAAAACCAAATTTGAGCGACCTATTCATCCTTTCTGGGTAATCTGATAATAAAAATTGGTCATTTTGGGAAGATATGCCGTCGTTATGCAAATGTGCAAAGGATCTGCAGAAATCCACTATTGCACATTAATGCAGCTTTCGTCGTTACCGAATAACTTGTGAAGGACTTATTACCAGAGAATGAAAGTAAGTACCAGGGACGTAACAATTTTAAGATAAACGACAAAAAAGTCAGTTTTAACCATTTATATTGATGAATTATATATTATTTTGGTTATCGTAACCAATTAAAGTGTGATATATTTTTTTGGTTTCAGACAACCATTACATCAACCAAAAAGATTTTTTGGTTAGAAATAACCATTACAAAAAATACATTTTTTGTTATCAGGGATGAAATTGATATTATAATAAAAAATTAATTCATACAGTTTTAGTGGGAATATTTCTCTCATTTAAAATGTTGAATAGGGATTTCTAAATCCATTAAAATCGTTATTAAAATTGCAATTGACTGTATGTAACCTTTATTAGGTTTTACGTAATGATTTTAAAATATAAACAAACATACACCGCCTTCAGCTATGCTTAGTTTTGCTACTACCGCCACAGATTTGTTGAGTTATCTTGTTCATGTGTTGTTGTTGCATTAAATTTATGGCTCATTTGTTGTTCTGTTTGTTAAAATTTTTGTTTTTTTATTTTGTGAGGATTTTTGATATTGTTTGGTATATTTTGTTTTTTCATAGCCTTTTTTATGTTCATTCACTTAAATTTTTTTGTTTTTCTTTTCATCCCTGATAACCAAAAAAAAAAAGAATTTCTTTTTGTAATGGCTATTTCTAACCAAAAAATCTTTTTGGTTGATATAATGGTTATCTGAAACCAAAAAATTATTTTGGGTGAAATAATTGTTACTGATAACCAAAAAAATATTTCTCACTTTAATTGATTACGATAACCGAAATAATATATTTGCAATGATAATGGTTAAAAATTCCCAATATTAAGTAAAATGAATTTTCTTGTAACCTCTTTATGTGAAATAAAAAAATAACAATTATATTTGGTCCCTGGTAAGTACACATAAAGGGTCTGAGATTATGAGAGGAGTGACTATATTCTTGCTCCGATTGATTTCATGACTTATAGATCTACTTGTATATTCATATAGGTTAAAAAATAGCTTTCAGTTTTAGTTAGATGTATTCACTCCTTCGATCAATTCTGTAACGTATACACAACTTCTACCATTGTCATTAAATTAGAAATGCACGTTACGCAGTAAATATCAATAGAAACGTATGATCTCTTGTCATTAGTTAATTCCGATGACATCTGTGGAACGCCCGTAAGCGTGTTCCCCTGATTGCTCTGGGAATTTGACATGCAGATGGCCTATTTCTAATAAATTATTGTTAGATATTAACTAGAGCGTTCAGTATTTAACACGTGACCTACTAATTCCTAATGCTGGGGATTTAATTAAGTTATTTAGAACTCTACGCGTCAGTGAAGGATTGGATTAATTATGAAAGTTTTTCAGGCATAATATATAGGTTCTAAATATTTAATAAAGTATGCTTTTAGACACTTAGCCGATATTACAGCATCTATTAATCAAAGTAGATGTGATTCTGGGTTATTAGTAAGGTTTGATAAAAGAGTGGATAACCTGTTATCACTAAGTAGTGTAAACCGAACTGACGTCCTTACTTCTCCGAATTTTAATGTCGCGGCTTGTACGTAAGTGGAGACAAAGATTAGTGTACACTACTTAATGATAACCAGCCATGCACTCCTTTATCAAACCTTAGTCATTAGCGCGTGAAGGTGAGACAATTAGTTGATAACGAATGCATTACTTGAATCCGCTTAAAGATGCCGATGCTGTTGTCATACCGCAACTTTTCATTAGTTCTATTTTGTTCTCTAGAATGCTAGAAACATGTACTTGTTCTAACATCTAACTCCACCCGTTCTTGCAACTTGCAACCGCTCCCGATTAAACTCTAATCTTGACAAAAACCAATGTTCTATGGCTCGCATGAACATCTCTAGTTATAATCTTTTTGTCATTGTATACAATTTAAAATGTATTAGAACACAATTTATTTCCATCCTACGTTTAAGTTTTATTGAGTCAATTTAGTACTTACGCTTGTGGCTGATGGAAATAACAGGCAACCACGTGGCTCTATAGACCGCTTTAGAGCAATTTAGTATATACTCAAATAACAAATTCTATTGTGAAACATAGTATGTGGTTATTTTAGTGTACACGGATTCTATATACAAGATATGTTTCATTTACAAACCTATGAATTGTTATGAGCAGGGTGCGGAGGTTTAAGCACAAAAACTCATAAAAATAGATAAACAGAGAAACATTAAAAATTTCGAAAATGGCTATTTAGAACATAAAATGAGCAGTTAGAGAAAATTAATAGATATTATTGTTCCACTGGTTTCAGTATTTATTATATGAACTGTATAATTAAGTATTAGAGCTAGTTATACGTGTGGTTTAAAAATAAATAAAATTAAAGTGTGCTAAAGAAATTTTTATTTGATTTAATTTATTACAGCATTAACACGTTATTTTTTAATGTTTAAAAACTACTAATGTTACAAGATCAAACTTGAAAAAAGCGATTTCTGGAACATCATAATTGCCGTCTTTTGCAGCTTCGTTTCTAGAAAGCATACAGGGTAGATTTTCCACAGCTTCAAACTCTGGATTTGTAGAAAACGCAGTGTCACACTTTTCTTTCATTGTCTGTCCCTTATTACTTTGTAGCATATAACCCCCTTATGACATTACTTACAGTACCTATAGAATCAACAAAAGTTAAGTCTCCTGCTTCCTAAACTTACTATTGCACTAGGAGCTACAGCATAAGTAATTGAAATAAGTTTTTCTTTATAAGTTTCTTTATTGTCTTGATTGAGGCAACTATTTACTTAATTTTTGTGAAATTTATAGTCTAGTAGCATGCATCGGAAATTCACGTCAAGCATCTTGTTAATATGGGTTGACGTGGTAGAGCTAAGTTGGAATTTCATTTCTTTAAAAGTCTTATCCGGCATGGTGGCTGAGATAAAAATCTTTGTTTACTAAAAATACCAATATACCGACGACGTCGGAAAATTGTGATCGAACATTCTCTGTCACAAGATAAATGCCATGCATCAAGCATGACTACATGGTTTACGATTATGAGCGCGTGTCATAATGAACTGTTACCAAGAAGTCGTGAATAACTGTGCAACTGTAGTGCTATTTGGCTTGTCAGTACATTCTGTATTTAGTAAATAATTGTTAGAATTTTAGAAATTACTATACTACCTGACATTAGGTTCCTTGTCTTTCGGGAAGAAATCGACTTGCCTCCCACTTATGTAATGAATTAAGAAATAATTTATGTTGCAAGAGAATCATTCTAACTCACTCTAAAATACGTCTTTAAAACCATGTACATTGTATGTATTTTATTGAGTGGAATATTATTTTTAGCCCCACTACAACCTATATATTTAAGTAATATACGATCCCTTTGAAATATGCGAAAAACCAATAATTGAAAAATGGTTTAGCGCTTTAGTGTACAATATATACATTATAGATTATGGGTATGAGTAGTGATTACATTATGGCATAACATTTATTTAGTAATACTTAAGTAATTAACGTACTAGAATGAGATATTCTGTGAATTGCAGTTAAATCGACTCTGTTATTGATGTTTATTCTATGAAAAACAAAATTGTCATTTATACGCAATAAGATTACTAGTAAAAATGCATGTAAATATATTATGGGAATATGGTAACTTGTATGATGTGAGGTTCCTACACCTGGATGATAATCAAATCAAAAACTAAAATAACTCGTAAGTCTCCTTAAAATTTTGGAATTTGTACGAACATCTTAAGTTAATGAAACCTTAATATACTGTTGTACAATGCCGATCTAGCAAGGCGGTCAATCGAGAGTTTGTTTTGGGTAAACGTACTTTCACAATTTTGTATCACATATGGGATAATGAGTAAATCTAGTTAGGACGATTTTTTGAAATTCGCATGCAATTTACGTGACATTAGGTATCGACTTCTGTATTTAATATATGTAGGTCGAGCTTTCCGCTGCGCGGCCGTGACTTTGAATTATTGAAAATACTAGCAAGCATTGCCATATGCATGATCTCATTGTATTGCTAAATTATAAACAATGTAATCAAGTTCGGAAAGATTGAAAGGTCATAATTAAATTCCGTTCTATTAGATGACGATCTATCGAATTAACATTCAAGAACGTTGGTGAACGTTACAGATTTTGAATAAAATTTATTGGGCAGCACTAATTATTTAATTACCTATAATTTGTCGCAGTATATAACTAAAACTTTAACTGATGGTGGTTTATTTTAATTTGTAATAGTAATTAGATTTGGAAAGTTTCTGTGAATATTACATATACATAATTCGTAGTTACGAAGAAGAAAATATATGTTGTTATATTTTCAACATTGTATCATGAATATTAGTAATAATCTTATACTTTTCCTCCATATACATATTTTACCCAAGACTTAATATATGATTCTTAATTAAAGCATAACATGACTAACAATAAGCTATTTTTTGCTTCTCTTGGAAGCTTCGAATTATCGCCCTTCAAACCTGCCTGGCTAGTGCTGTTGCTCCTGAATCCACCACATTGACACTACTAAAGTCCTCTGTCACACTGTCGTATCATCTTTTTCGTAGTCTTCCTTTCTTTCTCTTACTAATTGGTTTTATATGTAGTGCTATTTTTGGCATTCTATCTCTGCTCATCCTCTTCTTTCTTCATAGTTGCTTGCTGCTTCGTTTTTTATAATTCTTCTATGTTGTATTTTGTTTTCCCTCTTTTGACTATCTTTCTTTTTCCCTTTGGATCATTTTACAGTTAAATTTTACCAGAAAATGATCCGCGCATACTTCTAACGTTTTTAATAAAGTTCGTGTGTTTCGTTTCTATGAGGACATGGTCTATTTCGTTGTTTTACCATTAGGTGAAGTCCATGTTCATCTGTATATTTCCTTTCTTTGAATTTGTGTGCTTCTTACAAGCATGTGTTTCTCCATTGCAAAATTAATGAAACTATGACCATTATAATTTCTTGTATCATGCTTTGTTTACTAGTTATTAGCAGGTAAATATCCTCTTTCCCCATTTTTACATTGCAGTTTTCCATAACTATCTTTATGTCGTATTTTGGCAATTATCAAATTCGTTTTCTGGTTGTTTGTAAAATATGTCCTTTTCGTCTTCTTCTTTCTCTTCGGAGGGCGCATGCACATTGATTATACTTATATTTCTTCTCTTGTTCTTTATGCGTAATCTCTGAAGATTAATGTAATTAGGGATTTATTTCCAGATGTGTTGAAATGTGCCCTATAGGGCAAATGTTCATGTACATAATGTACATATCTGTCAAAGTACGACATTTGAAAACTCAATATTAACGCACTAATTTTATTCGAGACTAGAACTTCAATTTCGGCCGGAGTTCCATTTAACAAACAGAACATTTATTTTGCAACCAACGAAAGAGTCTATTACGCCTGACATTATCAAAATATTGCTGAATCTAAGCGTATTGAAAATGTAACAATGCAATTCACTTGGTTTACCTCAGATGAGATTGGAACTGAGGGAACGGCAAAAAGTGTTTGAACGTGGTTTTGGAGGTGAATGGGAAAAGTTGTAATTTGCGTTGTTTATTCGGTTCTGCAAACAATCTAAATTACATGTTCTAAATACCATAATTTTCAATCTGAGTAGTTAATATTCAAATCAAATTTTTGTCCAGTATATACCACTTCCTTAACCTTTTGGTAAATTAAATTTTGTGTAGCATATATACATATAATATAAGATATTAACAAATTCAAGATACGTACAATGGGTTTTTGTTAATACATGGAAATACTTTGTGAAGCTATGAGAATTCTCTGTCTGAAATTTGGTAATTAGTTTTCATCATCTTCTTTGTAACAGTACCCGAAGACAAGCGGATGTTCTACCATCTACATATAATTATTCATTCCGCGGAGATTTGGACGTTGAATCCGTTTCAAAGTTATGCATTTAATACTCTGTTTGTTGACCATTGTACGGAAGGCCTTTGCAAGGACATACTTTAAATAATTTAAGCCGTCGCGCTGTATACGGCTTGCTGCTGCCGTAGGTTTAATTAATTGTAATTCCACTTATGAGCGCGCTGTTAAATGCTAATCTTTCACATCTGGTTTAATTAAGTTATGTGAAGCATTCACCAGGACACGTAATTATTTATAATTGAAGCGGGAGTATTAATGTCTGCGAGAATTCGCATCTCTTGTTCAAAACTTCGCTTAAAAAGCACAGAAATTGAGACTAATTAATGACGTTTTAAATTAGTCCGCTAGAAGAAATGGTGTTAGAAAACTTGAAAAACCAATAGCAGATAGTTGAACAATTACCCATACTGTTTTTGCCGAACATTTGCTTAAACTGGGAGAGGAATTATTCATTATTTGTAAAATAAACTAATATGTTAGTAATTTCGTTTAGTTTAAATATCATAGCAAATCAATGATAATGAAACTTGCTTGATACACTTCGTTCCTTTTAGTTTTTAGTAAACCCCAATCGTTATGTTGTATTGTGAAGTATATCCGATCATTTCAGGAAGCTTTTAAGATATCTCTTCAGTATCCCTTTTCATACTTGTCCGTCAACACGGGCAATCTTTAAGATTATGGCACCATTAGGAAGACAAAGGGAAATATCCGATTCTGATAAGTGGTATCGGTGCTACGTATTGTCTTTCTCCTCCGCCATAACATCCCGACGGCGATAAAGATGAAGCTTTCGACAGCATTAAGCCTCGTCGTGGTAAAGAAAATTGTATTAAGTTAAGAGTTTCATTGACTGACAGCCTGCGTTATTGTCTGGAAGATGGTATAACGCAATCTGCGGTTTGCTGCGCGTATACATCAAAGGGAAATATTCCACCCATCCAACGAAGGTTATAATTACGTATTGACTTCGACATGAGCAAATCGAAAATCGATTTTGTAGCTTTTAGAGGCGACTTTTAGTCGTGAAAAATAATCCAAAACACCTATAAAAAAGCTCTTTGTTAATTTAATCGAAAACAAGTTAGACTTCAGACAATACCGACGTCAACGTGTTTGCTAAAAGATAGTCGAAAAGGTTCCTCTTTATCCTTCAAACTGTTTTGCGGCGATAATTAAAGATGATCAGTAAATTTTGTAATTTGCATTATATGTAGTAGCAAAGTTATAAATTCCGTTTGGGTTGCTACTAAATATTGACGTGCACTAAATATGACATTAAATTAATTAAAATTAACTAACATTTAGGTTTCTGTATCTTTTTGGCAAATTTTTGGTTCCGGCAATCTTTCAAATAAGGGTGTTTGCCATGTGTTGTTGAAATAATAGCTATACTGTTTTTATAAAGGTAATTATCCGTAGTTACATTCTGCTTCATTCTACTATTAAAATATTTATTGTAAAGAAGGCACGATTTGAAAAATTCAGGCTGTTCCACATATTTTTGTGAAATAACAAAAAGGGTTGAAGTGATTACTTCACAAGAAAGCTAATAAAAATAAGAAGTTTTTGTAACGTCAGCTCTAAAGTAGTGTAATTTTAATCTGACATTCACTCTCGAGAGAGGATAGTTGTAATCAAGAGATAGGTTAATGCGGCAAATAAGTAGCAGCAAACTTCTAGTGAATTTCTAAGGCGCATCCTAGCGCTTACAAAGTTCTTCGCTTGTAATAAACGTCGTAGAGGTACAAGGAAGCGGCAATATAGAGATGAACGAAAAATCTCTGAAGCAACAGGGACATGAATTGAGGGATCAAGGATCAGGTTTACCACGCTAATGCGAAATGACGATATAAATCTCAGAGGGAAGTAAAGATATTAGAAGATTGTAAACTTGGCTTATAGCCAAATAGCTGTTCAGGCGTCTGTCCAACATCTTCTAAATTGGTTTAGGAAGTCTCCAAGACTTTTAGCACTTTGGGCAAGAACAACAATGTGTTCCCTGCTTTGATTTTGAGAACTTGCAATGTAAAGAAATGTTCAATAAGTTACCAACGAAGGAATCAAGGATCGGGCTTACCATGCTAATGCGAAATGATGATATAAATCTCAGAGGGAAGTAAAGATATCAGAAGATTGTAAACTTGGCTTATAGCCAAATAGCTGTTCAGGCGTCTGTCCAACATCTTCTAAACTGGTTTAGGAAGTCTGCCAGACTTTTAGCACTTTGGGCAAGAACAACAATGTGTCCCCTGCTTTGATTTTGAGAACTTGCAATGCGAAGAAATGTTCAATAAGTTACCAACGAAGGAATCAAGGATCAGGCTTACCACGCTAATGCGAAATGATGATATAAATCTCAGAGGGAAGTAAAGATATCAGAAGATTATAAACTTGGCTTATAGCCAAATAGCTGTTCAGGCGTCTGTCCAACATTGTCTAAACTGGTTTAGGAAGTCTGCAAGACTTTTAGCACTTTGGGCAAGAACAACAATGTGTCCCCTGCTTTGATTTTGAGAACTTGCAATGCGAAGAAATGTTCAATAAGTTACCAACGAAGGAATCAAGGATCAGGCTTACCACGCTAATGCGAAATGATGATATAAATCTCAGAGGGAAGTAAAGATATCAGAAGATTATAAACTTGGCTTATAGCCAAATAGCTGTTCAGGCGTCTGTCCAACATTGTCTAAACTGGTTTAGGAAGTCTGCAAGACTTTTAGCACTTTGGGCAAGAACAACAATGTGTTCCCTGCTTTGATTTTGAGAACTTGCAATGCAAAGAAATATTCATTAAGTTACCAACGAAGGAATCAAGGATCAGGCTTACCACGCTAATGCGAAATGATGATATAAATCTCAGAGGGAAGTAAAGATATCAGAAGATTGTAAACTTGGCTTATAGCCAAATAACTGTTCAGGCGTCTGCTCAACATCTTCTAAACTGGTTTAGGAAGTCTGAAAGACTTTTAGCACTTTGGGCAAGAACAACAATGTGTCCCCTACTTTGATTTTGAGAACTTGCAATGTAAAGAAATGTTCAATAAGCTACCAACGAACATTATCGAATCAATATCTTTTATGGCGCCTTGGATTGTATTAACACATTCGTCTGGAAATGTTAAGCAAGGAAGAAAAGAAAGAAAGGTAAAAATGTTGTGTGAATCTCCCAGGATGGAGGCAGACTAAATGTTTTTTTTTTCTGGAATTAATAGTGTAGCTGATCAAACCAGCTTTTGTAAAAGTTTCTTCTTTTCAGAGTATTATTAACACCGATGTGAGTCGATCGTGAGATGGTGAGGTAGCTCTTTGAGAGCATCGTTAACCAAATTTCACGAGCCACGCTACCTTTCCTTTGTGTTCTTCACTGAGGATCATTGTTTGATAGTAATGCTAAATAAATATCCCGGGGTAGAAGCGGAACAAATATTTCTTTATGGAGTTACTGGCATAACAGATACAAAATCTGTAGTAGTAGTAGTGTAGTTAACAAAAATCGTCTTCTTTCGAAACATTGTTAACACTTGTATCCATGCTAAAAATCGAATGTTAGATGGTGACCTAGTATTTTAAGAGCATTGCTAACCAAATTTCGATAGTTATGCTTTCTCTTCTTAGTGTCTTCCACTTGGGATCGAAATATGTATTTTGGGTTTGCTAAAAATTGGTGTAGAAAGTGTAAGAGGTAACTGCCTTCTGTACCCCTTGAGTTTACCTTTACAATTTATTTCGCAGTAGGTATGTTGACATATGTTTGTAAATTAATACATTCAGGAAACGTCTAACGATAAGTAATTCGAGAATTCGTAGAGAAATTACTTTTTAGCTTTGACCTTCAAGTATTTATGACTGAAAGTTCCGAAAAAAAGAAGAGAAATAAGAAGCAAATTCAAATGGCGCGGATATTTATTTAGGTTAAACCCAATCGATTTTTTCTCTCTGTCTTGCTTTGCTTTCACAAATTACATTTCTAAATTGTGGCATCAATTTTATTTTCGTACCCTATCTGTTCCTTTCTCACATCCATAAAAACTGGTATTTATCATAAAAATGGGAAATTTGTTATTCTGTCGAATGCATAAACAGTATCAATTTAAATGTTTCCCGGTAGGTAAGCGCGTATGCGTGCTGAGATTTCTGCTTTTTACATGCTCACGGAGGGAAACGGGAGTTATATTTTGTTGTCAGCAAGAAACTCTCACCGAATTATTAACGTATCAGGGTGTGTTACTCAATCCGCCCGTAGGTTATTTTGCTATTTAAGCGTCGCTAGAAGACAATAAAATTTATCTTCGACGGCAAAAACAGACGCAAAACATTTTGATTTATTGGCGTTGGAGTAATGCTATAATTTATTGGTTTAATGATGTTTTGCCTGCACATCCTTTAGATTACAAACATTTATCATTTCGTTGTGATAGTAGGTAAATTTAGCATGAAATTGATTTGTTTCAATGGTGGAAATTAGGACAATTGTTAAGTAAATATTCCAATGAGCTCGTAAACTTGTCTACGTTTCTGCGCATTCTGAGTAGCTACAGCCAAATAAGTTGTATTGCTCCACGTTCACAACCCGACAAATAGGTACGTAGCACATATGTAATTATAGGGAAGATACTTTTGACTTCGAGGCATTCGATTGAAATTCAGGCTCAAGGTTACTTACTCCGTACTTACTACTACTAGTTACAACTACTTGCCGACTTAACCTAAGGTTCGTCTATATCTATCGTCTATATCTCCAAAGAGATATAGATGGACGCAATTATTCCTTACTTCATGAAAGCATTGACACTTCCTAATTAGCATAAGACGAGATCAATTTCGTAAATAATATAGTGTAAAGAAAATCTTTTAAATAATGGACATATTAACATAAACAACTTTTCAAACCACAGATACTAACGAGTAGCGTTACTAGCGCGAATAACATAACCCTGTGAAATTTGGTTTGGTTAGTTACAGGAATGGCAGGCGATGATGATGATAGACTTCTTGATGCTTGAAATTAATCCAGTCGTAGAAATTATCGTAGCACGTCAGGTATTGGAGCAAGTATAGGTTAAATGGTCAGAAGATGTTACTAATCATGCGTATTAGTGATCTAACAAACGCAGGCCAGCAATCGTGTCAATTCACAGTCCTGCAAAAATAAGTTTTGTTAGATCCAGCAATCTAGCCTGTGAATAGACATGATTGGTGGTTCATTAGATCCCTCATACACATGACCAGTATTATATATTCAAACTTGCATATCTCAGGTAATAAAATTGTGCAACGGTAATTGAAAATTGATTTTAAAGCTCAAGAGTGGTACTACACATCACAGTAAATTCATAAATTAATTTTTTGGCTATTTAACTTAAAGTTACTCCAAAACCTGACGTGCTAGACTAGAGTGTTTGCAGCTGGATTCAAAATCACTTCCTGTCATTTCTGTGACTGACCCTCACAGGAGTGTGAAATATATCTGGGAAAGAATCAATGCTAAAATGTTAAAACTACAAGATACAGCATTAGATACAATTCCATTTTGGAAGAAAGCTCAGATCACCAAACTAATGATATATAATAGTTTTGTAATCATTATCTTCTTATATTTATATTCAATTTTGAAGAGGATATGAATTTTTGGAAACTTGTCCATTAATGCACGTGTAGAACTCCTAAAAGAAGGTAAATTTGTTCGTTACAAGGGAGAAAACTGCAAGAGATCATTTATTAGTACAATTATTAACTCTCAAGATAAGCTATTCCTGCAGTACTGCAACGGTCAGAATGAGGGAAAGGCATTTTGACACCTTACTAACAATAAGTTGTGAGATTACAACGACTACAATCTTAGTAATTTACTTTTTAGGAGTGCGTGTCAGTGGAAGTCTAACTTTCACGTATGCAAACTACTTCACCTCCTCAAAGTTTAGTAGCAAGACGATAACGGAACACAATCAGAGAAAGGAACGGTATCTGGAAGGAGGTTTCCTCTACGAAAAATTGAGAAAGATTACTAGCTCAAAAGAAAAATGATTGAGATTCAGTAATGTACCAATTTAGAAATGGAAAAATTTTATGAAAAATTGAAGCACGAAATACAGTGCATTGTATTTCGTATTCTCTGACCTATTATAGATCTTCCGTAATATAAAGTCAACCTATGCCGAATTCCTAAATCTTTAGCAAAGGCTATATGTTTCCGGGAGAGACATCGCCCATTTCAAGCGACTCAATAGTACCAAAATATGCAACAATGGCAACCGCGAATATAGGAAATCTGAAACACTATTGTTCAAAAATAGGGAAATATAACTTGTACAGCAATACGAATTAGCAATAAGCGTTCTTCAAACATTTGTAGATTAGATTAGATTAGGTTACTTGAGGTAGCACTGATGCCTATTCTACTGCGACCTTTCCAGATCTATTGTGGTCCTCATGCCTCCTTAGAGTACGTTCTCCAGCTTTATTCCTTTAATTAGACTTAACAGCTTTGAGAGCGATTCTTTCGCATATACGTGTATTTTTAAAGCGGACTTGAAGCCGTTGCTCCGTAATGCTGTTATATGCCTCCACAATAAAGTCCTGGCCTGCCTTAAGCTTTGTCGGCTCCATGATGGCTGGATAGTCGTTGCATACTACCGCGATCCTCTCCAAAGCAGCCTCTTTGAAGGTTAAACCTTCTGGCTCCTTGCCTTTCGGAAGACCTGTGGGAATACTGTCCTCCGACCTCCCCTTTTGGACTTCCGTCCTTTCTTTCACGTTTAGTAGCCTCCTTTGTGCCCTAGCTTCCTTGTCTAGACTAAACCTAGCCCCTTGGCCCTGTTTCACAAGCTTTTGCACTTTAGCCTGGGAAATTCTAGATAGCGTAGCTGTACGAAAAGTAGCTAGAGAAGTATCTGTCCGCCCAATCAGAGCCCCGCTTGATCAGGTAAGGCTAATTACAAGGGGATTTCGCCTGGTGCCCCAGGGAAACGTTAAATACCGCACCGTCCTCAAGTTCATATATTTTTTTAATTCACGATTTTCCTTTCTCTATACTTCTCTTTGCGCTTTACGATTACATGAATTTTTTGAGACGTCGATGAATGTATGGCAATATATACCAGTTTGCATCTCTTTATTTTGTAAATTACCGAGAACCCACAGATCCGGCGATCAATTCTATTGGATGGCCGTTTCTAAGAAGACGGAAAGTTTTTGGGGAGTTTCCTTGATTACAGTTTTCGCAATGGCCGCGCAAATTACTAACTTCAAATAATTAAATATAAATGGCTAATGAGGACATCTCCAATATAGTCGCTTTCAGTTTTCTTTACCTTCGTATTTTTGTGAGCTACTACTTTTTACTATTCCGCAATATTTCGGAAACAGGAGGAAAAGAAGGGATTGAATAAATCAAAATATTATAGACCAGGAAGAAAAAAAAATATGAAAGGGGATGAGATGGTTTGATCTGGAAAAGAAATAGAACTAAATAGCAAAATAAAATTGAGACAAACAAGAAAATGGAAGAAATTACGTAAATAGAAGATTATCGACGAATGTATAAAAATAGTGGGTATTAAATAGGTACGTGAAAATAGGAAGAACATCGTATCTCTTAATATTCAAATATCACCATATACTAATGTAATAACACCCTAGTTTAAATAATATTGCAAACTAGTTGATGATGCATACTTTGTATCTTTTCCAACCAACTAATTAACTTAGATCGAAGAGAAAATGATCGTTGAAAAATTATTGCAGCATTAAGGATCAATAGCCCCAAACTTCATTTCGTGCTGAAGTTCCAGAGTTACAAATATATCAAACACATGATCGCAAAATCAATACTACTACGATGAGAGTGGAGTGAGATACGATATTTTCAGATAATAATGTCATATATCGCCGCTCGCGGTTTAACTCAATATTTCTACAAATATCAGTTTACGTCGATAAGGGGAAGACGAAGAAGAAGCACAGTAAACGAGAAACTGTTCTGTGGCGGCTTTCGCACCCTCGAAGAGCAATAAATCATCGAAGTTTTGTGTGCTTATGTTGGTAAATTAAAATCGAAGGCATTCTCATTTTCTTTTCAGGGTGCACATATGTATGTATATTGTGCTTGTTTGATACGAAATGTTCACGTGTGTTCTTTTCAACCGAGTGATGGAAATTTAATTATTGTCGCTGTTTTTACTGTTTCCTATAATTATGATATATTTCCTTGTAAACTGCCACTAATGATCTGAGTTTTAGTTATAGAAGTTTTAGTAAGTCTCATTAAACGGTGCAAAACACAATTAACAAGTCATGTTCATAGTTATCCTTTTTAAATCGTTTACATAGTCGATAATATGTTGAACAAAAAAAAAAAACAAGAAATCTGCTGTTTTAGACTAGGATCAGCATCTAATTGATATCTTCCCAAGCGGGGAGCTTCTATATAAAATCTGTAATTATAGATTTCATCTGTTATAAATATAATTTTCAGATTTTGAAATGTATCGAATTCTCGAGAAAAACAAACCTTTGTAGAAGCTTTACACCGTACGGGAGAAATGATTTTTAATAATTATATACATGCAGTGACATTTTGGAAAGTTTTAATGGGCACTAATTCAGCAATTCTCCATTTACTAAGGAATATTAAAAGAAAAATGCCAAAAACCGTCTCGGTATAATGCTGAGGAACGATTTTGAGCACTTTTGGATATCTCTTTGTAAAAATAAACTGCGGTTTATTGAAACTTTTCCAAATGTCATCTTGCACATCGGATTTTTCACAACTTACGCGCCAAATTTGTTTATAAAATTGTATGCGATAAAAAGTAAGTCAATCACTGTAAAAGATAAACAAAGTGTTTAAAAAAACTGGGCAAATACAAGTTTTGTTCGCTGGCAACACAACCTATTCTAATACCCATTTGACTTTGCTAAACAGTGGGTCGAATTTTACTAGCGTTTACATTTCTTGGTGTAAGTAATAAATATCCGCATTGGCTACTTATCGACTTTCTTGTGATTCTTGAATTTTTCTCTTACTCCTTTATTTATTATGATTTTTCTTCTATTTTAATTTGATGCGTAAGTTGTCACAAGGGCTGTATATAATTGTCGTTACAATCTTTAAAAATATACAACCGGGGACAAAATTCTACTAATTGCCCGCTGTACAAAGCGGAGATAATCGAAATCATTGGAAATGTGGTGTGATATATAAGTCCCACCCCTGCATTTTCATCGATAATTTATCTTATGTATCTACCTACATTTTAGATCTATCACCGAAAGTAATTGGTTTCTAATTTTGAGGACGAATAATTAAAATACGAGTTATATAAGATATACATTTAGTTCTTCGCTATTCATAATAGAGAAGTATAACAAGGATATTTAAATCATATTTTTACTATGGATATCCCCTATATACAGACATCATATTGTTCACCTGATGAATATTATGGATACTAAATAATCGATGTATTTCATCTCTTCGTAAGAAGCTTATAAATGTAATAGCCTTAGTGGTGATCGCATTTCACACCAGATTGCGATTTTGAATGGATAGCTGCTGCAACCTCTAATAAGAGTTAATCGTGAGCTCCCATTGAGGATCAGGTTGAGTAGTTGACTCAATATAATGGTTTTGAAAGAAGATGAATTTAAAAATGGAATTTTTATAAGCCATGATATTTCATCAGTAGTGTTGGAGTAATTAAATGAGAAAGCCATTCTGAACCTGGATTAATAGATGAAACTTTAATTCTTTTAGAAGTACTGCCTTTGAAATAAGAGAATCGGACGACAGGGACGTTCGTTAAAACTACATGATTACAACTACGTCCTTTGGAGGACAGAGTTTACAAAAGATTTCCTTATTTGGAATTATACAGGCGGTATGCCATTTTCTGTTTTTAAATAAGGGATTTTTGTGTGGGACTTATTAAAGGCGTTAGACAGTACAAATCACTATACGTTAGGTAAGAATGTAGAATGCTATGTTTAGCGCTTCCTCGGTTTGGTCGATATCTTTTCAATGGATGGCAGTCGGTGAGAGTATATTTACGGAGTAGTACCTTTTGTCGAGATAAATGTCGGTCAGCGTCCGGGCACCCTAACGCCTTATACTTGATGATGGTTTTTGATGTATTTCTAAAATTGATGGTTACAGAATATTGCGTTTAATCTTGGTGAGATCTTGGATGTTGTATTCAATTATTTCGAAATTCTGGTTGAAATGTTATACGATGAACTTGTATTTTGTAAAAGGAGCTTTGTTTTAATCAGTAGTTTTTAGGTCCCAATTTAAAGACGGAATCCAAGATAGTGCTATCCTGGATAGTCCTTGGGAATCGTTTAAAAATTCTCCTTGATGTCAAGTATATGTTTTTGGAATATTAGGTAGTAAACGAAAACTTTCAGATATTTCGTATGTGGTCTATCTTAGAATAGGTAGGTTCCAAGATTGCGAAAGAAAGTTCTATTAATTTTCGGCCTATCTGAAGACGGATTCCGTAAGGTCTTGCCCCAGCCTTTATCTAATCTTGGTTAGTTCTTGAAGTGCTACCTTGTCTTTCTGTCCTATTATTTTGGAATCAGTCTTAAAGGTAAGTGGTGTAATGTGGTGTAGTAAATCCCAAGTTTCGGTAGAAATATGATTTGTTACCTTGGGCTTCTATTTCTTCCATCGTTAACTCTTTACACTACGCATCAATTTTGTCCGAAATTGGCTAGACTTTACTTTGCATAATAAACGTAATTAGTATTACGACAGTAGTTATATTAAATACCTTGACATAGATCAAAGGGCTATAATTTACAGTTTCCTTTGTTGTTGCTAATATCTTGTCCTGTCGAAATAATACAATCCCTAAATAAAATATACCAGTTTTACTATAGTAAGCCAGACGATATTATCTACGAATTCTAGTCTGGAAATTAAACGAATCTGTACATTTCGTATTTTTACTTTACTGCGACGAAAGCTTTGGCGTTCGTTCTGATCTGTCTGGCTCAATTAGCTTTTTGTACGCAACCCTGTTACACTCATTAGCAGGAAATCGATTATCTTCTCAGCTGAATAGGTGTCGTTATGCATTTACAGTCTACCAAAATGGGGGTCAATGGCTTCATCAACCATGAGGTGAACTTTTAATTAATTAATTTGCGGTGTTTTGTACCCTTTAATTACTAAACATTTAGTATCTAAGTGGTTTTTGTTGTTTTTTCCATGTCAGCACTCGTTAGAGCCCTTTTTACCTCTCCCAGTGGATCAGTTTTAAAGTCGATACAAAAAAATAAAATCATTTAAAAATGAGCACCATCATAGGGCATGCAACTTGCTTTGTCATTAATCAATTATTTTATTTTACTTTAAATGTCGTTAACGCTTGTTGTTTCTTGATGCCTGCGTAAATGAAGAATGCCGCTAAAATGTACTAATGTAAAACTACTAATGATATTAACATCTCTTCTTGGTTTTAGGAATACTAATATTTACCGTTTGAACGCAAATTAGCTTGAAAAATCATTTCGTCCTCTTAGAAAAAGATCGATATACATCTACATTGAACTAATTACTCGTCCTCTCGCAACCAGCTTTATTGGATTACGAATACAGTCTTCTAACATAATAGCATTTCTTATTTATTTTTGTTTGAAACCCTTTGGTTATCATTAATTCATACAAAGCAACTGCATGAAAGAAAGGCAGCAGCATCTTAATCAGACGGAGTTTGCATTGAAAATGCAGAAAGAGAATATAAAGTTTAGTGCATTGGTACTACGTACATACATAGTACGTGCAGACCTCTGGTGTTTACCTATTTTATATTAGTCTAAGTAGTGTAACTTCACTGCTAGTTTTAGCTGAAAAGGAAAATATTGTAGCAAACATTTGAAAAGAACAGAAGAAAAGAGAATGTGAATATGGCATATGTAAAATGTAAATAGAGTCATTTGATGTAAACATGGAATCTTGACGTGTTTCCAGTAAATTCCCTAAACTTGTAATTAGGTGGTCGATAGTTCTTGCCTAAAAACCAACTAGTACTACTCGGAAAGAAGCTCCGACGGTCATTGCATTATATTAAGGTCGATGATTGTGTTCTAACTTGCAATGCAGCAAGTACAGATACATGTGGAAATAATTTTTAACTTTTTTAGGCGAGAATTGATCACCACCTAATTACAAGATAAAGGTAATTTACTGAATATACGGCTTACATGAACAGTGCCCTTGGCGGGGTTTGTCAAAAATTCGTTTAATATCAAAGTATACGTAGTAGATACGGTAAAATTAATTAGGTCAACAGTCAAAGAACGACTGAATATTAGGAAATATAAAGCATTTACCTATGAAAATTGAGGAAGGACTAATAAAAAAATTCAACAGGAACATCACGGTCGTCATGATATTCTCGGTGAGCGTATGAATAAAAAATTGCGGCTGTTATTCGTAAAAGGTCGTAAAAGTTTACCTTACTATACGTACGTAAAAAAATTTCCAAGTCAAAACGCATCTCTCGAAACAGATCAAATGAAAATTTGAATTTAATATCTGAAACGGACCATCTGACGTAACCGAGAGGCGGCCACCTTTCGAGGACCGTTTTTAGAATTTTAAAACGTCCGTGCGGGAGATGGAATTTAAATTCATATTTTATTACCGTCGGTGTTCTCAATGTCCGAAATTATTCATTAACCATTTAATGAGCGAGTACGATGTTGTAAGGTCGGTTAGCGTTTAATGTCTCAATCTAATGAGCAGCAATACACATACGATTTGCATTAAAAGGGTACATTTTTGCATTAAAAAGCAGTGAACGTGATGCGGTATTATGTAGGTGGTAAAATCGGTAATGGTATGAGTAATAGGAAGATAGTATTACCGTTTCTTTAAATAAATAGTACACATACTCTAACCTGGAATAAATTCAGTATTGCAAGTATATCTTTTGATACAGATATTCAGATGTATCATACTGAGATAGTATTGCTTATATTTTGCAGGAAGAAAAATTGTTATGTTCTCCTTAATTACACTTTTCTTTTCTTCCGGAATTGCTTTCAATTATTCAAAGATATTTGTACTTTTGCTAGCTCTTGGAGTTCACATTTAATTGTTTAGAAGGACTCAACAAAACAAAATTCTTACAAGGGTTATTTCCACAATTCGAGGAATTTGAATGTTTTTTATTTCGTCTATTTCATCAAAACTATAATGTAATTAACTAGTTTTTTAAAATGGTTCTCAATGAACATTTTCGGAGTCGCTTGAAACGACCAACTTATAGCAAGCTTCGAGGTCTCAAATTGAACAGGGCGTAGTGGTCCTTTCACTAGGAATGCTAATAGACATAATGTAAATCGATGGTGTATACAAAGGCGAACAATTTTTTAATATTGACTTACGACAAAAAATTACAGAGACATATAAATTCGGATCAAATTTTAAACCAGAGAAACTGAGCATAATGTATAATCTATTTTTCCGAGCCAAATTAAAATTCAGTCTGAGTATTTTGTTAGCCTTGGGGGATACGTTGTCACCCGTATCACTGCCACCGAGACACTTTGACCACCGGCTTTTGATACTAATAATATACAATAGTGTAGTATGGTAATACTCCATTAGTAAAATTATCAATGAAAAGATATAAATTTTATAGAAAGCATTCTTTAAGAAATAGAAAAGCGTTGTAAACATTTACCACACACATATACTTGAAACATTTCAAAATCTAGAATTCCAAATTGCTATAACGACGTGCCGAAAGAAATGAAGTTTGTTTATGACGACGGTATGGGATGGTGGACGAAAAAAGTTAGATAAAAAGTTATATAAAATACCAGGGTTGAAAAGAAGCAGACCACATCAAAAAGAAGTTGTTGTTTACAAACGACGAACAGACCAAAGAAAAAGAAGTACAATAAAGGAAAAGACCAAAGAAAAGAAGTGAAGAAAGAATTCAAGAGAGAGAGAGAGAGAGAGAGAGAGAGAGAGAGAGAGAAGTTAAGAATTAGAAAACAAATTACACTTATACACACACTAGGTAATATATTTTGATCATATTGTTCATTACTTTGTTAATATAATACTAAAATTTTATAAATATTATTTGTAATAAATTTTGCTTTTCTATAAAATTAACTAAAATTCATACTACAATATAATACTACAATTTTTGGAGCACAAAACGTGGGACGAACCTAAATTCATTAATTTCATTGGCGAACCTAAAGTTAGTTTTTAAATTGATTTAATTTCATTTCATTGTATTATACACAAATTTAGAATTTAAAAATGTCAAACAAACGTCAAGATGACACAGAGAAGGGTGAAATAGAAAGGGCGTTAGAGAAACTAATGTCGTCGTTAATTAAGCTATCATGTGCAATTAATGGTCAGCACAGTGAGAACAAACAAGTAGAAAGTACAAGTGAATCTAATGAGATAAATGTAAGGTTAGAAGATATCGAGATTACATCTGAAAATGAAAATAGAAGGAAAAAGGAATGTACAAAGAGAAATATATCTGAATTAAAAGAATTGGTAACTATTGACACTGATTTATCTGAAAATAGGGCATTAAAGGAAGAGAATTCGTTGCAATTAACACATTTGAAAGGTGTCAATGAACCGAACTTTAAGTTATGTCAAAATTAAAATGAATCTACGATTTTAAATATAGCGTTGTTTGAACAAATTAATCAACGTAATGACAGGTAATTGCAAAAAGACGCGTTCCAGAAGGAAAGGGAACTTGAAACCGAATCAACAATTCAACATCAAACTAAATTAATTGATTTTCCTCAAATAAAACTCCAAATGGAAGAAGAAAAGATAAAAACTATAACAGATAAAATATTTGGGAATTCGGAAAAGGAGAATCACCCACCCTTATCTGTTGTGCTTAACTATAAAGATTTAGAGTACCAATTGAATAAAGAAAGAGAACTTAGAAAGAGCTTAAGACAAGAGATAGTAAATTTGAAATCGCAATTCTGTTCAGATAATTTGGAAAGAACTAATACCACAGGAAATATCAAGGATCATATGAGGGTGTTAGAACAAATCACACATTCTCCTGAGAAGAACGATTTATTTCGGCAGAGTTTCATTCAAAGAATACATTACAATATACCGCACAAGTTCGATCCCGGGATATGTACCAAACCATTAAGGTGTGCTAATTGCAAAGCTCAGTTTTCGCTAGGCCCATATCCAGTCTCTGCAACGAATACCAAATTGTTGTGCATCCTTCATGTACATCAAATTTACCAAGAACTGATATCGTGAAAGTCATTTACAATGTAGAGAATATTTATTCATATAAAGTGAATTAAATACGTTTCCTATTGAAAACGATTTAAAATTAAATATATTAGTTAAATAAAACAATAAATAAATAGAATAGTACATTTTAGAGATTGAAGTCGTGTTAAGTGCTTATCTTGTTTATTTAAAACTGTTCTCTTCTTCCGTACCATTTTATACTTACCAATTGTTAATCTACAATAAGACACTAATTTCTTTTAAAGATTATCTTCTAATTTCATTTACATAAATAAAACCTGGATTTCTTAAATGATAGTAAAAATTTTCTGTTACAAGTAACAAAAAATTTGTTAAGGGGGCGGTAGTATTATTGTAGTATGGTAATACTCCATTAGTAAAATTATCAATAAAAAGATGTAAATTTTATAGAAAGCATTCTTTAAGAAATAGAAAAGCGTTGTAAACATTTACCACACACATACACATGAAACATTTCAAAATCTAGAATTCCAAATTGCTATAACGACGTGCCGAAAAAATGAAGTTTGTTTATGACGACGGAATGGGATGGTCGACGAAAAAAGTTAGATAAAAAGTTATATAAAATACCATGGTTGAAAAGAAGCAGACCACATCAAAAACGAAGTTGTTGTTTACAAACGACGAACAGACCAAAGAAAAAGAAGTACAATAAAGGCAAAGACCAAAGAAAAGAAGTGAAGAAAGAATTCAAGAGAGAGAGAGAGAAGTTAAGAATTAGAAAACAAATTACACTTATACACACACTAGGTAATATATTTTGATCATATTGTTCATTACTTTGTTAATATAATACTAAAATTTTCTAAATATTATTTGTAATAAATTTTGCTTTTCTATAAAATTAACTAAAATTCATACTACAATATAATACTACAATAGACTACTATTATAGGATATTCTTATATAAATAAATAAGAGACGAATTCGATATTAATACTTAAACCTGTATAATAACAAAAGACAACCAAAAGAAAAGGTTAAAGTTACAATGTGCAAATACTATATGAAAACATGCCGTCAAAGAATGTAAAGGTATATGAAATATATCGATTTCGCTACAATATACATCGACACTATTGCGGATTGACAAAATCGATCATGGAAAAGATGCTGTTCACAACAACGGCGTGTCTTTTCTTATTGTTACGTTGAAAATGTCGAAAATACATTCGTTTTTTTCTGCACTCCCACGTAGAGTTGTTTCTAGGAAAATTTGGGTGACAGTCGTAATGAACAAGGCGGGCGAATTTATCAGGATTTGCAACGAATCGAGAAGAAGACTCTAATATGTTAAACAGATCCAGAACAAGATAATAGCCGACGTTTTGCTGCAATTCACTTTTAAATAATTTTAGCCTGCTATTTTTTTACATTTTCTTCAATTTAATGGAAATGGTATGGTTTTATGTATAATTTTTTTTTCGTATCTGTTCTCTGTACTCTGTTCCGTAAAATTTATTAGAATGGTTGAAAATGTTTTCTTTATCTAACTTGAAATTTTTTATATGGAATTCAGGAGTTGCCCACAAAATATTCAATCTTCCATCACTCACAGTTTCTGCAATATTGGAATAACCTGATAAATTGTGATTTGTCTGTGGAAGTGTAATGACAGGAATGCAGGATGAATGCAGAAAGGTGAATAGATAGAGACAGATGTTGTAATGAGCTTGAGTCTAACAAGGGGAGCGTCAAGGTTGTAAATAACGGATCTTGATGGATCTCGAATATGTTATAGAGAGACCTCCCCGAGTACCTGGCTACCAGCTTTTGTAGCCATTCGCCCTAGCTCTCGAGAAAATTGCAAAAGTCTTTTCTGTCGTACTTTGTATACTGTTAATGTTAGTAAATTTGTAAGAAAGCGAGTGTCGTGTATTGGGTAAGATCCACCCTTGCTGCACTGGCGGTACGTGTTCAAGTTCTACCATTGAACTTTATATTTAGGATTGATGGTTCGGGAAGAAAGTAAACTGGACTTTCTAAAAAGTTGTAATTGAACCGTGGACTTTTCACGCAATGATTTACCTAATAACAATGTGTGAATCATCGCTTCCCATCTAAAATTACAATTTACCGTTTGCATTCAGAATTCAAGTTAGTTTGTGGTAATTTCAAATTAAGTAGTCCGTGAAATAACATTGCTTCAAAAGATATTACCTCCAATTCACAAAATAGAGATATCATTAACTCTTACTTCTTAAAAATATGTGCCCAACGAAGTCCAGACAATTTGATCAACGTTCCAAAACTAGCTCGCTCGCTCGTGTTAAGTGAACGTTTGAATCTGTCGGTGCAAATTTACATCACTATGACAATGCATTATACCAGGCAATATAACAAATTATCGATTGTTTAAAACAACAAAGCGAATTAACGGTTCATTGCCCATACAGTCCTTGTCTAAGACTGAATCATGTCCCCGATTGTCGCAAATAAAATGTTAAAACTTTGCTTTTTGCACTTGTAAAACTGCGGTAGGGTTTGAAGTTTTCATTTCTGATATACTTACAACTTTCAGAATAACAGCTGTTTTAAAAACTAGTTCCAATGACTTTTGAAGCATGTATTAATATCAATCCAGTTTAGAAAGAAGGAACGAAAAAGCTCATTTGTAATGATATAGGAGCTGTTATGTATACGTTACTTAAATATGAAGTATAATTTGTAATTTAATCTACAACGTTTGCTATCTCCTTTATGCCAGTATTATTTAAAATTACCGAATACAAAAGATGGTTAGCAGTTATTTTCAAGGAAATGTGTGCCATTTACGCTATTAGGTTGCTATTCGAGGAGGAGCTTTTCCGGAAAGCTTACGTCTAAACAATAATAAAGAACGAAACGAGAAAAAGAACATCGTGTAATGTGGTAACACGCAATATCCGAAATATATTCCTATAAAAATACAGTGAGCCAGAAGGGAGGAGCCGAAAAACATTTCCATATAAAATTAAGGCAGTCATAAAAACATAACAACATGCATAGGCGGTTGGCAAAGGTTATAAAAAAGAAGAGAACTAAATTACAAGAAAACTTTAGTACGACGGTTTTAGTACTGCTCAAGACCCAGCAGACTTCGGGACCATAAAATTTCACACTCTTGGTCCAGAAATTCCGTAATATGCATGCGGTGTTTACGATAAAAGTAAACTTCAAGCATGGGTGCTCCTCAAACGCTTCATGGCTAAGAATGCGCAGCCACACAACTAGAGCGTATATGATTCGAAATCGTTATAAATAAGTATATTTTTATACCTCTATTTGTTATAAACTACCTGTGCTTAAAGTTTTAAGAGAAGAAAATAGTAAGCGTATACAGAAATACTCATTTACGAAGAGTACCTTTTATGTCTTCATAAACGACCACTAATTGTAAGTGGCACTATCGGGACGTGTCATTACTGAGGTTCAACAAACGTCTTTTTCGCTGAAAGAACAGTCTATATACAGCGAATAAGACACACGTTTGTCGAAAGAAGGAGATAGACCTATACGAGTTTGATACGTGTGACGGAATAGACATATACCAAACTGGTATAGAACTATCGCCTTCTTTCGACAAACGCGTGTTTTATTTGCTGTTTATAGACTGTTCTTTCAGCGAACAAGACGCGCGTTGGTCGAGCCTTAGTCATCACTATTTTCGTAAAATTTGACATTTGTTATTGTGGAAACAGTGACAGCTTGGAAATTGAGCAAGTAGCTTATTTACAGTAAACGTTTGAAAACAGCAATCCTGTGAAAGAACGGAAATTTCAGGTGGAGGTTTGCTTTGATGATTCTTTACGATTTTATTAAAGACCTAACTCTACAATAATACATAGAATCGCGCCGTTCAACTTTTGGTAATGAATGATGAATTTCCTGAAGGTCGACCAAAACATTTGTTATTCCAGAAAACATGGATGCTGTGCGCAACACGTTTGAAGATAGAGGCATTATAAGGCATGTCGAAGATTGCAATAGAATCGATTATTGCCTGAACATTTAGCTGTGAAAAATATCTGTTCCTGTTGGATTCAGCATAATTTGACCGAAGCTCAAAAAATACGCTCGTATTAATTGATGTAAGGAAATGCTTAAAGAATGCCACCGAGAAAGTGCAAAATCCGTATACAACATCGTAACAGATGACTTTAGAGGATCGAAGAACCGACAGTTAATTTTCAATGGTATACAACAATTTGTTTGCCAGAAATCATCGACGAAATCAAGAAAACAACCGAGAACGTCGCATCATTCTGCATCATGACAGCCGATTAATTGGAAGTAGAAAACATCGATTTAATGCCTCATTGATCGTATTCACCTGATTTATCTCCTAGCGATTTCTTTCTGTTTCAGAATGTCAAATAAGAAATGCATGGACAGCGATTTTCAGCACCCTAAGAAGTTGTCGAAGCCTTCAAAAGTCATGTTTTTGAGACAACTTCAGAGTGGAAAAAATGTTTCGAGGATTGATTTAAACGCATGCAAAAGTATATAAATCTTAAAGGCGAATATTTTCAAAAGTAATAAAATAGTTTGTTCCAGAAAATATAATTGCTTTACTAGTGTTTGTAACAACTTAAAAGGCATCCCCGTATATGTGGGTATTCCGTTAGTAGTGATTTTGTAATTCATTTTATCTCTCGGGAGTTTCTTGCTCACGTTTGTACACACAATTATAATAGGTATAACTAGTATAACACAGGTTTTAAAGAAATTTCAGGTGTAGACGCTAAGACATGTTTGATACGATTTTGAAATATGCATCAATTAAACCACAAATAACCTAGCATGATGATCGCTTACATTTCTCGGTCGCTAAAATAATTTAATTTCATTTAAAGGCTAATACTTTTTTAATATGAGTAACATTGGTGGGTTCTGCTAATGAACGGATTTCCATTTTTAACGGAAATCCGATTCGTTCTTTGCTTATTATCATCCGGCTTTTGAGCGAAAATGATTGATGGCGTGCAGACTGACTGCGATACAAAAACGTACTTTAGATTTGGGAAATAATGCGAAAAAACCAACAGCATCGACATACGCTGGGGTGACATCCGGCTAAATAAAAAGTACGTCAGTTTAAACATTCTAAACTGCAGAATGATTTATATGTTTAAATGAAATTTTTAAAGCTAAAATTAAATTCGATTTTGGTTTAATGTCGAATGATTGATGGTGTTTGTGTATGTTACGGACGTATGTATGTATGTATAGGTACTTTGAATGCAATCTCGATTATCATTTTAGGTCAAAATAATTTTCCTTTCATTTCGATATTATAAATCACAACATACTCCGTCATTGGATTTTTGTAGAACCACGCACGACATATACATATGCATAGTGAGAGCGATTTTCTAATCATTCACCGAGTGTAGATATACGCATTTGAAAGTATCTAAATTGATGTGGTACGCGTAAAAGCCATTTTATTTGGTTTGGTTCTAACAAACAAAATAGGACTAGGATCTAGATTTTTATTTCATTTTAATTAAATTTTTGAAAATTCGGTATACCTTTCAAGGGATAAGGATAAGGATCGATTCAGAAAATTAATAGAAATATTTTGGTGCCTTTGCTTTAAAAGCAACATTTCAACATTTCCATTCATAAATTCTCGATGTTTTGGCAAATCATCAGGCATTCTTCACAGTTTTTCGTGTCTTAAACAAATACAATTTTGTTATAATATTAGAAAACTGTATTACCGTGTTAATATTGTTAAGTCAAACTGTGTATTCAATGAAATAGCCTTACTCTTTGCTTCAAGAAACGGAAACAATAAGTTCGATGGCTAATAATTGGCATAAAATAGAAACTCTTTTTTCTCTCTTCTGGATTTCATTGTAACTTTTATAGATGTTGATTTCTTCCATTTTCTCCGGTCTTGTGGCAGGTCCGTTACTCTATGTCGGTTCTGTCGCGACTTTTACTAATTTCTCCTATTTGCTGGTTCCATGTATTTCACCTCCTCTCCATTCTTCTCTTATCAGTTCCGTTTGCTTCGTATAATTTCCTGACCAATTTGTCTTTCTTCAGTCTCCTTATATGCGCGTACTATCCTAGTCGTTTGTTTTCGACTGTCTTCAGTTGGTTTCTTCAACAATTCCTCCTTTTTCATCTCGCTTGCTAGTTTATATCAATTTTTGTTTATCGTAATATATTTTATATCCGTAGTATTTGCAGTTCTTCCATGCTTTTCTTGTTTCACCTAACAATAAATTTGGCTGCTATATGTAAGCAGTATTGTTTTATTCAATAGGTTGTACTTTCTATTTCCTTTCCCATTTTGTGGACTATTACCATATCACTATTACCGTTAGTTATTATCAAATATTATCTGTCTAGAGCCCGAATATTCTAGCAAAATGCATAAAATGCATAAAAATGCCTATTTGGCTATTCCCATTTCTTCTTCTTTGCTCATGAATGCCTACTTATTAATAAGAATTTAGTTTTTAGAGAGTAGAATAAACACGACTAGAGGTGTCGGTTTAAATACAGTTCACAGAATATTCCATTTTATTATGTTAATTACCTGAAGATTACTAAATAAATTTTATTATACTTATAATACCCATTCCC
Organism: Chrysina gloriosa; assembly: GCA_038088585.1. Classification (NCBI taxonomy): domain Eukaryota; kingdom Metazoa; phylum Arthropoda; class Insecta; order Coleoptera; family Scarabaeidae; genus Chrysina; species Chrysina gloriosa. The sequence goes on along the minus strand of CM076088.1, from coordinate 32,308,356 downwards.
ATGATCACAAACTATCATTTTTTATACAGTATTACAACGTAATAGAAACTGGCTGCTTACTAATCGTAACTTAATGTAATGATATTTGTATTGCCTTTTGTTGAGCTAGCATTATGTCAATATCCATGTTCGAAAAAGTTTTACACAAATTAATAATTGCCAGCCACAATGAGTTTAAAGTCCTCCAAATCCTTTTTATTGTAGAGGATGTCATTCGCATATTGTTAGTTGCATTGTCGCTTCACCCTCTTTGTATTGCTATAGAATTTCAATTGTTTCGTAATTTAAGTCGATTCTACGAGTTTTAATCATCTGTTAAGTAACTTTCATGCATTTTCCTTTTGAATTTCTCGCAATAAAGATCGTTTCTTCCATAATGCCGAAAATGCAGCTACCAACAAATTAAATAAATTTTGTACTGGAGCCAAGCATAAGAAAGTAACATAGTCGAACAAAGACTGGTCAATATCCAATCGATAATCCAAATTTTCGTATCACGTATGTATAGCGTTTGTGAGTGCTGGAAGTCCTTTATGGAAATTACAAAATCAGTTACTACGATCATTATTTGAAAAATATGTCAAGGTAAATCAACACAAATCAAAATCAAACAAATATGAAAGATTTGAAGATTTGTATATCAATAGTCGATATAAGAGAATGCAGTTTGAAATTGCAAAATCTGGTTTTTTTGTATCATGGTAAGATTTTTCAGACATATCATTTACTTTTTTTTTTTTACATGAGAAAGGTAGGAAATGCTCTAAAGGTATTATTTGCGCGTAATGTGTATCTAACATGCTCGATCCATGGGATTCATTGTGTGACAGAGAAAATCCGTAAACAATTTCCCGAGAGGGATATGTTATTTCTTCAGTAAGCATTTGTTTTCTTAAAGCCGCATTTAGGATGTGATCTTTCGGAAATGGCACTTGTTGTAAGACTATATAGGTCAGAGAAACAAAGGTCCAGTACATTTAAACGTAGGCTAATTTTTACCGGTACATGTAAATTTCATTGTTGTAAAATAAAAAATTGTTAAAGCGAGAGTGCAATATGTATATAAATAACTGTATATGTGACTTGGACAAACAAAACACGGCTATCGGTCGAAAGTTTAGATTTTCACTTTTTAGTTGATTCTCATAGAAGAAAGTATTTCAGACCATCCATTTATTCACAATTGATTAAAACACTTTGTTATCTCCCATTTTTATAAACATTCACACGTCATCAATTTGCTATAAAGCAAGTAAACTTTAAATGCATTTTTCTCGATAACATGTGTTCCGCTATGGCTGTGTTTCGTCTGTCCAAATCACATATAATGAAAATGAGGAGACTGTGGTTAAAATAATGTATAAAACAAATAAAATCAACCTTAAATTAACCATTCCCCAAGTTTTCCACTGAGGATGGCAACATAGTTGCCGAAATACGTATCTGGAATTATTTTCGAAAGGTGTGGTAGGTTTAATGCTATTTATTTTATATATAGACATAACAATTATGATGAGGTTATCTCTGCTCCCGATTACGGTTAAATTAAACTTTGGAGTTACATCAGCATGATGATGCTTTTAATAAATATCAAACGACTGTTGTTTTTGATTAATATAGACATCCAATGTCCGACATGCCGAAGAAATCATTTTAATTAATTCCACACGTAACAAGAAACAGATAACATATCTTAAAATATATTAGCATTCCATATATATATATTATGTATCACAAATTAACAGATATATGGTATATTACTGAAGAAGTATTAACGAAAAATATGTTTCCAGATATAGTTTCTTGAACTAAAGTAAGTATCAATTGCCCTAAGGTTAATCCCTTTTGGTCTACGAGTGTACATACCGTCACAAAACATTAAGTCATGTTAAATATAGCACCCTATGAGTTAAATTTAAGAAAAAGACTCTGGCTTCACATTTTTGGATTACAATTTTCTGAAGTCACTATAAGAACGGTGCTGGTAATAACTAAACATAAAAACCGAATCAGAAAAAAGATGGTGATACCATAAGATGACTGTAAAAAATGAGAAAGTTTATCGTTTGACGCGATCCAAAGGTGTAAAGTGCAATTGAAACCACATTGCAAATATTAGGAGCCCTTAATAAAATCAGAGCCAACCCAACTACCTAATTCACAAAAACACCTAAACAAGTATTTCGACAATTAGGTTAACATTGCCAGTAGAAAAACCACTGGTTTCAAAGAAGGCCACATAATGAAAACAAATTACCACACAACTAATATTGACAATAGGTAAGAGTCGTGGGATGTGATAAGTAAAATAAGGTATCTTCCCTTACACACCTTAGAGGTGTGCGCTTTATAGTAAGGGAGAATTCTTTATATCATTGAGAATTGTCAGGTAACAAATTTTTAATTAGTTGAATATGATTATTTATTGAATGCATTTACCGGGTGTACAAGTATGAAGTATAAATTTCAGACAACAAATGGGGCAGTTTGTGCTAGAAAGATTTGACACTGCGCAATTTTGTTGTGTCATCAACAAGTGTCAGACGCGCATGAGTGTAAATTGGAAAAATGTGTGCATAGTGTTGTGTTGTTTTGTTCAACATGTCGAAATTTATACCGAAGAGCAGAGCATTCGCGAAGAGAAGTTTTGTTTTCATTCATTTTCATTTGAAGAAAATCATTGCTGAATCATACCAATTACTTTGAGAAACTTATGGTGAACATGCTCCATCGCAAGGTACGTATGAACGATGGATCAAAAGTGGTGACTTCAATGTTGTAGACAAGGAATGTGGAAAAACGGCAAAAATACGAATATGTGAAATTGCAAGCATTGTTGGAACGCAAACACAAAAATAATTTGCCGAGCAATTGGGTTGGCTGTTTTCAATCGGCTACGAGAAATAGGAAAGATTCAAAAGACCGGTAAATGGGTATCACATGAGTTGAACAACAGGCAAATGGAAAAACACAAAAACGTATGTGACATTTTGCAAGAAAAACATGTGTAGACCCAGACGCACCATCCACATCGAGCGTAAGACCGAAACGCATTGGCAGAAAGACGATACTCTGTGTTTGGTGGGAGAAGAGAGGCATGATCTATTATTAGCTGTTAAAAACTGGGGAAGCGGTTGATACTAAACGTTGCCAACAATAACTGACCGATTTGAACCGTTCGCTGTTTGAAAAGAGGCCAAAATACTGAAAGAGGCAACACAAAGTCGTTTTTCTTCATGACAATGCTCCATCACATACTGCAAAACCGTACGAGGCTTGCTCACCAGACTTGGCTCCTTCCGATTACGACTTGTTTGCATCGATGGGTCACGCACTTGCTGAGCAGCTTTGGTTAATACGAGAACGTGAAACAATAGCTCGATGAATGATTCGCAGTAAAAGGGAAAGATTTTTACTGACGTGGTATTCACAAATTGCGCGAAAGATGGGAAAAGTGTATAACAAGCGATGGAGCATACTTTGAATAAAGCACTTTTTATCATTCTTCCGAATTTAACACGTTCTTTTAGAAAAAAAAATCCGTATTTCATATTTGTACACCTGGTAGAGCATGTATCAAACTTAACACACTTGGAGCACGTCTACGTATCACTTTCCCAATCTTTTGATCACTAATTATCTTCAAGGCAACTAATAGTGCAATCGAACATCAAACTATTCCTTGCGACCATCTATAGACCTAGCTTATTCTAGCATTTGGAACTCTACGAAGTGATTAACGTTGGTATACATGCTGTCAAATAATCTATACAGGAAAAGTAAATATATGTATAGGTTTCAGGAGTGTAGATTACTTTGATCATATTGTTGTGTTTAAAGTGGTAGATAGAATTTCCTCATGTAGAAATACCTAATGAATAATCAATTTCCTTAGTTATGTACATAAGCACAATTATTAAACGAAAAGGCCTCTCGAATAAATTGTCACATTTCGTGAACGAAAGGGAAAGGCAAAACTCAAACAACAGGAACCCGTTCTAGGGAATTATCTTTATTTGCATTAGTGTGTAAACGTTGTAACACGATTTTACGCTTTATCTTTTGTTCAATTATATTCGTATCCCGTGTAATCCCTTCGTATTGTAGCACTACGAAAGTGTTAAAACCGGATGCAGTCAAGATTAACAGTCGGCAGTATTCAGTCATTAGCGGTAACGTGTAATTGCTCCACTACTACTTACTGCTTTATCGCCCAGTTGCTCGACTCTGCAGTGAAGAAAGGCCGTCTGGCCGACGGCGGTGGTAACGTTTCGGGGCACGTTAAATTCGAAATAGGGGTGGATGCTGACGTTGCTGTTCAGTCCACCGTCGTCTAAATACGAATCTACACCACCTGAAACATAAACGGTCGAATTATTTTCCATTTACTGTCGGAAATACGCTTTCACATGACATTAGCGCGTTTCAATTTTTTAATCGTCATTTAATTCACATAATACCTTTGTTGTTTGTAATCAACCCTAATGAGAATTTTTCTTTGAAACGTTGTCACAGTATATGTGGTACAGCATATTAATGTCCTTCCAATCGTGGTTTACACGATTAAGCTGCTGTTTTGCCAATTAGTAAATTTACATATGTTTATTCTCTCTTTAAATGGAACATATGTATGTATGTAATTATTTGTTCACCACATTGATTCTACTAAAAATTTAAATTTCTTATGTTATTTAATGTTTCCTTTCTTTCTTTACAAAGATTCGTAGAATTAGAAAATGTGATGGTGTGCTACTTTAGGTAAGTGTAAAAATATGGATAACTATTTGAATATATATAAAATTAAAAGAGGACCAGGTTAATTTCCCTATTCCCCTAAAATATTTTTTAATTTATAGTATTAGGCAAGCAGTATAGATACACAATCGCGACAAAAACGTGCGTGCCGATGGCTAATATAGCGTTATTGTTTATGTAACTGCTTTTACAGTACCACACAGTAGTTGGTCGTTTAATCGCTAAGTTTTCATAATAAAACGTAGCGATTTAATAGCCATCAGGAGTATTACGTGAAAGTTTTTGGATTGTTTCACGGAAAGCGCCGCCAAAATTTATTGCTACTCCCGTTATTTTAACGAGATTACAGACATTGTGGCTATCCACTAATGACATCACCGGGCATGAATTTCTATTAAATGCAATTCAAACTAAAATCTATGTTCGTCTCATACGTACCAATGCAAAGTATGTAAAGTTCTAAAGGCATTCCTTGAGTTCTCCTAACGATATCAATATGTTAACAATAGTTATGCATTGCATTCTTATAAAAGCTAAATTATTGGACAGTTGCAAGGAGATGATTTAATGACTTCACTAAAATGATTAAAGTTTCATAACTTACTAAGCAGATTTATACTCTCATGTCTCCTAGTAGAAATTTCGTACACATTCTTGAATCGAAGTATACATTGAAGAATGAATTGATTAATTTTGGAATAGCTTTGTTCTACCTATATAACTTCAGAATGATGGATTGAGTTTCGTTTGCATTTAGAAGCTGACAGGCGGCATCTTCTGACGTTTAATATCCTATGCTAATATGGTTACATTTTGCAAGGCTATCACAACAAATGCGTTAATTAGAATGAGCTCTAAGTGACGCGCTTGTCATTATTAATATATAACGACGTTATTATAGAGACCGGGTGAGTACCTTTAAGTGATGGGAGTAAAATGATATTAACGCAATTACTAAAACTGTGAGATTATTATTAGGGCGTGGTGTTGGATGAACGGAGAATACTGGCAGAATACTACTAACTAGCTAACAGATTCTGTTATTGAATCTATTTAGCATGCTGTTTAATAACTGATTACTAATTATTTTTTGTCATCACTATTGAACAGGAAACTACAGTAAAGCTTCGTTATTATGGACTAATTAGAACCAAGGTAATCCGAATTCATAAAACATCCGGATTATTCGAACAATTTAATGCAGTTGGTATAAACTGAAATAAAACATATATATATATATATATATATATATATGCACGCAAGGATAAGCAAAGCCATATATCCCTATAACTTATTCAGTAATTATTTTATAAAAGCTAAGATAAATACTTTTAAAAATAAAGAACGCAAATAATTTATTTTTAAAAATGCTGTTTGGGTATTCGTATAATATAACAAAGGCATTTAGCGGGCGTGGGAAAACTACAATTAGAAAACTTTTGATATATGGGTGGTAAGAGTAGCACAATAATAGTTTGAAACCTATAGAAAATTGCGTGAAAATTCAATGATCTGATTAGCTTTCGTACCAAATTCTGCGTTCAAATAAGAATTGGATTTTTATTATCAAGCTAGGTAATACAATACAATGGGGTCCGACTCCACAACAAGTCGATTCAATGCATCGAAAAAATTTAATTTGATAGGATTTTGAGCTCATTCTAGACCATGGTTGCACAGACTAGGGGCCACTCGGGCAAATCATGAACTGATGGCGGGCCGGCCGCCAGAAGTATAGGTAATTAAAGACAATAAAGAATTGATAATAATTTATTAAAATTCAAAAAGAATTTATTAATTTGAAGCCTGGCACTGCATAGTGCTTACAATCTTTTTTATATTTGGCTCAAATTTACTTGTAGCAACACGTAAAACTGCTTCCAAACTTTCATTTGCAAGGCGGTTTCGATTTTTTGTTTTATTATTATTTAGTATTGAAAAAGTTTGTTCACATATATAGGTAGAACCAAATAAGCTGGCACATTTGAGAGCGTTTATGCGCAACTTTTCGTACATATTTTTATCAATGCAGCGGTAAAAGTTCAGCAAGTCTCCTTCGTTGAATTTGTTGCGTAAATCTTGATCGTTCTGAATGTCGATAATTTCTAACTGCACTGACTCTGGCGCATTTTCAACTGAAATCGTGAAAGGATTGCTGAATATGTCCAACAGAGGTTTCACTTTTTTAAACTCCGAAAATCTGTCTTGAAAAGATTGAATCAAAATATCTAGCTTTTCTACATAACTGAAATTAATCGCAGTTTTGTTGAATTTTTCAGCCATTTTCTTATAATTCGGAAAATGATTGTAATTTCCAGAATTCAATTGTGATCTGAAAAGTGTCAGCTTGCATTGAAAGGATGATACATGAGCGTAGAGCTGGGATATCAGTTGATTTTTGCCTTGAAGCCGTGTGTTCAAGACATTCAAATGATTTGTAATGTCAACTAAAAAGCCAAATCACACAACCAATCAGGATTTTTAAGTTCCGGGACATCCCTTTGCTTTTCCGCCAGAAATATTCCAATTTCTTCTATTAAATTTAGAAATCGTTCCAGTGTCAATCCACGGCTTAGCCACCTTACTTCTGTATAATACAGTAAATCTCCGTATTCGCTTTCGATGTCATCAAGGAATTGTTTGAATTGTCTTTGATTGAGTCCTCGTGATTTTATGAAATTTACAGTCGAAACTACCACTTTCATGACATTTTGAAATTCAATTTTTGTAGAACAGAGGGTTTCTTGGTGTATAATGCAGTGAAACTGCATGAGATCTTCAGCGTTTATGTTTTTTCCTTGCAGATGTCAGGATGCCAGATGCCAGATGATTGACACCAATCATCGAAGGAGCACCGTCAGTCGCAACTCCCGATAATTTTGATAAGTCCAAATCAGCTTTTGAACACTCATCCAAAAGTACATTGAGTATATCAACTCCTTTGGTTTGACCTTTCAATGAACACATTCCGAATAACTCTTCTAAGACTTCAAAATCTTGAGTAACACCTCGTATGAATATGAGAAGTTGAGCTGTGGAACTAATATCAGTGGATTCGTCGAGTGCTAATGAAAAAATTCAATGATCTTAGTTTTTTCAATTAATTGTTCCGCAATATTACCTGACAAAGACATAATTCGTCTTTGGATAGTCATACGATTCAGTTGAATTTTCTCAAACTTTTTTGCTGCTTCTGCACACATTTTCTTAGCGGCAATTTCTATGCATTCTTTTACAAAATCGCCATCATTGAAGGGGCGACTTCGCTTTGCTATCATTCGAGAAATTTCATAACTAACTTCTGTAGCTGTTTCTGAATCTTGAATGGGTTTTGTAAACATAGCTTGCTGACCAATAAGCTCCCGTTTTAAAGACAACATTTTTTGCTTTCTTAATTCGCCTGTAAACTTGGTAAAAGAAGGATGCTGCGTTTCATAGTGCCTTTTTACATTATATTCCTTTGCAATCGCAACAGAATTCTTGCAAATTAAACAAACGACTTTGTTATGCGACCATACAAAAAGTATTTCTCAGTCCAAATTTCTTGAAACTGCCGATTTTCACCTTTAACCTTACGTTTTTACTAGGTCCTGGCTTCTCCATGTTGCGTTCTAATCCTGGCTAGGATTAACACAGCACCTAAAAACAATTACAGTACCTACTTAAATTACCCATTCTTTTTAAATTATCAAAAATAATTGATTAAATTCCTCAGAAATTTTAAGATTTTTATACAGATTTTATATCTGAAATAATGACGTAATTATTACAGTTAGAGAAATTCTGATAAAAATAGTAATTTCTTTGTTTTATTTTAATATTTGGCCAACATTAAAGCTAAATTTGATTAAAATTGATTAAATAGGTAGGGAAACACTTATTAATAACTGAGTTTTACTTACGATTTCACAACACAATTATACACGGCACTTGACGGGTTAACAGGAAATCTACGTTGAATGTGGATCAAAATATATGACACCGGCTAGTCGAGTTAAAATCTACACTAGAACTATTGCCTCCCCAAAACACTATTAAACTGCACTTATTCTCAATCACGTATTACTTCGCTTTGTATTTTCGCGCTTATTTCTTCCTGTAGACATTTCACTCAAATTAAAACCGAACTGTCGGTCGCTGCGGTTAGCGAGGCTTTTATACCGCGCATACGACTCTGGAAGCTTCGTGTATCTACTCGTACCTACGCGAGCAATCGGGAATTCGGGACTATTGCTATCTCGCTTGCTCACACCGCGCTAGAAAATTCTTGATTTCTCTACTATTTTGAACTTTATATAAAGGCAGCAAGCGATGTTACTTGACTTAGCATTTTTGGGCGCTAGATTCAAATAGCGCGCGCGCGAGATTCAAATTACTTTTCGAACATATTTTTTTGGTTTTATTCTGGAATAGAATTAAATATTCTTCGAATGTACGAGATTATTATTTTTGCTGTCGGCAGGCCACCAGTATTCGACAGGCGGGCCGCGGTCTGTGCATCCATGTTCTAGACAGTACAGATATTGAGGTAAAATTTTCAAGCCAAATAGTTAGATGTGTGTTTTTCTTGCGGCAAATTAACCACCATTGGTGAGTAGAAAAAAGCGACAATTTCAGTATATCGGTTATATTTGCCTCCGTGAAAAATTGAAGATTTTCGTGGAAAAGTGGAAGTTTTATCACATTCCATTTGTAGCCGATTGTTTAATCCATTTAATAGGATATAACACGAATGAACTGCGATTGCAGTATTGAAGCAGTCAGAGCGGCGTGATGGTGATTAATTTTGAAAAATACTGATTTTCTTCTTTTGGAACACGAGTCGTTTGCTTTCTTGAGCCAATTATATGTGAAGAGTAGCATTAGGTCACTCACTTTATGAGATAATGATAAGCTATATTAGGCAGATGGCTCCTACCTTCGCTGTGATGAACTTTGGAGAATGGATGCTGGGAGCGGTACAATTCTCCATTCTTGCTGTGCAAGTATGGAATCGGTGATCGCCTCTAGAACAACTTGCCTCCAGTTATAAGCAAGGTTCAGCAAGCGCGTAGGAGATGAATCCATGCATTTGCTATTAAGTGAATATAATGGTTTGATACTGGGGTTCCAGGGGCGTGGCATATTTTGAACGTAAACATTTGAAGCTATTTCCAAATTTAAATGTGTAGTGCCTGTATGCTTACTAAAGCGGTCGTGAATACATACACTAAGTCTTTTAAATAACGAGATCGTCTTATTTGAGAGAATATAATAATAATAATAATAATAATAATAATTTTATAAAGCTTTAGAAACAAACTGACATATAAGCAGATATTCCTGAAGTAAACTAAAGAATTAAAAAATTACAAGATTCCCACAGTGTGTAAAGAATATAATATAATATATGTCATATAGATAAATGATCAAAGACAAGCACAGAACGCAAATACACAAAAATACCCTAATTAACAAATACTCAGCAGCCTCTTCAAATTTGACCTAAATGCAGCCCGTGTGGGTGCATTTTTAGTTCTTTGGGAAAGTGCTTAAAGAACTTATATCCGTTATGGTACTGTCTTTGATATTTGGTAGTAGAGTGTTTCACTGGTATTAAGGCATTTTTGTTACGTGTATGATGGTTATGGTTCAGATGACAACATTTACTTTGGCTATTATACATAAAACATAACACTTCGTACACATATAATGCGTAAATTGTCATTATATTAAGATATTTAAAAGATGACCTACAAGAGCCTTTAGATGCTAGCGCAGACATCGCCCTCACCACCCTCTTTTGCACCAGAAACATACGTTGAACATTAATGTTTGCAGCACCGCCTTAGTGTACTATCCCATAGTTTAAGACGGATTGAAAGCAGCCAAAATAATCAGACCTTACATTCTTGCTGCGGGGGTAACCTTCCAATTAAAGTTACATAAATCTAAGTGCCTACCGTTGTCGACTTTATTAGAGAAAAAAACGCATTTGTTTCTTCATTGTTAACAAGTAAATGATTCCGCATTACACAATTCTCTATTATTCTTATCGTTTGAGGTGCCTTATCTGTTACTTCCGCATAATCACTTCCGATTATTACAATATTTGTGTCGTCGACATAATTAATTACGATCGTATCATCCGAACGAATTGCCCGGCCCATATTATTTATATAAATTAGAAATAATGTCGAACTCAGCACGGAGCCATGCGGTACACCCATTTTTATAGTGAGGCCTGATGATGTATCACCATTCACTGTCATAAAATGCGATCTGTCACCCAGATTTGACTCAAACCAAGAATGAGCAACCCTCCGTATGCCATAACATTCCAACTTGTCCAACAAAACATGATGCATTACGCAGTCCAACGCCTCAATGAATGGCCCCAAATGAATTAATCCCCTATCCAGTGCTGAGACTATTCCATTTAGAAAGCGTTCCTATGCAGTGTGCACACTTCTACTTTTCACAAAACGATGCTGGAAAGGGTCGAGGAAGTTTGATAATTTTTTGTTTGCAATAGTCTGGAATAACTTATAAAATGTAGATAATAATGAAATCGGTCTATAATTCTCCAATACTTCTTTGGAGCCTTTCTGAATGATATTATTTGGAAGGCACATCTTTCCTCTTTCCAATGTATCTAAGTTCATGCAAATCGAATGGCAGGTTAAAAAGTTACACGCATTTATGTGAAACTATATTCATGACGTGTATCGCTAAAATAATCATGAAAGAACATGTATTGAAACTTATAATTTATTACAAAAAGTTTATGATGGTGAGTGTATGAGTAGAGCAAGGGTTCCTATGTGGTATAGACGATTTAAAGATAATCGTAAGGACTTGAAAGGCGATGAAAAGCCTGGGCGTACGAAAGACCCAAACTATTCAGAAAAAATTAAAAAATTAGTGAAATCTTTGCTCTGAATGGAAATTTCACTGATAGCATGTTGGCTGAAGAGTGTAATACAAGTGAAGGCACCGTTTTCAAAATTTTACACAAAAAAAAAAAAAAAAAAAGAATTAACAAATGATCAAAAAGACGGTCGTGTAATACATTCTAAGGACATGATTAAAATCGTCAAAAAGAATAAAAACCTTGGGGATTCCAGTGTAACTGTTGATGAAACGTGTTGCTTTAAGTGCGATCCTCAAACAAGGTATCAAAGTATGGAATAAAAGTCGAAAGGAAAACCGAAAGCTAAAGAATCACGTTTTGAACAGTCAAGAATCAAGACAATGTTGATTACTTTTTACAATTCGAAGAGCTAAATCGACAAAGAATTCATACCCGATGGTCAGACGGTCACCAGAAAAACTACTTAGAAGCTTTGAAACGATGACAAGCAAGGATTGTAGGAGTACGACCTGAATACGCGAAAGACAAGCAGATTGTTGCACGATAATGCACAGCTAGACAGAACCATCGCAGCTAAGCAGTTTTTGACTAAAAATCGACTTGTGTCATTGAGCACTCTCCATATTCGCCTGATTTACCACCATGTGACTATTTTCTCTTCCCTAAGCTGAATTTGGCCATGAAAGGATCATTTTATGATGATGTTCCAGCGATTCAAGCTGCCGTGACCCAGGTGCTAAAGAACAGTTCTTCCGATGACCATAAAAATCAATGGAAAAATTAATTGGACGCTGCATACGTTGTATTGAGTTAATTCTTTTTAATGTTTGGAACAAAAATGACTTTTTAAAAGAAAATATAATGTGTTTTATTGAAGATAGGAAGAAAATCTCATTATTTAAAACACATATATTCGATGCATTTCTCTACATAGGCAGAAAGAGGGAAAACACTAGATTTAAAAGCTAGAACCCTTAAGTTAGGATTAAAAGAAATTAAGTAATTTAAATTTTCTGGAGTAAAACGTGTTCTGTCGGATATTAAACCATCTTTGAACACAGAGAAATTTTGTTCCACAGCGTAGCTAGTGGGTGGCTGCGAATTCATACTATTAAAGTTCTGCAATGCTAAAAAATTGTGAATAAGAAACCATTATTAACAACAAAAGCAGCAACAAAATTTAGAAAGAAGATAGATATACTGCGAGCAATGAAAATAAACTTGGGTTCAATTTTAATAATAATAATAATAATAATAATAATAGTTTATTGTCCAACAGTAATTACCAATAATAGGACAAAAATATAATAATTAGATACATACATTAAAGAAAAATACAAAATATTAGAGTAACTACAAATCATTAATACTATTAACAAAAATATCCGTGTAATGCAGGTCGGCAGATCGGCACATTGTAGCAAGTGGCGAAGCGCTAAGTAAATTGGTTCTAGAAAATGGTATAAAAAAAGTAGTCTGAGAACGAGACGATAATCTAGGAACATAAAAGTTTAACTGGAAAAGCAGAACCGAACAGTCAATGATTCCATGTACCAATTTCCATATGAAACGGGCACCACTGCATTCACGTCGAAAGGCCAGAGAATTAAAGCCGTGCCTCCCCAGCAACGAATTGTAATCAATTCCTCGATCGGGATAAATGCCATCCATCCTAAATGATAAATATTTAAGAAAACGACGCTGAATCCTTTCAATTGACAGCTGAAGGTAGATATAATGAGGAGACCAGACTTGCAACGCGTATTCTAATTTGCTAATAATAAAGCTGAAAAAAGTGATTTCAGCAATTGGTCATTACGAAATGGTCTGCAAGAGCGTATTATAAACCCCAAAGTCTTAGAAGCAGAAAGACATAGGTGAGTAATGTGAGGTGAGAAGCTCATGGCATGATCAAACACCACACCAAGATCCTTAACCACATCCACACACCACATTGGTCAAGGATGTTTTAATGTTAATACGAAATCGTACAACTGTTAACAGCTCCGAGGAAACTCCCATAAAATGAACACAACTATTTGATTGAATTACGAAGTGCAGTATAACTCTGTTCATTCTATATCAAATCTTTTATGCAAAAGTAATTAAGAATTATAAGTTGCACAAAGAATTTTGGTTTATTTTGGGGTTCTCTTTATACCTTTTCGACACCACGCCTACCACCTTTTGAACATGTTATTACCCTACGGGTGTTAGCTTCTTACTCCAGCCAGAGACGTTTAATGGGAGAAACAAATGTCACTAGAAATAAAATTATTAATTATTTTAAAAAGCATATATTAATGAATAAAAATAAAAACATTGTTAACATAAAGTTATACATATGTATATACATACAACATTTTACATTACAAGAATTCGTAAAATTTTACTGGAAATAACCAAGGATACATCGACATTCAATACAGGTTTCTATAACAGCGATATACCTCGATGAACTGGAGTCAAGGTGAATTAAAGTTTTCGTTTCGTGGACAACTTATAAATAAAGCAGTGTAGTCCTGGTTTCCAAAAGAAATAAAAAGTTTGTTTGGTTAACGACGAAGAAAATTGACAATAGATAAGTCAAAAAATAAGTCCATAAATATATTTGGAATAAAAGGATTTTAAGAAGAAGTACCAGTTAATAAAGAACCTCACCATACCACAGAAGATAGAATCTAAGAAGGGGAAGAATCCATAAAAATTAAAGGTGCATCGAGAATAGAAGTTAAAAGAGGAGAATAGATTGCATCATTGCATCAATAAAAGCATAGGATTCCTATTTCCTCTTTATTGCAGGGTAGCATGTCTGTAGATGAACGATATTTATTCTGCTGCACAATTCTATTTTTAAGAGTAGAAAAGTATAAACGGAGGACGAATCCTACTTACACTTTTCCAATGATGATAGAACTTGGAATATTTACTTTTCGTAGTGTTTAGTATATTCTTAATAGATCCATTAAAAATCCATTGAATAATATTGGTAGTGATACTTTGGGAGAATAAAACAGATGATCATTTTCGCTAGTATCGTGCGTACATTTTTGTAGATTAGTGTATACTACAAATTTTATAAATTTTAGATGCTTAAGATCGTTTACGTGAAGCTTCGTAGATTTTATGCAAAGATTATTAAAATTCCATTCCAACTACCGTCGCTGTCGTACTTCTGAGTAATTACTTCATAAAAGCGAAGAACATCTAGCAATCGCAGCGCATGGAGCATTCTCCTGGGAAGAATATACATATGTATGTATGCTGAGGTAGGTAGTACCTTCACTTCTATATATGTAGTGTATGTACGTAAAGGCACTTCAGGAAACCTCTCGCTCTTTATACACAGTCAATGCGGCAGTGTATTTGTTCCTACCCCGTAGGCTATGAATATTAGATCCCCTTAAAGGTAAACACACTAACGGGTTGAAGTTGCTAGCGATTCGAAGGCTTTTATCCAACCGATGCAGTCATTTTTGCATAAAAATTGAATGAACCTTGGCTGTTAAGTTAGGATGCGCTGCGCTAGAGGGATGACTTTTCATGTTATGCATGCAAGGTTTGCTAGTTATATTATCCATACGTACAGTTACCAAGAAATGAAATATGAAACTTTAAATGCAACGTCAGATAGACGACAATAAATTTTTCTAGTTAAAAGTTTACTACGATAACTAGGTTTGCGTTTGTGAACTACGTTAAAATTGCATTAGTTCTTTCACTCGTTTTGATATTGCTTGTCAACCACGAGCATGATGGGTAGAAATATATGTTCCATTAAAATGTTATTGCACAAGAATGTTAAAGTTGTAGATAAATGAAACTCGCTATTTCTGATAAAACCATCCCCAACGATTTTATCTTTAATAAATATTTATCTTCGGTATTGCTATGTACTTTTACTCATACTGTGCGTTCCTTAGGTTAACAATACCTAAACACGCAAAAAGAGTTTTTATGACTGCCGAAGATGACACGAGGTAAAAACACGTCGTTCAAAAAGCACGTGGCTGTCAGATTGTCTCCGAGAAATCTGTTGACACGCAGAAACAATGGAGTTATCTGCCCCGTAAGATCTCGGGTGTGAAAGGTTTACACGAAATTAGGTTTTAAAAAATAAAGAAAGCTGGCTAGTGGTATCAAATTTGTATAGGGGCGCCACTGGCTCCTAAGGATGAGCACCAGATTGGAACGTGACGGTACGTCAAACAGACAGGGCAATTTCACCGAAATTGTAATCGAAAGGACACCTACATACTTTCATTTCCCTAAGGGGGAGGGGGTTAGAATGTTCATGAACCACAATGAAATGAAACCACCACGTAACTTTTAATAAACTGGCGATAAAGACGATAAAAATGGTAGGGGAGGAGGGTGGGGGCGAAAATCTAAAATATTAAACAGCTATTTCTGTTGTGACTGATAAGAACGACCTTTGATCAAAGGGAAAGAAAGCTCAGCTTTAAAACTGCCTTAGATTCGATACGTTGGAAAGATCAAAAGAAATTTATATAAGCTTATAATCTAAATGATTAGAAACAAAATAAAATTACGCGATCCCAGCATTTCCTATTTTATCTATATTTTTTTGATAGAAAACCTAAACAGATTTATTTTTACAAAAAATAAAGTCTAAACTGATGCAAGCATGGAAAAGGGTAAGTCTAACATACAAATAAAATATATACAACACATTCCTACAGTTGTTGCTACTATCTGTGGAAACTACTCAATTCCAACAGGTCGAAAGTAAATTTTAGTATAGATTATAGAATATAAGGGAATTAAATTGTAAGACATATGCTTTCTATAAGAGTGTATCCGACTTATCCTTCGATAATGTACTGATTACAGAAACCTGGTTGACTAACTTTGTTCTTAATAGTGAGTTGTTCAGTGACTCTTACAATGTTATTCGCAACGATCATAAATTCGATGTGGTTGATCGTTCCAGGGAGATGGAATCCTTTTCGCTCTTGCTCGTTCAATTTCTTTCACTGTTCTTGATACTACGATAGTATTCTAAAGACTCTTGTTCAACTAATTGACTTACTGATTATAAGAGATATTCTCAATTTTCTTTCAGTCCACCTAACTTTGCACTATATGCCTCCAGATGTCTCAGCTAGGATATCGTACTGTCACATCTGCATTTAGGGCTCGTTTTCTTAATTATAATCTTATAATAATCGGTGCCTTTAACGTTCCTCACATGTTTACGTCTTCTGTTCGTGAGTGAAAGAAATTCAAAGTTTTGCATAATTTTATGGAGCTACTGACAATGAATATTCGATTGAATGTAATTAAAAATATTAAGAATAATTTGTTAGACTTACTATTATCTAATGTTGATTTTAACATTGGTGTTGTACATTGCCTGTCCTATATTTCCTGAGGATGTTACCCTTACTAACACTAGCAAAATACACATTCCAGGAGTAAATTTCTTACCCAATGTAAACGTGGATATAACTTTGTTAAAGCAGGTTTTGTTATTTTATATGACTCTCTTTACAATTGTGATTGGTCTTTTCTTACAGAGTACCTAGGTATTGATCGAGCGTTGGATCATTTATATGTCTTGTGTACTATCTTAAACGAGAACCAGACCTGATAAATACAGGTCTGGTTGGTTCAACAATGATATTAAGCAAAATTTGAAAAATAAAAATCACTTTCATAAAAAATGGATTGAATCCAGAGAAATGCCGTTTTACAATGAATTTAAGAGGCTTCGAATTTTATGCAAAGCACAAATAAAGAATAGTTATAACAACTTTCTCGTCATTATTGAACGTGATATTAAAGATTGCCTTGATAAATTTTGGAATTTCCTTAATCGTCGATCAACTAGAATTCCTTGCAAAACATTTTGATAATAAATCTAAGGAATTCACTGATCGGAATAGTATTGTAAAGGCCGATTCCTTTTCACCTCCCTATATCTCTAATCAGTCTGATATCTTTTCTAATATTTTGCCTTTAAATATTCAACCAGTGGATAAGGACCTACTTATTCATATACTGTCTACACTTCCTAGTAAATTTATTGCGGGTGATAACTTTTAAGTTTTGTGATACACGGCTGCAGATTTGTGTTTGCTTATTCTTTAAAGATAATTATCAATCTTTCGATTCGAGTGTGTTTCTTTTTATCTGGAAGCAAGCCTAAGGATGTTCTGTTTTCAAGAAAAATGATTCTTCGTATCTTTCTAGTTACCCATCTATTTCTTTCTAATTTTGGGAAAGCTTACCGAAAATAGTTTTACACAATTATATACTATACCTAATACTTGTGCATTTATATCACGGGGCATTTATGTATGGTCCTTCTAAATCCATCGAGGACTGTTGCCTGCTTCAAGATAATTTACTACATATGTATATTAGACGATTGGTGTAGAACATTCAAACTGTATCTTAACGTTAACAATTGTTTTGTAGTCTCCTTTGAACATATCTCCAGTCCTATTAACTATGCATATTCTGTTAAAGACGATCTCTTAGTAAGAAGGACTGAAATTAAAAATTTTGGCGTATTTCTTGATTCCGAATTTACATTTAAAGCTCACATTCGATCACCATTTCTTATACGAATTTCCCTCTCCTTCATGGACATTTTCTTGCTCAAGGCCTTGTGTTACGTATTTTTTCAAGTAAACTTGAATATGCACCTTAAATGTGGTACCCATTATATGCGTGTATGGATCGTATCCAAAGAAATTTTTTGAAATTCCTCTCTTTTAAAAAGGACGGCATGTACCCGAAAGCAGGCGACTTATCTTATGATTTTCTATCCCGGCATAGTATGGCTTCACTATCTGATCGACGGAATTTTTATGTGTGAAACTATTGGTTAATATTATCAATAATAGAGCAGACTGCTCCTACCTGCTGCAGCAGATTCCGTTTAATGTTACACGTCTCGGATCTAGAAGTGATTACGCCTTCCGGATACTATATAGCTAGAACCAATTGTATGAGGAAAACTCCCATCAGCATACTATGTACTGTTGCTAATATGTCTAATACAACATTATTTGATTAGTTTAGTTACTTTCTTTTGCTTTTTCGTTTTGCTATATATGTGTTTATCTATATGTTGCAATTACATTAGCATGACATTTTAGAACAATTAGATTCCATGGGAGTGGTTTTTAATCTTTTCAATTTGGTAATGATTTCTTCAGATGTGCTTGGTTAATACATTTGCTTTTCAAGGTGAACTTATTACAATCTTATAAGCGTAGTGTTATTATACATTTTGTTGAAAATGCACTTTCGTTTACCTCAACTGCTCTACGGCATTGATACTATTTTATTTTTACTTTATTTTTTTTTCATACTCATATCCATATAATTCGTTAGTAGGCCAAGATTGTGCTTCCAATTTTCCATTAGTCTTTGTTTGACTAACAACTTCAATTGCTGCATTCATCCAGCGGAATCATTTGAGTGCGCATGGATATCAATGCTTTAATCATACTTTGCCTCTGATATTTGTGTTGGATTCGCTCAAAAATTAGTTGGGCTTTTATCCAATAGGGATTCACTGTAATTTCTTTTCTTCACTTCTTTTAGAAAGGATCATCTAAAAGAATTTTTTATAGAGATGATACTGGTTATGTTAATTTTCTTTCCAGTTGTCGTGGTTTTTGAATTTAGATGTTACTAGTGAAACTACTGCTTGTAGTATTAGAGTACTGATCTACGTGTCATAATCAATGATTCGACTTCTTTCACATGAGCGCTCCTGGAGGTCTGCGTGTTAGAATTTTACTTCCTTCATTAAAAACACACATCACTTCTGTAAACGTGATTATCCAGATCTCACCTAGGGTGAACAGCTAGGTTTCAGAACTGGACTATCCACGAAAGCACAGCGTCTCTGATTCTCTAAGCGCACAAAATCATCAGAGTGATTATTTTCAACTGATAAACAGGAGGTGATTCTTAGAACGCTACAATTAACTTTAGTCTTGCGATGATCAAACTGAGCCGTATTTGCATGTCAGATCTTAATTGCACAAGTAGATAAGGTTGAGCTCGGACGAAATCCTGTGAGATATTCCACAAGCATTGCTGTTTGTATGGCATCTTCTTCCGCCATGGTCAGTTATGCCTTCATCAGGACCTACTCTGTAGTTGCCTTCGGCAGGTTCTAAACGGTTTCTTAAAGTCGGCGTTCCGTTGGAAACTGGAAACCGAATCGAAATGTGTTGCTTCTGCATTCACCAGAAACATAGAACGATTTTGGGGCAGCACATACGTGTCTACGTGAATTCGAGATTCACTTTACTTAAGAAAAACAATTGGCCCGTAATCGAGGAAGAAGTTCCCTGATTCCCAGATATATACTTGTGACAATTCCCAATGTTTTTGTGTCAATTACATATTTTCTACTAAAATTTTGGAATACAACCAATCCTTACGCATTAGTGGATAAAAATGTCAAGTTCATGGTCAATGTGATATTTAAATTGATTTTTGTGCCTTCTACTGTGTCAGAAGTTAATTCTACAACCATTATTCCCTTCAACTGCTTAATATTTTTGATTTGATGCAGTTTGTATTACAATTAGTTTTCTGTTTTATTTTCCAATACCAATGTATTTGTTGAAATTCATATCTTGAACCTTTTTCGAATGAAGCTCATATTAATATTTCTCCTGATATGGAAAATCGCACAGTACATGCGTTGTTCAGCATATGTGTTAAGCAAGTTCATCACTGATATTTCATTCTTGTAAGGACTAACTGAAGACAAATGAGTGGTCGTAGAATCGATTGAGTTCCTTTCTAAGCTTTATATTTTGCCGGTAATAATTTTATCTCCGACGACACGTTTATACAGGGCTGTCATATGAAACCTTCCCACCTTGAATAGCTCTTTAATTAGTAATTTTTTCATTAATTGCTGAAATACGTCGATTTTGTTTTGTTGGGGAACATTTAATAACTTATCAGTCTCTCTCAAAAACAACTGTTCTAGCAAAAACGCATGTTCTCTACAAGATAAGACAAAGGCTTCCATATTTGTAACCTTCATCGAACGATAAATGGAAGCGACGCTATAGCGAACGGTTTAAGATTCGATAGTGATGGCGTGCGGTTAGTTCTACGTAAATGGGTCCTTTGTTTTGCTTCCTTGTTATTGTCTACAACTTTAAGTGGTCTTGGTAACTTTAATACTACGAAGTGCTTAAATTCTCTGCGTTCCCTTTCCCCTATTCCTGTCCTAATCTTCGAATTCTCCAAATGTAATTATAATATAATTACATCGAGGCGCGGTTCTTGTTTGGTTTTCTATTAGTGCCTGTTTGCGCGTACGATCAAGAGAGGAAACGTAGGCGTTGTATAGTTCCCACGGCAAACAGGCTGTTCTTCGCGTAACGGTACTTAAATGGAGTGTTACAAGTTATTCGGCTTCTCTCTTACGGACGAGGTATACGTTGAATGGAAAACCCTCATCTGGTGTTGGCAAATTTGCAATATCCAATTGGAACTGTATTATTAAAGGGACTCGGATTTACAATACTCGAATCCGGGATTTCATTATCTAATTGTTCGCATAAAGACTCTATTGTTGAAATCATAACGGACATCTGAATTTCCGGACAATAATCTCCGCTTCCTTATTGATCAATAAATTAGGAACCATAAACACTCCTCGTGGTCAACTTGTCATTTTCCTTGATTAATGAGCGTTGATTTCATACAAGTCCATCAAAAATTGTACGCTTGCTAAATGCTAAGCGAGCTTCTCAAAAAACTTCTGGCCAGTTAGAATCCAGTTGAAACTGAAGCACACAAACTTTAGAAATCCACTCAATTTGATAAGATTCCTTGGAGAAAATTGCTGATATGGTTGTATTTTTACAATTTTTGTTTTAAAGTTGTTGAACTTAAAAGGTTAGTATCCTAATTCTGCTTTCATTTCTCTATAAAATTTGCTTTAATGGCGATATTCAAATACATCTATTAGCAATAGTATATCATTACAAATTTCGGTAGTTTGTTCTATGTACATTGTGAAGATGGCTCAAAGGTCTTTCTTATTTCTATTTTCCTTTTGAGGAAAAAGGGTTTCCCATTGAAGGCATTCTTAGGTTTCTCTTTGGCCACGGGTATTACATAGCTACTTAAATAATCGACAAACACTCGGCAACAAAATACGTTTTTGATTGCCAAAAGAAGCTGCATAGGTGCCCAAATAACGTTCTAAGATGTCGGCTTCAGACTTGACGTTACGTGGGCTAATTATTGTTTAATCTTGAATAATACCTGCAAATAGGAAATCAGGGTTTCGCCAATTGTGATTTAGTTGACAGCGTGTCAAAGTGTTGGTTAGAATCAATTCTCTCGTCGAGTGCGAATTATGTAACGTTAGCGGTTTTCTATAAGCAAACAGACGTAACAAATATGTTGTGACTCAAGTCCTGGGGCAACAAATCGATCAGATGGCTTGGGAAGTATTACTTGTTGGAAATAAAACGGGCATGAAGCCAAAGACAACAACTACTACAGATGTTACCGATCACATGCAATAAGGAAAACCGTTCAGACGGAGAGTGATTGATCATTCTCCCTAGATTCCTAGGTCTGGCTCTGAGTAATTTCCACATTTTCCTCGCAATGAAGAAGTGATTGGATGAAGTGGTGTTAAAAACGAATAAGGAGTTGCAAGTTAGTTTTATGAAGAGGGCATAGAAACCTTAGTTAAACGGTATGTGTTTGAATCTCCATAGGTATTACGTTGAAAGGCGGCTAGTATATATATATGTAATATTTTTTCTAATATCTCCTGATGTTTTAATTTTCTGTACTACTGGAGATCGGAAGACAAATTGATTATAAATTATAATTAGCAATAGCTATAATAAATTATTATTTGAATTACAACCTAAATGAAAGACAAAAACCGGTTGGTGTTTTCTTACGAACAAATATTTAATTGGTGATAGTATCTTCAACAGTAATGAAGAAGTGAGGGCGTATCCGAGATAGAAACCTTTATTAGTATCTACTAGTTATTTTCGGTTATCGAGTTTTATTTGAAAGCTAGTAAGGAATAAATAAAATAATTATTGTTTATACAAAAACCATTAATTATAATTTATTTTTCTAAAGGATTACCTATGACACACATATATGCATTTTATAGAAATATGTAAAGTCTAAGTACCCCTACACCGAAAGGTAGAAAGGGTAAAAAGATTAAGAAGAAGATGTAAAGTCTAAGTACAAATGTGTATGGAAAATACTCGGATAAATATGAAATATATCATGAAATTGAACACATAACAAACACTGTAGTTCGTTGTGTGGATATGAATACGATAGAAGGCATCTTCGGAAGTGTAAATACTGCAAATATATGTATGCAATATATATCTACACTTGGTAAATAATTCATCTCTTTCAAAACTTTCTAGTCAGGAATATACAAGGCGCTATTATAATTTGTTCTAAACAAGTTCAGAAGCCCGTAAGCGTTTATGCTATTCAAAGTGGAATCAAGATTCTCAATGTAGTTGTTGGTGGTCTTATTAACAAAACCCATTAATTATGTTAAATGCTCAAAGTTGCTAGATAAGATCGCAATTAGACAGAAACGCACAATGTGTCCGTGAACAAAAACTAAAGTAAACAAGCTCTGCGATATAACGCATAAAAACCGTTCAAGTTGTTTTAACTATGCGCGTTATTATCAGACGCTATTAAAGTGATTTGTGAGGGTGGCCTCCACGTGCTATTGTATTCCAACAGAACAGTCCTAAGCTTAATCAGACATAAAGCGTTGATCTTCCCTAATTCGTTGCAACATTCCTTTCCTTAATACTACTGTGTGTTCTATTAATGTTTGTATTATTATTTCTATAGTAATAATAATGGTAGTAGTAATAGTAGTAGCATATTATAACGATTTGGTGTATAATGTACGTATTTAATGTCTTAAATATATAAAATAAAAATTACCCTCACCACATCTTTCGAAAATCATTCTATATATGTATTTCGGCAACTAACAATAAGTTGTCATCCTCCGTAGGAAAATGAGGGAAATAATTGTTATCAGCGATATCTGGTCAAGGTCCACAACGAATACCGCGCACCGAAGATTGCACAATAACTTAAAGCGTTAGTCACACTAATCAGTCACAATAGTATTTTGGTGAAGTTCGTGCAGACGCTCAATGTGTGACGTTCATTGTAACGTACTCTAAAGGCGTAGTGCACTGTTCGATGTGTGGTGTTCGTTGTCTGAATTGACCACAGATTGCTTACGATACTTAATTCTCTTAGATCTCCACTGAGGATGGCAATGTAGTTACCGAAATACGTATGTGGAATTATTTTCGAAATGTGTGGCAAGAGTAATTTCTATTTCATCAATTATTTTAACCACAGTCTCCTTCCACTAATATTTAGTGTATTATATGTATATATCTATATATATATATATTTACTCTATATTAATCTAAATAAAGAAGACAATTATACTCGACATTGTTTTCTTATTTTTTACTCGTGACTAGAGTTCATACAACTAATTGGGAAAAGTCCACGAATAAACAAAAATAATGACCTTCGGATAATCTTATTAATTTAGGGATAAACACAGGTAATCAGAGTGGGTTTTATAAACCGGAAGAGTAAAAGTGCGCTAAGCATTACAATGGCAATTGGAGGCAAACTAATTTGCAAACAGTACGTCGTCAGCGCCCACATCGTCACCACTGGTAACGGGTGTGAATCAGGGCAGCAAATACGGATCAGTGAATTAATATGTCACTGTTGAAATTTGCTGACTTAGTGCCTGAACATCCTCACATATTAGACGAAGAACATTTATCATTTCAATTCCAATAAACTTTCATTTCTCTTCACATCATATAATTTATTCAGTGTAATCTTTATATAACCACTTCAAGGATAGATATACAAAAGATAGTTAAATTAATTAGAACAGTAGTGCTCGATTCAGAATGAAAACGTGGGAGAATTATTGGGATTTCAAATGAGAAGATGAAAGTTCCATCTCAGTAAAAGCATCGGATTTACAATAAAAATTATCCAGAAGTCAATGAAGTTCAAAACATAGTGTTTTACAATAAAACTTGGAATATTTTACGATGGATGTTGAATATTGTTTAAATAGTACAAACAGTGGTGTTAGCTTCGCAACAGTTACATGCAATAGTGTTAATAAGATTGATGGAGCATATCGGTCATTCCTTGTGTCTAAATTAAAAAAAAAAAAGTATCGTATACAAACCCGAAAACTTAAAAAGAACACGTACTTTTTGTCGAAGTCAATGATATTTAAGAAATTCGTTTTCGTGTTTTAAACTCGTTATGCCATTTTCAACGTCGGACATAATTTAATTTTTATTCTAGTTTCCTAGTAGATATTACAAATTAATTATAATAGATGCTAATAACTCTAATAATAATACCCTCTGCAAACACTGTTAAGACTATACTTCCATTATATTAACTATTTCCTACAGCAGCCGTGCTACAGCAAATACTACTTTATAATTAGTTCTAGCGGCAACTCACGAAATACATGTATGTTCAGCAAAGTAGCCCATGGCATAGAACACCTGTGTATATAATTTAGATTCAATTAATCGGGTATTTTCCTTAATCCTAAGATTACGTATTCCGGAATCTCTCCCTCAACCGCTCGCAGCATTTCCACCTTTGTTTCTCTCAGTCTGTCTCTTTCTCTTCGTTAAAGTTTACCATTACGGTTTTAATAAAATATTTGAGACCACCGCAGAGACGATTACAACTACACTGCAAGTTCAAAGCGGTCATCTGTTATTTAAAATTACTTTTAATGGCACCGAAGAAGTATTGAACGTTGCGCTTTAGTGCCAGGCTCTTAAAACTTACATAGAAAAGTTTCCTCGAGCTTTTGTTAAATTCGATGAAAGGGGAAAACGAACGGAGGTAGGTAATAAACAGATTTTTATGGACTCATTTTGCTTTCTGTTTATGATGTGATGGACTGGTATTAAAAATTCCGTGTTTTCTGCGACAAATTGCCGTGTTGCCCTCGTTTTGAGAAGTAATAAAATTTTAATATGCATTTAATGTGCTCTTACATATATAATTTAATAAATGTTTTTTTATTTCCTTGCTTGTTTATATATAAAATATTCATTCCAATGAAATCCGTAATAGATACTATAAGTACTGCCATTCTGCTTGGAACTTACCAATGTTTGGGATCGAGATAGAAGTGGATCTATAATAAATGTACTATTAAAATATAATAAAATCAAAATTATGAAAATACTTTGCAAGGGAGGTCATAGTTCTCTTTACTGGTCCTAAATTTGTCTGTTAAATAGCGCATAAAATAAGCGGTTTACCCAAAAATCAAATTTATTGCAAGTCTATATAAGTGTACCAAACACTACAGGCGCATAACTCTAATGTGATATGTTTGTCAATACTATTATTCAAAAAGTTCCACAATAACTGTGCGACATTATCCAGATCTATTTCGCAAATCGGAAGATGACCGTACGCATCAACAATTAATTTGCCAGAAAAAATAGCACCAACTGGTAGAGTTTCACAATAGTCATTGCTCCCTTTTCTTATTTTATCGCTCTAAAATGGGCCACGCAGATATTATCACCTTCGCCCTGAAAAAGAAAAGAAAACAAATTGGAGTACATGCAACGTGCGTCCGATATGGGCGAGGAATGGGCTATTAGATAAAGGAGGCAAATAGAAACCAACACACAAAACAATCATAGAGTTATCCCTACAAAACGGAGCAAATATACCACATAATAAGACAGTTTTGTATGAAGACAGTATTCACTCGTTTACTAAGGCAAAAGATTTGAAAGGTGGCAATAAACCAAAATCCAACAAAAACATACGTGATTGCGACAATGAAAGAATTATAAAAAGACTCTATTCTAACCAAAAACAGTGTCCTCACAGCAAGAAACAAAACCACGGCATACAAAATGAGATTATTTCAGTAATTCGAATAATCTATGCATACCCCACATATATAGTATGTCACAGGATTGATCTTACAAGGGGTGCGGTGCATTAAAAATTTTTGAATTTTAATTTAAAATTAGGAGGTTAAGTTCTGCTTGGTGTGAATATAATTTTAAGAATATTGCCAGCTTTTGCAAAACAAGTCGGCCTTAGTGGTGAAGCTATTTTGCTTTTCAGGTAACGCACCCTTTTCGTTCATTAAAATGTTACTAAGAAAAGTTGTTCAGAATGAGAAATTATTGCTGTATACAAAGCTTCATGAAAATTTACCTACTTCGATTAAAACGTCATTTTTTAGACTAAACAAAATAAATTGTAGGTATTTACTCACAAGTTAAATTTACAAAACGTAATAACATTATTGTACATAATGTTATAATAAATTATTTATCCAAAATAACAAGCGGAGGATATAAGTACATATGTACATATCAAATGCGATAATGAGTCACAAATGATCCTTAATTTCAACATGAATGAAGAATAAAACTTAGGAATCGAGAAAGAAGCCCAAGAACCTTCTCGAGAATGAAGGAACAAGTAAGCAAGCGATATGTTGAATCAAATCGATGTGATTCACGATGTTACCATTAGTGTAAGATTATCAACAAATCCGAAATAAATTCTTTTGTTTTCTAATCTTAAGAAAATTTGTGATTCATGCTTTGAGCTTACATGTCGAACAAAATCAGGATACCTAATCAGAAACTAAACTAGTCACACTAGTTCGCATATTCATAGTTTTAGACAAATATAAAATGTTTTCAAATGCACTGACACTTTTCACTGGGGTTCGAAGCACAAAATTTAAAACTAATTTATACCTATATATAATTTTCGCATGCTTTATGCTAACGTTTACACGAATTTGCATAATTTTATGGAATATACCAGCCTCGAAGATATCGCCGTGGAAATTCGAAACAAAAATATGCGTGTATTATTTTAAGTACAAAATTAGTTTCGATTTCGTTGCCAATTTGTGCTACACCTACAGCTCCTGTGAGCCATAATTCGAGCGATCTGAAGTGGAGTTGTTAATTTTGAATTGTAGATTCTTCTTATTCATTCATATACGAATACTAAATTGAATTATCTACGTATATAAGACAAAATACCACCTACTCTAAATAAGTAGGCAGCTGAACATGGTAC
Organism: Chrysina gloriosa; assembly: GCA_038088585.1. Classification (NCBI taxonomy): domain Eukaryota; kingdom Metazoa; phylum Arthropoda; class Insecta; order Coleoptera; family Scarabaeidae; genus Chrysina; species Chrysina gloriosa. The sequence continues at coordinate 32,280,554 of CM076088.1, read as the reverse complement.
GAGTTCCAATAAATGATGTATTTTAAAGCGAAGCATGTTTATGAATATTCAATCAAAACATTAATTATCTTATTTCAAAAGTCAGTTACTGTGGCAAAATACTCGTTTCATATTTACCACTTATCACTTAAGTCTGTAATGTCTGTAGGTCAAACTGCCAATAAGCATTCTTTATCGACAAGCTATTTTCCAATAGAGTTTTTAAAATCATTATGAGAGGAATAAGTAGATAGATAACTTTATTTGTAAACAAATTCACAAAATGTTATATATTCCTTTCCAAAATGAGGCAAGGCCAATAGCGCTACAATATGTTGCGTTTAACTAGGTGAAATAAACCAGAAATTGTAAGTTAAACAGCCTATATTGCTCAATAGAGATAAAACTGTATTGTTTCAAAAGAACGTGCCAACACATCCATAAAAAATGAAACAAAAATTGAAGCTCTTTATCATCAACCACATTAACTAGACCTTTCGCCAACTGAGCACCAGTTTACTGAACAAGAAACATTTCTTGACAAAAGGGTTAAATAATCGAGAAGCTGGTAAAACGTTTCCGTCTTTCGCCCACAGAAACGAATCTACCGATATATGAAATTAATCCTATGTGGGGAAGCGTACTGTATGGTACTTCATGATAGCCGTTATGGTAAAAGAAATTATTTTTAACCAAATCATTATCTTGCTTGAAGTTTAGCTTTAGCGATAACCCTTATGAGCAGTTTTAATTCTGCATTTTGAGAAAGCTTGTAGCCTTTTTCGGCAGACAAAGTGATAAACTTTACTTGCCACATGTAAAACAAATGCCGTTATGCCCTTAAAGTAAATTACAAGAGAATAAATACTGAGGTTGCGGGAGCTAACATAATTGAATAGGTTTAAAATTGCAACTAGGTAAAACCTTTAAAAGTTTCTATACAGCCACATACAGTGATGAATCGTCGCCTTGTTTTCATTGCGTACCAATTGAAGTTTGCCATACCTCACGAATACTAGCGTGTTTTGCTTAGTTCATTACGAAGTCGTTTAGAAAATCGACATTACGTTACCTAAAGCGGAATAGTAAATACTAAATAATCTGTTCGGATAGATAACGCAAAACTATCATAGAATCGGTTTAGAAGATGATCGCATCTCACTGCAAATGAGGAAAATCGGTTTACGGAATAGTCTCGCAAGAGACTCGCCCCGTATCCTTCATTTACCTTTCGCACCGTCATCATAGGAAAGAGGACAAAGAAGGAGAGGATAAAGGACAGATGCGGAGTAATAGTTCGCTCTCTGTTCTCCTTCATATTCGGAACGGTAGTTATAATAATCTGATTGGGAAACAGTCAGCATTTCCTGGTAGCAAATCTGGTTTCACGGGTTCTGCGTTCGCATATTGAAATAGGATGTCCGGTTTTGAGCGCGATTCGTACACATTTTTGCGATTGTCTTTGTGTTTGGCCGGCAACCCGCATCCTCGTACTACATAAATTTTCACTTGACTCTCTTGCGGGATTTAGATGCTACGATCTGCAATTTCATCAAGTCTTAACTTGAGATATATCCTAAAATCATAATTAGTAGTAAAATTATATTTCTAGATTTACTTATTTTTGTAAATCGATTTCTAGGTCAAGTATACAGTCCTACTAAGTTGTGTATGTGAATTTTATTTGATTATTGAAGTAACAAAGGATTTTTCATTTATCTGCCAAATATTGTACACAAATCAGTAATTGTATGTTCCTTGTTTGGTTTGATTGATAACTTACACCTGTAATGTTGTAATTTTCTAGTTTGGTAAACAGAAATTCAAACCTTCTATGACCAAAGTTGAAATGTTGCGCAATAAGATACACTAAAGTAGCCGATCTTCCCGAAGCGTAGTATCAGATTACTTATACATACGTAAAGCTCAATTTACTCATTATTACTTTCATTTTCATTTCCATAATGGTAGTTATTGCTCGGAAAGATTTCTTTGTATTAGCCATCAATGGTAACATTATATTAGAAAAACATTACTAGATAAGAATTTCATGTTTAAGTATTGTGAAGGAGGAATTCATGAAACTACATTACGTACACGTTCACGTACACACACACACACACACACACATATATATATATATATACACGTATAATGCCCCGGATTTTCTTCGCCATAGTTATAACTGTTAAAAAATTTGAATTTCGTTTTACCGTGTTGGCATACCGCCTTGCCTGGTCCGAGAAAGAATTTTGGGCACATTTTTAGTTTTTTAAAAATTAAGGTCGTCACGACAATTAAGAAAAAAACATTTCCTATTCACGTAAAGTACCATTTCCGTCAAGAACACGGTACAATGTTATTCAGAAAAGTTATTCAAACTATGAAATTATGACTTCGTGCAAAATTTAACAAATATGGGATCAATCGTTTTAGCAGCGCCAACCGCGTAAAAGCGAGCGTTATCAAAATGCAGGATCTTATTTCTTGAGCGATTTTGCGAATAGTTTGGAGATCTTGAGGCAAACAAACTGTAGTGAGCTAATCACAATTAACAGTATGGAGAATCTTCAATGCCGTAATTGGAATGTGCCCAGTAATTCCCAAAAATGTAACCACCCTTTACCAAGTATCCTTTGTTGGAGCCGACTCACTGTCAAAGACCCAAAATGCGGATTGTTACATTTTCCAGCATAATACCAGTATACCGATGTTTGATTACCTGCAATTAAGTTATACATCAGACGGAACAACCCCGTGTCAAATCGATCTAGAGTAGATCTGCACCATTTCAGACGGTCTTCTTTCTTCTTCTTCTTCTTCTCGTCAATCCTTATGCCTATCAGCGTCGGATTATTTTTGGATCTTACGACGATTTAATCCATTCTTTCCATCGTGTCCGGTCTGTACTCATTTTTCTCATTTCTGCTATGGTCTTCCCTCGCTTTCGTCCCAATTCGTTGACTCTGTCAATCCATTTTTTCCTTGGTCTTCCCTTTTTTCTTCTCCCGTTATTTTTGGCTTCTATTATTTTCTTTCTTAAACTCTTTTGTTCCATTCTAATTATGTGGCCGTACCAATCCAGTTGACATTTTTCAATTCTTTTTCAGTATTCTTCTTGATTTATCATATTCATTATCTGTTTGTTTTCTATTCTGTCCATTATTGTTTTCCCCACGATCTTTCTCAAAAATTTCATTTCCATAGCTGTTATTTTGCTTTCGTGTTTTTGCTGTATTGTCCAGGACTCACTTGCGTACATTATTGTGGGGGCTACCACTGCATTGTATACTATCTGTTTGATCTTTGGTTCTTTTTTTTTTTTTTTCCAAAGATGGTTTGATTCAGAACGTAGTATATGTTTGTGGCTTTCCGGCCTCTTTTTGCTATGTCTAGATCAATTTTTCCATCCTTCGATATAATAGTATCTAAATATTCGTATGCGTCGACAATTTCTTCTTGTTTATCGTTTACTTTAATTATTAGATTACTGGCTGGCTCTTTATTATTTATCACCATTAGTTTGCTTTTTTCTACGTTTATTTCCATCTTCATCTTTTCTATTTCTTCTGTTCATATTTTTGTTAATTTTTCAATTTTCACATAACTGTCAGCTATTAGTGCCAGATCATCGGCGTACAGTAATGCATCCACAGCTACAGGTTCCAGTCTGTTATATCCTAACAGTGTCTTCACAGTTTCGGTGCGTTTCCTCGTATTTTGCAGCATTCTGTCCATTACTATAATAAATATTAATGGACTTAAGCTGTCTCCTTGTTTTATTCCCACTTGCATTTCAAAATCTGCTGATCTTCTTCCATTCACTTGTACTATCCCCATAACCTGACAATATAGACTATTGATTATTTGGCGCATTTTTCTTGGAACCTCTAGTTTCTCTAGACAGATATGAAATTAAAGTAGATTGCCTCCCCTGTCTCAATTTTACGTTCTCTGATGTTTTTAATTATGTGGATATTATCGTCTGTTTGTTTCCCTTTTCTATAGGCTGCTTGTTCTTCTCTCAGTTTGTCTCCTACTAAATGTGTAAGTCGTTCCGCTATTATTTTGGTGTAGATCTTAAAACATACTGTCGATAGGCATATTGCCCTATAGTTTTCGCACTGACTTTGATCGCCTTTCTTATATATATGAGTGATGAGGTTATTTTCCCAATCCGCAGGAATTGTGTTCGTTCGCCATGCCTTACAAAAGATGTCAAGGATCCACTCCTTTCCCACCTGTCCAAGCCATTTTACTATTTCCGGTTCTATATTATCCGCACCGCAGGCTTTTCCTGTTTTTATTCTTTTCAGGGCTTTCTCTACCTCTTCGATATCTATCTCTTCAAGTTCTTCATTATATTCATTTCGTGTTCCTGATTCTGGCAATAAATCTGTATGATCTCCTGCATCTGTGAATTTTTTCGTAAAGAATTCTTTCTATATTTCAAGTATATCTTCTGTTCTTGTTTTTAGTTCATTCGCGGTATTCCTAATTGGTTTTATTTCTTTCTTTTTCTTTCCATTCATTGATCTTATTAGGTTCCAAAATTTCCTGTTATTTGTTTTATATTCCTCATTGATATTGGTGTGATTTTTGTGTGCCGGCGTATTATTTCATAATTTTAAAAAGGTTTAAGTGTTTTTTCACACCTGTACGTCACAAGAACTGCCACCAAATAAAAAAAAACAAAGTTTATACGGAAGTTACGACCCGTGAACGGTGGGACACGCATAGATTGGTGCGTCCAAATAGGAAGACTGAATAGAAGCCGTTTCAAAAGGCTACAAGTTGGGAATTGGACGTTATCAGATATCATTTCCAAAATTTTCCCAGCTTTTCTTTTTCGCTTCTTTGATTCTCTTCTTAACTTCGTTTCTTATTTTAACATATTGTTCTTTGTATTGCTGTTCCTTTGTTAAAACGTATTTTCTCCACGCATCTTTTTTCTTTTTGATTGTATTTCCTTAGTCCACCATTTTGTTTTTTTCTGTTTTTTCCTGTATCTGATTTGGTCACATACTTCTAGTGCAGAATTATAAATAATTTCCTTGAAAATTCTCCACGTCTCTTCTAGTGTCATTTCTTCCTGGTCATGTCTCTTAAGTAAATCATTTGTTTTCTGTTTGTATTCTGCTCTTTTCTTCTCCTTTCTTAATTTGCTGATTGCTATTTTATGATATTCAGCTATTTGTTGTTCTGTGTTAATTTGTTCTTGGAGTTCTGCCGTTAGCAATCTGTGTTGAGTTCCCATTTCAGCCTCTTTTTGTGTCTTTATGTTTCGTATATTAGTTTTCATACTTTGGATATAGAATATGTAGTCTATTATATTCTTTGCATTTCTCTCTTCCGCGACAAAGGTGTATCTCTCTTGCAGTGGTTGCTCCCAGAAACCGTTCCCTATTAGGAGATTACGTATACAAAAATCAATCATTTTCCAATCATTTCCGTTTAACGTTTCTTCTCCATATGCTCCCAAGCAGCCCAGTCCCTTATTTGTATCATTACCCTCTCTAGCATTCCAGTCCCCCATTAATATTACTTTTCAGTTTGTCTCTCTTATTTCATCCAGCAGTTCCTGCAGTTTTTCATAGAACTCCTCCATTGTACTTCCATCTGTTCCTTCTACTGGTGCATACATCTGTATGATGTCAACCGATTCCTTCTCCAATTCTATTCTCAAGAGCATCAACCTCGATGAGAGTAATTGATGTATAGTTACTGTTCTATCCAGTTCCTTTGTTAGCAATATCCATACTCCCGTTTTTTCCCTTTGATTCGGCCTCACTCCTGAATAGTACAGATATATTGACTTCCTACCCCTATTCTTCCAGCTCCGGCTTTCTTTGTTTCACTTATTCCCAGTATTTCAATTTGGTACTTGTGCATTTCTTCTGCCTGTTCGCATTCTTTTCCCGTTAGGGAAGTTATGTTCTACGTTCCAACGCGTATCTTTCCATTTTCCTTGTTCATAGCTGTGGTTGTCATCGTGTTAGCATTCCTCTCTGTCTCTACCTTGTTGTTCCTATTTCCCATCCTCACATCCATGTATTCTCGTGTTCGAGTTTGTTCTGTATCCGCTCTCATTGCCAGGTACGTCCTCTCTATTCCCTGCTCGTTCACGCCTTCTAGTTTTTTGATCTCTGTATCTGTATCAACTTACCCTTCTCTCTATCACATCTCCATTCCTGATTCCCGATATACAACTTCCTGAACCCAATTTTTGTTTGTTTTCCGTTTTCCCTCTCAGTTTTAGCCCTAAATCTAATCTGTTCTTGTATCTTCCTGTCCCGCTTAGATAGATCATCGTTAATAAAAATCCTTCCTCCTATTTTTGTTCTTAATTTCTTTTTGTTTTTCATTATCTCCACCTTATCCTCTGTCCTGTCTAATTGAACTAGACATGTTTTTTCACCTAATTTTATGGCTTGTTTTATATGTACTCTTATCTGTAACTCTTTATCTATGAAATTTTCCATTGCGTTTTTTAGTTGTTCCCTATCTTCTGTATCTAATTTTCGACCCTGAATCACTACATTATTCCGTCTTTTCTCATTCTCTACTCGTTCCAATCTGTCTTCCATATCCATCACTACCCCTTAATGAATTTATTTTGCCTTTTGAGTTCCGCATTTTCTTTTCTTGACTCTGACATTTCTTTTCTATATTCTCTCTGTTCCTCCCGCATCTCTTTCATTTCTATTGATAAATTGTTCATCTTCGCTCCCATTTCCTCAATCATCTTCATCATTACACCAATGTTTTCTTCCAGCTTTTTCTGGGACTTCATAGGCGATCTTATTATTTTTACTTTTCTTGAAAATATTTTCGCTGTTCTCTTCATCGTCTTCTCTTTTTCCTTTTCTCTTCCTACCTTCCGGGCTGTATTCCTCCGTATCCATGATATATACAATTTCCTACTTCGCCTCTGTTCTCTACGGATATGTATTCTCTGTTTTCTTTTCTTATTACCGTGCAAAAAGCCGAGCCCCGGTCGACCCGTCGGAAGTCTGGCTTTTATCAATGATATTGGAATAAATTGTTTAATTTTACCTGTTATTTTGATTCCCAGATAATCACTTTCACTTTGTTTTTATATTTAGCACTGTGTTACCAATTAAAATACCACAATCCTCCAAGAACCTTGGGTATAAACACGGAACAGACCGACAACACACACACCGTCAAACATTCCAGGACCGGACTTCTTTTTGAATTTAAATTGCGGTGAATCGAACGAGAATAAAGCCTATGTGCCCTGAAATGCTTATGTAAAATTGTGTCAATTGCTGTGAATCTAAATGGTTTTCTTCAAAACGGCCGTAGTAGATACATTATTGGGCAGCTCAAAAAGTAGCCGTGCAATGGTTTGATAAGCGAACACAAATTGGATACGCTAGTAAAATTATCAGGGAGGGAATTATCCTTTATCAATCGCGGACTGAAACTGTAGACTATAGTTTCGTCCTTATTAGGACTAGTCAATATAGTACTTCCAAAGTCGTTCGGCTTGCCTAGTAAGCCATTGTAGAGTTATCTTTGCGAGCTGCCCAATAACGCATCTAATAAGATGCCTTGTAGAGAGTGATTTAAATTCTGCTTACAATTAATACTATGGCTCTCGTAAATAGCTTTTGAAGAAATAAAATGGAAGGAGACAGAATTGTGAAGGAAATGTTTATGGCTACAGATATCGGGAAGAAGAAAGATGAAGTTAAACAAGCATGTAGCGATAGGAAATTATGGACAAAATTGTGGAAAGCATGCTTCTAGGTTTTTCAGTGATTACCTGCATGTCTGATATTAATCAGTTGAACCGAAAACATTGTATTGTAACCTAAGATTTACTGGGAACGATGTTTAAACTATCACGAGCTAAGGAAGCTGTCGGTGAGCATTTATGGGGAGATACTTAATTTAAAATTCCCCTACACATAATTTAATAAAAATATCTAACTAGTTTATTAAAAGTAATTGCAAATTAACAACTTTGCAATAACAGTTAAATATTAATTTATTATTTTATTCTTTGAAATAAAAAAATTGTAACCTAGTGAATATGTGATTGAGTTAAAAACCAAACGTAACAAATTGAAATGTTATCGGGCTTGACACAAGCTACTGACAGAAGTCAATGGCTTTATCATCCAAATATTGCCATTGAAAGACCATACTTAATTAGACCATAACTGAGATCCATATTTAATGTACTTACGTATACCTAGATTTTCGTGTAATTTACTAAATCTGTACGTAAATACATCTGTCTTTAATTTAATACCAAAATTCGAAAGAGGTTACATTTGTCTTTTCATAAGTTCAACATTCTAAATATTACGTCAACTAAAGAAGATGATCCTTATAGCATTTTTTCTTCTAATTACACATTTGCTTTTTAAATTTTCTTAGCACGCAAGGCTTTTGGGCAAAAGACCTTCGAAATTTTGGAAATTTATTTAATTTTTCTGGTAATTAGTAATTGTGTCATTCCCAAGTACACGTAACACTTAACAATTACTCATTGCGTGAATAAAAATGCATGTTTGAATGAGCATTGTTTGAAGGCGACTTCGAAAATTAGAAATTCAAAGAACTACATATATATAAGAAGCAAGATGAGCTAATTTGGGGCTACAACACAACACACAATTACAAACAACCACTTGGTAGGTGATAGACAAAGTCTGGTGGTGGATTCGGATTCAGCAGACAAAATTGTATGAGAATCAGCGAGAACTAAATTGATAATGAGGATAAGGAGTGGTTAGTCTTAGCCATAGTCATAATTTGGAATTTGGAATTCATGATAAAAAAATGATTTTATACAATTGAAGAGAACTCTGAGGTACCGCTGACTTATTTTCTGTTTATTATGAAAATTACCTGATTTCGTGGATACGGAAATACGGTTGTCTAGAAGGTATTGGCAACAAATGTCAAAGAACGGATGAACAGCTTCATACTCCTCGATGCAAACCAATTCAGGAGGAGATAGAAGTGAGGGCTGTTCGTTCATTAAAGTGAAGGAATCTTACTTTAGTCACCGAGTTGCAGATGAAACTGGTATTGAAACAAGGATTGTCAATAATATTTTGGAACGCAACAAATACGAATGATGTAAAGTAAAAGTTCATCAAGAAATTTTACCTGAACGTAATGTTAAAGCAATAGAGTTCGAGAAGAGCTAATCAGGATAAATACTTTGTGCCTTCATATTGATCTCAGAAAAATGAACACCGTCTCATTAATGCTAGAACCCAGTATCCGGACAAACTAAATGTTTGGGCGGGAATATAGGGCGATAACATGTAGCGCGTTCTTTTTATTAAAAGAAACTTGACAGGAAATACGTGTTTGAATTTGTTGAGAACAGAAGTTATTCTCGCACTTCCTATTAATACCGATGAGAAAATTCTGCTCAAAAATGACTCGGAAAAACCTTAAGCAGGGCCAAAAATACATGAAGGGGGACAGATGCGTCGATATTTTGGAATGGATTGATGATGAGTCCCATTTTCTGTAACGTGTAATTACCGGTGACGAGACTTCGGTGTTTAAGGATGATCCGGCAACCAGGGGACAGAGCATGGAATAGCTCATTCCGAGCTCTCCCGGGCCAAAAGAAGTAAGAATCAGCAAGTCAAAGATCAAAAGCAAGTTGATTTGCTTTTTTGATAGCCAGGGAATCGTTCACAGCAGGATTGTGCCTCCAGGTCAAGGAGTAAATCAACAATTTTTACCGAAAGTTTTACGAAAGAGTTATGCGTAAGATATCAAGTACCGAGAAAAACTGGGTGTTGCATCATGACGTAAATCGCGTTTTAGCTAATAAATACATTCCCGTAGCTCTCAGCTTCCTTATTCGTCTGATTTGAGTCTTTTTGACATTTTCCTCTTCCCGAGATCGAGAGAACACCTCCAGGGTAGTGGTTTTTGGGGATTACGCAACATTAAAACGGCTGTAACCGACCAGTTTAAGACTATCCCAGTATTCGAGTTCCAGCACTGCTATGAAGAGTAGAAGTATCGTTTCCAGGGCTGTGTGGCTTCCTAATGCAATTACTTTAAAGGTGACAATGTTGAATTGTAATGTTATTTGAATAAAACAAGTAAAAGAAAATCGGACTCATTAATTTATTTACTACTTCGTACATCTGACAATGAGTCAGATACCTAATATGATATTTTATCACATATTTCTTATAGAACTGTATATAAATTTAAATAAGAAGATATATGTACAATATAGTTGCATACATTTTACTTTGAATATTTTATAATTTAGATTAAGTCAGAACATAATAAGAATGTCCATTTTTTCCAATTGTCTTTACTATTCACAATCACTTCTAGTAATCAGAACCTTCAACGTTGTAATTACCTTTCTTTTATTTGGTTTAACTAGAAACGAAATTGAACGTAATATTACAATAATCGCATATCCGGGTTGTAGCCATAATACAAGGCAATTTCGTATCGATTGCAATTTAGATTTAGTTTGGTAGTCCATAAACGGCTAACTGCTATATATGTATATATGTAGGTAGAGCTGTCTAACTGCAGGTTAGATTCACTGTAGATAATTGACATCAGCGGCCACTAGTATCTGATATAAATTAGATATTAACTAATAATTAGGTTGCGTTACGATGACATAAATTTCTAAGGGTTGTAGCATGCATATGTGGAAAACGGTACAGTTTATATATGCTGGTATTAATAAAATATGAAGTAATTTACTCTATGTCACAGAAATAAATATTGTGTTTGCATACGCAAGTCATCCAATTAACAACATGATTGTACGCTGAATATATTACTCGCAACAATATTTGAATAAATCTACTTTTTGTAGTGGATGGCGAATTAAAGCAACAAAAGTCAGTTATTGGTAAATGTACTTAACAAGACATTGAGGAGTATATTCAGTCCAAGCAATTTTTTAAGATTTTCAAGTAGCAAATTCATTTACGGAACTGGAGATTTAACACTGAAAAATTGAAAGACAAATGGAAAAGCATATGTTTATACTTCGAACAACGCTTGCATTTGTATGTTTGGTTACAAATTGGTCATGCACGAAACAATGGTGAAAATCACAAAGAAAATTAGAACTAGGATTAGTTCACGATTGGTTTATGTTTCGTGTTTAGATAGACATATACCGCATATATTACGTGTTTTACTTATTGTTACTGTATTGATTGAAATGTTCAAGGACAAATTATCTTATATTTGCTGTATGTACATATTGATCATTGTAGATAATGTGTACATAAATATATTTAATAACAGTATTCGTCTATCTACTTCGTGATGTACTATCAGTTTCATTAAAACTGTTAACTAATTTTCTAACAAATGACAAGATTTATTGCTAGCAGGTTTGGGTGTAGTTGGTTAAATAAATCGCAATTGGGTGGACGTTTTTAATTTCACATAAATCCATCAAATTGACAGATAGACGCATCAAATTCGATACAAATCGGTGGCTTTACCAACATGCAATATGTCGGGTATTCAATTTAGAACAAAGAGATCGGTGCTGTAATAGGACTTACTGTTGCATGTATTCCTTTTGTTCTATAGGCACCTACCACGGTCTGCACAAGTGCTAGGGAGACTTTGCAATGTTCCTATAAGATATGAGACTCTATCACATCGGTAAACTCTCCACTACACAATTGTTTAATAATAAATTTGGTGATAACTGTTTTGCTAGCACGAGGCAAGCATTATCAAAAACCGTATAAAACCGAAGTGCATGAGATATGATAAATATTTATTCCAAATAATTGAAATATCAATAGTTTATTAACCGGTTGTAGAGAATTTTACTAAAAATAAACCAATTTGCTTTATTTTCTCTATCCTGTTCAATAAAAGATGTAAAGGATGAAATTGCTCCATTCGTTCTGGTAGACTCCAATATGTATACATTTTTTAGTTTTAGGATATTGCGCTTGCAGGTGCAGTAAATGCAGGAATGTAATATTAAAGGTGTATTAATACACCGTCTATCTCAGGCATCTCACAGTTCGTAAGGCGTGTAAACTGGGTCATCAAATTATACGTTAAAAGTGCACTTTATGTTGTGACTACAAGAGGTTCTAGTTACGGATTCACGCGAAAGGCTGTAAGTCGTTAAGCTTATTTAGCCACGAGCGACATATTTTCAGTGACACTGCATAGAGTACTTGTGACAAATTTCGCTTTAGGTGTAGTAGAGTACATTCGTCTAACGACAAAGCTAACAAAAGCTTAATAATAATTATTAATTAATTAATAAACGGTTGAAATAAAAGAGAGGTGTTTTACATATCAACAGCTCCATGTTTGCGCTGCAGTAACTAATATTGCTCGAAACGGGTATCCTATCGTTGCTCACAGGAAGATTTTCATTTCCGTTAGTATCCAAAGAGAGTCCTCTTCCGGCTGATGTCTAGCTCCGTATATGACTTTATTTTGTATCTCACCATTGACTCTTCACTTCCTCATACATACTGCACACTAAATTTATTTAGAAAAATTATTCTAATTGCAAGAAGAAATTGTTGAAACCTTTTGGTAAGTCTTCTGCTTTTAAAGAGTTCAAAGTTAAAGTATTTTTCTTTTATTTCTAAAGTTAGTGGTAAGGAGAACAACCACGGCAGAAAATCTACCATTTGGGAACGCGCTGAAGACGAAGCAAATTTCAGGTGTCACAACTTCGATGTGAAATAAAGAAGCGTGACGTTTGCCGCAAGCAGCGACATTGGCGTCGCTACGTCGTCTCGTAATGAAACTATTCACACCACCACCTCAGTAAAGTTTATTGGCGCACTAGTTTTACAGCAGCAGCCTGAAATAATGTCTTCGTCTGCATGTCGCTCGTAAAGTCTTAGTTAACTTTGTGCTACGCCACGTCTTTTTAAATTTACATCGGCCAAGGCGAAAGAATTCTTCCGTTTCGTGACAATCGCTCTGTAACAGAATTTTGGCTGCGCTTCGGCACAATTACACTTACAAGATGTAGAGAGATGTAGAGAGATGGAGAGCAAATCTAGGTATATCCATACATTGTGTTTTAACTGTAACTCTAACTTTGGATGGGTAAATTATACATGAAAATAGGTTTCATAAAATAAATTAGTAGAATTATAGTGTAGAATTTCCCCCATAACGCTCAAATGATAAAACGACAAAATTGTCACGCACAAATATATTTACTGGCTTTAATAAAATAGAAAATAAATCTTAGTAGAACCTATTCATTATTACTTGTCCCGAATTTCTGCAAACACGAGGTTTACCCCAAAATTTCTGAATTTAATCAAATAGACACTGACATTCTATTTAATATGAATGTGACCAATTCCTTTCTCTCTTTCAATTGTTGTGCGCTTCCAAACATTGTGTTTTAAAAATTGCGTACTATTGCATAATATGGATTAATTTTAGATAACTACATCCAGAAAACCGTTCCTACGATTCTGACCGGAAAATTTTTACATTTTAATACACCCACTCCGAACATTGCTCCGTGTGATTTTTACTTGTTTAGAGCCTTGCAGAACCCTTTTAACGGTGTTAATTCAGCAGGGGACAACACCTCTCAGATTCGTTTTCTGCTACAGTAGATTGGAACTTTTACTCTACTCTAATTTTTAAGTTACTAGAGCGATGGAGATAGTGAGATAAAGCAAAATGGCACCTATATAACTAATTACTTTGCTTATAAATTTTAATAATAAGAAATATAAAAAGATAGGTGCACGAAAGAACTCATACTAGACTTCCATGCCTAGTCGTATTCGCGTTGCGCGGAGTGTTCAACTTTAGAATTAGGACTACTTTTCGTGGAAATACAGGTGTTCTTTGAGGATGTTAATTTGATTGTAGAAATGCACAGTCTGGAGTTCTCCCTCAATTTTGCTGTAATAAGAAAAGTGTTTATCTTTTGACACTACAATCGTATCCTTTTAGAAATGTTACGTATGTATATCAAAATGAACATATAACTCGAATGGCAACATGAATGGTAAAATGAAGAAGCAGGAAGACATTAAAAGTTAAAGCCGAATTTTTCAAATTAAAAAGTTAGCCGAGTGACTGCAAAATGAATATGATCGTTTTACGCCTCTAAATTTATTGGGTATAAAAACTGTTCGCAAATACGGACGATCAAATATTCCTGAAGTTTGTTATCCGAAAAATCTACCGTTATATAGCCACGAACATAAAATTTGTCTGAAACTGGTAAAGTTAGAGAGTAAAATCCATGTTATTTATTTGGTGAATATTAACCTTCCTGTAATAAAATGACTTTGTTATTTCTGCGAACTTTACCGACGACTTACTTGTCACACACCAACAACGGTTATATTTCGATACGGTGTCTTAATTTCCATTTCGTATCCTTTCTGCTTTTCTTATTCGGATGCTTCGTTATTACGATACTGAACCCGGTACAAAAATGAAAGAGAAGGTTCTGCAAATTATAAACGAAACAAATTACGGAAGGGACCCGGTTTAGAAGAGAGAGAAAATCGCAAGGGCGCAAATTAAATTTTTACCATTTCGTGCAAAAGATGCTGCCGTCCGCGTGAAAAATAACGGAGAAAATAATTTTCAGAGGTTCGTAACATGCACAAAGGAAAGCAACGAACACTCTTCAAGTTAATATACTTTTTCCTGAAATATTGCTGGCCGATTTTATCTCTTTGGGTTGTTCGGAATAATTAGGTTAGAAACGTTTTTCTTATCTTATGTTGGTGTATTTGTTGATGCTCAAAGAATATTTATATCTGATAATGACAGTGTGAGAAGCTATGGTACAGACGTATCCTTTTATACTTTCACTTAATGCCTATTTTTAAGGTAGTTTTCTACATATGAATTTACTTTTTCTTTGATTGTTCTTTCTTTAAAAAGTATGTTTCAGTAGTTTGTACATATGTATGTATTAATAACAGATATCATTTCTGAAAGGTTTTTGTAAGGTAAATACAATAGGAACATGAATTGTACTGCATGCCATATTCGAAGTGACGCCTGAACTTTTGTGAAAGGATAGCTGTTTTAGTATAACATTTGCCACCGGACAAGAGTAGTATAACTGCTCCCTAGACAATTATTCCCGTATTTCGTTCCTTCGCTTTTCGATTAACCATTTGTACATGTGCAGGTACTTCCTGAACGGACGAGGGAACCGAATTTGCTTACCAAAGGTCGTAACCATCCGGCTAGGTCTCCCTTCTATTGCGCCTTTACATATAACATATATGTATCGGCACATATGCAGGAGTTATAATACAATACCGTGTTTGAAAAGGCAGAAGAAGTGACTGACGCAGAATACATATTTAGTAACTGGTTTTCTCTTTCTTCCCCACTTGCATTGTAAGCAATAGAGGTCGGTTGCCTTCTATTTTATTTATGTGAGTTTGGGGGCAATGTTTACATTGCAAATATTAGAGATATTGGATCCTCTCTCTTCGACTAGGATGTATATCCAGAATCTTTATATTGAATAATATGTTTTCATTGCGTGTTTTGAGAGAAGTCCTTAATAATATTTGCATAAAGCAGAAAGGTTTTGAAGATAAGTATTCATAAGTCTAAATGCATTATGGAAAATATTTGTACTTCTTCCTTAACCGCTTCTCACTCACTATCTACTCAAAAATAAACGGGTTATTTAGTAAGCGTCAGAACAAATAGAATACAACAAAACTATTTACCCTCCCTTGTACTGTTATTACTTTAGATGAACTACATTTTTTCCCTGTTTGTTTCTCATTATCTTAGTTTACTGAAAAGCTATTAATTGTGCGGTTATGGTGTATATTTATTTTGACCGGTACGACATTGTTTGATAATCTAAGGGCGTTGAGATCTAGTTTAATTCAATGATTAGAATATATAATTTTTTTGAGCAAGCGTATTCCAAGTATTAGAATGTAGACAATTATTGCTCAGAAAATATACAAAAATTGCAAAAAAAGAACAAAATATATACAAAGTTATTTCTTTTTGGGATATTACTCCTCCTTGTGGAATTTCTCATTTGATTTTGATAGAGTACGCGTCCTTTCTAAGTCGTACTGCCTCAGTAGATGTATTTACGTATTCTGAATTAATTATGTGCACCAAAAAGTCAACTCTACCGTTATTTATAGCTCGTTTTACCAACTATAGCAACACGCTATCGAAAGTATTCTCAATGTTTGTTGTATGTATGTGTATTCGGTATTTTTCTCTCAGAAGATGATCAGATGTACTGTAGCCCTTTCGGAATTCAGCTTGCTCCACTGATTGGTGATTCAGTGTAAATCTGTTAATTACGATCTTCGTAATTACTTGGTAAACTTGCGAAAGTGAATAGTCTTTCATTGTATGTGCACTTTATTCCTTAGACAATAGAGCTCCTTCTCTTTCTACTTTTCAGGAATTTGGTTTTGCATATTATATAAAGCACTATGCAACGAGAAATTCGCAGACGTACATACGTATGTGTGTGCTTCGATAAAAATATATAGGCAAAGAGGCTGCGACATTTTCATAAACATAGAGGACACATTTATATTACAAGAAATGTGGAAATTTTATGGATATGAGTAAGTAGGTTCGTATTAAAGAACCGAATCTCTTAGGGCAGACTGATAATAAGGCAAATAATGTCAGATACTTTTCCTTAAATAAATTAGATTTATAGTTGTATAGATTACTTCGAAATAAGCCAGATCAAACTTGTTAAAAAATGTTATTTGTCGGTTAAGCTAGTCACACATTAATGCGCCCATAAAACAGGGGAAAATGTAAACGATAATTATTATTAAGATTTGCGAAGCAGTTGCAGATTCATGAGCCTTCTGTCACATTTATATAAATTGTTTATGTAGATTACTACCAAGCGTATGTCACCTCGACTTCTGATGCTGTCAACCACAACAAAATGTCACCTGCCTTCGAAAAGTGTAGACCACAAAATTACAATAAGCAGGAACAATCAAACATGTGAGCTTTCTAGAGCAGTACGTCTGACCTGAGCAACTATTGGCAAGTTAAGGTACGTATTCAAATCAGAAGTGCCAATGAGTTTAAAACGTAAGGTGTATAATCTGAATTAACATGTTACTAAGTATTATAGAAATTGCATACGAAGGCTTTCCAATACAAATTTCACCTAATTTTGTTTGGATCCATCAGCCTACTTGAGCTCGACATTTTGAACTTTTTCAAACAGATCTCAAACCAGCATATAAAGTTGCAACACATATTCCACTTAACCAAATTTTCATCTCCAATAACACACTGTAGATGCATATATATATATTGCCAGCTATGACCTATTGTGGACATTCAACAAATTAATGAAAGACATTAGTACTCATCCGTAGGGTGAAGAATAATGTTATTATCCAAAGAACGAAAGTGCTTCATGTCGTTTGACATGGAATTGGATCCGGTATTGGGTAACAACGAGAGACAATAGATTTACGAAGAAAATATTAGATAGACTTGAAGCTTATACAAGAAGAGGAGGCCCGTTTAAGAGATGGACACACGATATCAATCGAATCCGAAGGAATTGGATGCAAGGAGCTGAAAACAAGAACTAATAGTGTAATCTAAGAGAGACTTATGTGCAGCAGTAGATGATTATAGCTTTAGTTCAAAATTTAAATCACAAATCGGTCTCATTATGTTTACATTCGAGAACCGTGGTCACACCTCATTCATTATTCTCGTGTTTTACGAAAAGCAAGAAGTTGAAGAGATTTCCACCAGTAAACTAACTGATGGTTTTGTTTCTTCATAACGTCACAATCTTCATCCCAGGTAATGCTAAACAACATTAAGTGGGTCAAGATAAAGAGAGTCAAGCCTCAAGAAAGAAAATATACTCACACATGATCACTTCCTAGGTTCCAAGGTACGACTGATCATGATTTGTAATAATCGATTACCTGGGCGCTCACCAGCGATCGGTACAACGTCTACATGGTTTGAGAAGGTAGATAGTGTGGTTCCGATTTTAACAAAGGATTTTGTTGCAAACACAAATTGATTATAAGGTGCTTGTTAAAGATAATGATAAACCTGTGGTTTAGATACCACTGCTGCTACCATGTTTGAAGTAAATGTCACCTTTGTTCTTTTTCTGAAGTCAGGAAAGATATTAATAGGAACTGGTAGATTGAGTAAAATATTTGGAAGAAGTATTGACATAGCTACAAACCAAGAAGTTAATTTCTCTAGCTTTTCGATAAGCAGGAAATTAAGTCCAAGTCGAAGAATATAGCAAAGAAATGTTTACTATATTTCTCATGAAACTATAATTCAACCTTCCTTTAATTTGATGTATAAAGAAAAAGAATTCGACGAAGGTATCGGCTATATTTTAGGTTTGTCAACGAAACTCTTATTATTATTACTAAAATGTGATATTCGCCCTATTTCGTAACTTCTATTGATTGAATGTCTATTCTAATTTTGGCAGAAATCCTGCCAGGGTGATTAAAATTTGATGCTTTTTCGAATACTGCAGATAAAGAATATAACATTTAAATAGTCGATATGTGACGCGTTTGAAACAGAAATGTTAATAAAAGACTGACAATTTTCCAGGTAGCTAATACGTATATGATTCAGGAAAATTGACACGTTCAAAATTATATCTTGTGTCATCATTTGATGGAATACATCTTAAATTTATTGCAAACGTAATGGGTTTTCTCTCTAGACATAATATCCGTTATCCAACTAAAATCTGTATTGTCAATGCATTCGACTATAAAATATGTCGACCTACATGGCGGAAACGATAGAATACAGATTATATCAAAATATATGAAGTTTAATCCAATTTCGTTCTAAATTTGTTCCCAAGTTTTCTAGTTATAAACATAAAACGCGATGTGAAATATATCTGACAATTATTGGTCGCTATATTTTATATATTGCCCTTTTATTATGGAGGGAGAGCTGTATTGGATCCATTCTGTTTTATTGCCTGCATACACCGAACGTAGGTGGTTGGAAAAGGAAAACAAGTGATACGAGAATTTACGGCAACGGAACACGGAGATACTTTTGACGTAGGTGGACATAATTAAAATATACTCGTAGCTGTGTTCTACTCCATGCACGTACCGGATGATAAATATCAGTAGGCAAACCAACCAACCAACCAGGCTCAAATGATGTAGTTTTTGCAGTTTCCTGTGTCGTCTGTATCGCCAAACGGAATAATTAAATGCAATGTAATATATCAATTTGTATCTCATTTACGAATGCTAGTTTGGACGCGGTAAATGTCCAGCAAAGTAATAATTATTATTTATGGAGGAATTATAATTTACAATCGGAAATTATCACTGAAAAACCCGCAAAAAATAATATCCCTTTATGAATCAATGCAAACGTTTAAAAAGCGTGTTTTACATATTTTTACAATAATAATAATAATAATTTATTATCTAATAGTAGCATACAATCCTACTTATAATAGGACAATCTTATATTGTTTACCAAAACCTAAAAATTAAATAAACTATCATATTCACATCATATGTATTGTTTACATATGTGAAAGGAAAAGGGAAGAAAAGGAGATTAAAAAAGAAAATATTACTCTAAATTATCTTAATTTGGGTAATAGTAACGACTTCAATGACCTAATACTAGTTGAAAACAAGTCCAAATCAGAAGAAAAATATTGAGCCGACTACACATAGAATTAATCGGTGAAATGTAGCGGAGTAGCTACCATTCAGCCTCGGTACCAAGAAATTCAACAAATGCAACAAATTCGAATCACATATCGTATCATATTTTCTAAAGTATATCAGCTTAACGAATTTCTTTTGCATCGCCTCAATAATGTTATCGTATTTGTAATAACCATGGTTTCAGACGATAGCGTAGTATGCAAGTAAACTACGAACGTAACCAATGTAGAAACTCCAGAGCGCAGCATCCTCCAGTTGTCTTGTATTTCTGACAAGAAATCCAAGCATACCATATGCACTCCTACATATACTCTTAATGTGATGGTTAAAAGTCAGCTTGGAATCAAAGCCAACACACATGATTTCACAACGTTCTAACAAAATCCCATCACATAGCCATATAAAATACAACTCTGTTTTCTTGCAAATGTCATTATTCTATATTTATCCGCGTTCAACGACAACCCATTGGTAGCACTCCATTGATAAAGCAGAGCTACATCGTTCTGCAGGACTTTACGATCCTGAAGCGTTTCAATTTTACGAAGGAATTTAAAATCATCTGCATAAAGTAAACAGTCAGAGGAAACACACTGAGTAACGTCATCGACAAACATAAGGAAAAGAAGAGGCCCCAATACAGAGCCCTGAGGCACACCCGATGTCGACAAGTATTTATAAGATTGAAAGCCCCAATATTCTACGTAATTTCTCTGATGCGAGAGATAAGATTTCATAACTTCTATGAAGCACAAGGTAATTCCAATTTTTTTGATTTGGTTCAGAATTAATGGATGTTGTGTCCTATCAAAGGCTTTAGAGAAATCACTAAAAACAACATCAACCTGATGTCGATTGTCCAGTGCATGGTATACCCAGTGTGTGACAGCAGCTAAATAGCTGTAGACTTGCCCCCAACAAATCCATGCTGCATAGGGGACAACTGATTTCGAACATGATAATAGATCAGTTTGTAAAGCATAATCTCAAAAATCTTTGCAAAATTGCAAAGTAGAGATATCGGACGGTAATTCTTAATCTCAGTTTTAATACCAGACTTGAAAATCGGTGTAACATGAGACACCTTCCACATATCCGGAACCACCTTACCAGACAGTATCAAATTGAATATATGCAATAGCGGCTCAGAAAGCACGTCTCTACAGTGCTTGACAAAAAGCGCGGCTGCCCTATCTGTACCCGTTGTAAGGCCACAGACTCATTAAACTTTCCAAGCGTCAGAGCAAGGTGGCCGTCCTGGCAATCATTAGTTAAACCAATACAATCAAGCGGTGGCTGAAAAACTGATTCAAAATGTCTTGCAAAGGCATTGATAATGGCCATTGTGCCAGGAATGCAAGTCTGACTCCTCAGATTATCAATGTATGACCACAATCTCTTAGGATGACTTTCAATGCTGGCATTCACAAGCAACATATGATTGCATCGATCCTCACTCACTGAAGATTTTACAAGCTTTTTGTATACTTTGAACTTGTCGACGTATACTTGAAGCCGAGGTAAAACAATGAGGAAAAGAGTAACTCCTTTGTAAAATATGAGGGAACAGCAGCATCCAAATTAGACTTTAGTATGGCATAGAGATCACAAGCAACATCACTATCATCGTATCGAGTGACAAAATCCCAATCAATCCCTGCGATCAACCCATACAATAGTACATAATTGGCAAATTTAAAGCTATAAGTATATTTTTATCAGAATCGAAACGTTCCAGCAAGGTAGTATTATACCCCAGATTAAAAAATGTTAGTAGGGCTATAAATTTAATGAGTGATGCTATTTACAAATACAAAATAATTTGGATGTTACACGTAATTCTCCACTCTAATGAGTAGATATGTGTGGTTTTATCACTCAGTCACAACAGTTTCCACCACCGGCCGTGAAAGCATATGGGGGTATAGGTACATAAGTATGTTTGTATATCTAAACACAATTTTAGTTCAGTTCCTATATTTAGTATAAAATTCTCCGTGAAAGCGATACAATTTTAGGAGCTCGATTAATTATACGGAGAGAGTAAAAGCGTTTAGTTTATGACATCGAAGATGATGAATATTTTGTTCTAACTACATGACTTGTCAATAACTTTCGAAATAAACTGAGCGAAAACTAGAAATTTAATTTCCATGCTACGTTAACGGTTTTGTCTTAAGCAATTCATCGTTCGAGTCGAATTGTGAGACATTGTATATGTCGAAGCATGAATTTCAGTGAAACATTGAATGTCAAGTTATTGATAGTAATATACCTCGTGATGCGTTACAAGAAACTAAACAATGATATATGGTACTTGAACCCTGCAGTTATCCCCTCAACTTTCTTTGGTCCAAATTCATCACTTGAGTCGGGAATATATATATTTGTCTAGTTGCAAACTATATTTGCTAGTTACGTAAGCACATCAAACATATGAAATTATTGATATTTTATTGATAGTACTTAAGAGGTAATATCGTGTGGTTTTTATCTAATCCGACTGCTATCATATGGTGTTACGGCAGATTCATATGTAGTATCATTACATTATTTGCATAGAAATTGACGTGATGTTCTGTACATACCCTCGAGTACGTCGATGTAAGCATTGTTTTATTTACCATCTAAATTGTCTTGACGTTTATAATGTTTCGCGTCGCTTCTGTTAGAGGTTTCTAACCGAAGCGAATGGTGAATTTGACATTTTCGAATTGCTCCGCGTTGCGTTGGTATTCCGAATAAAGAAAAATCGGGGAACATGAAGATTAGACTGTGTGGCTGCTTTGTTACAATACAACTTTTGACGGTTAGGTTTCCTGGATGATATTTATGTTAGGCTTTCGTAGATTCTTTAAAATCTCAACGGATTTTAACTTGTTTATTTAATCCTCTCTACTAACATTATTATTTCATTACAGACGAAATTTCAAGCGACTGGGCTTTTTGTTGCTCGCATATTGTGTATTTAGGTCGGTTAGGTATTTTATTCAACTCACATATCTATAAAGAGAAAAACGTGATTTGAGCTCTCTTGTTTCAAGGAAAGGCAACCGTTAAGCCCAAAGCGAAAATTCATTCTGGTTATGTGATGGACAATTGCTTTACCCTCTTTCCCAGCATACAGTGCGATCCCACCCCGGATTATTTTGTTAAAACTAAGCTGTTGCTCTGTCATCTTTACAATTTTTTATCATGGTTAATGGCCATGAAATAATATCGTTCTCGTAGTTGAGTATATTTAGTTTCTTTGTAAACAAAAAGGAAAAGGAAAAGAAAGGATAGTAAATATACAATTTTACAGTTTAACTTTATCCAAGCGTCACTTCGTGAAGTTCGAGATCGTTGGGAGAAGTTCTATGGCACATTATTATTGCGAAATAAACCGGCACTCTGTGCTGATGTCGCATATAATTTAAACCCTTTTACACTAAAATTAATAACATGTAATAAAAGGGTCCGTACAAGCGCACGCAACGTGACCCATAAATCAGCGCCGGTAAGAAGTTGTCTTCGTCAGTGAAATTAAAATCGAATTTGTTTCGCAGTAGCAGCATATTTCTGTATATATGTAAAGTGAACAGCTGATATATTGCAAACATAGAGGAAAATTTTAATGAATAGGTTATGTGAGAGACCATAAAACAGGTCAATTTTGTTTAACGAGAAGTTTGATTTCGAAATCTTGCATGCCATTTATTATCGGAGAAAGCGCTGTTTTGTAATTTTAGCTTTTGTGTTTGGTACGATTACTACTAAATCAGAACGACTGTAATGAAATTGTATCATCTCACACATGGAAATTTGTTTGAAGTCAATCGAACAAGCAAAGGACAAACAAATTTTACTGTCGAATAAATTCAAAAAATTCTTTTACGATTTAACTGATACAAACTCAAGAAAAAGTTTTACATGTTAAATCAGTCTTTTGTAACTATTAATACAGCAAGTATATCTCATCAATGCAAAGCTTCTATAGGAGCGAGCCCAAAATTAAAATAAAATTTAAGACAATAGAAATGTTAACGTTTATTAAAAACCAGGTTATTCACAAAGTGGTGATCACCCAAAAATAAACGTGCCGTAAGAATACGGAGATTACATCCAGATAAATCGAACAAACAACCATTTGTTTCATAGTTCCGCAATGGGTATCCGCATTCACCATTAGAACATGATATCACATCATTAATTTATGCGCAACAGAAAGTATTTCCCCGATAGAACGCATAATAAATTTCTGAAACCTCAATCAAAACTGTTTAAAGGTAAATTTTGGTTTGTGCGCTTCTGACCTAATATTCTTACACTAAACTTAATTTACTATGATATGATATCGGTTTCTTGTCCGGTTTGGAATTAATTGAAATCATTTCTTCGAAGTCTCGAAGAGTAAAAGTGTGATTACTCAAACGCAATAGCACATGAAGCGACTATTTGATATTTATTGTATAGCATCATCAGACTGAAATTAAACAACCAAAAAAATTAACTTTAGTCTGATGATGCTATGCAATAAATAGCGAAAAATTTCAAATAGTTTACTCTGTTTATTGGGAATTTATTGGTTAAACTGTTGTATGATTTCAATTAAGATAGTTCTGATTTTTTTGTTAAACTTTAGGGAGCCTGTGTAGCACTGAAACTGTCAATCAGATGGGTAAATTCCGAGCTACGTAATTGTGATTAATTCCTGGGCACATGTTTTGCTGGCAACGAGATCAGCACCCTCAACGCATTTTCTTCGATTACTTACATATCTTATGTTAGTAAGATCTTGTAATCAGTACCAAATGATCCAATTAGTAACTACCTGTTAAATACTTTTTACGAATGAACATACTTAATTTATCAAATGTCAACTCATTCGTGCAGTTGCAAAACTTTTCATCGACCAAAGAAAATCTGAATTAAGTTTTAGGTTCAGTCAGTTTCTTTGGCGTTTGAAACTGGTCTTAAAAATAGATTCCTAAATTTCTATGATTTACATCACATGTCCACCTCCGCCATTTGATGAATACATAGTAATCGATTATTTTTATGCGAGGCTAGTCTATGCATCATTCTAATAGCCATTCGCTAGTGAAAGAGGACAAGGAAAGAAGGATAAGAAACGTTAAAACTGTATAAATAGCGGTATAATGGATGATGTATTACATTGGGAGTAATAATGTCTCTAAGTTTGACGCGAATAGGTACCCCAAATCCGAAATTTAGTACAGTATGGGCTTTCCGTCCGTACTTTATACCGGACATTTAATAATTTTAAATGCATCGGGTTATAAAATATTGGACCATAAAATCGGAGTTCGTTAAGAAGAGTGTAAGAAACAAACTTTTTCTTTCCCTCCTCTCTTCCTCTTTTATAAAAGCAGAAATTGAATGCGTTTCATGTTGTTTGAAAGATGTTGGAAGATTTACGGCAATGGGAAACACCTGGAGATTTCCGTTACAAACGTAATATATTAATAAGAAAAAAATAAGCTTATGTGCTTAACGAACCAAAGATTTAATATTTAATTAAATATATCTTTATTTAACTGAACGCAATGTACGGTATATTAGAGAACAAATATATACTATACAAGCTTGTTCTTTGTTAATTTCAGAATTGTATTTAAATTCAAGATCATTTATTGTAAATTTACCTCAAAGTGTTGTATCACGTTTTCTGTTTTCAGGAAGCATTTGAAAGAAACATACATTTGGCGACATTGGCGATACTCGCATACCACTGTAACAGTAGGAATCGTAATATTTTCGGAATTTCAATCTTCAAAAACATTTTACTCGCCACTTGTAGCATCAGAAAGGTGAATTTTACGTTTTATGTAAATTTGGCACCTTACGTGCGATATGAACTGTTCTTGAAATTCCTTATTGTGAAAATAATAAAAATATGTATTGAAAAATGTAAAATTACTGTGCACTTTATAATAGGGTTATTCATTTTTGAATATCTATCTGATATTAAATCTTTGACACTATTACCCACGTAATTGTTCGAATTAAAATCTGTCTGTCGCTATGCATAGTTGCAATCTACGAGGTAACGTGTGGAATACTCGTTCAAGCCTTTCTGGTGTAATTTATAACATTGCCGTACATCATTTAATATCGGCATATTCATTTGATGTAAAATCCAATATGAGTGAACACAATAAGAAACAAAAGAACTAATCAAGACTATATAAATAATCACGAAAAGAGCGGAGGTTATGCAAAATTATAACACGAAAGTCGAATTAAATACATAAATGTTAAAATTTTACAGCAATGTTTTTCATAGAAATCACATTCGAATAGAACCTTATTGTTCTACAACGTTGCAAGGTGTGGTTTTCATGAAAATATGTTAATGAAGAAATGTTAAAACATAATTGTAAGTCAAACAGAAAACAGATATTGAGCAATAACGTTTATTTGTGGAATAAAAATCCGAACTTCTAGAACCTCGTGAAGACGTATGAAACGTGGTACAATATTTTGATGTTGATATTTTCGATTTAGAATTTCACCCGCTATTATTCCAAAACGATTACTCCTTAGGATATAATAATAATGATAGTAATAATAATAATAATGATGATGATAGTAATAATAATAATGTTTATTGTGCAACAGATGGACCCAATTACAGGACAAAATTACAATTGCATTCAAAGTACACGTATATAAAGAAAAGGGAGAAGTTTAACTCTGAGAAATTAAAATCATTATAAATAATAAAGCAAAGTGATTAACATTTCAGGCCTATAAACTAGAATGACCAAAAATCAAACATTACGTTGTGCCAATGAAGAGGTCATCATATAGTTCATCCGTATTATGGAACATAGGAATTAATAGAGCTTTCCGCATGATGTTAGTTTTCGGTCCACCTTATGTGAATGATGGCTACATTCGAGCTCTTGTCTTCGGAAATAAAAACTAACGTAAGAAAGTACCTTCGGACAATCAATTCGGTCAATAACTAACTAGTCTAGAAAATGTGCACAGTAAAGAGATCTTCGGCTTACCATCGAAATATATCGTGATGTTTCAACAAAACTAGATAATCAATCTCTCGTTCCGGATAGATTCCAGTAATCTTTAAAGTAAGTAATTTCAAGAAACGATGTATCTCCTCTACGGCAGATATTTGAATGTTATAACATGGATACCGAACAATGGACCCGCATTCTAACTTGCTGCCGACCAACACAGAATATACTGATTTCAGTATAAACGCTGTTGTTAAAGTACTTCGACGATCTAATAATAGAACTTTAGTCGCCGAAAGGCATGGATTTCGGACATGACTGAAATTGAAAACTGGATCAAATATTATACCAAGATGCGTCCTCATATTGGTTGTAATAAGAGAACACCCTCTCATAAAATATGAAGTTGGAATAGGTGTCAATTTACATGTGAACGATATGGCAATATATTTGTCGATATTTAACAGCCGACGATTTGTTATAGACCAGTTCATTATAATATCGATCCATTCTTGCAGGGAGTTGACACTATAGTCATCAATTATATTGGAGTATATTTTGATGTCGTCAGGACAGGACAGAGCAAGGTAAACACGACAATAAATCGGTTATAAAAATTGTAAAAACGAGGGCGCAAGATTAGAGCCCTGGGAACGCCGGAGTGGAGAATAATACGTTGGAACTGAAACCATCGTAGAACACAAAATTCGTTCTATTACGCCGGAAAAGACAGATTTTTAAAACGTGCTGCCAATCCATATGAGGACAGTCTCTTTAACAAAATAGCATGATCGATGGTGTTAATGTATGTATATACAATCTACTTGCCTTTGGATAAAACGTTACGAACATTATTCACTTTATTTTATTATTAACTTCAGAAACGTTAGAAACCGATGTTAACAATCAAATTGTCATTTTGCTAAATATCATACCAACGATAAGTATTATCTCTGTAGTGTTGAACAACATGTTCTAACTTTTGCATAAGTAACATCCTGTCAAGTAACACCTAACACACGGTTATTATTGGGCTATTGTTACTATTAGAAGGACACTTTTAGCAGATTCCATGTTACTATTCTCTTCAAGATCTGAACATTTCTATTTCGGAACGGCAGGAAAGTGCAAATTTCCAAGAAACAATTATCTGGAGAGATCAAGTTACCAGAATTCTTTTAATGGTTTGCAGGTAAATATAAACTGTCAAATACTGTATGCATAATTTTAGAGTCGCGCCCCGTATAGTTTGGAGAAGTCCTCCATTGATGTCATCAACTTGTTGTAATCAATGTACCTGCTTCGTTCATTTACAGTCTTAAACAGGCTTTTAGCGTTTTGGTTGAATATTGAGTTTATAAGTACTACCTGACGGTTTTTTCCAATACGAAAATGAATTAAAATTTAAAAAATCTCAGTCTCAATTCATATCTGAAGTTGGTTTCTCGTCATCACGCAGGGACTACCTCTTCGACCACAAAAGTTATCGCTTTGAACGTTTTTAGTATATTTCTTATAGTATTTACAATGCTGTATTCAGATCTGAAACCCGTTTTCCTCTATCACGTCTAGTTCTGACGAAAATTGCATCTATGGTACCAAATGTTCCTCATGTGGGTGTGTACCTGGGAAATTGAAGGAAAATGGTTCAACTGATAAATGGAGAATGAGGTTTATTAGAGATAACGACCATGAAGCGACAAAACCAGGGAAACTACAGTAAACCTAAAGAGATTCAAAACTTTAACTTATTATTATTTGTAACATCATTATTATTACTGCTACTATGATTATTATTACTATTAATACTACTATTACTGACATATTTTTTAAGCCGGTAAGTGAGCCACAGGATATAGGTGTGCAAATATCAACATTTGCTACCCGCTTCTATTTTTGTTGCGTGGGTGAATGTAATTTTCGATCAGGAAAGAAAAATTTATTTTCCTAATCTCATTTAGAACAAGATACAACTTTGTAACTACAGCTTCCCTTGTAACGGATGAGAGATTAATAAGAATGTTCAGAAACATTGTTTTTATCCTGCTATCATAAATGCCTTCACAAAGAGCGCGTTCCTGTCATATTTCACCTGTTAGGACGTTATATCAAAGTTTAGAAAGAGCAGAGTATACACTTTGAAGCGTATCTGCGAATAGTTCGAAGCAGCGTTAACACGTAGGGAAAAAATCAACAAAGGAAACCTCTTGGTGGGATTAGTGTGGTTTTGACGTATTATTTGGCTGTTCCTCGTGTGCTGGAAAATTAGGATAAAGCATGTGTTAATTGTATTTTGGTTCAAAAAGAGTCTAATTACGTCCTAGCATTAGAATCGTTTCTGCAACAAATTAACTGAATTTTTATTTCTGCTATCGTTTTCAATTGTCAATTACAAAAAGAGTAAACATTGTTCTGGTTTTGTTTTTCCGAAAATAAAAAAAAAGAAACTGCAACAAATATATCTATAAAAAAGTTGCACAACTGAAGATTTATCTTTGACTATTGAAAATAAAATTACATTAATATAATACAAAATCTACTGAAAATCGTCTAATATAGTATTTTATTTCTATAGCTCTAGCCACTATTGACTGAAGTAATGATACCTACACCGTTTTACTCTTAACTAAAACGGTAGCATTCTGAATATGATGTTTTACCCATTGCATTGCTTGGTTTCCTGTTTATATCTTAGTGGCGCTAATAACAGTGCTGGATTAGCGGTTTCGCAGAAAAAGAAGGTACCCTTTACATTGAATTTTTTCTTCTGGCTTAAATTTGAAAAGTACCATACATAATTTATTTCACCAAAAGTAGAGCGTTTGGAAAGTTCTCGTAAAGCGAAATTTACGACTAGAGATATAAAAATTTATGGCGGTAGTGGATGCATCTCCCATGCCGTAGGTCACAAGGTAAACGTTCTGAAACGATTCATAGGTTTCAAACTATTTTCAGCGATGAATTTTGATCTATTTCCTAATGCATGCGCACTTATACGATGATTTGTTTCGCGGAGCTCAATAGTCATTTTGTATAAACTTTTTATAAATATTGCCCAAAATTCTCATATAACGAGTTAAGTGATTCAAAATACAAAAAAATACAACATCCACAAATATTTTCATTTAGTAACTTTTGTGTACTACAGTAGGCTTTTGGTCACAGTACATGATTGATATTTTGTGTTGCAGACATTCATAGAGATGACACTATATCACATCGGTAAACTCCTCACCACACAATTGTTTTATAACGAAATCGGTGGCACGTGTTTTGTTAGCTCGAGGCAAGCATCATCAATAACCGTATAAACCGAAGTGCACTATTATACGGTCACTGATTTTATTATAAAATAATTGTGTACTGACGAGTTTACCGATGTGATATAGTGTCAGTAGATTACACCACAGTCCTTGCAATCACCTTCATTGATTCATAGAGATGATAGATCCTCTACTAGCTAACAGATTGAAAACCAGTGGTTAGTCGAAAAATGTTGTTCCACCTAATGGTTAATAACCAATGTCGAAGAACATATATGGCGTGGTGAACTAATACAGTATTCATGAATTTCTGTCTCTAATCTCATGGTCGCGCTAAGAAGATGAGGGAGCATCATTGTGAGGGATATTATATATTCTGCAGAACAATAGATGTATCACAACTTATGATTAATTGCACTGGAGATAGTTACGAGGGCGAATCAAATATTAACCGGACTCTTTTTAACGCTGCCTAGGTGAAGTGGGTAACGTGTTGTCTTGATATATGTTGGATGGGAATGTAAAGTGGAGGAGAGTACTTCGGTTCGGGTTGCCAGCACAGATTGGCTGTTAGCACCATCATATATGAGCAAGAGGTGCACACGTCTGTTGAGCAACTCATTATTATTAAATTCTTGTCGCGGGAAGGCGTAATATCTGCCTAAATTTTGTCGACTAATTGCATAGTTCACTGAAAATACGCTTTCAGGGATCCATGTCTATGACTGGCACAAAAAAATTCCGATGACCGAGAGTCAATGCAAAATGAGACTCATGCACACCGGCCGCCGACAAGCACCCGTGCAGAGCATATTGCTCGTTGATTTCCTCCATGAACGGCGTACAGTTAATGCTGCGTACACGTACGCCAACTCCTTGATGAAGTGAAACTGCCCTATCGACGAAAAAGGTGAGACATGCCTATTCGAAGCGCGAT
Organism: Chrysina gloriosa; assembly: GCA_038088585.1. Taxonomy (NCBI): domain Eukaryota; kingdom Metazoa; phylum Arthropoda; class Insecta; order Coleoptera; family Scarabaeidae; genus Chrysina; species Chrysina gloriosa. The sequence goes on along the minus strand of CM076088.1, from coordinate 32,249,674 downwards.
TCTGCTCCATGGCAACGTTCGGTCACACATAGCATTAATCCAAGAAAAATTGGACAAAACTCATTGGAAAACACTGCGAAATCCGCCCTACAGTCGCGATCTGTCGCTGTGTTACTACCACATGTTTGGGCCACTCAGAGGAAAACTGGGAGGTCATCACTTTAACGACGACAAAGGTGTAGAAACGTTTGTGCGCAATTGGTTACAGACGCGATCAGATTCATTCTTTGATGACGGAATTAAATAACTTCCGATTCGGTGGGAAAAATGTGTGAATCAAAATTTTATTTACTGTACCAATAAATGTTCTAAAACAAAAGTCCGGTTCATATTTGATTTGCCCTCGTGTATTAGCTCTTACAACTACAGCATATGAAGGGTCTTCCAGATGTACCGCTTTGTGACGTGTTATATTTCGGTTTTCTTTCCGCTAATATTTATTTTCTTCTTTCTTTAATTTTTGCGTGTTCAAAATGGTTTTCCTCTTCTTGTCGTTGTCCTGTCTAGCTGCAGTCTATAGATCGGTTCGTTATTAGGTAAATATCCCTACCGGGAGCGGAAGGATTTTTTCTGAAATTGTTTGGATCATATTCAAGATTTGATCTACATATCCCTTGATGTGATCCGTTTCTGTCGCAAACAGCTGCCAATTTTACCAAATCTCCAAATTTAAAAGGACTGAACTATTTGCAAACCGCGTGAATACATATGTATATATATCATAGCATTTTTTATAGAATAAAGCATTATGTGTGGGAATACACTATTTCCTTCTCAATACTTCTGAACTCTAATTGATGCAACCGCATAGAATTAGCGAACAGAAGTGAGGGAATAAGTTATGGCGGTTGTAGTGATAACCGTGTTAGAGTAAAGGCTTTAAACATGTTCGTACAAGTTACTCGAAGAGGTGTTACATGGGACTCACACAAGCTTTCGCAATAAAATAGTTATATTTTATCCTTATTTTTTTTGGGGGAAAGTAATTTAATGCATTTTGATCCACTCCACTAAACCGAAAAATATTTTCAGCAAATACTGCTGTACTAAAAATGATCGCAGTTTGACTTTTTCTTCTCGGCCAAAAATTCTAATTTCTGTAGTAGTTAGTAATTCCTCAGACTCAAATTAACCCATGAGAAAACTGCAGAATGTCATAACCAGATTCTGAAATTATGCATTCTGCTTATATATCATGCACATGTACACGAATAGACTCTATGCATAATATAATTTTAATTATTTTGAAGGATATCATGAATTTTTTTTAAAAAGCCATTAGAAATGTGTTTACTGGGAATACTATTCTCTGAAAATTCAAAATATTGATTGATTGAAAAAAAAGACCTTAGTTTATCAAAATTCCAATATTGGAAGTATGCCTTCTTTTAGTGGAGAAGCTTAAAAGAGGAAAAGGTGCTGGTATACCCGTTATGTTAGCAAGATATTACTTACTTAGTTAATCCTTAAGCCTTTTCAATCCCTTTTCCTGGCATGTAAGAGGTGTGTGGAGTTGAGTTCTCTATATTGTCTTCTTGCATATTTTTCTGCATCTCTTCCTATCTGGTATGGCTTGTTGCGCTTCCTCCCACGATACTCCTTTCTTACCCAATGCGCTTCTCAAGTTCTCTAACCACGTCTCTCTGGACCTTCTTCTGGGTCTCGTCTTGTTCGTCCTGGCTTCAAACACCTGCTTGACTATGCTTTGTTCCGGCATCCTCTCCACGTGTCCATACCATCTCAACTGTGATTTTTGAATATCTTCCTCCATTGATCTCAGTTTCAGATTATCTCTGACTGTTATGTTTCTAGTCCTGTCCTTTCTTGTTTTATTTACCATTTTTCTTACCAATCTCATTTCTGTAGTTGTTATTTTTCTTTTTCGTTGCTTAGTCCTGGTCCATGTTTCCCTTCCGTATAAAAGTATCCGCATAGATATTTTTTAAATACTTGAACTCTAACTTCTTTCCGTATCTCTATTTTATCCAGAAATATATTTTCTATACTATTAAACGGTCTTCCTCCTGCTGTTGTTCTTTCTTTTATTTCTCCCTCTATCTTGCCGTCCTCTGATAGTATTGAACCCAAGTATTTAAATTTCCGTATAGCATATCTCCGATATTTTTATATGTTTCATTTTCTATTAGCCTATTTCATATGTTTTTATTCCTTCTTTTCTCTACTTTCGTTATTGCTTCATCTAACACCAGTGTAAAAACCATCGGGCTCAGAATGCATCCTTGCCTGAGACCCCTATTGTTTCAAAGATATCTGTTTTGCTCTGCTTTGTTCTAACATAATTTGTTGTTTCTTTATATAAGCTTTGTGTTCCTCTTATTATTTATTAATTCCGGTATTTTCGTATTTCTTGGTATCGCTCATATGTCTTCTCTATTAGCCTTGTCAAAAGCTTTCTGTAGCTTTATAAAGCATAAATGTGCTCTTTGTTTTGTTTTATTGCTTCTTCGCCTATTTTTTGTTATAATATTGCATCATTTACCCCTCTACCAGGTCGAAATCCAAATTGTCTTTCCACTAAAGTATGTTTCAGTTTATATTTCATACGTTTTGCTGATATGCTAAAAAATATTAGCAAGGTATACCATAATGTATTAAGCATAAGGGAATTCGAACTAACCTAGAACGAAACCCTATATGCAATATAAAGTCTGTTATTACGATCAGTAATTCGTAACGAGCAGAGAGCAGAACCATACATATTCGTAATTAGCAAAGTTATAATTCCCTAAAAGGAATATTCGTGTGTCAAATACAGAATCGGGTTTGGATTTCCACCGGAGAACCAACGGCGAACATAACGAAAACACATCTTTGTTAAACGGCCGATGATAGTGGTGTGGTTTGGTGGCTGCGGCGATAGTAAGCGATGGCCGGAGTGAAAGAGCATTATTTGAACGATGAGATCTTTTGGCTTCGCCCGTGCTCTCTTCGCAAAACCTTTTAGATGTAACATTATCAAATTAAGTTGAGTGTTCGTGAAGCGTGTTGATGAAATCACGGAGATCGGACATATCCCGTACACTTGCCTCTGAAGACTCTCTCCTTTTACTCAAGTTAAGGGAGAAGAAGAACCATAGAAGCATCTTTCTCGACACGGTTGTCATTTATGTACTTTTGTTGCAGTAGAGCGAGAAAGCACCTTCGGTGAACGAACGCAGCCAGATGTAGTCCTAGCAATGTGTTTATTAGTTTTGCTCGGGAAAAATTGCATTTTCGAGTCTTGGAATTTATTAAGTCGATAAATGCAGTTTAAGCCGGTAAGTGAATTTTATCGATCTATAGGGACTGATAAAATGCTGAAGCTGTTTTACGTTTTACGAAAGTCAAGTAGTTATATTTGCTTTGGTTGATTTCTCCTTTGCGCGGCTAAACTAGGTCTGTATATAAAAATAAAGAAGTAATTAGTTTACTCCAATCTCATAGTCCGTTTTAAACTTAATGCTGCTATTATTTTAATATGTTGCTATGTTTGGCAAAATATTCTTAAATATAAACTTTCTTAAATAAAGTATGTCCATATACTGGAAACCAAGGAAGATACTACAAAAAATAATCAGATGAGGGGGAAAATGCAGGCTTATGCATCCGAAATTATTAAAATCGAACGCAGTTTATTAAATAAATATGTTGTACGGAGGTGAATTACAAAATATTTCCATATTTCAAAAAGGTTCTAGCAACAAAAATTTGTATCAATTTATCCGTCACCCTTTTTTCTCTTCAACGTTGAATTTCTCAGTTTTGGAAACGGCAACGAAATATCCAATTAAGGAAAATTATTAAATAATCATAGTCATCTTTGGTAACCATGACCCCCACAGTTTTGTTATTCTCTCATAAGATTGGCATAATAAATGTAACTTTTTAGCTCATAATGAAAAAGCATAGATAGATACTTTGTGTTTTAGCATTCTTCCTATTCTTCAATTTTAACTATCCAATTATCGTAATTAGAAAGCTTAAAATAACTCGAATTTCTTTGCATTAAGGTAAATATTGTAGATCTAGATTTCTGGAGTAGTTTCTTCTTCTTTTTACTGCGGACTGCGGCGTGAGAAACTTAGATATAGCGCCCATCATGTGGGTGGTAATAGCAGTTACTCATATAATAGATTTCCGTTGACATGCTGCTCTAATTTATCGCTAGCTATGGATTTGGACTGCAACGAATATGGGATACTTTTTTGTTATTGTATAGTCTGTATTTGGTAAAGCGACTCTGGTTGAATCGCAAAATTTCCATAGCGGCATTCAGAATTTATTACTTTCTGGTAAACTAATGGTTACTTCGAAAGTGTAGAGCCACATTTACCTTGTTTTGATTTCTGAACTTATATCCTTTCTTTATTCCTTCTAAGAAAAGTTGCGTGGCTTATTAGGTTGCTAACTCCGTACTTTTACTTCATATGTAATACATAAACACAAAAAGTTCTTCGATATTATTGACAGAAAAATAAAGTAATGCTAAAAATATACATAGTTATTTCTTTCAAGAGATTTGTGTAACCTATGCGTTTCGGTCTATTCCTATTGAATTATCTTAAAAGAATTGTCTGAAAACCTGTTGTCAGACATGATTTGATACTTTCTTCAATCGAGTTCAGTTCAAGACTATTGCGTACCTCCAGAATCGTTTTATCTTCTCCTAGTATCCTCTCACCATTGCCAGTGGGCTATTATTTCTCTACCCTACACAACGTGAAACCTACCTTAAAGTTCATGTAGGGCTACTTCTTGATATTTGATTGTCGTCCATCCTCTGGATAATTATTTGCAGCAGCATATATTCTTTAAAGACAGATTATGATTAATAAGAATAAATTAAAAATGTTAGAGATACCAGAATTTACATCAATGATGACTTGAGCAGGGAAGACCGGGAAATTCAGAAAAGAATCAGAAGTGTCGCGAGGGACGAAGTAGGAAAAGGCAATGTCGTGAGAACTGGATATCGAAAAATATGGATAAATGATGGGGAATGGATATGGGATAATCAGAAGGACGCACTAGTGGCTAAGGATAGGACGAAGTTAGGTACAAAAAACTCCTAGAAATAACAAGGGCAAGGGATTCTATAACAAATAATAACCCGGCAATGATACAGGACAGAGTGACAGAAAATTACATTAGTAATGTGTGACAACGAACGAAGATAAATACCAGAAGGCGAAGGAACAGAGAATAAAAATGGATCTTGCAAGTAAAGGTAGAAAGCGAGCAGTAAGACAAGAATATATTAACCTAAGAACATGGAATGTGCGAAGTATGTACGAAGAAGGTGCGATAAGGAACTTAATAAATATTATGGAAAAATACAAGATAGATATACTAGCCCTACAGGAGACAAAACAGAAAGAAAATGGAGTATGCAAAATTGGAGATTACAACTTCTTCAATAGTGGAGGAGAAAAAAGGTATTTTGGGGTTGGCTTTTTAGTCAATGACAAGCTAAAAGATGCAGTCGTAGGCATTGAAGCTATATCCGACAGAATCTGCAGATTAAGACTACAATTGAAATATAGGAAACTGACCCTACTCAACATACATGCCCCAACGGAGGATAAAGATCTTGCGGCGAAGTTCGAGTTTTATGAGGAAGTAGGGATTAAACTGGAAGAAATACCAAGCTACGATGTAAAAATAGTGATAGGTGACATGAATGCAAAGGTGGGCAGAGAAGAAGTGTATAAGGCAATAATAGGTGGGAAAAGCAAGCATAGAGACTCCAATAATAACGGAAATCTGCTAATACAATTTTCAGAAGAAAATAAATTAAAAATTAAAAGTACGAGTTTCGACCATAAGGACATACACAAAGCTACTTGGTCTTTACTCGACGGAAAAACTAAAAACCAAATAGACCACTTACTGATAGAGGACAAACATTACCAGAGTGTTAAGAATGTGAGAAGCTATAGGGGAGCTGAAGCTGATTCGGATCATTTTCTGGTGATAGGAAGACTAAAGCAAGAGTTGCCTAGGAAGAAGGATACGGAAACATCATACATGCGATGGAGAATGGAATCTGGAGGCGAAGAACAAACCAGGAATTAAAGGAACTATATGGATATAGTAGCATACTAAAACACGTCAAGGCTCAGAGAATAAGATGGTTGGGACACGCTAGCAGGATGGGCCAGGAAAGGCATTGCAGGAAAGTACTTACAGAGGGACATGGATGAAGAGGGAGAAGAGGAAGACCAAGAAGGAAATGGATGGAAGCGGTTTTGAGCGATTTGAGAGAACGGGGAGTTGTAGACTGGAAGCGGATGGTATAGAATAGAATGGAATGGAGAAAGATAGTGAAGAAAATGGCAGAAGAATAGAGCACAAGTCATGGGGCTACATGGCCTGTAGGACTGATATATATATATATATATATATATATATGCCTTATTTCAAAGGATATGACCAAGTTACACTGTTTAGCTTCCATTTATTATTTATTATTATTATTTTTGAAAACTTTCTACCATGACTTTCTTTTACAATAGCAGTCTGGTTCTGGTTTTTGGTAGTCTACGAATCATATAAATATATTCTCTGGTCTGTTGGATCTATAGTATCACGGCAAAGATTTCCTTCTGTTTTCGAATTACTTTGAGACATTTACAGTTCAGTAATATTTCAAAATTCATTAGCGGGCTTAAGCAAAGAAAATAAGTTTCGTAAAGCTATGTGTATATGACCATCGAAGCTTAAAACACAATCCTCTAGTTATAAAGCTTATAGACACTGAGCTATTTCATTACGTCACTCCAACTTATTAATTATATTATTAATTAATGTTCAGAAAATAACGTGGAGAATATGCACATAGGTGTAGTTAGAAGAAAGAATATATGTATTATATAGTTTTATAAGTACGCACCAGTATGTGGGTGTATTACATTTGTACATATAATTATACTGATGAATACAGAGCATTTGTCTCAATTTCAATCGAAAATACAATATAAACATAAATGTAGACGTAAAAAACATAACTATTCTTCCTCTCTTTAATATATGTGATCTATTCTGTCCACCTTTTCTCTAATAATTCCTGCCGCTTTATTTGCAATGGTTCCAAGCTGTCGTTACTTCATGCTCACAACTTATATACATCAAAGAATTTTGACGCAATGTTTTTAAATATACGCTCATACATATGTTTATATCCTTTTATCTAGATAGCAACTGTGTTATGTGATTTCTTTTGTGGCTATAGCTACAAACAGAAGAGACATGAAATCTGGCGACGCAGCCTCGACAGAGATTTCGTAATAAATGATGTAAGTTTTTCTTTTGGCAACGCGGGAGACACGGCCAAGAACGTCGGGATTGTCGGATCTTTAATATCTCAAAAGTAAATTTGAGAGTGAGATTGATATTCATGAATATCAAAAAGGAAGATTCCTTTTATCTGACCGCTTTGTTTATCCATTTTATCTAAAGATTTCCAATATAGTGGAAGGTCGACGTCTCTCCTTTACATAAACCGAATTTTTGGTTTGGTTTCCCGTATATTTCCCAAGAATTTAAATTTAATCAGAACATCTCTCTTCATCACGTTTCCTTTTTTGTTTCAGCGAATATACAGTGTGGAAATAGCGGCAAAGGTCAAAATCGCTATTGCGTATGGAGGCCAACCCGTCGTGGGTACGCTTTAGTATCGGGCACACAATACGTATACAATGGATACATCTAGGTCAGGCATTTTTTGTAAGGGGCCAAATAAAAAAAAATGGGGTGGACCATGGGCCAAAACAAAAACAATTGACAATAATAGTATATATTTTAAAACGGTACAGATATGTAAGTTTTACAATAAAATAATAAAAGAATAACACTAAAATGAATAAAGTTTATCAAACAAAAACTTCTTATAGTCATACAGTGCTACAACTCTAATCAGTAAGAAACATGGGATTGCCTTTCCTTTCCAAGAAGTTCAATATTTTGTGAAAGTGACAGCGCGTAAAGGGTTTTCTAAATTAGTATCGATAATCCTTGATCTGTATCTTCATTTCGTGAAATTCATTTTTTACCTCACGAAACTGACTTTTCAGAAGATCATCCGCTTGTTGGTGAATTAATTCCATTTGAAGCGACATTTCCACTCGCTCCACGTCCACGTCGAAGGAGTCATGAATATTTCGAATAGAAGTTCGCGTGAACGGAAATCCACAAATCTGGAATGTAAATTCTGTATTTAATGAAGAATTCTGTGCTACGCCATTTTTGTGAGCAGCTAGGATTGGAAAATGATACGTTTTTGTCGTACGAATCTGATTATGTCTCAACCGAAGTTTGTTTTGAAAAGATTTTATAAGAGTGAATGTATCACGGGTTAATAGTCCTTGTTTCTGCATATTCGTATTTAGTTCGTTCAAGTAATTGGTGACCTCAGCCAAAAATGCTAAAACAGCTAACCATACATCATCTTTCAAAGGTTGGACCAATTCAAATTTGCTCTTCATTGTTATCAAAATTTTCACTTCTTCTTTTAACTCATAAAATAACTTCAAGTAAGCCAAAGAACACAATGAAAAATTATGTATCCATATTCCGTTTCCAAGTACTGCAGGAATTTCTGGAACTGGCGGTGATTCAAACTTCTAGGTTTAATAAACATAAACATACACATAAACATAAACATCTTTATTGTCCAACAGAATTAAACATCCATATGAAGAACAAAATATAAAACTTATTAAGTATTTCTCAATACAGTGCAACATACATATATGCAAAAGAAAAAAAAATTCTACAACACACCCATAAGTATTAATGGAAAAAATAAAAAACAAAGAGATAAGTATTAATGGAAAAAATAAAAAACAAATAGATAAATAAACATCAATCCCACTAACTAAGTAGACCTTTTGCAATTTCAAGGACATCACTGAGTGACGTGTAGTTTATATCGCAATGTGACGATATCATATTGAAGCTCCGAGACATTGCAACGATCGGAGAATTCAGTGGGGAATTCAGACGTGCAAACGGGATATAAAAGGTAATATCTTGTCTTGTTGATAAGCGTGGGACAAGAAACTTAAATTTTGACAGCAGATCCGGAGACTCAATCCTGAAGTGGACGAGGCAATAAACAAACTTTATAAGAGCCAACTGGCGTCTAAGCTCAGGTGATTCAATATTGAATTTATGTAGAAGTAATTGATAATCGTAACCACGGGCAGGGTAAGTTACCTTCCTCAGTAAAGTATAAAAATTTTAAACATTTTCTCTGTATTTTCTCTATCTCTAACTTATGTGTAGAGTAGAATGGATTCCATATCAAAGAGGCATATTCCAATTGGGATCTGATATATGTAAAATAGAGCAGTTTTATGGTGCTGACTTGAAAATGCTTGGAGTTTCGAATTATAAAACCCAAAAGTTTCATGGCAGAAGATATAGTTTTGCTTCTATGAGTAGTAAAAGTAAGAGCGCTATCAAAATAAATACCCAAATCCTTGACCACGCAATCACGTGGCAGGGACACTCCATCCAATGAATAATTAAAAGGAACGAGGTTGACTTTCCTGGTGAATGTCACAGTTCGACATTTGGTAACATTCAAATCGAGATAGTTAGTAATGCACCACTTGGCTACATTGTTCGACTGTTCCTGTAGTTGTAAACAGTCTGTAAGTGACGATACGGATGAAAAATGTTTTAAATCATCAGCAAATATACATTTCTTACAGTTAATAACCGTATCGAGGTCATAGATAAAAAGTAAGAATTAATGAAATTGACACCCGAAACAACTGTCCTCATAACAAGTGAGCCTTTAATGATCTAGCACTGATTAACAGATTATTAATATGAATATGTCTTTTAAATAATTCTGCATTTATTTTAGCTGCCACTCCCTCACTTCTCCCTATTATGGCGGGAGCTCCATCTGTAGTGATAGCGCTTAACTTGGCCCAATTTGGTTTGGAACCCATAAAAACGTTTAGAATTTCTCCGAAAATATCTTTTATGGGTCGAAGTCTGAGCAAATCTCCTGTTATCTTCAAATTTTTCTTCTTCCAAATACATAGAAAACTGATCAGTATACATGTTACCATATAATATGTATTCTATGTTCTCTTTATGCGAACAGTAAGAACCTGAATTGTTAAGAAAGTAAGTTATGACTTTCCCGTGTACCTACGTAAATATCTCCCACAGTAGGCGATAGAAACTATATTCAAGTCATTTATAAAGGCAAACAAGAACGTTCGTTTGCAGTAATTCATACTATATAACATAACTATCTAGTTTGTTTTCATCCATTCTAAGATTCCAAGTTCAAACTCTAATGTTATACATACTAACCCATTTAAAGTTCTCCCTATATTCTCAAGATCTTTTTAATTGTGACTGTGATAAATATCTTGCCATACGTTGAGTGGAAGGATATACTTAAGGTGAACGATCTATTTAAAATTTATAGTCTATTGCGGAGTTGCTAAAAGAACAAGAATAACGCTATCGACTAAGAATTTAATAATAGAAAAATGTTACTATAATAACCAGCTACGAATCCGTTCAATGCCGAAGAATGCAAGACCATAAATTCCCATCGACATCGGTATTCGGCGGCGCCAGCTACACAACGGCAGCAGGCGGCTCAAATATCCCGGAACCGAGAGTCCGGGTAAAGATTTAGTACCAAATCAAAACACGTGGTTCAATAAAACGATACATTAGAATTCCGTCTGCATTTCAATACAGAAAATTTATAATGGTAGATAATTATTCCAATTTGGTTAGGGACAATAAGAAACAATTATTCTTATTTATTGCTAGGCGTTCTTAAACAATTTGCAAGTGTATGTGAATGTATAACAATGTAATACATTCATCTATTTATAAACCTACCCACTTATAATTTTTACTGGTGGCACAAGTTGGACATATACGCGCAGTCAGTAGCTATAAAATGCTTCTTAATCTTTGCTACAGTGGTACTAACAAGTTTAATTTCTGTGAAAGAATTATCGCGTAAATGTGTTCAGCAGTATTTTAAATAATTCAACTCAATTTCATTAATATAATGAACATTTACGTTTATTGTTGTAGCAAACAACTATGCTTGTCAAATGCAAATATTAATATAGCTATTACGCATGAAATGTAGGTACATACTAAATTAGAGTAGCCAAAACAATTAGAGGATATTTTAATTTCAGCTCGGTATTTATTATACATTTGTGTAAATAATTACAACTGATGCGTAATTTATCCAGGTATATATTCCGTCATATAACTTCAACCTAAAATCCGTATATTGCAAAATTTTAATTTATCATTCCAGTTTTCAGAAAACTATTAAAGAAAAATTAACTTGCCAACATTGCACCTTTGCACGAGTCGCTGGAAAAAGGATATACAAAACTTCACAGTAATATCACATGATATTTGGCAGAAATAGGCATTGTATCGTGAGCTAATATTCAAAATCTGCTGCGTATTTTTTTATAGGAATTTTATCTATGTGCGTAGTATTAAAACTTACATTCAGTAGAATACAGATCTTTAGACTTCGTTGCTAAAAAAACAGCTGTCCCGGAAAATATGAATGAAAAAGAAATATGTATACTAGATAACATTAACGTTGGAGTGTGATAGCAACAAAGAATTGTACTTGGCAGATGTTGCTGTTAAAGCTATTTTACTATTTAGCTCTAAAAGGTAACTGCAAATCGTGATGGTATTACTGTATAGACACAGCAAATTTTTTAAAAATTGTAATTGTAAAACGATAAATTTTCTGCTATGCTTTTCTTTGCTTTCGTACAGGGTGGAAAAAGAGCGGGGTAGACAGACGATTGCTTTATCGTTCGGTGTGTGCGGCGGGCAGGAAATTAAGCTTCGAATGGCTGTCGTACAGGAAATTCACATATTACGGGCGATATGCGTGTTCGGGATTAGTGCTCCCGTATTTTTACGCTTTATAATCTAGTTTACGAGCAATAAAAAAGGACAAATATCACTTTGTTCAGCGCTACTAGTTTCGAGCGCTAAGATAATAACAGCAAATTGTGTTCACGTCGGTAAATGCATATAAATACTTGAATTTTTTGTCTTCAATTACAACAGATAAACATGTTAGTTAAAATGTAGTAGTTATAATAAGAGAAATGGGCATAATAATATAGATATACTACTGGACGACCTGTATCAATTTATGCTATCTACCTGATGGCACCCAGAAGAGCTGAAGCAATTACCATTTAAAATACTTCTTTTAAAATTATGATAAAGAACAACATTTATACAGGAAAGTGTGAAAAGTGTTCATCAAGGTTGACGTGAATAAATAGAATTGTTGTACATTAAATATGGCCTACCGAATCAATTTAACGGATCCGGCGAAAGATACCTTCTATTCAGACTGTTGGGGCGTTGTACATTGTTCTTCTTGTATTCCTAACGGACTACCAATATCTAGAAGGACTAGAATTCTGGAAGGACAGATAGATACATAGATCTAGTTCAGAACATGTAGCACCAAAATACATCAAGAATAAAAATCGGCAGCATGCTTACATAACTCATCAAGATAAATAAGAGATTTAAATAAGGATGAAGCTTATCACCGACCTTATTTAATATATATATATATATATTTATACATATATGGTACAAACATAGACTTTATGGTGTAGAAAGTGTTTAGGTATGACACTCCGATCGGGGTGATATAAAATACATGCTCAAAAGAGTATGGAAAATAGGCTGTCTCTATTAACTGGAACAAGATAGAATATATGAGCATAGGTGCAGAAACAAAGAATCTATTGAAAGATCGATTGAAAGTTTCAAGTATCTTGAAACCATCACTGAGTACCATACGGGAGAAGAGTAACAAAGATTTTGCATGAATTTGAAGTGTGACCTCCTTAAAGAAAGTTTAGAGATAAAATCCGCACAATAGAGACAGAGCCTGCAAAAAGGGAAAAATTGATAACTAAGTAGATTTGAAAAAGAATGAAAACTTGGAAAATGGGGCGCTACAATGACACGGGAATGTAAAACGAACATCTCGCAATAGATAGCCTTGAAAATGGAGTGGTTTCTCAAAGGAAACAGGAAGAGGGGAAGGTCAACCACTGAATAGGAAACAGATCTCAAATAGGAAATGACGGAAAGAGACCTGGCGACAGGAGACTGAGAAACAAAAAACAGCTGTTGCAACAGAAAACGGCAAAATAATAATGGGATCACGCCGCAGAAGGAAAGAAAAAGGACAAATAGATAGATTTACAGGATGTAGTATGAACAACGAAGAGCATGAGGAATTCTGGTTAAATATCCGTAATAGGTAGAACCAATTACTATTATTATATACACATTTATATATTTTATACTTTTATAATTTATAGGTACCTCTAATATTTTAATCTAAAACTGTAAATTTATGCAAACCACAAAAACAAAAGTGCTTATATCAAACAATCTTTGTGGAAACCTTAACAATTCTATGCAAGAACATGAGAAAACCTAAAAGAGAAACCCAGCCAAAGTGTTTTTTCTTACGAAATGTAAATGTCATTTTAATAAATTACTACATGAAAATAATTATAAAGGGACTAATATACTAAATGATAAATATGCATTTAGTATATTAGTCTTTTTGTAATTACTTTCTTTCTTTTTTAATAAGTGTGTTGTCAAAATCAAAGTAATGATCTAAATCTCTGTAATGATTTATATTTATGTTATATTATTGTGTGTTATTGACCTTTGTGGTCAGCTTAAACATTTTATTGAGAAGTTTGAGCCGATGTTTTTATTAAAAGACCAAATCTTAGGCACCACCGCCTTAAAGTATCAGTTCAAAATCGTGGCTGTGAAAGTCAGTGCCATAGAACAACGAAATACCTCTATCCGCTATTGCACTCAGGAATTAAATTTTCCCTCCAACTAATTTTGACAAAAGATTTGTGTCTTCATGCTTACAAGATCCAGCCGACTCAAGAATTGAATCCTGCTGACGATACACAGCGCAGAAACTTTAGCTACTTGGAACCCGTACCAGTTGACGATAAATTCCATAACAAAATCAGCTCTAGTGATGGGGATTACTTCCACCTTAACGGCTTGTTACCTAACAGAATTGTCGGATCTGGTGGGCAGTAAATCCACATGCCTTGCAAGAAGTTCGGATCCATGGTAAACAAATGAAGTTTAGTGTGCGGCACGGATAGGATAGATCACCAGACCATAACTTTTTTATATGATAAAGATGTCCTCATGGCTGTCTATGGCAATTGCTACCGTGACATGTTGACAAACTTCTTTTGTCAAGAATGGGATGGAACGGGTGTAACTGGAATGTAGTTTCAACAGTATGGCACCACCTGCTACATCGCACGCAGAAGATTGATACTTTGGAGACCAAAAAATAGCAGCCAAGAAGGAGCGATTTAGCTTGGTTGGGTTTCTTCCTGTGAGGTTTTCTAAAGAGTAGTGTCAACGCGGATTATCATCAGACGATTTAAGAACTCAAAGTAAAAATTGAACAAAGATCTGACGGTCCTTAATCGAAATCTAACCGAATCCAGGTATTTATTTGAGGGAGTATTTTTGCCATTTAACCGTCATTTTACTTCATCTTCAATGTAAATAATTAATTTCTATCTATATATCAATAACGATGCCTAAGAAATTCATGAAGATATTGTGTTTTCTAATTTATTTAAAATGAAAATTCTTGTTGAAATACCCTTACAAATACATAGCTATGCAGAAGTCAACAGTTATTTCGTGTGTACAGAACACACAACACAGTGGCAGATTTCGTGTTTATTATTAATGCTATAATTCGACGGCAACTCAGAATTGCCTCCTCCTTACGTACAAAACTGTCCTGATCGCATCCTTTAACTTGCAACCGATTTAAGTAGTTATCTACGTCAGGACTGTTTTGATCGAAATTGTGTTCCTTTGGGAAAGGTATAAATATGACTGGGACATAAAAGGGAATGACAGCAATAAAACCTTATTCTGCTAAGATAATACGATACGTTATTCTCATGTCTGCCAAATATATCTATATTTAGCTATGTTTTACGTTTTCTGCGAAAGCAAATTATGGAATATGTTTTCTTTATTTGCTATTTTGGAAGACGAAATTATTTATTTATTTGCATGAATTTTGATGTAGGATGAAACATGCTCTAGTAATAAATTTAACAACATACATTTGGAAGCATAGGATTCTATAGAGATAGCTAAATATGTGCAGTTCAGGTTACAAATTAAAATATTTCTGGAAAAGAAAATATTTAGAAGGGGATATAATGACTGTACTGTAACACAAGTTCCTCACAAAATAAGTTAACAGTTGTACCGTACTGTTCAGCTGAAGTTAAATCACGATAAGCAGCACTGGAGGACCAAAGGTGTCAATGATGTTGATAGGGGTAAGTTTATTAGCAACTCAAATAAATTAAAGTACCTGCTTCCATTATTAGCAGCTTAAAGTATGCACATTCTCCAGTTATTTAACTTTGTTTGCAACATTACCTATTTCTTACTTTTGAACTTGGATGTGTGTACCAAGAAGTTGAATACAATGCACTTCTCTTACAGATAAACCATTGAATCTCCTAAATCGTGGAATTAATTCAACAGGGCACGTTTTATTAAGGTAGCTTGTGCATAGATTAATTGATTGTCAATCCTAATTGCAACTGCAATTCACTATAAACTTCATAGGTTCGTGTGTCATTAAGGTTCATGATTGATTAATTAATGAGACATCCAAAAAAGGAGCTCGTAATATTACCTGCATTTTGTTTACGAAAAAGAGAGATATTGATAAGTTTGACTGATAATAAGTTTATATGGGTTAAGTAGTGTAAAGTAGGGTAAAGGTAAAATGATCTACAATTAATTATAGCCCTTTTCCAAGACTGTGCATAGACAAGTTTTCTTACATTTTCTTTCTTCAAATCACAATTAGACGTGTTGATTCCTCTAATGTTTTCTCCTCCCGTATTACAATTTACAAAATTGTTGAAATATTTCTTAATATGGAACTTATAAAATTACCTGTATGAATTTTACGTTATTTACTACATGCAAACCATTTCCCTGTGGTTGTGTGACCTAACTTTTACAAAGAAGTCAAAAAATGCTATCGTCCGTAAAAACTGTAATTGTTCGCATAAATATTTTTTCTATAAATATATTTGATTCATAAGCTCGGGCAAGAGCTTTCAAGTATCATTCACACCCTTATTATTGAAATGGAGAATAATATCACTGTTAGGTCTTGTATTGTATTGTATTGTAATGAGGTGGGGTCTGGCCCAAAATGGCCCTTTGCACTGCGACCACGTTGATCTATTGTGCTTCCTCTTGTTTGTTTTATTTATTTATTTAATACGCTTAGGAACAGGATCAGCTCCTTCAATGGGAGTGTAAATAGGTCCTCCTCACTTAGCGTATATGCATGTAGTAGTCTATATGTCCTGTGGCCTAGTGCCCCACAGTTAATGATCAAGTGTTCCATTGACTCCTCTTCTTCACCGCAGAATCTGCAAGTGTCCGTGTTGGATAAGCTCATTTTGTGAAGGTGCTTGTTACAGGTATAGTGGCCTGTGAGTGCCCCTGTCAGTGTTTTTAAGCTTCCCCTGTCCAGTTTTAGGGCGAGGTCCGCCCTCCTAGCGTCGAAGCTCAGAAATTTTTTGGAATGTTCCAGCCCGCTGGTCTCATTCCAGTGTTTCATTGTAATGGACGCTGTCCATTTCTTTATCTCACCTTTAAGGAGACCTTTGTTAAACCCAAAAGGTGGGGTAGGTCCAGTAAAGTTTCTCTCAGCCCCTTTTTTGCGCAGATGTCTGCCATCTCATTTCCCCCGTGCCTCTCATGTCCTGGCACCCAGACCAGGATGATCTGGTTCTGAGTGGCCAGGCCATTAAGCATGTTGCGGCATTCCAATAATAATTTGGACGTGATCGTACAACTGCTCAGGGCCTTAAGGATTGATTGACTATCCGAGAATATTTTAATTCGTATTCCCCTGTGTCCCCTTTCGGATAGGATTCCTACAGCTTCCAACTGTTAGGTCTTGCTAGTCTGTTTGAAAATCTCAATGGAAAATTCTGATGGGTATCATTTTTCTTAAACGTTAAGGTTGTTAAGTTTGTTAAAAAGGATGTGTATCATTAAGTTTTGTAAATCAGACTGACCCTGTCACCCCGAATTTTATTATTCAATGGTAAGTTGTCATTAATAAGTTATCATTGAATAATAAAATTCGGAGGAGTGACAGAATCAGTTCGATTTACACTACTTAATGATAACACGTCATCCATCTTTGTAACAAACTCTAATTATAATCAATTGATTTTAAAAGCCCAACCACATGCTAAACGGATATTCATGTCATTTACCGCCAAGAAGGCGTCTTAGGAAGCCATCGACTGAGCAAAACCTGCCAGTAAGTTTGCACTAAATATTGAAGAATAATTTATATATAGTAAAGGTGGTCTGGGCGTATAAACAAATCTATAGCTAGATAGAATAAACAATACCACAAGGCCATTACATTCAATGGAACATCAAGATTCTATTGCATATCCTGACCAGATAAATTAGATCATTTAAGTGGTACGTCGGTGTCGTGGGCCATGAGCCACACCATTAAGAAAAGAAAAGACTCCACTGGCTTAGAATTAAATTCTGAGTAACATTGCAGCAAAGTCACGGATTATTGCCCTGCCTTCCAAATGAACATGGGACTTTATCAAGTAGGTACTAAATTCTATAGCTCACTAAAAATTTAAATTGACCTGAGAAGGGGTAATCGCTCTAAATACCACATAGGTTTACAAATTGTTTTAGCACGCGACTCGAGTTAAATTAATTTAAATAATAACTAATATTTTCAACAGAATGGTGCACTTCCCCATCATGTACTTAATTTCCGAATTTAACCCTTTCGTAATTAAATTTTCTCTGTGGGAGCATCTTGCTTATTTAATACACATATGTAGTTAGCATCGCTCGTAGAGCCTCACCACTGGATTCTAACACAATGCAAGTCACTTCTTAGATAATATTTTCCAAACATAAGAAGCAAATCTGAAAATGGGTTATGCTATCGGTTAAAAGACAATATAAATTTTTTGAATAGCTGATCAAGTAGATTAGTACTTCTAATCTGAACATACACATAGATATACATAGTATAAGTTAACCATTCTATTGGCTTTATTTTCAAATAATTTAGTAATCATCCAACCAAATGTACTATTGTATGGTATTATCAAGAAGCAGCTGTAAAGAGCTTTCCAATAATCTTTTACACATGGCGGTTCTGATTTAGATCGTAATTTGGGAGTTTGGCACTCAACGAAACTGTTTTTGGAATTCCTTGATATCTTCCTATTTTTTACCTACAGCCTATATCAAGTTTTCAAATTGACATCCGGTTCATCACAAATTTATTTTTTGTTATTAACTATATATAGCGGCAACATGAAATCTAAAAGCATTCGAAAGCTTTCTTAGACTTATTGTTTACAAAACCCGAATAATATACATACATACACGGTAGGAAACTACAGACCGACACATAGGAAAACAAATCCATACCGTTGTATCCAAAGAATAGCAAGATTACAGTGTTATCGACAGCAAGACTGTTATGACTGATCGCTTCTTATTCTTTAGATATATCGATATATCGTCTAATATATTTGCCCATGGGTCGGCCTGTAGTTTTTCATACCCTAGACGTATGTAAAGAAAGTCTATGCAATATATACCTGTGAAGTTTAAGGAGTACGTTGTTGATTAGGAGATTTAAGGGAAATATATACTAAACATTTTTCATCACTTGTTATAGAAAGATGGATTGAATAGTTTCTTTAGTTATTTCAGTGTATGTATTTTGAGACTAATTTAGTATCTGCTTGAAGAGCAGCTTGTAAATTAATTAAAAAGCGCAATGTCGCCGTTGTAGGTCTATATTCTTCTAAAAACATTGCAGCAATCCGTAGAACATATATTCAACTGGACTTTAGTCATACAAATTACGTAAAACTATCATTTCCTATCCGACGCTCTGTTGCCACTATAGGTACGGATGGCATATGTATACAGGGTGCGTATAACATCCTTTCTTCGGGTCTGAATCGAAAATCCTAATCTTAAGCTTCGTATGTTTCTAGGAAGCACTTGAAAGGACCATATATTTGGCAACACTGCACTTGAATAATGCTGTAATAGCAAGTATCGTAATATGTTCTGAATTTCAATCTTTCAAGACATTTGACTCATCATTAGTAGCATCAGATGGGTGAATTTCACGTTTTAAATTCGACACATTATGCGAGATATGATTTGCTCCTAAAATTATTTATTGTTAAAATAATACATATATACGTATTAATGCCTGTAAAATTACAGTGCATTTTAATAGGATTAATTAATTTTTAAATATTTATCTGATATTTAAGGAACCAGTTTCACCAAGACGTTCATCCAGCCTTCTAAATATATTTCCTTTAGGATGCCTCGGGTTTGGGAAACGTATACGATGTTCCTTTTCTGCCAGGTTAGTATTTCCATTACATAAATCGCACACCATGTGTTGTTATATTCATATTGTTATATTCATTCCATGTAGAATGATGATAATAATAATAATAATAACAAAAGTACTAAAAACAACAGAAACACAAAAACTAATCAAGACTATACAGTAATCACGAAAAAAGGAAGTAAAACTATAACACGAAAGTCGAATTAAGTAGGTACGTCGATGTAAAAATTTGAGAGTAATATTATTGTAATCATATTCGAATACAATATTATTGTTCTGAAACGTTGCTAGATATGTTTTTCGTGAAAGTATGTTAATGAAGAAATGTTAAAAACCTAATTGGAAGTTAAAAGGAAAACGTTTACCAACATATACTAGCACTCTAAACTGCAGGTATCTCTATCAACAGATATCGAGCAATAAGGCCTATTTGTTGAATTAAAGTCCGAACTTGTAGAACCTCGTCAAGACGTCTGAAGTGTGGTACAATATTTTGATACTGAAATTTTAGATTCAGAATTTCATGGTTACGCCAAATGTAGTTTTTTCGCCAATTTATACACACCCAATGTTGTGTAATAATTTAGGTTTTTTTTTTTTTTTGAAACTATGTCCGAATTTTGGATCTTATGAGACTGATATTTAAAAATTCATGACAATAAGGTGTTTCGCCAATGGCAAAACCATTTATCTTGTTATTTTCAATTTTGCATTGTTCGCTCGAAGTTCGCATTAAATTTCTTTTCGATTGCATAGGTATCTCCATTGCAAAACCAATTTAAAGAGACCTTTTGAACGACCACAGATAATAATAACCTCATATTCATTCATACGCCCTTTTACGTACTTAAATTTCACATAAAGTATGATACTGCCTTCATATTTTTATGATACCTCTCACTGAAAGGATGTACGAAATAAAAAATTTCATCGTGCTAGGAATTATTCGAACAAAATTTTATATACATACGTGTGTTGGATATGTGTATGTGGGTGTATGCTAAGCGCGCAGAAAGAATTAACTAAGTCCATATACATGTACGTCAAAATATTCATTTATGTAAATTTAGGAGTGAATGTAGGGAACGGTTTTGAGTAACTTTCACCGATAAAATTGGCATAAAACAAAGCAAACCGCGGGAGATATATACAAGATTCAATATACGTGGAAAGCAGAGTGGATGTCATGTGGCAAGCGTGAGATAGAGGGAGGTGAAGAATCAGCGCAAAAGGGGAGAAAAACCGGGGAAATGGAGAACCGTAGACTGTAACGGAAATAAAACAATACAATCCTAACGTTCACTTTGATCATCAGACAGTTCTTTTCGACTCGACGTACAAATATAAAGGTTTTTACATTGTGCTACAGCCTTCGTGTCGTCCTATTTCTTACTCTCTCGTTTTTTGCGTTCCCGGAACCGAAGAGGGTGAGCTTTGTAAAACAAAAGCTCGTTACTCCCAGGTTCTCATTCGTGAACGCAGTCACGTCGACCTCGAAACATTTGCCTGGCCTTCCAGCGACTGTACCCGCAATTACGACGTCATAACTAAACGATTGCAGTACAGTTAGAAAATTCGTGGAGAATTAGCATCTTTTGTCTAAATAAAAGGGTAGTTCACTACGAAATAGTTAGTTAATCATGCCACTTACGTGAACGACTGAATGTTTAAACCACAATGGCTAACCGAAAACATTCCTAGATTTCGTTCTTTTCAAATAATACCTGTGCAGAAGTTCTCATCCGTATTGTAATAATTAAAAAGACTAGACCAACTGCTTAATTTTTGGACATATAAATGTTCCGAGATTTGTTTCTAATACACACAATTTGGCATGTGATATTCTCAAATAGTTTGGATAATCATCTAACAGATTTTTGAGTTTCATCAAATTAATAAATGAAGTACTCGTTTGTTTATTTTGATCAAACCCAAAAATGTTGAACTATTCAAATTATTTGGAAATACCGTAAGCAAGCATATGGGTATCACGCATTGGTCTCTATCTAATCTTGGAAGTCTAGTACAAATATTAATCCAACGATTCCTTGAATTAATTGGTAAGGTAGCCTGTGAATGCTGGCCTTAATGTCAGCAAAATGCGTATTTCGGAATTAACTAATAATTAATCGTAATTATGCTCGTATAATACACTTCAAACCGTTAACTAGTATATTAAATTTATCTATTTTATGGAATAATAATAATAATAATAATAATATATAATTTATTTTCAACAATACAGTACAATTAAAAAATATAACAAAGAGAGAAGAAATAAAAAAATGTACATTCTCTGTATGTGAAAACCAAAAGGATCGACTCAGAACACAGATAACTGTGTTCTGATCTTCCGTCGAACCTTTGCAGTATATGAGCAAAAATATACAGTACAGAATGCCTAATTGTAACTTAATCCTAAATTCTGTCATATACACAGTTGCCAAATTGCACAAACATTGAATTGATATACAAGCACTAGTACCGAACATAATTACTCAATTAAATATTTAACATTAATAAGATAAAATAAATTTAAAAATTAGAAAATTAGAAAATTAAAAATTAGAAAGCATTGTAAGAGCAATAAAACAGTAACGGAACCAGAACAAGGCTCACCGCTGACCCGTCACCAAATATTCCCGCATCCACGATCTAAACCTAGCGAAAGAATAACTCTTTGTCTCCAAAGGCGGATTATTATAAAATTTAGGGACACTGTAGGAGAAAGATGGCTGGAATAAAGAAGTTCTATGAATGGGCGTAGTAATAAGATGTCTGTGTCGCAGACCCAGATGATGAACATCGGTACGAAAGCTCAATTTGTTAAATAAGTATGATGGAGCTTTAAATGTAATAATTTTGAAATAGAGCATTCCAGCCTGCAAACAAAATCTGCTCCTCATGTTCAACCATCCCAGCTCAACCAACTTAGGAGACAAATGTTGATATTTGCGTAAACCATATATTAAGCAAATGCAAGAGTTTTGAACACGCTGCACCCTATTCAACACATTCTGAGTTAAACAAGGGCCATAGACCGACGAACAATAATTAAATTGTGATAAAACCAGAGAATCACAAAGCTCTGATTTTATCTTTCTAGACAAACAATGTCGGTGAGGATAAATTAGTTTCAAAGCGCAATAAGCATTTTTAACCTACCCCAAAACCTGAGTATTAAATCTAAAATTGCGGTCAATCATTAAACCCAGATTCTTTGCCTCCTCAACCACAGGTACCGCAACACCATTAATCCTAAGTTTAATGGAATCAAAAAGCATACGATAGCTCTTTTTATCAGTAAAAACTAGAACTGTAGATTTAGATGGATTCAGAATCAGCGAATGTCGCAGTGCAGCCTCAAAAATAGCATCGAGATCAGTTGCGACATCACCCAATGCCTGGTCCGTATCAGCAATGTTGAATATATGATATAACTGCACATCGTCAGCATACATATGCATCTTACATGATTTTACCGCCCTTGGTAGTAAGAAGGTATAAATAATGAAGAGCAATGGGCCCAAAATGGACCCCTGCTGAACACCACGCGATACTGGAATGGGATCGGAGACGCCATTCGTAGTTCTAACTTTCTGAGTTCTTTTAGATAGATAACTATTCAAGAACTGAAGCGCATCCATAGACAGTCCTATATAGCTCAGCACGGACAACAAAACATCATGATTCAGAGTGTCGAAGGCCTTGCTAAAGTCAAGCAATACAAGTACAGAAGCTTGACCATTATCACGCGCAGTTATCAGATCATCAGTAATATTTAAGAGGCACGTTGTGCAACTGTGTCCAGATCTAAATCCAGATTGAGACTCAGGTATGATGTTATAAAGGTTTAGATATGTTCGGAGTTGAAGGTTCATGACTTTCTCCAATACTTTAGATAGAACAGGAAGCAAACTAATTGGTCGCAAATCAGAGAAATGCTCAGCATTAGATTTCTTAGGAAGGGGAATAATGATAGCATGTTTCCATAAATCATGAAATGTATTAATTGATAATATTGGTGACATGAGGCAAAATGAACGGACAACACAATTTTATTAACTGCAAAGAAAGGCAATCAGAGCTCTTAAGCTCACCAATAGACTTGCCCACAGTAGAAATATCAAGAGTAACAAAAGAAAAGGATGGAATACTAACTTTAAATTTGGAACTGGAGTAATAATCTTTAAGCTCTGAAGCAACAGACTGCGCAGCAGGCAAAGAATCGATAAAAAATTATTAATTGAGTTGGCATCATTTAAGTGTTCAGGAATTGTTAAGTTACTTTGTTTTTTAACATTCAATGCTTTCAATTCCCTCCACTTGGACTTTTGAGTACAGGATTTAAATTTATGTTCAAAATAAGCTCTCTTTTCACATTTAATCGATTTGGTAGTTAGATTGCGTAGCATTTTATAGTAGTTAAAGTGAGCAGGGAGTTTTGTTCGAACATATCGTTTCTCGGCCCTGTTCTTTAGATCCATCATGAACCTGATATTGTCGGTTAACCAAGGTGTAAATTTACCGAACGGCCGTCTTGTTACTAAAGGTGCACGCCTATCAAACAATGACAGTAGGGATTCAGTTAAATATGAAACTTTATTATTAACATCATTCAAATGATAAACTAAATCTAAATTTGTAGCTTGCAGTTCTTCATAAAATAAATGCTCATCAAAATTTCTGAATGAGCGAAAAGTTACAAAATTTGTTTGCATATTAAGTTTTGGAATATTGAGTTGACAGTAAATTAATTTATGATCAGAGAAATCAACACTGAAGACAGAAACGTCTCGAATCTCAACATCATTCGATGTTGCAATAACATCAAGTAAGGTGGCGCCAGTATTAGTTATATGGGTAGGTTCAGTTATAATTTGTTTCAATTCTAATGTGTCAAGCAAGTTCTGAAAGTATAAAGCGTTAGGAGCAGTGGCCTTAAGCAAATCTATATTTACATCGCCCATGAACACAGTCAAATCGTGACAAATAGAACACCGCAGACAGGAGTGCTCAAGCTCATCAACAATATACCTGATAGTATAGCTGTTCGTGTCCCACTATTAAGGCCACTACAATGTGGTTTGCACTTCAACTGATCTGCAACATTAAATTTAAAAAAGGCATCTCACTTTAGTGGTCCTAGGTCACCCTCGAATAATTAATGGAATAATATTTTATGGACTTGCTAACCGAAATCCAGACTTCCTAATTCAATGGCTCTAATAACACTTAATACTTGACTATTTATTGATCATAAATTTCTATAAATACCTTACCAAATGCAGCCGTTAGACTGCAATTAACACTGGGGGACCGCACCGGAAGTGAGATATTTTCGCATGTGCAGGGCGGGATCTTCAGAGAAAAAAAAACCACAATTTTTACGAAGGAGCAGAAACCAACTTGGAAAGCAAGTGAACCTATTGACAGGGCACTATCGGATTAACAAACTTCACATCGTAGGATTAGTAGGTAGGCAGGTCCCATCTTGCTGCCCAAATTTATATAACTAATGGAGAATGGAGACAACCAAATATGAAACCGTTTAAAAGACTTTGAAAGAATATTGGGAATTTAGATAATTATATTAACAAGATTGCACCGGCTTAGCTCTTAACGATATCAAAAAAGCATGAATTATAACAAATTTTATTTACAAGAATTTAGAAATATTTGACATATTTTGAAAATAATTACCTATTGTGCTGTGTGTGTGTCAGTATGTAGTTGGATCCCCTCTTAAATTCATTCTACGGACAGCTCTATTTTCTATGGATTCTGTCTCTTAAATTCTTGCTTTGGTGTAGCTCTATTTTCTATGTTAATATTAATTATTTTAAATAAACTTCTGGGGAAAAAGGAAGTGTCAAAATGATTTAAAACGGAAATTGAGAAAAAAAGTGATAAGACCAATAATAATAACATATAGTAGTGAGTTCTGGACAAGGTCAGAAAAGGTAAAATCGCGGGTGAACGTCATGAATATGAGATTCCTAAGATGAATAGAAAACAAGACCAAGAAAGACAAGATAAGAAACGAGAATTACTGGCAAAACCTAGGAATAAAACCCATATGGAGAATAGTGGAGGAGAGTCAGCTGATATGGTTCGGCCATGTGTGTCGTATGAGTTATGATAGACTGACAAAGAGAGTGTATGAGATACGAGTGATAGGAAAAACAAAAAAGGAAGGCCAAGAAGAAGATGGAATGACGATATCAGGAGAGCAGCGGCAGAGAGGGGAATTGAGTGGGAGGGAATAAAGGATCAGGCCGGAGACAGAAAACGGTGGAGAGAATTATATGGAAAATAGGAAACTTGACCCCATCCAAGCCTTACACCGAAAGGTAGATAGGAATATGATTAAGAAGAAGAAGAAGATTTTAAATAAACTTTGTTTTTGTTTGGATTTATGTAAGCCTCCTTGATTAAAATGTAAAAAGTTAATTTTACAGGCATTTTTTATTTAGTCATACGTTATCTTATATCGTTGAGAAGAAAATAAAAAATTCTATCCAGTAACCTGAAAATCCAATATGGCGGCCATTTAACTTAAGGAAGTTGATGCGGGTACTTCAAAAGCAGCCACCTTAAATTTTTGTTCGACATGAATTTTAAATTGGTATGATCGAAAACAGTGACTCTAATATAAATCTTTTTCTCGTATCTCTTATACTTACGAAGAAAATTGATATACAAGAAAATGACAAGTTTAACGCTTTGAACTTTTTAGAACAGCTTTTATACCCCATTTAATCAAAATTCCATCTTCAATAAGAATAAGAATAAGAACGTTACCCATACAATCTCACTCGGGCTGGGACACACGGTATAGAGATCCTCGTTAGTAAGATTGTAGGTTTCATGAAAGACAACGATTTGATGAAGTAGATATCGAAGACACATTACAATAAGAATTAATGTTCCCAGTTGTTTCTGTTCCCCATGGCTGACACGTTTACGAATGGTATTGGAGCTCTAAGAAACATTTTGCTGGTGATCACAATTTATTACTACATGAATTACACACTAGTTGTAGTCAATAAATATTATTGATTAGTGTAAGTTCAACAATCATCATCGAATCCAATTGTTATGTCATGATTTCTGGTCATAACACTATTTCAATTGTTTTCAATCATGCGGCTATACGATTTGATTGCATTACATTTTAAAATCTAATGTTTGACTTTTATTTATCTTTAATACGTAATTACCAAATCCTAAATTCCATTTCTCACACACAGTCCGTTTCGTGTTAGTACGTTTTCGTTTAACGGTTATTTTCCTCATTCTTTTTCCAGCAAACCTAGTGTTTATGGATCGATTATTCCGCCGAGTAACTATTTTCGCGTTTTGTACATTATCAACGCCCTGAAGAGTTTCAAAAGGTCTTTTACGGATTTTTTCGATAACTGAATATAGTAAGTACGCGAAGTGAATGCACTGTCTGTAGTAAGTCGACCCGAATAGGGTAATCTTTCCGTATTATTAATATCCGTAGAACCAAATTTGGGAAGCGTTCGTTTTCTTCCCCATTGTGAGGCTGTCTCGCTCGAAGCTGCAAGACTAAACCGGACAATATCAGTATGATCCATTGATTGACGTTTAAGTATTCAACTTTTTTCGCCGTTTTTTCACGCTGCTCGCCTAAAGTGATAATACGGTTGCTATAATACGACGCGAGTGCGCAATAGATTTACGCATTCGACTAAACGCGGGTCATTTTTTGTTTAAACGAGCTCGATCACCCTTAAGTTTCTATCAGTATTGTGTCATGACGAATTCCCCCTCCTGTTCCACAATTTGGACGTAAAGATTTATGCAAAGTTGTCGTGGTTAAACGTAATTGTTAATTTTCTGTTATTGATGGTAATTATGAATCATTATGCTCTTGACTTATTTCCATAAGTTGTAAAGTCTACTTTGTAACGTCTACAGAAATAAATAAAGTAGTTAGTTAGTTAAGTCTGCAATCTTTCTAAATTTGAACTTTGTACATTTAAGTTATTTACGGCACCTTGGACTAGTTATAACCTCTGAACTCGAACATAATCCAAATTCTTTCAAATTTCTGTTATTGTTTTTACAGTAGTGCTGTCGTAAAATTCAAAACTCTCTTATACATATTTGTTTATGATGATTATGTCATGATGTAAAGCGTCGTTCAAGAAGTTTTGTCGCGTTTGTTGTTATTGTAATTAATCAAGCACCCTTTCTTCTTTTTATTATTCAATATTTAATCTTTCTTTATTGAATAAACTTCAACTTTATCAATTTTACTCAATACTTTTGTTATCTGTTTTCCGTGACTTAACCACTTTCTTGGAAACTGGACACCTTGGAGCAGAATCATCCAAGGGAGTGGAAACGTAATAGCATTTCCACCGCCAGTTTCATGAAATACCTCATCTGCTTGCTATAACGCCTTGGTAACAACCTCATTCTTGCCCTCGACGGGGCAGGAACGCTAAATTCACCATCAGCCAGCGTTTCAACACCTTTTTGCCGTTAGAAGTCAACATTAACCCCACGACCTTACGCTGTTGGTATCCGCATTAGTTTCTGCGTTCCATCAGATCTCTCTGAAAAATACTAACAGCCACTTGTTTCCTGAATGGCGTATTCCTTTCTTGAAGTCATTTCTAGGAGACAATTAGATTTGTTTTTTGTTTCTCGGTACCCTACACGCAGGTGCACTGTACGCGAAGAAGCACGTAGCAACTGTCTGACCAATAGGGCAAAAGGTAATGTTACTCAGAAGGTCATCCCACGTTCTTTAATAAACACAGTACGAATTAGTGACCCCGGTTTATCATGGAATAAAATCCACGTCTGATTGTCGAATATTGCAGACCGATTTGATCAATATTATTCGTTGGTAGAAATCTAACATTCGTCCCCGAATATACATTATGTAATTACTCTTATTGCAAAAGCTAGTCCGATTATTTTCAATTATTAAATTATATACCTCTTGCCTGCATCAGTTTCTATCACTGTAGCACGCGTCAAGTAGAGTGACTATATGGAATTAAACTATATAGACACTCATAAATGTTGCGAATTAATCTCTTTAATGGGTTTCGCGGGATAATGGCTATCTAATAATTTTTAATATGTTTAAAATGCTTTTAGTGAAATTATTTAGTGTACGTGCTTAAAATTTATATGTCCTAAATTTTTAGTGCCATCAATTCTGAGATGAGCGTTCAGGTTACAAGCGCTGGTCATGAATAATTTTCTTTTAGACGATGTGATTATCTACTATTATCTAGTAAACAAAAACTATAAATAACTTTGTTGTTAGATGAAACTGCTTCGTGAGACGGTGAGAGATCTAGTGAGAAAGACGATAATCTAAGAAATATTGGTGCAAGCACGTCAGAAGAATGCCAGGAGATATACCATGGAGAACGAACCCATCAATAGTCGACCACCAGCACTCAACAGATAAATGAATAGCTGGCAGTCAAACTCGGAAGAGGCATAATTTTGGATTATAACAGATCTTGGATCGAAGAAGAAAAACAAGAGATATATTATAATTTGTTGAAACGTTAAAAGAAGGGCACCGACTCATTCATATACTGAGAGCAAATGTTATTTTGAAAGTACTGTAAGATGGCATGAAGTATGTATGTAGTCTATTTGGTCTTTTGAAACAAACTAAATCTGTAGTTGACGTGTTGAATTAATATTTGGAATCCCATCAGAATGGCGGGTTTCAGTCACTTCCAAAACAACAACAATGATATACATATCTGCATATGTCCCTTATATTGTCGTCAGGCGATAGAATATTTAATGAAACAAAACCAACAGACGCAATCTTAAAAACTTTGGCTCTATTCTACTATTAACTATAATTCCCAAATATCATTAGTTTAAAGCAAATTAGGCTGTATTAATCCATTATATGCGTACACAGAACATGGTTATCGTCAAAAATGGTGTATTACGTATGCAAAGCCAACAATCTAAATAATATGTAGTGAATAAATCGACGGGAATCGCGTTTTCATGTTGGACGTATTGAACATCGTGCGGACTTCTATTTGTACAACCTGTAATCTGCAGCGAATGCAATCTTAAATTCGCCAATTCGTCCATCAAAAGCAATCAGGTATGTATTTTTCGTTTATATTATCTCTCATTGCTTCTGTTTTGTTTGCTAGCTACTTTCTCTGTGTTCGGAAGTCTGATTAGCCCTCAAGCCGAGCGGCTGGTTATGCAAAAAGATTCTTTTGATCCCGGGGTTTGATTAGTCTTTACAGTAACTCGTCTGATTGAAAATCGGAAATATACAGAATGGGAGAGAAAACCTATAATATGGGAACATGCAACTATCCAGCGATTACAGGTATATGTTAAAGGTTGTATAACGTATATACTATGACTACAAAGCGTAGCTCTCTTTTAGAATTCAAATCATCTGTACTTTTTGACCAAATATTTCTCTTTGTTATGAAATGATTTATACTTACCAAAAGGAGCATTTTTCTTGTAATTGTACGCATTTATATTTACTATCTTTATTTATATTTACATATTACTTTATAGATATCTATAAGCTTGCTTTACCGCTTATACGATAATTAGATTCTGCCCAAAAGTATTAGGTGTGTATAATGCACGACTTATACAATGTGGACGTATAGGTTGGAAGAAAATCAATAGAATTTGTAAATAGTGGAAAAGAAAACGATCGGACAGGACAACCCTACTTTTTAAATGCGCATATTTCTTTGAAAGAGAACGTGCTTTTGCCTTCCCAGAACGATGATTTCTACGATAAGTTAGATAACAAGATTTGTTCGAGAAAATATTTTGAATATTCCTAACATTTTTGTTTACGTTCAGTTGTAATTCCTTGTTTAAAATCTACAATTTTTAAAAAGAGGGTTTATTTCGAATAAGGTCCTTTAAAAATTCAGCTTTTGCTCGTTTTCATTTTGTCACGATCAGATCGTATTTGTCATATTAAATTGTTTTTTTTTAAACAAAAGGATAATAAATTTCAACGTAAAATATATTGTTTATTCTGTGCCATTCACCAAAGTTATTTGTCTTTTGATTAATTTAGATAAAATGACAAAAAGGCAAGTTTAAGTGAAACTTAAACAATAGAAATTTTAATGATGACTGGTTTTGGGAACAAGTCCCGGACACAAGAAGAAGTTTGTGAATTATCTAATAATAAGTAAGTACCCTGATCGGCTTATTACAGTAAGTAAGATATAACGCTAATTTAGGGACCTGGGTCACGTAAAAGATAACTTTACAACTGGTCGTCCGCCAATTTCAGGAGAACAATAATTGGATGTTGTACTACTGTTTCAAGAAGACCCTCGCAAATCGAGTGGTGAAGTCTCATTGCAGCAGTCACTTAGTCACTCTATCGTTTTAAAATGTCTAAAAAGAACAAATGGTATCAGTACAAAATAAAATTGATTCAAGGATTTCTGGAGGATGATTTTGACCGAAGAGTTGAACTTTGTGACATATTGATGGACCGATGTAATAAAAATCTGAAATTTTGAAGACGCATAATTTTTGTCCGACAAAGGTACCTTTGGCCTAATCGCATCTGGCAATAGGCAAAACGGTAGATACCTGGGTATTTGAAAATCCACACACAATTCCGACAAAAAATTAACGTATGGGTAGAAATTATCGGTAATTCAGTCATAGACCCATTTTTTATTGAAGGTGCATTAAATTGTGACATTTATTTGCTATTACTGCAGCGAAACAGAATACCCGCAATTGTTGCTATTGAAATAACACAAATTTAGAGGAGAAACTGGGAATAACTTAGAAAAATATAAAGGAAACAGCGGCAGAAATTAGTGGTAAAACGAAAATAATGAACAACAGTGTAAAGAAAACAGAACGGTGGACAGAGGAAATATGCGGAAAAATAGAAAGTAAAAAATACAAATGGAGGAGATACCTAATATCAAGAAGACTACAAAGTATATAGAGGAAAGAGGAAACAAACCAACATGGCAAATAAAGAGGCAAAAGAGAAATCATGGCAGAAATTTGGACATAAAATCACGGTAAATTACAGAGAAAATCAAAAACTTTTCTATGGCACACTAAAACAACGGAAATACCATAACAAACGAAGAAAAAATAATTAAAAGATGGAGGGAATACTTAGAGGGGCTGATATATGCACATAGTCAAAACTCCGAAGAAGAAGAATAAGTAAATGAAAATAAAATCCAACCCGTGGAACCTATAACAAAAAAGAAAAGATTAAAAGAAGTGATGAAAACGACTAAACTAGGAACTGCATTGGGAAGAGATAACATCACTCCTGAAATGATAAAGTTTATGGGAAGAAGAGGAACACACAAAAAGTCAAAACTAATGAGCGATATACTAAAAAAGGTAAGGATATCAAAAGGCAGGGAGACAAACGTTATTTTATTAATATATAAAAGGGGCGACAAAAGAAACTGCAGGGGCATGTCAAGAGTTCCGGCAAAAGTATTAGCCAAAAAAATGGCAAAAAAAGGATAAGAGCCAAAATAGAACCAACCCTTGAAGCCACGCAATGCTGATTCAGAAAGAATATAGAAATAGAAGCACACTGGACCTCATATTTATATTAAGATAAGTGCCCGAGAAAATAATTAATAAATGCCAGGAGATACATATATGCTTCATTGACTTGGAAAAGGCGTTTGACAGAATCCGAAGAGAAGACATCTGGAAAGTACTGATGAATAGAGGAATAGATAAAAGATACAATAAGGGTAGTACAGGATATGTACAAAGATAACACAAATATAGTAAGAACAAAGAATGAAAAGAATTCGTTACAAAGCAACGGGTCAAAGAAAGGTACGTCTTGAGCCCGCTACTGTTTTTAGCTGTACACGATGAAGCAGTGAAAGAAGCAAAGAAAAAGATGAGAAAATTAACACTGGGATATTGGAAATTGAGACAAACTCAACTGACAGAAAATATGTTCGCTGATCATATAGCTTTGTTGGTAGATACCTAGGAGATAATAGCATAACCTTAGTTTAGAATTAGAAGCACAATTATTGAAGATTATTATTGGAAAACCAAAAACCTTGATAATTTCCAACAGAAAGAAAACCCACGAAACACGATTGAGTGGGAAACAAATTGAACAGGTAGAACCCTACCTACCTAGGAGCACTTATAGAGGAAAACGGCAAATTGGAGAGCGAAATAAATGAAAGAATGGGAAGAGTAGAAGCCATCTTCAATACCATGAAAACAAGATTTTTAGGGAAAAGAGAGATACCGAAAAAGACAAAAACTGAAGTTGTCAAAAAAGCTATACGTCCAACAGTCATACATAGCAGCGAAATATCGACACTGTCAGTGAGGCAAAAATCGAGAATGAACGCCATGGAAATGAGGTTCTTGAGAAGAAATGGAAATAAGAAGAGGACGGACAGAATAAGGAATTAAATAGTAAAAAACCTAGGAATAGAGACAATAAACGAAAAAGTGATAGGACAACTTAGATGGTTTGGTAACGCGTGTAGGATGACGAGCGAGAGACAAACTAAACGAGTGTTCGAAACGTGAGTATGCGATGGGGAGGGGGAGGGGCAAGAGCCAGGTGGATTGACGGAATCGGGAAGAATCAGAAAAGAGAGGAATGTCCAGTCTTACACTTAAAGGTAGAAAGGCTCAGGACTAAGTAAGTAGATAAACGTTATTTCTTAAAACGAATAATATATAAAATATTTTGGTTCTCAAAAATCTTGTTATGTACCCAATTGTAGAAATCATCGTTCTGTATGCCGACCAACGTTCTCCTCCAAATAGCGCTGTAAAAAATTGGGACTGCTATTTTAAAGAAAAGGAAGTCAAGTCAGGTCTGCGACAATAATACATCACAAAGTACGCTGTTTTGTAAGAATTTACGCATTTCCAAATTAAGGTTGACGTGTCCGATCGTTCTGTTTCATCATTTACACTTTTTATTGATTTTGTTCCAATCCATGGGTTCACACTGTATGAATTATATTAAATATCAATTTGTTTCTAATCATATAGATTGATAAAACTTTTTCACCGTTTCTAGATTTGTAACTGATTTTAGAGTTACGACAAAATATACTCTGCTAGTTAAAGAATCCAACTTCGATAGCAACTACTTTTCTATATTTAGATTTAATGTTCCGAGGAATACGCTATTTATACCACCAAAAGCATAAAACAACATGGCTTGAGGATATGACTGTGTTCCGATTGTCTCCATCGATATAGAGTAGATTGATGTTTCTTTATGCGACAAGCAGAAAAGAAACACCCACATATGACGATTGAGAAAACCCAGTAAGCATACTTGTTGCCAAGTAAAATCGAAGACGTTTTCAAATTCCTTGCGGATTTGGCCTGCTCTCTTCGTATATGCCGCACATATATATACTATGATATAGATTACCTTCGTATATAAGCTGAAAGTTTCTCGGGTTTGCCAATTACACGCCTACAGTCGCAATTATTTCTTGGACAGTTCACCGAAAAGTTTAATGTTTTGTAATTTATGTGTTCGTGAGTGGTGTGAAACTACCGTAGTGAATTATTAGACCGTATTTTAGAGGTGATTATGGCTGCTATTAACTTCAGTGTTTGCTCTACTTCGTTCCCGATTCTCCGCGACATTATGGATTTCGGATGTTGGGGAAGGTGCTATTGTTTTCCATTGATATTAGCTCTAAATCTCAAACTTAAAAGTGTTATTGAACACACATACATATTTATTTCTTTTAAACACGAGTTTATTCTCGTTAGTAAAGTTTGCATCGTTTCAATCTGTTTACTTTTAGGATTTTCAGTGTTTACCTTATAATTAACACTCATAATACATATTACGGTCTTAATACATGTTGTTTACTACTTATATCTCCTGTCGATTCCCACTTCCTCTATTTTCTGATTGGCACTTCATTGATAACTATATGGTCTTGCGTGCTATCTTGTTTTTAAATTCATTCTTTTCGACATCCCGTAATCAACTAACACGATTATTTATCCCGAAAGCCGATCATATAGTTTCCTTATGCTTTCGCTTTTTGTACCAGCTCGTTTTTTAAATAATAATAATAATAATAATAATAATATTTATTAATTCATAGTATCATTACAGATAATGGAATATGTCAAAAGAAATACAAAAAATATATAGATATCTAATCCCCATCTTCCACCATCAAGCCACAATAATCAACAAAGACATACAGTCAGATTGAAACAGACGAATAGACAGTAACAAAGGAAAAACATGATACTAGTCCAAAAACTCATTTCTTTCAATTCGTTTGGTAGTTTATTATACAGTTTTCTCCCCAGGTATTGAGGCCCTTGTCAGTAATATATAAATCTCACTTAGGTATATGGAAGTCACCAGCACGACGCGTGTGATGATTGTGATGTATTAGTAGGATATGAATATTTGTGTTTACGAAAGTAACAGACTGCTTCAATGCCGGCAGTGTTAAGACTTTCAAAGAAATAAAAGTAGTCCTGCAAGAAGCCCTCCGTTCTACACCACCCAGAATTCTGATGATCTGCTTCTGCGCCACAATAACCATTGTTGTCGAAGAGGAGGAGCCCCACAGCAAAACTCCATACAGTAATCTGCTTTGAATATCAGAATAGTACACATTTAGTATGGTATCTCTGGGTATGCTTGAGAGCTTTAAAAGGTAAGCTTTGGAGTGTAGCATCCTACTAAGATTATTACAGTGATTTTTCCACAACAGGTCATCTTGCACTGTTAACACCAAAAACCTCGCACTATGTTCTTGCTTTATAGTTCTACCATTAATATCCACATCGCATTGAATACTTTGTGTAGATTGCCTTGTATGAAAGAGTAGAAAATGAGTTTTCATTTCATTCAGGCTTAACTTATTCGAACAGAACCACTTATGCAGTTTATTTAGAGTTAAGTTGTTGATTTTTTCAGTTTCCCGAAGATTGTCAGTGCTAACTAGTACAGTAGTATCATCCGCGTATATGAAAATGAGCACATCCGAGATTAAGTCGTAGATATCATTCATGTACAAGGTAAATAAGAGAGGGCCAATGACAGATCTCTGAGGTACACCGTGTTGAACGGGTAAACAGGTACACTTGAATTTTTGAATTTTATCGTGGTGCTTATGATTAAGTACTACATACTGTGTACGGCCATGTAAATAGGATGTCAACCAAGTAGATGCACTTCTTCTATTTCCATAACGATAAGTTTCTTGATTAATATTGCATGTTGTATACAGTTGAAGGCTTTACTAAAGTCACAGAAGATTGATAAGGGAAAATGTTTTCTATCTATTTCCTCCTATTTTCCATAAAGCCGTGTGTTTTTCCAGGAACGAATTAACTCTAGTCAAGTAGCAGTACTCAAAGATTTTCGTTTGATATTAACGAGATAGGTCTATGATTTTGAATATTACATCTGTTTTCTTTCTTATAGACGGGTACAACTGCTGATGTTTTGAAATAGATAGGAAATAGACCTGTAGCAAATGATAGATTGACTAAATGTATTTTTGTCGATATATTGTCTGGACCGGAGGTGTTTTTACTTTTCAGATTGTTAGGAATATTAGGTTCAACAAACATATCGGGAATAGTATCCAGCGTCCCAACCGAAGCTTGTTGAAAGGAATAATTAAACATTTCTGCAAGGGCATGAAGATCTGTAGTTCTTACACAATTCTCCTCCAAAATAATATTTTTATGCACTTCTCCAGGCGATGTAAGATTTTCACTATTTGCCACATCGCTTTCGTTTCGTTCTCGGAACTGTTGATTATATAATCATTGTACTCCGGTTTACTTTTGTTGAGAAGACATTTGTGATGTTTGTTTTGTCATTCATAGTAGTCCTTTAGTTGTGGATGGTGCTTCTCTAAGATATATAAATCTCTGAGATTTTGACTAGATTTTATTACTTCGTCAGTTATCCAGCACATAGTGCTAGTATCCTGCGGCTTAAAGACTTTGCAGGTTTTCACTGAAAATGACACAACAAATTGTTCATGAAGTTATAAACCTTCCGATTAAATGGAATATCACTGTAAACCCCCTCCCATATTTCTGTATGTAGATAGTAGTGAAATTTAAGCTTGTTATTTAGACAAAAGGATTTCCTTTCAATTTCATTCTTTGTACTAAGTGTGACTTGTCTGTGATCAGACATATAAGTACCCATTGCCATTGAATGCAGTTCCCCGCCGAAGTTAGTAAATATATTATCTATTAGGTTTTGGATGTTTTGGTAACTCTTGTAAAGT
The DNA here is from genome assembly GCA_038088585.1 of Chrysina gloriosa. Taxonomy (NCBI): domain Eukaryota; kingdom Metazoa; phylum Arthropoda; class Insecta; order Coleoptera; family Scarabaeidae; genus Chrysina; species Chrysina gloriosa. The sequence continues at coordinate 32,212,798 of CM076088.1, read as the reverse complement.
CAGTTACAGTAGATGTTAACCCATAACTCAGTAGCAAATGCGAAAGCTGGTGATATTCCTTGCAATTACTCCGAAAATTTAGATTAAAATCACTACACAGAAAACAAATATAACTTCAGGTGTTCACATAATTCAACACTCCATCTAAGTTGTACAAAAACAAGTCAAAACCAGAATCTGCGGGAAGTCGATTAAAGTTAATAATAATATCTTTACGAGAATTATGTAATCATTGCACAGCACAAACTTCAAGCAATCTCTTCATTGCAAAGGTCAAGTCAAGTCAAGTCAAGTCCATAGACGTAACTCCCACACTATTTTTAACAAATATGCAGGAACCATTCCCCCTGGAGTGTAGTCGGCTAAAGTTTGCTGACAAATCATACGAACCCACTTTGATTGTTGAAATCTGTGCACGTTTCATCCACGTTTCTGTAAGACATAGCTAAAGTGTATTCAAGTATGTTCATTTTATTGTTTAGGCTGTTTCCGTAATTTAAAGATGTGTCATATAGTTTCTCTGCTTTTATTATTTTTGATTTCCATTGCACCCCGGAGTCTTCCTTCAAAAATCTATCTTGTTTCTGACTTCAATATTGTATTAACGCTGTATAGTGTGCGTTTAAAACTGAAAATCGACGAATTATTTAGAGTGTCAGTTGTCATACATTATCAGTAATTAATACAAAATTATTAATACTACCATGAAAACAGAATCCAGTACGTCTACTATAAACTATGTACTATATTCGGGCAATCGTTTCCGAATGTGAATTGTAAAGTTTGTAATGTGAATTACAAACTTTATAATGAGACCACCGCAGTTCGGTTTTGTCTACATCTATGATAAATCTGATTAAACTCCAACAACAATTTAATTATTGACTCAAACAAGACGATCGTGGAATTATTAATGCGATGCTAGTGGTTAGGCGACTAAAGCGCTTAAAGTGTTTTATGCGGTATTTGTGATTGATATACTGAGTATGTGTTTAAAAGAAAACATAATTTAGAGGATGCACTTATATTATACTAGTGAGTTAAAGAGTATTACATCAGAAGAGCTATGGGGGTTACTTGTTTTTTTATTTTAGTAGGTCACTGTTTCAATAAAATATGAGTTTGAATAGCGACACAGAACAAATCGAGTTAATATATGAAGTGAATACTATTTAGGCATTAAATGAGTGTATTGCGGATCTCAAACTATGTGGTGTGATGTCAGAATTACCTATTACTATTATGTGGGCCTTTGCATTTTCCATGAGTAAACAACGAAGAAAAGTTATTTAATCGTCTCTGTTACGACTAAACTTGTTTCTCTATTAAAGTGGAAACTTGGACTACTTGACCGGATCAAAACATCATACTATGCATTGAGGAAAGAGCATCCTTGTTTCATTCTAGTTCAGAAGCAACCTCATTGTAGGTTGCTGTACCCAAAAGTTTACATTGAAATGTAATAGTGTATATACTTTAAACCTAGATTCGATGTGAATGTAATCTATCCGCAATCACTTTGGTAGACAGCAAATGGTGCGAGAGGTTTTACTAAAGTTTAAAAATGCGAAGTCTGGTAACCAAAGTAATGCATTTACACTGCAAAAGAATGGAATATTTTTCGGTTTCTGTGCTACTAAACCCAAACTAAATGCAGGTTTCCAGATGACGCTGAAGCCACAAGAAGATTCGGGAAAGCACTGAAAATCAATCTATTATCATTTGCGCAAAATAATGTAGTATAACCTGAAATTTAAGAAAAGAATAAGCACGCAGTAAATACTAATAATCAGTACGGAAGTTGTTAGTTCCTGATTGTGAGCTTTAAAGAGCACACCTCCAAAATTCTAGATATGTAGTTTGTGTCCTGGATCTTGTGCAATATTTTATATTAGAAAAGGTGCAGTATTTATTTATTTAATCTCTTATTTTGCAACCATACGAAATTTCTGTGGCATGTGGCGACCTTCAAAGAGTAAAAATGTTAGACATCTAGCCCTTGACTTTGTGCAAAATGTTATCTATTTGCACGACATTTTTTGTTTTTCAGCGTGGTGCGTACACGAATGAATCAAAAGTTTTTCCGATGCGTGAGCTGGCCACATACAATTGTCGCGAATTCTCCAAATCTAGTCCACACACTTGCAGAGATTGTCCTTGTGCTTTGTTGATTGCCAAAGTTTGAATTCAAATGGCATATCTGTTGGGATCATTGGAATACGTGGCAACGTACATCTTCCCCCTTGAATTTTCCATTCAAAATTGTAGCTTCGATGATATCATCTTTTTCACCGAAAGCCTCGTACCGTTGCAACGTCGCGGTGGACTGATGTTTCGGAGAAGAATGATAGGGACGCCAATTTTCAATGTTAAAATTGTGCGCTGGCATACCTGGCAAATCGAGTGAATTCAAGAATTCCGTTAGATAATTGACAACTTTGCATTGATTCATTACAGTATCGAAGGACTTAAACGATGTCGCTTCTCCTGCTATTCCATTGTGAATGCTGAAATTGATGGTATTCACATCGTTATTCGTAGCTGCTAATATAGCACGTACACTGAGCTACTGATAATTTTTGTATTTCCGCGCGATAGTTCGTTTCTTTATATATAGATTAGTTCTCAATACTTGTAACTGATCGCCGCATGTCTGTTTTTCTTAAATTCTTAGGTTTCACTGCATAATTTTGCGCAAATAATAAATAGTGTCACTGCTTTCCTGAATGTTTTACTAGCCTCGGTGTCATGTTTTTAGCCCTTCTTGTCAAGCTTTAAATGTGCATTAAAGTGATGTAAACAGCTACAAACTTCAGTCAGGAATGCGATATACATGTATTACTCAAACTTTAGTTCTAGAGCTATTCCATTGTGAATCTAGTATCTCTAATAAAAGATTATAAATGAAGATAATTCTACAGCACTTAGTCTAATCAGGTCAACCAAATACTTTGGTGATATCCCTCAGAAAATTGCTTTATCCATTTTAGTTTTGCTCAATACCAGCAAAGGCTTCTTCAACAGACGAGATGTAGAGACATAGTTGTATAATCACATGCTAGGGCATAGGTTCCCAACCTTTTTTGGTCCACCGCTTCATTCCGGAAAAAAGTACTCACCGCCCCTTTCTGCAAAAAAGGAATACGCCGATACCCGTCCTAGTACGCAACTCGTAATTTTCCAACATTTTTGGGTCATAGCCCACTTTTTCAAACAGTTATTCGATGGCACTCCTCTTACGAGAAGTATACTGTATTATATTATATATTGGAAAACAAGAATAGATTTTTAAAGTTACTTTACTAAAATATGTATGTTGACAATATTGGTGGATTGCCTAAAGTTTGATTAACGAACATACATTATTAAAAATTGGTATAATATTATTAGTGAGAGTGCTGGATTTGGTGTAATGACTCTGATTTTTGATATTTGTTGCTATATTTGTCATCAGCAATCTCAAATCGTAGCGTTCTACTATTGACAGTCTGTTTCGTATCTTTCTTAGTAAATTGCTGCCTGCACTAAATCCTTTTTCGGCTAAATATTTTATCATGCGATGAGAAACTTCCTTAATACAAACCATAAAGGGGATATAATACTGGAATTTGCCAATGAAGTCAAAATTCTTGATATCAATTTCTCAATTTCAATTTTATCTCTTTGTTGAGAATTCTAAGTCCTGCTGCAGTGATGATTCTGCTTTTGTAGGTTCTGAGACCCAATCTGGAACGATCGTGTTGAGGACATATAGAAATCTATTTGTAAAATCTTCTTTGTTTCACCAAAATTTACTATATAAATCAGTTAAATAAGATATATCATTTTTTAAACTTTAATAAATCCGCCCTTTCTTTTCAAAAAACGTTATACCAGACAAACAGGCTATAAAATCTTCTTAGGCAGATATCCTTCGAAAACCAACGAACGGTATGTAATAGCAAAAGATTGAAATCTTCATCGCTTTCACCACAAAGTTTTCCAAACAAGCTGCCATTGAGAGCATTACCTTTGATCTCTGGTAATTGCTGTAATTACATTTTGTAGTGAAGAATGGGGGCGATCGCTAAGGTTTTTGCAACCGAGGGTTGTCTGTGAATTACACAATGCACGGTTACTACATTTGTTACCGCCTTTACCATTGGTGGAGTACTGTCGGTAGCAACGGACATGATATTATCCAAATTATACACTACGTCAAATATAGATTTTCCTTTAGTATCTGGACATATTTTTCATATTTTATGAAGCGAACGTATGCAAGGAATAAAGATTCATTGTTTGGTAAGTTGATTCATCGAACTGTAAAGAAAACTCGGTAGTCTTTGAAAAAGCAGTTGGAGAACTCTCCATATCCACGGATGTTTTGTCGATTCCTCTATGTACAGTATTATTGCTTAATGGGATTTTCTTAATAATATCAGACAGCGACTAGTGCAGTACAGTACGTAGAACCCTATTCACGGCTAGTAGTATCAATTCTTCTCCAATACTGTGCGGTTTTCCTGATTTAGCAATAAGCAAGGAAATGTAACCCACCACCGCCTGGTTTGGATGCCACTAGAACACCAGCTAAAATTGGACGTCACAAATGTTGTTCTTTGACTATTTGAAAGTAGATAATTTTTATGGATGTATTTTGGTCAAATATTCTTCTAATTGTGAAAGTTTCATGGCCCATTTGAGAAAACTCTCTGGAAAATCAGGCACATTGGTAATGTCTTGTTTGCGAGTAACTGAATAAAAGCATATTTCAAATATTCCAAACTATATTGTCTACATTTTTCCTCTGAATCCGACATGATTCTATCTGTATGTATAGACCATTTAAAAAGTGCTGCCTTCACGGTAGGACTCAGCGTCATCATATTAAATAAATTTATTATTATTATTTAATTACTTAAATTTCAAACATATTCTAAATTAATTCAAATGTAATTTATTTTATGCAACAGAAAAATCTTTTGTAAAAAGTAATGTAAATATATGTACATTTATTTCAATTAGGAAAATAAAAATTTTAAACGTGTATTAAATTACCTCACTGCTTAACTAATTGCCACTTCCGTTTTGCAGATCTCTACAAAAGGTTGTTACAATTGAGATATTCACGTCCGAAGCTTAAATATCATCATAACAATCTATTCTGACGCATTCACAGAAATTGGCGCAAAGACAGACAGGCATACAGATGGATGGATACCATTTTAAAATAGATGACTCATCATACCGCATATTTTCCCAATCTAATAATTACAATACATCCATTGTAATATGTGATGTGACAATTGAATGTAATCTGTAAATACCTCAGACCAATTGCACGTTCACACTTGCTCTGAAGCAATTGCGAAACGATCTCGTATGGATAAGAAGCCTCGCGCATTTACAGTAATGATTAGGGAACCTGCTAAAACTTGCATGGATTCGATACTCTGCACGTGTGTTAAGCCTATCATGATCTGCACAAACTTATATCATAAATACAAGTTTTGTTGAACAAGGCGTGTGCTGGAACATACATATACACACACACACCTAGCGTCTCAAAAGCATCTGTGTTGTCTACAAGAAGTTCAACTCTGCATGCTCCTGAAAAAGTCCATTCGAAATAAAATCAGAAGAATGCAAAAGAAACTGTCATACATGTACTTTGAATATGGAATGATCTTGCTTAAAAGACATTTAGAACTACTTGTTGACACTTGCGTTCGATGACTTTTAGTATTAATCAAACTTCAGCGCGTTCTTGCGAGTATTGCCCAAGGGGATGGCGGTTGTTTCTCACCGCTCCCAAATTTGTTTTGGATCAAAAGCGCCTTCTTTGAGCTCTTCAACACCCATCGGTGGGCGGTACCGATCCCATTGGGAACCAGTGAATTGGAGGGTTATCCAGTTTCCATTGTTCTAGGTTTTACATACATCAAATATTGTTTGAAGAGCATTGTACATCAATATAAAATCGTAATTTTGCTATTTTCTTCCAAATCATTTTATCACACATATATAGAAAATTCAGAACCCCTCAGTGGCTGAGTGGTAAAACTCGCGCTTCACAGTGCGAAGGGCCGGCGTTCGAGACCCGGTAGCGGCAGAGCGTAGCAGTTTAAAATCCTAAAACGGATCTGGTACCTCTAATAAGCTGCGAAAATGAAGGAAATGCCACTGGGCGGGCCAGGAGCGGTACGGTATATGCGTGTTCATATACGGCTCGGTGGCTCCGAACCCTTACACCGAAAGGTAGAAAAGGGTAAAAAGATTAAGAAGAAGAAGATATAGAAAATTCATGTGGTCATTGTGCATCTCAGTTATTAAGATAGATATCTGTCAACACTAACTTTACTTTTAGACAAGTGAACTGGCAACATTGTTTCTATTCAGCGGTTATTGCGCCTTTCGTTTTCAACGTAATCATGCATTTTCTCTCACACTGCACAATTGGTATTTACTAGGTATTGTATGATTTTCAGTTTGGGTTATCACCATAGAATCATCCCGAATATTAATTAATTAGGTCAACAGTTGAAGCAACAGCATACATCGGATGTAAGACAGGAAGAACATGAGCAAGCAGGTATTCTGTCTGTCTATCTATCAGCTCGTCTGCACGCACGAGTTCGTTATTGGCAATCGGTGCGGCGTGGCTCTCTTTGTGTGCAATCCAATTAAGTTAATCGCGGATCGTCACTGAATGGCTTCAATTAGGCGACAGCAACCGCATTGGCGCACGACGTGCGTCACACGTGGATGTGTGAGTGTCGCATCGTCGTCGTCCCCGAGAAAGTACTCACACCTCTCTCTCAGATTATACGCAGATTGAATGCCCGATACCAGACGGTGTCGCGTACGTTGTAACGTATTGAAAGCATTTGGCCCACCCTTTCAGATCGAAAAGGGGTGACAATTGGTTTCGAATTTGCGCAAGAAGCGTTATTTGCGGTGAAATATCCCAACGTGGAAATTAGTAATATCTCGTTTTCGAAGATATTAACCTTCATTTGGCAAATACATATGTAACATTTGCTTTTATTGGCCAAAATCGAAGCCGGCTAGAGTTTCGCTCGGATTGATGTTGAAGCAACCTGTATCCTTTTCTATTACTGTGCTTATAGTAATTTATATTTATCACATGTACCATTTCAAATTATCAGTGTACAATTCAAAGGTTCTGATCATATTCCTTCGATAATTTTTTGATGAATTGTGTATAGTCGCTAATATATTTATTTCTGTAACGACTGCAAGTTATCTGCATTCCAAAATCTAGTAAGTAGTGGTCCATTTTGTCGTACATCGAAGTTTTATACGCGATAGCATGATTAGCAAGGAAGTTTCGTTCAAAATTTATTACTACTCTGGTGTTATGTGTGGAACAACAAGATTCGATCAAAATCGGTAATAACATTGTGGACTGCAAGAATAATTTTAGTAGAAAGTATTGCGGCGGAAATGTATGTTTGAAAGTCAACAATTTTTGATAAAATATTATATCGATTTGTAATTTTCACTAGCGATTTCATGAAATTCTATTCTTTTGATAGTGCCCTCACAAGTAGTCCCCAGCTAGTTTGAATTTGTTAGATTTGTATGCATGTAGATATTGTGCTTGAAAAAATACAAGGACCCCACTCCTAATGGTGACAGGACTTAATTTATTATTTGGATATATAATCGGATGTATTAAGTATTATATTGAAGAAAATTGAGTAATTGGCCGTAACTACGAAAGAAAGAGAATATTTAAGGATTTGCTAATCAATGCCGCTAAGATAACTTGTGAAATTAGCAGAACATAAGAACAAGAAACTAACCTCCTGGGCGACTAGCACTGTTAAAGCAGAAACGAGAATAGAGGAGAAAAGTGGTAAAAATATTTAAGCCAAAGAACACTTCTACATTATGAGGAATGCAAACAACAAAGGGAAAAATCAAAGAAGCTAATATTGACAGCAAAGGGAAACTAATGGAAAGAATTCGACCAAAAAAATAGTACTGGGATTCAAAACTTAGAAACTATTTTATAAAACATCAAAATTGAAAGGAAAAACTTAAAAGTCAAAAATTCAGGTGAATTAATAAGAGGTGGAAAGAATATTTCCAAGATGTATTAGAGGGCATGTATGAAGACAATGAGATAAAGATACCAGAACCTACCCAAAGCATCGAGGAAGGAGCAGTTAGACAAGTATGGGATCCATGAACGAGGAACGAGGAAGAAGTAGACCAATAAAACATGGGAGGAAGTGATAGGAAATATACTTAAGAAGAGAGGAACATCTAGCAAGAGTCAAAAAGAAAATTGGCGGAATATTGTACATGAAATTCGAATATAAACTCGTGAAGAGTCACCGAGAGTAGTTCTCGTACACCTATGGGTAAAACGGGCAACGGAGTACATTTGAGAATGTTTATGTTCATAATAAGTTGACGATCGAAACAAGTTTTATTACTTTTCTTTTTAATTCACTAATACTTGAGTGTATAATAAGTACAATTCTAACCATCCCAAATTATAAATATAATACACTTGACATTATTGCGCAAGATATAGAATAAAACAAAAAGGAAATACCCTTCGGAATTGATTTGATTTATATCAGAGTATACAAGATCCAAGATTTCGTGGAGAATTTTAAACTAACATAAGAACATCCACAATAAGGTCGATACCTATGTACAGGAAAGAAATAGACGACAACGCAAACTTTGGTATGCTACACAAACCTGAGTATAAACCGCAGTGGGATTGGATCGTGCGACGTTACCATTGGTTTCGAGAAAATCCACATCATACAAATTCTACGTAGAACATATCTTCTTCTGACCCCTGTCAAATTGTCCGGGAAAAGGAAAGCCTACGAAGCGGCCACACGTGACTATATACAATTTTCCAAACGACAAAATATCGTTTCATCGGTCATCTCTCTGGCCAGACTTAGGAAAAAGTCGAAGGAAAAAAATTCTGTCGTGATTCTCTCGTTCTGTTCTTGGAACTTCATCGGATAATTGAATTGTGTCAATTCCATTAGCGAGTGCTGCCTTTATTTTTCGTTGCGCGTAGCTCTCTCCCCGTCATTTTACTTTAATCACTCCTAACAGGGGAATTTCGCAAATTGTCTTGTGCACATTTCGACGGAAACAGAAACAGTGTGTCTTTAAACATGACTACTTAGGCCAACGGTGAGGGAAGTGTTATATATAGTGTGCCCTCGGATTGATGCATGAATAAATAAAAAATTCTTTAGATATTTTACTTTAAATTCCAGCCCGTGAGGCTGTCTGCCTGGATAAAAACTAATTTGTGCCATGTTTTATAAGAAAAATAATCAAGTAAGGCGTGGGAAATTCGTTAATGTTACTAAAGTAGATTTTCTGTAGTAGATATACAAAATATTACTAAAAAAGTTTTATGTAAGGGAAAAGTGAGTAATAATAGAAAATTTCATATCTGCCCACTTTGATATTTAATTTTTTAATTTTTAATGACGTAAGTATTTTCCATGTTGGAAATCTTGAAAGATTTCATCAAGAAAGGTTTAGAATAATAAATTATGAAAGTGTGCAAAATGTCAACAAGATCGGTCTATTACACACAATTCACTTCGTTAAGTTCGATTAAGTCTATTTCCACATTAAAATGTCCACATTTACTACTATTATCAACATTCGTTCATTCAGTCCGCCTCCTATATTCGCGTATTGCTCAATATTTTTCGTGAAAACTTCTCTTCTCTAAAAAAATTGAATTTAATGCATCTCTAATGTAATGATTTGACACTTTTAAATCATATGGAAGCCTATGCGAATACACTGGTTGTTTTATCTCAAGCCCAAAAGTGAAAACCCGTGATTGTTAGATCCGGAGATCTTAGCGGTCACAAAATGGGACATTGGCTAATTTTCATTCAGCCATTCGCATATTCTCATAGCCGAGCGGGAACCATCGAGCTCAAAATATGAACAGCGTCTTGCTTCGTATAGTAATTCGTCCACAAATCAAATCACAATATTTAAATAATTATGTATGCTAAATAACAATAATGCACTGCCTCTGAGATAGTTAGACACCTAGATATTGTATCCAAGCAGGGCTGAACATCACAGGATGAGATTTTAATTATAAAATTTAAGGAACTTTTGGCTTATTCATGCGTCCATCAGGAAACTTACTGTATATAGATGCTATCTTTTCATTTCTTACTTTCGATATAAACGTTGACTGAAATATGGTTAGGTTTCAGAAAGCTTAATTTTAGCCCACTGATAATTGCAGTGAGATCGAAAACGACTGTGTGTGTTAAAAATATAACTTTCTTGAAACGTCGCCATACTTAATATTGTGGTTAGCATTATTTCAGTGGCGTGTACCTTTAATAACAAGATAAGACATTAGAATTTTGAAATACGTGATATGATCACTAAACCAATAAATTCACTTTATCTAAAGCACGTTGAATACTCCCATTGTTGTAATACAAACAGATAATAAAGAATTTGTAACAAAAATGAAAAAGGTAATAGTTAATGCATATATTCGAAAGAATAACCAAGCGTATACCAATGTCAAATAATAATGAAAAATGTCAACAAATTTGGTTCGTACCACCTTAGAATGAATAAATGTCTTAAGTTATTACCTGAGTTTTATCAACTTGTTTATATTAAGATAAAATTAATTAAGTTGAATGAAAGTTAAAAAAGGAGCAAATTCACGTGGGAGCAAAGCATTTGCTTTATTGAATGTAAACCAAATGATTCGCGTATCGTTGTAGCACCATTTTTTGTTAAACTATTTGCTGACTGTGTTGCGCTCGTATCGATTGTCTTCATTGAGGCACCTTGTGATATACTATATTTTGCGACTTTGTCTATTGTCGGAGCGTTGAATTGTCGTTCGTGTGTTCCAGCGGGTCGTTTATTTGCTCTGATCACGACTTTATAGTCATCACTTGGCATGCGATCCCACCAAGTTTTGAGCAACCGAATCAATGCATGATGTTCATGAAGTATTTGCTACAAATCTTGAAGAATTTCTCTTTTCATTGCGTTATTGATCGCTGGACGCCGATCAAATTGGTCTTCTATATTAGCCATAAAGTAAATTTGTAACAATTTTATGCTGTGCGTCTTCAACCGGTTGCAATGATCCAATTGTATGGTGAATTTATCCTTGTATTTGTGTAGTCGAAAGGGAAGTGATTATTAGTGATTTATGATAACCAAAAATAAAGGTTACTCTCTTACTAACAAACATTACCTTGAATGTCGGATTGAATCCGCCTTCTTCAATAATATTTGCTCCAAAATGAAGTCATTTGGAAACATGCGTTGTACCTTGCGTTCTACCCAACCTCCATAGGGCCAATTCTAACGAAAGGGTGCGAGCTGTAGTCAATTGTGGAGTCGTATTGAATCGCTTCTCGATTCAAATTAACACTTGAAGTATTTCTTCTTGCGGCTGGAAGTTGTTGTATTCTGCTTGACGATTTATCAATGCCAACCGAGCCGTTTCACCTATGGCCTCTCTTTATTCTTGTGTTTGTGAAGCACGAAGTCGGGCCGTACTAACACGGCGTCCTTCTCTCGTGCGATTTCTTCTTTATTCAATTTTTCATGGGCGCACAATCACAAAAGTCATAACCTTAATTGTCTTTGCGCGCAACATGACAACTGTTATAACCTAACACACCAAACGTCGTCAATTTGTTTAATCTCTAATTTTTCTTCGTAATTTTTCAAATGCCTTAATAGTTTTCTTTTTCCTAAACCTTCGCGTTGCAACTACGAACAAACCCGCAGCAGGAAGTAATCAATTTGGTCCAGTCGTTTTCAAGTTTTAAGCATCCCAACATCCCAACAAACCACGATCCATTTATATATATACAGATTACTATATTCACTCAGAATTTTGGAAATAAATATTGATAACACCCTCTGCGGAAACCAGTATTTTTCGGTTTCTATATATCAATACCTAACTTTTGTTTAGAATACATACATACACAACGATAAGTTTTGGCTAACCGAGAAATCGATTTTGGCAATTTTTAAATTTACTGTTACATTGACTGACAAAAAGAAATTTGTTACCACTTGTGACATAAATCGACTAAAATCATACAGTTCTATTATTTGGCTTAATTACCATTGTTTGTTATAGAAAGGGCGAAGATCGAAATGGGAAAAACAATACGGTTTATATGACTTTCATCTAGATATTGGGCCGAAGATGTTGACAATATTAATAATGTTAATACTACAGCGTTCGGTCGCCTATTTCCAGAGTTAGCGTAATACGAAGTCATCAATCAAACGCTTCTCTAACCGCTGGCGCTGCACCTCCGCTTCATCCATTATTTCACACTTGTTACACAAACACATATACTAAGAGAATTGGCATCTATAAGATAATATTAAGGTAAATGATGTGGAAAAAATAATGAATCTCAGAGGCAGATAATGAAGACACATTTCATATAATTGTTAAAATTAATTCTAAAGCTCCGTTATTAAATGTGCTATTAGTGTATAAGTTTCTCCATACCTCATTATACTCTTCTTATACTAAATCTGCAACACATATCACACATATCAACACATATCGTCCTAGCTTGCTATTTAATTATATTCTTGAAATGTGGATCTCATGTGACTCATGTGTTGGTGCCAACATTCCTAAATGTGCTATCATGTTGGATAAAGATAGTCTGAGATTTAGAACCATACGTAAATAATATAACTCTTCTTAGTAAATTCAAGAAAGCAACACGTAAGCGATTAGTGGGTCCAATTGACCCAACGCTAATTACGCTAGATTGAAACCTTGATTTAAACGGCATGAAAATGAATTAATTACAAAATTATTTATCGGTAAATAGTAAGTATTTTTGCAATGGTCACAAGAGATTCCTATTACTTCCTATTTTTTGCAAACAAATTGAACACTTGCAATAAAGTATTCAAGTTCTTCTGTCGTACCTCGTAAACTAGGACTAATTGTAAGTCAATTCGTTGATCTACTAATTCTAAGTTGCGGAGTAGATGGCTGTATATAGTCATTTTTGGACAAACTACAGAAGATTGTTTCGCGGTCTTGCACGATAACACCGGTAACCCACAAATTCAGATTTCGATGAGGCTGAACAGACTGATACAGCCCAGTTACTTCTAGCAGTCAATATCAAAGTGTTGAAGACAGATGTATTGCGTGCATCACGAACAACGTACAATAGTGGATTTTTTACAAACACTATACAAGGGCGTAGACTCCATATCTTTTGCAAAATAAAACTGTAGAGCATTTTTAAAGGATCTTGGTCTTTCATCAACGTATCCACTCTTATACCATTAGTATTTGAACACGTCTTCTTGTTGAAGAAAACTGATTGTGGACCGGCGATTGCAGCTTAATGCAACTATTTCTCTAATGCAAACCGATGTCGTAGTTTATAGGAATCATTGTATCAGACAAAGTTCTACTAAAATTCTTCCAGAATCTTGAACCAAACACATCTAGAGATTGTACCATTGCGGTTATTTTTCGGGTATACTAACAATGTTTACAGATATATGTTTTGATACAAATTTCTGAAGTTCAGCAACACAATCTCCACTCTAAGAATCAATCAAGAGAACAGCGTTTGGTCGTATATTTGGGAAGGCAACATCTGTTAGCCAGGTTTTCAAATGATTTGAAGTGACCTTTCCAAAAAGATCCACATTTACAAGTGTGAACAGTGATTCCGGTGCTTGAGATCCAAACGTAATCGTATAATATCAAACATAATGACAAAAGAAAGTGTCCGTCAGCAGATATGACTAGTAAAATTGTATAACTATGTGTATCTTATATGATAGTTCTCTACCACAATTAGCTCAATTAAACAAGACTGGTTTGAATGATAGTTAAATTTGGGAATATAATATATAAGATAAGTATAAAAAAGGGCACGAAAAAAAATATATATAGGTATTCATTTAATAACTATGTGTTGTAGAGTGCAAAGGTTCGGAACACCTTCAACGATTTCTTGATCCTTTACTGCCAAACTGCGGCCGGAGTGTATTTCTAGATTAAATCCATCGGTCATCGGCGTAATATCCGTTACGTCTTCCGGTTCTAGTTATATTGGGTTCGACTTCCTTAATAAAATTAGTGTTTAACAACTGAAGGTCATCAAATACAGTACCTGTAGAGTGAGTAGTATATTTTATTATTGTGCGTGGCACAATATTATATACTTTCTTGAAATGTCATATCCATCAATGTCTTGCTTTAAACGTTTTGTGTCCAATTTCTTGTTTCGCTTCTAAAAAAGCTTCAAAGGTTCATGTCATGAATTATTTTTCCATCGTCATGCTATTCTGAAATTTTGTAAAAACGTATTCTGTAGTACACAGTGGCTTATCCGTATGCGTGCAACCTGTGTTAATACTTTCTATCGATCTATATAACTGTCGTAGCGATTTAATTCCTTTGAAATTGTTTTTCACGCTTTCGACAGAACGTGGATGGTTTTACTACTTTTCCAGCATTTTGGAGCTTCAATTCTGTAGTCTAGGTTAACAACACTGCCTCTTTCTTAAAGAACACATGCAATATTTTTATAATTGTCTTCTTCATCTTCTGCTATATCTTCCAGAAATTGCGCCTTATGTGGTTCTTCTAATCATTCAAACTCCAATCCTGTTACATGTTCAAAAGAACGACATGCTTTCTTGTTGATGACTTACAATCATATCTGTTACTCCGTAACACATTTACGCATACTCAAATATGACAAATCCCATAAAACAATCTGTACTAAGGCGCATGCGCAAAAATAATTCTAAAGATTTCATTGCGCAACGAATGATATAAGAATAGAATCAGAACGAACAGCATGTAAAAAAGTTTACAATAGATTTGTTAGCCAAAACAGTGTTTTAATCTCCCCGCACTGCAATACATTTGCACATCATAAAACATTTTTTACCGTCGCGAAGTACAAGGAGATTCCAAGTAGCGCGACCAAACATTTTATGGTCCTTTCGAGCCGGATGAAGTTGTTATTCTAGATTTTCCAATCAGAAAATCACCATTGCAACTATCAGTGCGAGGAGTATTATCCAAAAAAGAAAAGCAATCATCATCGTTATTCCATCGCAACCGAGAAGACGATTACATCAAACAACGTCACAGCATACCAAGTGGTTATTTTATTACTACAACCGTAACCATTACTTTATTTCCTTTTATTAATCCACGTCCTCCATATTGGTATAGTTACTCGATTTATATTTAAACAAACATTTTCATTAATCAAACATGGTAGACTCAAGGGACGAGATTAAATCATTAATTAGAACGCGCGGTATCGTAAAGGGTAGTATAACTCGTATAACAAATTTTTTCCTAGCAAATGCAAGCGCAGATATAGATGAAACAGAGGGTAGAAGGCAAAAATTAGAAGAATGCTATCAGGAATTCAAAAAGATTCAATGCAGACTTGAATCATTAATGGAAGATGATTCTCAATATAATGAGGATCATGAGGATGTAAGAATTCAATTCGAAGATCAGTATTATTCATGTTTTAAGCTTATAAATAAACGTCTACGCGAATTAAGTAGGCCAATATCTTCTTCTAATATTTCAAATACAGCAACACCGGCAACGGTAACTATTAAACAGGCAAGTAATTTATTACCCAAAATTGAGATACTCCTTTGATGGAAATCCACTCCATTGGCATAGTTTTCACGATTCTTTTAAGAATTTAGTACATGACAATGATGACATCTTACCTGTTCATAAATTTTATATATTAAAAAATGCCCTTCAAGGCTCATTATGTGCAATTACTGAAAATTTAAACGCCTCTACTGAAAATTATCAGGTGGCATGGGAATCACTACAAAAACGATGTAATAAACCACGACAAATCATTCAATTGCATTTGGATTCATTTTTTGAACTGCCCGAAATTCATAAGGATACTCCTACAAATTTAAAAACTCTTTTAGAAAAGGCGCAAATCCACGTCAACGCACTTAAGGCATTAAATCAACCTGTAGATCAATGGGATACAATTCTTGTCTACAACATTGTTAGAAAACTCGATAACAACACGCGTCGCGCATGGGAACATACGCTTGACAACGAGGAAATGCCAACGTTTGATCAGTTAACAAAATTTCTCGATAAACAAGCCCGTGGTGACGAATTTAAGACAGCGCAAATCGATTTTAGTAAATCAAAGTCAAATCATTACCTTGGGAGAAAGAGAGATAATAATCAATCATTTATCGGCACACAAGCTAAGAATCAATGCTTCATTTGTAATCAAACTCATCCAATTTTTACATGCAGTAAATTTTTGAATTTAAATGAAAGAGAGATATAATGCAGTTCGAAAGGCAGGACTTTGCATTAACTGTTTAAAAAATAATCACACAACAATTCAATGTCGTCTTAATGGCTGCAAAAATGTAGTCAGAAGCACAACACACTTTTACACTTTAATGAATCAAAACAATCTCAAGCCTATAATTCATCAAACAGTACTAATCAAAATAAATCTATTGAATCTCAAAAACAACACTAATGCTAACACAGAAGGTCAGGATAAACAGCCGCAAGTTGCTTGTCCTGCTTTCAATAATTCCGAGATTTTATTAGGCACAGCACGTATTAAAATTTTAGACAATAATAAACAAGAACTTTATTGCAGAGTACTTCTTGATGGAGGCTCACAAACCAATTTTATTACGGAAAATTTAGCCGAGAGGTTACAATTAAAGAAAACAAAAATCCAAAACCATTTTTAGGGCTAGGATTAGGTATCACAAACTCACAATATTCGGTAAGCACTACGACAAGGTCGTGTGATAATCAGTATGCAGCGAACATTACCTTGATCGCACTGTCCAACTATAACTGGTCTGTTACCTGCGAAAACAATTAAACACAAGACGATAAAAATACCTGAACAATTCGCATTAGCAGATCCAGAATTCTTTAAGCCAGCTAGAATTGACGCTCTGCTTGGCAATACAATATTTTATCATTTATTGAATTCAGGTAAAATATATTTATGTAATAAATCAATAATTTTACAAGAAACACAATTAGGATGGTTAGTTACGGGTAAGGCTGAGTGTAAACAATTTAACATTTCGAAAAACATTCCTAAACAATCAGTCACATCAGATTTATGCTTCGTATCAACTCTTGACAATCAAATTTCAAAATTTTGGCAAATAGAAGAGGTGAGTAAAATCAAATATTATTCTGACGAGGAGTCAGCTTGTGAGAAACACTTTGGCGATAATGTCAAACAAAATGCAAATGGTAGATACGTCGTAAAATTACCATTCAATCATAAAAACAAGAGATCGGTAGTTCATACAAAATCGCTTCAATTCGTTTTATTCGTTGGAGAAGCGGCTAGAATCAGCTCCACAATTAAAAGGGCAATACACGGAATTTTTAAGTGAGTATTTAAAGTTAGGTCACATGAGTGATATTACTATCACAGATAATAAACAGGAAGGATATTATTTGCCGCATCACGCTATAGTGAAGGACTCGAGTGTAACAACAAGGCTTAGAGTAGTTTTTGACGGTTCGGCTAAGACATCAACGGGAGTTTCATTGAATGACCCATTAATGCAAGGGCCTACAATTCAGGATGATTTGATATCTATAATATTACGATTTAGAAAATATCAATTTGTTATTACAGCAGATATTGAAAAAATGTTTCGGCAAATTGAAGTGTCTAATGAAGATATTGTATATCAAAAATTCTTTGGCGTGAAAATCCTTCAGACAAGCTAAAAACCTATGCATTAAAAACAATTACTTATGGTACAACTTCAGCTCCTTTCTTGCCGTCCGTTGCTTGAAACAATTAAAAGAAGATCACGGCCACAAATATCCATTAGCTGCAGCCGTACTTGATCGCGACTTTTATGTTGATGATTTGCTTACGGGAGGAGATAATCTTCAAGAAGCAAGCACTTTAATCGAGCAATTAATGCATTTGCTTCAAGAAGGCAGTTTCAATTTGCGTCAATGGTTGTCAAACGAAAATTCATTATTAAAGCATCTAAAAAATACTTCCGATTCTAAATTTCTTTGCCTAGATAATGAACTAAAGAAGGTGCTCGGAGTTCATTGGGATCCAAAGTTAGATACAATTTGTTATAACGTAAAACAATTAAATTTCAGTAAACAAGTCACAAAAAGGACGATTCTATCTGAAATTGCTCAACTTTTTGATCCTTTAGGTCTATTAGGTCCAGTAATATTCAAGGCAAAATTGATTATGCAAGAGTTGTGGAAGGCGAACTTAAATTGGGACGAACCTGTTCCTCAATCTATATACACAGACTGGATGCGTTTTAAGAGGCAACTATGCGTATTAAACAATTTTTCCGTTAATAGGAAAGTTATTATAAAGAATGCAATTAAAATACAACTGCACGGGTTCTGTGATGCGAGTGAGAAAGGTTACGGTGCCTGTATTTATATCAGGACAACTGATGAAACAAATAATCATTTAGCAAACTTATTATGTGCAAAATCACGAGTCGCACCACTCAAAACAATTTCTCTTCCCAGATTAGAATTATCTGCAGCTAAATTATTGGCAATTTTATATGATGCTGTAAGAGAAGCATTAAAAACATCATTCCAAAATTCAATTTTATACTGACTCTACTATCGCATTGAATTGGATTCAATCATCACCACACACACTTAAAACGTTTGAAGCCAATCGAGTTGCAGAGATACAATCACTTACTGAGAAACACAATTGGTATCATGTCTCTACTTGTGAAAACACAGCCGATTATATCTCTCGCGGCCAAATGCCATCTGATTTCATAAACAATCGAACGTGGCTACATGGCCCTACCTGGCTTTCACAGGGGAGAGGCTTTCTGGAGGTGCATTAAAATTGAGACTCATAATAATCAAGATCAAAATCAAAACATTGCATTGCTTTCTACTAATAATCAAAATCAATTGAATTGTTATGATGGTACAAGTGAAATTTTAAAAAGATTTTCATCACTAACTTCACTTAACCGATTCGTAGCTTTATGCCACCGTCTAGCAACAAAGAAAGAACATAACCAAAAGGTAAGTGGTAATTTAACCGTTAGGAATTACAACTCGCGCATTTTCAAATAATCAAATTAGTTCAAGCAGCAAATTTTTCCGACGAAATGAAGTCGTTACACACAGGTAAAGAATTAAATAAACATAGTCGACTACTTCGCCTGAATCCGTTCATTGATGAAGTGGGCATTTTGCGTGTAGAGTTAGAATAGCAAATGCTGATGTTAGTTATTCAAATAAATATCCTATTCTATTGCCACACAAAAATCACGTTACTGATTTAATAATTCGAGAAACACATTTGAAAAACTGGCATACTGGCATACAGAATACGCTCAATATTGTACGACAAAGCTACTGGCCTATTGATGGCAAAAACCGAACACGATACATTATACACAATTGCATCTCGTGCTTTAGAAATAACCCGAGATGTGCACAGTACAAAATGGGAGCATTACCAAAAGATCGCGTTACACAGTCTCGACCTTTTGCGAATGTTGGCGTTGATTATTGCGGCCCTTTTCTATTAAAGAGAAAAATACAGGAATACAAAAACAATTAAGGCGTATGTTATGATCTTCGTTTGTTTTTCGACCAAGGCAGTTCATTTAGAACTCGTCACAGATATGACTTCAGAGTCCTGTTTAGCTGCCATAAGACGTTTTTTTTGTGGTCGGGGAAATCAATTAACATATATTCAGACAATGCAACTAATTTTATAGGATCGAGGAATGAAATATTAAAATTAAAGTCTTCAGTATTATAATATGAACACAACAATAAGCTTGCATGCAGTCTATTAAATGAAGGAGTGAATTGGCATTTTTCGCCGCCAAGATCTCCCCATTTGGAGAGGTCTGTGGGAGGCAGGAGTAAAACAATTCAAACATCATTTATACCGTACAGTCGGAAATTCTTTATTTACATACGAGCAATTCAACACTTTTATTATTCAAATCGAGGCTATACTAAATTCCCGTCCTCTCACACCGTTATCCACAGGCCCTAACGACTTCTCTGCCCTTACACCATCCCATTTTTAATCGGAGATAGTTTGCTTACCTTACCCCAAGAGGAATTGCTAAATGTTTCCACAAACAGATTATCCGTATGGCAGCATATAGAAAAGGTTAAGCAGCATTTCTGGACCAGATGGCACAAGGAGTATTTTAATGAAGTCATGTTACGTAACAAATGGCACAAGGGCGATACTCAAGAAATTAAAATAGGAACATTAGTATTACTCAAAGAAGATAATTTGCCACCGATGCATTGGTGCATGGGTAGGATTGTAGACATTCACCCTGGAGCGGAGAGTGTCGTACGCGTAGCAACAGTCAGAACAAGTCGAGGCACGTACAAACGATCTATTAACAAACTCTGTCCGTTACCTGTTGATGTAGATTAAGTTGAAAACTCTGTATTTACTTATTGTCAGCATGTGTATTTTAAATATTGTATCATATTGTATGCATATCTTCTTTGTTCTCAGTACTTATGTATTACTCATGTGTGAATTTATGTATGACTTTTTGTAGTTTTTGCTTTAGGATGGCATTGTATTAGCTATTTTCTATTATTATTATTTTATTTTGTAATTGCATATATCTAATTGAACGCCACCGTTCAATGGCGGGCGGCATGTTACTCCGTACACATTTACGCATGCTCAAATATGACAAATCCCATAAAACAATCTGTACTAAGGCGCATGCGCAAAAATAATTCTAAAGATTTCATTGCGCAACGAATGATATAAGAATAGAATCAGAACGAACAGCATGTAAAAAGTTTACAATAGATTTGTTAGCCAAAACAGTGTTTTAATCTCCCCGCACTGCAATACATTTGCACATCATAAAACATTTTTACCGTCGCGAAGTACAAGGAGATTCCAAGTAGCGCGACCAAACAATATCTTTCAAGGCATCATGAGTTCTTGAGACGTCAAATAAATTATTGCGATTTGGCTACTTGAAACGTTGCAAGTAACATGTTCAACACGTTAGATATACCAATCGGTGCCTTTGTGCCAAACAACAAATTTATACAGCACGAAAAAATGCTTGTGATATATCATTTGAAACAGTCATTTTATATATACATCACTATAACGATATACGCGACAGAACAATGCCTGCATTTTTAATTGATTGACATATACAGTAAGTAATTAATCCATATCAATTAGAATATATTATAGTATTTCTTCCGAACGATGTCAGAATAATTAACAATTTCAATTATTCTAAATAAATACATATTTGGAACGACCATTGTTAATCAATCAAATTATCTACCAATCAAGAACTTTATTATTGTCTTTTAATTAGTTACTATTAACCGTTTAAATTTGTTATACAACACCATTTTGTAGGAAAAACTGACTTTATTTATGATAATCCATATTTCTTTTTTGTATTGCCCCTTGTTGGATTTATTCTGTTGGGTAATAAATAAATAAATATTATTATTATTATTATTATTAAAGAGAAATAAATTATAAGAACAAAAGGGCCAAGGCGTACCCGGTTCTTCGTTTTTTATTTTTTCCGTTCATACTTAAGACTATGTATATGTTCAAATAATATTATAAAAAGTATATCTGCTATAGTTCCGAGATATTTACAAAAACACAGTGGACAGTGAAATCGGGGATTCAGCCGCCGAAAAAATGTATTGTTCTTATACCGAGGTACTCGTTTAGTCTGTACAGTTTCAATAAAATTTGAATTTACAGCTTGCCGGTGTTCCCTTATTAATGGTAGAAGGACATCACCGATTAATAATAACAGCAAAGCTGCGAAAATATGGACAATGCCTCCAATAACCAGGCATACAGCCTGTACTAATGATTTATGAATTTAGGGTTAACTCTGGTTTACGCCTATATTACAGATTTATGACGAATAACAATAGAAACTATTAACTGCAATTCCGTTCTTATGATTTTGCGAATTTATAAGGTCGCTATATAGAGAGTCTTACAGATTCTATTTTTTAAGTTCTATGATGGGTCAAAATAATTTATAGGCACAATTTAACAACGCTAAGCAAGCAACATCTATCCAAATACATATCTATTGATCAAGATACTATATCGTAGTCGAATATAATACGAACATTATCTTTATATTAATTCTATAAAGTAAAAGTGTACAAAGCAAATTATTGACTGAACTGCAGAGTTACACTTCAGACGAAAATACGAACCAACCAATAGGCCAGGCTTATAAATCATGTACGATGCATATCAAGCGCTAAAATTAATTACATTACTCGCACATTCAAAACGAAATGTTCCCTTAAATAGGTATTTTTAATTGTATTCGATTATTTTTGATATATAGCTAAATGTGGTATACTAGCAGACCGTTTACGTTTTATAGCGAATAAAACAGATCTCGGGTTTGTTGCAAATAGTACTATATCATAGAT
Organism: Chrysina gloriosa; assembly: GCA_038088585.1. Lineage (NCBI taxonomy): Eukaryota > Metazoa > Arthropoda > Insecta > Coleoptera > Scarabaeidae > Chrysina > Chrysina gloriosa. The sequence goes on along the minus strand of CM076088.1, from coordinate 32,190,246 downwards.
AGCTTGTAATTACAAGGAAAATCTGTTAACAGCAGCAATAAATTCAAATAACCGGCACTGAACATACGTTACACGCTTATATCCTTGTTGCGCATATAGATTTGAACTAATCTATTAACTGCTTCGTCGTATGGACTGGAGAAATTTCAAATTAAACTTGTACGAAATTGCCTTACAATCTAATAACAGAAATTCGGCAGCAGTTGGTACAGTGAAATTTACATATGTTCATATACAAGCTGCTACCTTAGTTGACGGTTGAACGTCTAACATCAAGGGAATCAAGCCTAATTCATATAGTAATTACTGTATTTATAATTGTTACAAACTAAACTGTACATTGTTGTGAGTGTAGTTTCGTAAGAGTTAAATATTTTAGTAAAGTGTAAGAAAATATCTACGAGATAATCTCAGGAAGTTAAAGTTAAAGTTAAACCTATGCAAAAAGAAGAACTAAACCTTCTCCGGAACGTAGTGTACTTTGCGACGGGAAAATAGCGAAAAGTGCTGAGAACTAAAAAGAAATAGATGCGTTGTAAAAGGAAGGAACTCCTTGAGAGTTGAATTCTAGCAGATTATGTCGGTACAAAGTTGAAACTAATGACGGGGATAGGCTCGTTTATTGTAGTATATGGGTTCCCCTTCCTGGCTTCGGATAAACTAAATAAATGTTTCGATGCTGGACGGAAAGTGACGAGATAAAAAGGAAGCACGCCGTTTTAGCAGTTTATTTTCTTCTTTCTTAGTAGTACTAGGTTTATCATGTAACATAGTACGCGGAATAACTCCCATGTCTGTAGAAGAAAAGATAGAAATTGTATAAATAACTAATTATGCATATTTCATAAAATAGGAAGTTCAAAAGCATACCTATGAATAGAAAAGATATTTAAGTAGATAATACACTGTGTGTATATTCCTTGAATAATGTGCATTATGGCTTTATTAAATATGCATACGCAGAAGATAAAATAAAGGCGATATGAAAGATATCCCTAAATGTGATAAGCTTCAATTCAGTTTTCTTAGTATTTTATAATTCTAATTGATGGCTTATATCTGGTGTATCTATTGTAGTGTGAAACAAGAGATTCGACAGGCAAGAGACAGACTTATAGTGAAGAGAAAGAAATATATATGTTCCGCATTCAAGTTTGAAGGTTTGCTGCACTCTCTAGATGCAATGCCTTTAAGAGAACCTACAATTTTGATAGAAAGCATCTATGTCTATCTCACTACCTATAATTATCTTTTACACACTTTCTACCACTTTAAGGTCAATCATACAACAAATTGGGATATAACAGCAAATATTTTCAGAACGTGAATAAATAACGTTTTTGTATAACCTTAGTGAAGATATGACGTCATCTATAGAGAATTGTTTTTATTTGGGCACTATCAACATAATAACTAACAACTAGGATTCGTTGGTGTATAGGATCTATAAAGATGTAAACATCTAATATTTTGAACGTTATTTATGTGCGTCTGCACACCTATGCAAAACAAAGCAAATCCTTATATCACAAAATTTTTTGAAACCTTAACAAATCTATTGAAAAATTAAGGAAAACCCAAAAGAAAAGCCCAGACCTCAATTTTGAACATCTTTTGTATATTTATCATTTCGTATATTAGTCTTGTTTTATAATTATTTTCGTTCCTTTAAATAACTGTGTTTTCAAAATCAAAGCAATGACCTACATCTCTGTAATGTTTTAATACAGCGGCCATTGCACCAAAATCACTATTTAAAAAATACTTATGACTACAATATTTTCACTAAATAGTGTTTTGTTTGACCTAGTTCGAAAATATATGCATGTTATTAGTGCTTAAGTTAATTTCTGTGTCTCTTCACCAAGACTATAAAATTAGACTTTCTGATGATAGTGCAATTTCAGTTTCAGTATATATTTTGCGATAATAACGATTTTTATGTGTATACTTAGATAGTTCCCTAAGACAGAGTTCATATATATCATGCAATCATTAATCCAATAAAGCTAATCGTCCATATAGATGTAGAATTGTGCCGTTTCAGGGTTAAGAAACATAGTCATATATATTATACCCAAATGTGTCAATACAAATACAATTCTCTTTAGAGTAGCACTAACCACACCCTATAAAATAAAGGAGGAAAAAGAGAAATTTATCGCAATGCCTACACATAGTCAGTGAGAAAACAAATCGACTCCTCCTGGAACTTTATGTGGTTGTATGGTTGTAGTAGCGAAAGATATATAACGCGTTTTGAATGGAACACAAACAATTTTAGTGGATTTGGGATAGAGAAATTACTTTTACGAATTCGCTTGACCGAGTATACTAAAGCAAACAATAATAAAAAGAAACGTGGCAGAGAAAGATACGAAAATAAATTTCAGAAATGAGAAGAGAGAGAGAAATCATTGTGCCGCAATACTTCTCCAAAGAGTCTTGTTTGTCGACTTCTATGCAATAAAAGTACAAATCATGCTCTAAAAATAAATAATAGAGAGTAATTAAAAATGATAGAGGTAGACCCAATATATAGTAAGGAATTTGTTTTAATATTGGTGGTTTATATGTACTTAATTGTGACCGATTTTTAAAGATTTCGTAAATCTGACTAATACGCACGTGTGCTAGTATAAAATGTTTTCGATTTGTAATGAACTATTTAAACTTGGAATTCGAATACTGCGGTAGCTTTCGAATATATAATATAAGTACAAATTTTTCTACTAATCTCTTAATTCAAAATTGTGAAGTCCGTCAATTTTATCTAACACTACAGCACTAACAAAATACGATTAAATTTGACCTGTCTTGACCTATTATTACGTTTAGTTGCCTTTGCTTCGATCCAATCCTGGTCACGCTACGAACATATGAGCACCGCATTCTTCCATTCCTTCAGCTCCTACACAAGAATGGAAAAGTGTTGATTGTGTTTTAATAGCTACCGGTTTTCGGAAGCGGGCTCTATCGATTCGTTCGGTCAGATATTGGCCATCCATATCGGTAGGCCGATCCGGATGATCCCATTCTGTTGGGGGATGGGATCAGCCGGATCGTAACCGCAAAAACTAGCTGAACATGACGAGCAGGAATGAGAAAAACGTGGAAAAGTCGCTAAGAGAATTTACTTGGGCGGCCTACGTTTCATCATTTATCAATGCGTCTAAATACCTCGAATAACAGATGTTCGAAGTCGTGGGCGCGATCTTGGCATGAATAAAAAATTCAGTGGCAAATGTACTTGAGTTTTATTATTATTTTTTAGTGGAGGGCAACGCGGTTTGCAGATTATTTGAGATTAAGGAAGGACTAAAAGTCTACTAAAAGATAAAGTACTTTAAATTGAATTCTTTTATAATCGTTTTAGTAGTTATATTTTACATTGTTTAACGTACTCGAAATAAATTAGAAGACGTATATCAGTTATAAGTATTTTACGAAGTTAAGGTGCAGTGTATTGTGAAAATTTTTAAAAATTATATAATTACTACACCCAGTTAAATTGTATTTACTAGTATTCTGTCAATATATTACAAACTTCTCATCAATCATCTCACCAGCCTTTTCTCTGGCCAAAGTATTATTTAGATATATGTCTAAAAATATCTCTTATTTTATGAGTGTCGGTGTAAGGAACATTGTTAATCCTACTGTCTGTAATTTAATTCGTGAGTTCTTGTGTTTTCAGTTCTTCCGCTTAGAATGATTATCACCATAAATCAGGACTCAAGATATAACATCCCCCACCTATGGGACCGTGGTATCAACATCTTGATGAATATGTATCATATGAACATTTTGGTCTTTTTGATTTCCTATTAAATTGCGCTCTGCGCTAGCTCTGATAATATAATAATAAATTTAATTTAATTATCAACCTGTGTTAACGAAGAAGAAACAATCCCATTACTGAAATTATCTTTTTCAGTTGATATACCCTCCTTTAGTTCCGAAGCAGTGTCTGTTAAGTTCAATTAAGATACTAATTCTTCTTTCAATCTTTGGAATGCTAACAAAGCATTGTTTCGGTTATTTGGATATTTACAGCAACGTCGTATGACTTCCTTTTCTTAAAAAACGTATGTAGACAGAAGAAAATATATAGCTCGCAAGGTACCAACTCAAGTGAATAGTAAGTACGCAGACCAAATCGCAGTCTCAAAATTAGTTTCAAAAATACTAAAAGATCTCTTTTCATAATTTCGGACAAAATATTACGAAGGCTAAGTTTTAGAACCTCTGTTTCACCTTCCATCAATTTCTGGGATTATTTCGGATTTCCTTTGGTAAAATATTACATTGTTTGCATATTAACTTCTTGCACTTAGATTTTCCAAGAAACATTACACATAGTCACAGAAATAGTGTCGAATGGGCAATGCATAGATCATAACAAAAACGAAAGAACTCGAAGCTGTAAGAACTCAACGAAAAGAAACATAAAAGGAAGAAAGGAAGGAATAGGAGACAAGATAAGTGAGGTCGGATAATCTTCTCTAATCCCAATTGAATGTAATGGAAAGCATCTGCCCAAACCATCAAAGAGAGTCTGTTCCATTCTGAAGGGACTAAGAAAAAAATGGAACCTATTGCATATGCTATTAACATTTTATGATATTTATATTGCCCTAGAAAGACGACAAACTGAACCCGGGGAAACATGTAATGGTTCTCAGGCGCCTACGAGGTCAAAACTGGAACAACAATGCAAGGATAACCTCAATCAACACTCACCGGACGAAATTGTTTCGTTAATTTGGATGCAAGGACATAAGAACATCAAAGGCAACCTAATTGCCGACAACCAGCCTAGGAAGGCTGTATACTAAACTTCATGGGACCGCTTTTGGTTAGAACGAGAACATTCAAAAAGTGGAAACTGACTTAAGATTAATTCCACACTAAAACACTGTTAGGTGCGCTAAATAGAAAACTAAGAAAGTAAGAAAGAAAAGGACATCAGAACCACTACTGGTCTAGTAACCGGATATTGCCCCTTGAAAAAGTATCTCCATGCAACATGGGCGTGAGCGAACGAAGATTTAAAAGATGCGAACTAGAAGGGGGAAACTAGCATTAATATTGTCTATTACTGCGAGGAACTGAAGCAACTCAACAAAATAGTGGCCTCTATGGCGGATACGGGGCTGCTTGAATGGAAGTGAGAATGTTATTGAGGAATGATACAAAGAGCATAATACTCAAGTGCCTGGTCCATTGGTGATCAAATCTAAAGGAGTGAATGAATGAATGAAAATGATTACTGAAATAAACGTCTTATTATTATAAGGTCTGGGTATTGAGGTCCAACGTATGTCTCGAGTGTATGTTTAGGCTCTCCAGCAGAAAGGCTGAAGAGCATAGCTAGAGAATGAAACAAATGTCAAAGAAGACATAACCATTTGGTTTAAGAATTCTCAGCTGATTATAGATTATAAAAGATCTGTCAGAGGACGAGATAATTGAGAAGCAAACGCTGTCCAATTGTGTGAATCCTTATATAATAATGCAAAGAGGGGAGAAATTACTTCTGTGTTGTTTATGGGTCTAAAATTGTCTTACATGTAAGTACTAATGTAGTTACAGCAAATATCAGATTATGGAGAGGACACAGGAATGGGAGCAAGGAGAGGGCAATATTCCACGACTAATTATAAGGCAGGCAAAAGGGTTTAGCTCTTTCTTTCCGGAAAAAGAAATTTCTCGAACTATAGAAATAAGTTCGAAACCTAATTATTACGGACACCAACTCAAAAACATAGGACAGAGCACATGTGATAACGGAAAGTTTTGTAATACTGCAACAGAAACTGGGGAGCACATACGTACTATGTGAAAATGAAGCGATATCTTGCTCATGGGGACCTACAGCTGTGATATGTTGAAGTAATTGAGAGGCACACATTACAGAATGATCCACGAAAATAATCTGTAATATCTACAAATTTGAAAGAATAAGGAAGACAGAAATGCGCGGGAAACATGACAAGGGTTGATTATGATAAAATAAACCGTTGATATGATATGGTTATATTACAAAATGGATGAAAATAATTTATGAACAAAGATGACAAAACAAAAGACAACAGAAAAGGAAGCAGACGAGCAAAGCATTGTATATGTCGTAAGGAAGAAAGGGGTACGAAAACGACATAGTGAGAGAACAATTGTCACTACCACCCCCATTCTAAAGGGTACAAGGGTGTTTGAAAGAAAATAATTTTGTTCAGTTTTGTCCTAATCGGAATTTTTGTGGTTCCCAAGCATATCACAATTTTGGCTTTATTAAAGTTTTACAAATATCATCTTCCGATTCTTGAAGCGCAAGGATCCTTTGGAAACAGATATCAGCGGTTGCAACAGTACTGAAACGTATGTACTCTAATAAGTGATGCTACTGGTATTTTCTATGTTTGGAAAGTTTGACTTCCTTTTGTACAGAGGATATATTGTATTTATCTTCATCAAATGAATTAAACCTATTACGTGCTGGACACACATACGTAATGCGTTGCTGTAGTAGAAATTTATATTTGTATTCTTATAGATACACTGGCAGTATGATGTACTTTCAAAAATTATATATATGTACTAATTTGTACTTTTAAATTCATGCTTAATAAAATATTTTTCTTTACGGATAATACTTTTTGATTCATACAATATTCTCTGTCGCTGCTAAATTACGTGTCGTTACTAGATGATGGGTATGCATGTCGGAAAATCTTCTATATAATGACATTATATTATATCGATATCGAAGCTGTAAAAACAAATTTTAGAGGGCATAATTTATATGGGTTAGTAGTTGGCTTTCGAACAAACGGTGCAATAAAATCCGGTTTATATTCAGTAGAAAGTTCAATTGACGCAAATACTTTAGAGAAACCGGTCTGGCGGAAGCGAAATCATTACGAGTAACTATCAAATTTTCAATTTATACCCATTTTCCACGTGAAATAATGATGACATTTATGGATACACCTTGGCGTGTAATAAAACTAAATCTGTGTCCCGAGAAGTGGTTGCATGGCCGAAGTTGCTCGAGATCCATTATACTATATTTTACTGCTACAAATAGAACGATTTGAGTCGTTCTGCATGTACGGCGTCTTGCGCTGATGAAAAGACATTAGCTATATACATATCGTGACTAATAAATCGTATCCTATGTATGATAATGGATTATGCAATTTTAGTCTAATCACTTGTTTCAAAAGGAAACAGGAAGTAATTTTCTTTCACTCAACTTAAAGTCAAAATACCAATGCTCTATAATCATTAGGTATTAGAATGGGGCAATAAAAATGATAAATAATTTTGTTATAGAAGTAAGTTTCATCGAATTTTTTATGATTTTATTTGGCACGTACACAGTAGAAACTGCTGCTTCCAAAAATTTTTATGCAAACTATTACCGCTTATCACTGCACGAATTTTTTCAGTAATTGCTTAATTTACCAACTTGATTACAATTGCTTTCACCTTTAGGAATATTCGCGTAGACTTTTTCTTTTAAAATACCATTTAGAAAAGCAGTCTTTACGTCCATATGATGTACAAGTAATTTAAATTGATTTGAGGAAAAAATATTAAATCTCAAACTTGAATTCTGGCTATTGGAACGAAAGTTTCATTATAATCTACCATACCTTCTTGGCTGAAACCACGAGTAATAAGGCGGGCTTTATATTTGAATGGATTCCCGATTTTTATAGAGAAAAACAATTTACAATCCACACAATTTTTATTTTTAAGCAATGGTCCAAGCTTTATTAATCATGAGTGAATTAATTTCATCATTCATAGCTTCGTACAACTGAGCTGCATCATCTTTTACTCTTATTTCTTTGAATGAAGTAGAGATTTTACAATTAACAACTTGATTATCATGTTGAAATAAAGACTCATTGTGTATTGTTTTAATTACAGATTTATTAGGTATCTGATCTAGTGTGGCCATTTTCGTCAGATTTATTAGATTTACCTACTGATTTTAAAGATATCTCGGAATACACACTCGATCCATCCTTGCAACTTGCGACCGCTCCCGATTAAACTCCGATCTTGACAAAAAATAACGTTTCATTGCTCGCAAGAGCACCCCAACCCATCACTGACTGCACCCAGGTTTTTTCGGAAAGTTAGTAAGATGCCTATGCAAAAAATTAAAAGCGCACCTCGATACGCATGTTGCGCACCAATAATTTTGAAGCTCTCCAAGAATTTATGGATAATTTCGGTGTAATTCTGTGCTCGTTTATTTCCACGAGGATTTTGAATAAAAACCATGCATTCTTCTAGGATTCCGATATTTTCCGGATAAAATATTCATCTTTAGTGAGCTACTGAATTTGTGCAACGGCCTTTATCCTTTCAAACGAAAGGGTAGAAAATGCAGCAATAATATACTTGAGACAGTTCCATTCATTTAGCAAAGGTTTGACGAATTGCTTCATGAGATATAGTTTTATGTCAGCAAGACGCTCATGTAGAATGTTCGGCTCACCGGGTTTGAGGTCAGACCTTAGAGAAGAATTCGATTTTATATTATGAAATTGACGAGCTCTGTTGTGCCACAGATATATATACTTTGTGTATCTACGTTGATGACAAAGAAGGACGGAAAGGAGAAACTTTAGGGTCAATACAGACGATCCAACTGTGTTTGTGATACTGCAACATATCAATGACTCTCTTTGTCTCCATATACTTCACGAAAACAAACTGAATGACCAATTGGGACTGCACCAAATAAATTGTACAGTTCCAATTGTCGATGAACATTCGCCATTCAGTTGCGTTATAACTTAAAATTCCGAAAACCTCCGTTACACCCTTTATATTATGGCAATATTGTTATTTTGAAAGTACTGCAGATATGCACTTCCTCTTGTTCGCAAGTAGGATACCTTCGCTCCTTTTTCAAACAAGTTTTTTCATTCAGTCGTGATGTTACGTGCGCTGAAGTCTTTTTGGTTGTCCTAAATCATTCAATTCCTGCTGATCAAATCCTTTACGAACTAAGTCATGGTTATCACTTAGTTCTTAGTTTTTCGGAAGAGTGTAGTTCAAAGAAAATTAGCCCTGGAACTTCAGCTGAATGGGACACAGGGTGTATATGTTGTTATCACTTAGTTCTTCACTAGACTTGTTCAGAAGAGTGTACTTCAAGGAAAATTAGTTCTGAAATTTCAGCTGAATGAGACACAGCGTGTATAGGTGATGACAGACTGGGATACTTTAATTTACATATACTTTTCTTGTTATATCCTGACATTTTTACTATACAAAAGTCTCTGGACTCTCACCAAAGCAAAGGTATACCAAATGGCAACGTATTGCTTATTTCGTTCGTCCAGATCCGCAAAACCCTCGATACACTGTTCGCACACATTATGAGAGGCGCAAAGCTTATGGTGGTCACAAGTTTTTACTTAGAAATATGCAAAATAGGCTTGTCTGACAAAAAGGCGGATGTTTGTCTTTTGACTGGGGGCAGTGAAACTACCACATATACATATAAGAAAATGAATCACGATTCATTACCATAATCTGAAGGAAATGAGTACTTACGTAAACGAAACAACTTGTGTATGTTATAAATCAAACGACTTGTGTATGTAAATAAAAGGATAAAACTTCTGCTAACTCCTTACGTTGTATATAGACAATAACTTCACTTTGGAATATAATTCATATAGAGCGGCATACTAACTCTCACTATACTGTATTATTTTTAAATGAATAGTCTAGACAAGTATGACTTTGTCACTGGTCTCCAAAGTCGTCTCCAGGCTTTCCATTCGAGGGAGGTCGTACTTGAGAGATCCTAGAGTGATCGCATTAAGTTAAGCTCTAGAGGCAAAACTTTATGTGATTGAAGAAAATTTATTGCAGTTTTTAAATCAGCATGTCTATTTATGTCTAAAACAGCTAAAAAATCGAAGTCTACAGGAATTGTGTTGAAAATTGTTCCCTAGTGTTAGTCATGAAAGGACTTATATATATTTCCACTTCCACTCTATTGAACATTTCTCGTTCATGTACACAAGGGTAAAAAGTGGGTGATTTCAAGCCATAAATTATATCAAAAGTTAAATTAGTTTAGTGCAAACCACGATCTTCTGTAATTTATTAAACATTACTGTCCACATACATATGTACAATTTTGTAATCTACAACTTAAAAATAAAAATTAACTTATTTTCAATTTAAAAATACATGAACCATAATTAGTGGATTGACGAATTGACCCCATGAAAGCAATAGACAACTAAGGATTGTTTGTGACCATTATCAAAATAAATACTTTTGCAGTATAACTTAAAATTTTATATAAGTTAATGTTGAGTGAATTCAACTCATAAATTAGTTAAATTTTTAATTTAGGTAGAGAAGTTAACAAGCGCTATGCTAACCCTTCTAGGGTAAATGTTATGTTTAAATTTAGATTTATTTTTTCAACATCTTTTTACACCATTTACTAGGGCGATCTACAATAAAACATTTTTGGATTTATGTACAGAAAGTTAGTACCGCAGTTATTTCCTCTCCCTTTCTTGATTGATGATCTAATATCTTGTTTTGTATGTCGCGGTACACTACTTGTCTATTCAAATGCGACAATTTCACGCTAATGCTAATTCTTGATTTCTTTTTACATCTTTGGTCGTGATCTATAATTTTTGTATTTTACATACTATAGAATATTCAGCTTTTATTCTTTCCCAGGTTCGTATCTTGTTATTCCCGGGAGCTCTAGAAGTGGTTCACAAATTAACTTCCATTTCCAGAAGTACTGAGTTATATCAGATTACCTGAGCTAAACGAGAGTAATTCAACGCATTACAAAAATTAAATAGGGTAATTCAAACCAAACGTCGTAGAATACTTTGGAGCAATGTTTTTGTATGATAAAGCCCGAGTCCACACTGAATTAGGATATAGTTCAGATTTAGTTCTAAGGGACTTGTACGTCTTCATATAGACGAAAATGTAGTTTACTTTGTAGTGTTTTGAAGATGATGAGTAACTACAATTAGTTAAATTCACAGGCAGAAGATTCACTTCAAAAGTTGTCAAACGATATAACACGTGTTTTGGTTTTATGAGATTTTGTGTCGAGGAATAGAGAAAGTAATAGTATAATGTTGTATTCTAGAATCGCACTACACAGAAATACAAGCAAATATCGAGCAACAACAGGTATTAAGACAAGAATATGGTGATGATGCACCATTCCTAGTACATACATTGAAAGCAGATCAGGCAGACATTGAAGATACACTGAAGTCAGCAAAATTCGTAAAACATGGCTCATCTGCTAATAATGGTTGAAAAACTCGTTTGGAGAACAAAAAAAAAAGATTTATTTTAGACTTCAAGACCGACATAAATTTCAGACAGAAACGAATGGTGGCAAGCGAGCACTCTTACCTGCTGCAGTGCGAATTAGGATTCTAGATTGGAATTTCGTTAAAAGATAACGTACATGAAGCAAACCCTATGCGACAGCCTTGAAGATGTGTTTACATCTTGATCACCTTTGAGACTCCTTCCTACACTATCAATTACATCTCATTATCAGTTAGAAAGAATCAAAATCTCAGAAACGGATTGAAGTATTTCCCATCATTTTTTAGTACTGAAGATTTAGCGACAAATGAAAAATATGCTACACAAAGAAAATACTGGGACCAATCTTATAGATTTGGCTCTAAATTTGAAGAAAATTCATAACGAAGTAAACCTACAAAGTAGAAGTAAGTAGTTTAAATTAGGGGATAAAAAGATTAACACCAGTCTTATTACTACCGCAGTGACTTTATAAGTACAAAATAACTGCAAAATTCAAAGCTTAGTAATGGTAGTGAAGTTATCGCCATTTTCAGATGGTTTATGTTCTGGCAGCCGTATAAAATCCGTGAATATCGATTAATTTTTGAATGTTATGCTCAACCTTCTATGTGTAAACACATATTAACATTGCGTCTGGGAAACACTTATTTTTCGAATTTATTTTAATAAAATTGATAAGCGGCTAGCGTCTCGCGAGGGACATGATCTACAAAGCGCAGCGTGAAAGATTACGTATTTCTGCTATCCCGCCTGATTGCTGTGTGCCAAACCATTTTGGAATGTTCTGTGGTGATGTGTGGGGTATTGTGCAATATTCAATAAACCTTCATGTTTTTAGGGTTTAATGTACCCCTTCCTTCTTCCATACCAGATCTAACTTTTACACTGAAGAAGGCTAATATGGCTAATATGGCAAAGGTTCTCATACTTGGGCGCAATTATAAAATGATGACGCTAATAAACAACTTTGCTTTTTTCTTATACTGCCATATTGATTAAATAAGCATTAACAAAGAAAAATTTGTTTTAACACTTTGTATTGATTCTCTGTACTATACTCTTCTAGGCGCTATCGCAGGATCAATATATAGCGCCACCCACAATTTAGTAGTTTTAAATTAGCAATTAAATTTCCAGTGCTCAATACAAAAACAAAACCGATAGTTACCATTTACAGCATAGTTACCAATGCCAGGTAAAACTAACGCTGTAGCCTCAAAATTAAAGAATTGAAGCAGCTTAGGGATATAGATTTACGAAATATCTCGATATCGCAGTACTAGTATTTGTAAACACATTTCAATACGGTTCCATTGCTCACATTATTTATATTGGTATGGTACGGTGTGCATTGATTCGGTGAGTAAACGTAACATAACATCAAATTCATGCACTCACTCGCATGCAATACATCAAATAAGTATATCTCCTTTGTAAAAGGAGAACGAGCCGTGTACGGATAACCTATGTACGTACATCTATGTATATCTATGCATGTATCCATTACTAGAGTATGAAACGTGTGTAACTGCTGCGTGTCTGTGCGCAGAGAGGTATATGATTGATAGCATGTACTTCAACGATGCAAGAAATTTGATATATGACTTATATGTACATATATGTATGAGTTTCCATATTTGCACATTATTTATTATGTTTTTACACATATATAATGTATGCAGCTAATTACTACATATGTATGTAAATATCCATAGATGTAGGAAGACCTACGAGGCATCGGTGTTGAATTGACAAATACGTTTGTGGTGTTTGGTAGTGCATGTTGAAAATCCGTTTCTTTTCAGATTCATTTCTAGTTTCTGATTTTGCTATGGACACCCGTTCAATTTTGAACATCATTTAACGTTTCTCTGTACTCCCAATAAAGAGAGAATTACTCAACAGTGGTGACAAAAGCGACGAAAATCTGAAACATTCAATAAAGTCAACCGGTCAACATTAAATTAAATTTTGAAAAGGACAAAGAGAAAATCGAACAAATACTTTAGGGAACTGACCAAAACGAAGTACAAGTGTGAGGAATATAGTCACGTGACATCGAATGAAATAACTTTATCGACAAGAAATTGATTACATGAAATATTTATTTGAACTAAAAGTGGAAGAAACTACCCGAAACAGAGCAAATTCTGAATGATTATCAGGGATATAGAAATTCATACGTTGCTAGAGATGAAACCCAAGCAAAAGTAGGTGCGATTAAATATGCAGCCAATCAAAGCAAAAATTGCGAAAGGAAAATGTAGTTAACCTATGGAAGCAAATATGTAATATTGAAGCATACTAAAAAGTAAGAAGTTTGAACATCACAAAGAATACCACAGAAAGACGACGAGAAAAGTTGAGGGAAGAATACAAAGTGGAAAGACACCAAAAGAATTGACCGGCTTTGGTAGATTGGAAATTAAAACAAAACCATGCCTAGCTACATTATTCTGTAGTTTGGCACCGAAAAGTGTAAAGATGCGGGATTAAAGAATAATCTTTGTAATTATGGCGGCTACTAATATTGCGTCCATCAAATGTGGTTCTTTTAGACACTTAGATTTATGTAATCCTAATCTGAGGGTGCACCTCCGCAGCAAGAATGTTTAATTATAGACTCGCAATTAAGCTTGTAGACACATGTTGATCATATGTGTACCCAACTGTCCGAGGTAGTATTTGCGCCTAGAAACGTATCTAGGGTCTGTTCTATTGACATTCTGAAAACACTATCTTTACAATTAGTTGTACCCATATTGCTGAAGTTTATTAAATTGCTTTAATACACCGTAGGTATCTTTTGTAAGTGAGGGAGTGTGTAAGGATTTTTGAAAGGCACAGACGTCATTAGATTTGGTCTTTGTACGTACATATTATCCGTACTATTTAAATGTTAAAATACCTAGGTTCTTTTAATGATGTTTTGCTAAGGTTTAACTTTGATAATTTAAAGAAATTAACTTCTACATAATGACTTCTGTGCAGGTTATCGCATCCAACCCGATGTAACAATTTTCAAAATAATTCCTGTTGATTTCGATGTTCTATCTGTTTTAGAGGTAAATAGGCAGGCTCATTTCAAAATTGCAATCAGTTTTCTTCTATCACATAAAGTTTTGTCTCTACAGCTTAACTTAACACGATCGCTCCAGCATCGAACGAATGCGACCGACTTGTCTAGGGTATTCAGTTACAAATAATACAGTATGGTAAGAGTTACTGTCTCGCTCTATATGAATTATATTCTGAAGTAAAGTTAGTGTCTGTATCCAACGTAAGGAGTTAGCGGAAATTGTATTCTTTTATTTACATTCACAAGTTGTTGTATTTACATACGCACACCGATTGTTTCGTTTACAAACGTACTCACTTCCTTTTTTCAGACCATGTTTGCTTCTGCTAAAACTATATAGTATAGTATAGTACTATAAACTAAGACCTAATTGGCTATTCAGTTTGTTTTCTTGAAGAGTGTTGAGACATAAAGGGAGCCATTGATCTGTTGCAGTATCACAAGGACAATTGGATCATCTCTGTTGGCCTGAAAGTATCTTCTTCCCTCCTTCCTTATCAGCAACGTGGATACACAAAATGTAACGATTTTCTGTGTCTGTGGGGCAGCAGAGTTCGTCAATTTCGTTGTGTACAATCGAACTTTTCTCTAAGATCTCGCCTCAAACCTTGTGATCCTACATGAACCACTTATTGACAGAAAGAATATTATATTCTCACCTCTGCACATAAAACTGTGTCTCATGAAGCAATTCCTCAAAGCTTTGCCAGCTAAAGGGACCTGTTTCAAATATTTTACTTCTGCAATTCCTACTTTTTTGTTTCAAAAGATAAAGCCCGCGTATTTAACGGTGCACATATGCAGCAGCTCATTAAAAATGAATAGTTCATCGGGACAATGTCAGAACCTAAAGGAACGCCTGGTTGTCATTCAGAAAGTTTGTCAAAAACTTTGTTGGGCATAAGCGAGCACATAATTACACCGAAATTGTCCAGAAACTCCAGAGTTTTAAAATGCTTTGTTGCAATATGGGTATCAAGATGTATTTTCTGCATAACCACATTAAGTTAATTAAAGTTAAAAGCGTAAATACTTACCTTAGTATGTATGTTTTGAAGTACTACTTGTACACAATTGAGGCGTCCATACGTTAAGTACATAACCATCATATCAATAAAATATACATCTTGCATGATTTTTTGAGAAAAAGGGAGGATACTCTATAGGATAAAAAGTTGACGTATTAGATAAAATCTGGGAACATTTTCGGATTCAGATGCTAAAGGTTAGCCAAAAAGAAGTGTAACTCAACAAAAATCTTCTTCGCCAGTATAATCCTATCATGCTCAACAGTGACAGATTGAAATTCCTTAATTATGACTGGAGTACATCGACTGAATTTCAAATTCGCCTTTCGGCCTATTTAAAAAGGTTTGTCGGAATAATACTGAATCTCTCCGAACCGGGGTCAATATAGGCAAAAGCGGTATGGGATTTTTGTCGGTGTATTTATGGATCGACCACTGTTCTCGGTTTTCGAGGGAGTAAGGGCGAAGAGGTGTTGCTATTTTATTTAAACCGAGCGGAACGTGTGAAACGACCCGCCGCAAATTTTATTTTAATGCGCGCATGTGGGCGCATGTAAATGCGCGCTCCGGGAGACTGAGAAAAAGTGTTGCTTGCAGCAAAGCCTTTATTCAATCATTTTCCGTACCGTCGGTGATAATTCGAGGTTACCCAAATTTCTTTTCCAGCGCGTTCTGTTTATTACGGACATTCGTTTGATATATTTTGTAAAAACCGAAACAAATTTTGCTAGAAAGTCTGGTGTGAGTTAGTTGCAATAATATGGAATGTACAACACAGTTGTAACTTCAAGATATAAAATTGAATATTTCTTTAAATTGAAAATTATATGTACTGATTGAAGAGTTGTATTGCGATATATGTAGATATAACCCAAGCGAAACACAAACTGAGACTTGCTGGAAATTTTCACAATCTTAATAACCTCTGTTGTAATTGTATGTACTGCACGACTTCTTATTGAAATGAAAATAGAATCCAATATGCTGATTTCGATACTTTTAAGGGACATGGTAATTTTAGGCATAGTGAAATATCCAGAGGCTTTAGCACTATTATTACGTTGTTGATATCAATAGATAAATATGTTACTTGGCTTTTCCATTTTCGTACACATAATACATTTGATGGAAAATATAGAAGAATTTAATCGGTTATTCAAATCCCCAATGTATCGGTGTATATGTGCGCGCACTAAACACGGTAGCTTTCTGTTTTCGCCAACTCTTCATCTAGGCTTGTTTAGAAAGTACTATATTTTGAACATCAGTGTATTTAAAGACGCATTTAGCTGAAGTTGCATTTATTCCTATAGGTTCTTTCCTAAATACATATTTAAAGCAAGGTGCACTATAAACCAAGCGAAATAATTTAAATGTGTATATGAATGTGATATTTTCGACTTTAGCGTACGACTTAATGCTTGTCGGACTGCTTGTACAGAAAATCTACCACCGCAACCTGCCTAAGTCGTATCTATTTAAACCTTAGGATTCTGCAAGTATTCGTAGGAAATTTATAATTTTTAATGTTCCTTTATATTGTTACGATCCCTTTCAAAACGTTACGCCTTTAGTAATATGTTAGGTATCCATTAAAAAGCTTATATAAAAATAAAACTAGTAAAATCGGTATTCAGAGGTGTCCTCTGCCCCCACTCGAAGGTGTTAAAATATCACATTGCTCTTTAGATAGGGCTGCAACGTTCTGGTGGAGGCGCCGGGTACGTTTTAATGAATGTATACGTATGTATGTTCTGCGGATGACCGCGATCCCGTTTGTATGCAAAGCACCGATTTGAACACGTGTACAAAGAAAAACAACATAAAAATGTTGAACCAGTAGTTGGTGTGATACCGGATCAATCATCGAGTCTTACCATCTAGTATTCTTCTCTTACGTCTACTGCTTATTCATATGCCTTAAGCAGGTAACTCAAATAAATAAAACGTCCTAAATATTTTTTTAGCAAAAAGTAGAAAGTTTATGAATTTTATCTAGTTACAGAATAAAGAGCAATAAATTGAACAGCAATTGCATGTTACGCAGACCAAAATTCAACAGCTTCTCTTATGACATTTGTTTTGCTTTTCCAGCATTTCTAAGTATACTGGACGTTATTCAAATTTAGTATCATCGGTGTGTAGGGCTCACTTTCCAGGTATCAAATTTAAAACCGCTATTTATCAGGCCAAAACAAGACGTATGTATATAATATGATATAGGGATCAGTAAAGTTTCGTGTTTACTGAGCGAAACAACAATTGTAAATTGGTAAATGATTCATTACATAATTCGCTTTGTAATAATAAGTTCCGCTCGTATGTTTAGAAAAAGTACACCGCACTTCATGTTTTCTGTGTATAACCTTTTCGTGAAGATGGTGAGTTGCATTATAAGTTCTTATGCGAATAATTTTTAATTATTTGTTATTCTGTAATATGATAATTCAAGATGATATACTAAAAAGAATTGAAAAATGTCAACTGAATTGGTACGGCCACATAATTAGAATAGAATAGAATAGAATAGAAGCCAAAAACAACAGGAGAAGAAAAAAAAAAGAAGACTAAGGAAAAATGGATTGATAGAGTAAACGAAGTAGGACGAAAGCGAGGGAAGACCATAGAAGAAATGAGGAAAATGAGTACAGACCGGACACGATGGAAAGAATGGATTAAATCGTCGTAGGATCCAGAAATAATCCGACGCTGAAAGGCATAAGGATTGACGAGAAGAAGAAGAAGAAGAAGAAGAAGAAGAAGAAGAAGTTATTCTGTACCTATACGGTATAATTAACTTTATTGCGGAATGGTTTCGTTTCTTGAGTAGTCTAATCACAGCTGGACCACTGGGTTAAATCTTGATATTACGACCCAAAACGGTTAACTGAATAGTGACGACCGACTAAATTAAGATGAAGATAATATCAATGGTTCTTTTAAATTCATATAGGAATTTACCACCAAAGACGCGCTCGCCAAATCGAAAAGCTAACACAATTTTAGAACGGCATAGTAACATATATTCTCACACGAAATCGTAATCGGACTTATATTAAGTAAATTGAGCTAACGATTCGATATAATAATACTGCGCTACATTCTTGTTAGCTAATGCACTGTAATACTTCATTCACCATAACTAACAAATTTGATTTCGGCTGCACTAATTCGATTTGCTGCGAAAATTGTAGGGAATTAGAAGAAGCTTGACAAAATTACACACACATTCACACAGTTCCAAAACAAGAATTCCTCTAGGAAATATTTTAATAGTATCAGGAGAACATGTACTATTCATTTTAGAACGTAAAGCAAATATGAATATAATATTTATATATATATATATATATATATATCTAAAACAGTATCCGAAAGAAACAAATTTATGGATCTATAGAACTAAAATCGGGGCGATTCTAACATATTGTTGTAAACCACAGGCTACAACTCTAAATATGGAAAAGTAACCAGATATATGGGAGGTTGAGGTGAATATTTTGAGGGAACAACGCAGAAGGGGGTGTGGCACTCAGGAGCAACCCAAGAACTTAAATTGCTCAGAGTCCGTTACAGTCCGAAGCATTAGATAGACGAGTCATATATTTTGAACCGTTAAAAGGAAATGATCAAAGATGATTTAGATGCAATGGAGATAAATAATAGCGAAACGGAAGGAGCTAAGACAAACGGAAAGAAGCAGGTATAGGGAAACCTCAAAAACGTAGAAACAAAATAATTTGATAGATTTACCAAGGATAATGAAACATGGAGATTGTACATAAGTCTTCGTTCCTTGAGCTTGTTGTTTTCCATATATACAAAGGAAGTGTGTACTTACTAATTTAAAAATGCTACCAACTTCAATGACTACACGCCACCTTCTAGATTAGATCACGATACCATTCATTATCCAGCTGATTGTTTCAACATAATGAATAGAATGAACCACGGTAGAACCTACAAAAACTTTTACCTCATCTAAATTCTGTGCTGAATAAAACGAGGCCAATGTGATGGTCTCTCTGTGTAGAACAATCTTAGCTTAATCCTAATGAAATATCAGACTATGAAGCGTCTACCGCCGTAACTATGTTCAACAGATTACTAGTAAAAGTTACTACCAAAAATCTGGAACTACCATTGCATTGGTCGGGTAACCGCAATCGCCTTCGCCCAATGATGGTTAAGCTAAATAGTACTATCAATGTTCCTACTCCAATTAAATAAGCTAAACTTATTCGAGATAATACCAAATTCGCAATACGCTTATTTTGCGGTGCCGTACTCCTCTTTGGGTACAGCAACGTAAAAAAATTTGAACGGAATGTTGTAATTGGATGGTGAACAATTCTCACCCAAAACCAATATTACCCAGACAGAAGCGTCGACGGTCATCGTATTATTAGGTCGAGAATTGTGCGCCAACTTTGTTAGGGTCTGCTGGTTTGGAGAGAGTACCAAGCGTTTTCACGCGTGCGTGAGGATCAAAAATAAGAACAGGCTTTTCTATTTATATGCCGGTTTGTTTAAGCAGATAAGATTGACACAATGAATGATTAATATTAATATATAGAAAAAGTGTTAATATGATATTCTACTTAAAATAATTTCTTTAAATCTTTAACAAACTTGCTAAGTAACAAGTACACACGCATTCGGGACGAGGATTGAATTGAATTAGGCAGAAGCGAAACCTTCGAGCCGGTTTCACCGTGATTGCGGTTCACCAACGAAGTACAATTATTCCCACCTAATCCAATGCGCTTCAATGGTGAGCCGCAATGACGAGGAACCCGTCAGAGACTTCCGTTCCCGTTTAAATTCAAAGCAAATCCACACAAACACATGCGTCTGTACTTACTGTATTGTAAGTTGGCGCAGAGTTCTCGATCTAAGTTTATCAATTATAATGGAGGCTTCTGTTCGTGTAGTAGTTAGTTTCTAGGCATGGATTGCCTACCACCTGATTACAAGATTAGAAATTACAAAATTTTGATCTTCTCTTGCCATCCGTAGACGTACGTTTCGCGGTTATATTATAACCGCAATTTTCCCACGGCGGGTAGCCGAAGAGCGCGACTGCAGTTACTGCAGGAGGCTGTGGCAACGCAAGTTGTCCACTGATGTAGAAAAAATAACTGCAAAAAATGCGTAATACGTGCATAGTGAGAGAATCCATATCGAATCCCTCTCACATGTACAAACATCAATTAGAAGATTAGGTAATTTAATAGGCACACACTGGAATTCAAAATCTTGTTCATTGTGAGTGAAACAAAAAATTTTCAATCTCTACATCTTCATCCCTTTATAAACATCAGATTAGTAAATACCTGACGAGATCCTATTAAATCCAAACAAAATATATATGAATATCCATTGCATAGTAGAAAATTCAAATAGATGGGGGCAGAATATTTCCAAAATGTATATGGAGCAGAGGAAGGTGGAACGATATATCCGATGGAACAAATCAACTTAATAATTACCGCAGCTGAAGAACTACTGAGAAGAGAAGAGATTGCAGACATAATAAAATCGTTTAGAAATAATAAATCACCTGAAAAAATTGGATTACTGCCAAAATGTTAAAAGCAGGGGGGTATATCCATATGATGATTCAAAACATTTGGCAGGAATTAACAATGCCAAGGAGATGTATAGGGTCATTAATCTACCTAATTCACAAAAAGGGAGACCAAACCGTATGTGAAAATTACACAGGCATTGCCTTGATGGATGACTTGGCATGTGACGAGGATGGAGGAGGGGAGGGTAGTGAAGCAGGTGTTATCGGGGGGAAAGGAGAAGAGGGAGACCACGAATTAGGTGGCTGTAGACGGTGAAGAGGAACTTGAGGGAGATTGGGCGAAGGACAGCAGTAGGTAAATTAAAATGGAAAGACATTTGTAGCCAAGCCATGGGCCTTCTTTAGATTCTATTACTTCATTTTATTCCATTCCAAAGCATTTTGCTTAAATTGGATGAGAAATGTTAGCAATGTATAACAGAATGCAGCTACAAACCAATTTTGTGCAAAATACAGTTTCAGAGCACTGATATCAACTTCACCTTATGCAATAATGTTATATGAAATATCATTCACTTCCTGTATTTGCGAAAAATAATAGCTTTGCATCGCAATTTTCATAACTCACCCATTTAGCCTATCTTTTGGTTGTATGCCTTCAGTCATTTTATTAAACATGATTTCTCACTTTCCTCCTCCTATTTAGTTTTGAACTATAATTAGTCTTTGTATGTATTGACAATCAACTCCTCTATATTTTATAGCGAGGTTAGGTAAGAGCAGTGCACATATATTTTATATATAAGTAACAGGGGCTAATCTCGAAGTTGTGTACTTAATGTTTGTTTGTTTCCTTACTGTTTAGTTCAGATTTTAATTTAAACGCACAATGAAACCTAATTATATATATGAAAGAAACTGAGGACCACTTTTGACAGAACATAACACATTGGAATCTTAGAATACCTACTTACAATAATTACCTGTTTATAAAATCCAATCTTTAATAGCAACGTTCAATAAACTTCTCTCATATATTGTGCATATTTCCTTTAATGATTACAAAAACTCTATTAAGCAGCACAAACATGACGACATATAATGTGTATGTATATAGAGTACATTATATATATTTATATTAGAACGATTTTGTAGTTGTCTGTTATCTTCGCTACTATAAGCTTTAGATACGGAGAATTGTTACTACTACAGGGCAAACGCATTTCAGGAACGTTTCTTGGGGTAAATAACAGAACACGAGTATCATGCAAAGACCGTCGGGAGTTGATTGAACACATTGAAATTGGAACGGTAAGAGCAAACATGTCCTAATATGTTATCGAATCGAACCGATACTAAGCAAACTGAGATAATTGTCGATCAGCGGATCAGGAGAGGCTGCCGCTCCAAGTGAAACATCGGCTTTACTCCAATTATACGGACTAATCTTCGACGTATTAATTGCCGCACGGGGAAGCCGGATTCCACCTTCTCAGCAAATCGAACGGACGAATGAAAACACGATCGTTATCTCTGCAGAAAGTAGAATGAAATTCCTGTTTCTCCGGTTTTTTTTTACTGGTCCCCCTGTTTGTCCGTTTACGCGTCTCTGCGTTTTGTTATTATGTAGCGCACTGAACATGTCAGTTGGTGCTAATTGATCTCTTTCTTGTTTGGCATCCATCTCCGGTCAAGTAGAAAAAAACATGGATTTTCTGTTGTTGTCGGAAATCGGAGGAGAAGTTATTTCCTAAAACCCCATACTTTTTTATATCCTTCATACGAAAATATGTGCTACACGTACGAGGGATGTAAACGCCAAAATTCATTACTGTTGCTCATAATATGCGAAATTGAAGGAAATATAATCTGGTATAACGATGGTTGTCTGAAATAAAGCCATATTTCAAAATTTTCGTTATTCATATTTCGGAAAAAATGGCATCAGTTTATAAATACGAATGTTGTATTCTGTGTTGGCGCAAAATATGTAATTAGAAAATTGATGATTAAAACATTATACTACATATAGTAGCCCTCCATTCGAATGCTAAAAGTCTAATTATAAAAAATAATAATCTGAGTATTTCACTCATGCGTTTAATTGTCTAAGAATCTCAATAATCACTTTTAAGGTCACAATAATTACGCCAGCGCAAAGGAATCTGTTTGGGCCTAGCGAGGGGGTTTTCTCAAATTGTCGATGTCGAATGTTGAAAATTTAATCTTCGATCTTTCCATTTGCGTTTCTTTGAACCTTTAATTGCTTAAGGAAAGGGAAACAACCTAATTTAACGTCTGAGCGGCAAATTAGAAAGGTAATCTCTCTCTAATATTTGTCAACGTAGATTTTAGCTTGCTAAGAAGAATTTTAATCCTTGCACACCTACGTACGTTTCAAGCCTTTGTAAATTCCAACTTCGTCTATTGTTCCCTCTGCGCTTTGGTATTTCGAAATGATGCTAAGATATTAATTAAATTACGGTATAAACAATCCAAATCTACGGTTATATCATGATAGAGAGTAAATTAATAGCTGGAATATTGAAATATTTGTCTCTAATCTCTAATTAGATACGTCTTCAAGAGAAGATAGTAATTATATTTGAATAATCTAATGAACTGAATCACCAGAACAAATCCAATTATCTTTGCAAAATACACAATAATCAAGCAAATAAAATATAGTGATATGTTGGTAGGACGCAACGGAATAACTGAGTTTAAAGAAAGAAAACGAAAAATTAGGCAAAAGATGATTGAAACGATATTTGGATATACATTTCACATAAAGCATGTTTCACCTTGACATTAAAATTTCATCATGTGAAGATTCGATCGAATTGTTAAGTAGGTTAATGAACTTTGTTTACTTTCTGGCTCTTCCTCGCATTTTATTTTATCTCTCGCATTGTTCTATATCCTCGTGGTCTATTATTTTTCCATGTTGATTCAGAGTTTTTCACTCTCGTCAGCTCATATCGCTGCTTTAGATTTGTTATTTGCAATTCTTGCAAAACCGCGGCCATAAGCCTGGTGAAGTATTATTTTTCCGTTTTCTCTAGTCCTTGAATAGAATTGTTAAAGTTTCCACAAAGATATTTTGATAGAAGGATCTATTTTGTTTTTATGTTTTGCATAAGTGTGCATACGCACATAAAAATAATTAAAAAAATATTGGATGTACAAAGATTCTATATATTAAGAAATGCTAGCCGTTCTCTAGATAGTGCCCAATTAAAAATATTAGCTATATAGTAGCTATAGTTTCAGAACGTTCAAATAATAAAAAAGTAAATGTTTTTATATACATATATCTAGTTATATTTTCACTGACGAAGGTTGTACACAAACGTTACTTTTTAACATTTTGAAACGCGCGACCATAGATCTCTGCTACACACAGTCATACGATCTGGCCGTAGAAGTAAGCAAAACACATATTACCAAAAGGTTCATTTCAACGATTGTACTAGGGTCTATATTTCTTTCTCTAAATTGTAAACATTGGCCTTTATTTTTCAGTTTCATGTACGAAGAGTGTCGACATGATTTGCAGTGTGTTGGCTAAAAGGGATACGAAATATTTGGCTTTATTTCAGATATAACCCGAATTTTACTAGCGTTTATGTTTTTACGTTAAAAAAGTAAACATCGTATTACCCTCATACGAACTCAGGTGTTCTTAAAATTTTCCACAGGAAACTTCAATATTAAAAAAACTTACGTCTTTCCTCTAATAGGAAAATACTTCTCTTACAAATTTTATTTTGTCTTGTTTGAACTTTCTTCCGTTTTAATTTGATGCGTAAGTTGTGAGAAACGGTGTATATTCTTTATTCCTAGTAGTAAAGAGATATATAGAACCCTTATCGGTTTCAGTAAAGTCAATTAATAAACCTAGTGTGTATCCTCTCCGGGCAATGTAGACGGAGATAGACGTGTTTCTAAATTATGGAGCAATTCTCACCATCGTTGGCTGTCTTTACCGATGGCTTCAAGACTGCAATTAGTTGCAGCTATGCATCCTACAACTGTAACAACGCATCTTAAAGATTTTTACAAACATAATTTAGAGACGTTATTTTAAATACAACGTTTTAAATATTTTGTTTACTTGAATATTTTCATTTTAACATAATTTACTTCAAGCTGTCTATGTATACTCTATATTGGGCACTTAGAAACATCTGTGGCGCGGTTTCCAGAGTTAGAGTGTTGAGGAATGGGCCTATAAATTGTACATCTGTTGTAAGTTGGGTACTCTTAAACTGTTGTTGACTTTTTATCACATCCGTAACTTCTCACCACACAATTATTTAACTAAATCCGGTGACACGCTTTGCTACCGGTAACAAACGGAGTTGATAATGCCTGCCTTGTGCCAACGAAACATGTTTCACCGAATTTATTAAATTATGGTGAGAAATTTGCTAATGTGATAAAGAATCTAACAACTTTAAAACTGCAAGGTGCGAATACGATTGAAGAAAGTCAACAGTTTTAGAATCCCTAAGTTACAACAGAGGTACAGTTTAATCAACCACTTCATTCTAAAGCCGAAAAGTAGCTGCAAAATGACGTTCGGTTTTGCGGAAAAGTCTCGATTACCTCACGTCAGTGGATTTCTGGGTTAGATTGATTCACATTTAAAATTTGCAAATCTTATTTCGATTGATATCAAACACTCTTCTTGTACATATAAACACATTTTTGTGATACAAAATCGACTATAGAAAGCAACCCGATGATCTGATTTTGCAACAGTTCTGGATATTTCCTGTCCGCACAACTTTCATAATATGTAACGACTTATCAGTTCATATTTATAGGTATTAGGTAATTGTTGTCGCTTTTGTAACGCCGTTAAATTTCCGATAAATAACCTTTTATGCAGGTAAAGTTATAATAATTTAATATTATGTGTGTGTGCCCTTCCATCATTGTGACAAAGAAACGAGCAAAATTCTGAATTTTGAAGGAAGATTCCTTGAACCGTATTCGAAATAAGCTTCTTTTTTTAAATTGCAGTTTTTAAATAAAAAATTGGAACTGGTCCGTAAATAAAAATATTAAGAATACTCAAAATATTTTTTCTCAAAAATCTTCTTATGTAACCTATCTCAGAAATCATCGTTCTGTATGCAAATAAACGTTCTCCTCTAAATAGGACTATCAGAAATTGGGGTTACCACTTAAAAGAAAAGGATGTCTCGTCATATCTGCGACAATAATGACATCACAAAATAGGTTTTTCGTAAAAAAATTTCCTTCTTTACTATTTTCAGATTTTATCGATTTTTATTCCAACCTATACGTCCACATTATATACAGCAAAGTCGAGACTTGGTGAACTCCGGTTCGAGTGAACGACTCGCTCCAATGAGCGGCCAAAATTTTACATTACGTCGCGATATAACGAACTTTAAAAAGTCCCGATACAATGAACAACAGTTAACAATAAAAACGCATGTTTAATGTTGGGCCTTTCCCTAAACATATACCCTAACGTATTTCAGTGTATAGCTGGCACTCGCTGAATAACGTTATCAGTGCCGTCCTGATTTATAATTTTATGTAAACTTGTTGCAAAATAGTGCAGTGTGTTGTGTAAGTATTAGTGTTTATCTTATACGCATTACATATATATATAAATACTATGTACATAAAAGTAAGTACATATATATGTAATAAGCATTTTAGTGATTGGTAGTTATTTGAAATTTTAATTTAAAATGTCGCAAAGAAAAGATTTAAAATTGGACGAAAAACTTAAAATACACGAATGCTTTAAAAAAGGAAACACAGTAACAGAATTAGCGAAGAATTATGGAGTAGCAAAGTCTACTATATGCGGAATAAAGGAGAAAAGACACGTGATCTCTGAAAGAGTTATAAAAACATATGCGGGTCCAGGTAAAATAAAAATTTCAAAAATGTCTACAAAAAAAAAATTGGATGAAACAACACCCTTTACCGACAGTAATGGTTGGTTGAATAGATTTAAATAACGCTATGGAATTCGGGCGCAAAATTATCATCTCATCCAGAGTTGCTGACGAGTCGGGTTTTTATTGGAAACTTTTACCGGAAAAGACCTACGTTAAAAATACAGAAAACAAAATGCACCGGACAGAAAAATTGCAAAGGAAAGAATTAGATTCTTATTGTGCACGAATGCAACAGGAAATTATAAACTGAAGCCTTTGGTGATAGGTAAACCTAAAACCCAAGATGCCTACGGAATTTCAATTGTCCCATTTATTTAAAAGTTGCTAGACGGCATCGATGACAACTCAAATATTTCAAAGTTGATTTCGCGATGTATTTGTTCCCGAAGTTAGTGTAACATTTAGAGAATCATTAAGACTTTGTTAATATTTCTCTCTCCTTAGTTACGGAAATTTCGCCCCCAGTCATCCACCGGAAGAGGAGTTAAAGAGTAATGTCGGTGTTTAGTGTAATCTAGATGCCATTTGATGTTACCCTTCTAATACAAACTTTGGACTAGAATGCAATAGGAATAACCAAGCTTCTCTATTGGAGAAACTTATTAACACAACTCCTCGCAAAAGATACAAACATTAGTGCATAATTACCGCTGTAACAAAGCATTACAAAGATCTTGGGCATCACTTTGATTTTGAAAACACAATTATATTAAAAACAGAGAATAATTATAAAAAAGACTAATATATGAAATAATAAATATACAAAAAGACACTAAAACTATTAATTTCAGAACCGATATTCAAAATTTAAGTAATGTATATAGCAATTTGTTAAAATGACATTTGCATTTCTTAAGAAGGAAACCTTTGGCTAGGTTTTTAAATTTGGGTTTTCCCTAGTCCTTGAACAGAATTGTTAAGGTTTCGACAAAGATTTTTGATATAAGGTTTTACTTAATTTGCATGTATGTTTACACATTAATTTAGTTTTTATAATTTATATATATATATAAAAGTTGGTTACACATCCTCCATATCAAGAAATCCTAGTCATTAGTCATTTTGTTGATAGTTCCCAAATAAAAACAAATGTTTGTTCATATATTTATCTAGTTATATTTTCACTGAAGAAGGTATTCCGAAAACGTTTGTAAACGTTCTGAAAATATAACTATCGTTCAAACCAGCCTTGTTTTATTGACCTATTAGTGGTAGAGATCTATCATATAAGATAGAGAAATGTTGGCACAATATTATGCCTACAAAAGAAAATGAAGAAAATATCTCACTGAGTGAATTAGTAATAATAATAATAATAATAATGTTTATTGCCCAACAGGCGAACCCAATTACAGGACAAAATACAATTGCATACAATGTATATATATATATATATATATATATATATATATATAGTATGTAAAAAGGAAAATTAACTATGAAATTTTATATTAAAATAAAAATTTATGTAATTTAATATCGTAAACCAATTGATATGTCAAGAATATAGAATGAAACAACAAAAAAATCAGATTAAATCGAACCAATGAAGATGTCATTATAAAGTCTATCAGCATTCTGTGACATATGCGTTAATGGAGCTCTCCGGCAGATCATCGGCATGCCAACGAACGGACATCATCTTGTTCCAGTAAAATGTCGTAATCAATCCCTTGTTCCGGATAAATTCCAGTAGTTTTAAAAATAAGGAATTTCAAGAAACGACGTTGTGTCTTCTCCACAGCAGATATTTGAATATTATAACAGGGATACCAAATAACGGACCCATATTCCAATTTGCTGACGACCAGCGAAGAATATAATGATTTCAGTAAATGGATATTGTTGAAGTACTTCGACGATCTAATAATAAAGGCAAGAACTTTAGTTGCCGAAACACATGTATTCTGAACGTGATGACTGAAGTTGAGCGCCGGATCAAATGTCAGACCAAGATCCTTTATCATATAAGTTTTACTAAGAGAACGACCATTCATAGAGTATGAAGTTGGAATAGCCGTCAGTTTACGTATGAAGGACATGGCAAAACATTTATCAATATTCAAGAGCAACCGGTTTGTTACAGACCAGTCCACTATAACATCAATACACTCCTGCAGGAAGGTGGCATGATCATCATTAGAAATGTTTGAGTATATTTTTAGGTCATCAGCGTAACCCAAAGCGTAACAAGGCAAATTCAAAAGTAAATCGTTTATAAAAACTATAAAAAGTAGGGGACCAAGATTAGAGCCTTGGGGAACGCCGGAAGTGGAGATAAATATGTTGGAACTGAAACCGTTATAGAAAACGAAATTCGTTCTATTCTGCAGATAAGACTTCATAAGACTCAAAAGACGCGGTGCAAATCCATATGCAGACAGCCTCCTGAACAGAATAGCATGATCAATAGTGTCAAATGCGCGGGAGAAGTCAGTATATATGCAGTCCACCTGACCTTGACCATCAATAACTTCAGTAACACATTGTGTAAATGTCGCAAGGTTGGTGACAGTCGATCTACCCGGTAGGAAACCATGCTGATTTGAAGAAATGTGCGGACGAATATTATAAAGATTAAGATTACTCGGTGATGAAACACATAATGCAGACAGAATGGTTATAAATCTTTTGCAGCATATTGAACCAAATGTGAGTAGAACTGTTAAATGCAAAAATATATATGTAACTTGATAACAATTTTTATTTTAGATTGTATATGAGGAAACCGACGTGGAAGCCTGGAATAAGGACGTTGTGTTGGATAACACAAAACAAAATCTGAAGAGGAAGCAGATTGTATGTTATTCAGTATAACAGAACAATCTCTTTCAACTGATCAAGCTCCGATATTATTTTATGAAGTGATTCAATGGACTGAAGAAAATCAGCTACAAATTGATTATTCTACATCACTTGCGTTGCTTAATTTACGGAAAAAATATTAAATAATAAATTACTCAAAAACAGCGCCAATTGCACATATCATTTCTTGTATCTCAATAAGGAAAATATATGTATGCCTTCTTAGAAAGAATTACATAATACATACGTGCTATTATGTATAATATCTTCTCTCTAACAATTTCAACTAAGTTTAAAATAACTGTTTATCAACAAGGAATATGGGCGTTTTTCTCATTCTTTCAACCTCAAAATAATGAAACCCCCAAAATAGTGAATCTGCCGTGCAAAAATTTGTTCGCTAAATCACGACTATATTGTATTTGTCAACCATCAAGTAAGAGATAACATCCATATAACAACCAATAACGAACAAGTGATCTAATAAGTATGTTTATGAAGATGGAATTTAAAGTTTAATAAATGGAAACGAAAGCATTCTTTGAATTACCTTGATTTCAGTTAACGAATATTTTGTAAAATAGTTATCCGTTACTTACAGTTAGTCAATTTGATAGACTCTATATTGTGAAGTGTATTCGTTACGTGTTATACGTATGTTTATCCTCTCATATTGATTTTGATCCTGCCGGCCAAAAAACATTAATGTGTGTCCATTCCCATTATTTGCTCATTAATGAAAGAAATAATTGTAATAATTCTATGCCTGTATACTTTTTTCAGTGTCAGTTGTTTCATTTGGTGAATCACAAAGTTACTCCAATTCCAAGTTCACGTTTTGCTTTAATTATTGTCTTTTTAAAACATTTCATATAACCGAAAAAATTATTATTCGAGACCAACGGTGATTGCTCGTGTCGTTTCGTGTGCACAACACATTTTGACCGGAGCTCCCGTAAACTCGAAGGTGTTGACCTGAATATTCGATTATGGTCACCTGATAACTTGATTGAACTGAACGTGCCCACCGTACAGAAATACGACAGCCACCAATAATTTTAACATTCTCCGAGCGTCGGGCAGAGGTGCGCTAAGTTCTAACACTGACCTCCCTCTCAATTTTCTGTACATGTAAGTTTGAATTTAAAGGAAGTTGCACCGTCTAATGTATTCCGGGGCGCGTCGGCAAGAAATGGAATAAGTTCCCTTTAATGTAGATGTCGTACAGTTTCTGATAATACGATTTTGGAAATTGTACTCATTGGTATGCCGGAATGATTTCTCATAATGTCGTCTTCCCTATTTTAAGCAGGAAGGTGCTATATTGTAATATTTCTCGTATATTCTTAGCTGTACGAATCAGGTCATAAAATAATTTCTCTTCGTTACTGATAAGTTTTCCGAGATACAGTCGCTTTATTATATTGTACTCTTCCTAATAATTCTCTTCCCGCTATCTAATCTCCCACCAAAAGCTTTTTAATGGTGAGAAATCTGGATTGCAACTTCTTACGTAAAATCCAAAATTTGAATTGCGGGTTATAAGTACCACGACATCGTTGTTTCATACAGCTTGTCAACATAATAATATAAGAGTAAATAATGTAAATTATCGGTTTTACACATCATTACAAAGTATCGAGTAATGTAGTGGTATAAGTGACAAGTCACAATTAAAACAACGTTAATGCGATGATTTCTGAGTATACTTTATCCTCTACTTTGAAGTTTGAATCAGTTAAGTTCTGCATCAAGTTTAGAAATGAATACACTGGTTAACTCATATTTTACTGTCGGACTTTGCTTTTAATTCTTAACTTGGTGGCCCGAATCCAAAAATACCATCAGATTTTCTCTATCAGTTCGTCTTTAAAAGATCTGACCACGTATTTAGCTATTCTTCTTATTCCAGGATATAAATATTAGTTCCAATACAACCTCTAAAAAACGCACAAATAAAAATGAAAATAAGTATATTCTATAAAACAAATATTTACAAATTTATTACCCAAAATAAATATTTACAGTAGTTGGAAACTAATTAAAAACTTCCTTTTGAGCGCTTTTCTTGCGTACGTCTGAAATGGTTTGTTTCTTTTAATACTGCAGCAGTAATCAGCCATCATGTGTGTGTCCCATCTGCCCTGGTACCTTTCTTCCATTATTCTGATATCCTGGTGGAATCGTCCGCCCCGCTCCTCACTTAAGTCGTCAAGATTCGCAGGAAATCTCTCTAGATGACTGTGCTTCATTAATAACATTGACTATTTCCTTTACTAGGGCGTCTCTGTTAGGCCAATTTCTTTTTATTAAATGTTAGTACTTCGCTGTGCCCTCTCAAAGACAAAAGACCAGGATATTTGCTATATCCACATTGCTGACCTGAAAGGAAATCTACCATTTTTAGATCGGCACGTATCATCCACCCATTTTTTCAGAAGAAGAGATATTGTTTTATAATCCTCTTTCATCTTTGTGAAATGCCCAATTGGAATACTTCCATATTTGTTTCCATTGTGTAGAAGAACGCACTTCAGACTTCTTTTACAACTGCCTATAAAAAAGTGACCAATAAGTTGACGTGTACTGGGATATACCCATTTTTTGTAATAGTCCTTTTATGTCGTTGCAAAATACCAAATTATCTTCGTGAGAATAAAACGGCAGAAGATCTTTTTCTCTGTTACGGTAATACGTAACTTTTGTTTTCGGAAAAAGAAGATTTTTTTATTAAATCAACTCCGAGACTCCTTTGAAATGTTTAAATCTCTAATAAGGTCGTTTACCTCTTCCTGGATAAACCTTTCTGGACAGATCGAATCTCCTTCAGAGTCGCTGTTGTCATGTTCACAAGAAAACATTTCATCATCATCCTTTGGTAATATATATAGATTACTAAATATTGGAACTGGTATTTCTTCTGAATGTGGAATAAGTCTTCTCGCTGAGTCCAAATTGGAATATGTCCACTTATGTCGATTATTCTGATTAATACGCTTTATATTCACTAGACCAAAGTTACAATTGTCAAAATGGTTTCTTGGTTCGCTCCATACCATTGCAATCCCAAGCTTCTTTGCTCTTTGGCCAATGGCGCAAGTTCTCCACACATGATTCACAGGCAACATGTAGCATCCAAGTTTTATTTTGGTCTCCCGGATGAACACCAAAATAGAGCTTTATTACAAACTCACAAATTAGTTTTCTATTCTTTCTTCATATGTATTCGCCACATATACATATATAAAAAAACGTCTGGATGATTAACGCAACTACGTCTGCTTGTAGAAGGCATGATTTTAATAACACTTGGACGGAAGCGTAAGTTTAACTGAATCAAGGATTGACATGTAGCTGTCTTTATAGTTATTTATGCAGATACTATTGGAAAGTAAACTTTAAATACCAATTCTACCGCCATTTCCATTAATCCTTTACGTACATTCTTGAAAACTGTTTATTGCATAAACACACTAAAGCCGGCATTCTTGGAAGTAAAAAACAACTGCAAGAAATAACTGCATATGAAAATAGGGTCTGTTCAGAAGGTTTATTGTTGCAATATGAATGAAAATATATGAAATATCCAACTTTTTGTCTATCTCAACAACTAGCGCTGATACGAGAAACAAAATGGTATTTTTTGAATCAGAGTTCTTGAAATATTTAAAACCAGCTTTTTTGGATGAAACACAAATGTTTTTGTTATACAAAGGTATTTGCTCGAAGGCGCATTTTAGCTGATTCATTATGATTATACAGAAACTAATCCCTGAATATCTTTACTGTAAACTATCAATGATGAATTATATTAATTTCAGAAACGTTGATACGGTCACGAAAATTTCTCTGAAACATAAAAATATGTTTGCAAGTGTTTATATATGCTTGCTTCCTGCTCTTCAGAGGAAATATAAAAAAGCGTGATATCCATAGTAAAACAGTTTTAAACAAAACGATTTCGGCCCACAAACACTTGCCTTCCAGTTAAAAACATTTCATCCCCCAAACATGTCGGTTATGGTATGTTTGTTAATATTCTCAGCGCCACTTTTCAAAAGACGTGCATACTAATGGCAATCATCCATCAACCGTGCTCGCCAGTCTTACATACTTAATTATTTTTCAAGTGCCATTCTGCTGAATATAATTAGGCTGTTTATACAAAAAGGAGCGAACTTCCGAACCCCGGAATACACCGCACCATAGCCCGTATCAAAATACGTCACGGAGAGAACTTTTTAAGGAATCTGTTACGCATACGAAATTTTCGTTCCGCCAAAATTTGAATAATGTACACAAACAAAGAAACTGTTTCGTGAATTCTAAAATAAAATTTAAGAAAAGAGAAAAAAATAAAGAAGAAATTGCAAGCAATTTGATATTTTGCTTTGTTATATTAAGATAACATTTTCCCTATATATGTATCTGAGATTCTAGTTTTTTTTTGTAATTATAAATGAATTGATAGATTAAGTACACAATTTCTTACACGTGCTATTAAAGAATGCATTAATTTTAAGAGATTCCCACAATTAAGGTGAATAGACCTCACAAATGATACGCACAAAGCTGAAACATTTGATTTGAAAATTTATCTGTGAAGCAAATAAAATCTAGAAATTTATTAATTTATACATATACGTATGTATGGAATTTTGCTATTGTTTGTTTAAATACTTCCAAATAGCAGAGAGAATTTGAAAAAATCTCTCTGAAATTCTCTTTAGTTATCTGCAAATTAAAAGGTGCACATAATTTTTTCTCAGCTTAGAAACGTTAAATGGAAGATACTGGATACGAGGACGAAAGAAATAATTAAGACGCGAAGCTGAACGGATAACTGATTTTAATTAAAACGGAAGTTAAATTGGACAAAATTTATGTAATAATTAGGGGACGATGTTCGCTTTTTATCTCGGAACAACTTGATGTCAAGTTAGTCGCCGCGTAGAGCCAGATGACAAAGCCGTAAAGTGCATTAAAAAGAGTAAAGTAGTCCGAATGTTATCTTGAATTTGGCGAGCTATTTAACACGGCGGCAGTTCGGACGAGTGCTGCTTAAACATAAATTGCGCTCCGGAAAGCAGTAATTATTCAAAGTTTGAAATGCGAAGCTTGACTACTGGACCGACGTTGCGGCATCGGCTACATTTGTTGGGTTAATTGTAAAACTGGAACATTACAACGGTGGCTTTAATTAATATATGTCAACATCGATAAATGTAGGCAAGTGTGATAATTTCAGACTCATATTCTGTCATTACTTACAGTTTTTATAGTTATCAAGCACGGAGGCTTTTACTGTCGACATTTTGTTCTAAAACATTCTTTTGTCCTAGAACAAATCAAATAGAGCTAGTATCTATGTAAATCACCTCTAGTTGCACAATAATATGTTAAATACACACATGCTTTATAGTGATGACAATTAAACTAGGTAATAACTAGATCACTTATAGCAATTATAATCTTTCCGTCTTCCCATTTTAGCAGTGTAAAGAGAAAGGGTGCATTTCTCGCTTTTAAGTCATTTTTGATTAATTCGTATGGATCAATTAAAACAATTTCTATAAAAATCCGAACGATATAAATGTGTGAATTTAGCTTTTCAAAAACCCAACATTCAGATAATTCAGAAGAGCTCTCCTAATAAAATAAAACAACCCCTACTACACCCAGTTTGAAAACTTTGTTGAGGAAATCATTGAATTTACCACATACTGCATACATCCCCATTCGTATCATGCTTAACACTAGAGTTTACTGCACCTAGTTTCACAAACTAGGTGCAGTAAACCATACCTAACCGGAGACACTTTTCAATTAAGTACCATTTGTCGATGGTTTCTAACTCAAAGCGTGCAAGCATATGTCCAATTTTAATACACCTTTCGGAAATAATTCTAGGCACGTACTTCGGCAACTAGGTTGTCATCCTCAATAGAAAACAGGGGGAATTAAGTATCACCAGCGATATTCGGCTAACGCCCGAAAGGAATACCGCACAACGAACACTGTACAACTTTAAAGCACTGCACAATGAACATTACAGACTGAACGCCCGCGCGAAACACAAAAAACTATTGGCACCGAGTGTCAACAGTCAACGAGTGTGGTAAGAATAATTTTATTTCTTTTATATATTACTTTAACCAAAGTCTCCTTATTCTTATTGATTCTTATTGTTTTGGCATTGACAACTTATCTTGAAATCTGTACTGTTTGAACCGTATTTCTTTCAAAATATATGACATATTTCAGATTAATCACTTTCGAACTGTTAACGATTTCATTAAAAAATATTTGCATTTTGAGATTTGTATTCTACAAATTATTACTGTTTTCCAATTCTGTTAACTACGTAACTCAGGCTATAAACAATTTCGTCCTTTTGACAAAGGCATCACATTTGATAAAAACGAACACACTGAAATTTGTTGAAACACTCCTACAGAATTCTAGTAGGAAGAAAGAAGTTTTTGTGGGCAATTTTCGCCCTGCGATAAAATTACACGGAAATCTGTTAACCGAAGTATTTTTGTTACGCCCAGTGAGTCGAGAAGGACTAATGTAGATATTTACCATAGTGACAGTAGAAAATTTAATCACGCTTTTAGATAGAAATTCGAATTATTTCTAGCCTGGAAACTGTGTAAAATAATTTTAATCGAATTCTTTCTCATATGCAAAGTCGAGAGAGGGTAATTGAAATCCGAATCTTGTAGGATAACTACCTTTACTGTGCCCAGGGCCACAAGAGTTAATTAAATACTCTAGAAATGGCTACTGCACCGCAACGTATCAGCTTTTAATCGATACCTGATCGACCAGGGGCAATCTACACGTAAAGCTTAGTACGGTATTTCAACGTCCATTTTCCGCAGCGACCACACTCATCAAACCCTTTAGATCCTAGATTTCGTATCGGACGATTTCTCGTCCATTTACATCGTCGATAATGCGTGTCCAGTCTTAGAATCTTGTTTACCCGGACCTCGTTTTGCAGGATCCGTGGCCGAAGAGCAGGACGAAGGAGACGGAAGAAAAATTTATATGCGCGACCGTTTCTGCACGCGTTTTCCCATTGTTGGCCGCGTTTTGATAGATGAGGGTAAGGTACACTAGCAAACTTGCTTCGGTTGCGTGTGTGTACATACATAAGTACGAGGAATATATTTTATTTCCTTGTCATATATCTTTTCGAAGATTTTATTAGCGGTCGTAAAGTGAATTTTTGTAGAAATATACCCTACATTTGTTTCGGATTTCTTTCCTTGCCGATGAGAGCGTTGAGCTTTCATTTCTTTTATGCCGTTCTCCATAATTTACTTCAACGAGGCTGAAAGTTGTGCAATAATTCTTCGCGACAAATTTCGTCACTTGACAACATTTGTGATTTCCAACACTGTTTTACAGCTCAGAGACGACATAAGAAGTTTTCCAGCGAATGAAACTAAACCCTTCCTCTCTCTTAATTGAATATCTATAGAATAAGAATAATATGTTATAATATAATTTGTATAATTTCGGTTTCAGGCATCACGAGTGCAACATGTATAAATAGAGAAAAAGGACTTAAGCTAATAGACCTTTCCGTTTATGAAAATGTAATACTTATATTAGATATATTGATTGTTTTGTTTGATAAAAGATCAGGTGTAACTATGAACACAAGAAGGTGGGTGTTGGCTTGGAAGATATTAACTCAAGCATGTAAAATGATTCCTCTTCTTTGCACCTACTTCCCTTAACTAAGATGCATATTAATAAACAGGACTCTTGCTCAATATCGACATTCGAAATGTTATTCAATATTGTATTAAATGTATTATTGGCATGAATATTAAATTCCTTTTTTCAATTTAGTCCAGCTACCGCACACATTAATAATCTACTGTATTAACTACGTCAATCACAACTGCAATTGTACTATTGCTATTCATAATAGGGTAACATAACTCGTCCATTATTTATTCTATGGCATACTCCCACCGCAGCTCATTCGAGATGTCACATATAGTTCTGTTGCTAATAAATTAATGACGCACTTGTGCTGGCTCTTCCTTGTCAGGGTGTCCATTATTGTAATTCCCTACAATTAAGTCAGTGAATGAAGACAATACTATGTTAGCACAATCGATAGTGTCGCATACACCAATAGAATCGTGCCATATTGTACTATATTACAATACACATTGTTATAAGAATATTCTAAATTAATTTCCATGCTTTAGATGCGTTTGTTTATAATTTTGGTAAGAAATTGGATGAGAATATTCATGTACCGAGTAGGAAAGTGGTGACATGGCGGGGGACGTGTGTATTAGGCGTAAAATCGGTAACATTCTATGTGAAAACTAAGGAGTGTCGGTTGCCTGGTTTGTAGAAAATCTCCTTTTGCTCGAGAATACTAGACCCCTAATGTTGTCCCAGCTGTGTCTGCAATTTCCCGATATATATATATGAATGTGTGCATCATAAAAGTGATCAATACCTGCTTCATTTCTCTTTATTTTAACTACAAATTTTTCTCACTAGTCATCATTAATTTGAACTGAATGTTAATATATATTAATAAAAAAATTCATTGTCTTTTTTACAAACAAATAATTTTGCTTTCCACAAATTTGCTGTTGTTAAACACCAAATAAACTTGTTGCACATTCTTTTGAGATGTTTACTGCAATGTTGTACAACAATACTTCTGCTAACCACCGCCCCTACATTTAAGTAAATAAGTATATCGCATATAATACAAATAGATGGTCTAGATAATGTGACACAATCTAAATTTAATATCAAGTTAACTTTAGTAAGTAAATTACTGGAAACATACTAAGCCATCATGAATAATGCTCGAGGCGGGAATCATTCTTTCCTGGAAAATTGCAAAACTGAACACAATGGTTTTGACATTCAATATAAGATCTTTACATCCCGTTAATAACTTTGGAGAGTGCGTTCAGTTTGTATCATTAAACATGTGATATATGCATTCTTACTATGTAACTATCGAATTGATAGTAACCTTTTCCCCACATTTGGCAAATGAATGACCTTGATGAGAAGTACTAATGCTATTAGATAGTATTAAATTAACCACATATTTGTATAAGGCTCACAAGAATGATTAATTATTTATCTAAGACAGCAATACAGAAGTTTAAATATAACGAGCTAGCACTAGCTAGCTTTACTACTGCATAGAGATTAAGTTACTATACATTGTGTTAAATATGTATTTCCACTAGAAGCTACACCCTGCTCGTGAACTAGATAACTGGAACAGCGCGAACTGGTCTTGTGAGTAAAGCTCATAAACTAGCATTTGGTAACATTAAGTATTAAGTTATTAGCAATACATCATTCCACCAACGTATTGAAGTTTCCCTGTAGATTTCTAGGACCGCGACTGTTAGAAATAGAGGAACATAAGTTAGTGTCATCTGCATATGAAAGTACATGACAGGATAGGGACTTAAGATCATTTACATAAAGGATAAACAATAAAGACTCTGATTAGATTCTTGAGGGACATCACTTGAAGATGCGAATTGAAACCATTTAAAACGTCGTTAGATCTATTGACTAAATAAGATTTCACCAAGTTGCAAAAATTAGGTGCTGATCCAAATGAATGAAATTTATATAGGAGCAGATCTGTCTCAGCGAATCAGACGCATGTGAAAAGTCAGTGTAAATGACATTTACCTGCTTCTCGCCATCAAAAGATTCACTAGTGAACTGTGTAAAACATGCTGGATTGGTAATCGTTGAGCGATCTGAAATAAAGCCATCTTAAGGGATGGATAGAAATAAACGAGTATGGGTATAACAGTAATATATAATAGTTGCTCAACTAAGTTTGCAGAATTGTTGACTATATTAATTTGCCGGTAGTGTGTGATTTGTCTTCTTAAATACAGGCAGTAGTCGCTTACGTTTCTGTTTTTTAGGAAATGTAGGCGATTTAATGGGAAGACTAATAAGCTGACACAATGGTGTAGGAAAGGCATCACGCATGCTTTAAGCTAATAAACTAGGTACTGTCCTAAAACGTAACCATTATTTGATACAAGCAGAAGAGTCAATGAATGTAATTGTGGAAGACTTCAATGCTGAAAATAAGTACAAACAAATACAATATTGCAGAAAACTCTGAAGCAAAAGCATCCATAATTTGTTGATGATGATATAGACCAATGTTATCGAACAATAAACATCTAGGTATTCGTGTAGTTCCTTCCTTGTTGTGGACAAATTATCTCAAGCGCACACATAAGCGTTGTAATCATTTAACATTTGATTTCTACTTATTGATAAAAGTGAAATTTAAGCTATAGTCAAAACAAACAAAGTAGGTTTGAATGTCCCTCCTCTTTAGCATCTTCATAAGTATATGTATGACTTTTCTATATTGAAATTTAGTGTACACTTTTTACCTTAATTGCAAAACTTCGCATTTTAGTTTTCTCTTTCGTATTATATCCTTTTGTGATGCCCAGTTAGAAATTTGCACTGATTAAGCCCCTCAGATAGTATACTCAAGCGAGTTGTATAAGTGTGCATGATAAACTTACTTTGTTGATGCATATTTATTTTGATAACCTAGTTGTCTTTCTGGATCGCGAAAAGGAAAGATTGCATCACTTGCGAAGATAACACTTGGTCGAAGAGGTGTTAATCCGAGTCCACGACTAATTTGTGGCATCTCCATTGTGAATGGCAGCTTAGTTATCTAAACGTAGGTAATTATAGGTATGCGATGTGGTAGGTTTATTTAAGTAAATTTTAAGTCTAGATTCTCTTACATATTCGTAGATGTCTACATTGTTTATGCATGTGTACTTGTGCATACTTGCATTTTTAGAAAAACTTTGTTTACAAAAGTTTATAATTTTGTACAAATACTATATCTAATCACATTCTTCTTAGGTACGTTTCTAATTTAAGTTGAAAGAAACACATATCGTGTATATTTGCAAGTATCTAAACCCATTACTGATAGCATGCAAATGCCATTTGTGTAATGAATTACGTTACTTGTCTTGTCGAAATTTTGTTCAAAAGATAATATTAATCTTCAGTTGCCGCCAGTATTTGCAGTACTAATTCCTGTGTGAAGGGAGTTGTGCGTCGTCGCTTTTTGCATTTATTATGAGAACACTCAATTGAAAAGAGCACTTTATAGCAACGGCTGCCTCCGTTTGGTTGTCGCTCACGGAAGAAGCAATTCAATTCCCTTGAAAAATATTATTACGAGTAGCGAATGAATAAGCGTAGAATGACGAATGTATCCATATACGTAGGTACTGCGTAGATGTGGTACACGTATGCCGTTTAAAGCATAATATTTTGCTGTATGCACATACCTGCACAGGCAGGTTCCTTTATTTTGTATATTTTCATATTTCTTTCACTGTCGTATTGAATGCTGTAATAACACGTCTCTACATTCACGTTAGTGCGAGTGAGATGAAAAAATTGATGAATAGAACGTATCTACATACTCGTATATGGTCCCCAAATGTAGGAAAATATTTTGAATAACATTATATACATATGTAGCAGCCAGAAATGTATATTCATTAAACTGATTTTATCATCAAGCCTTAGGTTTAATTACGGAATAAGTTACGACAGCATCGCTCCTAGTCAGTACGCTGTATGCGAGTATTTCTATATATATATATATATGTAGGCTATCATAACTTACTTCGTAATTACCGCTGTTTGCCCAGACTATTGACAACAAAGATTTCAAACTGGAATGATAATAAAAAAGGAAAAATTTGACGACCGAGCAGCATTAGAATTCCTTTATAACTCGTTCCAGATAATTGTCTGTTGGAAGTGAATCACAGTTTAGGCTGAAATACTGTAGTTGATACCTATTTATCTGATTTTCCTACAGTCGTGCGATCTTGATTTATCGCTGAGCAGTACATGGTTTCATTGTTGTTCTTATTTAGATCTTTCGTTCGATATCGGCTATGTACATATATATATATATATAAATACAAAAATTGTTTCTACCTATGTCCGATGACTTTGAAACCATCTAACGGATGTGCCCCAAACCGGTTCCATTAGAAAGGCAATAATGCGAAGATGGTTTTAGACCACTAAAACAATGCATTAGGCACATTCTATTCATGAAGTCAAGGCCAATTATATGTTGCTTGCTCCAGAGTTTGAACGCCGAAAAATCTGTATGTTTAGACACCTACCGAAAGAACCCAAAATATTGTTTATTTGCTAACATTAAGATAAAAAGTTAATAAATAAACACAATTTCCTTCTTTTTCCAACAAATAAACAAAATGTATTTCTTTTTTAGCGTAGTAGCACGCGCCAGATATCCGCTAGTATTACATAAATCAACATCTTTATGCTAGGCACTAACAACATCACACACTTTAATGGTAATGTCTTTGTAAAACAATCATTTCAACAGAGAGGATCAATAAAATCCTAGAAACACTCGTGATCACGGAACGATTGCACGTTAATCTGTTTCGTTTCTTAATGTTCCGTATTTTCACAGAAAATGTACCGCCAGCGGTTCAACACTATTTTTCACCATTTTATCCTCCATTGGCAGTGTTCATTTACTAATAATAATGCTTTATATAGGACGAACGTTCCGCCTGCGGAGAGTAGGGTCATTTATCAGTCTGGTTGGGTTATAATGGACGGTGATTGCAGTAATGAGACGCGATAGAAATAGAACTTTTTCTTTAAAGGCGTAAGGTTCTACATCAAATCGAGGGTGCATCTGTTTATTGGAAAACAAAGTTGCTAAACAAACTCGTTGCCCAATTAAATTGGAAACCATAAATTTGATTCCTGGTAGATTTAATTCTGAACGGGTTCCTAAATTTGTAATTACATATATATTATAACTAGGTGGCCCGACAAACCTCATTTTGCCCAAAATATTTTTTTTTTGATTGAATTAATTTCGAGCATTCACGATTCCACCTGAAATTTGTTGCTGCGATCGAAAATTAGCAATCGTTAACAGATGATGCAATAATATAATTTCAATTATAGATTGAATGAAACACTTTTCGAATTCAATTGAATTCAATATCCTATATATACACGCAAAACTGACCCGACAGACTTCGTCCCGTCGAATATTTGGGGAATAGAATAAAATCAAGTGTTAATTTCATTGAGTTCTATTTGTTTTATTGAAATTAAAAAAAAGAATAAAACAATAATTGTATTCAATTTAAGGCTGCACGATGCACATTTTTTGTTTTCTGCTCCGGAGGGTAAATGAAGAGTGAGGATGTTTTCCAACTCGGGAACACGCCACATATAGCTGGCCGTGAGAAAAGCAAGACTTTTCCAGATTTATGCGGTGAAATTGTAAATGAACGGAAAAGATGCATTTGAAATTTGGCAAACAACTGGAAAACAAAACAAATCGATAAATAATATCACTCAAAACTTGATAATCCACAGATTCGTAAATGTAAACTATTTCACTCGAAAAATCAATAAAAAATTATAAAAATATCGTAGTCATTTAACCGTGACCGTACAACTCAAATTATCAAATCAGAAAGAATATATCCTGAGCTGTCATATGGAATGACCGCCTATAGCGTCACTTGTTGAGAATCTTTCGACTTTTCTTTTTCCTAAACCTTCACGTAGCAGTTACGAACAAACCCGCAGAAGGAAGTATCCAATTTGGTCCAGTCGTTTTCAAGTTATAAGCATCCGAATAAACCACGACCCATTTTTATATATACAAATGGTCTGTGACAAAATTTTACGTTGCTTGTGCAAATTAGTAGTGTGAAGATTTGCCGAAATATGTTTATTGAATATTTTAATACTTTTTTAATTTTTCTTTTATAAAATTTGATATATGTATATAACTAACTCTTTTGTTTCTTTATTTTGTTGAGTTTATTTTATTTATCTCAGATTCTTATTTGTTATTTAAAGTTTTTATTTTCAAACTCAAACAAAAAAATTAATCTGGTCTAATTGTTTTTATACTTTCTCTAATACACAAACAAATAAATGTCTTAGATAACTCGTACTTATTTCTCAATCATATTACTTTTAAAAAATTGAAATGAATAAGGGTATCACCTACCAAGCGATTTGTGTGAGCAACTACATAACGTGAATACAACTAACAAAATTATTTAATTTCTTTAACTAATTTAGTAATAAGATATATAACTCAACAAATTATAAATAAAAATAAAAGATCCGATCCAGATTGTTTTCGGAAATATATCAGAAAATAAATACTCCTATTATAGGAAAAGGATGTTACGCTTAATCTGGAGGAAAACTTTTTCCGTCATATAATTTCCTCCCCTTCTTAAATGATACACATAACCTCAATCATTTTCTTTGAAGAAAATTCAAATAGTTGTTCTATGGTGAGGAGACGAATAATTAGTGTAGCGCATAATTCACTAATACAACTAGCCGAAATTAAGGAAAAACAGTAAACAGTAGGAGTTTATCAAAATCGGTTTAATAGTTACGAAATTTGGACGCAGACTTTTGTTTTACTAATTTCCGCGATTGACTATTGGTTCAGACGCGGAATTTCTCGTGTTTCTTTTACTTCGGGGCCATCTTAGAATATTATTTTCAAAAATTTTCATAGTAAAAATGGAAACGTGTGCCTTTTACGACCGTGAAGACGCTTTCT
The DNA here is from genome assembly GCA_038088585.1 of Chrysina gloriosa. Lineage (NCBI taxonomy): Eukaryota > Metazoa > Arthropoda > Insecta > Coleoptera > Scarabaeidae > Chrysina > Chrysina gloriosa. Next base: position 32,145,782 of record CM076088.1, on the reverse strand, counting down.
TCTAAGGATATGCCTTTTATAAGGACACCAGAACAATCAAAAGATCGCCATCCGTGAGAGATCTATGTGAAACTTCCTCCACCTTATCTCATTGTACATTATATTTACAACTATGTTATATTTAAGAATGTAATACATAATTATTACAGTTTGTTTCTAAGCGCATGTAAACTCATCCCAGAAGTTTGAAATCGTCCCAACTAGCTTCTTCAAATTGTTATGGAAGAGGCTTGATCTTTCTGTAACACAGTGCATCACTGAAAGCACTAAAGCAATAAAGAGAAGGATAGAAAAAGTATGTCATATAAAAATACCAATGCTAGATATATAATACCAGGAGTATCATTATCCTACCTGGAAGACGTAGTCGAGGAAGTTCAAGAGAGACGGGACGATAGTTCAGAATAGAGCAGAATAAAAGTTTAAATAAAGCAGAGGAAAAGAAGACAATTTGGTGCCAGTATACCATATTATCCCTATGATAATGTGAAGTAAATTCTTCTATCGTATTGTAGCTAGCCGATGTAGTTAACACACATGAGCTACCTTGTTTTCTTAAGATATTCCATACAATGACATTCTGTTGAAACAGATAAATAAGCAAACCGAAAAAACTTACTTTGTTATTTGATATATGCTACGGCTTATGCTATTATCTTTTCAATCATATGCTGTTAGAATTAATCAGGTAATTGTTGCAGATATTTACGACTTTTATATGTAGAACGTTATAATAATTAATATCTGGTTCCAACAAAATGCCTGACGGCAATTACAACTTCAGCTTAGCAAATCACACAAGTCGGTGGTGAAGTACTTTGATATAACTCCAAGGATCAGTGGACTTAGTCACTGGCTAGTCCAATAGGGCCCTCTTCCAAAACAACGCCAAACAAGAATAAAAAAAATAATGAGATACAAGATACAAGATGAAACTAAACAACAAAATAACACTGAACTAGTATTCAATCCTACAACTACTTACACTTCTTAACCTAACAAGTGTTAAACGGGGCTCAAGTAGTGTAGAACGTTTTCAAAGATAACAGTTCAACTGGTGAGCATCAATCCTTAGGCAAGATTGGTTAAAGTAATGGTGCTGCTCGTAGTGGCAGTATTCCCCAGAAAAATCCCTGTAACTAGCACGATTTGAAATGTTCAAATACTACATTGAAGGGGAATATAACTATCTGTGAAATGAAAGCAATCTCTCTTTTATTCCTTTTACTACTAAATAGGAAGGGGATTTTCACTACCGCTTTCTTTATAAGCTCAACCAGATTTTTGTCAAAAATAACGCAACCCAGCGACCTAAAAGTAGCTCAGGAAAGCATCAACAACGTTGGGTAGCCAAATAGAAAAATTAAAAATACCGAAGCTACATAACTAGATGAAATCATAACTACAAAGAATGAAACGTTCGACAGAAAAACTGGAAAACATGTCAGCAGCGCCTGGCGCTATCGACCGATTTAAAGACGTTCAACGGATATCGAAGAAAATTAAACAACAAAACGTCAATAGTAATGAATTTTATTATTCCAAGACGTATATTGGATCGATTAGCTATAGAAACAGGTTAATAATGATATCAATACCCGAGCAGGTGTACGTATCTATCTACAATTGGCCCAATTTCTTTGTATGTAGATCCTGTCGTGAATGTTCAAAGCTCAAGAATACAAACCAAAAGTTACTATCGTCTCCCAATTATACCGACAATAAGCGTAGTTAAGGTTATTTGAGGTCTAATAAAGAAGCCTTCTATTAGTTTTGCATCAATTGTGGACAAGTCGGATAAAAATAACGAAACCAAACAAAATCAAAAGCGACATGAAGTTGCAACGTTTTGTATTTTAATCTTGTGCTATATACGTAGTTTCCAAACTACTTCTGTAACTTTGACATATTCCCTAGTGGAGAAGAGACGCTTGTAAAGCATCAAGAAATCACACAGACAAGCGTGGTCCCGAAGATAAAATCAAGAAAATATTCTCAAAAATACTTAAATTTTGAGTTTGCCAGCACTGAAGTAAATGAAGAAGAAAGACGTGTGTGTCATTTGCTCAAAAATTTTAGCAGCAGACAGCATGAAACCGAATAAACTTAAGCGACATATGGAAACGCTTCATAGTGAGTACTTTAGTAAACCCCAAGAATTTTCGAATTAAAGCTGAAATCATATGAAAAGCAAAAAACATGTTTCAAAAAAACCTCGTCTGTGAATGGAAAAGCTTTACTTCTCTCTTGTCAAGCAAATTGCAGTCCATACCTATACCAAGTGATAATGTCATCCATCGAATTGGTAATATAGCTGTATGTGTACAGCGTCAGTTTTTCGGGAACTTGCGTCACAAATTATTTTCAATTCAGCTTGATAAGGCAAAAAATAGCAATTAAGATGAATTGGTTATCTTCGATCTTGTGAAGGTATGATAGTAGTAGAAGAACTATTTTCCTGCAAACCAATAGAACTCAAAGCAGTAATACTAGTATTATTTGCTATGAATTCTTGTCTCAGTATTGTGCTAACGACGGTTGTAACCGTAGTAAATTATATTAAAGTGAGATTCCTAAAATCAAGAATCTTTTCTGCACTTTATAAACACATAAACACATTCAGCAAGATGGTTATCACGTGAAACATGTTCGCAACGTGTTCATGAAAAAGAGATGAATTCGCTGTTTTTCTAGAAGAGGAGAGGCAACCCGAAGCTGAGAAATTTCAATATGATTTATTTGTCACGCAGTCGAGCTACTTGGTCGATATATTCGATAAATTAAATACCTTGAATCTTCGACTCCAAGGGGCACACATACATATGTTGAATACGAGCGATAAAATTAATGGTTTTTGTAGAGAATTGGAATCGTGGAGCAGAAAAGAAACATAGAAATATTTGCAAATGTGGATAAATGCTGTAATACTTATAAGGCTGAAGAACAAAGTGTTAAAGGTGTTTTTGTAATCAATGAAAATCCTTTAGCTGTGCTGGCAAAGATTTTTCAAAAGTAACTTATTGCTAATGACAACGTGGTAGCAAGTTAGTTAGTGGGTTAGGTACCCATTTCAAAATACTCCCGAAGGTCTCTCAACTGCCTAAGAAGACATTTTTATTGACTTCTCGGCAATTGCCGAAATCAAAATACAATTAAGTAATAAATCACTCTTTAAATTTAGGACATGGCTGGATAATGAGTTGTCTGCATTAAAACTAACAAATATTTTCAATATCCTACTAAGCCGGATTTTCTGCGGTGGCTGGTTTGAAGACAAACTATAGATCTCATGGAAATATAAGAAAAGAAATTTCTAGTATTAAACTTTCTTTCCAAAAAAGTTGCTCTGCAGACACAAGGGAGTCGCTAATTATTAAACTTGTTTTTAATTCAGTATTAAGTATTTAGTATCTAATAAAATTTAAATACATTGTAAACGTGTATTTTATTTTTTATGATGTCAGAATGTATTTTATTATCTTTCTTTCAGTAAACTAAATAATTCTTTTAATGTAATTTTTCTTATTTTTTTTTCTCGCTCACTCAGCGTTCGGTGTTATTACCCCCTACGTGGGCGCGCTCCACAGATTGAGAATTGCTGCTTTAATAGGTTATTTCATACACATTTGTATCAGTAAAAATTCACTAAAAGTTTCATTACGTCTCCTTAATTTCTTCACTAATATTGGATTCACGTCTTTGAGGAAAGTAGTAAACTGGATTTTGAGGAGTTTAAAGGACGACATAAAATTGAATGCCCATTAAATTTTCCTTATCGAAATTTTACGTGTGTGTAATCATTAGAGTTGTCCATAAAAAGCTGCAATTTAGTCGAGTAAGCTGTCTAATGAAATAGCTTTTCTAGAATTACCAGGAAAACACCGAAATTATTTATAAAAATATAAATAATACCAAACCGGCGAAAACAATGTAGTAAAACAATGAAATATAACACGTTATCATCTTTAAACTAAGAAATCCGTTAATAAATGGCTACGCAATATTTTTATGTTTCAAAGAATTATTTAATTTTGGTGTTTTTCATATGGCATAACCACGAATAGAATTCAAAGCTCCGTGAGGGTGTCACAACTTCACATTTAGATATATCTAAGCTAACCCTATTGCTCCTGTACCGGAATAAGAAAATTGTTAAAATCACGCATGTTTACAATTGAGAAACTCTTGATTCAGAAAATGTAAATCTTTAGTTTGCCAGTATGTACAGAATGCTAGAAGATATACAAATCATTGATAAACAATATGAAAATTATACATACCAAATTCGATCCTTGTACAACTGCAGTTTCTACCAGCAATAATTTTGAATTTATAATTTTGTATTTGAAATTATGACTTTCTTTAGGTTGTATAATATTTTAACAAGAAATTATGTACTGTTAACATGAATTTATTGTTTTTGATCGGCCTTTTGTAAAGACATACTGATTTGCATGGATGAGCAGAAATACAATTACATATTTTCGTTCATTTTTATAACAAGATATAAATTTCGGCATTATCTTAGTTCATTTTAGAGAAACAATTGTACAATGGGAACATCAGAAAGACATTTTTGCGCTATTGTTAATCAGTCTAGGCAGTCCTTCACAAAACATAGCTAACTTCTAATTCATGTTTGATTTTTTCCGCAGTATCTATTCTATAAGTTTGGTGTTATTTTATTTCAATAAGTTTGGGAATGGTTGATTGGTTGATATTACTAACAATACTAAATGTGCTATAAACTGAAGTTTCCAGCAAATTATTCATAATATGGGCATATCCAGAAGAAAGTACTCTATTGTAAATGTTCAACATTTGTTGGGCTACCTTTTTGTGTTAATAAGACCAATATTTATTAGGACCGAAGATTTTCAGTTTCTTGTATGGTCCAAAAGTGATTGCTTTCCAAGCAAAAATAGATGGAAATCAAGAATTATTCCTTGGTGACATGTACACATTTTCCAACCCTTTCGTATCGCTGTTTGACCTTATCCTTCGAGAGATACATTTTCAGTAGACTTCGATTGGAAATTCTCGTAAAACATAACTCACACATCTCCCAAGCACAAACCATATATCATACGCTCCGTCACGTTACCTACCCTAGCTCGTATAGAGGAACATAATACACGCGAATAAGTCATTCGATTTCCAGTTCTCCAATGTAATAACTTGGTAATGTTTCCGGTGACATGAGAATTTATTTCACCTGACTGTAGGCAACCTGCATTAGACTGACGTATCAATATTTTCCAATAGCAATAACATTATATTATGTAATGGATCCGATAAGGCTTCAAACGTTCAGATTTTCTATGATTGCTGCTAGCTGGTCGTTCGAATGGGTTATACCCTAGTTTTGTAGTGAGTGGTAGTAATTATAATAGGTATATTTCGTTATTATGCTGTATAATAATCGATTTGTAATTTGTGTAAAATAATAGGTTATTTCAGTGTACGGTTGTATGTAAATATGAACCAAAATAGATTAGGTTCACAGATTAAATCCAAATACTATCATTAAAAGTATTAGATTGGAAAAATGGCTAAATACGTAGACTAGTATGTTCGTGCACATAACTTTATTGCTTTCAGAATGTCATTAACTAAAAGACGTGAGTATATGTATACGTATGTATGGTATATAGTTGGTTGACTCTCTAACAAGTTATACATTCATACATATTTTATAGTAATCATTAAAGTTGGCACTGCGAGCGTTCGGCCAGTGGCAGTAATCCTTGATACATAACGGATCTGTAGGGCCACTACCGCAAAGATCTAGTGAAATGTGAATCTTCCGTTATCACAGTATTTACTTTACTAATATTTCTTGCGTCGTTGACTGCGTATAGCTGTTCTTGTATACTGTCTAGTGTGGTATCTCCATTGATTCCTCCAACGAAGAATTTTGTAATTTTCAAGTGCTTCAACTAGCCCAGTATAAATATTACGAATAATTTCTGGATCTGCTGCAACTGGAGCATCTTAAATTCCTTTAAACTTTCGTTGATGGCAATTGCTTTGCCGGGATCAAATTGTGAATCTACAGACTTAACTAGTTGGAAATGGCGAAAGTAATAAAGCGCTGCCTTTAACCTTGCTTCCCAGCGCATAGGAATCGGCGGTTGTGGTTCAGGGATGTCGGGATGCTGTAAAATTCTCGAATATGTTGTGGGGAAATACCGCTTTTCTATGCGCTATTAAACCATCTACATCTGGATAAAACCTTCAAATAGTTTTTGTTCTAAGATCTAAAGTATGTATTTCACACGTAACATGTAACAAGTTGGCACAATCTTGTTTAAAAACCTACCTGCAGAAAATACGTTTGCGGCACCATCAGTCATAAACCTTAAGAATTGGTTTGTTCAAATTTCAATTTTCTTCATCGTATTTAGCACCTTCTTTGCAATTATTTCGGCAGTACAATTTTCTAGTCTCTTACTAGCTAGTAACAATGTAACTGATGGTTTCAGTGGATCTATTGTACATGCTTTGATATTAAGAATAGACTTTTATTTACGACCAGTCGACTCGTCCATACATAACCACACTTTTCTTAGATCTGATTTCATCATTAAGCCTTTCAGCCTTTTGGGCTATGGTTAACGTCTTATGACGTTTTCGAAGTTCTATTTGATGAAGTGAACTAATCCTCTTGTTTCCTGTGCTTTAAAGTTTGCTATAAGTCCAGGCGGCCTGTGTTGTTTTTCTCCGTTCTTTCCTGTTCGCTGCCTTTGATCTTCAGTCGCTTATCTTCATCTCTCTATCTTTTCCTTGATCCTACTCTACCTCTGGACCATATCGAAATCTACTGGGTTATCCTTTCTATCACATCCGTTTGTTTCGTTCTCATGATGTGACCTGCCCATTGGAGCCATTGAACTTTAATGTATCTTATGATATTTCCTCTCTCAAGTTGATCCTCTATTTCTTTTTTAGTTTTCGGTCTTATAACTCCCTGCTATGTGACGTGCACTCCCAACATTGCTCTTAAAAAGACCTATCTACTATCTTTAGGTCTTTCTGTTCTCTATTGTGGTCTTTTGGTTTTGATAGCTAGTGTTTTGCTTGTCAGTCAATCAGTTGATTCGTCCACACATAACCACACTTGTTCTTGTTGTTATGATTTAATACTACTTTAAAGTTGCACAACTAGGTCATTTCCACTCGGAAAAACTATTCCAGAAAGAGCAAAATGATTCATTGTTTAATCTATCCAATAAATTAAACGGTAAACACGCAATCAATGTCAATTGATTGATTTTTTGTGTTGTACACTATCCATATTTTTCTTACATTCCGGAACCTGAAAGTTTTGTCACAAACTGCATAAATTAATTTAGTTCCATCATAATACAAACTGGAAATTTATCTATAAAATTCTTTACTTTGAACAGTGATGATAGCTTTTTAGGCCCGATGAAAGATAGACGACTGACAGTTCCTCGATTATAACATCTGCTACACCCCTTGCACTTCGTCGAAACACGTGCTACTGGCCGAACGATCGCAGTGCCAATTTTAGTAATCATTACTTATCAGGAATACTCTTTCAGTAATATTAGTAATGAATATGTTACTAAGTTGGAGTCTGTGGTTTCACCTAGTAAAAAGGTATTGAATAAATTGTGTTCATGGTAGTATTCATATCGTAAAAGGCAATTGAGGAACAAGCTATTTACAAGAACTTTTAAAATACATTGGAAAAATTGAAGTGCATCTTGGCCATACCTTTTGGACTACTTTCATCGATCGTTCAAGTGTTCAAGTGTTCAACATTTCCTCTGTCAACCTTTTTAGCGGACCTAATGCTTATTCGTGTTATTTGTGATAAATTTTATTCGGAATTAGGACTGGTCTTAAATGTCTTTCCGATTCATGTGGATATTTTATTTCAAATCGGATTAGTTTCAGTTCAATGTGAGCTATAAGGATATCAGAAGACAACAAAACATCGAATATTCCATATTCGATAGCAGGCGGTAGGAATAGGAGTAACCAATAAAGTATATCTAAGATAAAGTAAAAACTATTTCCCAAATATTCTGCATCCATCCGCATGTTAAATTGAAACTGGTTGTAACAGAGCAAAAATTCAAAATTCAAGTGGCTTCATGAAAAGCTTATTATATCACACATATCTTTGAGATATCAGAAACCTATAAAAAGTAAAATTAAGGAAAAAGACTCATAAATTGGGAAGGGAGAGACGAGAAACGAAACTAAATATGCAATAATGTACATATCGAAACAAGTAGGAATTCTGCCTATACTTCAATAACGAACAAAATCTGTAGCGCACAAGGAATGTTGAAAGACTTGAGTACAGCATTACCTTATCATTATGAATACAAGATCAAAACAGAATCGATTTATTCATTTATTCGCATCAGCATTTTGTTATCGTCTCCGAAGCGCCCGTAATAATTTCTGACATTGATAGGCAATTTCATCGCAAATTCGTTTTGCGTACACGTGATACCAATGAATGCATACCGAATTATATAGGAAATACGATCTGGTTCTCATACACAGAAACGAGCTTATTTACATATGTACACATCTGAATCTACTGTATTATTGCTCCAAATTAGGGCTTCCGAAAGACACGACATTCTGCTGGAGCACGTGCAACTAAATATATATCCATAATACATATTTCGATCGTGTTTATAATCGCGGTATAAAATAAAAATGATTTGCTTCATTGTCACGTCGCGTCGTGTCGTCTATAGACTTACTCTACATTAGGATGGAGTGAAAATGGCAAAAAGTTCCTTTCTTCTGTATTGTTAGTCGATGATCCTATAGGAAAGCTTCATTCATACAAAATATCAAAGCTCTACGACTTTATTTAAAGGTGACGCACGAAGTTATTTTTCTACCTGAAAATTTAGATGTCATAGTTGCTCTTTAAATTTTATATCCATGTGAACATAGTATTTTCTTATAATACTTAATAAATAAAGTCGAACCTTGTTCAATCGTGATTTCATTGGTCTGGAATATCAATTATCTGGGATCTATAATGAAAAGAATATAAACCGCATTCACCTCAATATTCAGGCGTAGTAAACTATTTGTTTTGTTGGCATTTATTTTGAATGGGTTTGCAACACTTAAGTCTATGTGTGTAAAACGAAGTCGGGGAATCCCCTTGTGTGCATGCTAATTAGCTGCGGTTGTGTTGCTTTTGAATTTAAAGCATACTTTTTTTTTCAAGTGGAACACCCTAAAGGTAGTTTAGAAAAAACTTATATTTTGACTTGTAAGTTCTACCCGTAAATTGAAGCTATTTCGAAACTTTTTATAACAAACATACTGTTTTTACTTTCTTATCTTGCGTGTAAATCCAATGTGTTCTCATAAAATTTCATATATCAGTGTTGAAAATAGTTGAACTTTTCTTCAAAATCATTACTAGCAAAGAAGTGAAGTATATGTTAAAGATGCCTAAAACACGGAGAGATTTGCGGCGTCCTCTGCTTGGCGATCCACTAAAACTAACTAAGTGGTAGTATGTTACCGACGGATTGCGATGTTATTAAACACTATTTGTGGATAAGAAACAATATGCTTGAGTTGAATAATGGGAAACATTCTGTCAAAGGCTTAGGTGGAATGATTGCTAATGATATCGAAAATATTTGGGATAAAGCATATATTCCTACAATTAGCCATCAACAAGTCCTTTCTAAGCTGATTTTGTATTATAAAACGTACAAAAGTGTAAGAAAATTGCGCAGTGATACCAAAAACAGATGTTCAAGAGGATTCCTTCAAGAAGTTGTTCGATATCGCAACATGTAAAGACATATCCAGAAAAGTATGGAAATGTGTAACTAAAGTGCCTTCTGGTGAGGAAAATTTCTTGAAAGACCAACAAAATGATCGCAAAATATATATTGGTTCTGTGGATAAGGTGATGATAAAATGTATGCGGCGTAGTGAAGTTAGGAAGTGAAAGTATGAGGAGTTTGTGAAAAATCCGTCTGTACTTTAAGTACTTACTTCTTCATCTACCCTAGCCATAGTTTGGACGTTTGGTAGTTCATCTACTGAAACATCCGATGGAGATGAGAAACACACAACGAAACTGAACAAATGAGAGGTAAGCTGCAAAATCTAGCTACCGTGTGATATTGGAACAGCTAAACCGGCTAATAACTTGAAGGAACTAGCCACTTTCATCATGAAAGTTTACGCTCCAACCTGGTTTGATATCAAGTCAAAATCATCTTGTAAATATGGTCCAATTCATATCTATAATATGGTTAAAAGATTGTATTCCCAAGAAGGTATTGTCTTAAAACTTTTCAAAGAAGTGCTTTCCTTCGTACACGCCGAAAATCTGTTGCTCGCTATGTTACAAGATGAGTCATTATATATAAGGGAGCTGGCTCTTCGGAGAATTTTAAAGGCAAGAGAAGAGTCCAGAGGGAAGAAAGTTCACGAATTCCAGCTTCCAGAACTAAAGATTGATGCGTCAAACTACTATGATTTAATAGGTTGGGCGAAAGAAAAGGTAACAGGGCCTCCAACATTAATGAAATAGAACGACATAAATTATTACAAACATTTCTTTAGGAAGTAATTTGTTTGATATTGAACAGTATCCTTGCCATGTTTAGGCAGTAGAGACGTGCGTATAGCTTCGTACCTGAGGCTTCGTTATCTGTTTGCGGACGCGAAGCCAGAGATGGTTTCATTGGTATCAGGACAAAAGCCAGGAAAGACACCATTTTTTAACACCAAATCTCAGTATTTCCGTCAAGTAGAAGGTGCTGTGACTTCTGATTTAGGACATTAAAACGTAATATTTTGGTAATTTAATACTTGTTATTAAATTATTATTTTTATTTAATTTTATTTAATAATTATTATTATTGTATATTATAGCTATTAATTGTATTAGTAGTCTTAAGTATTAGTACTACGAAGTTAATAGGAATATTCTCTTAAATAAAGGCCTATTTATAACGCAAAAAATTGCTTCTTTTTTGGAATTTCAAACCTAATGCGCCACCTTAAGATATTGAGTTAGAAAACAGAAATTTTACATGAACACTTCTGGATCTATAGGTCATTAATGGAAAATACTGGAAAATTAAAATTAAAAAGTAAAAAGATTTTCGTTCCACCCTACTCTACATCCGATCAGTTTCTTTAGTTAAGTTCCAAAAAGTAACACTAGTCTCTACCTGGATGTAAGAATGATTTCTTGTCAACTGAGCAAATGCTTTACTGCAGTTTAGCATCAATTTTTTTATGAGAAGCCGGCTCTACTCACTGTGTAACCTTGCATTTGCATGGGCCGGCTACATTTGGATCCGGGGAAGGTGCCATTGGTTTTACAAAATTATGACTTAATATAAAAAATGTATTGTAAAAGTTGAAATAAGTCGACATAAACCGAAGGGGCGGTTCAGTAACTAGGCTGTATGAACATGAGTCGTACAAACAACAGTATAGTGTAATCTATAATGTACCTGTATGTGTGCAATCTATGTAGTGTATGTGGAAGTGCAATATTCTAACCGAGTACTGGGAATGCGTTCGTGATATAACTATTCATAAAGCCATGTTTGCTGAACCAAAGATCAAAATTTGGAAATATTGCTCCCTGAGGGTTGTATAAGGCGTCTAGTAATCACGTATAATCCACTGTTTGTATAAGAAACGCTTAGTTGTCGAAGAAATGCCCTTTATGGAAAAAGAAAAATGCTTGAAAAATAATTAAGATAATGAAGCAGTAGGTTTTCGAATGCGCTGAGGAGGTGTGTAATAATAACGATCTTGAATAATGATCCGGTTAAACGGTGAATTTTAAAAAAGCCGCTCTAAGCAGGAATAAAAAATTTGGTTTGATGCATGCAAATATTAGTAACAATTTTTTTATCTGAAAGATACAGGTCAGAGTTAACGAAATTAATGTTTACCCTTTCATACCGTTTTAATTACGGTTGTAACTGTTCAATTTTCTTTTACGTGAAAGCGTAACTGGTTGTAGAAATCCCCAAAATAGTGCAATAAAATGCAACAAAATTGTATTGTTTTATAAGATTCGACAGAATTATTATGACCCACTATAATGGGTAAGGTTTGATAAAAGAGTGGATGAGGTGTTATCATTAAGTAGTGTAAACAGATCTTTGTCTCCATTTACGTGCAAGGTGCGATATCAAAATTTGGAGAAGTAAGGGCGTCAGTCCGGTTTACAGTACTTGAAAACACGTTATCCACTCTTTTATCAAACTTTAATAATAGGTAACCTGGGTAACATTAAATGTCAGTTTTCCTTGTTAGGTGCTGATGCTCTACCTTGAAGACTACCTCTCGCCACGGGAACGCTTGCCGAGTCATTGCTCTTGATAATTGTCACTAGGCCAAAGAAGTAAATTTGTATTTCTGGATCCATGGTCTCAGGCGATAAAATTAATTATTGCACAGAGCAACAATACTCCTAGGGCCGACCCTGCATACGATTGATTGGATAAAGATTGTATTTTATAACTAATGTCTATTCCTTATTACAAATCTGCATTGCATATTTTATCACAGATATCTTTTCTTGAGAGAATTCATAACGGCAATCGGCTTTAAATGGAAACGATTTCTATGTTATACTTCTGTTATATTTCTATGTTAAACGAGGGAAAATACATATATACATATAATGTACGCAATGTCAAGATTTGACGTAAATGCATTGGATGGGTTATATGTATGACGGCGATTTTACTATTACGTTGGGAAAATCGTCTTCTTTCATATTCCTCTATTGTAATTTTTAGGTTTAAACCAAAGCATAGTAAGTTCTAACACTTGCCGCAAAATGGTTTAAACACTAATGACAATAAGCATGTATAGAACATAAAGCAATAACTTAGTTTATTATTTACACATAAGCCGCCTGTGCGTTAAGTACCTATACATACACCAACTTGCATTTTGAATATTTTAAGATTGGAATAAACTGTGAATTTTAGTTTGCGGTCGAGTATAGACCGAATTAAATATTAATATTAATCCTGCCTTCAACAGATTATGTGTCGTGGCCGCATTCGGAGGAACACATGATAAAATTTTAAATCAAAGTTTAATCGCTCCTTTGTATGTAACTTTCGTCAGCGGTTGTAGATGTACGTAGTGTTTCAGAAGGAATTGTTAATATTTTAGGACGTAGAATTTCGAACAAAATCGTTGATGTCAAGTTGTGCCCAGTCATCGGTTCGTTTGAAGTTACAGCCATCGCGCAGCATGCATATGATCTGGTATATGTTTTCTTACTAGATGAATATAATCAATACTTATTGTTAGTGGAGGATACGTGATAACGACCTTAGAAGTATTTGATGAATCGCTTATGCAAACGCTAGACGCGGATATTTGATAAGTGTAATGTGGGTACCAGACTAGTGAAGCGTACTCCAGCCTACCTTCACGGCAAGTTCTAATGAGAAATTCCAAACATTTGGAAACAGTTTGTTGTATCGAAAATATACATATGTCCCGAAAAGGGAAGGTTCTACTCCGTTTTCTAGTAACGACATTTGCTAACACCTAAAGGACTATTTTTTGGTCGCACCACTCGCTAATACAGATGATGTTAGTATGAAGTTCTACAATTTTACATTAAAGTTTACTGGGTCATAAGTTTCAATATCATCTGCGTATTCCAAAAACCTACAATCCAGTTCATAAGAAATGTCATTGAGGTGGTATTGACGCATAACGTTCCGACTGTAGATGCTGATGATTCCATAATCTAACGTCTTCTCTTTTAACAATTGACATAGATTCAACTGTATGTGGGTCGACTGCTGAGTTATAACGCCTTTGTAGGACACCTAACGTAACGGTCCGAGGTTAATCTGAAATGATAAAAACCTATCCGACCAAATTTACACAGTAGCATGTTATAATGCAAAGAATCGTTTACTTCATTTTCTTGGTCCACCCCAGAGCAAAGTTACTGTATTATGCTTAAGAAATTTATAACTGTAGATCTATCGGAAACAAATTCCTCTTGATTGGTGACCAAATAAGAGCTTTCTGCTTTGTAAATTCTACGAAATATAACTCTAAACTTTTGAGAAATTGTTCGATATACTGGTAAGCCGATTATTAGAAAGATATCACTGTATATCAACTGGCGCAATTCTATTAATACGCCAACTATCGGAAAATGTGGCAAGTATTAGGTTAAAAATTTGAGACTAAGACTGTGTAAACGCACTCAGCGTAGTCATACACTATAAATCTTGAAAATTAATCTTTACTACAAATCCAGTTAATTTTAAATTTAGTAGTAATTGCTGAGACATGCTATTTTGTATATAGAAAAACATCCACAATCTCTTGGTGTCTATCCAGCTTCTCGTCTTAGCTCTGTATTACCACTCTGATATCTATGGCACTATTTTGAGACAGAAGGTTATCGAACCAAAAACAATACACTATGGGACGGAAGAAGTTAATTCTTCTGTACGTTTAGTTTATTGTGGTATTCAATACGCTTCAAACTATCTTGTGGGATTATTTTCAATATTATTTTCCTGTAAATGTATGACCTAATGGGCAGACGCTTGGTTAATTCGGCAAATTGTCATCTTTTAACATTCATGTTATGCAAATTACCTATAAAAGAATGATTTATTCCTGTTTTTGGAAGAGATTAGGGCATAGTGAAACCTCAGAATACCCTGGTTATGAGTTAATGCATGTAAAAACTGGAAATAGATCTCGACGGGGGTCATACTTATCTTCCACTAAAATGAACACGATTCACTGGGTAAAACTTGTGTCTGCAGGAATGAATTAACCGCGAAGTGTACAGAGGAAAGACAAACACTAAAGATGAATTGATCCCTTGTATACTATGAACACTGCTACCAGAACCAGGAACAGAAGGAAGAGCTCAAAAGCGGATCACACACTCTGGTGAAGAGAGTGAAGAGTGTTGAAACAGGTTCCCTAATATTAAGTTTGAGAGGATTCCTTCGCCTTTCTACTAGTTTGTATGATTTTTATGTTGCGTAGCAGTTAAATAACAGCAACCGCAAACCAAAATTAGTTAAACAAGTATATATGCATATATATTTGATCTCTGTGCTTATCTTTTACATATCTCCTCTTCTACCACTTTCAGCTCAATCAAACAACGTCAGAACGTTAAAATAACGATTGTGGGCAACCGTCGCCATTGGAAATATACCTAGATATATCTATAAACAAACATTTGCTTTTTCTTATTTTGCCTTTCTGAAAATATAGCTATTAACTAGAGGACAGGATATTTAAAAGTTAAACATGTATTTGAGATTTTAACTTGCCATACCATTTTCGAAATATATACTGTTTGTTCTAATATTGTAACTACAAATTTTGTCTTCTCCCGCATCCTAAAATATTAATAATTCCTTCTTAAACACGCTGTGTTTATTCATTTATTTTTGTATATTCTCCATTTACTAAAAGAAAGTTTCATGAATGGATGCAAAATACAACAAAAGGAAAATAAATTTGCAGCTTCTTGTATTTCTCTGTACGTTTTTAATTACTGGTTGTTACAAATACGAAATTAAAAAGATTTGGTATCCTCCCTCCAATGTGTGTTATCTAATATTCTTGTTTGCGTTACAGTGCAGAGATGATTTTCATTTCTCTTATTACTACTTTTATCCGAGCTTTCATATATATATATATATATATGTATATATGTATATATGTATATATATATATGTATGTATATATGTATATGTATATATATATATATATGTATATATGTATATATGTATATACAGTGTGTCCCAGGATTGACGTTACAAGAGGTGTGATGGACTGAAAATTTTTGAATTTTATTTTAAGATTGTAGAATTAAGCCCTGCTTGGCGCGAATAGAATTTTAAGAATATTTTCAGTTTTTGAAAAACAAGTTGGCCTTGACGGTGAAGCGAAAACTATTTTCTTTTCAGGTAACCTACCCTTTTTGTTCATGATACGTCAAAATATTACTAAAAAGTTGTTCAGAATGAAAAATTATGGCTCTATGCAAAATTTCAGAAATATTTACGTATTCTTTAGATTGAACAAAATAAATTGTTGTCGCGTGAAATAAAACAATGGGAGGCCATGAAAACAAAATTGTTCACTAATCTTAAGTACTGTCAGATTACAATAATTTGTAGTATCCCTTATCCCCCAATTTACGTTGCTCAGTGTTATGGGCTCGGACAAATTGCACTAAGAGAAGTGGTGCAGCAGTTTAACGAGAGATTTCCCAATACCAACCTTACACGTATGACTGCCATGCCATGAAAGAAAAGAAGAAACATGATGAAAACGATGCAGTAACTATTATTGCTTTTGATTCGGTGGAAGAACATCCTAGACTATCATTGAAGGAACGTTCACGTAATCTTAATGTTAGTAAATCGGAATTACAAAGAATTTATAAGGCAAACAAGGTAAAGGCATTCAAACCAAAATTTGTGCACACTATAGAAGAAGGTGATGAAGGCCGAAGATTATTATTTTGTCTTACCATCAGGGAGAAATGTATTGAAGAACGAAATTTTTATAAAAACATTGTTTTTTCTGACGAAGCAAATTTTACTGCAAATGGCGTTGTTTCCTCTCAAAATTGTGGCTATTGGGCTACACAAAATCCAAACTTTCGGGTCAATTGTAGACGACAGTATTACCAAAAAGTGAATGCATGGTGTGCCGTTTCATATCGTTTTGGCATTATTGGACCTTTCTTCATAGAGGGGCGGTTAAATCAGAATGTTTATGGACAGCTACTTGAAAGATTCAGAGAAGAGTACTTACATGACTTGCCGCTGACAGAAAGACAAGTAATGTATTTCCAACAAGACCGATGTCCTGCACATTCGACAACACGCGTAACTGAATCGATAAATTTGGTGTTTGGAGAAAAGTGGATAGTTAGAAATGGTCCGATTGCGTGGCCTCCACGGTCGCCTCCACGGTCGCCTCCACGGTCGCCTCCACGGTCGCCTCCACGGTCGCAAACTCACAATATTAGATTTCTTTTATGGAGTCGCCTCAAATAACTGGTTTATTCTCAACCAATACAATACAATAGAGAAGTACTAAAGGAAAGGATAAGAAACGGCGTACAGCAAATACAGTTTCAGAGATTTCAGACATCGCATAGAAAAGTGTGTACAAAATGGCGGTAGTTCCATTGAATAAATAATTTATTATTACATTATGTACAACAATGTTATTACGTTTTGTAAATTTAATTTTTGAGTTAATACTACATGCAATTTATTTTGTTCAATCTAAGAAAATGACGGTTTAGTCAGAGTAGGTTCTGAAATTTCTGAAATTTTGCATAGAGCTATAATTTTTCATTCTGAACAACTTTTTAGTAACATTTTGACGTATCATGAACAAAAAGGGTAGGTTACCTGAAAAGAAAATAGTTTTCGCTTCACCGTCAAGGCCAACTTGTTTTTCAAAAACTGAAAATATTCTTAAAATTCTATTCGCGCCAAGCAGGGCTTAATTCTACAATCTTGAAATAAAATTTAAAAATTTTCAGTCCATCACACCTCTTGTAACGTCAATCCTGGGACACATTGTATATATTAGGGTGGAGGAATGGGGAGGGTATAACATTTGTTGGCACGATAGTAGTCTTACCCTGATGAAACCATCTCGTTTATTTTTTCCACAAACTGCATTTAAAGTTTTTGTTACCACTTTGATGCAGTGCTCTACGGCTTGAGTATGGCATAGAAAATCTTTAATTTTCTGACATGTGCCGAGACCGCTTCTGACAATG
The DNA here is from genome assembly GCA_038088585.1 of Chrysina gloriosa. Taxonomy (NCBI): domain Eukaryota; kingdom Metazoa; phylum Arthropoda; class Insecta; order Coleoptera; family Scarabaeidae; genus Chrysina; species Chrysina gloriosa. Next base: position 32,127,952 of record CM076088.1, on the reverse strand, counting down.
ACTTCCAAGTTTTCATCAGATATATTTAAAGTCAGAGGTGGCTCAGTTATCTCACTGTCTCGTCACGTCATAATGTCGGTATAATCTTCAGCATCGAAATTAAATGAAGGCACTTTAAACGTCCTAAGTCCTGGAGCTTACTCAGTTCTTGCTTTTAAAATTCGTCGACATGCTAGGGATCCGGTTTAGTAGCATATAATCTTAGAATTCGAATTGTTGTTGTAAGCCACGTACAATGTTTGAGAGATCCAGGTTCAATATTAGCTAAATCTGAAGACAAACCGCCAGTGCGGATAACGGTCATAATATCGTAAAGATATTTTTGGTCGGTACTCAAATCACTCCTTGCAATTTCAGATAATATTGTAGGAATAACGGTGAATTCGACTATTGGCATTGTTTCACATTTTTGTAATTGAGATCCAATGGTACCTGAAAAGCATTTAGGCCCTGTAATTTTTCCGTCCAAATCACATAATGGTCTTCTACTACTCTTTTTCTGTAAAGTTTATCTTTCTTCTGAATATTAATCAAAGTTCTATCCGTTTTGCCATCAAAATACATACCGCGTAGGATTTTCTAGCGATCTCCATCCTTAAGGCTGCTCTGACTTTAGTTCTTTCACGGCTTTCACTTTGAGCGATCCATGGCACCACTTGGATCGTTTAATGAAATAATGCCAACATCTTTGAACACAGAAGAAGCTATAGTGGCAGCGGCTCTGTCAGAGACAGTACGATCGCAGGCAAGGGCTAATGATGGTAAATTTAATCTCTTTCTTTTGGTGGCGCCGCAACTATTTGTTTTGGCGTTTCAAGGTAAGGACTAGAAGCTACGCTATCGCTTGAATTGCTGCTTTCGATTGTCAAGGCATCAGGTAAAGAACGAGAACACGGTTTGTCAAAATCAGTTATCTCTCTGTTAGGCAATAAACCTTTTTCTTTTCTTTCTTCTTTTTCTTATTTCTTATAGTTGCAACAACATCTACACCGCCTATCACAATTTTTCTTGTTGTTCTTTCATCGAGTACAAAAATTATTTCTTTCTGGGGAACACGACTGTCTTTTAAACAACTACAATTTGACATAAGTTTGCATTTGGAACTGTAAACATCAAATAATCTGTGGGACTCAGTTATAAATCTATTAACCTTTTCTTGGTAATTTTTGTTTGTTTGACGGCCTTGATAAGGTTTCATTAAGCTTCTATATTTGTCATGGTAGGAACGAATAAGTTGTAGTATTCTCCTAAGACTGACAGTTGGCAGCGATGCTTTGTGCCAAATTTCTAAAACTTCCTCAGCCAATCTTTCGGATATGTCATGAGCGGTCGGCTCTTTTGCTGTTTTATCAGGCTTCAGGCAGTAATTGGGATACTGGTAACTTCTTTCATAAACCAAACATAGGACAGGTCGTCCTTTGTCGTGTTTTGACTTGAGACATTTTACTGTAATAAAGAGAAATCTATATCTTATACTAACAGGATAACACTAAATTCATGAATTTTGCCAAACTTAACGATGTTGGGGGCACCTCAGAATATATCGTGCCAAATGAAATTTGTTGTGTATATGTTCTTCATTATTTAATGTGAGTAAAAATATTGTTAGTGTGATTCGTATTGCACACAGTAAAATTTCCCTCTGCGCTAAATAAAAGCAATGGCGTTCCTGCGTGTACTATGCTTCAATTGAGTTAGATGGACATATCTTCAGCTATCATACTTCTTTACTATTGTAGTGATGTTCGATGGCGAACTAAGAGTAACCCTTCCATGAGCAATTTTGTATTTTTAGAAATTGATTTATTTCTTGGACATACGTAGATCAGCAGAAATTGATCACCAAAAAAATCAGTTCTACGAGGGCATCCCAGAAAATAGTAGCAGTTTAGTCATACATATGGCCCTATTTATCCAATTAAAAGCAAAGTGGCGCAGATGTCAACAGTAGCATCGTAGCTTTGCGGGAAAAGAGAGTTATAGTTCTTTCGGTACGTGGTGTGAGCTCAATGACGGTTTACAATACCGCATAAGGTAGAAAATCCCGCGAAATGCAAAGTGCGATTCTTGATCCGTTTTTTGAATGCAGAAAACGTCCGTCCAAGCAACATTCATCGCATGATTAATGAAGTGTATGGTACGGGAACAAGAGATGAATCATCTCTAAGGGGCTGGATTGGAAATTTCAATGAGGGAAGAGATAGTGTGCACGATAAAGAGCGGTTAGATTACCCGTCCCTTATCACCGACGATCTCAAGAAACGTGTCGATGATTTCATCTGCGCAGATCGACGAGCACAACTGAGAGAAATGAGTGAAAATAAATGAAATTCCACAATCATTATTCCATGAAATCGTAACGGGCCATCTGAATTACAGAAAAATTGCGGAAGATGGATGCCCAATATGCTTACTGAGGAGCACAAGATCAACCTCAAGCGTTGACGTTTTTAACTCGCTGCGAGCAATCGGGCGATGCATTCGTTGACCAAATTGTTACTGGAGATGAAACCTGGGTGTGCCATTTCACACCTGAGACAAAGCGCAAGTCCATGGAGTGGCACCATCCACGATCCCTAATAAGGCCGTGCAAGTGTAGGCAATCGCTTTTCATGAAAAAAGGTATGACCCTAGTGTTCTGGTACCGTAAAGGTCTGTTGTTTGTTGATTTCATACCCCAAGGGATGACCATCAATGCAGACACATACTGTGAAACACTTCTAAAGCTGGGTAGGGCCCATCCAAAATAAGAGGCGGGGAATGCTGACAGCTAGCATTGTTCTTCTACATGACGATGCTCGTACTCACACAGCTCAAAAGTTGCCTTACCTTCTTCGGAAGGGTTCTGATCACCCGACGTATAGCCCCGACTTGGCTCCAAGCGATTATCCTTTGTTCAGTAAACTCAAGGGTTTCCTGTCAGGAGAACGTTTCCAAAGTGATGATGACTTAAAAGCAGGTGTATAGCATTGGCTGGCTACTTTGGCGGTAGAGGTTTACGCGAAAGGCATAAACAAACTGGTTTCAAGATACAACAAATATCTCAACAACGGGGCGACTACATTGAAAAATGAGTTTAAACAAACTCATTATTCACTTTCCTTAATTTTTTAAAAATTATATGTAACTGGGTACTATTTTGTGAAATCCCTCCTATTATCTACAGATATGTATACAGGCTGTCTCATTTCGGAGGGCCAAATTGAAATATCTCTCTTATTGTAGAATATATCGGAAATTCGTTTTAATAAAAAACGTCACATTTTTCACGCACTACAATATGGTTAAAACAAAATTTCGAACCACAGCCTACTTTTCGAAATATTTTCGAAAAATATGAAATTGGGGAAAACTTCGAGGCTTTGTAACTTTTTTATTTTTGAAAATACAAAAACGTTTTGAATGAAAGTTGATGGCAAAACATTGCTATTTCGAAATATCAAGGAAAAAGTGGTGTAAAGTTAACATTTTCAGCTATACTCTCTTGAACCGCCCAAAAAAATAGATAGAATCAAGTAGGCCATGCCACTCCTAAATAGCCCCTGAATTGCCTTTATAAAAAATACCATACACAATAAACATATTTTAGTTAAGTCTGTAAATTTTTTGCAATTTTATAAAATAAGTATCAGAATATTTGTACTAGTAATCTAAAGAAATCAAGTAGCCATTGAAACAAAGGTTTAGCAAAAATGTGTCAGACAAAGAATACTCTGGACTCGTTCACTTTAAAATTATGTAAAAATTGTGACAATGTGACTTGCCAAGCTATTCTTATGTACTCCTTATTTTATTTACAAAATTCTCTTATGCTGTGGAAAATAAATAATACTCGCAAGGTAAAATGAAAATTTAATTAGTAACAAACATCAAAATTCGGTAAAAAAATAATTATAACAGATGTTCAAAATGTCCTCCGTGGTTCCTTATACACAGTCGGGCTCTGGAGTAAGCACCTTTATTTGCATTTTCGATCATCTGTGGTCTAATTGCTTCACAGGCTTCCCTGATTCTTTGTTTGAGATCGTCAACATTTTGCGAAGTATCTGAATAGACTTTATCTTTAATGTAACCCCATATGAAAAAATCCAATGGGGTAATATCCGGAGGCCGAGCTGGCCACACGATTGGTCCATGGGTTCCTATCCACTTTTGGGGATAGTTTTCATTCAAGTAATTTCTACTAATTAAAGCATTATGGGCAGGAGCACCATCTTGTTGAAAATATTTAAAGTTTAACCTTCTAACGGCAATTCTTTGATATATTCAAACAAGTTATTCTGTAGAAAGGTAAGGTATCTTGCTGCAGTTAATTTATAATTATAAAAATAAGGTCGAATTAGTTTGGATCCCAATACACCCAACCAAACATTTACTGAAAACCGTTCCTGAAAAGCTGTTTCTTTATGCCAAGAAGGATTTCTATTGTGCCATTTATAGTGAATGTTTCTATTAAAAAATCCATTATTTGAACAATTGGCTTCATCTGACCACAAAATCTTACTAGAAGAAGATGGATCGTTCCTCTTCTTGTTCAAGATCCATCTACAAAATCGTAAGCGCCTTGGTTTGTCATCTTCTCTTAAATGTTGGACTTTTCTTAATCTGTAACACCTGTATCTATGTTTTTAATATTCTTCTTGCACTGTCTTTACGAACGTTACAAAACCTCTCTGTTTCCCTTAAAGAGACATCTCGATCGTCATTGGTTTTATTATTAACGTAATTTAAAACTCTGTTTTGTGCTCTTACACTGTCCACAACTTTTTTGCTTCGTACAGCACTTTTTTTAAAAGAACCATAATTTTTAAGATTATGTGCTAATTTTACGAAAGTTCTTTATTGGGATGCAGTCCATTTGGATATCTACGTTGATATTCCAGCAAAGCTAATCTTGCATTAAAATTACACTGGCTATAAACCATGTTAAATTTTTCTACATTAGAAAACATTGTTATTAATCAAAGTCAACAGAAAACTCATATAACACAAACACACGAACAAACTAATTTATAATTACTTTATACCAACTCGAACAAAGATAACTTATCTGATATTTAAGCTAAATCTTTGTTTCAATGGCTACTTGATTTCTTTGGATTACTAGTACAAATATTCTGATACTTATTTTATAAAATTGCAAAAATTTACAGACTTAATTAAAATACGTTTATTGTGTATGGTATTTTTTATAAAGGCAATTCAGGGGATATTTAGGAGTGGCATGGCCTACTTGATTCGATCTATTCTTTTGGGCGGTTCAAGAGAGTACAGCTGAAAATTTTAACTTTACACCACTTTTTCCTTGATATTTAGAAAGAGCAATGTTTTGCCATTAACTTTCATTCAAAACGTTTTTTTTTTTGTATTTTCAAAAATAAAGAAGTTACAAAGCCTCGAAGTTTTCCCCAATTTCATATTTTTCGAAAATATTTCGAAGAGTAGGCTGTGGTTCGAAATTTTGTTTTAACCATATTGTAGTGCGTGAAAAATGTGACAGTTTTTATTAAAACGAATTTCCGATATATTCTATAATAAGAGAGATATTTCAATTTGGCCCTCCGAAATGAGACAGACTGTATATGTGATCTATTCCGTTACTCCACAATTCTCGATCAGTACTGCTAACACATGCACTTTATAGAATATATTAAAATACACTTCCTCTATTCAATATGAAAAGCATTCGTATAAATTGTTTCATAGGAATAGCTTCACATCAGTGGTTCTGCATTACCAGACGTGGGTCTTTACACATTTAAATATACATAATACAAACATATATCTTCCTACCATTCAATATTTCATTCTCAAGGTATACAAAATTTTGTAAATAAATTCCACATGAAATATCCAGCATGGTACACGTAACACAACCCGGAGGTATAAATATGAATAGCGCCGGTATATCATTTTAGTTAGAGGAGTTATTGAATGAAAAGGAAATATACGCTGAGGCATTATTTCAACTTATCGAAAACATCCTTTCGAGTATAACTGTTCCGAATTTTAAATAAGTTGCTGACATTCACCCAAACTATTTCAATTTTTATACACACACATTCTCCCACATTCGCGATTTATATATTTGTTTGTTCAATTCAATTTCCTGAAGTCTGACTGCCGCGTGCAAGTTGATGACGGCAGGAGCTCGCCTTCGATTCGGATGGCGTGCACAAAATTCTAATCAAAACTTTGTTATTCAAGATTTAATGCTACGAAATTAGTGCATGCACGAAGAAATAGAAGTTGGCAGAATGCAGTAATGGCAGTTGCTGCGAGTGGTTTTGGATAATTTGTTTCTAGAATTCGAAAACCGTTGACGATAAAACTTTATACAAAAGTTGTTAACGGATTAAATTGCAGTTTAGTACCTTATCTAAGACCGACGGTTTCTGGTATACGTAGTTTAAATAATTTCTATTAGGAAAGGTGTATGATGTAACTATTGCCCCAACATTGCCAATTAATTCGTTTTTTCGGGAGTTCCTTTTCTGAAGCATAGTTAGAGCAAAGTTATTGATATTGCTATATTTTTAAGTACATTCGAGAGTTGGTACGATATTTGTTGAATCAGAATTCCTGAAAGACCGCAACGTGGAATAAATCGCACTGCACGTATTTGGAAGAAGTGGCGTGTCTTAAAGTTTTTCTAGGAATTCCGTTTCAACAGATATCTTACCGGCTATACATGCTTGTTAGGCGATCGAATGGTTAGAGGGCTTCACTGCAAAACTGACGTTCTACGTTGCAAACCCCGGCATTCGCAGTATGGCGAATGCCTCAATCAGTCGCTATAAAAATTAAGTACTTGCGTTTATTGCAATTAAGAAGCAATAATGCAGTTGTCTACTGGTACCTATACAGATCTTACTTGCTTATTTAGTCCTGAGCCTTTCTACCTTTAGGTATAAGGCTGCAAGGGTTCCACCTCTGCCTCCATTGTTTCCTGTCCTGTATTAGTTTCCGTATGTATTCCCATGGCATTCCTCTTTTCTTTAATTCTCTTAGTCTTTCCCTTCTATTTTTCCGCGTGCTCTTGTCTCGAATACTCGTTTTGCTAATATCTTTTCTGTCATCCTGTACACGTGACCAAACCATCTAATTTGCACTTCTATGATTTTCCCGTCTATGGTCGCTATTCGTAGGTTTTGCCTAATTATTTCGTTCCTTATTCTGTCCGTCCTTTCTATTCTCAATTCTTCTCAGGAATCTCACTTCCATGGCGTTTATTCTCCATTTTTGCCTCTCAGATAGTGTCCATATTTCGCTGCTATATATGATTGTTGGGCGTACAGCTTTTTTGACTACTTCAATTTTTACCATTCTCGGTACCTCTCTTTTCCCTAAAAATCTTGCTTTCATTGTATTGAAGGTGTCTCCTACTCTTCCCATTCTTTCATTTATTTCACTGTCCAATTTACGGTTCCCAGGTATTTGAAGCGTTCTTCTTGTTCAATTTGTTTCCCGTTTAATTTTATTTCGTGGGTTCTTTTTGTGTTGGAAATTATCATAGTTTTTGTCCAATAGTAATCTTCATGTTGATCTTCAATACTTATTCTTCTAATACCTTAAGGCTATGCTGTAGGTTTTCCTAGGTACCTGCCAACAAAGGTATATCATTCGCGAGCATAAGTTCTGTCAGTTGAGTTTGTCTCATTTGCCAATATGCCAGTGTTAATTTTCTAATCTTTTTCTTTGTCTTTTCCACTGCTTCATTGAGTATCGCTATAAACAAACGCGGACTCAATACACAGCCCTGTTTGACCCCCTTCATTCCTTGTCTTACTAAGTGTGTGTTATTTTTGTACATATCCTTTATTATTATTATTATTATTATTCCTTTTTCCATTATTTTGGCCATAACTTCCCCGGAACACTCGATATAGCTATGCCCCTATAGTTGGTCCAGTTTCTTTCATCGCTTCTCTTATCTATTGGTAAGATAATGTCTGTCTTCCAGTTTTTGGCATCTTTGCCTTTTTTAGTAGGTATGTCGCTTATGAATTCTGCCACTTTGTGTGTTCATCACCTTTATCATTTCAGGAGTGATGTTATCCTTTCCCGATGCTTTTCCGGTTTAATCATTTTCATCACTTCTTTTAATGCTTTTTCTGTTACTTCTTCTTCTTCTTCTTCGCTTACTTGTGTTTCTTTTTCATGGTGTTAATTATCTGTATATATAAGCTCCTCTAAGTATTTCCTCCATATTTCTTCGTTTGTTATTATATTTCCGCTCCCGTCGCCATATTTCTCTGTAATCTATCGTCACTTTTTATCAAAACTTCTCATGATTTCTCTTTTGCCTCTCTAATTGTCATGCTGGTTTCTTTTCTTTTTTTTTTTTTTGATACTTTGTAATCTTCAGATCTTCTTGGTTTTAGGTACTTCATTCATTTGTCTATTTTACTCTTTATTTTTCCTGGTATTTCGTCTGTCGACCATTGTTGTTTTTATGCTGTTCTTCATTATATTCGTTTTACCACAAATTTCTTCCGCTGCTTCCATTATATTTCTCTTAAAGTTTTCCTATTTCTCCTCTATATTTGTATTTGTATTATTTCCGTCATCTTTCAATTTCATGTCCACTATTTGTCGATATTGCGTTTGATGCTTTTCATCTTCTAGTTTATAACTGTTTATTTGGTCATTTACGTTTCTTATTCTCTTATTTTGGTTATTATTATTTGTTATTTTCAACCTTATTATCACTAAATAGTGGTCCTTTCCGATCTTTGCTTCTCTTTTCACTTTTGTGTCTTGTATTCTACTCCAATTATTTTTTTTTTTCACCAAATTGTGAATGTGTGTATATTTTAAGTTTCAATTTTTGGTTTGTTTTCTATGAACAATTGGATTATTCTCTCACCATTTTTGTTTATCGACTCTTCAGCCTCCTTTGCCATAACTTCCTCCATACCTCTGTTGATGTTTCGAACTCTGCCATTTCGATCATCCATTAGTACTATGTTTTCTTGTCCCTTGTCTAAATAATTTTGATGTTCTTCACTGTTAATAGCCTCTCAGTTACGATATCTTCCTCCATAACATCCTTTAGTCTATTGGGAGCAATTATTAGCCCTACTCTGACGCTCGCTTGTTCTCTGGGTTGCACACCTGTCCAGTACATCCAATATGCTTTGGCTATCAGATTACCACCTATAATTCCAAAATGGATTGATGTGGGATGACATGGGAAGCTTTGTGAGAGCAAAGATACGGTATTGTTGATGCTTACAGGTTTTACAGGCCATACCCTTTGTGGAGTGTTAGTGCCCCGACATCACCATTATTAAAATAGATATTTCCTCATATATAGAAAATTTCGGTAGCAAACAAGTTGAATGTATCAGTCTATTCGAATGTTAACACGTGCAAAGTAAATAAATTTGAGAAGCCTTTTACCTTTCACATGTAGTTGGAAGTAATAACCTCTTCGACTCCATCTCAAAATTAATTAAAAATATATGGCACGGCTGAATATCCAAACTAAGCCGGGATTCTAGAAACAAGGTAAATTAAATATCGTCTTGAACTTTCCACTTAAGAGAAGAAACGCAAGCACAGAATATCTAAATTACGTAAATGCAAGCTTGTCTAATTTATAATTTATACAACTTTAGAACATAGCAGTTTGTTAGAATTGCTCGACGAAGGTAGTTTGTATTTTCAAATTTCCTAATCCTGCACATATGTACGTTTGTGAATGTACATATTACGTATATCAAAATTTATACGAATTTTCTTTAGGCAAAATATGTAGTTTTTAGGTTTTCACAAGGCAGAATTGGTTATACGTGTGTATACATTCTTGTAGTGCTAATTAACTGGAAATATATTTGCCGTGCATTATGCGCCTCCAAATCACATAATTGTGTAGTGTCGATTGCGGTTTAGTTTGAAATGTTACTTTGAACATGGGAATTGCGTTCGATGGAAAAGCAAATTTAATGCCGAAGTCTGAATTATGATGTGTTAAATTCATTATCTGGATAAATAGTAGTACAGAAACCAGTGTTCACCCAATGGGTCTATTATCGTGAAATGGTCGATCGGAAATACTAAACTGTGGGACTAATACATACTTTGAATCGTCTAATGAAATCAGTAACGAAATCAGATAGTCACAAGGGGCTGCTTTTGGTCCATGTCACAATTTATATGTAGAATATAGCACATCGCTGTATACGACAATTAATTAATAACTATAATAAAGTAATAAAAAATTGCAAATATTATTAAAAAAGAACTTAGGTTTAAGAAGGATTCTAATAAAATTCCTACAATGTTTGCAAGAAGTTTAAAGAAGGAGCCAGTTCGTATCAAAGTGTGAAAAGTAAGTTCACATATATTTTATTAAATTTCGCAGGAATGTTAACCCCTAATGTACATAATATTTCGGTATACTATGAGATCCTAAAGTGCGGAATTGTAAAACGAAACCATTTCTTTGACAAAAATAGCGTTGCCGAATTTAATGAAAGAAATATGGGTAAAACTAGTAATCTGATGTCTCTTCATATCCGTTTTCAGCTTATTCCAGTGAACGGGTAGTAGTACAAATAACTTAGACATATTAATGGAAATTATTTATTTAAGAAATAATAAGAATGCAAAAATAGATAGTTTTATTGTTGAAAGTTTTTAATTTCAGCAATATTTGATATCTAAAACATCTCCTTAGATTTACATAGTATTGAAAAGATAAATAAAATTTAGTGGAGTATGTAATTAAAATTTTTAATTATTACACTTTTAGTTACGTAAAGCAATTTTTACTAACACTTCTGGAAAAATATTTGTATAGCAGTTTTTCATTTTAGTATCGGAATATTTGTACATTAAAACAAGCGGAGAGAGGAGAAAGATCAATTCGACAATTCAAGTGGATAAACTTTCCTCCATCTAGAGCAGGGGTCTCCAAACTTTTCAGCCTTGGGGCCCATACTGATTACTTCAGTGAGTTTTCTGCGTAGTATACTGGTCACTAAGCTTTACCTAGCAAGTAAATAAATTCGAGTTATTATCATTCCGTTGTTTTATCCAACTTATCACAACAACAATGAGCTACTAGCTGTCGCGGGCCAGATTGATGATACTGGCGGACCGTAGTTTGGACACCCCTGATCTAGAGAATGAAAAGAAGAGCTTTATTTATTTACCTAGAGAATCCAAAAGGTATAACTAATGATTAAATAAATCTATTGAAAGTTTGCGAAAGTACAAGTCGTTATTAATAATAAACTAAATCTTTGACTAATGTAGCGTTTAAATATTATACTAATATTCATCGTCAAAAATCAATTCAAAATGCTTAATAAAGCGTGGAAAGCATCAATCAAAATAAAGTAAGCGGTCAGTGGTGGACATGACAGGTACTAATGAAACAAGTAATTGGGGTAATGACCAAAAAAACCTTGGATTAAATTTAACGTCTAATATACTCGAGGCTCTTTCTTTTAATCAATATGTTAAGGGACGCAACTGGATAAATGTGAGCTCGATGTTCAACACGACAAAGATACGACATATTTTGCCATTTATACACAAATATTTTGTAAATAATCTGGATCTTTCTATGAAAAAGAAAAAGTTGTAATTAAAAAATCTGCTAAAACCTGAAGCAAATGGTTAAATTGGGTAAACAAGAAGATTTAGGAAACAGCGTCATTTCTGATATTATTCTAATCACACTTTATTCTAGTTCTGACATTGTTAGATTGCATTCTACGTTACTACTTTTTCTACAGTTGTTAGCTAATAGTGTTTGTGTGCACTGTAGGTATTTAAAAGAAAAATTGGGAGGAAGTAAGGTTTATGTTTAATATATAGCATAGGGTCGATGTAAAAACGTGACAGTTTTAATATTTTCTTTGAAATTGAACCAGATAGAACTTTAGGTAACTGTTTACTAAAAGCTACGGGTTTATCATGTCACTCTAACAATTCTTTTCTACAAATCATATTAGCCTGGAAGGAAGTTAGAAGCATCCGGTATCGATGGTTCGAGATGATGATCTTAACGCCTTTGAAATGTTGTATCAGAGGCTTGTCCTCTTTTCGTTTCTTCTTCCCGATGCACCAGCACACGTTAGTGGGGTGTACACCGTTCTAGTTGGAAATGTCAGACACCCCTTGCAATTATTTTCTTTTTAATTTTCCCACTATTTATACACATAAATTGATTCCGAGTTGCACATCATTCAACAATTATATACAAATATGATAATAAATATAAAAATGTATAAAAGTGCGTTTAAACTTTTGCCGTGACTCAATAAGCGCTACCGGTTAAGAGTGTTTGTCAAATCTGAGAACTAGATAAGAACCTTCTGTTGGTTACTGCAAATTGTATAAACTCTGTTTGGTGGGCGTTAACACAAACTTTATAATAATTTTTGATTAAACAGTAGGGTGATATTTTAACATATATGTATAACAGTTTTGTACTTAGCTTAGCATACCGTAATAAATAATCGTTTTGTACATCATGACTAAAACCTTCATTTTCTGATAATAGATATAATTTATAGATAAAAATAACTTTGAACATTTCTTTGATCAATTTTTGACTATAAATCCAGATTGGTATTTCCTGTTTTTCAAAAGCAGAGACGTAAATGTGCGCACATGCACAAAAATACAATATGGAACTATTATATAATAAAATTGGTTCCAACATCTGGATTGACGAAGTAGCATTAACCAACACAACCCTTATTTCCCAGTTTGCGAAACAAACGAACGAGCGAGATGTAGATACCCTATTATAGCTACTGAGGACGAAGCGTTTCAGGCGTCATCAATTAGGTAAACTGCAATCTGTGTCTAACAACCCCAAGCAAGTTCCACTTGACGTTGCTAACGGTATCAATCGGATGTAACAACTAACTAGCTAGAAATGAGCCGTAATAAACACATTATGGTCGGCGTGCAAGAAACGGACTAATTCATTCGCACTGAACTTAACCTAACCCAAAAACTTTCCATGAAAACACCACGACTTTTGTCTTTATAATATGCATAAAATAAGAAGTAATTCTAAAGTACCTTATAGGTTTGTTCTTCCCACCATCCAGATATAAGTCTACTATTATCCCGATGATAATGAAATGAGCTGTTGGGGTTTCACCTATTTCGCTTGTAAATTGGTTAAACAGTAATTCTGCTGCTTTAATTGCGAGAAAATCTTATCTTAAGAGCTATCGACCTATTCATACTTATGCTGACGCGTTGTCTCTTATCAGTGTGCCTACCTCCACTCGGTGCAGTGTACAAACAACTTACGTTATATTTTTAAATAAAGGGAAGTAGGTATATTGAACAACGCCACTATTCTCGGAAAATAACCGCGTAGAGCTTACAGTAAACAGCGATGTTTCTGACCTCAACCTTTTAGCTCTTTCACGTTTTGATAAACGCCATGAAATTTACTAAGATGCTTTTTATGTTTTAACCCAGCATATACGTCAGATACCGACTACAACTCGTACGTACCTATGAAGTAGGAAAGAGATGGTTCCTCGTTAAGAGAGAGTTCGCGTGCCCGCCAGTCCATTAGTTAAGTTCATGTTTAGGAGTTTAGGCGGAACGGCCGAGTTTGCAATTAAGTAAACCGCCAAATAATCAATCATCCCTTCAAGAAAACGGCCTGGGTGCCGGATTAAAAATACCAGAGGGTGGAGGCATTTTCTGCTGCACGCTCTTGCGAAAAGGCTATCGAACAGGCATCACACTCGAGGAAAAGGAAACGGAAAAAACTCGTATGCGGACGCGAACATACGTACATGTGTAATTATATCACTCAAGAGCTATAGTGGTGTTTTATAATTCAGACAATATCAAATTAGAATGGCTTTCTTCCTGACGATCTCTCGCGCAATATATTAAATTTCTACTAATAAATAAATGAAAAATAAGTCGCTTATGTAGCGACTTATGAAGTAGAGAGACTGTATTTGTATTAGACTGTTAAGAAATATTATAAATCAATAGTGGCTACTACGATATTATGTCTTCATGTACTTCATAGTCTTAAATATTGCCAACATTGCGCAGATAGTAGGTTCTAAAAATTTTAATTTTTGTGATCGCTGAAATATAAATCTATCTCGTAAATTGAGCAACGGATTATGAGAAAGAAAATCTATATCAATAACTATAGAATCAGCGAGGAATCCAAAAGATAATTAGAAACAAGACGAAGGAAGAGAGAGGGGGTTAAAGTAAGAACCGGATACCAAGACAATTGGATTTGGAAGGAGAGAGAAAACCAATAAACAAAAATGACGAAGAAGGCTATGCGGACCTGACACAGGACACAGTCAATGGAAAAACAGACGATGATGAAAATCTAGCAAATATCAGGAAAGATGAAAATAAATGAGAAGTAGAATACACCGAACATTAGTAAACAAATAAGATCATAGTAAGAAAACAGGCATCTGGAATGTTAGAAGTATTACTGGAAACGAGGACGAGACCAGTGACGAAATGAAAATACAGAACATAAACTATTTAAGAATAACAGAAACTAAAAAGAAAAGCAGAGTCTGCTTGGAGGGCGCAAGGTGTAAGCCTAATAGTGAAACCAGACAAGATAAAAAATACAGTAAATGAATGATATGTAAATGACAATACTATCATTCAACATGAAGTTGGACAATATCAATATTCCCATCACACTTATAGCATACGAACCAAATAACAATGCGAAGAAGGAGAAAAAGATGGGTTCTTTCAGATATTATAATCAGAACTCAACAACGAAAGAGAAAACATTATATTGGCGGGACACATGCACGGCAGAGTGCGAAAAAGAATGGAAGAATGCTTAGAACCATTTCAAGAAGGAATGAAGAATTTAAACGGAAACAGAGTGCTCGACTTCTGAATGACCTTATTGTAACAAATTCAAAGTTCGTGAACATAAATTTACCAAGGAATTATGGCCTAGAAAAGAGAAATCTACTATTGACCTTTTCACAATAGATAGGCAGAGTTGGAAGCTGATAAAAGATGTGAGAATAACAAGAAGTGCCGAGAGAGGCATCGATCAGTAGAAGAAGAAACTAAGGAAACTCACAAGTACAATAATAATAAAATAACATCGAAAATGTTGGGAGATACATCTTTAAAAGGATTAGTTTCATTAACTTACATATTCAACACTATCCCATGACAAAATTTTGGTTCAAACAGCTGAAATAATCTTTATCCTTGAATCTGGTACAGACCCAAATAAGGTATTTTCATACCGGCCAATAAGTTTTTGGTGAATATTTTCAACACTAGAAAACTTTAAAGACTCCTTCTGCAAAGAATAAATTCCAATCTAAGTACTGAGGAATGGATTCCCCTGCATCAATTTGGCTTGAGAGAAAACACCTCTAATATCCAGCAAATCCATAGAGTTAACCACAAAGTAAATCAATCACTCGAACAAAAGAACTAAGATACATTAGTATATTTAGATATAAGCCGAGTGTTTGACACACTAGGCTGCGATACAAAATCAAGGAATTCCTATTAATTATATATTATAACATAACCTACTAAAATCCCATCTTTTTAGATATTGTCTCTACCACTAACAGGTCAATTAAACAACAACAGTCGAGTTAATAGCTATATCTTCAGAACGTTAAAATAACGTTTTCGGATAACCTTCGTCAGTGAAAATATAACTACACATATGTATAAACATTATCTATGAATTATTAACAAAATAACTAACCACTAAGATTTCTTGATATACAATTGTCCCAGAATTGATGTTAAAAATAGTGTGATGGATTAAAAATTTTTGAATTTCAATTTAAGATTGTGACATTAAGTCCTGCTTGATGTGAATAGAATTTTAATGGATATTTTTAGTTTTGAAAAACAAGTTGGCCTCAGCGGTGAAGAGAAAACTATTTTCTTTTCAGGTAACGTATCCTTTTTGTTCCTGATATCTCAAAATATTTAATGAAAAATTATTCAGAATGAGAAATTATCGCTCCATACAAAATTTCAGAAAGATTTACCTACTTTGATTAAAACGTCATTTTTAGGTTAAACAAAATGAATTGTATGTATTTACTTACATATTCAATTTACGAAACGTAATAACATTGTTGTACACAATGTAATAATAAATTATTTAGTCAAAATAGCTGCCGCCATTTTGTACACACTTTTCTATACGATGTCTGAATTGTCTGAAACTGTTACGAATTTCCTGGATGTGTATTTGATGTACACTGTTTCTTATCCTTTCCTTTAGTATTTCTCTACTGTATGCTATGGCCTGAGAATAAACCAGTTGTTTGAGGGCACCCCATGAGAAAAACTCTAATACTGTGAGGTCGGACGACCTTGAAGCCCCGCAATCGGACCATTTCTAGCTATCCACTTTTTTCCAAACACCAAATTTATCCATTCAGCTACGCGAGCTGTCAAATGTGCAGGAAATCCGTCTTGTTAGAAATACATTGCTTGTCTTTCTGTCAGCGGCAAGTGATGTAAGTGCTCTTCCCTGAATCTTTCAAGTATCTGTACATAAACATTCTGACTTAACAGCCCCTGTATGAAGACATGTCCGATAATGCCAAAACGATTGGAAACGGCACACCATACATTCACTCTTTAGTAACTGTCGTCTACAATTGATCCGAAAGTTTGGATTTTCTGTAGACTAATAGCGATAATTGAGAGGAAACAACGCTATTTGTAGCAGAAGATGCTTCGTCTAAAAATGTTCTTATAAAAATTTTGTAATGGACATTCAAAATTAGTGCATTTTTAAGGTCACGCGTCGTTGTCCTGCTTCCACAATCCATGGATTATAAGGCGGTATAGGTGTAAATTGTTAACTTGTTCGGTGGTGAATTGTGATGAAAAGAAACTTAACACTACATGGTACGCGCAACTAACGAAAAGTAAATTAAACTAACGACGATAGCTTAAAGAAATTTCACGAGATTGAGCACTGTATTGATGAATTGATGTAACAAACTGTCTTTGATTGCCAAAGAAGGGGGCTTTGTAGCCTTACAAGGGGATTTCACTCATTAGGACTAAGTGGGCTCGCAGTGAAACTTGAACCCAAGTTTTTCAGCACGTATCATGGCTATCATATTTTAGCATATCGCAGGGAGGGGTCGGAGGGACGGGGGGCAGTCAAACTTCTACAAGATTTGCGTATAGGCGATACATTTTTATAGCTATAGCCTCAGTGGAAACATAACTGACTACATCAAATATGATAGCCATTCCAGTCAATATGTTAATGTGATTTATGAAAAATCTTTGTCGAAATCTTAAGAATTCTATTCAAGGAATAGGGAACACCCAAAAGAAAAACCTAGTTAAAGGTTTCCTTCTTATGAAATGTAAAATTCTGTTTTTTTTTAAAATTATTTTCTTTTTTTTTTAATAATTGTATTTTCAAAATCAAAGCAACCATATAAATATTCATAATTTTGTTCTGTTAAAACAGTTATTGCACCAAAATCATTATACAATCTTTGTTGAAATATTGTTTTTTTAAATAATGAAAGGAATAATACACAATTAACTACAGCCTACCTTTTTTCAGGGTGCATGTATTTTTATAGAAATAATTATCAATTGTCCTAAAATTCGTTTTTATTGGGATTAGTTGCCCCATCAGTCAAGATTGTTTTCCGCCTATACACAAATTTGTTATTCACTAAGGAAATCAAGTATAACAATAAATTAATGCAATGTCACAACATTAAATTGTAGCAATAAAAAAATGGTTATTCATTTTTCAACTTACTAAAAGCATTCAATATTGAGCAAATTTGTAGGTTGTAATACCTCAGAAGCTGTACTATTTATTGCCACTGAAACATGTGTCCACAAATTAATAATATTTAACAGATTACATTTAAAAAATTGTTAGTTAAATACGTGTTTTGAAACTAACAAGTATTTGTATGATGCGAATTGTATCAAAGCGATTCAGTGTTACCCACTACACCGGCTTTGAAATGGACTATTAGTCCTTTCTTCTTCCCTTTGAAATATCAACCTGTTCTAAAAGTTGCACAATGCCATGGATCAATATAAATCAACCGCACTTCCAAAATTACTGCAAAACTTCTAACAAAGGCAAATTCAAAATAATAATGTCGATTCTTGAATTAGAGATGGTGGTTGCACAAAGAGCCTTCCAAAACAGACCGCGGGTGTTGAGTTGCGATAGCAAATCAATTTATCTGCGCTTTTCAATTGGCACCACGCTGTCACACGTTTTCGCGAATAAAAAATGTTTTGTCAGTCGCGCTGCGCATTGATGGATTTATGTCGTATCAGTTCTAGGGTAATTTTGTGTGCCGACATCGGAGCGCTCGTTCGTCCGAAATCGAACGATATGTATTTAAAAGGGGAGAGGGAAATGAAAAAAACGTCAATGTGACGGCTCAAAAAGGAAAAAAATGTCATTTGTCATTTTCAATGGGTGTCGATTTAATGTTCGCGTATTTGAATTCGTTTACGTTCATTTTGTCCGAGTTACATTTTTGAACGTGTCGGCGATTAAAAAGTACGTTTTTTAAAAAAGAATATTTGAATATGTGAAAATGCTGCTGCATACATGAGTTGGTGGGATAGTAACTATTCCATTTGTTGAAAAGCTGTAGAATATCTTTTGGTTTATCAGAAATAGGCACAACTTGTTCTTTCGAGAAGCTTTGCTAGTGTATCGAAATTTACAAGTTATATCTTTTTTAATATGCGTAGATTTTACGGTGCTACTATGAACCTAGGTCCTTCCACTATGAACCAATTTTCTTTTATATAAAAAATATGAGATACTATAAACTAAACCAATCATTGCAATACCCCATCTCAAATGGGATCTACATTCATAAATGCGTATGTCGAAAACCAAGCTGTTAAAAGGTAAGAAACCTGGCGTCCTATGCCTCATATTAAGATGACACTATTGCTTTAGACAGTTGCATGTAAATGTTTCCCAGTCCTGGAAGGCAATCCCCATTCGCGAAGAATATGAGGTCTTTCAGCGCAACAGAGCTACATGACCCTCTAAAATTAGCAATTTGTAACTTTGTCTTGTTCATAGTAGAAAGTACTAATGCAATTGTAATGGGAAGGGCCGTTACATGCCGCTTATGTCTTCAACCTCAATGAAATAAGCGAATCAATATCAAGTTGTGGTCTGTTTTCAAGTCCATAAAGGAGATCGCTGAAAACTTATTTATAATTTAACATTCTTCTTAGAATATTTTCCATAAGGTGGTAAACTTTGTGCACTTGACGATAATGGAAATCAAAGTTAGTATTATTCAGGAACATTGTATTGAATTTTCAAGTTGTTGTGGTACTTTGATTTTTGCAGAATTGCATTTTTGAATATTATAGCATTGACTCCTGTTTATCGATCAAACGTATCCAATAAAATGACGTTATGGTAACTATTAAATAGTTGTAGATATATGACAAATAATTATACACGAAACCACCTCCTAACATTTCAAATTGTACAGAGTAACCCAAATATTATCTTTCTCCAGCACATTCCCAACAGTTATGCGATGGTCATCTCAAGGCATTCTTAATTCTAATATTACATTTTGTTACATCACTGAACGGCTAAAAGAAAAAGAAGCAACAGTCCTAAAAGCTTGCCCTATAGTAGCGATTAATAAGAAAGAAATGCATCTGATTATAGTCAGCTATTGATAATTGCAATTGTGTAGATGCAAGTCACAAAGGCATCATGTCATTATGTCTTGTGAGAGCGATTACAAGGATAGTATTAATGCGTATGTTGTATATCGACCACTGATATACGAGCATATACAAACTTTTCCCATCCTTGAAAACTGCCTCCAAACGTAAAGTTATAAGCGCTTCAGTTTCTCTAAAATACCACAAACTGACATTGATATGACCAGCAATCGATAAAATGACTAGCAGAACTTAAACGAGACGTGAGAAAATCTATTGCAGAAAAGCTTTGTGAAAAGCTAGCTTGCGTAATATAAAATTGGATTATGATGAATTACTTCGAAATAGTTCCGGTTTGAACGAAGTTACTTCCTGCTATACGGAAACGTTTATTTAGGTCTGAAACTGATGTTGTTGAATATTGTGATTCTGTACCGACAAGGAAATTTACCAGCAAATTGAAGAAAGAGCAAGAACTATACAATATTTTACATTTTAGCGGGGATAGTTTTTGAGTATGTATCTGTAAGTGGACGTAATTTTAATTTCAAAATTTAGACAATTAGAAAACCAACGGGAAAACATAGTAGTATATGCTAGCAGTAACACCGACGTTATTAGAAATACTAGATTGAATAATTTTATGAAGAGAATGGAATTTGGAGGACTACTCATGAAATGGATTGGCGGTATAAGCTACTGGAAATTTCCATATTTTCAAACATCAAAAAGTGGACATTCTCAATTTACGTTTTCTGACCACAGGTCATAAGTTGAAAAAACTCAATGTGTTTGCAATTCCTTTCTGCACATTTATGTTTGTACTTGTGAGAGGGATTCGATATGAGTTCTCTTACAATGCACGTATTACGCACTTTTTACAGTTATTTTTTCTACAGAAGTGGACAACTTGCGTTGCCACAGCCTCCTGCAGTAACTGCAGTCGCGCTCTTCGGCTACCCGCCGTGGGAAAATTGCAAATTACAAAATTTTGATCTTCTCTTGCCATCCGTAGACGTACGTTTCGCGGTTATACCGCTCGTCAGTACGGCTTTGCAAGAGCTGTAATTTCGTATACAAATTTTATGTATATATCGTCTGAACATTGATGTTTGTACATGTGAGAGGGATTCGATATGAATTCTGCAGTTACTGCAGGAGGCTGTGGCAACGCTACTGTAAAAAATGCGTAATACGTGCATTGTGAAAGAATTCATATCGAATCCCTCTCACATGTACAAACATCAATGTTCAGACGATATATATATATAAAATTTGTATACGAAATTACAGCTCTTGCAAAGCCGTACTGATGAGCGGTATAACCGCGATACGTACGTCTACGGATGGCAAGCGAAGATCAAAATTTTGTAATTCCTTTCTGCAGAGAACCCAGTACTCCAAACCACAGGCAGTTTAGAAATCGTACCTGTTCGCTTTCCAATCGCAGTAGATCACAAGTGTAATAAAAGTACCAGATCGTAACAGAGTATTCTAACTCGCTCTGTACCAGGATATAATACAAGATCTTGATGATTGTGCTATCCGTGAATGTTCTACTATTGCGTATAAGGACGCCTTGCCATCTGCTAGCATTATCGTAAACCGAGGATACTTGTTGAGGGTCCGCGATGGAGTCCAGGTGTAAACAGATATCAATTTCAAAAATCCATTATAGGTGATATTTCGAGTCGTAAAGTAAAGTCGTAAAAAGGACAAACACAACCCAAGCCTATTTTCTTTCTGCACTAATAAACCATGGTCAACCAAACACTCTGATAATATCTCTATAAACAACGTCAGGCTGCGAACGATCACCTATAGCTTTACACATAGCCTGGGCAAAGAGGGGTAACAGCGTACAATTACGAAACAATTTAGGACAGGATCGCCGACTCCCTACTTAAGTCAGTACTTGCATGCGAGTAATTCTGCGTATATGTAGGCTGTCGTAACTAATTTTATAATTACCGCTGTTTGCCCAGAATGTTCATAACTTTGTTGTGTTAAGCACGAGATCTTACTCACAGTTGACTGAAACAACATGAATCCATATTAATTGACGGCTAATCTCATTTGAACATATTTATAGATTACATCATATATCACTTGTTCAAAGACTTATTATTATTTATTTTTCTTGTAAATATTCCTTATGAATGATGTTAATAAGTATCTAAATTATTTTCCAAGTAACTGTATTAGAGTTATAAAGTTGGAGTTTTCACCAGGAAAATATTCAAATATGGTGAACAATTTTCATATAAATAGCAACTTCTACACCATCAGAAGCCCTGACAGTTATTAGATTATAAATATAATTGAAAATTAACCATTACTTTATTACAACATTAGGTAATTTGTTGGATGGTTCAGAATTAATTTTTCCGTCACCAGGCCATCATAATTTTTAGACTTAGAAACGAGATGCACTGGGTTGGGCAGATGCGAATGCGCTTGATTGGGGAACCGAAAAACCGGTTCCGGACTTTCGATCCTGTTTAATTCAATGCGATCTCCGCCCATAATTAATTAGTACATGCATCTACACTTACTACATTGGAAGTTTGCGTAAAATTCTTGACCTAAATATAATCCAATGACCATCGCAAATAATTAGCTCACGACTTAACATAATACCAGTTAGTTTAGGCAACTAGAAAAATAGATGTACTGAGTCTGATTAAAACATAACTATAACAATTTATTAAAAAGAAGCCGTGAAATTACTTGATACAAGCACTGCTTTCCTGAAGATTCACTTACTTTCAAATGCTCCTTTTGTTGCGCTTCGCTGACTATACGAATCAGGCGTAAGTGGGAGCTCTAGATTTCGTTAGAGTAGTGCTGTGTCACATGAAAGATTTTCCTTAACTTAATTATTCATTTACTGCAAACGGGCGCTGTCGTAATTAGTGAGACGTTGCAGCATTCTATGTGTTACAAAAAATAATTAATGAAATTTATACTTCAGCTACGTACTGTAATTTTGTGCTCGATATTTCCACTCGTTTCAAGAAAATATTTGAATGTTGGTGTGATGTAGTACATACATACTTACGTATGCACATATTTAAGCGACTGCTGAAATTTGCTCTGCTACTAGCACCAGTTTGTTTAAATTGCGTCTGTATTTGTATTTATAACTTTCTGTATTTACGAATTTAAACCCGTATTCTACTACAAGTAGAAATCTTAAATGAAAAGTTGGTACTAGTTATTTTCGAAGTAAAATTCCTTATCTAACGTAATGTGCAAGCTCTCTTTCTTCGGTTGATTACGCGGAAAATATCTTTCTTCTTTTCCTCTCATTTTCCGGGCAATATATGCATAAGCTGCGGATATTTGTTTGAAAACCTTTTGGGTCGCTCAGATTATTTTAATTTCGTCCTGCAAGATCCTGCAAGAATTGTTTGATAAATAAGCGAGCAATGAAAAGAAAGGCAACCTATCTGCAGAGGATTTGCAAATGAATAAGGAAGTCATGTATGTCTAATATTTTATATTATTTTTAACCTTCCTATACTCACGTCAAAATGAAAGACGTATACTATACTATATAAATCGGTCTCACAGACCGTATGCGTGAGTATAGGAAGGTTAATACCAAGTAACTGAAAGCCACTTTGGGGAATTTTATGTTTGAATAGACGGATTGTTGCTGCTATGAAGGGTTTGGATTTAGTAATATTGTGATTGGTTGATTATTTTTCAAAAGCCATTTTATTTAAAATTTTACGTTGTTAATTCCGATGTCATCAACTTATACCCTTCCTTATGAACATTTTCGAAAAGGAAATTCGTTCTCTTTCGGCGATTTAATTGATTCTACCAAAGGAAATTACAACGAAGAGTCGCTCTTGCTCGGGTATGCAGTTTTGGATAACGTGATAATACAGAACATGATGTAAACATAAATAGTAAACGCTCAGTTTTGCTATTGTTCATTATAATGGCGAGAACATTATTATATGAAAAAGTTTCCTTTCAAGGAATTTATAATAAATGCAAACAGTCTATTCTCTGATAATCATTTTGCGAGTTGGATTCGAAGAGACTTCTTGCTATTATTGGTATCCTGTACATACACCGATATTTTTATTTTTGTGTTGGCTCTAAATACGGACAAATGGTTGTTATAGGACTCAATAGGCGAAAGAAAATGTTAGTATTTACGTAAAATGGTCGAAACGGATCGCTTACAACTGCATCGGGTTCGCTGTTTTGAAGTACTTGCAAACGTGAATATGTGCTCGAACAACTTCGTCATTTGAAAGCTAGGTATTCCCATATCAAGAAATGTAAGCTCTACATTACGTGTTAGGTACATGAATTCGAATGAAGTTATTGTGCAGCATGTTGTAGATCCTATATTGCAATTTCAAAATATTTAGTTTTTTTTTTTATGAAAATTGTCTCCTACATAGAAATTTTCGTTTTCGTCCTGCTAATATACTGAAGATTAGAGTCATTTATGTGTCAAGAGAAATATGAAAGGACAAGAAATTTATAAAATGTTCAGCACTACTTGAGCTTGTAAACCTAAACACATACATTTTCAGGAGCGATAAGAACAACTTATTTCCAGCGCAAGAAAAATGTCGCCTCCAGTTGCTACATATATCGGCTTAGAGCTGCCTTTATGATAAAGCATATTTTTAGGATTTGCGTCGATAAAAGTGATGTAAGACGCCGACAGAGGTTGGCGGAAAAGAGGTACACACGTATAGAGGGAAGAGATCAAGCAGGAGGCAAGAAAGATATAACACTTTCGGGTTTATTCGACAAAAACATTTTATTTTCTATCTCCTTGCCCATACGATTTCATTCATAAGTGTGACCTAGGACACGCACCCAAGCAATATTCATAGGCTTATCTTGAGCGACGTAAGGCACGATCTATATGGATTTTTCTCCTTGATGTGGGGTTGTCCTTTTTATATTTATATTTATACGGGGGCTCGTATGTATGTGTGTACGCGGATACGTTCGATTCACGCTATTTAAACGACCGACATAAATAAATATCTTTTCCGGGGGATTTTCTTTTCCGCTACTTATTCAGGGGATTTTATTCCGTTTTGTTTTTTGGCGAGTCGTAAAGGAAGAGCCGTTTGATATATGTATGGATGTCTAGGAAACAAAGTAATACTTTCTGAAATGTTTCAATTTAACAATCTTTTTTGCCAAGTGAATATTTTAAACGGCACGCATGACATCTGTCTACTTTATCGTAAATGTTGCATTGGCCAGAAGCCAAATTAGGACCAATAACGAAAGGATCTTCTAGTAATTTGCGCTTGTCAAACAAATCGGACGTATTTGTTTCAAGAGACAGATGTGTTTCCCTATCATCAAAATGATTAACTAAGCTTGTAAAAGATTCTTATTCGATTGATTTAAAAACTTTATTTCGAAATGAATTTATTACTCCTTTTTCATGGAACTACTGATACAAATATTCCTTGTATTTATGTGTTATAAGGTGTAGCAGGATATTGTCGCCAATTATTAATAATATATTAATTACAGCTGTATCAAATTTATCTTTGGTTTAATCTAATTCAAGTATCGAATGAATAGTTTTCGTGAAAACAGAATTATCTGAGCTAGTCTGCGAGTAAAAGTTATTGCAAATTCATGATAATGATCATGAATAATGTCAGGAGTAACTAATATTACTCAACAATATACCAGTTTATATTATGTGAACTTATCTTGGATAAACAAAAGGCTTTTATTAAATCAGAAAAATTCGTTACCATGTAAAGCGACGGTCAAGTATACATATGTAATAGTTTGAAGTATTGGTAAATAATAAGTATGTACTAAGTACTTGAGCAGTTGCAAATCATATTTACATTTGTAAGTGGAGTATCTACGTAAATCGATTAGACTTGAAGCTAGAGACGTGTGGTTAATCCTAAGTCAAAACTTCCCTTTAACAAGGGTTTGGTCTGTATAAACACTAGCACTACAGTATACTTGCGGCACTGCTGGCCGGTTCGTGTTCGTACTTGGGATTACGTGAGGCGTAGTAACAATTACCTGCATTTCCTGGATTGAATCCAATACATGTTCGTTTTCTTCGAAACACATTTGTGTTAAATGACGTATAAGCTTAGTTGCCCCAATTTGATTTTAGTTAAATTGAAGCGTTGCGCCATACTGTTTGGAATTAGACCAGCGAGTTCCGTGGAAGCTTGTAGTGGCATTATTTTTCGTAAAATTTTTCCAATCGATAAATATAACGTCATTTCTGTCTGCAACGTTTGTATTTCCCGATATCGCATCCTATATTGCATCCAGCTAACTGCCGAGCTATAAGGTCACGGAGTAATACATCGTATCAATGTACTAGATCAAAGTTTTACTTTCCTTTATGGAAGCCGCCGTCTAATTAATGCAGCTTCTGGGATGCTCTAATGAGATTTGGTAACTGCAAACCTATTAAAGTGATCAATTTAAATTGGCTAAGGCTCGATTTGTATGTGCATATATATAGTAAGCTTATTTCATACTGGTTTATGAATTCAATATTAATCTTAATACTTACCACTATTCGCAGCTTTCCTTTGGTAATATGAACAAATTTTATATCAAAAGTATTTATTTATATTAGTAACAGAAGAGCGCTTCAAATACGAAAATCTTATTGTAATAATTTATAAATGGAAGTTCATTGTTTTACAACTGTTCAGTTTCTAATTACTTCTATGATAAAAAACTATCCTTGTGGAGATATTGGGATTAATTAAACTAATACTGCTACTTTTCCAAAAATAAGGAAAACATCAGTGGCTTTCTTATCTTATGCAGATAATTTTATAAACGACATGATGTATAGTGATAAAATCCCAGAGTACCCACAGATTTCTGATTATGTTAATAGTAAGCCAGCATAACAATCAACGCAATCATTACTATGTGAAAATAAGAAGAATAAAAAAGATAGTGGGCATTACAGTAATTTTTAAAACTATTCACCTTATCAAAAGCAAAATTTAAAGTCCATCAGCAGGTTTGTTTTTATAAACTGAAAGACTGGCACTCTAATCTATCACATTTAGCTACAATTTGCAATGTATTTTGTCAGAAGGTTGTCATTTCGGTATCAGTTGGGCTACATTACCAGATTGATTGTTTCTCACTTTGATGTTCAGAGAAAGAGAACGAGTATGGTAAGATTTCTTCTTACTTTTAACGGAATAATTCTGTTTTATAGGTTTTACAACAAGTGACTGTGTATTGTTCTGTAAAAACCCAAAGCTTCCATTTGCTTGACTCTACGAACTTCAGCTATTCAGTATTGGTGTCGATGACTCTTCAAAATTCAAGAATTAGGTATATGCGCTTATCTTACAATTAGTAACTGTGAGATCTTCGAGAGTTTTTAAATGTTTGGTTGAAATTTATACAACTAAATCACTAATGCATGGTTGTTCGAAATGTATCGTGTAACTCTTAATTCTTCGTGGCGTTAAAGTTTTAAGCAAGATGATGTTTTGTTAAGTAGCGTAACGGTTGCGTGGCAGCCGTAGCTCTTTATTTCTAAGCAACCCAATTTGATACTTTCACAAGTTAAATTAAGAATTTAGAAAAACCCGTGTCAAAATAATTTCGAATGTTTACCAGTTCCAGTTTCACTAAATGTGGCAAATTTTTTTACAACGATTTTGAGAACTATCACCAATTATTGCGTTTTCTATAAATAGGAAAAATATTCTTCAGAAGGCTGGAAATAAGATATATACTGCTTGTTCTGAATTTTTTCATTTTTACTCCACACAAATATAGATTGTAACTTCGGGTTATATTTTTCACAATTCAGTTGGATTATGTCGAACAAATGCGTATGTATATGAGTGGGATTCCCCGAATTATGCATAAAGTAAATACGTAATGTATTCTTTATGCAATTTAGTTTGGTTTTGAGAGTTGATCAGAAAAGATGTTTAGTTGTTGTGGATATTTAAAAAGTAAACTAAACTTAGTGCTCACAATAGTTTTCAAATCTTTGCATTATTAATATGATTATATATTCATTATATATATTTTAATAGCCCCAACACAATGTCTCATAATTCAGTACTAAAAACGAAGAGGAAGGCGATCAGTTTAGTTACCAAGATTAAAATTTTAGATTCACTTGTAACAGGACAAGGTGCAACAGTTGTAGGAAAGCATTTTGGTATTCATGAAGGTACCATAACAACGATTAAGAAAAATGAAACTGCGATCAGAAAATCTGTATGTTCTGGAATAAACATAAATGCTAAATCGTCCTTATACATAAGATATGTTGTCAAAGAAAAGATGGAAAAAGCTGTGGTAAAGAGGACTGAAGATAAATCACAAAAAGAATACCGGTAGACGGAATTACTATCCAGCAAACAGCATTAATAATCTATAGACGTATTAAAGAAGTCGAGCCAGATACGTCATCTCTATCAAAGCAACCTGAATTTTCTGCAAATAAGAAAAATTATTGAAGATGGAGGATACACCCTAGATCAAGTTTGGAATGTAAATAAAAGTGACCTATTTTGGGAAAAAATGCCTAGCAGAACTTTTGTTGCAAAATTGCAGAAAACTGCTGGTGATTTTACAATAGCAAAGGACCGTGTAACATTGCTGTTTTGTTCCAATGCTTTAGGAGAACGTATGTTAAAACCACTGTTAGTAAATCGTGCCTTAAAACCACGCGCGACGAAAGGTGTAGTTTTTAATAAAATGCCAATTACTGGATAGCAAACAAAAAGGCCTGGGTGACCAGTGCAATCTTTACAGAATGGTTTCAGAAATACTTCATCCCAGTAGTTAGACGCTACATGAATGCAAAATGTCTAGAATTTAATTTTTTAAATTCTAGACAGTGCACCCCGTCATTCGGTACCCAAATGTGCAATTTTGTTTTCTTGCGCCTAACGTTACATCCTTAATACAACCGGTAGACCAAGGGATAGTTGATACTTTTAAAACTTACTACATAAAACGTTCATTTCAATACGTGCTCGACAAACTAGACCGTAATGAGGATTTAACAATCATTGATGTGTCGAAAAACTTTTCTATTATGGACTGCATTAATCAAGTTGTTTATACAATTGATGAAGATGCATTCGATGATCAATCATTTGCCGATTTAGAGGAATTATTATTTGATAAAAGCTTGAGTGAAAATGAAATTATAGACCACACGCTTGAGACTCATCATGACAGAGAACATAAGGATAATGACGAAGAAAACCTTTCCATTTTAAATGCAACTTTAATTAACCCTTTGCGGCACAGTGGCACTCTGAGGTGCCACCTTTTTAGAACAGTTTTTTGAGATTTTGAAGTAGTCTTAATTCGATTCAATCAATATTTTTTGGTATCTTATGATGATGGGATGTTACAGAATCAGAATTCATGCACAAAGGTAGGAATTTGTTTATTTATAATAATAAACAAATTCGAAAAAACAGCTCTTTTTCTGAAAAAATTCATTATTGAAGAAATTTCTGAGCGTTTCCTCACAGAAAAGTTCATACAGGGGTTTTCGGGGTCGCTGATTACGAATCTGACTTTAAATTTTGGAAATTCAAGATGGCGGATCCAAGATGGCGGGCGAAAATCTGAAATATCACTGGATTTCATCGAAAATTATTATACAGGGGTTTGTGGGGTCGCTAATTACGAATCTGACTTTAGATTTTGGAAAATCAAGATGGTGGGCAAAAATTTGAAATATTACTGGATTTCATTGAAAATTATTATACAGGGGTTTTTTGGATCGCTCATCACGAATCTGACTTTAGATTTTGGAAATTCAAGATGGCGACATAAGATTGTAAATTTCAGCGGGTGCTCAAAAAATTTGCGGCATGGAAGTATTCGGACTTGATGGTTCAATTCTTACTCATTCTATCATTTTATGTTTCGTAGTTTCTAGTTAATTTTTCATTATTTATTTTACCTTTTCAAGAATGATACTTTGAGAAGCAGTTTCTATCAAATTGTAAACATAATGGTACGTTGCATGTATTACACATCCACTGAGTTTGTTTATTATTCGTTTTTGTACTGCAAAGCACACATCGTCTTTTATTTTCAATGTGTATTTGCATATGAGCTGATTGAAAGTGCCTTTTTCAATAGATACTTGTGGTTTATGAGAACCGATAATTGAAGACTGATGCTTCCTCCCTTTTTCGTTGGACTTGTACCAGAAACCAATTCGTTTACTACTAGCAGTCTAAACTTTTTCAATGTCACATAGTTACCGGTGTTCCTTTTCGTATATATGATAAAAGAATTTACAATCGCCACATGAAGAAAGTGCCAAAATATTCTGTGCCACCATTTCTTAGATTTTCGATCAATTTTATACGTGGATATCAAGCGATCTGCGTTATCAACAAAACCCATGTATTTATTGTAACCAGAGCACATAACAAGACAATCTACTTTTACTGAAGTGCCATCTTTCTGCCTCCGATTTGCAGTTGTAACTTCAGATGGATCATGATAATTTAATAGAAAATATATACCTTTTTTATCCATCCATTTTATCCAACAAATACCAGTCTTGGACGTTCGAAAATCATATTGTCCATGTTCCATTTGTTTGTCAGGCATTACAGATTTTGGTAATCCAGTTCGATTAGATCGTACAATACCACAAGCGGATATTTTTCTTCTTTCAGTGAAATCAATAAGTCAATGCCAGTAAAGAAATTGTCAAAATACACGTGATGATTCTTGCCAACAAGTTCACGGATCAGATCCTTCACAACACGTGCTCCTAACTGTTTTTCAGAACTTTTGCGTTTTACCCGTGTAAATTTGAAACTCACAAACAAAACTAGATTCATCTGCTCGAACCCAACATACCCACGTTTTTTGATGATTGATATTTACTTGGTTTCCAATATGTTTTGAAAGTTTCTTGAAGGCTATCCAGTAGTGGCCTCAACTTATATAATTTATCATAGTTCGGTTGACCTTTCTTAGGTTCTGTCCGATTATCAGAAATATGTACATTACCTAAAATGAATCCAAAACGAACAACAGGCATCAACGAACTTATAAATGAATCATTCAATTTTGGATCACATGACCAATAATTACGATATGAAGGTAATTTTTTTATCCCCATCAGAATATTGATTCCTAAAAAGTACGTAATTCATCTCTCGTTATCAATGTCGCATTACGTGATTTGCTTTCTATATAAATATTTGTCTGCTGAACTATTACATCTAAAATATCTTGTGGGAAAAGACATGAAAAAAATTTCTGAAGGGGATTTCACATTATCTGGGATGTTTGGTCCAAAATCAGCAGTAAATGGTCTGTCTGTTCTCTCTTTTCCTTTGTTGGTCCATATTTCATTACCAGAACATTCTTCTTCATCTTCGTCTGAATCATCCCTACAAACATCCTCACAATCATTTTCTACATAAATAAGATTGGACTCATTATCGTCACTATCTGAATCAGCAAGTCCATCTATAGACTCCGTATCATTAGGCATATCAGTAATTTCCATTTCAAGAGATAGACAATAAAAATATTTTTTGAACTCTAGATGTAAAGACAAAATCAATAGATTAGAAGAATGAAGTTACCAAATGGCTGTACTCACATAAATTTCAGCAATGAATTTTGATAAATTATATCAAGATTACTAAAACCATCCGTGAGATTTCAAATCTGTAGTCATTATATTGGATCCACCGTTCGGAAATTTCGAAATATGAAGCCAGATTCGTGATGAGCGATCAAAAAAACCCCTGTATAATAATTTTCAATGAAATCCAGTGATATTTCAAACTTTCGCCCGCCATCTTGGATCCGTCATCTTGAATTTAAAAAATCTAAAGTCAGATGCGTAATCAGAGACCCCGAAAACCCTCATTTGCTAATTTTCATGAGAAACCGTTCATTCAAAAATGTGTGCCGCAAAGGGTTAAAGAAGGTCTTGATACTGCCAGGAAATTAGTAATCATTTTACCCAACAACAATGATCCAGATGATTGAAAACTTTCAACGTGAACTGAAATCATGAATGGTATCTTACAGGAAACTTTATGATGGTTTATCACGAAATCAAACGCAATCTTTAATGACTGATTTCCTTCTAAAAGCTACTGAATTATGAACACAGGAGACTACAGAAATAATTTCACAAGATGATGAATAAAATAATTCTAGTAATAGCACTGATATTGTAGTCTTACGCGAACGTAAGCGTTTATTATTAGAAAGGTAGGGCATAAACTTTTGTTAGGTTTATATTATTTTTAATTTTTTTATATTAATGAATTTCAGATATTATTTTCTTTTTCAAAGTATAATTTTTGTTTTATAATATATTTAATGAATTAAAATATGTAAACACGGAAAATAAATTCTTAAGTCAACTCTAACAAGAATTTTGGAATATTGTTTATTGTAGTTTTAACTTGCTTAGGTCTGGAAGCAATCTACTATTCCCATTTAGCCAATATCTTTCTTTACACGAACTTTTTGGGGACGTATCTATCGCGTAAAAAGAGAATTAGGTGTAATTATCATATCATTGCAAAAGACACCAGAATTTATAGAAGGATAATAAGCCCATAAGAAAATAATACACTTTCACATGATTCGAAGGTTAGAATTTCTTATATTCTTCACTTGGTACAAAATTAGACATCAGCAAGCAACATCGAGAAGCTTTCCAGTTTCCATTATGAAATTTATTTTGGTGAATTCGCAGCGGTACTCTTTCAATACGCATGTTTGCTGGAAAACAAACTAAATAAAATCTGACTATTTGCAAAAAAGGAAAACCAATAAATGTAAAGGAGACGTCCAACGATTGTCTGAAATTATTTGCTTCTACGAAAAGGATTCCTCTAAATAAGAGCAAATAAAAATTTACAATCCGGAATAAATTTTTTCGTACGTCAACTGTATACGAGGGACGAGCGGATCCGCAAAAGAAAACAAAATAAATCAAGTTATGGTCCCTCTGACCTACAAACTAGTTTATGAATACTCCAAGGGGAAGAGGATCTCATTTACTGCGACTATGTTATGTTTTTCTTAGAACATAAATCCTAAAATTTGAATGGATGGTGGCGAATAGATACAAGAAAATATTACCTGCGTCGCTCTTATTAAAAATTGCTTTGGTGGACTAATAACCGTCGCGTTGAGAAAGCGCAAGATAAAGCGCGGCGATTCTACTTGCTCTTAATTTATGATGTCGTAGATTAACTTTTGCATCCTGTTTACTCAATTTACTTTATTAGAATGAATATAAATTGAAATTCATGCCTTTCTTGGGGTTTGCATAAAAATTCTCTAATCATCACGGTATATAAATATGACTACTTACTTATTTCCTGAATTTGCGTCTTGTGTAACTTACCTGAAATTAAAATAAGAGTTAGAGAGGTACATATACTTACTAAATAGCAGCGATTTGTGAAATTGAACTGTTTTTCTCTGAAAATGCCTTGAAAATAATTTAAGTCCTGATTTTTCGGTTTATGTGTTACACTACTTATTTTGCCCGATGACCAAACG
Organism: Chrysina gloriosa; assembly: GCA_038088585.1. NCBI lineage: Eukaryota > Metazoa > Arthropoda > Insecta > Coleoptera > Scarabaeidae > Chrysina > Chrysina gloriosa. Next base: position 32,094,688 of record CM076088.1, on the reverse strand, counting down.
GAATTATCCATCCAGGTTTTCACGATCGATGTTTATGGTAGATACTTTGTTTGAACTTTTGCCGCGTGCTATCATTTAACTGTCGATAAATGATGACGTGTAACAACATTCGAAAGATAGTTATCAATTCGCTCAAAATATCCACTCAAATACTGTGTAATAGCGTTTGCGTCTTACTTTATCATATTTTATTGATGGAGATCTTGCGACATGAATAATCTTTTCACACTTGTTTTGCTTATGTATGGGAAACGTTAGTAAGTTTGCATTTGACATTTGAAGCAACAAGTCTGTAGGTTAGTGTCATTAATACGTATGCAGCTTTGGTAAGCATTAATGGAATTTATATTGCATTTGCAGTAATAGTTAGCGGGATTATAGAAGAAGTTTAATGTATGTACATAAATATTAGATACGCATTTAGCAGCTTCCAATATGAGAAAGTAGATTTTGTTTCACGGGCGAGCCCACATATTTTGCATAGAATAGAATACAATACAATTTAGTGTATGTAATGGAAGTATTACATGAAACGTCATAAAGTATAAAAGCATTAAATGAGTACAACAAAGTGATAAAGCAATATATTAGAAAAAAACAATTACTACTCCGAGAATATAACTTTTCGAGTTCAATACTTTGAAATGTATTCAAATAATGTATGGCTTTGGATTTGTGGTAATTTGATGTACCCGTGGGGGATTTTATGAGGCGTAATGTTGGTTTTGTGGGAAATATACATATGGCTGTTATGTGTGTTGATCACAAACCTTGTGCAGTGTAACATAGTTATGAGTACAAATAGAATAATAAGATAAAAGCGGAAACGTCTCTGGTTGAAAATTGAAAGTATTTACCTGTTACACTTACCAAACCGATTTTAGAGACAGTATGCGCCACACAGCTTTGCTTAGAAGTTTTAATAATATGCATCCTTGAACTTAAATAAACCGAATGGAAAATAAATTTCAATCTTTGTATATTTGAAAAGAAAATATATATAAACCCAGTTTCATGTTTTCAGCACCGTTGTAACAGGCAGCAACATCCATGCATAAACGTGCTCACCGTAGTAACGAATCACGCACAAAGTTATTCGTTGACGAATTTTATTTATTGAGGCATCTAACGATTCTTTTATTCTTCTAGGTCATTTAATTTGGTATTATAACCTAATTCATTTAGGTGGCCCCACAAGAAGAAATCTAGGAGGTTCAAGTCAGGTGATCCAGAGGCCAAGCAATCGGAGTTTCGAGACCTACCCAGCGATTCTAGTATCTGTGATTTAAATGACAAGGGTTGAGCATTAAAAAACGTTTGTGCTGCCGGTAAATTTCTATTAGGAAATAATTTCGCACATCGTCGCCGAGCGCGCGCAAAGTTTCGCCGGTATTCACCGTAGACAAGTGAAAAAAGTGAAAACAATCCCCAAGGCAACTTGCCACCTGCTTATCCGATGGTTAAACCGTTTACATGTAAATATACCGATTGCCTTCTCGATTATCCCAGTTGTTGATAGCTAAAATCAGAACATTCCAAATTTCGCAAGAGCGTGTTCCTTGATAATTGACCGGTTAACTTTTTCGAATTCAACAGCCATACTGAAGGATTAATTATCATTAGTAGGTGTCGGCGGTCTGACAATGAAATGGTCCACCGCTAGCGTGTCAAGGGCATTGCTTTTTAATACTATTCCGAAAACATAAACTGGATAACAATTTTTTTATCATTTCTAGTGCAACATATATTACAACTTTTTACTAATTTACTGTCTTGAAGCATCTATGGTTAAATTCCTAGGGCTAAGGGAAGGCGCACGTCGTATGCATTGCGCCGATTACGTGAATAAAAGTTTTCCAAAAATCGGTATGGCAACGATAAGAGCTAGTTTATTGCACATGCAGAATAGGCAACGTAACTATTTTCTTTTATTTCTTTACCCAAGATATGTTCTTCAATCTGTTTTACTTTTTAAATTACAGAACATTGCGAATCATTCTCCCGGTATATTTTTGAGTAGGTAATAACTAGTCCGGGGAGACAGCGCTAGTTATGAAATAAGTTACGGCTTCCTTTGTACACATAGAACTACTCGCATACAGCTAGATAAGGCGATGGGGAGTCGGCGATGCTGTCGTAACTTATTTCGTAATTGTGAGCTGTTACCGCTGCGCGCTCGGGCTAGTGATAAGAGTCTGTCCACCGAGGGAAATGTTGTCTAAAACATTATTGTTTTTGCTTTATGAGTAGCTACCAATTATCTTCCTCTAGTATATGTATGTACATGTAGACGAAGTAAGATTTTTCGCCAGCGTTTCTTTCTAGGAAAGCTTGTTGTGTTTGTGTTGTTGATAGAGCATTAAGCTTTAACCAACTATAGTGAAATTACATAGCCCCTTATCAAACTATTAAGAATCGAAACACTACTGTGGTGGTTCTAATCACGTTGCACTTAAGCTTAGTTGGCTTATTCGCCATGTTGTACGATTCCTACCATTTCCAGTATAAGGAATCGACCACTGAAACGGTTCAAACTCATACTGATCAGCTCATGTTCCTTTCTCCACACAGCAAAGCCTGCAGGTTGGTCCCATTGCCCCTTAACAAACCCGATACAACAACATTCGACACTGCCTAAACTCCGAAGCAGCTTTCCTGGGCTTTATATGCTAGTTGTTTAAGGAACGTTTAATTACCGCCTAAATAGCTTGATAGGCAAATGTTAAGTAAACTTAGGTCCTATAAGCATTATATTCACCCCTTTTCTCGTTAAAAGGCTTACCATTTTGTATCTCTCTACGTCTATCTGGACTATTATCCGCTGTAGATTAACTGTGCTACGCTCTGTCCCCGAGACTAGTGTATCCTCGCACTTCTTGACAGTCGTATACCGAATTTCTGTTTTTTCAATGGCTCTAACAGTAGCTTGGCTGCCGGTTTTAATATCATACATGCTTTTATTTTCACTGTTGTTGTGTAACATAATTTGTTGAGTAGAGACCCGTACTTCTTCTGTTCTCGATTTTTTCTAGACATTTCTATTCCAGCTCCAGATTTCCATTTTAATCTGCTTGTAAGTCAGACCAGCTTGGGTGCCACTCTCCTCTAAGAAACTAAGAAGGAAGCCATTGTAGACACTCATACCTGAATCTGTGTTGTGTGAACAATTTAAACTTATTTTGTTAAAAGAACAAATTGGGTTTAGTTTTCTTACATGTTTCTCTATATATTTTCTTATGTTGTATTATTTGTCTTACTCCAAGAATATAGCCACAGCTCCATTTCCTATTTTATACCGTCGCTGCACACTTATTTTAGCCTTATTTGATGTTCGTTTTATATGCATATTCTACTCCTTCTAGTTCCATTGCTTAGATTATTGTTATAAAACAATCATTCTTCTTCTAGTTTCCTTTCCTATAGTAGGATAGACATCATCAAAGCTTTTCGAAGTTTGTTTGACGACAGCTTGAAACAATTCATTGAAACCGTAGCCATACCACTCCCAGATACTCAACCAAGACGTTTTTACAACGCACGTTACTGGTTCCCCTTATCTTCCCTTGCGCGATAACTGCTTTTTTACCATTATACAATCTTTCCCCATATGTCTCCAAACTTCTTTGTTCTCCGCCTTATTTGCCCATTATATTTTCAAGAGTATTGGATCATACCAGATTTGAATCGCTTCAACATCCTTGGTGTCTTTTGTTTCAATGTTCAGCCCCAATACCGTACAATAAGGTAGAGAACACATAGCAATGCAAATAGTTTAATGTCTAGATAACGCAGGAATCTTTTCATTTTAATAAGTGTTTGCCTCACAATTTCTCTTCTCGCTCTGATCTTCTTATTTTGGTCATATGTATCCGTGAACCATGTTTCTAAATAATTGTACGATGTTACTTGTTCAACTTTTACATTATCACATGTTTTGTTTTATCTTAGCATTCATGTTTCATAGTAGCAGATTCATTTGGGGCAAATTCTTTTCAATAACTCCTATTTTAATTGTTTTTTTTTCCAAGAAATAATCTCCGTTTATTCCTGCATTTATTTTTTATTGCTCTTAATTAAAACAACTCTCCAATTTTAAACTGGTCTTCCTTCTAACGTTTCCTATTTTTACTTTTCGTAACTAACACGGTTTTCAACTGATAAAGATGAGAATATTGTGCTCTTTGAGCGACTACAAATTGTCTTTATGTCTTTCCAAGAATGCGTCCAGTTATCAACCACCCTGAACATTTCGATTTTCTCCATATATGTGTACAGTCTATCATATTATGTGTTACTTTCGTAATTGTACAAAATTGGTTACCACACTTAACGCAGCCATGTAATGCTGATACATCTTAGCGTACCTACCGAAGAATTGTCAAGCTACGTTAGGAAACTGGGCGTCCTAGACAGAACTCCGGGAGCACGCGGAATGCAGTGAATACACATCAGCTTTCGTTCCTTTACCTACTTGAAAGTCTAATCCGTGCCTGCACGACAAGCCTGCATGTAACGAAGCGCATTGGCTCAATGCCATTGTACGTAGACGGAACCTGCTTGCTTCGATTCTCCACAGTTACGGTGCAGCTGACTTTGAAGGAATTCAATTTTATGTTATGCTCATGTACATAATGTGTTTGAGAACGCAAATGGAACTAAACATTATAGAACACGTGTTGTAATAAAACTACATGACATGCACATTCGATTCTGACAATCTACGGTAGTCCTGTGAGTGATTTATTGTTTACTTTATAGGAAATGCAAGGGGATTGCCCATATTGTTGATTGTTCACCGAAATTCAGCAGAATTGACGTAAATAATGCTTGAGTGAATTTTGCAGTAAAATGGCATGAAATCTACGTCTTTGTTATTCAAACTGGGTGGTATTGAGACTTATACTTAATATACGTATTTGTTAGCTTATATGATAGTTCTCTACCACAATTAGGTCAATTAAATAAGACTAGTTGAAATGATAGTTATATTTTCAGAACGTTTACAAACGTTTTCGGAACACTTCTTCACTGAAACTATAACTAGATAGATGTATAAACAAACATTTGTTTTTTATTCGCCAACTATCAACAAAATAACTAATGACTAGGATTTCTTAATATATAGGATATGTAAAAATTTTGTTTTTAAATAAATATTATAAATAACTGATTTAATGTGCAAACACACATGCAAACTATGAAACTACCCAGAGAAAATCTTATGTCAAAAAATCTTTGTCGAATCCTTAACAATTCTGTTCGAGGACTAGGGAAAACCCGAATCAAAAACCTAGCCAAAGGTTTCCTTAAGAAATGTAAATGTCATTTTAATAAATTACTATATACATTACTTAAATTCTGAACATCGGTTCTGAAATTAATAGTTTTAGTGTCCTGCTGTACATTTATCATTTCGTAATTGGTCTTTTTTATAATTATTCTCCGTTTTTAATGTAATTGTGTTTTCAGAATCAAACTGATGCCCCAGGTGTTTGTAATGTTTTGCTACAGCGGTCATTTCACCAAAGTCATTATTTAAAGAAAATTTATGGTTATACAACATTTTCTTTAAATACTGTTTTGTCAGACCGATGTAACAACCATCACAGTCTTTGCAGTTTATTTTATAAACTACATTAGTTCGATCTTGTTTATTTATTTTAGATTTAGTGTTAGTAAAAAGGAATCTGTTACTATAATTTGGAATGAAAGTAATGTTTATATTGTTTATTTTGTTTCCCTTTTTATAACATTTATTGTCATTATTCTTAATGCCTCTAATTTGTTAATTCCATTTTTTATTCCTTTTTCGTAACAACTATTTGGATAATTATTTTTATCTAAAATTTCTTCCTTTGTTTAAATTCTTTTCTCTAAATTCAGAATTAGCTAATCTAACCGCTTGACCAACTACTCCGGTAACTACATTAATTTTATGTAATTTTGATGTTTCTGAAAAATATTTGGATGTCTTCCTGTATTGGTAGACTTCATGACCGGAAGATCTACATTATCGAATCTTGCTGAATTCACTCAGTATCTTAGCACGTCTATGGACAAGAGGACTCAGGTGGATGTCTTGTACACTGACTTCGCCAAGGCATTCGACACCATAGATTATGGTATACTGTTGAACAAACCGAGCTCTATTGGTTTTTCACTTGCTCTTATTGAATTAATTGCTTCCTATCTTGAGAATAGATCGAGTTACGTGCATTATAATGGTTTCAGTTCTAACATCTTTACGATTTCCTAGGAAGTACCCCAGGGATCTAACCTTGTTCAATGTATATATCAATAATCTATTAAGTAAACTAGATTGTTGAGTTCTTGCATATGCTGATGATATGAAAATATTCTCGAGGATTACTAACGTGTCCGATTGCCACCAATTGCAACGAAATTTGACAATTATTAACAACTAGTGTCACGAAAACAAAATTAAGCTCAGTATTAATAAATGCGCAGTTGTAACTTTTTCAAGGTGTAGCAAACCAATCTTATATGACTACTGTCTGGATTCTTTACTAATATCAAGAAGTAATAGCATTAAAGATCTAGGTGTATTGTTTGACTCTCGCTTGGAATTTACCAATTTTAATAAGGTCATGATGAAGCTTTTCTAATTTGGCAACGTTTACGACCCTGTTTTACACACTGGTTCGTCCAAAACTTGAGTACGCATCGAAGATATTGTATCCTTACTACGTTTACCAGCAATTAGAACTGGAAAGAGTACAGAGAAGATTCCTGAAGTACGTCTCTTACAGAATGAGTGGTGCTTTTCCTCCCCGTGGAATTGACTATCTAACACTTTTGAATCAGCATAATTTCATAAGCTTAACTTCACGGCGGGAGATGGCTAGTGCAAGATACCTAATGAAACTAATTAATAATTAAATTGATTCATCCTATCTTCTATCTGCCACAGATTTTTTGGTCCCAACCTATGCTACGCATTCTACGGATACTTTCCTAGTTGCCACACCAAGAACAAATATTTTGTTTAAAGCACCAATAACTCATATGACCAGAAATGCCAATGCTCACTTTCATGACCCTTTTCGGAGATAATCTCATTCTTGCCGTCATGCCTCTACCATTTTTATTATATATTTATATTGTAATGTTACAATGGGTACATTATATTTAATGCCTATATTTGGTTTCTTTGTTTTTCCTTTTTAATTTACGCTGATTAATAAATAGCTTGTTCTCATAATTTAGATAATATTAACTTTTGCACTGTACTATAATGTCTATATTGTTTTGTCCTGTAAATGGATTCTCTCTGTTGGACAATAAAGATCATTATTATTATTATTATTATTTATATATTAATTCGTTTTCACAATGCCGTTATAGTGCATGCCTGTTACGTTCAGGAAACTCAATGATCTATTAGATTCCCTCTCATATGTAAATTTGAATCTATTATGATAACTATTAAAGGAATCCAATACCTCATCAATATTACCTTTTCTTACGGAACATATCCTATATATCAAGAAATCCTAGTCATTAGTTATTTTGTTGATAGTTCCCGAATAAGAAACAAATGTTTGTTTATAGATTTATGTAGTTATATTTTCACTGAAGAAGGTGTTCCGAAAACGTTTGTAAGCGTTCTGAAAATATAACTATCATTTCAGTCTCTTTTAATTGACCTAATGGTGGTAGAGAACTATCATATAAGATAAGTATAAAAAAGGTCACGAATATATATATATATATATTATATATATACATATTTGTTAGCTATCTTGTTACATACTGACTAATATCCTAGTCCAGTTACTAAAGGCGTATACATTTTTTTACATTGAATAGAGACGTTTAAACTAGTTATAAGTAACTTATATATATCCCTAAAAATATCTTACTCCATATTAGATGTTCACAACCTATTGATTTGAACGAAATATAAATTCTTAGGAATCTGAACTAAGGTTACTTCCAAGTCTACAAACCATAGATAAACATCAACTGCTGGAAAACGTGAAAGCTACGATTTGGAATGAACCTGAGTGAAATGGAATGTCCACATATATATATATATATATATATATATGTACTTCACCCGTTCAAATTTGATGAAAAAGGTTGTCCATAAATTGTACTTTCAACTGTAGGTTGTTGCCCGCTAAATTACGGGGATGCTAGTCTTCATTTGTAACATATTTCATTAGCTTAACAGACAAGAGCTCAACATTATTTCTACCAAATGAATGAAAGTATTAGGAAAGTATAGGGAGGGAAAGTATAACATAAAGCAAGAAAAAGGTGATGTGTGATGAAAATGATATTTGACGCACATAAGCAAATATAAGAAGAGCGAAAATGTTACACAGGAGAATGTAAGTAAGCGATTTCTGACAGTAAAAACTTTCATGCTACACCGACTTTCCTTTTCCGCTGTCTGCGTCCTAGAATTTAAATAATACATACAAAGAAGTTTCAGTGGTAGTGCTGTATTCGGTAACTTGACTAACTACTACTACTCATTTAGTGTAACCATATGTACTTGAGGTACATGAATTGCAGTAATTTGATATTAATTTTGACTCAAATAGGCGTAGTACAAATGAAACTTTGGAGACCATAATTAATACGTAAAATTAGAACGCATTATGTTCGCCAGATAATTTATAAGTCGCTTAATTTATACTAGCAGCACTCAGAGATTACGGTTATTGTTGTAGGAGTGTAATATCTTCGCTACTGGCAACAACTTTCCCGCCAACTTTACCGCTCCGACCAAGAAAATCGCAAACTTTCAAACAATTTTGATACAATCTCATATATCAAAAGGAACACGTTCCCGTACTTGACGAAATGAGGGCGAAGTTTGCACGTGACGCAGAAATTTAAAACATGAGTAAGCATACAGGCAAATAGTAATAATGATAATACTAATAACGACCAATAAGCAAAAGAACAGTTTTCACAACTTTCATAAAGCAGATAGGTAATTTATCATATTTTGCATTTAGGGTAAAATTATTATCTGTTTTCCGTGGAGCGCGATTATTTTAAGAGGTATACAGAGAACGTTGGAGGAACTTTAAACTTCCTAAACGAGCTCATTTAGTTGTGATTATGGAAAAAGCACGGTATAACTTTTAGCTGTTCGGAAACTTTTCTTCCGAGGAAATTAATGTTTTATGATATTAATACGGATATGTGTTTTTGAAATCGTGCTCGTATAACTTACAATTTGTATGTTAATTTTAATAACCTTGTCATATGTAGATTTGTTTTAAACTTGGTGTTATTTTGTATGATAAAGTGCTTCGTTCAAGGATGAAATGTTTAGGAGAGACTATAATTCCAATGGAGTCGGTCGAAGTGGGCAATATTTCTTCCCGCAAGCTTATAGGCTATATCCTATCCTATAGGCCATCTAATCCAATCTATGTTAGAGAATGCTGAACTACCAAAATTTCGCGAGTGAGTAAAAGCAATATGTCCTGCTTTATATTGAAGGTATTACTTTCTCTAACAGAAAATCAAAATCAGCTGCAAAAAGTTTCTATAGAAAGATGTATGTCCTTCACGTAATTCTTTTAGTACATTGTTACTCAACAAAAAGATATGAACAGAGGATAGTTTTAACTGTAATAGAGATGAAGAGGTGAACAAAACAGGAACACTAAACGGGGAGAACTAATCACCGCATCGGGAAAGATTTAGAATTTCTGTAGACACAAAACCGGAAGATGCCCGCCGTTTTCATAGGGAAGAAGGAGTCTTAGGCACAGAAGTAATAGGAGAAAAATCACGTTAATACAGCTTTAGTCCGGTTTATTGTTGATTTCAATACGGGATAAAGTGGTCGAAGTAACAACTGAGATCATAACATAATCCATGGACAACGTTGCGATGAATTTCTGAACAAAATATCATCTGCTTCCGTTGTAACTTACTCTTCCATATTTTCAAGTAGTTACCTAATATTTAAGTCTAGATAATTGCGATATGCATCTTAGTACGGGTGCGGGTTCGGGAGAAAACCATGGAAGAAAAGAATCTGAGAAGCTGTGAAATATGTCGATAACCTGTTTCGTGATTGTGGACGAGTGTTTTCAAGCAGGATAAGGGTGGCACAGTCAGAGTCATTCTGAATAAAGATTTTGGCTATAAAATGTCTTATCCTGTTAAAATAATTGGAAGTTACATGACGTGAAACGAGACATTTTTATTTTCGGATATAAAACTTTTAATTATTAACAATGGTTATTGTTATTTTTTATTATTATTATACATTTGGGTCTGCTTTTAAGGTACTCTTACTAGAAACTATGTTATAGTAAACTCACCTGCACTGATCTTTGTATATACATTTTTCCGACAAAACTGGTACTGTTGGCCTTGTGGTCAAGAAGTGAGTTTGCTTTTGGAATTAGAATGGAAGAAAATTATTATTTATTATAGTTAAAGCTGGATATTATTTAGTATAGTCACAGGTGGACCATGCAGGACCGTATCAAATATTAGTACAATACATAGAAATTATGTGAGTATCCAATTCAGAAAATTGGTTTGGAACCTTTGGTGTAACAAAGCAAACACACTGACAAAGTCAATGCACAAATTTCCACTATCACCAAACAAATGTGTGTCACATTTGATCATCTCCTGATGATGCTAACTTGGTTAGCGAAACGGGCGTCAAGAGACATGCAATATTTGTTTGGTGATAGTGGAAATTTGTGCATTGACTTTGTCAGTGTGTTTGCTATGTGAGTATCCATGAACTTCGGTAAGAAGTTAATAAATGGAAACAACTTGATAGAAATTCTTAAGATATCGTTATATACTAAATGAAATAACGACTTTGTTGAGTAGAATGTTTCTTAGATATCTATGTACGTATGAACAAGGAAGTATAATTTCCGATTAAAATCTTGTTATTATTAGCCTTAATAATTAATCAATACTTGAGCGAAATCGTTGCACAATTGGATTACATGAAGGGTAATATCCATTTGTCAATATCGTAGCACAACGCTTGGATACGATAGATGTCACACTAGCGTCCGTAAGCCATGATTAATTGCATGTCAAGATCGCAACCCGATGCTCATTCACTAGCAAATAAAATGTTCGCGAGAAATTTTCACTCGTTCGCAATTGAGGTTCATGGATTCCTTATTATTTGCTTCATTTGCGTTCACTTGTGCTTAACGTTTCATCTGGTTTAAGACTAGCTGGGCGTTGTTTTTCTTTTCGTCTTGATTTCTAGTCTCATCAATTGAAAGGTGAACATTTTGTAACATTCGCGAAGTTATTTAAATCAAGACTTCGAAGACTGAAATCTCGTAACGTAAAACTTTCAGCTCTTTTGTTCATGTGTGTATTGTGAATATATAGATGTACAAAAGTCGATGCGGCGTGCTGGATGGAAAATGGAGGAATAACGCTGGAAAATGATTCTAGTCGTTCCGACGTTACTGCGATATAAAGCCAAATCATCCTAAATTGACTTCAATTTAGTTGGTGATGTACAATGCCTGGCAATGTATGGAGCAGATCGAAGAAAGATGTTATTTCCCATTCCAGCTTGGAGTATCGAATTTATTTTTAAATTAAGGTACATACGTAAGCTGGCAGTCGGAACTACACTTAATAAATTTCGACTTCGTGATGTTCGTTTCTGCGCCCCTTTGTCGTTATTTCAAGAAGTCAGACAGAATGATTTCAGTGCAAAGTCATTCCAAAGGTATCAGGTTGCCGAAATATTAACAGCTATACTAGATTTATGGAAGGAGATCGGAAACATTTTCCTTTTTCTACCACGACACATATATTATTGCGCGCTTTAATTTTAGAAGCTGTCTATTTCTTCGTATGGAATGCTATCTTTACTTTCATTAATTGGACAAATGGTTGCTACTAGTTGTTTAACTTTTAGTAACATATTATCACAATCACCTTTGAAGGGTGCAAAATTCTTGGGGATTTTGAACACTAAAACGCTAAAGCGTAGTTGCTTTGAATCTCCATGGTTGTTTTAAAGTGAAATGAAAAAGTGGAAAAGGAATCAGTATTATTTATTTAAATAGTAAAAGTTTGTTTAAAGTTTAAACACTTGGTATTTTAAATCCCGTATAACCGTACAAAATATCATATTTATATGATCCAAATATTTTATTCCAAATGGTACTTAAACAAATATTCCTATTTATTTTCTTCCTTCTTGATACTCTTTACCAGTATAGTTGGTGGTCACATTTATGCAGCATATACCTTAAACAAGAATAGTTTCTGTATCACCACATAATCAAAGGAAGTTTTAGTTTGTATATTCTCCTTTCTGAAAACAAAGGTTACGTTCGTTTTTCGGTGACATGTATGCTTATGACAATGCAACGAAATAGAATTGTTCCCGTAGGTTAAAATAATTCCATTATAGTGTGAAATATACACCTCAAAGCAATTTCCTTTGAAGTATGTACGTTGTATAATTAAATACGTGCATGTGTACCTTCTAAAATAAGTACTAGTCATATTAAATAATTCGTTACTAGAACCTGTGTATCACTGTGACATCTCTTCATTCACTTAATGCACTCCCTGCAGCATCAATTAAGTAATTTATTTACATATTCCAACTGAGATACTGAATTCAATGGGACAGCTTTCCTTTGCAACCACAGCTTATCCTAGTCCATTATTTACCTTATGCGAATTTACTCTCGTTCTGCGTCGCACATGTCCATAGATTAAGTAATCGTGTTAGTGTTAGCTGGTCTCCAGACTACTCTTAGCATAATTTAAGTACGGTTCGCTTGAGTAATCGGTTAGTGCTTTGGTAATATAAACGTAATGCAAACGCCAATGCAATTTTGCGAAAATGCATCGTCAATACACTTACCACAACATCTAGCAGTAGATGCGAAAATATTCTTCAATCTATTCTCGGTTGAAATAGATTCGTGTTGAGGGCAACAACCAGCGATAAATACTTGCAACCGTATAAAGCGACAAGTATTACAGTTTCATCCGCACTTTAGAAATACCGTTCTCGATAAGTATTTCCATTTAATCACTGTCCAGTTAAAGTTGGTAATTTATTTGGGTATGCGATCACGATAAGGTACTACAACGGCGGAGTAATTCCATTTTTGTTGGCCACAAAGCTCTCTGTATTAAATTCTTTAATTAAATTCGGATTTACATTACTTCCGCTCTACGGATCGTAATATATTTATCCGCTATACCTTTTTCCTTTTATATACGTTTCCGTTATTACAGTCATAACTTTTAACATTAAGTAGATTTTTATATCAAATTTTAAAAACTCCTACATTTCGCCGGATCAGGTTTTATGAAATAATACGCAGACTTCACGAAATAACTAACTTCTTTGTTTCACATCTTTTTGGTCAACCTACAATTACCACTACTATTAGGATTTTAAGTAAAATCAATATCTTCACCAATAGTTGAATTAGAAGTTTATTTTCAATTCTTTCATGGGAACCTGTTCGTTGAACACTACCAATGTAAGTAGTAGTTGGAATAGAATAGAAGTATTTTTCAAATGGGGCACACTAGAGAATTGAGAAATTAGTGTGGGAGTTAACTCAAGAAACAACGCGATGGAAACCAATGCTTTTGGAGATAGTGTTTGGATTAAACATGGGGAAAACAGGATTCGCTCTAATAGCATATTTTATAAAAATATTGATTACTTTTTGTAAAAACTTTCGCAATTGTTTGATTTATTTTGAGTGGCAGTGTAGATATATTTTTGTAAGCCACCGTAATGTGTATCGTTCCAGTTCGTGTGTCTCCCTGTTGTAGGAAATCAAGTCCGTCTGTCGACGACTTCTATGCCAGAACAGTGATAAATTCCTTCCTCCCAAGCAATATTTTTCCCTTTGATGGCTAGAATCGCCTCTTCGACTATCGCTAATTGGTTTTCCTAGTATGTCGGTAATTTTCTTCTGCGTTTGTATGGATTCCAGTATTTTGTTTTCTAAGAAATATTAGCGTAGACGGAAAACAGTCGCATTGTCTGAACTTTGTAGAAATAAATATATTTAAATACAACGTTCAGTTGTGCTTAAACAACCAATTTCGTTTTATTTAGATTAAAAATTAATTTGCAATAAGAAAGAAAACTGGCACTTAATGTGGTAAGAGAATAATGCATGTCTGCACAAAGTATGGGGTATTTAATACTATTTCAAAAATGTTCGTACATTGCTCATTTGTAGTTTGAACGACAAATTTTATTATATTTCAGCTTCAACTATAATTATTATTATTAGCTTGGCGTGTTGGCAATTATCTAATCATAGTGACTGAATATATTTATTATTCTTATTTATAGAAGTTACATAATTAGGGTGTTGTAGAACTTATTGCTATAACCAAAACGCTGACGTAAGGTCATCCGTATACCATACAAAACAATAGAAGTGAAAATTATTTGCTTAAATATGAAGCAAATACCTATGCATTCAGCAAAATGTTGATCATCATCGAAAATGTTTCAACGACTGGCCAACTTTTACGTTGTTCATAGTACTAGTAGCAGGTGTTGTCCTTTTTGTAGCTAGAATTATTCGCTTATTTATTTATAATAGATTCTCCTAGGGTAGAGCAACGAAGTCTATTGATTGTGAATCAAACAACTGAAGCAGAAAAAGCTTTATAAAAGTTTCGGGTAAGCAATTTAAAATTCAAAATGATGATGCCTCGAAGGGAAGTAATTGAGGGGAGAAAGTGAGAACCTTTACTACTGGAACTTTGATTGTGGAATTTTTTCGAGGGATTTAAATTTGTCAACAGGGTACACGTTTAACGGGAGAAACTCGCATCAACTCCATCAGATGTTCCTGCCGCTTCTTATTTGGTATCTCCCATTTGAATATTGTCGAATTTAAAGTAGAAAGAGGGAAACACTTTGAAAAAGAATTTACGAAAGACGTTAAGAGTTCTGAAAGCTTGCGAAATGCGGTAAAAATATAATTCCTGTTAACACGCAATATGGAAACGTTTGATGTTCACTTTGTTAAATACAAACTAATAAATAAATTTTAATTTAGAGATAAACAGATACAAATTTTAAATGGGTTATGGCTATGTATATCCGTTGGCGATTTCGCTACACAGCAAGGGATTCAATTTTAATTATTTAACGTAGTTAGTGAATATAGCATAATTAGTACACGAACAAGAAGCACAAAATCCAGTTTTCAAAGTTATAAGCTTAGGGATCAATTTAGGCCTACCGCTCCAACATCACGGATATAATTAGAATATTCCAATATGGAAAGCACACCAACATTATGTATAAGTGAGATTAAAACCAATAATTCCACATTTTTATTGTATAGCACTTTCAAATAACAATGAATTAAGTAATACTATATAAATTATTAAAAATTTCATTTTTTAGTTTGCAAACATGACCCTATGGATTATCTGTAACTAACTACTTCCCCTCTCTATTCCAATAACGGAAAATATTAAACATCGAAGTATCTGTGGTTTTATAAAAATTTAATGAAAACACTAACGTAATAATAGCGATTTCACCAACATTTCTTTAAAATTTTGTGTCGATTTTTTTTCAAATTTCGCACGTATGAAACAACACAATGCCGTTATACTTGTTCCAATTCTATCGAAATCAGTAACTAAATAAAACAAAAACTCTTAATTTACACAACGTGGCAATTGGACAATTTTATTTGTATTAAATTAATAAAAGTGACCAAGTAATGTTAACTAGAGTACCGCTTGATGTCCATAAGGTACGTGTATTTTTATATGGGCGAAAACAAGTCACACAAAGATAAATGTCAGACGCGACAGAATTATTAAGGAAAAGTTGTTTCATAAATAATGTTATAGATTAAGAATTGTAAATCTGTTTATTTCTTCTTTTTCTTAAATAAAAATCCCTACGATTTTTTCAGAATGTGAAATTGTGTGTAGATTGCAAAATTGTGATAGTTAGTTGTACCACTTTTTGCCGTCAATGTTTCTGATCTAATACTTTTTTACTTTGCAAAACCCAGTAATCAACTTTTTACCTAACAGCACACGTTCCCTGTTCAATGAATGTCAACTCTTGGGATAATTCTGTGAAAATCTGGCAGTCGTTGTGACACCTTGAATTGTCTTCCCGCGTTTGAATTTAAGACGATTTGGTTTACTGTCTCTGTAATTATCATCACGGAACAGCATAGTAGGAGTATAGAAATAAATTTGTTAATTTATCATGACCATGGATTGTTTTCTTGGTAACCGATATTACATAAAGTTTTTCCTACTTAAAATTGCGAATAGATGTCTTAATTAACTAAATAATAATTAAAAATCCTGTAGCTTCAAAACTACGCAGTTTTAGACATGAATGAGTATAAACGTTTCTTTCTATTTTTCAATCAGGAACAGGTTTCTAAAATTTCTCGCATAAGTTAGAACAAGTCCGTTTTAAGGTTGATCGCGTTATATTCGCCTGTTTTAAAACTCTGTAGTTTCAACGTTGTTGATTATTTGCATTTTGAATTTAATGATTCCCAAAATATTGTTCTACGTTACGTCTTAACTGTGGCTAGTTTTGTACGTCCTTAGGAACAAGAAAACGCAGCGTATTTGGGACATATAATAGGAAAAAGGCACCACTTTCTTCAATTGACAGTTGAAGAGAAGTTTGAAGGCAGGTGAGAAGTCGGTGAGAAGAAGATGTGATGGTTTTGCAATATCAAGCAATGGACAGGAGTAGATGCCGTGGGAGACATACCGGAGGAGATGGAGTTGAATCGACGAATGTAATCGCAAACATTCATTAATGGATATGTAGCAGAGGCAGAAGAGTAAGAAGTTTTTAATAATAGTTTTTTTGGCAATAATCGTATACGAATAATACTTTCGATGTAGATTTAAAATTTTGTTCCTGACTTAAATATTTTCATGATCAATTTAAGCTGTAATGGATGGAATGTAATTGGATGACTAACTTTTTATCATTGATGAACGAACTAGATTCAACATACATTGTACTACATTGTTTTACAAGTGCGAATGGATCGTTTCTTCTAATTAAAGAAGGACAACTTCCGTATATGTATTTGTATTGTGCATTAGTGCATAATACAATATGGATTTCACTTATTTTGAGACCTTTTGAGAAATCTATTAGTCGTACTATTTTTCTGCAAATTGTATTGTGTGTATTTATACACATAGATACATATACTTCTTTGTGTGTGTTTGGGGGTCTTATTTTCTTCCTTCGTTTGTAGCTTACTCAGGAAGCATCTGTGCGTTAATACTTTTGTGTTATCTACTACACGTACAACAATCGGACCCGAATCGAGTTTCCGGTTTCAAGGATAATGGCTACCCTATTATCTAGATTAATTTAAAGAAATCCCCTTGTTCTGTATCAAAAGCGATGGCTTTGATAATTGGCGGTATTGCGTACCGAATTTTAATGAATACTGGGGAACGAATCTGTGCCTGTTACTGGCACTAGCCAATTACCAGATTTCTCTTGTATATGTTGCGTCAGATAAAAACCTTTTGGAAAAAGAAGCTTAATAATGTGTATTAGAATAAACCGAGAAACTCAATTCGGGAGAAAGTACGTCCTAGATATAATATTTGAAATAGTACAATGAGAAATTTAGGTAAGTATTATAGGAATTAAATTGGGAGAGAAGTAGTGAAACTCCCGTTGCAATTTGGTTCAGTAATTGATTTAAATTAATGCGGTAGTAATATTGCACTGACTAGCGAAGAAATGCTGAGACCAGCCCTCTCTTGAACGACTTTTTTACTTAAAGTCTACAAGATTTCAGACAGAAGTATTTCTCACTCCACAGCTTGTAATAGTTGTGTTATCGAGATATTTCTTATTACTTGTTTCTGCATTCTCTAGCAGGTAAGGTGATATATCTTTTGATTTGTTGTAAGCCGAAAGTATTTCTTAAGTTGAATCCCCTCGCGTCTTCTTCGTAATCATGAATTCTCCCTGAATGTTCATTGAATGGTTATTAGAAATGGAACCGGACAACGTTCCTCAACCAAATGTTATCACTTACTTTTTACTTCTATCGTCGTCAAGGGTGCGCATTAATAATAAGTAATCTCATACATTTTCATGATTGACCGAATTTCTGTTTGTAGCCCGAGGAGAACTGTCAATACCGCCTGACTGGGCATATAGAAATTATAACGATTCCTTGTATTATTTGCTGCAAGAAATGACATTGTAAGTGAATAGTTTATTTGTAAATTATTGAGGCCATGAATTAACGGACATGTGAAACGATCATGTATTTTTCGATCAATTCTTTATATTACTCGACATTTTGCGCGTCCATAACCAGATATTGAAAGGTTCCAGATTCTAATCTCGATCGTGATGATTGCCATACTCTTGATTTATTTTCGGAGTGTGATGACGGGTAACGTCCAAGGATTGGAGCCGCACCTGGGGGTCCCGTGGGATTCAAATCTTAGATAAAAACCGCTAGAAAAATTGAGGAAGGAGAATCTGTCGTAAGACTTCTCATAGCCAACGTTTTGCTCCATTTATCAGTATTTTCTATTATTCATAGTTTATGTGGTCATAAAAGATCTTATCTTTATCAGGAAATGTAGCAATTTTAGTACATAGTATCAACTTTAGCAACCATTAAATTGAGACAGACATTTACGCTGATAAATGGAAATTTGCACATTGAAAACATATTCACCAACACCTATCAAACAAGATAACTTTCGGGACTATCTAATTCATGTTTTGTTCGTAATCCAGGCTTCTCTACTCCTTATAAATGTAACAATATTGTCATTTTCCGAAAAATTTGTACATAAATTGAGCATTCGTATAACACACCCGTGATAAGCGATACCTAAATCATGTTGAATGCCCCCGACTCCTATAGCAGCGTCGTCATATTTATGGGAGAACAGTTTTCGAGAAAGTTGTGGTAAAGAGGCACTACGTCTCCTGCTGATATGTGAAAGGCTAAAGCGAGTAGAAGTGACCGGTAACGCAAGATATACGGCGGTCGCCGGAAATTACAAGGCTCGAAGAGCACAAGATAAGTGCAGATGAGCTGTGGAGTTGCCAAAACATATCTACGTTCCGTATTCCTTTTACTTTTCGCGGTGCTTTGAAGTCCGTCCGAGCATTCGCTACGGTGCTCGAGCCGGAAAACTTTTATTGCTAAGATAAATTTTACATTAAGGCATAGCTTAAAAACATCGTCTTAAATGGCAATTTATGTATTTATTTTCCAGATAAATATTTCGCTCGTTTTATATTAGATATAGAAGCAAAATTCTACGCTACCATCATAAATATTCTTAGTATAAGCATAACAAAATGGTGATAGTTACATTAGATTGGAAAACATTATCTACACCTATGTATGTAATTCAGTTCTAGTTATGTTGCCTCACCATTCCTTCTAGTGATGCCTGTGCCAAAAGCATGGCACATTAACAACAAGATTTGCGCTACATTTCGGTTACGGTTATATTTGAAAAATTTGGCAAAATCAAAATTGTTGCTATATAATTCTTATTCAGTTTTGAGCGTCACATTGCCAAAATTTCATAATTTTCCAATTTAGGAACATCAATAGTAACATATATATACAACTATGTATATTTAGAGTTTTCACCTACGTTATTAATTTCTTAAATCTTTGTCTCTAAGACAGGCGAAAATTGTGCTTCTTTTTTCACCGGTAGCATTTGAGAAAGATAGTGAAATTCATAGATTGTCTTTACTAGTACGACAAAACAATGGCATAAGTAAAATATATATGTACATATATCTATTATATATATGTATATATATATACGCATGTTTCATTACTTATTAACAAATTGCCCTACAAAAGTGTAATATATCTTTAAATACACTACCTGGCAGAAGTTGCACTACCCAGTGTAGGTATTAGATTTGTTTTATTAAATTTGGCAGAAATCTTTAACTATTCAAAAGTATTAAATGTTTAAAATTAGAAAACCTTTGATCGATTAATGTTTACCCTAATAATAGCTACGTCGTAACGTTCGTCCTGAATTCGCTTTCGATTTTTATCTGCACTAAGAGAAATACATGTGTTGAATAAACGCAAAATATTTTATGGGAATTAGACAGTTTTGTGGACAGTTTCTTGAAATGACACACATAAGTTATATCGAACGCCTCTAACCTGCAAGTAAAAACTAACTTATCACTAACCATTTCTAGAGTTGATACCTGGATGGAGTAGAAAAGCTGGTGTGCTATCGGATGGATTGTGGAATTAGACCGGAGAGGACACTCATACCGAGAAAGCAGGGACAAGGCCAGACTAAGAGCAACTTCCATACGTAATAGGGCTCGGGGTATGGTGATGCTGGTTAAACTGTCCAAAACCAAGCCAGCGGGTTGCGACTTTGAAAGAAGAAACTTATTTTAATTAAAATTTAAATATTCCAGGACTACTCGGCGCGGATTGACAAAGATCCGAATCAAAACGGCGGCAGGTCTGGGACCAAGAATCGGTACTCCAAGTCAGCAGACAAAAGTAGGTAAAGAAGATTTTCATTTGCAAAGTGATAGGTTTTATCGAGGAGACCAATCTAACGACATGAACAAGTTTGGAAAGGGGTGACCATAATAAGTTATTAAGCTTCTATGCAGGCATCTTTAAGGATCACACTGTTAAGGAACAAAAACAATGATCACCGAGAGTTATATCACTGCGCAATTGCTTGGATGTCTGTACTGTAATTTTTGTTTAACATATAGAGTACTCACACTTAAGTATTTGCACGTGTATAGTCCTTTAAAAATGACAATTTACATATGCATCTGTATTAATGTTTACCAAAGAATTTAAATTTGTCGCCGGATGTCTCAGGGTATCGGTAAGTACTGATGTCACCAGACAGAGAAAAATGAACAGGAATTATTTCACCTGCTTTTGATATGCCATAACTATTATTAATATTATTATTACTATTAATACCCTTAAAGGTACGAGAGTAGTAAATCGAATAATCAAAGCCCAATTGAATTAGCAGTTGTGTGATTTCATCGTAGATGCTTCAAATTAAAATACATAGATTTGTACTCAGCATTTTAAAATATATTATGTATGGAGCCAATAAAAGCAGCATCACTAATAACATGAATCGAAAAGACACAAATAAAAATACAAACGGTTTATTTAATATTTCACTTTTGTTCAAAGAATAAACATACGGTTTAAATTTACTGCATTAGATATTGTGGTGGGATAATATTTCCAATTGTTTCACTGTAGTTAACTTCTGATTTGTCGCCTGTTTGTTGAAATCAAGTTTTTCTATTCGATGAACTGGACATCAACTCATTCAGTTACTACAGAAATGACATTATTCGGTTTGTTGACTTGACTAATTCATTTTTCTTGGTATACTACTTAAATATTTAAAGTGTCTTTGGTCTGTTACAACGTCTACAGTATGACGCTGTGCAAATTATAGTCAAGTCGGCGATTTCGAAAGAATTCGGAGAATTGGTGTGCACGAAAGCGTCAGAGGATCGCAAACCGCTAGAACAAAAATTATGCCCTGATAATTACTGTTTGTTGAGGGTGGTTTCAAACAGTGAAAGAACGTTACGAAGAGGCACTGGAGTTTAAAACAGAACAACCGAACATTAGGATGGCCGTCTAAGACGGCTAGCTGCTAGAAACCGTTTTCCTACAAGAAATGATTTCAAGATGCAGCCCGTCCAGTATGTTTTCTTGCTATTCATCCCCGTATTGCATCTTTTGGCTAGCGCTTCTATCAATCACATATAGTGCGTTTTCCTACGGCTGTACATCGGCAACAAAGTTAGTCTGGCGCTGAAGGAGAATGAAATATGGAATGGCATCATCTCGTCTTTAGCGATGAATCAAGATTCCGTTTGGGGACGCACGACGACTCTATGCAGGTTAGATGAAGCGCAACATAAAACTTTGTCTTAAGACATATGCACCGCACTGAGGTTATGGTGCGGAACTTTGTTGCCTATGGCGGTAGATCGCCTTTGGGTTTCATTGGAGCATCCAGAAGTAGATTCAGAAAGTTCAGTTCAAATGCTGTGGAACCTTTGTTTCAACAAAGGGATGCTTGTCCTCACATTGCAATGACTAGATTCAGCTCTTTTGAGTTCTTTTGTCTTGTCCACCAAGGTTCCCAGATCTCTCCCTTTTGTAACATGTGTGGAACATCATGGGTAGGAGGCGACTAATGTATCTAATCCACCGTTGAGTTTGGAAACAATACAAATAATATAAACTGCTGGGGATGCAATAGACCAAGCTGACATCGATGAAATCTTAGTTTCGATGCCACGAAGTGTTAGTAAATGTGTAAATGACCTAGATGGTTGAAGACATTATTAGCGATGAATAAGGGACTACTTCATATTATTCTTTGATTTAGTCATCGATTTCGTTTCATTAGTTAAAAGTTTATGCCAAATTCACTCAAAAACTGCAACACCTCCTAGGTGGCGCAATTTCTATGTCAGGTAGTATATAATGCAAAGCATTAATACACTTCACCTAGTTTTGTGAACAATCTAGATCAAGTGTTTGAAACTTAATAAACAAGGAAGCCCTAAATGGTTCTGCAAACAAATATCTAATATATGCTGGAAACGTTTGACGTCCCTTGTTAACGTGTGTAAAGTTTGTAATGAATACTATAGAGTAGTGTACCTAATACTGCGTCCGCCTCGTACTCCTGCTCCTCACAAATACTAGTTTTCGAAACTTCCGAACTGTATAAATAAAAGTTACATAGACTGCTGCTGCGTTGGCATGCAATATCTAAAACATTTTAGCCCCTAACTATAACGGTTTATTGTATTAGGTAATTAACTTCGTTAAGGTACGGCGCTTCTTAAGTACCATCTATATGAAGAACTTCCCGTCATCGAACATTTGCCGCTTGTATTAATTATCAGCTATCTGTCAGAAAGCACATTGCCGCAACAAATTTTCGATACAGTTGCGTCGATCTTTCTAGTACTTAATGCTTCCTTTCTCTCTAATTAATTTCATTAAAGACAGCTTTTCTTTTACAAAGTCTCCGTACAGAAACCATTGCAGTTCATCAATGATCTACGTATTTTGGCAAGCAAGAGGATTTCTTGTTATGTACAAAATTACATTCTTGCTAAATTTGATGTTGTCGTTTTGTAACTGCGAGCACTAAAAGTATTCTGGTATCGTTAAGCGGATTATTAAATATTAGGAGTATTGTTATCCGTTACAAATACAATCTCCTAATTGTAGAATTTTATAAATACACTCATACTAATATAGGCGATACTAGTTTCCAGGGTAAACTTACATATCATTAATGAATAGTTAATGACGGTCGAGACCAGAGCTAGCACACTGTTACAGAAATTTGCATTTTAATTCAGTTGCCCGAACAAGAAGCAACGTTCAGAACTGGAAAGCTTTACGTCTGACATTCGACCCGGATATCTAAGTGCATATGTATATGTGGATAAATCCCTCGAAGCAAATGCATCTTGCATTGTATATTCAATGAAAACCGAGCTGCAATATTTAGTGTGGGTTCATGTGCGCCTCTATAATGCATATCACATCGCAATTGCTTTTGTAGATGGGGTATATAAGGAGCTGATATAATGCTCAATACAATTTCAAATTCTGATTTTGTAGTACTAATGGAATATAATATGTAAAGATGGATATCTACCTTTCAGTAGTAAGAGTAGAAAGTAATTTACCTGCACAACTTCTTTTAATCAAAAAGATCGGCATACATTTAAGTACAAATAATTGAAAAAAAAACTGGATTTGCAAGAAGGTATACATGATATACCTTCAAATGATTTTTAGAATCGAATGTTCACAATATGCAACAGAATTCCGACTCCACTGCTGCAGTTTAGCAAGTGAAATTCCAAAAATTGTGAGTTACTGGAGGAACTTACGAACATATTATTCTAGGTTATCACCAAGTTTTTGTCAGCCGATTTCTGCTTTCAATTACAAGCCGATTGTAGCTCTAGCACAACACTAGGAAATAAGTAGAATGCTGCGCGTCTGCTTAAAAGTATCGTTTCTATGTATTTTGCTACATCACCATTATCTACCAAAGATATGCAATTTTGGGTCATCCTGCACGTAAAAACTTGGTCTATTAAATGATTAAAGCAGAAAGTCCTCCTTTCAATTGCTTTACGCCAATACTTGCTACTGTTTCTTAGTCATATATTAATATGCTTTCTTTTCACACATAATTCAATTGCTGACGATATTTACGTTTGCGTATTTTGTGGGTCAAGCTGGCCATTGTAGCTATACTTGACGCAAAGTTACCGAGGCTCTAGGTATATGTTCATCATATTTTAGATTCATTCCTCAAAGAGCAACTACTTTCCGATTTTCACCAGTTTTGAAGGCATTTTTGTTTAATCGATACTTGGTGATTAAATTAGTGCAGTCGACATTTCTTTTGAAGCTAGAAGTTGCGTTTTCAACAGGAGTAACATATTATTTACGAAAATACTTTATATTAAGCGATATTATCACATTGGGTAGTCAGTTGTGAAATAAATTTAACATGTAGAAAACCACGCAAAAAGATGTTTTTATAAGAATGAATGCATTCAAACATGGATAAATATGTATTTAATGGCAGCTTCTATGATCATGATGTTGTTATCTTTAGCATACGTGTCAACTGTATTAGGCCTTCTCCGACCTTTCACTTTTACAGAAACCTTAGTTCAATCAATCTTCACGAGTTTAATTCAGATTTACTATCACTTCCATTTCATTGTTTATTTTTCATGCCTAATATCGATGATAAAATCAGTTTCTTTATTTCTAGTCTTTTATCGCTGTTCGATAAACATGCTCCATTTGCCTCTCCCATGTTCACCAGAAAACGTGTTCCTTTGCTCACTGATAATTTAAAATTACTAATGTCATTAAGAGTAAATCGAAATTTCGTAGAACGACAAATGCACATGATTGGTCTTCATATAAAACTTTAAAAACTTGACTACAAAAATTTTTAGGCTGGAGAGAAAAGCATACTTCAATTTTATATCTCGTTCTAATAACTTGAAAGCTATCTGGAACGATCCGCGTACACTTGGGGTTTATAAAAGCTGTGTTAGTGATATTCCAATGCATTTAAATTACTCTACTACGTAATAACTACTTCATTGAATCATCTTCTCCACTAAAAACCTATAGTTCTGATTTGGTCGACTTTTATTATAGAAATGGTGCGCAACCTCCACATTTCTTCTTCAGTAGTGTACATGAACTGGTAGTCTCTAAAATAATAACATTTGTTCTCAAAGCCGTGACGGTCTTTCTGCTGTTATGATTTGGTACTGTTCCTCTATTATTACTCTCTATATAACGCACAGAACTAACACTTGTTTATTAGAGGGAGTATTCCCTGAGTGTTGGAAGTGTGCCGTGGTTCATCCATTGCCTAAAGTCAGGAATCTCGTTGATTGTTGGTACTTGAGACCTCTAAATCACCTACCTGTGCTTTAAAAAATATTGGAAGAAATTATTGCAATGCAATTAACTGAATATCTATCTTCTACAAATATACTACCTCCTATTCAATTGACAGCACTGTTGAAAGGTACTGACGATCTTCTGGAGGCGACGACGGACAGGGATTTGGTTCCGTGTCTCATTTTATTGTACTACAGCAAAGTCTTCGATAAAGTTCATCACCGTGTTCTTCTGTCTATTTTGCATAATATTGGTCTGAACAATGTATCTTAATCACTTTTCGAAAATTATTTGGGCAATCGTAAACAGTATGTTAGAGTTGGTAACACCACATCTGCTCGTTTTGATGCCCCTCATAGAGTTCCTCAGAAATCTATTGTTGGGTTTATCCTGTTTAGGATATATACATACATGTAATTTAAAAATATAATACACAAGCGTATTATTCTTTTCGGCCTACTGATTGGAGGCTAGCTGTTGACAATATTAATCAAGATTTAAGCTATCTACATCGAATCTCTGTGGCACGCTGTTTGACAATAAATGCAGATAAATCAAAAGCAATTCTATTGGGTCCCAAGAGAATATGCTGCAACATTTCTCGTGTTTTTAATATAGAAATTAAAAATGTCAAAGTTCCACTTCTGGAAAGTGCACCAGATCTCGCTTTATATACGTAATGTTTATCTTAATTTGGAAAGACTGTTTCTTTATAGACACGTGTTTAATGAAACTATCAAAAAACACTTATTCGAAGCTTTTGTTCTCTTACAATTTGCATACTGTGTACCAATTTATCATTCAACCCTAGATACTTTTACTCAAAATCGCATGCAAAAAGTGCAAAACTCGCGTTTTAGGTATATTTATGGCATATGTAAATTTGATCATATTTCCCATAAATTGGACTGTGTCCGATGGCTCAATATGCATGATGAATAGGAATTTCGCTGCTTGGGCTTATATCACAAAATATTATCTTTGAGGTCATCGCCGTATCTGTATCAAAAGATTGCATTTCGAACGGATATACATAATCTCAATACAAGATTTAGCGGCATAATTTCTCCACCACAACACACAACAGCACTTTATGGAAGATCCTTCTCATTTCAGATCTATATTATGTACACAACAATTTGCTTGTTGAAGTTATGTGTTATTTAGTAGCAGTTTGGGGGAATATCTAAGAGATGGGCGGGGTTTTGATGCAAGCAAGTAGACAAGAATGCTATTTACCTCCTTTTAGAAAAAATATTAAATGATATTTTTCGGCATAAATTAGTGTAAATTAATATATTATTATTTATTATTTGACGCTTCTTTAACTATCCTGTAGAGCGGGGGTCTCCAAACTACGGCCCGCGGGCCAAATATGGCCCGCCAGTGTCATCAATCCGGCCCGCGACGGCTAATAGCTTATTGTTGTTGCAATAAGTTGGATAAAAACACAGAATGATAATAATTCGGATTTATTTACTTGCTAGGTAAAGCTTAATGACAAGTATAATACGCAGAAAACTCACTGAAGTAATCAGTTTGGCCCCAATGCTGAAAAGTTTGGAGACCCCTGCTCTAGACTAGGTATTACGGGTGTGTGTATATACGTAACCCAGGCGTAAATTGATTGTACATCGAATTATTTATCTTTATTCTGCTTTTCCATTTACTGCATTATTACCCTATTCGACCAAGTGTGTATGAGTTGTTGTACATGGATAATAAGCCTGTAATGATTCCCACAATTTAGAGGATTAGTTATATATTGTTATATTACGAAAATGTTAATTAGATTGATTAATCAAGTATTACATTCTTAAATAACGAACTTCGTTAAAACATTTCAACAATCCATATTATACCTATAAGTTTAGCTATAATTTAAACTTATCGGGAAAGTATATATCACCTAGTGTCTACAATTCATCCGCTTCCTCTTCCTGTCTCTCTTGTAGATTCATCATAGACATTGCGACCTCGGCGTGGCACTGCATCGTTCGGTCTAGGAACTTGGTGGTGGGTGCGCAATATCTGGGGCAAGCTTCCGCGCTGGTCGCGTTTGTCATTTCACTTCTGACAAGCGACACTCATTTCACGGCAATTCCAATAATTTATAGTTATTTCCACGAACACCGAACTTTGACTGTCAATTTCTGGGTACAAGAGTTTTGATGGGGCTCGTGGACATTAGGTCAAATGCAAAAATCCAGCGCACTGTAGGTACCGCGATGCATTCAGCTGGTGACATGTTTATGAATTGTGATCTTTTTTTATTTACTGCTGTTATCCGTAGCATGCGAGCATCAAAACAGGAAAAATTATAACACTGGACATAACATGGAGGACAAATGAGGAAGAAAAAAGCGTGTATATATACTTGCTTGCAGATATCTAATTTAACACGATAAGGATAAGAACTGATTCATTTTACTTCATTTTAACGGTTTGATCAGTGCCCAATTTTCGTGTGGGGTCACGGAAGTAGAACGAATAAAGAGCAGGCGTATAGGTAAGTTACTCTATACGTCCCACGCTGTATCGTATTCGATCCCATTATCACAAGAATGTCCTTTATTCGTTCTCGGTGCAGACTCAACTTAAGCACTAAGCACAATCATCTTTACTTTTACAGGTGAATTATATAATATATTAAACTGTACACGTAGTACATATATTACGTTCATACGTCAATATTAAGTATCATACAATTATCTTCATCTCTTAAATATCTGCGGACTTCCTATCGCATAATCATCAAAGAATAATAACAATCTTTGCTGAAATTTCTCTTCTACTTGCCTACAAAAATTCATAACTTAGTAAAGGAATGTGTTCCACTCAGAAAATGCAGGAAAATTGGTGTAAGCGGCAGGATTCTTTCGGCCCATTCTCGGAAGAAGGAAAGCTAATTAGAAGGGAGAAGGAAACCTTTATATTTTCATTTTTACAAGCATCTGTTTGAACGTTGCCGAAACAGTGGACCAATTACTGTGACCGAGTACGCGGCGGTAGCAAACATTATGTGTAGAAGGACAGAATGTTAAAATTAATTGGAGGAGAAAATAATTAACTTACTAATTAAAAAGTTACAAGGAGCCATTTGCCTGAACATAATGTATTGAAGACCAAGCATGTTTTTTTACTGCAACCGAACGTTTCGTATTGTCAGACGCAAATCTGTAATTAATAATAGTAATAGGTTCCGCGACAGTTTATGAAGGAATATTATATGTACAGCTTAACACAGATTAATAATTTCTAAACCATCAGCTAGTGAATTAAAGGCGCTATGGTCAGGAACTACGCTTCTAGCGCCTATTACCACAGGAAATTAATACGAATGACTAATTTCCATACACCGAGTGCACCTGGACCTCGGAAGAGTACCTCCGGGTTTGTAGTCTAGTATTGCAATCAAATACTAACTAGGTTACGTACGGATTCCTAATCTATAATTAGAATGTAATATGTGTTTCATACATAATGGAAACTGAAATTTCATTGACTATACAGGGATTCCCATAAATGTAATGTTAATATTTTCCTGAAATCATTATGAAAATAATTTCGACTCAAATCAAATAGTTTCTATCCTTAGGAAACCGATTTGGATAGCTCTAAACACATATTTCATACCTAAATTGTCATCTGGAGTAAACAAAATAGATTCACTAATCAACGTTAATTAAGGGGTAACACCACTATAAATTTCTCAGAAAATTAATCTTTTTATTGGCTTAATAGATGCTTCGAATCTTTTAGAATATGGGGCAAAAGGTCTATTACCTGAAAAAACATTTATTCCATAAAATTTCGGACTCTTCCCCAAGCACGTCGAACATCTCCTACGTCAAATAAATTCCTGCTGCAAAGGTACAGTGTAATGACTTACCTTTTGAATTGCAACTCCTGTAATATACTAACAGATGTTGTTAGATAGCGTTTATGTTCAGTTAGAAGCATTTCCATCTGTAGTTCAGAAGTGAAATGTACGTTAGTGTAGCGTTTGTATATGTAGAAAAAGGACATCATTTCCTCGCTTTAAATCACGGCTTTTGTGTGTAGTGCTGATTTTTAACAGTTTATTTTAATCTCAGAGTACTAATAAGTTATAGTAAGCGACGCAAAAGTACACCTACGCCAGAAAGGTGCAGATTCCTTGGACACCTTCCATGACAATAGGCCGCTTTCTAAGGAAGTTTTGAAACCATCAAACCGATTTGTGAGGCGTTGAGCCGAGGTGAGCTGCTAAGCCTTTATTTGGGACCCAAAATACCAATGCAAGTCTTTTGCTACTGTTTGGAATTTAGCGCTTATATCTTACTCGGGTGCAAAAAGAGTTTTAATCCTCCGTTTGGCACATGTGTCCAGCCAGACCTTTTCCGATTTCAATTGTAATTTAGGGAACTAATAAGACGCGCCGTAAAACTCTTTTGTGCAAAATGTTCAGACACAGTATGCCAACAACATTCAAAAGTTGATTATGTTTGTTTTAATTGTAAAAATAATAAAAATTAATAATAGAATTTCTATCGCACTCCATCATTGAATTGACAATAAACTCTGAAATAGGACACAAAAATTAACGGAGAGAAAACTACTTTCCACCTTTACAGAAATTCTATTTTAAATAATCTCACCTGAAGTTCAATGTTTATAAAAATCTCTGAGAACCAAAAAAGCCCGAGAATATATATCCGCATGGATATAAATACGATGCAATTTTACTACATAACTAAATATTTCCATACGAATACTTGAAAATACATAGAGGTCTGGCCAGACCCTATGAAGTACGAATGTGATAATCCGAACATGTGCCAAAGGAAGGGTTAAATATAGCGACTGATATTGCTGTGTGCAATTGTAATGATGATCTGACAAATATTCTACGAATCATGAAAGTTTTCGAGATGGATATTGACGTCGATCATACAATTTTGGTCTTGAAGCTGATGCTAAGCGGATCAATCATACCGAGCTGACAGATGCGGCAAAGTAGGCATGTTCTAGCCTAAAATTTTTGAGGAAGGAGAATGAGGAAGAGAGGAGAGGTAGCGTTATTGTCCTCTGATAGTAGATCAATGATAAAAAAATTTAAGCAGTTGAATTTTTCATATTTTCATGTCCATAACACATTTCAAAACTTTTTTCAACGATTCTTCAAAACGCCACGCAGCATAACGCCAATAATTTTATTCTATTCATTCAAATTTTTGACCATATATATTAAAAAAAACATTTTGAAGTGAAATACAGGATTTTAAATAAGTTATTTAAACATTAGTACTTAACAAATGTCATTTTTTTTGTCGAAAATTGAATATTTTACTTCAAACACTCGCCAATCACACATATTTTTAAAATCCCCTACGGATTTCGCTAGCAATAACCATGTAGATTAAGTATACTTGAGCATGCCCCGCGAAATTCAATATTTGTCGATGATAATTTTTTGTGTAATACTTAAATATATGCTTAATAACTTCTTCGAATATTATTGTTCTATCAACTTTTTTTCCATTCAAAAGAAATTGTCAAAGGAATGCTCTTTTTAGGTTATTACAATGCTACCCCTTAACATAGAATCAAAGAATATTTCTAGAAATCACGTTTACAACTCAATAAAAATGTTCTTTTTCTTTGAGCTTAACATATATCATAAAACTCCCAGGAAAATACATTATAAAACAACTGTGTTGATTGAACACTACTATTTTTCTAAAATATGCATACATATACGTACAATAGCGCAATTAATAAATCAATCGCGTATTGTACTACTGGAAGTAAATATACTCGACATATACGTTCTTTGTCCATAAATTATTTCTACATCCTGTAACATATTTATCCATATACGCACCTACAGAATTTTGTGCGCTTGTAACGTGATAAATAGAATACGTCGGAGCGCAAACGCATACGCAAGCAATTTATGTTAGTGTACGGCTCGTTACAGCATCCATGTGATTTACAGTATTCATAGAAATTTATTTACTCGTTCTATACAGAATCACGGTATGTATATATCTGTACGTACATATACCATACAAATTGTAGGTATACACAACGGGGCATTCCCATACACCTACATACCCCTATGTATATAGAACTACTGTAAATTTTATTTGTGTGCCTTGACGTTTTCCATTAGAATGATAACGATGGTGATTAATCGTTCTTACTGTTCACGACTGCGACACACATACGAGAACCTTCCAACAACAAAACATACACGACAGCAATGTAAGCGAAGTTTCCCCTATATCTAACTCCACACCTATATTTGATCATACGTTTCAGATGTATGCACATACATATGTCGATGTAGCGCACGGAGGTTTGTATTAATCCTAGAACATCAGCGTACATAAATTTTACTATCGTGTTCCCTTCTATGATATATTTCTGAAAACAGAACCTGCCGCTGGTGTATTTCATTTGTGTAACATATCTACAAGAAAATGGAAAAGTATTGTATGTACTCAAGCTGCATATGTACTTATTTTGTTTCTTTGTTACAATATAACAAGAAGAGAATAGAACAGCAACGAAGTGATAAAATCAGAACTGTATAATCCTTAAGCAAACAGTGCGAAGTGTTGAAGTATGTCGAATTCAATCCGTTATATTAGTTTTGACCATTTGCTAGTAGGGTGCAATTAATAATGGTTTCATTAATTTGGGGATCAGTTTATGAAAGTAACAAAAACCTGCATCTACACGAACATTGATAGGTTGTAACCTAGGGAAACAGGACCAGCTTATCTGATAGTTGACTCTCACGCCTTATACCAGTTTGCCATGTTGCTATAACCAAAAGATTTGCCTTTTAATTACAGTTTGTTGTATTTCCTTGCTCATAACGTTCTGCCTGTCCAACCAGTATTGAATCATCTACGTTCCCTATGTGTGTCGTTAACAGTGACATTAAAAAGAAAATAAAAATAATCTTCGAATGGAAGACTATATACGATGCTGCAGTGCAACAGAAAATTGCAATTGACATCAAGTACAAGAATCATCACAGAATAAAACACATTGAATGATTGAGTGACTATTTAATGACGTAAACTATGCCCGTGTGAATGTCAATCTACGTTTTCAACATGATACCTAAAGTGTGTTCTTCAGCGTCCACATCAATGGTTGCAGAATGTGTGCGGTACATTTTGCTTTCAAGATGTCCCCATAGAAACAAATTTATAAGATTAAGATCAGGGGACCTTGGAACCATGGAATGCCACCGTTTCATCGATCCTCGAAGGGTAGGTTACGTGACTCGGTGCTGTTGTTACTACACGTTCTCAATATTAAGGGGTAGCTCGCCGTTTATAAGCTTTTGCTTTTTTGGAGTTTTCCTGTTTGTCTCTACAAGTTACTTGATCGGTCCTGGATATGACGATTTGCTCGAGTATAAAAGCATCTGTTTAAAATATACTTTAAAATTCTTGAGAAACGATGATATGATTCGAAAGTTAATTCTGAATCCATCTTACTTGTGGCATATTACAATACTTACCTCTGCAGTAACACTTTTAACAGAGTGTAAATATTATGCGTTAGTTCCTAAACAGAGGGAAAATCAATTTCCATTGTCGTAAGAGTTAAGTGCCATTCACAGTTCACAGTTCAAATATGTATACGATTTGTATTGAAAACTAAAAGACAGAAGCACTACAGACAAAAAAGTCAAATTTTTTCAGCCGATTGAGTATGAAGTCCATCAAATGGTAGATTATATTCTTTCAAAGTGGAAAAGACTTTATGCGTCTTAGGGCCTGATACCAAGTAAAAAGTTATCTACTTACTTAATCCCGAAACCCGTTCGACCGTGAAGTGTCGGGTTCTGTGGAGTTGAGTTTCCTGTCTCCCTCTTCCATATTTGTTTCCACTTCTCTCTCTACCTGCATCTTCTTCTCATGTCCGCCCATTTCTCTCCCCTTGCCTCGTATGCACTTTTCACTTCTTGCTCCCATGTCTTCCTTGGTCTTACTATTCTCATTTTTCCTATTTATTTCGATTCATATATTTTCTTGCCAACCTTTCTTCTCCCACTCTTATAATATGGCCAAGCCATCTTAATTGCCCATGCTGTATTGTTGTTTCGATTGACTATATCTGGAGTTCCTCCCTGTATACTGAGTTCCTTATCCTATTCAACTTAGTTTTCTTTTTATTCGTCCCAGAAACCTCATTTCTACGCTGTTCATCCTGCTTCTTTGTCTCCCGTTTTTAATGTGTTTTAACACACAATTAATGTGTCCAAGGAAAAAGTTATGAGAAGTTATTTTCGACAGGAGTGCTTTTTAAAACATGTACACATACTAAATTCTCGGCCTGAAAGGCTTATACAAGTTCAAGAGTGTTTCAAACTCCGTTGCGTCATAGTTGCATATGCGTGAAGCCTACATTATATATATTACGGCTTGTAGAGGAATAGTTTTCAGTAGCCAGGCAGACAACGTGACTAGTGCATGGAAATGTCGCAGCTAAGGAAAATGGAATACCGCGCGATCATTCAATTTTAATAAAAGAAGGGCATACGCTTAATCACATTAAATAATGTTTAGACGGCGGTTTTAGTGATGTATATCATTTATACTCCATTGTAAACAAGTGGGAAAAATGCTTCCGTTTGGGGCAAGAATCCCTTGAAGATGATGAGCACTCCTGTTGGTCAACTGAATTGACGCCTGAAAAAATGCATTGATTGAAGAAATTGTTTTAGTAGATCGCCGTTTGAAAGTGAAGACATTAGCAGCACATTTCTGAAACAAGTATTCGCAATGACCACTTGGGTAAGAATGAGATTGGTGCAAGATGGATACTGCGTCTTCTTCCCGCTCGTTCGTAAGTTCAAATGTTCGTCTTAAAACTTGTGTGGGGACGATGCCAAACCGATTTTGGAATCCACTGTTATAGGAAATGATATAACGGTTCTGATTTATCACCCTCTATCCAAAAGGGAATCGATAGAATGGCGGAGACCCAATGCACCTTTTTCCAGAAAGGTCAAAATGGCTCAATCAACGAGAAAGGTGATGGCCACAATATTCTATGATTGTGAGGGCATTTTACTTATTGACTTTACAACTGTCAGCAGCACATATTATGCGTCTTTGTTGCATAAATGGAGGGACACTATTCGTACCAAACCTAGAGGAAAATTGACAAAAGGTGTTCGATTGTTGCACGACAATACCCCGTCCGTACTACCGCCATTTGACAAGCTGCCGTCTGCGAATGCGGCTTTCAAGAATTCGAATATCCACCGTATAGCTCGAACATATCTCTTACAATTAGTAATTGTTATTTATATTCTAATTTAAAAGACCTTAGGGGAAATCCTTTTAAGAAAGATAGTGACTTGCAAGCACCTGTAAGAAAAGAAACTTTTGATTATTTTTACAAGGATATTTATTGAATTATAAATTGATCGTTGTAGGAAATGTATTGAAGTTAGGGAGATTTTATTGACGAATTAAACTTGTTAAGTTTACCAAGTTTATTTTTTCTATATCAGGCCGAGAATTGATGGCGACTTCCTCGTACTATCAGCGCGGGGGTTTTCTGCACTTCAGATTCGGAGTCACCATAGTTACTTTGTGGACTGTAGTGATACTGTAATTTATAAAACCAGGTCATGCTCTAAGGTAAAGTGCTCAGCGCAGTGGAAATCAAACGAAGAAGGATTGGACAGTCAGCATACGCAGCGGAAGTGCAAACAAAAATAATAAATGCACATTTACTAGAAACAGCGGAAATATTGGACCATTTAAAATCACATTAGGAGTTGTAATGCGCAACCTTTTTTAATAGGAAGCTGTTTGGTTTACATGGTCCAAACGATCTGCACGATCAACACCAAGGGTTCGTAAAAGAACCAATATTTTACTGCAAATAAATGAGTAAAGGGTTGATAATGATATTGAGCAGCAGTAGGGTACCACGATAAAAGCAACATAAGCTTCTTTCCAACGCTAGTAAGTTCTTAAATGCACTAGGAAGTACTGGACAGGGACGTAAGAATTTTTGTGGGGTCGAGATTTATCTTCTAGCAAGACAACAATTCCCTTCAGAATGCTCGGCAACTGATTAAGTTTTTTGCTGATAATACCGTAAATCTTTTACAGTAACCCAGGAAACGTCCAAACATGGATATTGTTACAAATTTTTAGAAACATCTGGCTCGAAGTATGTAGAGCAATGAAACCTCCTATAACGTCAACGAAGAGTAGTGTCTATCTTACCGGCTCAATGGTACTTACCCGACTAGAGGATACGACTACTATCAGTTCCTAGCTTGGCATAGTAGACAATCTCCTGCGGGCGGGGGGATATGTCGAGCTCGCGTTTTATGTGGAAGGTAATCTACAGTCTGGTTAAGTGTCCTTAACTTTTGGCCTGTGTGAAACTTCACCTGCCAAGATGCTTCAGACGCACTACGTCGACGTTCGTCCTTCCATCAGCAAGAACAAATGCATTGTGGCGGTTTCCCTTGGTGAATATGTGCCGCCTCGTTAAGTCCTATGATGACATCTTTTTCAACAGACTATAACTTTTGCTGTTTGTAACTTTATTGTGGTTAACTATTACGTTTATATATGTATATACTTCTGTTTTTTGTTTACCAATTCATAGTTATACCTTCTTTTTAGTATGTTACTATCTACTATCTTTGGTCTGGTCTTATGATGTTGGAAAATAAATTATATTATTGTTATTACTATTAAGATTTTCAGCAAGCGAGCATTGCTTGATGGAAAACTATCCCTCAGGAATATATTCAATAATAATACGAGTCTCTACTATATAGGGTATTTTGTTTAACTCAACTATAGAACAATGGAGTACATTCTCACGAATTAGTTACTAAATCCGACTTATATCTTGAAATCCTCCGAATATACATATATATATATATATATAGGTATATTTACGTGTCCCGCCAAGCAATAAATAATAATAAATAAATTTTAAAAGAGCAGAGGTGTCGTAGGACACCCGACAAGAGCGAAGTTCTTTATTCATTTGATGCTTATTTGAATAAAAGGTAACATTTTATAATTGAATAAACAATGTATAAAGAAAAAGTATTTCATTTTGAAACCAATGGTAAATTAGTTGAAGTAGATGTAAATGCCAGTCTGAACAATAAGAACGCCATCTGATGGGAAACTAATGAACTGATTAACGAAAAGAATGAAAGATAGAAGCGTCTAGTGACAATTTCAAACGTCTCGATTCTTCCCAGTTAACTTTCGTCGCAGAACCTCGCTAAAGAGCTTCGCTTTAAAAATTAATATTTATTTAATTTATTTAATTCGTTTCGCACACTTTGGTCCACTATAAAATTAATCTCCCCAAGAAAGGATTGTATCAACACCGTCTACCCTTTCTAGATATCAACAAAGTATTTTATCAAACTTATTGTTTAAATTCATTTATTTGGACATTTATAGAAATTGAGATTGCTTAAGGTCCAGAAATTTAACGTTAGTAGAAATAATCAAATTCTTTCCATTAACTTGTGTAATACCATCGAAATCCAGCCGTCCGATTTGTAAATTTATTTCTCCTAAATTCATATATATATACATATATATGTTGTTGTTCGTTGCGCTACCGAATAATTAGTTGGGCAAAAATCTCATTTATTCTACTTTTAGGCCTTCGACAGTGAATTTTGATTTCAAATTCCGGTCGCCGCAATGAGTTCCTGATAATGTGTGTTCAAATAATTTTATCTCTGCGGGTTTACGTGCGGTTTGTCGTAGATGCGCCTCGTTAGTGACATTGTGTTCGGTCAGCTTGAAAGGTATGTTACCCAACCGGTCAATTCCGGTGGACTATCCGGTTTTCAAACGATCGATGCCATTTAGTTTTTCCGTCCGTTTATTACTAACGCCTTTTTAAATTTTATCGTTAAAACGTTCCCACGAATTAGGCATTGAATTATACGAAAAGGAATATTAGTTAATATATCCTTCAAAGCATCTGTTGGTGAAATCGATACTCATATAATAGAAATACGTATGCGCCAGAAATTATGAAAGTTCCATAATTTCAAACTTCTAATTGAATTACAAAGTGAAAGTAGATTGGCTTTCTTAAATACAGGGATCAGTTTTGCGGTGACATCAGCGCCACATTGAGAAACCAATTAAGTATGTACATGATCTCTTAAATCCACAACTTTTATGCCATCAGAAATTTATATCACTTGAAACTTTTAAGATGAAAACAAAAACTTCTATTTACTATTTACTTCCTTTTTCTATCCCAAGACTTTGGTTTCTATTTGTTATTTCATGCTTTAGAATTTTGAATTTCGAGCTAGATTACTTTTTATATTTTCTGCTGTATATATATAAGGCACCACATTCCTCTTCGGAATTTTCGCTGTTTCAATTTGAAACTCCCTAATCGATTTGCTGGATGATTAGCCCATTGCCTACTCCGTTATAGTCTCTCGTGCTCCCTAGCCCTGGTAACAACATCTTTCCATAATTTCCTCTCCGGTACCTCCTGTTTCCAGTTATCTACTTTCATCATTTTTAAATCCTCTGTCACTTGGTGAATCCATCTT
This sequence comes from Chrysina gloriosa, assembly GCA_038088585.1. Classification (NCBI taxonomy): domain Eukaryota; kingdom Metazoa; phylum Arthropoda; class Insecta; order Coleoptera; family Scarabaeidae; genus Chrysina; species Chrysina gloriosa. Next base: position 32,056,561 of record CM076088.1, on the reverse strand, counting down.
GCTCTAGGTCTTCCTCTGGGTCTTTTCTCCATTGGTGTCCAATTTGTTACCATTTTGATATTACTCTCCGGATCACTTCTCCATATGTGTCCCAACCATCTTATACGCTGTGATTTTATTATTTTGACGGTGTCTTCTCCTTCCATTATTGCTTGTATTTCGTAATTCATCAACGTTCTGTAGTCATTCGCGCCTACCTTGTTTGGCCCCAGCATCACTCTGATTATTCTTCTCTGGAATACTCTTAGTTCTTCTTCCTCTTTTCTAGTCATGGCTAATGTTTCGCCTGCATTTGTTACTACACTTCTTATCATTGTTTTATAAATTTCCATTTTAGTGTACTTGCTCACTTTTCTTTCCCTTAACAACGATTTCTAACAATAATAGGCTCGATTTCCTGCCTGCACTCTCTTCTGTACTTCACCCTTACAACCATCCCTACCTATTTGCAAGCCTAGATATTTGAAGTTATTTACCATTTCAAATTTATATCTCCCTACTTTGATTTCCTTCATGCCTTCACATATTTCTCTACTGCATTTCACATACTTTGTTTTGTTTGTATTTACTTCAGGACCCTTAATTTTTGCCTCACCCGCTATTTCTTGAAACATCTCATCGAGTGCTTTTTTATCGCTGGAGATAACTACTAAATCGTCTGCGTAGGCGATTACTTGCGACATTTTAATTGTTGTTCCTTTTATGCCTGCTCTCTTCTTTACATATTCTAATGTAAGGTTGAATAGCACCGCCGATAATGAATCTCCTTGACATACTCCAACATTAATATTGAAAGGATCTGTTAATCCTTCATGTGTCCTTACCACTGCTTTGCTATTTCGCATTGTCGTACCTATTATTCTGATCAGCTTCTCAGGTATTTCCATCTCACACATACTTCTTCTTAGCTCAGCTCTATTTATTTTATCGAAGGCGTTCTTAAAATGTATACAGAACATATGTATATCAATATCGTAACTTTTCTCTAGTATTAGCTTTGTGATATGTATTGCATCAACTGCCGACTTCTCCTTTCTGAAGCCGTATTGGAATTCGCCGCACTTTTTTCCATTAAACTTGATAGTTTTCGCTGTACAATTGATGTTAAGATCTTATATGTTACATTCAATAACATAATGCCTCTGTAATTCACACAGTTACTACAATCCCCTTTTTTTAGTATAGGCACAATTACCCCCACTTGCCATTCATTATGCATTTCTTCAGTTCCCCATGTATTACATATTAATTGGTGTATTCTTTCCTTTATCACATCGCCTCCATACTTCACCATCTATGCACATATGCTATCCATTCCTGCTGCTTTATTCATCTTCAACTTTTCTATCGCTGCCACACATTCCTCGTATGTTGGCTTTTTTGTTACATCATCCACTTCCTCTTCTTCTTCCTCGTACCTCTTTCTTTTTCGTAGCTTATGTTAGGTGCACCTTCGTCTGGTTGTAGTAGTTTCTCAAATTGCTTTTCCATTTTTCTTTTCATATCCTTTCATTCACTGACTTTCTGTTTTTACTTCCATTAACAAATTTATGAAAGGCTTTCGAGTTATTCATTTTCCTATTTTCCTCCATCTCTTCTAAGGTTTTCTCTATCCATTCATTTTTCTTTCGCTTATACAGTTTTACAGATTCCTTCCTTTTCTCCTTGTAAGTTTTTCCATCTGATTCCTGTTGTGTTCTTAACCATTTTATTCTTGCGATTTTCTTTATTTTCGCCATATCCTCACAGTCATCATCAAACCAGTCTCTCTTGATTTTCTTGATTTCCCTTCCTATTACCTTTTCAGCCACACTGCATATGCAATTCTTTATTTCCTTCCCACTCTTGTTGTACATTTTGAGCCACAGAATTACTTAGCTCCTCTTTAAATTTTTCTCTGTATTTGTCTTGCACTTTCTCGTTTCTCAACTTCACAATATTGGTACCGGGGTAATGATCCGTGTCTGCGCTAGCACCTCGATATGTTCTTACATCTTGTACCATTGATAAATTTTTCTTTGATATTAACATGTGGTCTATTTGGTTTCCCCTATTCTGTCCTGGTATTCGCCACGTCTCTTTATGTTTTCTTTTGTACTTAAATTTTGTACTAGCCACATTCCCAATACTTCAGAAATGTTGCATACCCTTGTACCATTATTGTTGGATTCATTGTGCAGTGTATATTTTCGTGCTATGTATTTTCATTATATTCTTCGGCGCCGATCTGTACATTCATATCACCAATAATGATCATCATATCATGTTTTGGTATCACTTCACATGTCTCTTCTAATTTGGAGTAAAATTCTTCCTTCCCTTCATCATTTGCTACCTCTATAGGCGCGTATACTCGCAGATAAGATATTCTACCACTAATTGGTTTAAAGTCAATTACTTTTTCTTTCATCTGTTTTGTTACTATAAATGCTGTTCCACTCCTGCCTCTTTTTTCATCTACCATATAGTATAACCATGTTTACTGATTGCGCCATATCCATACCATCTCATTTCCTGAAGTGCCATGATATCTACGTTGTATTTCTGTGTCTCCTTTATTATTTCTTGCAATTTATCCTTTATCAGCAGTGTTTGCACATTCCATGATCCTATCCTTATATTCATTTTGCTATTTTCCTTTTTGTTGCCTTTCCTCTTCTGTAGTTTCATTCTGCTGTCATTTTTTTTTTTAGTTTTAACTTCCATACTCATTGTCCTTCGCAAAGACAATCTCGTTTCCCTTGAGTCACCTGCCCCTTCTGTTAGTTTTTTGGGTTTCTTGTATACGTTTCGGTTTTCGCCATTTTCTTAATGTTGTCTGCTCCTTCCTCTTACGGAGACCTCGCACTTACTGTTCTTCCTCTAGGTTTTGCTTTCGACATCCCTTCTGTATTCTTTTCTTGTATATTTTCTACAGTTCTTTCCCTTTTCGCTTCAATTAGGATTTGTTTAACTTGGTATAGTTCACCGTTACGTACAATTTATTATATACCAACACAGCTTTTGCCATTCTTTCCTTCATTGATCATTTGCTGAATCAATATTTTTCGTTGTTGCTGTACTTCCTTAGAGACGTCCTCGTGTATATATATCTCCGTTCCTTTCAACTTTTTTGTTATTCTCATAAATTCTAGCTTCTTAGTATATCTTCTTAATTTTATCAATATTTATCTATTCCATTCCTTTCTCTCTCCCAGTCTCCTAATCTCTTGAATATCATCCTCCGGGTTAAATTCAATGCCTATCTGATCTGCAATTCCTTTAAATTTTCTTCCTGAATCAAGCTCGTTCTCCGCCTCTGTTTCCTTCACTCCCTTTATTATTACATTTCTCTTCCTCACTTCTCTTTCCATCAATTCTTCGTTCTTGCTCATACACCGTCTTATTCAACTGTTTGTTTTCTTCTTGCACTATTCTGCACATATTTCTTATTTCCGTTGATTCTGTTTGCACACCATCTATTTTTGCCTCAACCCGTGTGCCTCTTGCGTCCATTTCCTGTAATGTTTTCATTATTTGTTCTAGGACAATCTCCATTACCTTTATAATTCCGCTTAAACCCTTGTTATTTTATTTTCTTTAATAAATCTTTTTTTTTATCTTAATTTATATCAAATTTATATATATATATATATATATAACAAATAAATAACTAAATGTAATTTCCAATAGGAACTTAATTTACTCATTTTTCGAAGATCTTTATAAAGCAATCAACACAAACAAGTAAATTTACAATCTTCATACAAAAGTCTTGAAAGAATGGACTATCGATTACCAACCATTCTTGCGGAAAACCACATAACTAATTTGAAAAGCATAACCAATGCAATCGCACCATTGAACGTTGAATTAAATATTCTGATAATAAAATAAATTGATGAAAAATACGCTGATGGAATTATAAGTGGAGCTAAATCCAAAAGGGCCACCGTTTTGGTTGGGGTAGTTTGGAACCTAAATATGAACAATAAGAGATTTCGGACTGCAAATACTTGTACGACGAAATGACCGAAGTTTTGTTAAATTTACCAATTTCTAACTGCTTGCCGAAAAGTGGTCCGGCAGTTGCAACATGTAGACGCCAATTTCCTTGTTTCCTTGGATAATATGCCATGCTATTGGTTCAAACGCGGAATTTTCAATATTTTACATTATTTCCGTTTCCCCGAGCGCCATATTGAAAGAAATTGAACGCACATCTAATTTTGAGGCAATAATGTTGACTGAGAAGATTTCTCAAAGAATAATCTACATCTAGCCTTTCTAAAATCCAAATAATGCGCTCCTATAGAGAAATGCGTTTTGTAAAAATACCAGAATCACCCAAAATTGGACATCCCATTAAGATCTACTGGCAGCTGCCACCAACTTTTATTTCATTTGTTACATTCCAATTACAAATATACTATGTAAAGAACTCAGCTATAACACATTTTTTGTTTATATATAAGGTCTACAAAAATAAATACAAAGGTTTCTACTTCTGTCGAAGTGGGCGAAGTGTATCTAACATTTTCTATATATTGTAATAGGTAGTTTCATTAGAATCTAAGTTTGGCGAAGATTATGGGTTCTATTGTAATTTTATTTGCTCTAAAAGTCGAAGAACTATATGAGGCGTTATTCTGCACAGTTTCTGTGTATTTGAAAGGACATGTTCGGAGACAATTTGGCAAAATTGGACATCTATAGAACGACTTGAAACTTGCCTCCTCGATTACTGTTTAAAATTGCAGCTAAACCAAATCGATAACTTCCTACCGGGGTAGTGATAGAGCTTTTAAATTGGAGGAAGAAAAGATCTTGTGCTAAGAGAGTGCTCGTTATCAATTTTTCAGACCAAGAAGAGTATATCGGTGATACTGTACTCAATTGTGATAGGTGTGGTGTAAATTAACAATCAAATTCGAATAGTATGTGTGGGTGCTTTAACGATGGATGGAATGCTATTTTTATCTGTTATTAGTAGTTTAACTCTCAAATATCAAATACGAACAGTGCCTCGTTCAGATGCTATTTAATTTTTCACTATACCTCCTAACTTCTGCATTATTACTATCCTCGCCGACATGCTCAACAGTATAGGAAGAACGATACATCTGAAGACAAGTGTTAAGCGATGAATAAACCCTTAATGCAACACTCCGGTTTATGTCGGAGATATACAGCAACTTTCATAGCGGTGTAGTAGTGCTAGTTATTTTAATGATTATTTCCCAACAATTAACGCAAACGTAAAATAGTTCTAATATACTTTTTCTTACTAGCATTATAAGATAAGTACCCGTTATTTTCTATCATGTACATTTCTAATTAAAAGAAAATTACAATTTTTGTTTAAATTACACACAAGGAGCAATAAAGATGACGATTGATTACTACACGAATATACACTGAATAAACAGCATTCGGCACCAGCAGCACGTAAATGAAGTTTGAGTAAACGCCGTACAAAAATAAATACTTCTCGTTATTACTCGCGGCGAATTGGTACGACTTAAATTTGTTCAGGGTGACTATTTCTGAATTGCAGAGGCGAATCAAAAACCTTTATTACACAGACTTCAACGTGTAACGACAAATTTCTCCCGGAAACTAGAAGTTTCCGTGTGTCGGCATTTTATTCCTTACTATAGGTAGATCGGGATATGAAAATTTGTTCGTAAATTTTACCGGTTTAAATTTGATCTTCAAAACTAGAAGGGATAGTTATATTTAATTTAAATAATAACAGTTAGTATAACTGAAGCTTTATTAATTTCAGACATTAATGCGGTTGCGTGGTTTGGTCAGGAAGATATACACGGTTGGTCTTCTCACAATGCAATATAAGCACAATGATTTGAATATGAATATCATGTAAACGTACGTTTCTTCGAAATTTCTTTTTATAAAGAAATGGAAAGATTTATTGAATTAACACAAAGCACATCTCAAAATAAACACGTCAAGTATATCGACAATTCTGTTTAGACTACAATATTTCAAAATGGCGGTACGACAGCTGCTGGAAGTCGCCACCTCAGATTTGAGCTTTGCAAGCTCAGGTCTCAAATTTCGACTAAAATCGAAAAAACAAATTTTCATCGTTGAAATACATTAACACTCTTTGAGAGAATACAATAAATTAAATAAAATACAAAGTCCAGGGCCATTTTGAAAAAGATTGCTTATTTTTGTATAAACAATCGGTAAAAAACAATATTTATTTTTCTTCTTTTTTTAATGCGAATGTCATGTAATAACCAGTGAGTTCAAGAATATTTCTGCAAAGCTTCGTCAAAATCAGTTGAAAATTTTGGAGCTGTATTGCACGGTGCGCGAAATTTTAAGTTTTGAGAAAAATTAAAGTTTTCGATACAAAAAAGTAGTGTGTAAGGGGCCGTTTGCCACTTCTTCTTTTTCTTCTCGGGAATTTGGTACTTTACTTGTTACGACGACGTGACTTGGACAATAATTTGGATCACTCTTCTTTGGGGGCTTGTTGACGCTCGGTGCTGTTTGGAAAGTGACACTTGTATAATCTACAGAGATGTTGCATACTTCTAATTCGGATCGGACATTAAGGAGTAGAATATACAAGTGCTAAAGTACTTTTATAAATAATAAAAATGTCAAGAAAATTGAAATTTCCCGTCTTAATTTTAATTCACCCTATCCCTATTTATTACATATGTATTTGCTTTGAATTCTAAATGAGAAGGTAAAGAACGGGTTCTGATACAAGGTAAATTAAAATTGGGAACTGCAAAATCAAAATGTTACTTTATAAGGCGTTCGAAGATATCACCTTCCTAGGCTAAACAATAACTAAGTCTGTCGCAAAACTCCCATCTCCATCCTTACAGAATTTTAGAGGCTATCGTCGCAAAAATCCCTACAAACTTTTCATTTTCCGCCTTCTCAAATCTGTAAAGATTTTCTTTGACACAACCCCATAGAAGAAAAACGCAGGGAATGAGATCGGGTGACATAAGTGACCATTCTATCGTAATCTTCTAGGAATAATACGATCAGGGAAAATGTACTGCATTACTAATCTGGTCTTATGAGGCGGGAAATTGTCGGAAATCGAGGTACGCGAGGTACGAAATTACGAGCTGCACGAATAATTTGAGCTCAGAGTAAATCCAAATTGTCGTCAATAAGCAATGGCGCTATAATATTGACACCCGAAATACCCGCCAAAATGTTGTCGTTCAGGGTACTGTCTTCTTGCACTGCGGGATAGATGTTGATTTCGCCGAGACCAATATTGCGTGGCTGGAGGATTGTGATGGCCATGACATGGAAAAGATGACTCGTCCGAAAACAAAATATTTTTAATCAAATATTGGTCTCATTGAACCTTTTCCAACTCACAACATAGTTGTCGAGAAAGATCTCCTCACAATTTTGAGTTCTCAAATGTTTGTATTTGTCTTGTTTCAAAAATTTTCTAACAGCCTTGTCATTATTACCGGTTTCGTCTGCAACTTGGCGAATAGAGCAAGGTTCATTCGTAACAACGCACAGTGGTTCAGAACGGCAGATTCCCTGGCCAAAAGTCGAAAAATGAACTTTGAAAAATCGATGTTTTTGAAATGGATTCTTGTAGAAGGAGGTTTCGGGAATTCGGATCGCATAAGCAGAGGTCACAATACCTGCTTTCCTGCGGCAGTCATAAGTTGCCTCTCGTACGAACACACGAGCGACGCTTCAGTGCCCAGTTATACAGTGCTCCAGGAAATCATACATAATTTGACAACGACGCGTCCGATTCCAATTTTCTAAAATGGAAAATGTTTATGAAGGTATGTAGAAACATTTTATGTACTTCAATGTTCGAGAATGTCCGTTGTTATTTATGAAACGTTATGCCAAATGTAGTAGTCGCGACAGCGTGCACGGTAACACTAAAATCGTTATTATTCAAAATGGGCAACTTTCGAGCAGCTAATTCTTGAAAATTTCATTAATAAATAGTTCAGCAAACATGTCCCTGTCAATGCCAGCGTTAAAATGTGTTAAAATTTTTTTGTATCGACACAAATGTATTTTTAAAGAAGCGAAAAGATATGATAATCACGATTACATTTGGTATAACGTTTCATAAATAACAACGAATATTTTCGAACATTGAAGTACATAAAATGTTTCTACATACCTTCATAAACATTTTCCATTTTAGAAAATTGGAATCGGACGCGTCGTTGTAAAATTATGTATGATTTCCTGGAGCACTGTATAACTGGGCACTGAAGCGTCGCGCGTGTGTTCGTACGAGAGGCAACTTACGACTGCCGCAGGAAAGCAGGTATACAATATTGTGACCTCTGCTTATGCGATCCGAATTCCCGAAACCCCCTCTACAAGAATCCATTTCAAAAACATCGATTTTTCAACCTTCATTTTTCGACTTTTGGCCAGGGAATCTGCCGTTCTGAGCTACTGTGCAACGTATCAATAAACCCTCACTTCTCTATCTTCTCGCTCGGCATTTGAAGCTGTTCGTCCATGCATTTTCTGCAATTCTCCACCACGCAGCCCATTTTCTTAAACGCTACGACAGTTCTTACAAGCGTCGATAGATTTGGAACAAGGCGATCTACATATGGTACAGAAAATAAGTGGACTGTACTTTGATTTTAAGTGAAATTATACTCAATGATTTGAATCCTCCCTTCAGATGTATAAACTGACATCTCCTGTTAGTTAATTGCGTGTTCCTTATCACATAAAATCGCCTCTTTGGATAACAACGCAGCGACAGACGATGCCGACATGATCCAAACCTGATCTAACGCCGGTCGGCAATAGTCGTCAAGCGCGGTGTTGTCATATCGCTGCTTATCCTTTGATTTCTATATTGCACGACAAAGGGACTAGCCGTGTACCTATACTGTTTCAGTAGAGGATGGTAAAAAAGAAATCGAAACTTCATTAAGGTTGGAACCGAAAGGCAGCACTAAGAGAATAGCTTGAGGAGGTGACCAATGTATGTACTTTTAGTTTGTCGCTGTATAAACGAATTACAGTAAACAAATTAGCGACGTTGCCAATACAGGGAAATACTAACCGATTGTGAGTCCTATTAGCATAAGTTTGTACTGCTTCTAGTTACTTATCACCTTCGCATGTTCGTATATAAGATACTTATACAGAGCAGAAAATATCTTCTGTAAACTTCGTACAGTAAACCTCTTTGTAGTGCTTTTAATCAAATGCAGAAGACGAGTTTTTGTAATCATATTATTTGTAACCATATTATATCTAAGTTCTTATTTTCTTTTTCTTCGTATCAACCCATGGCCTTGGCTGTTCGATTATCTATTTCCATTCCATATTCATTGAGTACTCTATTCCACAGTACCAAGTTCTTCTCTATTTTTTTTTATTTCCTCGAATAATGGCTACAACTTCAGCGAACAGTTGTAATCTATGTTTAGTTTTCACTTTTCGTTGTACAGTTTCTAATTATCTAGTACATATTGTATAATATAAATAGTGTTAAATACAAAGGGAAGTTATGCTTAAGTAAAGCTATGTGGTTTTTCCAAATAGCTTTACTGGGCTTTAAGGTCAGGTCCAAAACCAAAATTGAGCCAGAGAATTTTACAAAACTTACATTTGTGACTTTCCGTCAATAGCCTCGTTAGCTCCATATTTCGGCTTAAACTTTCAAAATGGGGAATCCTATTTAATTTAGAGGGGAAGTTTCTCCCACTAAAGTAAAATTCAGCACTAAGTTAATGGTGTTGTACTACCGACAGAATTGACAAGGTTCGGCGAAAATTTCAGACTTTTTTAATGTACGCGATCAATAACTTATGCCATTATACTTATCCCTATGTCATTATGTCGAGCACTATGTTACTTTTTTTATACATATGAACATGGTCCTTAAATAATGATATATGAAAAAATTAATATGATATTGAGGAAATATAGGCGTATGTTGCATTTTTGGGGTGCAACTGCTGGCTGCTGCGTCAATCAGTTGCGGAATTCCTTATCAACGCATTATAGGACAGCACAGAATATACCAATCCATAAAAGACTTTCACCAAGTACTTCCTGTTAAGAGCAGCTTTTAATTTTATAGTAGTGAAAAGGGCACTACTAAGTTTCTTTAACATACTTAACTGTTATGAAAAATTAAGGCTGCTATCTATTTTAACGCCGGGAATCGTTGTCGAATTCGTAACCGAAATCCCAGCACTGTAGGATTCATCTTTCACCTTTGGTAAAAACCTAAGGAAATTGAAACATTGAAATTCACAATTGGGTGACTGTTGTTGAACCATAAACTGAACGTAGCTTGGGTCGAGCTGCTCAGAAGTATCCGTAGTAAAATTATTATAAAAAGAGTACTGGACCCAAGACTGATGTCTGAAGAACTTGTTACAGTCTAAATTTATTGTTCTAAATCCCCTTTCGCAGTTTATCACACACCGTGTATGCTGTGGCCTGCGTTTACATGATCCTTCTCTTGAACCAATGCAATCGCGCGAGGTAAAAAGTCACGGTCAAACGCCCTAATTTCTCGATGATCACTTATATAATTACGAGAAGTTAAGTACCAATAGCTAGCTGTGAAAGTGGAACAAACAGAGTTTTCGCCCGTTTCGTAATCCAACTAACTAATCTACGGAAGAGTTTCGTTCTTTGTGCTTAGGAGGATACTGTACTGGGGCTGTTCAGGCTGCAAGAAGAAGTTTGAGTTGCAGTGGTTATGTTAAATTAGATTAGATAGTGGTTTCTTAGGAATATCTCATGTCAATAATTTTTTCAATTTACATTACATTAGAAAGAAGCAAGAAAAACAAAAACTTGTTATCTGGAATAAACCACTATAGCTTATGTATTTCAAATATACGTAGTTAACAAATTTGCTTTAAAGTTAAAAAATTAATAATCTTTGCAACAACCAGTTTGAAATAAATCCGGATACATACATGTTTAAAAAAATAAGTTGGCTTATTTAATGAATATTATAGAATCAAATTGATACTGGTAAGAGTTAAATTATTTACACTGAAATGGTAATAATACAAAAGGAATAACTGCTGTCTAACATAGAATAATTGTGCTTCACCCTTCAAACATTAGGCAGGGTAGAAATTTTTGAAACAATGCAATTGAAACCTTTAATACGGTAGTATATGTACATACGGACATCCTATGGTGTTAGGGATGAAAGTTTATGAGGAATATATTCACAACAGTTATATATTGTGGAAGTGTGTAGAAGTTCAAACACCGTTCAAGTTTTTTTATCGAATAAGCACATTATTTCTTATGGAGGAGTGAATTACCTGAAAATTAATACGCTGTGTAGATTTTAATTTTTTAATGCTATAAAAAGTGTGGGAAGTGTTAACAGAAAACGTACATCTGTCATATTTAAATAGAACTATACTGTGTATCAAGTTTGCTATAATTCGACTTTATGCACGTCAAAGTTGACCAATGCAATATAATTATAAAGATATGTGGACGAGATTAGAACTTATAGATACAAGAGAGGACATATTTACAACTCAAACATATAATGAATATAACTATATCTCCGACGCATTTCCACGCGATCGTCTCAAATATATAATGCTGTGAGAAACAAAGTTCTTTCCTAATAAAGTAATAAGACTGGAATTATATTTCTAATAATATAGAAACTTAAAAAAAAAATATTTTGAACTCTTTCAGTAGCTTTCACGTCTATATCTGTAAAGGGACACCAATTGGTAACTGCAAATGTGCTGCGTAAAACGGAATGAAGACTCATTTTGCATCAATGCTTTTTATTAAAAATAAATATAAATTATTAATAATATAGTTGTACATAAATGGAACATTTCTTCGCGCATAGGTGACAACAGAACACTTGTTAACATTCAAAAATAACTTATTATCACAATACCAAAGGGAAACATTGTTAATGTCATTTTGTAATAATGCAGAATCAGTAACAGTACGTATAGTTTCATGAATTTTAGGCATCTGTGGAAGATAAAGTTACTGAAAGTACAGTAAATTAACTGTATTTTGTAGCAAAATGTCGTGGCAAAGTAAGTGAAATGCTTTGGAAAGAATGCCTTTCCAGAAAACAGTAAATTAAGACGATAGCATTTTTATTCATAATTCATAGAAATTGGTTTCTTAAAATCAAATCCTAGTTTGTTTACAAAGGTGTCGTTCATCCAATTGTAAATACTGCAAGAATGGGTATTGGTTTATGATATCCTACTTCTGCTCACCGCTTAATACTGGTACGATTTTAGTAATTTTTGATTGATAGTTGTTCAGTAATAAATAAATCTAGATATGACTTAGAATAAACCAATATATTGTCTCGTTTATCAGGTCAATTACTCCAAATCTTTTGGCTGATTGGACAGTACAAAATTTGCTATTGCTTGAAGCAGTCCTAGAATTTTATGAATGTGACATGATTTTGATTATTTTCGAATCTGAAGTATTAATTAGTAGCAGCGCCAGGACGTCACTGAAAGGCAACTACACATGCTATGAAATACAATAGAAATGTTTCTTGTTCTTTAGATACACAGAAAAATTTAGGTATATATTTGTTAGTGATTAGTGGATTCGTTTGCTTTCGATATACACGTATTGTACAACGGACATGCAAACAGACAATGCGGTAATTACGTTGAAATAATGTAAATAGCTCAACATACAGAATCCTTAATGCGATTGTTTGAAATAGGATTGCCACACACATAACAAGCGGAAGCCTGTATGACAAATGAGACGCTTTGATCATGCAAATTATATAGATACATGTGTAACTATCGGTTAAATTGTATGCGAATTAAAGACAATTCTATTTCGTTGGCTTTATTCAATACTTCACCCATTTTCGTAGACGCATAACAGATAACTAGAAAGATGTGGATACTATAGATATATTACCCTAACAGGTATACAAGTTTCAATTATTGCAAAATAGGTATCATACTTCTTAATTCCATTGAGAAAACTTTAATATTGAAGCTGCTGCGACAGAAGCAATGTGACAAAGTTAAATACCGACACCGTTGTAAAATCCACTTATGGAGCAAACTTCTTGATAATCTCATTGATATTTAAAGCAGACATTTGAATTTTCCTTCAATTTAGGAGTATCGATTTACCAATCACCCGAGCTTGCGAAGTGTCAATGCCGTTCAAAGTTTGATCGCCCTAGCACGGTTTCTTAGGCAAGAAAATTCCTTAACTACAAGCAACAAAGTTTCAGCCCTAATTATGGGACAGATTTAGATGGAAGGGTTTAATTTATTTACAGCACACGTTAACGTTATTCCTGAAATTCGTCCATAAATTTACGTAGCGCAATAGAAGCATACTAATAATTGGTAGCAAGTTCTGTGTTGCCGCAACGTTGCGAAAGTTTATGTTTGAATTTTGTGTTAAGTGGAGTGTCGCGTAGACGCAATTTCAATCGTTTGTTTTTCTACAAAATTACGTACAAATTTTCATTAGGCATGCTTAGGCATTTGGTTATTTAGTAATAATACTTCTTCTCCTTAATTATCTACTCTTCTTAATTTTCGGTGTAAGGCCGAGGACCACCGAGCCCTAAACATTACGTATATCGTACCAGTCCTGGACACTCTTTTTCTTTTTCTTACTTCACTACATATTTGAGGTGACAGATCCACTTTTAAAGTTTTAAACTGCTACGTTTTGTTGCGATCGCAGGACAATCCCTAGCTCTTCTCATTGTAAGGCGCGTATTTTACCACTCGGCCACTAAGCGGGTTTACTATTATCACTCTCATTGCTAAACTCCGGAAAGTACGTGATCAATTAGCTGGCGCATCCAATTATCTGTTTATTTGCGGAGATACATAATGATTTTGTTTTAAGAAATATTCTCATTTAGGAATAACGAAATTTTGTAACAACAAATTTAATTTTCGGTGACACAGCTTCAAACCCAATCCGGTGTCGCTGCTAGGGGATTGCTATTTGTCCAAATATTTGATGTCGTGGTGTTGGCAACTCTTTCATGCCAATTTACTGTAAATGTTGAATAGATCTGTAGAATAGTCTAGTTTTGACAAGCATTTAAGTCAAGTACCTTTTTGTGTTTTCAATTATGAATAAAAACGAAATTTGAGCGGTAATCAAATTTTTCTATTCGAAAGGGAAAACGGCAACGGAATCAAATCAAGGTTAGATGTCGTTCTTGAGGATTCATCATCTTCATTTTGCACCGTGAATTTTTGGATTTCGGAATTCAAGCGTAGCCGCACGCATACAAGTTATGAACTATGTTCAGGACGTTTGAAAACGGCTATCACGCCAGAAATTGTGGAAAAAATCCTTTAGATCGTTTCGGCAGACCGCCGAATAAAAGTGATTGAAATTGAGAAAGCTGTGGGTATCTCATATGAACTAGTGGTTGATATTTTACATAATGAATTAGGTTTAAAAAAAAGCTTTATGCGAGATGGGTGCCGCATTCGCTCAATTCGGAGCACAAATGCATTTGAGCTCGAACCTGAGCCGATTGTTTCAAAATATTTACGATTTTTCGGGACGCAAAAGGAATGTTGGTTATCTTGAAGAAGGCAAAACTGTTACTGGCCAATATTTCACAACACTTTTAAGCAAATTGAAGGCAGCAATCCTGGAAAAGAGCCCGGAAATGGTTAATAAAAAGATGTTTTACCACGACAACGCGCTTGCTCATTCGAGTGCAATCGTTCAGCAAAAGTTGATAGAATGGTAGTTAGAAATCTTTCCACATTCACTGTATTCGCCTGATTTGACACCATCATACTCCCACCCGTTTCCGAAACTTAAAACAATTCTGGGCGTGTGTTCAGCTTCGAGAGAATTAAATTGAAACATAAAATATAATTGAATCCGTATTATTTTGTTTTCATAATCACTCTGGAAACTTTTCAATATACCCTTGTATATGTACTTTGAATGCTTAAACTACGAATTGTAGACATAAAATTTTGTTGACATATGTATATGGTAGCAGGCTAGCGGTGTAGAGTAGAGAAGAATAAAATATTCAGCCAATACCAAAATTGAGGGCAAATTTCATATCTTTAGTTCCTGAAGATTGTAGTTTGCACATACCAGTAAAATTTGTATGTATGGCATCCGTGCTACCTTTTCTACTTTTCGGTGTAAAGAAGTATAAGTATTTGTTTTCAGCAGGTTGTGAAAGGCTGGTACGGGATTTTGAATCCCGTACGTTTTCCTAACTTCTAGTCTGCCTTTTCTGTGTAAGGTTCTAGTAAGTTCCGTTAACTATCACCTGATAATTAGTAACATCGTTATTAATTTTATTCTGACTGAAATTCGAACCGGCGGCTTCACATATGTTGCAGATAATATTGCATAAAATAAGAGCACTAAACATTACACAAAGGGTATCACATAGTCGCAAGAGATAACTGCATAAGTAACATCGCTTATATAGTTTTCCCTTTACCTACCCGTTACCTAGTCTAGATTCTTGTAAACGAATTCTTCGTCTTCCATATAAGCCCAGAGGACAACATTTGAGACTGCGAATAAAATTAAGAAAGGTTTTATTCATGCAGTCAAGACCGGTCTGAAAGGTTTCGACTACTAATTATGAAATTTAATTCATATGTTAAATAAATTCATTAGAATAAATTGTAAAAAAGCTAAAAGGAGCTGCATCCAAATTTTAGATACTCTTGGTTCATACCTCGAAAAACTTTGGCGAAATGTTGCAGCTCGAGCAAATTGTTTAAAATAACATAATAATTTGCAAACAGGGCCAAGAAAGAGGCAATATACTGATGTTATAAGTTCAAGCAGCGATTAGCGTGTGAACTATTCGTTGAGATGATGATATTTACTGAAACAGGGATTGCGTTATAATTGTATATCAAACCAATAATTAAAAATTTCCCACCATGTTCTCATTTAACGAGTTCAAACTATGTAGTTATGGATTGTTGGAAGTACTAAAGCTTTAAATTGGCACATGGTCGTCTATTTGGTTTGTTGCAAAGTATCTACATTTGAAGATGACTTCCAGACAAGGTATGATTGGTATTAATTTTAGTTTATTTCACCTACATACTTATTCTGCTCGTTTGGGTATCGAGGTCTTTTTGATTCAAAACTGCTGTTGTGAAATTTCGTACATTTCCTCCTGTATTTAGCCATTTCTTTTGCAGGTCCCGATGTAATTTGCCTAGCCCTTTAAGGATGTAACCAGGGTGTTGTCCCTCTATCTTGCGGATCTTCCCCTAGACGTTATTCCACGCACTGTCATCTTTAAATATCCTTTTAACCAGTGTATTGGTCGGCATTCGCACTAGAGGCCCGAACCACTTTAACTGATTATCTTCGATAGTTTTAACTGTTACTTTTAAACACACTATCTATCTGTTTTCACAGTTTCATTTCACATGCTTGAATTTTCGATTTGCCTCTCCGATAACATGATTCGCTAGCGTATGTTAAAATAGATACACTAATTGATTTGTATATATATACTTTTAGTATCTCTTGGAATCCTTCTCCTCCAAAAAATTATATTTTCAGTGCAATTCAATTCATACTCCAACGACTTTTCTTAATTCAGCAAAGTTCGAAGGTATTTAAGGGGCTTACTTGTCTAATCGTTTGTGTAATATTTGCACGACTCTTATACTCGCATAGAGCGTCCGATCGTTTGTGCAACGATTGTAATCAATATCCGACCTGTTCACTGCACAGCGCGATAAACCAGCCAGGTGTTGACTATTAGGTCAGGCATTAAACGTCGCACAAACCATAGAATGCGAGTATGCAGAATTACATCATCACTTAAACTGTAAGTTCTATACTTACCTATATAATGTAGAATCCATTTCTCATAACTAGAATTTGTTAAAAAGGTGGATGACGTCCTATCATTCAGTAGTGTAAATCCGACGGACACTGTTACTCCTCCGAATTTATTATTCAGTGATAACTTATAAATGACAACTTATCCATCCACCTTTTTAACAAACTCTGCTCACAAGAGAGGTTATAGATATTATTGCTTTCACATTTGAACGTAACCAGAACGTAAAGGTTTAGATTGTCACCTCCAATGATGCCATTGTTAATCAAAGTTTAGACGTGTCCGTTTCTCTTCTTGCGATTCTCCCATCAACGATGACAACAACTCTCAAAATACGTACTTTTATTTTGTTCATATACACTACGCACACTTGTCACAGGAGAAGAGTCTTGTGCTTCTTTCACCTATAACTGTAAACGGAAAATGTATTCCGTACATTCCAATGATTTAGTGAAACTTTAGGGTTATCATAGGTTACTAGATAGAATTCTAATGAGTTACTAACAGTTCACCTTTACAACTTTTACTGCGAACAATGAAATATTGGAAAGTATATGCAAGGGTATTCTTCTTGGGGCAAAGGTTTCAACAGAATAATTATTGGCTACATGTGCATTTCTTAAGAATAGATAGAAATTCTTAACAAAAACTCGGGTTTATTCCATACAAATTGTTAACATACTCTAGAGCTAGCTAGCCAACTGAAATCAACAATGTGTGAAAAGACTAAGTTTTGATCCAATGTGTTGATGAGGTTCTTACACTTATAGTTAATGAGAAAATTTATTATATAAATCTTCTTTAAAAAAATCATTAAAATTCAAATGTATAAGAAAAACTGGTTATTTAATTTAGAAGGATAAATCAATGAGTTTTGTTGGTATTTCTATTATGCACAATAACGAAAGGTAGTATTAAATTTAGTTCCTTCTACAGTCCAAGAGTGGATGACATATTGATTATTATTCTTACAACGACGTGTTTTACAAATTCTTCAAAGTTCTATTTAGATTTCACATTCTAATCAACCTGCATCCTTTTGCTAGAAATGCACTTCTCAAATTAAATATTCAAAAGGAGAAAGTCATCGTTTGTGATACGAAATGACAAAAATTCGTCAACTCTGCTATTCAAAATTGTGAAATTTATAACGTATACATATATATTTCGTGACCTTTCGAAATTATACTTATCTTATATGATATTTCTCTACCACAATTAGGTCAATTAAACAAGAGTGATTGAAATAATAATTATATTTTCAGAACGTTTGCAAACGTTTTCGGAACACCTTCATCAGTTTGTAAACATTCTGAAAATGTAACTATTATTTCAATCACTCTTGTTTAATTGACCTAATTGTGATAGAGAACTAGCATATAAGATAAGTGTAATTTATAACTTGAATAGTGAATTTTTGAAAATGTATAAAAACATTCAATGTAGTAAAAATTGAAAGCTTTAAACTATAATTAGCAAATTGGCAGCCTCAGAATTGACCTATATTCTCTCATGTCTATCAATAATTACAGTTTCTACTAAAATATAATCTTATATGATAGATCTCTACCACTAATAGGTCAATAAAACAAGGTTGGTTTGAACGATAGTTATATTTTCAGAACGTTTACAAACGTTTTCGGAACACCTTCGTCAGTGAAAATATAACTAGATAAATATATAAACAAACTTTTATTTGGGACTATCAACAAAATAACTAATGACTAGGATTTCTTGATATAGAGGATGTGTAACCAACTTTTATATATATATAAATTGTAAAAACTAAATTAATGTGTAAACATACATGCAAATTAAGTAAAACCTTATATCAAAAAATCTTTGTCGAAACCTTAACAATTCTGTTCAAGGACTAGGGAAAACCAAATTTAAAAACCTAGCCAAAGGTTTCCTTCTTAAGAAATGCAAATGTCATTTTAACAAATTGCTATATACATTACTTAAATTTTGAATATCGGTCCTGAAATTAATAGTTTTAGTGTCTTTTTGTATATTTATCATTTCATATATTAGTCTTTTTTTATAATTATTCTCTGTTTTTAATATAATTGTGTTTTCAAAATCAAAGTAATGCCCAAGATCTTTGTAATGCTTTGTTACAGCGGTCATTGCACCGAAATCATTATTTAAAGACTACTTATGGCTATACAACCTTTTCCTTAAATATTGTTTCGTCTGACCGATGTAATTCAACCACTCACAGTCTTTACAGCTTATTTTATAAACTACATTACTTTGATTTTGTTTAATTATTTTAGATTTAGTATTAGTAAAAAGAGATCTGTTACTATAATTTGGAATGAAAGTAATGTTTATGTTGTTTTTATTAAACTCTTTTTTTTATTTTTCGCTTGAACCTTTTTATAAGGAATAGGGTTATAAAATTTATTGTTATTATTTTTAATTCCTCTATTGTATAATTTGTTAATTCTATTTTTTATTATTTTTTCATAAAAACTATTTGGATAATTATTTTTATCTAAGATTTCTTTAACTTTGTTTAAATTCTTTTCCCTAAATTCAGGATTAGCTAATCTAACCGCTTGATCAACTAAACCGGTAACTACATTAATCAGTTTATGTAATTTTGATGTTTCTAAAAATAATTTAAATGTCTTCCTGTATTGGTAGACTTTATATGCCAATTTGTTTTTACAATGCCGTTATTATGCATGACTGTCACGTTCAGGAAACTCAAAGAGTTATTAGATTCCCTCTCATATGTAAATTTTAATCTATTATGATAACTGTTAAATGAATCTAATATCTCATCAATACTATCCTTTCTTACGGAACAAAAACAGTCATCCACATAACGTCTGTAAAAACTTACACTAGAATTTAGTTTTGCCAAACAAGTTTGCTCTAGGTCCTCCATTACCAGGTTTGCGATAACTGCTGATAATGGAGAACCCATTGCAGTACCGAAAATTTGTTTATAAATTTTATTTTGATATGTAAAATAAGTAGAATTTAAACAAAGTTTCGAAGCTGCAATGAATTCCTCCTTTGGAAGATCTGTAAAATCTTTTATGGAATTCCATTTTTTATCTAAAATTTTTAGTGCTAAATCCACAGGAATATTAGTAAATAAAGAAACAACATCTAAACTGATTAATTCGTAATTATTAGGAATTGTTTGATTTCTAACCGAATCTACAAATTCCCATGAATTTTTCACATTATATGTAGTTTTACCTACAATATTGCTTAAAATTTTAGATAAAAATTTGGAAAGTATTGTAAGTGGGGGATATTAATGCAATTTACGATAGGGCGTAATCGTCATAATAGATTAAAATTTACATATGAGAGGGAATCTAATAACTCATTGAGTTTCCTGAACGTGACAGTCATGCATAATAACGGCATTGTAAAAACAAATTGGCATATAAAGTCTACCAATACAGGAAGACATTTAAATTATTTTTCAGAAACATCAAAATTACATAAAATTAATGTAGTTACCGGTTTAGTTGATCAAGCGGTTAGATTAGCTAATCCTGAATTTAGGGAAAAGAATTTAAACAAAGTTAAAGAAATCTTAGATAAAAATAATTATCCAAATAGTTTTTATGAAAAAATAATAAAAAATAGAATTAACAAATTATACAATAGAGGAATTAAAAATAATAACAATAAATCTTATAACGCTATTCCTTATAAAAAAGGTTTAAGCGAAAAAATAAAAAAAAGAGTTTAATAAAAACAACATAAACATTACTTCATTCCAAATTATAGTAACAGATCTCCTTTTACTAATACTAAATCTAAAATAATTAAACAAAATCAACGTAATGTAGTTTATAAAATAAACTATAAAGACTGTGATGGTTGTTACATCGGTCAGACGAAACAATATTTAAAGAAAAGGTTGTATAGCCATAAGTATTCTTTAAATAATGATTTCGGTGCAATGACCGCTGTAACAAAGCATTACAAAGATCTTGGGCATTACTTTGATTTTGAAAACACAATTATATTAAAAACAGAGAATAATTATAAAAAGACTAATATATGAAATGATAAATATACAAAAAGACACTAAAACTATTAATTTCAGGACCGATATTCAAAATTTAAGTAATGTATATAGCAATTTGTTAAAATGACATTTGCATTTCTTAAGAAGGAAACCTTTGGCTAGGTTTTTAAATTTGGTTTTCCCTAGTCCTTGAACAGAATTGTTAAGGTTTCGACAAAGATTTTTTGATATAAGGTTTTACTTAATTTGCATGTATGTTTACACATTAATTTAGTTTTTACAATTTATATATATATAAAAGTTGGTTACACATCCTCTATATCAAGAAATCCTAGTCATTAGTTATTTTGTTGATAGTCCCAAATAAAAAACAAAAGTTTGTTTATATATTTATCTAGTTATATTTTCACTGACGAAGGTGTTCCGAAAACGTTTGTAAACGTTCTGAAAATATAACTATCGTTCAAACCAGCCTTGTTTTATTGACCTATTAGTGGTAGAGATCTATCATATAAGATAAGTATAAAAGGTCACGAAATATATATATACATATATATACTAAAATATAATAACAGTTGTACAATATAAATAATAGAACTTATAAGGAATATTTATTACATTCGATCCAATATAGCTTCCAGATTATCAGGCAATGAAAGTTGGTCAAAGTATTGTTGGTAAAAAATTATCGTAACCTGAAACGGGAACATTAGAGAAGCAATCATGTTTTATTTCCTTCCGAACTGACAGAGAAAGTAAATTCCATCAATTGAATTTTTCGCCCTTAAGTGCGGACGAGTTAGAGATACCGGAAAAAATAATTTAATTATCCTAAAACCGAATATCAGAATGGGAGTAACACGATGGTCAAAAAGACTGATGAGATGGGAAGAAAAAGGAATGAGGTAGAAGGCGGCCGCAGGGCCAAATCGGATTCATTGAATAGCGTCCGCGCTGGTGGATAAAAATCCATAAATTCGATCACATATTCTTTGGAAACCTCTATTAACGTTGAACTAGACGTGCGAATTATATTATATGGAGCATATTCCCGGTCACAATCCGTCGATACGTAGTTATATGATATGAATCGGTACATAGATACATACACACCACCCCTCAAGGTTTCCTTCAATTTCTATATTCTTCTTTTATTCGTTCGTTATCATTGACCAGTTTTTCACTCGTTACCGTATAAACTCATATAAAATTTTCTGAATCCCTCGTGCTACCCAATACAGCAAAAATTTGTTTCAAAAACTTTTTCTCACGTAGAATTCAATAGAGTTATTAAACACAAATAGGTAAGGCTATATTTCGACGCTGCCGTGGGTTGCAATTTAGTGGAATTTTTTGATTTTGCAAAAACAGTGAGCTATAACCGCTTGTTCTTTGTTTGTTGAAGTCGTTTTTTTCATGACGTTAAAGCTTTCGCTGTTAGTACACTTTAACCTAAATATTCGACATTTAATTGCTGCTTCTGACAAATTAAACGGTCAAATATTTTAAAGGTCAAGGCACATGTGATTAAGAATTCAGTGTATATTAAGAATATGAAAAATAAAATTAGAAAAATTATTAATTGTCAATAAATTAAAAAAGAACGCAAATGGCTATCATGAAACAGAGGAAGTAGTATTTTAATTATGAATATGTACGTATTATTATAATGATTTGAGATGATTCGATGTGCCGGACGAGTAGGACGGCAGTTGTTAACTTAAAGGATAAAGGATAAAGAACATATTTGTTATTTTAGTAAACTTTCGGTACGTGTTGGTCCAAAGTGTACGTATTGCAAGTCGACTTACGTAGGGGAAGATGGGGTAAGTTGGCGATCTTAAGAAAAAGACAAATAGAATGTAAACTTCTGCATATTAAACAGTACAAAAATATTCAATGTGTAATATGACCCTAATCGGTTAGACACCTAGCATATTATTGCCGTAAAACCAAACATTTTATAAAGAAAAATAAATGAAAAACACACTGCATTTTCGTCATCTTACTCCACGGTTAGGTAAGATGGCTAACCCGATGGGGTAAGAAGACTAATCAGTCAAGGTGTGCACAAATCACAAATAGACTGCCTTATACCTCCAAACGATGAGCAGTTTTCATGCGACCATAAGTTGCATTGGTCACAGAGGGTAGGCGTCGAAGTTATAATGTGACAGTTTACCTTCTTTCTGGTGCTTGAGCTTGACTGGTCATATATTGGAAGGGCTCTTATTTCCCATGGTGACTTTGTTTTTGGCGTTTACATTCCTACGTCGCGATGAGCCAGGTGTAAAACTTTCTGGATCAATGGTTTCGATCTCTTCGTTACTGAAATTATTTTTCAAAAACGTCAATGGTTCCACGTCAGAAGAATCCCAATCGCCATCTTCCAAATTATGACTTTCGGTAGTCTTTGCTAAGGACGCAGACGAATTCGTCAACTTGCCCGGGCGGCACACTGAACAATGTTTTCATATTTATGATTCACGGAACAGATAATTCACTTTAATTTTGGCGAAATACGATATAACAAGCTTAGCACTAATGGACACTACAACTCAAAATTACCTCTTATCTTAAAATAGTGAAAAGTCCTTAGTTGGTACCAGCCGAAAATAATAACGGTAGAATTTGACAAACAGCCATAACACCCTTAACTCATTCTTCAGGGGCACTTAATTTCTGCCAGTTACACTTAAGCAACTACAGAAGGCCAACGTATATATCACCGATCATATATTTGTTTTACATTTTGCCCAAACGATCGTTCGGTGTCTTACCCCACCTTCGCCTATACAGTAAATGCTTGGAAGTGGTAATAAAACCCGGCAAAGTTGAGAAGAGAAGGTTATGGCAGTGTAAGTTTTGTACCTTTCCATAATCCGACTACAGTGATTCGAGGAACGATGTTAGTATTGTTGAGTAAGCGTCTATTAACGCTCCTAATACAACTGATATGCTAGAAAATCAGCAACTTAAAGAAAAATTGTTACTACTAAACAGATCTATAGTGAAGCTCAAGAATGTAAATAAACTCCAAAAGCAACGCATAGAGTATCTTGAAGGTAATCATAATTTCGACTCTGCTACAGTGAATTTGGCCAGAAATCAGCAGAAACGCCGACTTACAGCGACGGTACGACCAGGAAGCAAGTAAAATATGGCTAGTTATCAATCGCCACAACGCCAAAAATTTGAATGTATATAACGAAAATATAATAATAATAATGTAACAAAAATAGAAAATAATTATATAATAGTTGAAATCCCACGCAATGTTGATCCTACAATAACTGTACACAGCGCTTATATTGAAATTGTTCACGAGAATGAAAAGTGTTGCGCAATTTCTTTTGCAAAACAAATTAAATTAATGTTTTAACACTATACTCAAAATGATTTAGGGAGTCAAGAAAAATCAAAAGGCCGATGTCATTTTTGAGTGCGGCCATGTTTTCTTCAAGTAAATTAACACGACGAGCCATCTATATATTGGATGGAAAAATGCTATTTCACGGAGTCATTTCACATTATATGATGCTTCAAGTGCTCAAGATGCGGTCATTTTGCTGGGAACTGCAAGTTTTCTGTGGTCTGGTCAAAGTGAGCTGACCCACATGATTTTGAAAATTCTATGAATCTAATGAATGTAAATGCATTAAATGCTCAGATCATAATAGTAAGTTTGGCACCAAAGTATCTATGGATTATTCAATTTTTAGCTCAAGTTGTGAATATTATATAAACACTATCGACAGTATGAAATCAATTATATCATATGGTATTACATAGGAATTCAAAAACCGATCTGATGTACTCAATGTTGTTAATTTCTTGTTTTTGCTTAATAAAAAAATTCACGAATTATAACTGTCTGTATAATTGTCGTAATTACATTGTTATTTCTTCTATTTAATTGATGCTGGTCTGATATATAACTCCTTCCGATTTACACTCAGGAATCCCACGACTATGTTCTATTCCCAAATACAAACGCAGAGGTGAACGATAAAATAGTCCGAAAAATATATTCTGCTCAGACATAGTCACTACTATCAAAGAATTCAGGCTATATCTATCTAGTGAAAATTCTTCAGATCTAGTGGATGCATCCTTTGCTGCTGGAATTTTCCAAACGTGCTTGAAACAGCTGTCGTGATACCCATTCACAACAAAGGTAGCGGTGAAGAAATGTCCAACTACAGACCCATAATTTCTACAATTTCAAAAATTATGGAGTACTGTATACTAGATTGTTTAAACGGTTTTCTTAACAGATCTCATATTATCACAAAGTTTAAGCATGTCTTGGGAAAAATCAAATCAACATCGACAACGCTGGTAGATTTCTACAATATTTTAGAAGCCGTCGAACAAAAACCGCCTGTTCTGTCCATCTTTTTCGGTGAAATTAATTATTTGAACAAACAGTTAAACTGCTCTCGTTATTTTAAATTCTATAAAACTATACTAGCAACTAGCAACTAACTTTAGTAATATGGGTTGATATAATTTTAGATAAATCCAGTCCTTAAATAGACTTCAAGTTTCTTTTGTTACGAGTTCTGGCTAAACCTATTTTCTTAACGAAATCGGAACTCCCTCCCAAAGTTAGTTTCCAAAAATATACGATACTGGCACGATCAGGTAACTTTTGTTTACACTACAGTTTAAAGTTCTAAATAAATTGCCGGCGAAATTACTAGAGCTAGAAAAGTTCGTGTGTACCTTATCGGCGGCTTAAAACTTAACGTTTCTTGGTTCTTTTCTTAGCAGCAACCAAGGAATTTAATGTCTCCGGGTTTTTGTTCCAAGTAACAGATTTATTTAAAAGGAAAAAGTGAAATTCCATTTTTGAATCAGCAGTAACTTTAAATCGGTAAACTCCTCCCCACACAATTTTTTATAATAAAATCGGTGACACGTGTTTCACTAGCTCTAGGCAAGCATCTTCAACAACCGTAGAAACCGAAATGATATTTGTGTCAGTAAATTACACCACAGTCCTTGCAATCACCTTTAGTAACTTTAAAAATGGAAACACCATAATGAACTACCCAACAATAAGAGAAAATGAAATGTACCTATTCAGGTTCTGTCTAATTCCACTCGTATCGATAGTTTGCCATTTATAAATTATACATACAGTTTGTACATTAATCACTGATCTTATCAGCTCAATACAAAATAAACCCATTATAGATACTATTACAATTATACCCCATAAACAAAGGAATCTAGACTAGGAATGTATAAACAACTTTTCTTCGTAATGGATTTACCATTTATTTCGGATGAAATAAGATATAAATGTATGTATTATAGGTTTGCTCATTTTCTGCTGAACTTGTTTTTAGTCGTTCTTGTGTGCTACCAAACTTGACTGTATGCGCTCCTCCATGTGCGATGAATTTTCGTACATGGCTCAGTTGCAGCCCTTCCAATGTTGACGAAATCTATTTTTGCATTTCTTGCAAGATGTCCAACAGCGAACAAATGTTAATAGCTGCAGTTGACCAAGACTCCTCTAGTCTTTCTTCAACTTTAGAAATCGTTTCCCGAACATCTTGATAAAATTCGTGCTCTTCGTGCTTTCAATCTTCTGTATTTCTCGCTGACGTGCATGTAGATCTGCTTTCTGTCCAGTTGCACATAAACCATATGTTCCTTTATAAGTTGCGGTATTTTCAAATCAGCATAGTTTACCATGGTGGGCAACTATTCAACAGTTCCACTTCTGACACCAATTGTTACTAATTTTGCTCCTCCAAAATGTCTTTTCTACGAGTCCGGTCACTGGGTTGCAGAATAATTCAAATGAAAGACTGACTGGCAACTTTATATTCTGCTTTCGAAATATTTACACTTTGCTCTTAACACGTATTCTTGGTTTGTCATTTGTCTGCTGTTTTACATCCAAATTACTAACTGGCAAACAGGTACAAAGCTTTTGACAATTCTGTCACAATGTTATCTCTGTTCACATTATTTGGCACAACGTCGTGTGCGATTCCATTTTCACTTCATTTTTGTTTCAAAGAATCACTTTAAACACATCTGTATTTTGACTTCAAAATGTTTTATTTCTATAGAAATTTGCAGTAGCTCTTGTACAGTGTGGGCAGATACAACATTCTTTGAATTAATGTTATTTGAAAAGCTGTTACAGTAGGTTACTTTATGGTTTCTCACAGTCTCTTTGAAGAATGGTATGTATCCTGTATCATTCAAATTTTAGGCAAACTAAATTTAGCCGGCAGCACAACTGCTAAGTCTAACGATTTACAAGACTTGTGCAAGTGTTGACATCCTTTTACGCGCGCATATTATCAGTGATAGATCATGTATTACTGGAACAAGCATTTACTAGGTTTAAGCACATTCTGTGTAGATTATGTAAACGAGTAGGTATCCATAGCTTTCGTATATTAATAATTCTACTACTGGAAGTGATAAATGGTTATTGGAACGATATCCGTATAGAATCTCCAGACCTAGGTAATTTTCTGAACGTATTGCGAATTTCCTGAACGTTAATTTAGGGCAGCGCGTTACGGAAAACACCAGGACGTGAACCTAGAGCGCAACTACTACCTGCGAGAATCATAAATAGTCAGCTGTCATGTGAACGGTCATAAATACCGTCACTAGAAATAGGGCGGGCATATTACTAATTATCGAGATACATATCGATAAAGCTAACGAATGTTTCCTTTCGTATATCCCGACACGGAAATTCTAATAGCGTTAATCGGGGTCGAGATAGCGCGGCCGAGGGCAACGGCGGGTATGGCGGTTTAGAACGAAGAAAAGGACTGACCGACGTTCGGTTTGCCAATTCTTCCTACATAAACGCAATCTGGAGCGGCATTTTGATTTTAATTATTTCTCGGTTTATTTAAAAGTCTTCATCCATTTACGCTTGAAATGAGGTCAAAACAATCGTGGCTATTGATTTTAAATTAAATGACGTAGTTGATTTGAAATATTTCATTTTATATTTGTATCGACCTAAATAAGGTGCAGCCCAAATCTAATTCTAGAAAGTATTTTCTTCACTTGTCGTATTGTTGTACAGAACTATCAACTGCAATACTGTACAAAGGTACGGGTATATCGAAACCGATCGGTGGTATATTGTTTGTGTTTGAAATTGTATGACTCTTCTACCTCACTATTCTAACATAGCACAAGTAACTAACGTCGAACTGAAAGCTTTCATTGGTTTGAGTGGATTAACTAAAGTTTTGTTACGAGAACTTTGTGCGTTATTTAAAGTTTCAAAGTATGAAGGATTATTTTCAGTGTATATGACTATTACTGAAGTAATATCAGACCCTATAATACTGTGTAAGCCTATCGTTTACTATGTGGTGAAAAAAAAAACAAAATTTTCATATGCATCAATTCAATGAAAGTTCTAACTTCAAAGCAAGCTAAATTTTCAATAAAAATAATTCGATTTGGCGCTTTCAGGCAAACAATTTTATACTTGGCAAAAAGTTTATTCATAATTCCAGTTATAATTCCTGCAAGTGCTTCCACTGTTCTCGAAATATTGTGCTTTCTTCCAATAAAAATGTGGTAACGAAGAGTCCCTATTTCGTCTATAATTTGAGCAATTAATATACATAAATGCAACAATCCTAAAACTTCTTGATCATACCAGTTTATCTCTAATTGGATTTATAATCGCTTTTTGATCTCCTCATTTGGAGATCGATTAAGCATCTGTATTAAAGAGCTTCTATAACAAAAATGACCGCGCTCGGGAACTTTTGCTTTGAGGGCAAAATACAAGCTTATCGGGAATGATGTCCACCACGTGATCAGTAATTTTTATGTTCATAAGTTTATGGTATTTGCATATCACTAGCAACTGACAGGCTTGAGATAGACTTGCAATCGTTATTCACAATTTTTGCAGTCATTCTTTATGTGTTTGCTCCATTTTCTTTTATCATACATTTAAAGTAACAGAACTGTACTTTTCAGTACGCAGCCGTTTTATCGGATTTCTAAGTAAGGTAGGGTAAGTAGAATACAATATAGCATAAAATGAAAATAATTATTTTCGGCTAAAGTTTTAAACGTTTACAAGTAAACAAGACGCATTCATTCCAATGGCGCATTTTCGAAACAGTACTCGAAATGAAAGACGGAACTTGGACATACTCACTGCAGTATTTTATTGAGCAATACGTGGAAACATTTCGAAATGAACGTTTTGAAAATAAACATTGCACTTGCAAAGGGAAATCTACCGGTAGGCCAACTGTATTAAATGTAGATAATGTTGATGACGTTCAACATCTAATGGAGCAAAGTCCTACGAAATCTCTATCAAAATTATCTGCTCAGGCAGGTATGATAACGTATTTCATTGCCTATCATAAAAAAGTTCGATGTTTCCTTATTTTGTAGGTACGTCTTATTGAAGCTATTAAAAGTTTTTGAAGAGGATTTTGGATATGCATCCATACAGTGTCAGTGGTGCAATCTACGTTATATCTACGAGAACTTCAAGAACGTATTCAATTTTGTCAGTGGTTTAGTGAAAACTTAAACCATAATGATATATTGGGCAAAATGTTTATCTCAGACACGGCATGGTTGCATTTATCAGGCTACGTGAATAACCAAAATTAGAGAACATGGAAAACGGAAAATCCACATACTTTTATCGAAACTAGTTACATACTATTAAAATTGGTATATTAGTGGCATTATCAACACGAAGTATTGTGGGGCTATATTTTTTAATGATACAATAACTGCTGAAAGATATCGGAATAATATTTTACATCCATTTATCAAACCATTGATGATCAATTGAAGGAAGGATATTTTCAGCAAGGTGGAGTAACAGCTCATAATGCATTTGATACATTGGAATATCTACGACAATTTTATCATGATCGTGTTATTAGTTACGGAAGAAGACATGAAAGATCACCGAATTTAACCCCACTAGATTTTTACTTCTTTGGTTTTCTAAAAAGCAAACCCTGTAGACAATGCTTACATAACATTGATGAGCTACAGGCAGCTACACAGCATGCAACTGAAGATATCACTCTAGAAGATATGAGAAGAGTACTTGACAATTTAAAAGGAGCATAAATGTGTATAGAACAGAACGGATCAAATTTTTAACATCTATTGTAATTTGATAGAATTTATTTGCTTTACTCATAATGTAACAATTGACTAACTGAATAAATCAATTGTCGCAATTACTAAACTTAAATCTATATTAAATTGAGAGGCATAGAATAAGAACTTACGATCTACCTAGCGATAAAGTCAGAAATAAATTAAAAAAGTGAAGATAATTTGTTTTTATTTTTAAAATGCCCACCCTAATTAAAACTGTATAATACGCCACTGTCTGTAATACTTTACGTTAAACAATGGTTACTACCAACTGCTGTTATTTGGGTTACCTAATTTGATAGTAACGTGGTGGACAGGAATATGGTATACAATTAGACATACTCTGGTTTCCGGCTAGCACATCAATTGGCGGCACATTTGTATTTGATAGCGTTTAATAAATGTTTCTTATCCTAAACTACATTTTAAGAGACACGTGCTAACAATTTTGACGTGGCTGCATATTAATCTTTTGATGAATATCGTAGATACACTGTAACTTTGGCAACTTTGTGGAAGAGGGTATTGTTTTCAAATGTATGTAAGTAATGTATCTTTCGGGAGAATGATAATAAATACCTCAATATTTACTAACCCAATTAAATTTTTATGTCATTGTTTTTCAGTAGTTTCTCTAGCTAATCATTCTTTTTCATTTTTTAAATTCATTGGGCCAAGAAATGTATTTTGTGATTAGGTGAATTATATGTTTGACTGAATATTGCGCCTATCTTGCTTCATCGCAGCTAAAGTATCAACTAGATTAAACTACAAGGGATTACCGAAAGCAAAAACTGCCATCACATATTTAAGCAAAGTTTCAATCCAAGGATTAAAGTAACTGTTCGCTAAAAAGTCAAAGGTTCAAATGAAAACTACCTATCTTGGTGCATTCGTTTCTTGGTAAGATTAAAGTCGGATTTAGAATATTGATAGCTCGATTTAGAGAATTTATCCCTGCACTCGGGTAATTGTTAGGAGTGAATTGAACCTAGTCTTTTATTTGTAACAGAGATTAAAGAAAACGATTGAACTGTTGCTTTCAAGTACGTGCGTTATCTATCGATTCCTTTAGAACGTATTTGAGCAACCTTGTATCTCATATGTGGAAATATTTAACAGGTAGGCTATTTTCATATTTAATAACGAGCAATGGTTTTGGAATTAATTATGTACGTTGGTGTTTTAGGCATGTATAGCATTTCCTAAGGCTCCCATCAATAGGGTGTATCTACATAAAATAGCGAATGTTAACATAACAGTAAAACTTGTAACGTTATTTCCACTGAATAGAACCGAATTATAATTTCATCGCAGGGGATAACATTTTCGAAAGTTCTCACAACTAAAAGCGGATGTAGATGCCAGGAAGTATATATCTACCTGGAACCCAGTACGGACATCGTAAACTTGTTTACGATACAACCATCTATGTATGTATGTGTGTACCTACATCCACCAAGATGTGCAGCTATTGATTATAAGCGTCAAAGTCCAATAGTTCAGCATTATATTTCGATACTATAAGAAGAAAAACTGTACTTGCACAAGAGTATCTAAAATATAATTCGACGGATCACCGTTGATGTGGAGAAGGGTACTGTAACATTGAACTTTATTATTATATTCTGATATAGACAAAACTATAATTACTATTGTAACAATTTTAAAATATCTAACGCCGATTAGTTCAAAGTTGTTTTTGTCTTCCCAATAAGTGTGAGTAAGTGATCATATTACATTATTCCAATTCTCTTAATAAACTAGGTAATTCCAAGTGGCTCTTCGAATATTATACATAATTTGTTAATGCATTTACTCATTATGCTTGTATCTTGTTTTAGTTTTTCTGCTTTTGTGAACGTTCTGAAGAATGGAGATGTAACAGGGAGAAGGATAACTTGATACAGATACAGAGATCAAGAAAGGGAAGACGTACCTGGCAATGAAAACGGATACGGAACAAAACACGAACGCGACTTGGCAGAATGGAAATAAGCAAACGCAAAAAGATAAAGAAATAATAAAACTGGGTACATGGAATATTACGAATATATATGGAAACGAGGTGGAAATAGTAGAGGAAATGAAAAGATACAAAATTGATATATTGGGAATTAGTGAAACCAAGAAGGTGGGAGAGGGAAATAAGACACTTGATAGCAACTATAAGATGTACTTTTCTGGAGTGAAGGTAGGAGAAAGAGCAAAGGAGGGGTGGGGATTATAGTTAGTGAAAGGATGAGTCACAAGGTCATAAAGATCCAGCCGATAAATCCTAGACTAATTGCGATAAGCTTAAAATTGGAAGAGGTGGCAAGCATCCTACAGGTGTATGGCCCAGTTGAAGGTACGGAAGAGCAGAAAACCTCGGAATTTTATGAAACCTTACAAAGGATATTGGATGAGTTGCGGGAAGATAGTATGAAGGTAATTATTATGGGTGACTGGAATTGTAGAGTGGGTAACGATACAAATAAGGGACTGGGCTGCATTGGAGCATTTGGAGAAGAAAAGTTAAACAGAAATGGTTGGAAAATGATTGATTTTTGCATACGTAATGATCTCCTAATAGGGAACGGTTTCTGGGACTAACCACTGGAAGAGAGATACACCTTTGTCGCGGAGGAGAGAAACGCGAGGAGTATAGTAGACTACACAGTCTACACCCAGAGTATGAAAACCAATATACGAAACATAAAGACACGAAAAGAAGCTGAAATAGGAACTCAACACAGATTGCTAACGGCAGAACTCCAAGAACAAATTAACACAGAACAACAGATGGCCGAGTATCATAAAATAGCAATCAGCAAATTAAGAAACGAGAAGAGAAGAGTAGAATACCAATAGAAAACGAACCATTTACTAGAGAGACATGACAAGGAAGGAATGACACTGGAAGAGACGTGGAGAATTTTCAAGGAAACTATTTATAACTCAGATACAGGAAAAAACAGAAAAGAACAATATGGCAGACTAAGGAAATACACAAGGATGTCAAAAAGAAAAAAGATGGGTGGAGGAAATACGTTTTAACAAGGGAACAGCAATACAAAGAACAATATGTTAGAATAAGAAACTAAGTTAAAAAGAGAATCAAAGAAGCGAAGAAGAAAAGCTGGGAAGATTTTGGAAATGATATATGTAAATAAGGAATATAAAACAAATAATAGGAAATTTTGGAACCTAATAAGATCAATGAATGGAAAGAAAAAGAAAGAAATAAAACCAATTAGGAATATCAGGAATGAATTAAAAACAAAAACAGAACATATACTTGAAATATGGAAAAACTTCTTCACGAAAAATTCACAGAGGTAGGAGATCATACAGATATGTATATTGCCAGAAGTAGGCACACGAAATGAACATAACGAAGAACTTGAAGTGATAGATATGGAAGAAGTAGAAAAAGCCCTGAATAGAGTAAAAACAGGAAAATCCTGCGGTGCGGATAATATAGAACCGGAAATGGTAAAATGGCTCGGACAGGTAGGAAAGGAGTGGATCCTTGATATCTTTTGTAAGGCATGGCGAACGAACACAATTCCTGCGGATTAGGAAAACAATCTCATTACTCCCATATATAAGAAAGGCGATTAAAGTCAGTGCGAAAGCTATAGGGCAATATGCCTATCAACAGTATGAACGATAATATCCACATAATTAAAAACATCATAGAATGTAAAATTGAGACAGGGGAGGAAATCTACTTCCATTTCATAGACTTGCGAGCAGCCTTCGATACAGTAGATAGAGGTAGTATAGACATATGTCTAGAGAAATTAGAGGTTCCAAGAAAAATGCGCCAAATAATCAATAGTCTATACTGCCAGGTTAGGGGGATAGTACAAGTGAATGGAAAAAGATCAGCAGATTTTAAAATGCAAGTGGGAATAAAACAAGGAAACAGCTTAAGTCAATTAATATTTATTATAGTAATGGACAGAATCCTACACAATACGAGGAAACGCACCGAAACTGTGAAGACACTGATAGGGTATAGCAGACTGGAACCTGTAGCTGTGGATGCATTACTGTACGCCGATGATCTGGCACTAATAGCTGACAGTTATGTGAAAATGGAAAAACTAACAAAAATATGGACAGAAGAAATAGAAAAGATGGAGATGGAAATAAACGTAGGAAAAAGCATACTAATGGTGATAAATAATAAAGAGCCAACCAGTAATCTAGTAATTAAAATAAACGATAAACAAGAAGAAATTGTCGACGCATACGAATATTTAGGTACTATTATATAGAAGGATGGAAAAATTGATCTAGACATAGCAAAAAGAGGACGGAAAGCCACAACCATATACTACGCTCTGAATCAAACCATCTGTGGAAAAAAGAAATAGAACTCAAGATCAAACAGATAGTGTACAATGCAGTAGCAGCCCACACAATAATGTACGCAAGTGAGTCCTGGACAATACAGCAAAAACACGAAAGCAAAATAACAGCTATGGAAATAAAATTTTCGAGAAAGATCGTGGGGAAAACAAGAATGGACGGAATAGAAAACGAACAGATAAATGAATCATGAATGAATATGATAAATCAAGAAGATGTAGCAAAAAGAATTCAAAAATGTCAACTGAATTGATACGGCCACATAATTAGAATGGAACAAAAGAGTTTAACAAAGAAAATAATAGAAGCCAAAAGCAACAGGAAGGAAAAGAGAAGACCAAGGAAAAAATGGACTGATAGAGTAAACGAATTAGGACGAAAGCGAGGGAAGACCATAGAAGAAATGAAGAAAATAAGTACAGACCGGACACGATGGAAAGAATGGATTAAATCGTCGTAGGATCTAGAAATAAGCTGAAAGGCATAAGCATTGACGAGAAGAAGAAGAAGAAGAAGTGAACGCTCTGAATCTGAAATACTAAACAATATAACGAGGCTTTATGTTTATATGTTCCAGAGCTGTAATGACTGTTTGCAACTATTAAAATAATCTTCAACTTGGCGTTGTCAATATATCCCAATGTTTGCAGAAATCGAGAGTAGTTCCAGATACATAAGTCGAATATAATACAACTACAGACAAAATATCGTCCCAGGTTTTCGAACATTTTCGAATATCTAGTCGTCAAAGAAATACGTCTACAACAACACATGGTTCCATTAAGAGCCAATCGCCGAAATCTGTACGCGTACTATATGATTGTATTATCTAAGTGCGAAGAAACCCGTAAGAAGTCTATGAAAATATACGGAAAGACATTGGATAGAAAAAGAATGGTAATACATGGAGAAAAACAAAAACTATGATACCTGAACGGGAGAAATAAGTACGTACGATACAAAAGGGAGAAGAAAAGGTACAAGTACAATAATTCAAATATTTAAGGATAATTATTTCAGAGAATGGAAGACATAACCAAAAAATAAGGTTATGATAACGAATTGCAGCGGAAGGAAGACAATTTAACATTACTAAGCCATGGATAAGTACGGAAAATCAACGGAGCCAAGTAACAGCAATTAAAGTGAAATTCCTGAGAGAGATAGAACTGAAAACAATCATGGACGAATAAAGGATTTAGAAGTGAAACGTATCTAAGATAAAATAAAAGAATATCAACTAGGATGGTACAAACATGTGATTAAACATACAACTAAACAGTAAGGAAAGTGTTCAAAGCAAATACTAGTAATAAAAGATCAAAAGGACGAACAGGGAAGGCATGATTGTCGGAGATAGGGAGGGCGGTAGAGGAAAGTGGATAAACTTGAGAGGAAGTCATCGAAACCAATCAGGACAAGGAAATGTGGAAAGAAGTATGCAGACTACTGGCGGAGTCGACTCAACCCCGTGAATAGTCTTATACGCGAAAGGGTAGATGATTAACGATTGAGTAAGTAAGAGCAAGCCAATCAGTATGAACTTGTTTTGATAAGGTCCACTGTAAGTAACCTGACAATTGTTACTCATCGTCAGTCTATTGACGCCGTCTTAGAATAAAGAAGTTAAGCTGATGTAGTTACGGCATACCAATCTAAGAAAAGAATTTGATGCTATTGATCAGACGCTTTTACTTTCTACATTGGAATATTTAGATTTAATCTGAGAATGGCAAGACTTGTTACATATTTGTCTGACCATTACAGTTTTATGAATGACTTACACAATTTATTGAATGTGAGCTTATGCCAATCATGTATAACTATTTCGTTGAATTGATACTACTTCAGACTGCGAATATTGTGTTGTATCCGACAGCAGAAAATTACAACCAATACTATATGATTATTCAGTTACCCAGGGACATAATAACCAGAGTTATCTCAATAAAAGGTCTCGGAGTACTATTCGATTCTAAATTATAGTTTTCAATCTATATTTTGTCAACAACAAAATGTACTAGTAAATCTCTTACTTGCTACTATTGTTATATTAATGCCAAGACAACTTGAAGATGGCGCTGCTGTTAAGCCTCTTTCCTTTGCCTAGAGAATAGCAATAGAGAAGGGCAATAGGGTAGCAAAAGAATGAAATGTCGCTTTTTACAATAATTGTATATTCAAATATTTTCTAATGATTCTCAGTATTGCACTAAACCCATTTTGCAATGGCAACCTTGAAAGATCCACTTCACAACACCATGTTCGTCCAGAGGGCTCAACATTTGAATTCCACAAAATTTGGTTTATCTCTGATAAGGAATATCGGAACTATCGGGGGTGAGTTAGCTTAATAATAGAAGAATAGTCGCATTTCGTTGACAAGTACATTTATTGGTAAAAAGTGGTACATCTGTGGTTTAGAAAGAGGTTAAATAAATTTGCCACCGCCCTTCCCACGTTGATCTCGAAATTCAGTCTATGGTAGCTGATGTCTATAAAATTAGCTCAGAAGTTTTACGGTTTCTGGGTGGTTCTTCCAACAACTATGATGCAAGCTTATCAGTATTTATTTGGTAATGCAATGATTGCTTTTGTAACTAATTTCGAACTATTTTGGGGTATGATTTTTAGGATGCAAAATGAAACAAACATGCTAATTCTAGTAATGTGTGAAGTGGTCTAATATTTCAAGTTTGACTACGAAACGAAGTTGCTTGTTTTCTCGTTGTGTCTCCCAGTAATTATTATAATAATTATTATATTTCATAATCATTAACAGAAAATACTTATGTTAAGTCGTTCAAGATCTAACACTCAGAACGACTTTTCCAAAATCTAGCCAACTACTACACAATGGAAATGACAAGATTGCGTTAACAATTAGTTCAATTAGTTAGTTAAATTTCAAATCATAGTTTCAAACTACTTTTAGATCAGGAACCATGAAATCATTTAGTCTTTCTAAAATATACCCATATCGTACTCGTACCCGTAGCACACATAAATTACTGTTCTTCTTAAACTTTTTACTTACACCTATAGTTTTCCATTTATCTACTTTTTAACTTACCTACTATATTTTATTGGTTATATCCGTAAATGAGTCATAAAACATTTCACAAATCACTTTTGGGATTAAAACTGCAAAAGACATTCAGTTGATACTAAACAAGATTTAGATACTACAACATTAAACGTGGGTGAAACCGAGTAATGCTTTTCGGAATTGATACATATGGGGTTTTATAGCTATTGAACGCCTGATTTAGCGCTTGGCAGTATCTGAGAGCTTACACGTTCGTGCATTCGCATTTTGCAAATAAAACTTTAATCCCGATTATATTCATATATGCATAGTGACCGTGAACGCAACTAGTAAAACTAAAGAATTGGCAAAATTCCAATTTTTAGTGATAGTGTTTTTCTGAGTACATATTCGTAATTCACTTTATATAGTATTTTTACAAAATTTACTTGAAAAACTTCTACAAACTGTTACAGTTCAACAGATTTGTTTTAGATAGACGTTTCAATAGTTAATGTTATTTTGCATGCCTATGTATCTACAGAATTATGAGTAAAGCTTTCATTCGATTTTTAACTCTGAGATTGTTGAAAAGTTGAAAAACTACACCTTGGTATTTAATTTCGAAAAGTGTAACTATTGATCTTTAGGTACATACGTATCTGTCAGTATTCTTTTTAAGATTGTTTGGCTGATTTACTAGAGCAGTGATTCTACGTGCCCTATCACATCTTCCTAAAGCTCTAATGATGTATTTATAAATTCCACTATTATAAGGTGTATTTTCTTGCTTTCCTAAAATATCTAACACTATTACTAGTGATTGCAAGGACTGTGGTGCAGTATGAATGACACTATCAAATCGGTTAGCAATAAATTGGTGGTGGGTAGTTTACACATGTGATATAGTGTTATCCCCTATTCGAAGTATCAACCTTTTATTTCTATTCCTTCCTTATTTTACCAGAGAAGAAAATTACCAATGCGCTGGAGAAAACTTCGAAAGAAGCGGTCAACCCAATAATAATTTCTATTTCCAGACTACATCATATAAATAAAATTCAATATAATTCGTTAAATTGGATTGCTATTTGGGAAATTTGTGATAACCTTTCTTCGTAACAAATATTCGCTGTGATGCATTTTAGTATTCGAAATAACGGGAAAAAACTTTGATGATATTAATGATTTGAATTAAAATTACGTAATTTATTGTACACCCATTGCTGTACTAAGCGGCATAGTAACAAGGCTTTATATACATTTTAAAGCAAATGAGTCTTTCCTGGGGCGGGTGTGTCAGGCTGAGATATCATAATTACATATGCGGAAATCATA
Source organism: Chrysina gloriosa (assembly GCA_038088585.1). Taxonomy (NCBI): domain Eukaryota; kingdom Metazoa; phylum Arthropoda; class Insecta; order Coleoptera; family Scarabaeidae; genus Chrysina; species Chrysina gloriosa. The sequence continues at coordinate 32,017,831 of CM076088.1, read as the reverse complement.
ATAGAGATATGCAACCAAAGCTGAAACGTCTAAATTATGACGGACAACAAATTACTTCTCAGAGTAATTTAGAACGATCAATCAAAATCAGGGACTGTGCAGGAATATAGAGATACGTTAGTGTCCTTAACAGAACACAATGGAATTGTAGCTGCTGGGGCACTGGGTATACTAGGAAAGCGAGAGACAAACCTACTGGTAAAGGAGGCGGCAAAAAGGTAGCAGAATCTATATGCGCAATGCCTTTTCAAACCGTAAAGACTAAGATGAGTAGCTCGCGGAGAGGGCAAAATGTTGAACACTAGAGAATTGCAGTGGTACTGTGCTTGCGTATTTATTTATAGCTGGACATTTAGATGACAAAACATAATTGCTGTGTATGAGCAGAAACCTAATTAACAAGGCAATGGGCTGGTTGATAAAAGACTACCTGCTTAGCAATCATCTCTACACCATAGGCATAGTATATATTTTTAGGGCCTATTGTGGGAAAAAGGAAATTCGCAATAGATTCTGTTTGTAGGCTAGTGGTTGAACGGTAAATTTACACACTTTAGGTCACAGCTCTTGAAACCAAAAAAGGTAAAAAGAATCCCCGTTAGGAATGTTATGGTACAGAAGATTATCCAAGAAGCGTTATAAGTCAATGCGCGCCAATTAGCACTTAACAAAAAAGGTTGGGTCTTTATTCTTTAGGTGTATTAACAAATTGTTAAGGTGATTTTAATTTTCTTTGATATAAATAATTGAGAATTTTGTACGCTTTGAAATGATGATAACGCATTGGGTAGCGCCCTTTAAAACTTTGGGGTAGGGATAGTCGAGTCGGAGAAGATGAAGGTTTTCAAGTTGATTCGAATAGGTCATTAAATATCCCATCCAAAACAAAATCGACGTATTTCAGCGATTTGTGATAATATTACTAACTAGAAGGTTATTCAAGGTATTCAATATTTTGGAACATTTTCTCTGAGTGTGACAGTTAGATATGTAATAATGTAATAATGTATTTATTGCCCAACAGATAACGATCCAATTACAGGACAATAGTGTGAAACATAATCAATTATTATATATACATACCAAAGGAGTAATAATTAAATATAAAAATAAAAAGTATCCAGTACTTAGTTCTAATTATTCCAGCAAAGTGACAGTTAGAGAGCACATTTGTTCAATAGACATGGTAACAGTGAAAAATTAATGTCCATTGAGTTGTCTGCTATAACGTTATAATATGAACACGTTCTATGGAGGGGAGATCTCAACAACATGTTAGTTTTGGCTGCTCTGCAGTAAAACGTTTTGTGAACACGCGTGCGAAGTGTTCGAGTCTATACTTTGCCACCACATATACAACTTTCTTCAGCATTACATCTCACCGACTCAGCATGGCTTCATGGCGAAGCGTTCCACAGTTACCAATATCAGCTGTTTCACTCAATATGTATCCGAAACACTGGACGAGCAAGGCCAAATTGATGTAATATATACAGACTTCCACAAGGCGTTTGATCAAGTTGACCATTGCTTACTTCTATGGAAACTTCAGACCATTGGATTCTCACCATCGTTAGTAGCCTTATTGAAGTCATACCTGTTTGGGAGGGAGCAGTACGTGGAGTATCTTCATGTTAGGTCTGATAATTTTTATCCCTCTTCTGGTTTGCCACAGGGTTCAAATCTTGGCCCGTTGTTATTCCTGATTTTCATAAACGACATCAGTACCATTATTATCAGTGAACATTTAATATTCGCAGATTATCTGAAGATATACCGTCGGATCGAATCTGTAAATGACTGTCTCGCTCTGCAGGGTGATTTGATTGAGATCTGTGATTGGTGCAGACGTAAGCACTTGTGTCTTAACATCGGTAAATGTAGTATCGCTTCCTATACCCGGAAAAATAATCCTATCGAGTTTGATTACATCTTGAAGGATATGTACCTCACCCGCCGGGAGATTATTAAGGATTTCGGCGTTACCTTCGACAGCAAGCTAACCTTTGTAAATCATATAAATTTGACAGTTGTGAACGCTTATCGGATGTTTGGTTTCATTTATAGGAATTGTCGTGACTTTAGTAGTATTAAATGTTTAACCCTTCTTTATTTTGCACTTATTAGATCTAAGTTGGAGTATGCGTCCTTAGTTTGGTATCCAATTTATCAAGTGCATATTCGTAATATTGAAGCAATACAGAGACGTTACTTGAAATACTTGCTATACAGGATTGATGGCGTTTACCCGGATAGAGGATATGACTATAACCTTATGTTGTCGAGACCGAACTTGGTGTCTTTGCATAAGACACCAAGTTTCATATTTCAAGTGTAAAGTTTTTGTTTGGTTTACTAAATAACTCTATAGACTGCGCGGGGTTATTGTGTTGTTTAAATTTCAATGTTCCTAGGCCAGAGTCGCGCTACCAATTTAAGTTTTATTGCACTGCGTATAGAACCAATATTTTAGTTAGGTCTCCAGTTCATATTATGTGTCATAACTTTAATAGCATATCACATTTGTGTGATATTCATTACGACTCTTTTAAAAGCATATCAAAAATGATTATTGATTCATAGCGATTTTTTTGTTATTTGTATTCATTTCTACTTTCTATTTAAATGTTTAATCTAATGTCTAATTTGGTTTCCGGGTTGGAACCGCGTCTGGTTTGGCGTGGGTGCCGACGTTTCGTCCACTATTGCAAGGGCTGCTTGCCGATGTTGATCGTATTGCTGTCACTTCAAGACGCCAAACCAGACGCGGTTCCAACCCGGAAACCAAGTTAGACATTGTGATTTCGACCGCGGAAGCCTACACCTGAGATTGTTTAATCTAAGTTTATTTGGTTAGTATTACCATTTTTTTCCTTTTTTGTATTTGCTTACTATTTATTTAGTACTTATATTAAATATTTCCTGTACTTAGGTTTCACCTGTTGGGAATAAAGGAATTATTATTATTAAAAAAAAAAAAAACAGTATTATGATCGAACCCTTGTGGGGGATATACACCATTACACTTAAAATAAATATATTTAAGAAATCTACGTTGGACTTTTTCAAGCAAAGCGATGTGTTCCTTATAAACAGGAGACCAAATAATGGAGGCATACTCTAGTTTGGAACGCACGAAGGCAAAATATAATTGTAGAATCATATCGGTACTGGAAAATTGTCTTGCGTTCCTAATTACAAACCCCAAAACGCGAAGAGAGGCAGATGCAACATTGAAAATATGATCTATCAAGGTGAGTTTAGCATCGAATGTCACTCCCAAATCTTTGACAGAAGTACAACGAGGGATGATACTATTATTGATGTGATAGATAAAAATTATCGGATTGGGTTCGCGTGTAAAAGTTAGTACATTACATTTGGAGATATTCAGTTGAAGTTTGTTTCTGATACACCAAGAATGAAGAACGTAGAGCTGTTGTTGCAGTTCATAACAATCGCTTAAGTTATTAACCATACCATATAATTTATGATCATCTGCAAACAGTAATCTGTTGCAAGATCAGCATGTAGCATAGATCATTCATAAAAATAAGGAAAAGTAGTGGCCCAAGGTTGCTACCCTGCGGGACGCCAGGGACTGCGGTAAAGATTTCAGATCGATGACCCATGTAAGAAACGTACTGCTTTCTATTTGTTAAGTACGTATAGAAAAAAGACACCATACTTGACGTAAAGCCGATATCATGTAATTTAGATAAAAGGAGATTGTGTTCTATTCGGTCGAAGGCCTTAGTAAAATCTGTATATATGATGTCAACTTGAGTGTTGTTGTCTAAGCATTGAGATATGTATTCGGTAATAGTAGATAGATTAGTAACGGTAGATCGTTTATTGACAAATCCGTGTTGGTCTTCCGAGAGGAGAAGTTTAAATTGTATATGTCTTTGTAGGTATCCAAAATGGCAAGAACCATTCTTTAAACCATAATCTTTAACCTACAAATTATACAATATGCAGTTGAAGAGTCATCTACAGTGAAGTAGGTAGAGATTTATGTGCTTGGCTAACAAGGGGAGGGCACGACGTGTGGGTCACGGATTTCAAAGACCTTTTGGGATAAGAAAGTACTCGACGTCATCAGGTAAAAAATTAAATTCATCAAACTAAAATTCGCGAACGATTATAGCTTCATAGGTCATTATAAGAATTAAGTAATGTCTTCAATATGAAAATACATTTTTGTTATTTTTGCTAATAAAGTGCATTCAGCTGTATGCTCCAGCCTTGCTAACATTTGCGCAACATCTATATACGTAATTTGTTCCACTAGCCCATTTATATTATTTACGAGACGAGATTCCTGGGTGGCGGGCATTTGGATGTATGAATTTACTAACGTTCGCATACATCCCGAAACCAACTTCTGAAGCCATTTCACCAAACCATTTCAAGCTGTTTGTTTAGTTGTGTAACAAAGGAATTTGTAATTAGTAACATTTAGTGGTAAACAATAGCTGGATAGTAAAATAGTAATGTAGCAAATCTAACATTTATATTGACGCTGATGGATGTGCTTCTTCTGGATGAAACTAGATTTTAAATATTTAAAATACTACAGAAGTTTGCAAACTACTTTATACAGCAATAACAAGCGCACTGAAAGTGTAAAAGCTTTCTAGCAAATGAGGTACTACTAATGCTCTTGACTCGATTCCAATAATAATAACGATAAAAAAGTAACGTTTCAAACACATCCATATGTATAGTCTATAATCCAATTGTAACACCAAAATGCCGCTGCTCGAACCTAATCATCATAGCTTCTCATAATAAAAAGAAACTCGAATAAGTGGCTAGTAATTAAAGAACTCTTTTTAAAGATGAGATATGGTATTGGTATAGTGTCACTGGCCTGTGATAATAAGTTGGCTGTTTGTACTTCACGTCAATAAAAAGTCTTAGAGTTGTCTTTCACAAATGTATTAACAATATGATGTACAAGTTATTGCATTCTTAAAATATCTAGTTTTGCGTGATATGCATTTTGAATTAAGTGGCACTGCTTCCTCATTTGCGAAGAGGTGAAAATTTATTATTTTATTTATGGTTTCCTTTTTAAAGAAGAGGGACATGCACTAATACAGGTTTGCCAGTTCAGTCTACTATGACACACACTGTTTTCTAAATATTCCGTATGTATATTCCGACAATGATAGTTATAAAAATAAATAAAAGAGTACATTAATGTTTCTGTTTAAAATTTTGTTATTTTTAACATTAAAATTTGGTCTAATATTAATTGATAATGATGAACTAGTACGATAGAACCCGCCCCGGTGCTAACCCATTGGTACCTAATGTAATTGCAGATCAATTGGACCATTCTTTAGTAACCTCCTTTTGTGCGTACATCGTAATCAACCTAGAAACAATTTCCAAATCCAAACTATTTTGCAGAATACTTTTGTAGTTAACAGGAAGAGGCGCTTCTCTGAAAAAAGGAGAACGAGATCACGAAGAGGAGAAGTTCAAAGAACTAGATGTTCCAAGTACAACATAGAGTTGTTAAGATAAGAAGAATGTGGTTGAAACAGAAAATAGAAATACAGAAAGGAAAGTCAATGAGTACTAAATATACATACAGGTCAAATCACAAAATGGCTACAATAGGTGGAAGGAAGTGTGGAGAGTAATTCGGAACTTAAGACAAGAAATAAAGAAATGACTACCCATTAATTGAATTAAGTATAAAATACGAAACATTATTACAAGATACAATACCAGAATGTGACAAGATAAAAAGAATGCACAGTATATAGCAGACACCGCAGAGACCACCAAAATAGGCGAAGATACTAAAAAGAACACCAACACAAAGCAAAAAAAAAAAATAAATCTCGAAGCAAGAGATCTATTAGAACAGAAATGATGAAGAATGGAGGTAGAAAGCTAGAAAATAATAATCAAAATATGCCGAAAGGGTGGCGATAACACTTTACAAGAATGGGCCATGTCCCATATAACATCGATTTACAAAAGGAAAGATAAAAAGACTACTATTATTATCCGGGCATTAGTATCAACTAATGATTACCAACGGTGGCCAGGTTATTTGAAGAAAAAACTAAAAATAAAATACAAAGGCACAGAGGAGCAAAGTGGTTTTGTACTAGGTCGATCATGTCTAGACAGCATTTGCTTATGAAGACAAGTTAGAGCAGACAATTTGTCGATTTACGGAAGACATACAACCGCGCGTGAGAGGATATAATACGGCAAGCTATCAGGCGAAAACACATAAAAGAAAACTGGATAAAGGTAATAAAGAAACTATATATAGTAAAGACAAAGAATGAATAAAACTAGGTAAAAAACTAAACAGATAAATAATCATATCAAGAGGGCTAAAACAGGGTAGGTTTCTTAATGTGTACAGGTATAGGTATTTTCATTCCTACTCAAATCATATCCTGACACTTATTATTACACTAGTTAACGCTTGCCGACGACCAAATTGTCTCTACAAAAGAGAAAGGAAACATGAATTATATGATGATGAATTTAAAACAAAAATGCAAGCGCTAGAACACTAAATATCTATTTGAAAAGATAAAGTATGTGTGTGGTAAGACAAAAAACACAGGTGGACGAAGAGCTGGTTAAGGCATGGATAAAGTATAAGTATTTAGAGACTATAATATCTAGTCGGGAAAAACAAACCGACGTATGGAAGATAACATAGTGAACGGAAGGGCAGGCATTAAAGCCCTGCACAGAACGATCTGGAATAGATATCTAACCAGAAAGCCATAGTGAAAAATATTTTATTCGATAATAGAAAGGATAACAACAAGAAATGTGGCCGTTGACAAACTTCTAGATAAAATTAGACGATATGAGAAGATGTTTATAATTTCTGTCGCAAAGACAAAATATGAACAGAAACGATATGGAAGAAACTAAAGATAAAATAAGCTAATTGTTGTCAGATTGAAAAATACAACATCGAATACGAATACGTAAATCCAATAGAGACGGGAGACGATCAAAGAAGGTCTTACACTAGTCACCAAGAGGAAAAACAAAAGGAGGACGTCTAGCCCTAAAATGGAAAACATACATAACAAAACTAATGGTAGAGAAGGAGCCCAATGAAGGCGATAGTGAGGACAGACGGACAGACTGGAATCTGAGGACAGCAATTGACAAAAAAGAGCTAAAAGAAGTATTTTTGAAATTCATTAAAATCAAGAAATATCACAGTATATGCTGGGTCCAATTATAACCTAATCTTTTCTTTATATTAAATGTTACTATTTGATCTGATATTGCACCTTTTTTATATGCTGAGATTAATTACCTAAGCTTAGAAAAGGACAAAAGTAACCTCAACCTCTGGTTCTATTTCTATAGATAGAACCTTCTTATTCCCTCTTTTTGCCAGTCTAAATCTACCTCGGTCATTCAAGATTCAAGATTGATGGACGATTCTACACATTGAGACAAACATCCCTTAAATTCAAATCGTGTGGTGCATTACTTAAACATCAAGCTAGTCAACTTGATCTGCCTGGGAGATAGGTATAGGAAGAAAGAAAATTGCAGAAGAAAAGATCATCTTCCATTAGGATAACGCACCGGCTAACAAATGTGTTTTGGCGATGGGAAACTTGAGGGATTTGCATAATGCAGTAGTAGTAGTAGCAGGCAGTGCGAAAGAATTGGAGGAGAACCTGGTAACCTGGAATGAAACTTTGAAAAAGTACGGAATGAAACTGAATAAGGAAAAAGCAAAAATACTAGTGGTCAGTAAGAACAAGGAAAAAGTGACGATAAAGATAGAGGGAGTAGAAATAGAACAAGTAGAAAAGTATAAATACCTGGGCGTAATATTGGAGGAAAGTGGCAAACAAGAAATGGACATAAACCATAGAATAGAAAAACTAATAAACTGTATTATGCAATAAACAGAGTTCTAGTAAATAACAAAGAAATAAGCAGACAAATAAAATTAAGTGTATATAAAACAGTATACAGACCGGTACTAGTATATGGGAGTGAATCGTGCAATCTGACGAAAAAGGAAGAAAGCAGAATGCAGGCCATGGAAATGAAATTTCTAAGGAGAGTTAAAGGGATACCAAGAAAAGACCGCATAAGAAACACAACAATAAGAGAAGAGCTGGGAATGGAATCGTGGGCACAATACATTGAAGAAAGACAGTTGTGCTGGTGGGGACATCTGCAGAGAATGAGCGAAGAAGTGCCAGTCAAGAAAATCTGGGAAACCAAAAGCAACGACAGGAAAAGAAGAGGCAGACCGAGAAGGCAGTGGCAGCGATGATGCCGGAAGTGTTGGAGCGGAGAGGGTGGACATGGAACGACGCCAAAGAATTGGCAATGAATAGAAAAGAGTGGAAGAAATTTAGTAGAGGAGAAGGAGAAGCCTAGAAAGGTAAAGTTCCTACACCTTAGGGTAGAAGGGGAAACTGATTATATATATAGTAGTAGTAGTACATCCACCTATTTCCCTGATTTGGCTCCTTCGGGCATCTATTCCCAAAATTAAAAATCTTTTTGGCTGCTCAATATTTTTCGTCCGATCAGGAAGCGATTGCGGCTATAGATGGGTATTTTACAACACTTCCGACGAAACACCATAGAGACGGGATATTTGCACTAGAACACCGCTGGATCGAATGTATCAATATTAAGGGAGGTTATATTGACAAATAAAAAGTGTTTGAAAACGTCACTTATTTTCTTTATTAGACCGGGAACTTTTCAGACTACCGTCGTATATCGTGTAACGTTTAGATAATTATTTTTCTTTCACGTCTTTGGTGTGTCTCACTCTTATTTGTAGTTTATTATTGTCTTTTGCTACTGATTTGTTACAGCTTAAGATGAAAATCTTACAATCAGCGGATTTATACCTTTTACAATTTCAGTAAATTCCTCTCTCTAATCGTTTATTGACACTCGTATACCTGTTTCGCTGCTAGCAAAGCTAGCATCTTGGAGGATGAAAAATTATTTCTAATTCAATTTATGTACGCTTTCCTTTTACTGTAGCAATCTGGGTAACCTTCCTTCTAAAAGAGCCCAGGCATTCAAGTTTATCGGTTTGTGTTAATTATGTATTTGGTCCTTTCTGTACATGTCTCATTTGTGATGTATAGTGGGATGTTACCGTTGCGATCTAGTTAGTGTCAGAAATAATACACCCCCGTTTGTGGAAAACAGTGTTAGGCGTTGGCCGAAATAACTAATTCCAAAATATCCATTACCAAGACAAACATTTTTAATACTTTTAAATAATTGAAGAACGATTGTATGCGAAGATAGGAAAGTACATTAAGTATTGATTTATTTTAATGCATAGAATACAAAACTGCGAAAATTATAGCTTCTTACTTAACACAATAAAGTTGACATCAACTTCTTGTCTGTGTGGAAATGACATTTTGAAGACATTTCTTCTCTTAGGGGACAAAACTGAGTACTAAGAACATAGAAAACGTTGCTTGGGATATCTTATGTATGCAGTATTAGATTAACATTTGTTGACTTCCAGCGCTATTTCCCTTTTGAATATCTCCTAAGCCATTTGAGCTTATAATTTTAATAAGATAGCTGGAATTAAAATATTTTAAAAATGGAGTGGAATCTTATTCTGATGAAATAAACACAAGTTAAGGGTTTACAGCTTTTTGTGTATGTTGGCGTAACAGCAGATCAAGATAATATTTTCTAAGTAGCTTGATTTGAACGTTCTCCCTTTGAAAATTTACTGAAAGGGGTAAAATAATCTAAAGATATTTACTATTACTACCCTAATCCTTCGCGTACGTATGCAAGTCACCAATAGCGACAGCAAGTACTGTTTATTATTAAACGTTTCTAATTGCAAATTCCTTCGGTAAACAGCTAAATAAACAATTTGGGACGGGTTTGTGAAATGCATAAATAGACCTACGCCTGGACGTCAGAAAGTTAGCTTCGGGGCGCGTAGGAATGTGGGTTGTGTGTGTGTGCTAAATGTGTGCCGCCTAGGAATCCCTTCATAAACGATATAAATGATATAGTATGGTGAATTGTGTTAGGTGCTGTGTGAATATGTAGAAGGTTGAAGCTCATTTCTAAAATACGTATAATTATAAGGAAAACAGCACTTTTAAAATCAGCTATGATATGTTCCAGTAGTTGTATTGTAGTTTAAAATAAAAAAATAATTGGCACGAATTATGTGTAGTGTTCCTGGAAATATCTTTAGTCGAGGATAGATGGAAACTTGGAGAGCGGACAACTTGCACGCTGAGAAAAGATTATTTATATTTGAGTCCCCCAGATCATATTTTGGTTACCTCTAAAATCGGATTTTACATTTTTGTTCATTAGTTATTACTAAGCGATTTTGTATCGTTGATCTTCATGCTTATTGGTCAAGTGTTATGTTAGAACCCTCATACTAGTTCCAACAATTATAAGCTACAGAAGATAAAATAGTATTTGACAAGTCCTTTTCTCTAAATTTTCAAGAAGTTTTGTTCCTAGGAGATAATGGTAATGACATTACTATTTTGTGGTTTCCTACTGCAATAGGAATCTTTTCCCTCTCATTCAACTTACAAACACAACCATAAGGCAAAACTAATTTGTATCCTTTTTTGTTCTGATTTAAATGTACAGATTTTACTAGTCCTACCTTTATCTGATCTAACTTCCTTTTTACAAACTAAATATTTTTGAAAATTTTTTCATCTGCGTTATGAAATGCGTCCTATCTCGTTAGTAATAAGTAAAGGCCGGATAATATGCAGTTTGCATAAATTTGCTTATTTGCATAATATACGCGTTTTGTATATTATTTGCATATTTTGTAGTAATTCAGCATATTTGAAGTATCCGAGTTTTATTTATTTATTGGATGTAATTTATTATAGGATAGGCATTACTAAAAATATGACGTAGTAGCAACAAACAAAGAGTTAAACAGCTCTCTTTAAATTAAAAATAGCATTCTATGAAGCCTCTTCCCGATACTTTTGCAATAAGCGCTTCCAAAAATTTATTAATGCTGTTCCCATACATGTAGACCGGGACAGAATTCAAGGAAAAGCTAATTCCCTGAAACTTCTAAATAAATACAAAAATACATTTTACCAGAAAATTAGGAGCACAGGTGTTTCTTTGTTAATCGGAGAAATTTATTCCCGTATTCGAAAGCAATCTTATTTACTTTAAACGTCATTTTACGCTGGTTTTTCGAAGTGTAAACTTGTGGGTTGTTATAAATGATAATAGCAAAAATGCCGAAAATAGCGACTGCGCCTGGATGGATTGCACCTTATTCAGAATTGCGTATGGATGGAGAAAAAGTATTTTGCGTAGCATGCAGCAAGATTGTAAGTAAAATTTAAGTTTATTTCCTCTTATTAATCTATAGTTTTTAAACGATGTTTAACAAAATCACCAATACAACGCTTCGACAAATAATTTTATTTTAAAATTTCATTTTAAAATGAGTAAAATGAGATGTATATTCCATGCGTATTTTTCGCATATCATCAGCACAATACGGAATATCTGATATTCCGTATTCTGCTGATGATTTTTAAATAAAAATCATTTTAAAATAAAATTATTTGTCGAAGCGTTCTGTTGGTTATTTTATTAAATGTCGTTTATTCCTATTGCTTCGCAAGCTCTTTACACACTAGTTTTTTATCACTCCTTTATCTTTTACTAACACTTATTTTATAAGAAAACAACTGATTATGTGATATTTTTTATGCAGGTTACAAGTCAGAGAAAGTATCAAGTCGACCAGCATATTAAAACCCCACCTCATGCTGCAAAATTATCAGAGATGAAATTGGTGAAGAAGGGTCAGCAAACATTACCGCAATGTTTGCCATCAATCTCAAAAAATCGGAATAAGAACAATTTAATGAAGATTTGTGCCTAATGTTTGTGTCGGCAGATATTCAACTACATAAAATAAACAATTTACATGTCAAGTTATTTTTGCAAAAGTACACCAGCAAATATAATATTCTCGACGAGAGCACCTTAAGAAAAAATTATATTCACCGTATCTATGCAGAAACATTGAGCAGCATTAAGAAGGCTGTGTCAAACAATTACCTTTATATATGCGCAGATAAAACTACTGATAGTGTGGGCCGATACATAGTTCATTTAATGATAGGTATCCTTAACGTATCGGTTCCAGCAAAATCTTATTTAATTTCATCCAAACAGTTGGAAAAGGCAAATAATTTGACAATAACAAGGTTTATACAGGAAGAACTGGCAACCTTTTTCTTACCGGAATCGATTCCAACAGAAAAAATTTCATTGTTTTTAACGGATGCCGTATCATACATGGTGAAGGCAGCTTGCAACTTGAAAATCTTTTACACAAATTTAATTCACACAACTTGCTTGGCGCACGGACTAAATCGTGTTGCAGAAGAAGTAAGTAACCATTTTCCCTTGGTAAATACTTTAATTAGTAGTATTAAGAAAGTGTTTTTAAAGGCTCCATTAAGAGTTCAGTTTTACAAACAACATCTACCCGGTATTCCGCTTCCTCCTCAACCAGTAATCACATGATGGGGAACGTGGTTGGAAGCTGCTATTTTTCATGCAAATCATTATGAAGAAGTAAAGACAATTATTATGGATCTTGATAGCGATACACAATCTGTGCTAGACGCCCAAAAGGTGTATTCGAGTAAAGAAATACCTCAACAGTTGGCGTTTATTAAAGCCAACTAGAGTTTTATTTCCACTTCTATATTGCAATTGGAAAAACAATTTATGTCGCTAATTGAGAGCGTTGAAATAATAAACAAATTTGAAAAGTTATGTTTTGATGTTAAAGGAAGGGTGGGAAAATCCGTGTATGAAAAATTTTGAAGTGTGCGGTGAGTCAGTAGAAAATATTGAGTTGACGATAGAGGATATTCCTAATTTGAAATTATGCTCCTATAACAAGCGTGGACGTAGAACGAACCTTTTCAGTATATAAATACATGTTATCAGACAAGCGCCACAATTTTTCTATTGAAAAGTTTGAGAAATATGTAATTGTAAATTGTTTTCATAGTTAATATTGTTGTAATATGTTATAAAAAAACTTGTAGTAAACATAATAGAATTTTTTTTCTATAGTATTATATTTTCCAGCATTACTCCTATTTTTTTATCTGCATATTTTTCATAAGAAAGTGCATATTTAGGCGAAAACATCTGCATATTTATGCGCACATTTCCACTTCTTTTGCATATAATCCGGCCTCTAGTAATAAGGTATGTAGCCACATTCTGTAAAGTGAGCCATATAAATTAAGCTATCTATAGAATGTAAAGAGAGTAAGTGAGATTTGAATATCAAAGCTTATAAATAACTCCTCAGGAATTAGTTTCCGGATTAATAGAAAGCTATCAACATCAAACTATCCGCTACTATGAAAGGATAGGGAACGATGATTACATTTCTCGATATTCTCGCCTCATTCAAAAAGCTTGACCGTATTGGCAGCGTCCCGTCTGAATAAATTGCTTTTCGCCAATCGAAGAACCGTTGAATGATGAATTTTTAATTCCGATGGTCGAACCTTTAGCGGTTCCTCCAATTCAACGGAAGTAGGGGAAAACGCTTACAAACACGAGCGCGCACGATAAATCCGACACAAGCGTATTGATTGATGCCGTTCAATTTCATTTTATTATCACGACTCCGACAACAATCAATTTGACCGAAACACGTAACCGAGCTTGCAATAAGCGATCGGTCAATTTAAGTCTGGATGCGATACATAAATTCACGATAATGTACGATGCAGATATGTAAGTCTGGTGACCGTTTATCCTGAACGGATTTACATAACGGTTTGCAATAGCATCCGCATTTAAATTTGTTTTCTTACTTGGTGTCCGTTAAATTTGCTTCATCGTATTTATACGTCGCATATCTTTACACACATACCCACAACAAAAGATTTATTGACGAGAGTAAAGTTAAATTTCTACGCTGATATGCAATGTTACTATCTTAGGTATATAAACTTAAAGTCGCATTATTAAAATGCCTTTGGGGATTATAGTTTCGGCTTAAGAGACAGGAAAAATCAAAACGATTTAGCAAATAGCAACAAAAGCATTTAAAAGATAGGACGAAATATCAAAACCGTCCCAGTTCTTATTTGCATAACCTTAGATGAAGAAATAGATTATTACTTATGCAATGCAAGTACCACCAATTACAAAAATGAACAGCACATGAATACGCAAAACAGGGTTGCTATCGTGCTATCTAGCAGCGCTTCTCACTTTAAAACAAATTCAATTGCTTTTCCCATTGCTTTCATTTGTTGAATCATGGTTCTGTAGATACAATACAATCAAAGGAAGTAGCCAAAAGGACAAAACGTATGGTCATAATTAATACATGTTCTCAATATTGTACCCCCTATTTGGAAGGTGGCTGGGATCCCTACATAAGCTTTAACGAAATCAAGAGCACCCCAATCAGCTTCACTACATTGGATCGACTACACTACGATTGTTTCCCAAAAAGATAAAAAGTACTCTTTGGCAAACATATTTTATAACCACCTTTTTGATCCTCAGTAGAAACATTCTGCCATAGCGCAGATATAAACGTATAACTGAATTATAATTAAGCGGACTCAATTCGATTCAAGAGATCTACGAGAAATAAGTTGGGTCTATTATATTTGTTTATGTTTTATATTGGGTACAACATTAAGATCTAAAACTAAAATTCAACTTCTAGAGGGTTACCACTATTATTATTAAAGTCAATGACAACATAATAAATTGATTCAAACAAACTGTATTTCAGAACGATATCTATAACCGTTTTCGTAAGTGAATCGTCGGTGAAATAAATACAGGTCTGAAATATATTTTGGATGAATCTTTTGTCATTGACTTCAACAGTGGTAAAAATAATCTTCTAAAAAATAAGTATTTTAGGTCAACATATAACATATATATATATATACATATGTATATATATATATATATATATATATATATATAAATGAATTGAAATTCAGCGAAATGTCATCAAATTGACTTCTAGCTAGAATTTACCAGTAGCATTTTGTAAAATTTATAAAAGAACCAGCAAATTCCGGAGACCTTCCTGCGTGGTTGACTTTAAATCAACTTTCAGTCATGCCAAGAGCAGGTGAAACTAATGGCAATATTTAGACTTACCTTATATGATAATTTGCTACCACAATTAGGTCAATTAAATAAGAGGGATTCAAATAATGGTTATATTCTCAGAACGTCTACAAACGTTTTCGGAACACCTTCATCAGTGTAAATATAACTAGATAAATGTATAAACAAACATTTGTTTTTCATTCGGGAACTATCAACAAAATAACTAATGACTAGGATTTCTCGATATACATATAGGATATGTAAAAGGATTTATATTATAAATAACTGATTTAATGTGCAAACACATACATGCAAATTATGAAAAGACCCAAAAGAAGACATATCAAAAAGTTTTTGTTGAAACCTTAAGAATTCTGCTCGAGGACTAAGGAAAACCCGAATCAGAAACCTAGCCAAAGGTTTCGTTCTGAAGAAATGTAAATGTAAATTTTAATAAATTACTATATGTATTACTTAAATTCTGAACATTAGTTCTGAAATTAATAGTTTTAGTATCTTTCTGTATATTTATTTTGTATATTAGTCTTTTTTATAATTATTTTTTGTTTTTAATATTATTGTGTTTTCAAAATGAAAGTAGTGGCCCAGATCTTTGTATTGTTGTGTTACAGCTCTCATTGCGCTAAAATCATTATTTAAAGAACACTCAATGGTTATATAACCCTTTCTTTAAATATTATTTTGTCTGACCGATGTAACAAGCATCACAATCTTTACAGTTTATTTTATAAACTACATTACTGATTTTTTTAATTTGTTTTAGATTTAGTGTTAGTAATATTAAGAGGGAAACTAAGAAAATTAAACTAGACGAGTCAGAGGCAGTCAAAATCAGACAAAAATTTGTAAAACAGAGACATTAGGCCCATCTTTTTAACAGCAAAACATAAGGTACAAGTGATACATACATATATCGGGATATCAATAAATATGATTAGTGATTGAGCATTGCTACTAAATTAAATTGTTAAGTTAAAATTAGTTCTAGTTTCACGAAATACTGACGTTTTTAGAAACGGAAATACCTTTATTTCAGAGGGGACAAAATGCCTAGTTATAGTTTTCTGATAACTTCAGATTTGATACAGAAATATAATAATATAAAAACATTCGCTATATACTTAATGACTAATACACTAAGCACGCTTGTCATTTTCTTTGCATGTAAATCAGTATGACAGATATTCTAGGATTAACACGTTCAGAGATTCAAATCTTAAAACTTCTTCTCAGATTATAATTATGAACGAAATAAACTTACTAATTACATTATACTTATCCCTTGGATGGTGAAAATATAAATGAGCTCTTTGGAAGTAACGAATTATATACCATAGATTTTAGCAAATATTATAAAACATGGATGTAATTAATCCGATAAGCAGAAATGATAAAGATAAAAGGTAATTGTCGCAGAAACGTTTCTATTGTTCAAGCTTTCATTTTCAGTTAAATAATAGCTTATAATTTTTACACGTCATAAACGACTAAGAAGCATTAACTTTTTCCTAAAGAAATGACCCTTCAACGAAGAGAAAATAACGCCGTAATGTTACAAAAAGGTATACGATATACTTTTTGTCTGAAATGAAAGAAAGAACGTAAAAATGCTGGATAACCAACAAATAACACGAATTTCGAAATACTTTGTGGGGGATTTGCCGCACACAACACGCAACCACTCACACATAAATGCCGCCGAGTACAAATTTCAGTTGTTTACCGCTAACCGTACCGTTTCTCTTTTTTTTTTTGCGAGGAGCCCTTTCTCTCTTTGAAATTAATGCTTTAAAAGGAAACAATTGGGCTTTAAATTTATCGTTCTTATTTAGCAGCGAGGATTATTGTTGTATTGCTCCTTTGCGCCTTCGTTGCTCGTTCGCTCGTTACGGTTACCGCGGCGCGATTTTTACGCTAACATTCTAGTAAGGGTCATTTTTAAATGTCAGGTTACTTAACTTTGTTATCAGCAGCGTTTTCTAGTGGAATTCCTGACAACTGGTCTCCTAAGATCATACAGAGGCAATTATTGAAGAATAATACCGTTGCTAGTCGCAATAGGAGGGATTAATAGATCGCAGTGGTGTTGTAAATAGGTACAGTGGTAAGTGAAAATCAATATCCCCGGAAACAATTGCAACTTGAGGTAACATTAAACTAGCAATACAAACTTTCTATTATTTTTAAAACCTACGGAAAGCTATAAACTATATAGCAAGAGAAAAAGGCGTAGTATCTACGATAGATTAAGCTATAAAAGAATGACACCAAGAAATAATCAACACTTACATACGTGCGCTTATTGGGCATTTCCGTTTTCAGGAAATTACCTTCTATTGTGTAAGTAAGGATAAAACAAATGTAATTGTGAGTGCAATACTTTTGAAAATATATGGGGAGGTACTTTTAACCCTTCACCTTACAAGTCAACAAACTTGGAACGTAGCAAAGAACAAGCAGCATCGGCGAGACGGAATACATTAATTACTTTTTTATTTAGAAAGGAATCACTGTACTCTTAATACAAAGGACAACTAGAAAAGGAACATACAGTCAACCTAATGTCTATGTACAACGGCGTCGGTAAAAATGAACTTCTCTTATTTTCGGAATAAAGATAAGGGTCTAGTTTTTCACGACTTACATTTGCTTAGTTGTAAAAATGGAAAAGTGACTTATACAACAAGGAATGTGATTCAAGGCCCATTCGTGTTTACTGAGAATTTTAACGGTCAGGCAATAGTAAAACTGCGTAAAAATTGATTTATACTATTTGTATGACCATTGCTTTGAGATAATAACAATCACTGTATTTCGAAAAAGGAGCCGATGCTAAACATCGGAGTTATATGAAGTGCAAAGTTGAAATTCGCACCACTGCGTTAGGATAGCACATCTAGAGCCCAGATATATATGGTTTATAAAAAAGATTGTTTCCTTATTTGTATGTACCTAATACATACAATTGGGTTTGCTCAGCATTTTTTCAAATACGTCTATTTCTTCTTTCTTGTCCACTATCCGCGTCTAGCATGAATATAACGCTGTTTATATGTACGTACGTATACTATTGTTAAACTGGACACAGCTTTAAATTCTAGTGTCGTCTTTAAAGCTCACGTATAGGTGTCCTTTTAGTCTCATTCTAGAAGCTTTGCCCTTGTTCATCTATGACTTATTATTACGTCTTGCAGCGAAGTTTTTGTTATTCGTTGTTTAATTGAACATTCGACCAAAGGTTGATACGGTGTTTAACGACGTGTTTGATTACTTGCCGTACCTGCTCTCTGAGAGCCCAATTTTAACATCCGTTTCTTAATAGTGGAAGTGCTAGGCGTTTTAGGAGTAATCTTGGTTTATTATTAATCGTTTTATAAACGGATTTTTAACCTACCAGAACTATTCGAGTTGGCGAAGTTGATTCTGTTCTATATATTCTGGATGTACAACTCTGGGTAACCTTTGACATTTAACCGATGTTATGTTGCATGATGGGACGCCTTTTCGCGTCTTACTCGGTACTCCTTATATTTTGGGTTCATATCTTTGCCACTAGTTGTTGTTTTAGGATTTGAAGAAATATCCCAGTTCTTACTAATATGCCATAATCCACGAAACAAACCTAAAGAGTCTTTGCATCAAATAGCCACTACCTCAACTCCTCTATTTTCGCTAGTCAGACGTATTGGGCTCGACATTAAGACACACACTTTCCTGTTGATCTCCTCCGAAACAATTTGTCGTAATACTTTGATCATCATTTTTTTACGTTTTAGTTCAAAGAAGTAGTGGTAATGAATTTACCACATCTCTGCAGTATATATTGTAGATAACATAATCTAGATTGTTTTAACACGTCACACGTTCACACGTTCAAACAACGTCAATTAATTGTTTCGTTTATCGTCTTGGGATCAGCCGTTCTTGTAAAACCTGCTTTTAATGTTAGTAATTGAGAGCGAAAGCAAATTATGTAATTATCGTAATCTCATTTAGTTAAAGTAATTATTAGAGGCCTTTGAAGTAATGAATTATCGAACTAGTCGATTGGAAGGCACTTGGATAAGTACTAGTAAGTTTTACCCAACTGCTGTAAATAAAGTTTCCTACAGAAAGCATAGGTAACGTGCAAGTGCATTGTGTAACTACAGTAAATTAAATATAATATACGACTTAAGGTTCCCTCTTTGTTTTAATTTCTTTGTTTCTTGTAGTTGGTGCTTACCTATCCTTAGTCTACTCCACACATTTTTAGAGCAACTACTTTAATATTCCCCCACTCTCCTCCTAGAGTGAGTGCCACACTAAGCTAAACATTTTGTGGTGCATTAACTTACTACCTAGTCCGGTCAAGCTAGTTACTCGACTTGGGGAAGTGCAGGGGAGAAGTCAGGGGTTGATAATTCTTTTCCTGTCCCCTAATGCATCTATTGTACGTGAATTATTTCCATCTCCTGCAGATCAAAATTTACGACTGCTAGTGAAAGTGGCGATATCTAGTTTCCATGCTTAGAATTTAATTCAATAGAATAGAATTCAGTTTCCATTCGGTAATTGACTGTTTTGAAGATGCTTAGCTCGTTATTAATAAAACACGTGTCACCCAAATTAATTAAATAATTGTGTGCTGATGAATCTACCGATCCGATATAGTGTTACTAACTACAACACAGTCCTATCAATCACAAATAATTACAAAGTTTAATTTTCTTTTTAATAATAATCCAAGTTCCTTTTTGTAATCCATAATTGTAAGGGTATCTGTAAAAGTCTGATTAAGTATTTACGTTATAAGGGTCGTTACTAATGTACAAACTGTATAATCTTCTATATGCGCAAACTGTTCACAAGTTAGGGTTTCGTTTTGAAAGATTTAATTAATTTAATTCTAGGATATTTCATTATGTCTTTTCCATTCCCGAAGTTAGTCTTTATTTAGAAATAACTTCTGATTTTCAAATGAAAACTATTTATCCGGAACAAAACACTAGAGATCTTTTTATCAACAACTGAGACAAAAGGACTAAGTTTTAAATCAGAGAAGCTGCAGGTGGAGTCTATCTTCTGTAATTTCAGCGAGTTACGTGGAAATCAGAAAGGTTTAAGTAATTGAAGTTTACTGAGCATTAGAATACCGCTACATCTATTTGGGCAATTGAGCATCATTTCGTCCGATTTCGCAAGGAAAGACATATATTTGACAACTAGAGGATTATATCAGCTGATATTTTATGAGTCAATTATTTAGCTAGCCCTCCAACATTAATTTGTATGAATATCTTTCCTTACACATTGACGTGGTTGGAAAGCTTAGGGGCTGCGTCGAAATGGACGCTCATGTGAGGGAGGTCCAGAAGGAGAATGCTAGACGCAACTTCTACAGGATTCTGAGCACTAATTATATACAAACAGTGCTCAGTGTCCCATAGAGGCTCTGCGAATGGCAACCTTGGTAAAAATTCCCGGAACTAAACCAATAGTAACTTATATATAAATAATAAGTAGGGTAAAAGGCAAAGGCTTTTCGGGGCTGCAATGGAAGTGATAACGGAACCGTAGCAACCAACCGAGACTGCTGTTCACCGCAGAAAGAGATTAAACAAGATTAAACAAGATTCCTCTTAGCAAAGGTGGTAGGTTTAATCGAAGACACCAACTTAATGGCGTAAACTAGCTAGGGGCACACAATGGCACGAGCTTCAGTGCAGTTGGCCAGAGACCACACCCTTATGACAAAAAAACACAATAGTCTACGGAAGTCCATAGGACTATAAGATTGATGTTTCTCGTTGTACAATAAATACAAATAAAATGGAGCATCAACAATTTTATTGATCTAAATATATACATCGATAATCGTTAAGTGATATCATAGAATTGTAAGATAAGAAGGGGATATATAGAATTTAAGTACTGCGTACGTACGTACTGCGTTATGTATCAGAAATAACTGAAGTAACATTTGAGATTTTAATTATTATCTTATAAGGGATGTGTGGCATCAGTTTTATCTGTCACAATAAAGCTGTTAGTAGGGCAACTTAATTACTGAAACTTTAATTTTATTCCTAAATAATCTTGGTAAACTAATGCATTTGAAAATACATACCAAAGACCACAGTCTTTAGAAAAGGAATCAATAACGTCATGACTTTCGATAGGTTTCGTTTCTTCGATACTCAAAAACAAATAGTTTTCTTCAATTTCTTGATTTTGTAATTTTGAATTAAGACAAGCCATAACCTTAAGAGAAATCAGTTTATTTTATGTAAAATAAACTGATTTCTCCAGTTCTGTGTTCTTTGGTTGGGCTGAAAAAGGGGTACTTTAGTATAACGCTTGTGTTTGAAAGTTTGTAGTGCACTAGTATTAAACCGTGCCAAATTGAAGAAACAAACAGAATCTGATTCGAAATTGTTATATACCTACTTAGTTTTCCACGATTTTTTAAATATTTTAGAGAACTTGCTTCACAGGAATGGATTTGGTTACTAGTTAATCTTAATATTAAAACTTATCCATCAACATATCGTTCTTATGGGGTAGATACTGTGGTTAGAGAACATACTAGAAGCATCTCCGGAATACTTACGTAAATAGTGATTTAAGCGTATTAACTTTTGAAGTGCTAAAACAACAGTTACTGTGGCACTACTACACAGTGTCTTCCCCTGAGAGTGTATAGTTGCTATACATTACGTGATAACTATTTATTTAATCAGGTTATCGGTTGAAGAAGTGATATACGCGATGTCGCCAATTAATTAATGAAACGTAAATTAATTATATTATATACATGAGTAATTTGCATACCGAAAAATGTGACATATGTATAACAGTCATAAAAATATCAAGAATTGGCATACTTTAATACCAATTAAAATTCGTTTCACATCCAATGATTATCATTAAGATACCCAAGAAGTATTTTCTAATCCCACGAAAGTAAATGTTTTTCTACTTTTCCATATACATCAGTGAACATTGTTGGAGATGTCGTTTGAGTAAGAAGAAAGTTTAGTCTTGAATGCGTTTCAAGTGACGCTGTACTTACATTTCATTATTCAGAACTCAATACATCGACCGTGTTAGTCGGAACGGGTAGATAGCCTGCATCTCGGGCGAGAGCTACGGATGGCAAGGTATCTTTGTGTTTGCTCAAAGCTATATTAAGTAAATTGAAGTACTTTCCATAAAAGTTTGTGTAGAAGTTTTCAAAGCAGTCATTCCTAACGTAATTACTTCACGTTAGTGTTTATTTTGCGAACTGCGTTAGTTCCGAATCATATAACGTTTATCTATCAAAGGGCTTAATTGAATTATATTAAACGAAGTTTTTAAAAGTATTTGAAAGGGTGGAGAAAGGGCACATTATTAAAATATACGAATATGTTAAAAAATAATTAACAAGCATAATACCTTCAGGAGTTGCAATTAGAATACTATCCACCCACAGAAGTCAGTAATATTACTGAATAATTATTCGCTAACGACTGTAATTTATTTTCGTCTTTTTGGATCCTTTACGAGAAACATTACAGTCTGAAGCGCGATAATTATATGACTGAATTTCACATCGAGAGGCACATATAAACTATTAAAAAGTTTTGCATCGTGGCGCAAAGAGCAGGCATTCGAAACTTTTCAGACTTGGAACAGTGCTTACAACTAATTTAAAGTAAAGAAAGAAAACTCATTCGACGAAAATAGCTCGCTAGTCGCAGTCGAGATTACGGCAAAAATACATAAAAGGATTCGTTTCTTGTCCACGATATTGTCTCCTACGTTATTTCTCAGTGTAGGGTAACTGGGGGAATACGCCATAGTTAAGGAAAATTGTATTTCCTTGTCAAATTTTGTCATGTATGAAGTGGTTTTGCACATTGATCTCTTATATCACATCTATTGTACACTTACACGCACTTTCAGTATAGGAAAAATACAGTTTTAAGAACATAATTTATAAAAATCGTTGAGCCTGCAAAGTGGCATATTGCCCAGCGGCTTGGGTAATGTGCCATATCAATCGGGGTAATATGCAATATGGAACAAAACGTGGAGGTAAACATAAATGAACAATTTATTCGTCAACATTATAACAAAAATAGTTGACCTATAGTTCCTAAATTCCTAAATACATATCTTAGTAGAAATAATGTTAACCAGATTTACTTAAGTACAACACAAAGCTCTTCCTGCACAGTTCTCGGGTATGCATTTACTACAACATTCAGAAATTATCCAATCACATTTTGGACAGTTTTCGACATAATAGTATCCATTGCGTGCAGCACAGTAGTCATCATCATGTTAGCTGATATAGCTGTCATTATCCTGATATGTAATATCCTATGGCACGACGTTAAACTTATGACGTTAAACTGGCATTTTATTCCAAATGCAGTTATACAGTAGATGTATATTTTACACAATATGGCGGCGTTAAAATAAAGCGGTGGAGCGTACAGTAGTCCTATCCTGACTTATATAGTTATAATAACATGCCGCTAGAGCCCCTGCTTTCATAAATTTTACAAAATTGCTTACTATATCCATTGAGAAAGTTGTAAATAGTCTGCTTCAGTGTTTACTTACCGTATTAACAAAATAAAATCTAAAATATATGCTACGAGCAGCACTGCCAATTAACACATAAACAATACTGAAGTGCATCAAATACTTACATGTGCAATCCTAGCGCCAGTTTCGCTAAATCGTAGAACTGGCGTTTTGCCCTAACTGGCATATTCCCCAGGTTACCCTATACGAGCAATATATTTGCGTAAGAGAGTAGAGATATCAAACTAATAACATATAAACGAGACAAAATTATCCTTACCACACCATTCCGAAATAATTCCCGATTTCGACAACTAAGTCATTCTCAGTGGAACCTGGGGGAATTAAGCATCACCAGCGATATCCGGCTAACATTCAAGACGGACACCCCGCAACGAGCACTGTACAACTCTAAAACACTGCACAATGAACATCACACACACCCGCGTGAAACACACCAATACATTGTTGACACTAAAATTAAGAATGATTACTACAACCATTAAGCTCCAAATTCCCATTTCTATTACCAAGCGATTGTCTTTAGTGGAGCACGCAGGAGAAAGAAAGGTTCACTCCTGATAGTTTGTTAATGAAGCTTCAACCTATTTACTTAAATTCAATTTGTGGGTTAAACTGAAGCAACATTTACTGGCATAAATTCTTTAATTATACTGCATAAAAAGAAATCCAACGTTTATAAGAAAAATAAATATATTTATAATTTATTCTTGCAATAATTAGGTACACATAATTTTTCGTTGTGTACGGTTTTGCAAACAGATTGCCCACACACTTAACTAAAGTACAATATAAAGCAATAAGTCATATCTCGAAACAATATAAACCAGCACTGAGCCAATTCGCCGATCTACAATTATAATTTATCATCCTGTTTTGCACGGAATAAATTTAACTAAATTTCTGGGTCAAAATGACACTTTTTACGTTTGTATACATTAAATATGTAAAGTACAAAAATCAAAATGAAAACATATTTTTAGTGCTTTGGTGAATAAGAGTGACAAGCAGAAGCATTTCGAAGACGTGATGAAGCGGCTATTGAATTACATTATAGTTTATTAGGTTTACTACCAAAAATACAATTAGTTTACAATTGGGGCAAAATGACCCAGTTTGTCGTAGAAAGGTTAAAGAACCATACTTTGCCAACTCACAGTCTACATTGTGTGCCGATTGTGGATGGTATTTATTTATGACGAAACGAGGCTTATTTCTTAGGATTTCATTTTAAGTAGAATATGGTAATCAGATTAAAACTTAGAATACTTCGCACACAAATCTAGAGAATCATGTATTCTCGTATTAAGGACATTACAATGATATAAGCCTATTTCTTGAAGAAAATTGGTGGAAAGTATTAATACAATTTAGCCTAAAGATTAATTTAACTAAACGTTCGGAATATTACCTGCCACTTGTTGCAAACAACACGTAAGTTTGCCTGCCCTCATTTTGAGACAAATACTATTATATTATTGTGTTTCTGTTATTTGATAACATTTGATTTAGTGTTGAAGCTTTCTCCGTGAATCAGTCCAGCTGTATACTGTAATAATAGGTGGAGCGATAGTGATCCTAATAAATAGGAAAATGCATCTGGGTTGAACAGAAAGAAAGTTTGCGTCCTTCATTCATATTACAAAAAAATTCATCAATATCTAGAATCCCGCCAGCCGTAAATTTGGGGCCACTGCCGTTCTTGGTTTTTCACGAATAGCTTATTGAAAGTTAATACTAAATACAGACGATTTGGAAATATTTAATAGAGCCGATTCCATTTTATTATACACTGGTGCAACATATACGTATGTACATAGGCTAAGATACCATCCACATCACCCAAGTCATCAAATCGGAGTTCAACGGATACAGAGCTGCTTGTTGAGGTCTGACAATTTATTATTATTTATTATTTATATATTATTTTATCAGTAGTAAAACAGCTGGTCGATTCTCCGCGAGCTCGCAGTTTTACTGGTCTGAAATTCCGGGGAAAAATGTTTTATTTTTGCATGTTTTTATTATTTTCGTATGTCTTTATACTTCCAAGATACATTCCCAAAGTGGACGAGCTGCAAGTATTAATTTATGTTTTTAACATTAAAGTTTATAAATTTCGTCACCACGCTTGTGACCACATTGCCACGGTTGTGACATTGTCGCTACTATTCACGCATTTGACATTTGTGAAGGCCTTAATAAGATGATATAATAGATTTGATCACTGAGTTTACATTTCACGGTTCATTTTCAAATTAAACTCTATATGGGTCTATCTCTCGACCATGTATTTTGATATACTTTCATGGTACAAACATGGTAAAAGTATGTATTTCTGAAGAAGGTTTTGTATCAACTTTTTCGATATCATCCCATCTCACGGGGTCTAGATATATATTTCCCAAACGAGGTCGAAGAGTTTCAACAAACGTATTGATGTTAGGAATATCGTGTCCATATTTGACTTGATCATCAGCTTGCTTTTTCAAAGTGCCGCCAATTCCATATGCCGGACCTTTTCCATCTCCTGCTTCCGTGAAATTGTATGAAATTGAAGAAAATTGAAGATAACGAGACAAATATTGTGTGATGAAATTGAGAATTTTGCGATTCCGGTATTGGGTCGTTGGTCCATCACTTTTCAACGTGAGCTGTAATTGCTACTAGATTATATCTGTGCAATGCAATATGCTGGACTAAGCTTTGCGAATGTAGAATAACTGATACGAAAATAATTGTTTCGAGTAAATTTAGTATGAAGATCCAGAATACTAGCATTCATGAAACGCTTTAAGATTTGTTGACCATCCACTTTTTCAAGCTTCTTTCGAAGGGTTGATTTGTTTGCATCCAAAATTTTTTCAAGAACAACAGGAAGGATTTTGTCTCTTACAATAGGTCGAAGCGCATTCTGTTTATGGAAGCTCTCTAGATGAATGTATAGGGGCGATGTTGTTTTTCACAAAGACGAATTGGCGATATATTTTTATTATCTTTCCACATAGAATTCTACCCAAGATTTGATTAGTTTTAAAACTATTTGTTTCAGGGTAAGATTCTTTGTGCAGAATTATCTCGCTGGATATTAATCGTTGTTTTACATCACGTTGTCCTTTAAGGAATTTTCTGACTGCCGATTTGGAAGAAGCTGAGTTGACAATTATTTATTTGTATCGTTGAGTTATTTTCGTCAATCTGTTATAAAATTTGTGCAGCTTTCGATTTCCAAGTTTCGATGTTCACTTATAGTTTTTTACATCTTCATCTTATTCTTCTTTGCTTTTTTCTGGCCAGCTATATTTTGTGTTGATATAGCATTTTGACACTATTTTTCAAGAGATTCCTCTTGATTTTGTTCCTTTCTTATTCGGATCGTGATTTTCGTTTACGTTCATTTTGCCTCTTTCTTCTGCTCCTCTTTTCTCTTTCTGTCAATTGACTCACTGTTTTTATTTTTCCGGTTTTCTTTCTTTTGTAGTATTTGACAGTATTTTCAACGAATACATTCAAGGAATCGAAAAATACATCACAATTTGCTTGAAGTAAGAAACCTGCCACGGTTGTGACATTTTGACAATTAATTGCTCATTTAAAAAGCCACTTTGAGTTAAGAGATTTTCCGAACATTCTTGAGTTTATACTAGCGAACTTCATGAAAAAATTATTTGATGCACGATAAATAACATAATACTTTAGAGATACAAGTGCCACGGTTGTGACACAAGTTTTTGATATATACCGTTTTTTGATATTTGTATAGTTATAAAATAAACACAAATTACTCTGAGTATATCATTTCAGTGCTATAACTTACGACGACGCCTGTTGATAAAAATCGACGTATGTGTGGCGCCATGCAGTTTGCAATACGGCTGTACCAACACAAAAATTTAAAGTATATTATTTTCTTCAAAACTCATGGACACTTTTCAAAGTCAAGTTACAAATTGAAAACAAAAGTGCTACATCGAACAAACTTCGAATATTGCAGATAAAGTCACGTATTTTACATACAATTAGGTTATTCCTTCTATTATTGAATATTGAAGTCGTGACGGGATAAAACGTTCTGAAAATTGGGGTTGTGGACACGCCACAGTTGTGACATTTCTAGCGCCTTATGAACTTAAAATGTATTAAAAGATTATCTGATCATTAGATTCATCAAGAACTATAAAATAAACATTATTTGAATCTAGTAATGTGTTCAATTGTTTGAAAATTGCTTAACTATGGATCACATCTTCAAAAGACATAAAAGTGAGAGCTCGCGGAGAATCGCCCAGCTACTTTTTCTCAACATACAAACTACAACGTGCCACGTGCAACATTGGGAACAAAATCTGACTTGGTGATAAATTCATCTTAAATAAAATTTGATTGTTTCAATAACCTGGACCATCCTGGAAAACAAAGAAGTTGATGAGAAGACAAAGTTGTAGGTGTATCAAGCAATCACAGTACCAACAATAACATATGGAAGCGAAACATGGACAGGACAAAGAAGGCTACTCTCATGCCTTAGTTAGTAAACGCGGTGGATATGAAATATCTTCGAAAAATAAGGGGAATAACAAAATATAACAGAATAAGAGAAGCTGTAAACCATAAATCAATAATAAGAGTGATTTAAAGGAAGCAGTTGGGATGGTATGGACATTATATATGCAGGATGAATGAAAACAGGTTAGTCAGGGGAGTGTACTAGACAAGAAAACTGAGGAAAGGAAGAAAAAGAAGCCCTAGGAAAACATTGCCCCAACATATACATAAACTGGATGAAAAGAGCGAGAGAACGATGAGGCACATGAAAGAAATGGCAGAGCATAGGAAGCTATGGAAGAAGTCGAGTAAAGAATACAATGTAACTACGGTCTCCAAGGGCATAAGGAGATACGGCAAACGAAAATTCGTTTTGAAATTTCAATCACCCAACAAATTTTATTCCTCGCGACATCCGTCACGTTACACGTATATTTGATTTATTTTTTTAAGACTTGAATATTAGGGCTTAAAGCTTCTACATAAGGTCGCCCCCAAAAATTTCTCAGATTCCAGTATTTGCTCCACTTTTCTTCTTTTCCTTGCCTACTAAATTGAAACAGATTCTACAGATCTCGTTGGTGCGTATCACCAATTGCTTTTAGTCAAAGCGTATCATCCTTAATTCGTATTGATTTTTGTAAAAATAGATTGTAATCATCGATGCTCCCTTTAATGATGCACAAAGTTAGAGAACTGAGAACACCATGCTGTGTTTGTAAGGAACGAAAACGGGGTTGGTCTGGGTGCTGAGCGTTAGAAGAGAGTTGGAGATTTGATCTCGAATATAACGTTGTATTGAACCAAGGGGATTAAGTCGATATATGGAAATTATTGATGATTCTAACAGTTCCTAGTAAAACCACCAGTATAACCACAGTATACATATTCACAGTTTAAAACTTAGGAACAAAACAATAGCTAGCCACTATATATATATACATATATATATATATATACATATGTATATTTCACTAATTACCCGTTTTACAACACATGATCGCAGTAATGAGAAGTACAATGACGGAAGCAAGTTTATGCGAAAGAAAGCTCTACACAATGAAACAATTTTCATGCAAATTTCGCTACCTGCGTACATACATACAATTGTACTTATCTCTAAATCTCAGCGCCAGATTTTTTAGAATTGCCGATGAATATGTAATGGGGTATTAGTTAAAATCACCGGAACTTTACATAGAAACGTACTTTGGTTTTAGTGGCTAGCGACTTGAGATTTTGCAGGAAAATACCTTTTGTGAAGCCATTATGCCGCGGTTAACGCGCTCTGTTCTGTTATTAAAATAACGATACTGGTATAAGGTTGATAATGAGTAATTTCGTTTCAAAGTATTTTTATGTGGTTTCTATATCTATATCTGTATCCCTCAACACGAGGATAATGAATCTGGAGAAATGTGTTCTAAAAGCATTAGACTAATGAATAAACTTTGAAGCGAATATAGTTATGTATATCAAGATATCTCTTCATATACAATCTCCGACTAAATTACTTGGGACACTTCATCGGTCACCCTTTTGGAAATACCAGCTCATTGTCAAGGTCGTTGAAGTTTTTGGTACAATCAATTATTAAAGGATTATGTTATTGTACCATGCAAATAAATTACGTATTTATCTTGTCACGGTAAAGGTAAAACTATTATTCTATTTCTAGTTCCTAATTTCGTATCTGGTTTGAGGCAAAAATTAAATGCAGGATCTAGTGTCTGCGCACAAAGGCGGGGAAAATTTGTTTGTGGAAGCTAAACCTTACAGAAATGGGATCGCTAAATTTTCCATCAAGCTGCAAGTAATAGATTTGCTACAGTAAAAACAATTAAAAGATTAGATTAGAACAATCGATAGATCGCCGGATACCTGTTCAAAAGCTGCGTTTAACGGCAAAAATTGCTTGGAGGATTATAAAAATGGACATAATTCGATAGAATAATTTTGATTAAATTAATGTTTGTATCACTTAACGGGTTTTGCTTTGCAACGAAAATGTTCAGGCTTCTTCGGACAATAAACTAAACCGCAGTGCGGTAAAAACAATATACGAATGTCGTAAGTCATGTTATTGCCACACTTAAAGTTAAGACGTCACACACGAACATGATGTATATTTACACAGGCTAATGTCCCATGCAATGTGACAAAAATGAAGAGTTTCTTCAGAAAGAACGGTATGCCTCTTTCCACTGAAACACACCGGACCTCAACCCCATCGACAGCGTCGATTTCATACGTTTTAGAAGTAAGGTATATGAAAGATAAAATCCTACGGAGAGGATGAAATTACTAGCAAATAATATAAGGAATGTATGGGAAAACGAAGATGACATGAAAAGCCTTCCATTTATAGTATGCCTCACAGAACTAACGACGTTATGAATGTTATTAGCCCAGTATACACCATTTCATTAATATTGGCATGTCTTATATTATTACAATATTTTTATATAAATACAAAATATAGAACATGTCTAGCTTTCATTTTATGATTAAAAATTAGATACTGAGCGTTTCAAGTAATTTAACCAGACTGTATACTTTGGGATTTCAAAATCTCAATCTCAAGTCGCTGTATGTTTACAATACTTGCTTATTATAAAACTTTATTTATACAAGCGTTTAAGTAAATCAATATTAATTATAGATTTTAACTAAGTTGTTCCTCTCATTAGCTACGTCCCCAGTTACAAGAAAGTTCGCCAAATTTGTTTTAAATTTCGTAATACTAATACTAAGTATATAGACCAGCAGAAAGAACATGCAATTGCATACTTTCAACACTCATTGCGAAGATTTTCACAATGCTCGCCGGAGATAACAATAGTGGCTGATTATGTTTTTACAGCATGCAGAATTTTACAATGGAATATTTGATTAATATAATTTATGGAGTCGCCTCGTCTGGAGAAGAAAAAGGAAAAAGAAAGAACAATTTCATTCTTCAATGAATAATGAGGGTGCGAGAATAAATCGCGATTTTTTCCGGAGTATTATATTCATCTTTCACTTGTTTTGCGCGAAAATCGTACGAACGGAAGGTCGAGGAAATATGATTCAACAGACCCATCGGTTACGTAAAGCGAAGGACGCAGATAACTCGTATAAGGGATAATACGTCAAATTTTGTTGTTGTGTATGGAAACTGAGTAACTTCAGTTTCTCGCCGTATTCTTATAGTTCGAATTTATATTAATAAGCACGTTGTTCAAAATGTGATACATCCAGAAATAACATTCACATATGTATTATCTGAGTAACTTTAACTTATATACATGATAAGTGTACAACGGCAACCCGCAATTTCCGATTTCGATGAAACTGAAATACCTTGGTATAAGAACAACACAATTTTCTTTAGCGGATGAATCCTCAAATTCCACTGTACATCCACTTTTCAAGATTTGCACGGCGTTTTAGTTTTTGTAAAAATCACGGATACAAGATACAAGAATATAGTTTGTATATTACATGCTCTCAAGGATGACGCAAATTATTTTGGGAGAAATAAATAACGGAGGATCGGATACCCCATACCCGCATTACTTTTATACTTTAGTTTACTTTGTATGTATCACAAATAATGTCGGTTTTACGTAGAATACGGTGCTCTATAACAAATTTAGGGAGTTCATATTATTAATAATAGTTATTATTATAATTAAGCATTAAAAGCAAGTAAAACTGTCTACGTTCTAATTAAAGTGGGCACACTAGTGCGCATAATAGAAAAATTATATTCTTATTCATTTCTTGTATATATCACGTGCAGTGTAAATTTACAGTACGGCCTGATATTCTATAGAACAACATTAATAAAATTAACATGTTTGCGACCATAACAAATTTTCGGAGAAGATTGGAGCAGAATTAAAAAGAAATTATAATGCTTATGAAATATTTAATACACTACACACCGTAACGTGATTATTGATATAAATTTGAACAGCACTATTACACATATAGTACTTATAGTATCGCGTGTTTTTTTAGAGTGTCACAACTTTGAGTTGACATCACTGCTATATTTGAGCACCCATTTGACAGCTGATAACCGCTTTTTGTTTAGTTTGATTTGAAATTTCAATATGAATCGACTTACACCAGAGCAACGCATGCAAGTTGTTGAAGTTTTTAATCAAAACAATTGTTCTATTCGTCAAACTCATCGTGCACTTCTTCCATTTTATGGCGTACATAATCGTCCTTCAGAGCGGCTTATTCGACGAACAATAGATCGTTTACGGACTACATTTACTGTTAGTGACAATGTGCATCCCGTGAGACGCCGAACAGTGCGCACTGAAGAAGCTGTAGCCGCTGTACAGGAAAGCATTGAAGATGATCCTAATCAATCAATTCGTCGCCGTTCTCAGCAACTGGGGTCATCTCCTTCCACTTTATGGAAGATTTTACGAAAGGATCTTGGCTTAAAAGCTTTCAAGATTCAACTTGTGCAGGAATTAAAGCCAAACGACCATCGTATGCTCCGCCAATTCGGCGAATGCGCTGAAGCACAAATTGATATTGATTTTGAATTTCCATTCAAAATTTTATTTTCCGATGAAGCCCATTTCTGGTTGAATGGGTACGTAAATAAGCAGAATTGTCGCATTTGGAGTGAGGAGAATCCACAAGCTTTTGTCGAAACACCCTTACATCCACAGAAAATTACTGTTTGGTGCCCTTTATGGGCTGGCGGAGTCATTGGTCCATATGTCTTCAAAAACGATGATGGTCAGAATGTGACTGTCAATGGTGAACGGCATAGGAATATGATTCGAAATTTTTTCGTACCTCAATTACGTGGCATTAATCTTGCTGATATGTGGTTCCAATAGGACGGAGCAACATGCCACACAGCGGGCGCTACAATTGATTTACTCAAAGAAACTTTTGATGAAAAATAATTTCACGTAATGGCCCAATTAATTGGCCACCAAGGTCGTGTGATTTAACCCCATTGGATTATTTTCTTTGGAGTTATGTTAAGTCACTTGTCTACGTCGATAAACCACAAACAATTGAATACCTGGAAATCAACATTCGAAGAGTTATCGGCGAGATACGGCCGCAAATAGTGCGAAAAGTTGTTGAAAATTGGTGTTCCAGATTGCGCCTTCTACGCGCCAACCGTGGCAGCCACATGCCAGAAATCATATTTAAACATTAATTTCATAAAATTTTCTTTCCAATAAAGCCCGTTTCATTGATATTAAAAATATATTTCCTTGTTTTATTATGATTTAAACTTGTGACACTCTATGAAAAGCACCCGTTATATAATTATTGAATTAATGGTTGTCAGTACAAAGTGTTAGAAACACAGGTATTGCTTGCACCACGAACAATGCACAATGGCAGGCTTTCTACAAACCCTAGACCAGGGCGCAGACTGCTTGTCTTTTGCAAAACAAAACTACAAAATTTCTAAGGGATTTCGGTCTTTCATCCATGTCTCCACTTTTATACCAGAAGTATTTGAAGATATCGAAAAATCTTGATGAAGAAAACTGATTGTCGGTTAATGATTGCAGCTTCATAATACTATTTCTCCGATCTCTGTAAAAATCGCTGAATCAGAAAAAGTTCTTATAGAATGTTCCAAAATCTAAAACCAAATATAGTTAGAGATTCAGGTCAATTTTTGTTGTTTTTTTTTTTTGGGTATGTGTACTTAAAATGTTTACAGTTTTATCTTTTGGCACCAATTTCTGAAGTTCGGCAACAGAATGGCCACTGCAAGTATCAATGAAGAGGACGCAATTGTCTATGTACGTCAATCAATGACAAATAAATCTTTATTATGGTTTTTTGATAAGAAATTTTATTGTTCTTTACCAAGGTACTCTATCAGTTTATAAGTTTCCTTTTACTGAAAAATTCATATCGATAATTTGATTGATTTGTACCTATCAATAACTTATTACGTTAACAGAATTCTTAGTTCTTAGTTAAACCTATGGGTGAACTACCTATTTCTTAATCTGCTATGTTTATTTATCGTAAATACTTTACTTACTTTAATTATGTCGCTTTGGTACTAGTTTATTTATATCCCAATTTCCCTTATCGTGTTTTGCTTTATCGTTCGTCATTCTCTGTTTATTAGTTTCTCTGCAATTATTTTTATTTCAATTAATTGTAACTCCAGTGGAATAAGCACTTCACATCAAAGTAATTATGTTGATAATTTCGAAATTACCAGCAAAATTTTAAGAACTAACATAAATTTTATTATGAAGCGCGATAAAGTTATGACCGACTTCGACGGCTTCCATTAGAGAAAATAAAAATTGGTGTCACAGCTCAAAAGTTATAGTTTAAATAAAAAATTCGATAACAATATAATTACGTACAACTTCTTCCTTTACACATTTTACTAAAGTTAATCCTAACAGAGGTATGGGCACTGAACAAAAGAAGAAAGAAATAATTTTTGCGAGATATCTAGTTAGACATGTATTTTTTCCCAAAAGCAAATTGCTCATTAAAATGAGATCGTAAAACCGCAGTTCTTTCCCATTTTAATCGTCCCTCGGTCTCCGTTAGTTTTTAAACAAGTGCAAATAAGACAAATCTATATACCTCTAACTCTTTTTACTGCAAACCAAATCAATACCAGACAGAAGGGGCATATTGTGTATACCAAAATTCTCATACGTTTTTACAGGTTTTGATGCCTACGAAGAGGATAAAACTAACTGTTAAGATAGCTTTTGCGGTTAATTAAAAATTGTGGAGTGTACAGCCCTGCTATTTACTTAATACCTTCGCATTAACTTAATTTTTATTAATTGGATTTATGTTGTGAGCCTAATCGGGCGAATAATTACGGTCATTTTCCTGTATAAATGTCTCCGCTTGGAAAGAAAACCAAAAGGGGTCGCTGGATAATAACACAACAATTATCCGAAATGAGAAAAAGAATGATTTTCGCGGATACATTAGCCTGTGATTTTGTTTTTAATTTCCCTTCTACGGTACGACCGGTTGTACTAAACCCCGCGGCGTCATGTTCCATGCTATACATAAAGGTGTCTGATATTTGTGATGAGCTGAGGGTGTGAGGGAATTTGTTTGGGAGATCATATGCTCGGTCACCTGCGATAAAACATTCTCTCAATGGAGGTAACGGACCGCAGAGGAATACATAGATGAAATTTATGTTGCATTGGGTCGATAAATTGTTGATCATATGAACGAGAAGATACTCGGTAGTGTTTTAAACTACCTTTGTGGTAAATATTTAAGTTTGTGGCACCTTTCCCAATTTCAATGTGTAAGCATTGAGAACATAAATTCGTATGCCACCACTTATCTAAAATTCACATACAATTCTGCGGTTGCTCGACCAATCACTGAAAACACTGAAATTGTCCAGAAGGACATATTTCGCCTACCTACCACCTTAATTTGTAACCGTGAAAGAAAGAACTGTTTAAAAGGTTAAGTATAATGTTAAAAGCACCATCAAAATAATGGAACAGGAACAAAATAAGGAAACATGAGAATACTGAGTACAAAGACATCACGCTCGCGCAGTATATTACCAGTCCTTCTGAGTGAATTAGTATAATTATTAACAAAGACAACATCAAAGCCTTCAAGAGCCTAACCAAAATTTATGAAGTTTCTTGATATTCAAAGTCGTTTTCATTTGTCCTCCTTAAGGTAGCTTCCCCAAATGTAGTTGACACGTCGGGTTACCGTCTCATCTTCATCTCAGGATGTAGCAGGCAAAATGTAGGGTTATCTCGATGGATTTCAGTATGATATGGATGGAACCTGGAAGTTTTCCCATTTACGACTGATTGGGAAAGTCTTAGAATACGTTTCAGGAATAATTATGCTTGAATAATGTCCAGCGATACCATTCTGTATTTTCTTTTACATTGTTCACTTATTTTTCTGGAAACTCCCTCTTATTTAAACTTTTCGGGATCTGCTTTTCAGGTTCCACTACTTTGAAATGCATGTGCTTCGTTGAAAAATTAATAAGATTTGGAAAGAAAGAAAGTGATAGATTCTTGGTGCAATAATTTGTCTATTATTTCATCTGTACCATGTCGACTTTCTCGAAAAACATAATATTGCTTATTGTAGAACATATTGATCCACTTAAACCACTAGAATTTACGACATCAAACATCACTGTAGACAATACATTTACAGCAAACACTAATAAACTTTATGTCGGTATAAGGTAGCTAGAGGAGGTTGAGGGTGTGAGACGTCCTTACCACAACCATAGTTTATACTTGCGTAGATACAGCCACTTTCACTTTCACTTTCAGCGACCTTTGGATACATTTCCCGAGAATATGTACAGCTCTGCTTCTGGGGACCTGACACTCCCTCCTTACCTACGGAACAAGAGAAGTTACATCGATGAAGAGGCTGTTTTCAGCTAAGATGTGCTCTAGCACTATTAAGCAAGAAGATTTCAACAAGGCACGTCTCCAAACAATTATATTTTTCAATAAAGATCGGAGAATCCGGAGCTTAAGAGAGAATGTGTTCTAATATTGTGAAGCACCTCAAGCGTACACCTAAACTCTCAAGAGTAAAGAGTAGGGAACCTAGCCAGAACGCGAACAATCTCAAGGAAGTGTGATAACATCAACACATCAAGTCAACTTTGGTTAAAGGAAGATACGCCCTAGCACTATTGAGCATGATAGCCCAATGTATACCTCGAGCATAGGTTTAAGATCTCAAAGAGAAAGGTTGAGGAGCCTAGTCAGAGTTCTAAACAGTGTAACAAAATGGACAACAATCCCTCGCAAAAATGTATAATCTTTGCCCTAACATCATTAAGCATCGAGATGAAACATATACCTCGAAGAAAATCTAGATAATGCGGTCTCCGTAGATTTATAACTTTTGGGTTTAAGAATTCTGGGCTGACCTATGACGAATTCGAGGCAACTGAGAGGCACCCTCTTAAGCGACCCATTTCCACCTACAATATGCAATAAACCATAGCACATAATAGTTTATTACCACACTTGCAAAGGTAACGTGTGTAACAAGAGTTTTTAGTCCAATATTTGGATCAAAAAAGACATTTAGTTACAGGGATTCTACAGTTGATCCCTGTGACAGTCAAGTCTGCGTAG
Organism: Chrysina gloriosa; assembly: GCA_038088585.1. Classification (NCBI taxonomy): domain Eukaryota; kingdom Metazoa; phylum Arthropoda; class Insecta; order Coleoptera; family Scarabaeidae; genus Chrysina; species Chrysina gloriosa. Next base: position 31,980,374 of record CM076088.1, on the reverse strand, counting down.
CGAAAGGCGGTAACAAAAATTCAGTACACGTATCGTAACAATTGCGTCTACGTACGTAATAACTCACAAACGCTAGCAAATTTAAGCTACATCCAAGTCATTCCGCTTTACGCAGCAACACGAAGTGATTTATTGTGTGGAATGCCCGAGAAGAATCTGTATGTACTATGCTACCTTCTTATATTTTGGTTGCTTCACTGTGTAAGGGTTATTAAATTGATTGTAGTCGGTTTTCCATGTTTATAACAAGATGATATATGCTGGAACCAGATCCCGTAGGGTAATAAATGAGGAGAAATATTCGAGAAACATTTTAAAAACCTGCAATAGGGATTGAATCGCGTCATAATGAAGTATAACAGCAACAAAATAATAAAGTAGGACGCATAAAAAGTAATAAAACAGAGACAAATAATGATGGTAAACATAGAATATAATAAACAGAAGTAATTGCACAGAACAAAATTAGAATAAGTTAAAATGATAATAAAATAAAGTAATGTAAATGACAAATGCTAATACTCAACCTATCGCCACTTTTGTAAGTGGCTTGTTTAGGATCTTAAAGTAACTGGATATTATAGTTCCTTTGGAATTACTGTTTTTGATTTATACTGTATTTCATTATCATTTTCATTTATTGTTTCATTTCTATTTTTGCTGTAGCATTACTTTTGTTTTGCACATATTGTCTTTATTGTATTATTTTATTGTTTATCTTACCAGGTGTACCAGTATGAAATGCGGATTTGAGACGACAGATGCGCACCAATGCAGTTTGTATTATAAAGATTTGACACTGCGCCATTTTATTGTGTCATCAATAACTGATAAATTGGAAAATTGGGTGCATACTGTTGTGTTGTTATGTTCAATATGTCGAAGTTTATTGAAAAACCTGCTGCTGAATCATATCAATGACTTCTAGAAACTTATGGTAAATATGCTCCATTGCAAGATACGTGTGAACAATGGTTTCGGCATTTCAAATGTGGTGACTTCGATGTTGCGTTTGTCAAAAAGCTGCTTCTAATCGGCTGCGAGAGATGAAAAAGGTTCAGAAGACCGCTAAATAAGTGCCAGATGAATTGAACGACAAGCAAATGGAGAAACGCTGATCAAAGACTACGAATTGGATATCATGCTGGAAGGTGATTACAAAGTTGCTTGGAATTCTTTTAAACTAATGTCCATATAATTTTTGGACAACAAAAGAGACGGAAACTACAGAGATTTTGTTACGAATCTTCTCGCTTCCTACCGGTAGTTAGGATGCAACATTTTATTAAAGGTGCTTTTTCTAGATTCGTATCTAGACTACTTTCTCATAACTGTGGGGACGTAAACGATGACCACGGTGAAAAATTCTATCGAGATATTTTCAATATGGAAAGAAGATATCAGGGAAAATTAAGTTATGATGATTTAAGATGTTGGCAAATCACCGTTGGACCGTTGTAAGCGATGCTCCAGAAGGAACGATTAATTTGTTGTACATTCTGGTGTTATTATTTTCAAAATGAGATAAAAGTAAATGATATTTCTATGAATTATTCATTTTGCATGTTTAATTTTGTATTTGAATTATATGTAAACATGTAAGTAACATTTTGGGCATTATATGTATTACTACTTCTAGAGAAGAAATTTAATGTATGTTGCAGATATACTTAGGTCCAACGAATGCAGGAAAATGATTTTGATTAAATAGTAGTTAAAATTTGGAGGACTATGTTATCTATTTCAGAGTCATTGCTATACTTCAAGGTAAGAGTTATTCTTCCAAGTTGCGTTCTAAGACTATAGTTATATTAATACCATTACGATACTTTTGTACTAATTGATTTTATTCTCTAACTTGCATAGTGTTGATTTTTTGAATTCTGTAGAGTGGTAAATCTTTCTGAAACATTAACGCATTCACCCAACTGTGTGATATGCCACAGCAGCCCGCTTATGTAATACAAAGGCGGAGAAATAGTTTTGCGCACCATTGTATCTCTTTTATGTGGTAAATAAAATAATTGTTTAAGGCTGTAGGATACTTATTTTCAAGTTCGCTTAAAGTTAATTTTTTGTCGATTCGAAAACTATTTCGAGCGCTGTATATTTTAGCTCTAAAAGATGTATGTGTAACGATAAAATACTAATTATTTACAATTTTAAGAGCTCAAGCAGGTCTAATTTTTGTCAATAATAAGTGAAGAACCAGCCGGTTTGCAAGCTTAAAATTTTGAATACCACATATTCGATTCGGTAGTTAAGACTTGTCAAAGAGCATTTTTGTAATTTCCTTTGTTGTCGTTGCTTTCCTGAAGTCCAAAAATAGCGGTAAGCCCATGGTCATTTTTCTATTCCTTAATTGAGGTTAAATTCAAGAACAAACAAGGAATTTACAAAAAGCTCGTCGACAAGTCGTAGCTATAGCGACGAATGCACGGTATGCAAAATTTTGAGCCTGTAAACTTATTGGTTCTTCACTTATTCTTGACAAAAGATTAAAGCTGTAGACGCTCTTAACATTCTAAAAACTAACATTTTATCGTAACACACACTAGTTTTAAAGGCCAGATATACCATTTCCAAAATAGTTTTGGAACCAATAAAAAAATTTATTAGTTTGACCGATCTTGAAAGAAAGTACCTTACAACCTTAAATCTTTTTTCTAGAACTTTATTCTTCTGCGCGGGTATTTCCTCAAAATTGTAACCTCTTCAATATTGTTATTTATATTACCACTATTATTGTTATTATGTTTATTATTAATTGTTCACTAACTGTGTTTTTAATATATATAACCCTTATTACACTTGAGACGGACATTTAAAGCGAAATCTATTGAAAGTACCTTAGAATGAGAAAATGGGCGCGCCATTGACTACCGTAGTATTATTTCAGTTTGCACAAAGCAGCACGGATACTAATTACAGGTATGTGTTATATCTTTTATTAGTTACCAACGGAGTTTTTGTATTGGAAAATCATGTAGCAGTACTAACACTGACATTGCAATTTAAATTAAATATATCGCAACAATTAAGGCGAAAGTTTGTGTCCACTTGCTAATATAACAACGTTAGTCCAAATTATATTTATCAACATGGATTAATCCTGCGGTTCACAACATTCGAGCATATATTTGCAGCGAATTTTTTGTAACATTTATTAGAAATCCTTGTGGGTACTTACCTTCCTTTACATAGAAGAGGAGAGGCATTTGTACTTTTTGGAATATTTATTTGAAACTCTTATCCCAGGAGTGATTGATTTAGAGACCTTATAAAATACAAAGTACTTATCAAGCATTTCGCGCAACCAAATATTATCTTTCAAATATTCTTTGAATTATCAATTCCTCCTACTTCAATATTTCGCAATTTATCACTTACCAATTTCTCTTGTTCGACCATAGTTTGTTTAGTGTAAAAGCCAATAATACAATAATTCAGATTCGTTACCAAGTCTCCAGTATAAAAAGCTCTGCGCACAAAATTAATAGCGTTTCAACATTCAATACATCGATATGGCTAAAAAAGCTGGGAGTTGTTAAAGTATTAAACAGTACTTTACTCAAAGGGAAGGAACGAAAATTTATTGCCTACGTTCCAGAACACGCACAATAGCCGACATAAATATATGAGTATATGTACTAAGGGCTTCCTACACGACAAGGATGGCACGGGAGGAATTCGCACAAAAGGCTTTCAATTTCCCTAGCCGCGAAAAACAATTAACGATACCGCCACCCCGTAATTTATATTTCACCGTTGTTGTTGGTAACGAAAATTATATATCATCAACACGAAAGAGGTCAGAAAATGAATGAGATTCTTGGAAGAAGATCCGCCGGCATGAAACAAGAGGAAAAGGCCGGCCGATGCTAATTAAATATTCCTTCACACTTCCTAATATACTTCCGAAATCTACCCGTCGGTGGCTATCTCGGAAAATGTAGAAACTCCTATTTTTGCCATCGGAATTTACGACGACTAATCACGCATTTCTTTGCTATTCCCCTTTTCCTTCCTTTTTCTCGTTCTATCACATTTGAATAAAATATTGGACGGGTCGTATCTCTTATATAAATCCTGTACTACTTTTCTATATGTATGTATGTATGTCCATGCGTTGTAGATTCAAAACCTGCTAATTTAAACGAAAAAGATTTATTTTCGAGAAATGTACACCACCGCGATTAAACACGATCGTAAATCAGTGAAATTTATGGCAGGTACGTTTCTTTTTAGAGTACTGTAGAAAAAGGTGAAGCGTTTGTATTCCACAAAACGGAAATCCCATTCGTTTTCCATTTTGTGTACGCCAATAAACCTTTATTTCCTTTACTACATTGTAAAGCCGATGTTTTCGAATTTGCAGCAATTATTGTGACTCAGATCTGCTTACTTTTTGGACGGAGGTAGTATTTACTACTAGAACTTTTTGGTTTCTTATATCAGCTGTGCCAGTCAGAAACCAAGCTATAAAATTTCTGGAATTCTTAACTTTTGCTTCTAGTTGTACTTACAACTTATCTTATGTAGTTACTGCTATGGTAAGTAACAATAAATATTATATCATTATATATATATCATTATGCAACTTAGTGATTGATACTGTAAAACGTGGCAAATAGTTTGTATTATACAAGAGTGGATCAAATCATATCTTCTAGCTTTTGTAATTTTAGTATAAAATAAAAGTGCAAAAATTCACATTATTTCTCTGCACAATTACCGATTATACTAACTTAGATCGGCACTCTAGAGAGCATGTTTGAGTTTGCAGCAAGCTCATGTTTCTTAACAATCAACGTCATTTTTAGATCTGGAAGCAGCTTCAATCTGATCAAACAATTGGCATTAGTTAGTCGCACTAAGTGCTTTTTACTCGTGCAGAAAATCTAGTGGAAGCAAACCTACCAAATCATAGAAAAACTACGGCTTGTTCTGGGACCGTAATTTTGGTTCTCATATTTAAAAGTCCTTCAAAGTCTTATGCCAGAAAACGTACGAGGCCGACAGAACGTTACTGGTCTAAATATGTACACAATTTTCGAAGAATTTTGGGCGGTGTCTTGACTGACATACGGAGTCCTAACATCCTTACTACCCCATACTCAATGGCACGTTATTCAGATCTTGAGCTTCAGAGGAAAATTCTTGTTTATGTTTGGTTTGCTTACGTAAATATTATTGCAATATCAAATGTTGTCATGAGTCGATTGTCGTTAATTAAATCGTTAAAAATTTAAGTAGATATATTTTAGATATTTGATGTTAGAAATTTCCAAGTGCATTTTGCGTATTTGGCCCCGCTTGCATTTCTCTTCATCTCAAGTTTTCTCCACGATCTTATGTTAGTTTTCTCTCCATTCTTTTTTTTGACAACTAGTACTTCATTAAAATATTATTACCCGGCTCAAATCTACCGAAATATATTTGTGCACTAGTTTGCTATTGATTGACACGTTATTTCAATCTTGGCGCTTCCACTACTTCTTGTTCCTTTACTTTCTAACATAAACGTAAAAGAAAAGTGGGATATGACGTAGGAAACTTACTACAAATCAATGACGTGCTGTAGAAAGAAACTCCGCAAAAGCATCCCTGCGACTTCTGAAGAAGTTGCTTATGGTGTGAACAAATCGAAAAGTTGTTTTTCCATTATAACTTTTTCAACCCGAACTTGGTTAATAAAATCGTACAAAAGATAGCATGATATAAACGTCAATGGTATTTCTTCCTTGACAATAAATTAAGCGGTCGAGACTCAAAATATCGAAGAGATATAGGTTAATGATGTTTACGTTTTCTGGTCCTAATGTGACGAGAACGTACCTTTTCTTTCTGAAAGGATAATTCTGAAGTAAGTATAAAGTGCTGAAAGTACAGCAATTAAAATTTTCTATCGTTAGAATTAAAATGTTTCGTTTAACCTTGCGGTCGTTGAGATTCCTGGGACTGTAACTTTTTTCACTTTATCTTTCACCCCTGGGACTAAACTTATTAACTCGCGTTGCCTCCGTAAATACTTTCTGCACTCTGATAGCCTTTATAACGAAGTGCTTAAGACATATAAATCATTTACAAAGGACGAAAATTTTTTCATTTTCATTTAAAATGTGAAAGCGATGTACGCGAACTCAATTTCAAAATACTTTGCCTGCGAGTTGTCGCACAAAATAAATACTGCTAAGTTTATTTAATCAAAACAGTTGAGTTCTAGACCGTCTGAAGAAAAGCCTAGTCTATCTGGAACTTTTATTACTTTTAGCATTTATTTTAACTTGATTTAATTTCAGCTTTAAATATAAATCCTGACATTTTACGCTGTAAGTGAAATACTGCATAAGAAATTATTGAATATTTTTTCTACATCAATACTAAAGAACAATTTTAACGTTTCGTTGCAAGCAGTTGTTTGGAAAAGCTTGTTATTAATTTTCTTTTCTAAGTACCTACTATTAGTTCTTTATTTATCTCTTCAAACTATCGTCTTCCATTTTGATTCATAATTTGTTATTGGATTGTGGTAAATCCCTAGAACCGCAGTTCTTCTTGTTTACATCTGAAAATTTAATCATCCATCGTATCCCAAACTGATACTTGTTTGTTTTCTTGATACTTTATTACATATTCGTACATCATAAAAACTGTAAATTTATTTAATTTCATCTGACTGCATACTCTATTTCGCTAAATGTTACTTTCTAGTTTCTAAATTAAAACTAAGTAAGGTTCTTATTTAGGTGCTACCGTCACTACTTGCTATGCCCGTGTTTTGTGCATTTCTAGAAACTTAGAAGAGCAAGTGCCCAGTCTTACTTGCTTTCCGTTTTATGATATGCTAAGTATAAACTATTATTGGAAGGTTTAATTTTTAAATCGGAAAGTATTTTAAACAAAAAAATATTTTCAAGTTATGAATTTATTAATTTGTAACTCATGGTTTATAATAGTTGGGGTTTCATACAAACACTTACTATAAACAGTCACTACTGCTGAAATAGATTCACTTTCTCGTTGACCTAGAAGCGAACTCATAAACTTTTATTCAGATATAAACCCTATATTATTCCTACTGATAATAAAAATTTCACCACATTTAAATAAATAAGGAGCTTTTACTTAGCTGGAAAATGGAATGTGTTACAGGTTAGATGCATTATACAAGTGGATATTACAAATTTATGCAGATACACCGCAACAACTTTATAGGACGTTGATTATCCCAAGTTACTGTTTTAATATTACATTTAAATAATCTATGCAGTCCCCGTTAATTACAGGCGTAGTGCGCAGTAGTACTACAGAATAATCTTCCATCTAGGATATCTTTATGGCAATGTTAATAGCTTGCTTACATAATGGTTTCGCGCTACGAATGCCTTCATCATACGTATGTAAGCTATATAGACGCATATGTACTTGCACACCCGTATGTATGACAAGGGAAAACGGAATATATAAAACGAGAGGGAGGGCTACACATTTAATTAGTGTGCGACCTAAATTATTGGACTGCTGTTAATCCGCTTTACCCGTTTCACGTCGGATTTAAAGATCCGGTTGACGGTGGAAGTTCGGTGTCAATTAGTTTTGAATTATTATTATTCTTAGTTGAAAGTTAATTAGTAGCTACGCAAGCAGGTACACTTACAGGCAAAGGCGGCTATAAACTTTACAAGTTTCCCAATTATGGAATACATAAACTATGAGGCCGATACGTTACGAAAAGTACATTATTATCGGCAAATATTGCAAATATTTTCGGAATGAAATCCCAGTGCTCTATGACAGGAAGCTTAAATTAATGATAGGGGAGAAAGTCAGGTATATAAACAGTAATCGAACGCAATTACACATTATCCTAATTAAAATAACTAGGTTTGTAGAATGATATTTTAGAATTACTACACACATTTCTGGTTGACGACTAAATAATTCTCTCGACCTATATAGTATATAAAATAAGGGATTTAGATGAGTGGATTTTGTCAAATTGCAACACCGCGTTTATCACTCAGACTAAATAAAGCCTTTTTATATATTATATTTAGTTAGATATGGTCTATATGTACGGAAACATAATAGTAATTTCGGTTGATTATTAACAATTTAACTGAGTTGAAATATCATAAAAATCTGTTATGGTTACTTGATGAAATCCTATTACATCTTTACCTCTGACCGAGAAAATCGTCAGTCATAGTCAGGAGATCGAGCACGATGCAATGCTTATTTCAAGTACCTAAATCAATTTGTATCATGAAATATTCATGAGCATCATAAGAGACTGGCTTGTATACATACATATGTGCTCGCTTTGCGAAAAAGATGTTTTCAAGGGACAGTTGCGTAAATAATGTAGAAAGGAAGCGATGCAACATTCACTTCCAAACAGAAACATAAATCCATCTATTTACAAGTTCACTGACAGACAAAGTGAAACAGGTGCATCATGTACTCTAGGAGGGATATTATTGCGTAAGTCGTCTTAAAGTAAAGTTTAGTCTTCTGTTAAAGAAAATGAAATAAATGAACGAAGATAATTTGCTTGAGTTAAGATTTTTATAGAGTATAGGTTTATAGGTATCATGATTCAGAAAACATTAAAATGATACTAATTAAACTCTAAACTTTGTTTCATGCTACATGCCAGTATACATATATATATATATATATATATATATATATATATATATTTAATGAGTTTAGACGCGTTACTTCCATTGTATTTCGCTGTGTGAAACAGTGCATATGATATTGCTTTTTCAGAGAGCGCTACTTTTCTTTCAAAACTGCTACCAAATTGAGCTGTAGCATGTCTGTTAGGGGTTCTATCGACGATATCTCGGCGTCTGCTTGTTAGAGAACTGCAAATATTGCCATTGCCTCCATACATACATATGTCCAAATTCAATATTTTACAAGATAATTATAAAAAAGTGTAAGTATGGTATTTCACGACTTCCGAATTGAACAGATTCATTATGATATCGAGAGAATGAAATCTTCAATTCAGTTTTTAGAGTAATTCGCCTCAGGCAGTTCTTTATTAAGGATAGACAAGGATTTGCAATGTAAGTCTTCTTCCGGTCATATTTTATTGGGACCGACATCGAAGGCAATAACGTTTCGTCTTCATTATGAATCAAAAAATTAATGTAAGTTCCAATTTTCTTGCGAAGAAGGTACTGGTGTGTAGCAGAAAAGAAACTTTTCAAATACATTCGGATACAAACGAAAAGTAGTAAAAAGATCTTTTAAATGATATCAATATTAAACAGCTCTTACTTTAAATGCATTACATTTGATCTTCTGATGTTACGTTTTACATGCGCAATAATTTACTACTTAGTTTGATAGAATTTGCGTCAATTATAATAATTTTTAAACACCCCCAGGTTGTTCAATTGAACGGTAAACATGGACATGCATTACTTATTAGCTACCACTACGCGTAAATATTTTAGAAAGGTACGCACGCACAGTTAGACGTAATGAAGCTACTTGTACTTAACAGCTCATGTTAATCATAGACTTTGATTCACGTTAAGCGTACTTTATAAGAATGCGTACAACAGTGAATTAAATAAGAGACAGATAATATAAAGAAAAGTAACAAGAAATACATATACAAAAACTGTTTTGGACAGAATTGAGATATTCTAATTGATGTTCAAGTTTTGGTTCCTTTTCTGCGCGTCTTTATGAGGGAAGTATATTTTGCTACCTTATTTATAAATATCTTTTCTATCTATATTAAGAAATGTGGAAAAAGCTGGCTTTGAATAAAAATGCATCTTTTCTTAACTAAGTTGTCATTTTTAATCAAATAAATCAGAAAAGAATTATTAGTTATGTTCCGATAAAGACCTCTTGAAAATAGTTATTTGGATATAAATGCAGTACCAGTGGAAGAAAATGGTTTTCACCCACGTAAACTTGTATAATTAGCAACTGCGTATCTTAGTTGATTTTGTATTCTCGTTCAATCAAATATGTATGTATTTTACTAAATTTTTTGGTCCTATTTCTTTCATTCTTTTTGTTGATATTCAAGTTGAAATATTTAATTTCCGTCGATAATTTTAATAAACATCAACACATTTAATTTTGAGAGCCAAAATCTTAATAAAAGAATTGGCAAATGCATGATTACATCCAAAGAAGTTAAATACACTTTAATATTTAACAGATTTCCACATATTCTTGCTAAAATCCCTAGATACGAACAATAGGAATAATCAATGCGCATGGAAACTGGCTAACTCCCAAAGAACTATACGTCACTCACTAGATTTGATTCCATTCTTCTTTCTACTTACTTCAAAAAGTGAAAGAAACAGATGCATTGATGACATTGTGCTTTTTAATTTCAATTCATATCACGTTATTTTTAGTTATAATTTATCTTCTTTCTTATTACTAATAACCTTAGGTTGAATAAATCACGTTCCTCTTTATCCCGACTATTATGGGTCAATTAGGTACTTGGCATTTGTCCATGCAACCGATTCCTTTTTAGTAACTATATTACGGATTATACATCTGAAATACCTTCCAGTTGATAGAATGTACATTGTACATATGTTGTGTGGTATGTATTCAACCTTAGTTTACGTTCCAATAAGTTATTATTGTTTTCAGTGTAATTCAGTACCCAGTTTGGTTGGACTTGCTAAGGTATAATCTAGATGATCTTTTAGTTTTTTCAACTGTTTCACTTCAAAGTTAAACATCGGTATAGAAACCCAAGCTGCTGCAGTATGGTAATATTGATTTTTGCATACTAGTGAAAATATGTTGTGTGTCATTGAAACGTAACATCTCAATATCAGTATATGACTTATAAACTAGCAACATCTTTCCTCTTATTTGTTAGTCAAACTAAATATGCGACAACATTGTTAGGAAGGGAGTAGGATCCTAAATCACCTTGTCAGTCACTTCACAATAATTGTAAGAACTGACACACGTGTTCCGCGACAGTAGTGTCAGTATCTTTAAACTATTGGTACCTTATCGAATGAAATGCGTTGCCAACGTAACACATGCTATATACCTTTACAACGAAACTTATTTAAACTCTAATGATGTAATCCAGGAACATAAGTAATTTAGTTCCCGAGAATATTTGGAAATGAAAAGATATCAACTTAAACAAAAGACGATTAATGGTGGCTGAGTAACAATTAGATGAACTTTCATACTATAATAAATAAATGTTTTATTTCTTGGTAAATATCAAATGTATTAATTACTTGCTAATTAATTACATTTGATGCAAAATTAATTAATCTTAGTGATTGTATATATGAATATTTTCTGGCACCTCCACCAAATGTATATCTTGTCTTGTATCTCTACATATCTATCGATATACTAGTAATACATCTCTTAGATAATTTTTTTAACAGTGTCGCACGCGTGCTGAGTCTTTTTACTTCAATAGATATTTACTAGCTTCACTAGTCGCAGATAATATGATACTGATGAGAAATATAAAAAGTATTGAACGAAAACTAGAAAATAGTAATAATTCCTTGGAACATTTATACCCAGATCAATGTTTGTAATTATACCTTAGCACTTTTATAGTTCAATTGTTTGACCTATAAAAGTGGTAGAGAATACTAAAAACAAGTATAATAGGTCAGAATATATACATATATCCATATTGATATATACGTAGGCAAAACGAACACACCACTGCAATAAACGAAAGAAGCACCAAATATATCTTCAAACGAAGACATTGCAACTGGTGGCAGTTTTAAGTACCTAGATGTGAAGCGTGATTGATGGTAGAAGACATGGAAAGAAGAAAGAGTAAGTTGTTCTACGTTAAATGAATGATTGTCGTTATGCTGCAACAGATCCCATCAACCGAAACTCAGGCTTCTGCAAATAGCCTACAATACAGGGTATGCCCATTTTTTACTTGATTCCACATATCACTCGATTCCAAAGGTCAAGTTGGTTGGTATTTTGAAAACTGTAACTAGTAATGCTGTTTGGTACAACTAGGAGTTATCAACGTTGGTACGTTAAAAAGATTTCCACCTTGACATAAATGATGAATTTCTGTCTTAAAATACTTTTTGTAGACTTTGAATACAAGTTTGTAAGTAGGAACAAAATCCTCGAAAATTTCGTTTGATTTCCTCCATCATTCAGTTTTTTGGTAAACTAGGTTTACAGACCTAAGGAAGAAGATTGTGGATACAAAGATTAAATATCCATTAGCTTAATGTGGTCTACTAACAAGCTCCTAATTGTGGCCAACTAAATGTGATTTTCTATACCACCTCTTTATTCGTAATTTTTTCTACATATTATATGAATATGCACATAACGCGGGATACCAAGCACAACACATAAAAAGCTGCTTATATATATATATATATATATATAAATCGAAGGGGTTGATCAATTTCTCCAATAATTAATTAATGGAATATATGCGTATAGCAATTTATCACTCCTACTGTATTTCGTTTAGTAGTTCGTTACACTTTGTACTTCCGTTTGCATTATTCAGTGAAAAAGTGCTGAAAGCAGTAAAGTCGTATTGGTCGTTATCATCGTTTATCCCCATAGCATTGTAGCGGACATAAAATAGAACGTTTTGTTTTAATTGCTATGCTGTTTAAAAAACGCACTACAACTTGAAAACGCGTACTGCTACCGTATGCAAAACGGTATCCAAAGCTTTTTATTGCTCTGCGACCAGCTGGGGATTTCAATTTGATACATGGTAGGCAACACAGAAGTCGAAAAAAGTAATAAATAAAACTGCATTTGAAAAGGTTTATTTTAAAATTAAACCATTATCTGGTCAGGCGGACAACGACGCCAATATATTACACATGTGTGTACATAGAAGTACATTCATATGCAGTCCTGAACGCAGGCCCAACTTTCGCACTTCGAAACGGAATGCATATAAATTGTCGTAAATGTCACCCACTTCTTTGCCTATCGCCAACTCATACCTACAATTCATATGAACAATGTGTATGTGAACTGAATTCATATCATACCAGCGCTTCCTTGGTACAGAAGCGAATGATACAGTATAATTTTTGGTAATTATACGTTTAGGTAGTCAAGCGAAAGGCTTTTGCTTTCCAGTGATGGTTTAGCAAGCTCGCTTTACGTGCAAGAAATAAGGGAGTGCAGTACTACTTGGGTGGATTTGGTAGAGACAACTAACTAATCGTTCATTAACGACGTAACCTTTATGGCACATGATTAACAACTAACAATAGAAAGTTAAAATGTAGGTATTAAGAGCTACATTTTTGGGGGTAATATTTTAGGAGTTCTTTAGGCAGTTAACTTCTGGGCTTCGTAAAACGTGACAATGGTACGTCAAAATAAACTGTCTTTGGGAGAGTGAACTATTGGGAAAGAATATATTGTGTTCGTATAAAATGCAATCACATTTTTCCATGTATTATCCAGGTTTACAGGAACGATATGTCAACGTTTCAAAATTCTATTTATAAACTAAAATGTGCTTTAGAGGACATTGTACGAAGTTTACATTAGTTTAATTTCGAAATGTAACAGTTACATCGTTTCTTTGTATACAAATCAAGAAAAGGGCAAAGAAGATTAAGTACTAGATATGGCATTACTTCCTAAGTGAAGGTTAACGCTACTAAGGTCACGCATATCGTTAGCAATTCCAGCAAAACAGAGAATTCTGTTTATACATATGTATGTATATATATACGTGGGAAAAGCCGATATAACATATGTTACAAAGTGGGTACAAACACAATATTAACGAGATTGATTAGGCCTCATTAACAATACATTCTCCACCTTTTCCACATGCCCAGTTATTCGGCGTGCTTACAAGAAAGTAGTTTGTATAAAATATTTTTATTTCTTCAGATAGATATATATGACTACTTATAATACGACAAATTACGAAAGAAAACAATAACTGAATTTGATAAGTAAAGGACGTTATTTGAACTTTGTTCTCATTGGATTGATGCGATTTAAGTATAATTATCAACATCTTTACGCCAATAATATATTCGGTATTTGGTATTTCGAACTATTACTGTAGTAGTAGTTGTAAACGTACATAGATATACATACATATGTATAATAACAAATTTTGTTGGTATTTTTGATATAATATCGAAATAATTGAGCAAGTTAGCAAAATAGTCGTAGAAACAACGAAGACAATGATCATAAGCATGAAGGATGCAATGTACCAGATTTATCTGCAGGATAGAAAGCTAGAAAATGTAAATTTTAAATACTTGGGGGCATTGTTGGTGAAAGACGGACGGTTGGATGAAGATATCATGGCAAGTAAAAGAGTGATACCAAAACCGACAAAAGTCAAAATATTTAAACGGGTAGTAACACCTATTTTAACATATGGAGCAGAAGCGTAGACAACAACAAAGAACCAAAGAAGTAAGTTACAAAGCATTGAAGATGAGGTTTCTGGGAAAAATTTAAGGTAAGACGAGACTAGATAGGATTAGGAATGAAACCGTTAGGGAAAACCTGAAAGTTAAACCAATACAAGTCGCAGTATAGGAGAGCCAGTTGAGATGGATAGGACATGTTTTGAGAATGGAGAACAGCAACATGCTTAAAAGAGTGTACAGGGCACAAGTACCAAGGAAAAGAAGGGGAGGAAGACCAAGGAAAACCTGGGCAGAAGACTAAAGTCAGCGGCTGAAAAACGAAGTATAAAATGGAGCGAAATCCGTGGAAGAACATAACATAGAAAAAAGTGATAGGAGTCCTGGAAGGAGAAATAGAGTGACAGCCCGACAGCTCATCATCACCGCCTTACACACGAAAGGATAAAATGGGGTTAGAGCTAGTTAGTCTATTAACTTAAACCTACTTTAATCAACTCAAAAGTCGCACGCTAATTAGAACTCACCAAGCCCGTAGAGAATTTCGAACATCGTCAATAATACAAAGGTAAAAAATATAAAGAAAGAGTTGGTCTTGATACAGAGGGTGGAATTTTCAACAAAACTGTATTTAGTACAGGCAAAGCGCCCAGTGTTATCAGATGAGTTGTGAACATACGTAGGGACATAGCGGGGGAGGGAGATCCCAGTAACCTGCAAAACTGACGCTCTAGCCACATCTACAGCTCTAATATAGAAACGAAAACTAGATTAGCCCAAAAGAACTTCGGTTAATTTTCTTATCCAAAAAGGGATTTGAACGGTCCTCAGAGAAAATGTCGCCCAAATTCTGCCCTAGTTGGTCGAGGTATACGCACAAAGTGAAAAAGAGATGCTTTAACCGAAACAGCAAACATCGTTTAAATTGACGTGGCATCACCAATAACCACATACTATTAACTGTATGGTTATTGATTCTTTCAACTGACACCAACAACCAGAAGAAAAGAAAACAGGGAAAAATATTGTGTGATGAGAAGCTAGGGGCGCTAGCGTTGTATGGACACGGCATCTGGAAATGCAGAATCGAATACGTGGTTGGTGCGAGATATAACTACTGACCCACAATTAACATTTTTTTCACGGATACGTTGATTTTAAACAGTACACAATGAGGAAGGGTGCTGACAAAGTAGATAGCGTTTCAGATTACGCTTTCATCAGAATAGGAGTTAAATATTTTAGCCATGGTCTGACTAACGCTGCCTGCCGATTTTGGTGCAACTGCCCAAACCACGTACAAAATATCTAACTACTTCTCGTTCCACTTGTAAATTTTAAAATACAGCATATATGTACATATATTCTTATATACTTTTGTGTATCATAAGGACAATTATCGTTATATATGTATATTGATAAATACACATTTTCAAACACCTCTACTCTTTTACAGTTTACCGAAGCAGTTTCATCAATTTAACTTTGTTCTGATCTCTGAATTATCTGAAAAAGTAAACTGCTTTGGTACAGCTATTAAGGTTGTGCGCAAGTACTAGAATAGTTTTAAAAACTGTGATTTATTTCGGTGTGCATTGCGATCACCTTCTTTTGCTCGATTACGCTCTTACTCGTGGCGCGCGAGGAAGAGTAAGAATGTGTCAACTACGACGTGGTATCATTTGTCACGTAGCGCCAGAAGAAACGTTTCCTTGAGGGAAGAAGCGGATCTTTACATGCTCGAAGGAAAATTTGAAATATTTGCATTGCATTCATCAATTTACGGGATATATTTGACAGACAGAAGTATGTAAAATTTACCAGCGTATTGAGCCGTTCGTTAGAAAAATTATAGAAAATTAGGTTTTCCACTCCTTCAACAGAGGTATTGTTACGAAATTGTTATGTATAAATGCTTTACTTTACTATGGCCTTAACGTCGGCCATACAGTTTCGATCACGAATTAATCAAGATAATATCAGCTTGGAACTAACAGCCTACTACATAATTGAAGAATTGCGCATTTAGCTGAGTTTCCAAATTCAATGAAATCGACAAAACGAATGCGAACATCTAAAAGATTTGCATTCAAGTAAAGAAACATATTATTATTTACTTCGTTACTTCGTAACCCATTTGATGTTTATTCTTCGGACTGCCTCTACCACTGTTTAGGTCAAATGAAAGGTAACATTTTCATTTAGCAGATTATCTTTTAAAACGATATTTTGGCGTTTAACATTTTTACTGTGACAACTGGCAATATGCCTATCACATTAACAAAACAATGACGAATGTCCTACCTGTTTTATCCGCATGCTTGTTATAATGTCTATTATAAAAGGGTTTCCCCGAACGCACGTACAATCTTTTCTTTTAGAATACATATATAGTTAGCCTACCGGCTAATTTAAGAAAATTTGGATTATTTACGGTTAATTACGGTAATTAATTTGGGAAGTTACCGACTCACATCACTGTGTGTCAAACACTAAAAGGGTTTACTTACGTTTAAGAGAGATAATAGAGATAGAAAACTTCTACTTTCGTTCTCAATACACAATATTATACTCTAACCTTACATGAACAAAAAGGGAACAATGTTAGTATTTTCTGGTTTAGAATTTTCGAGAACCTATTACACACACCGCAGTTTGTATGTCAATTTATAAACGTGTAGTCTTGAATCAAATACTAGTTTTTACGTATAATTTAACGCGTTGATGCTATTGCAGAGATAGCAATTCATTTGGATTTGTTTAAAATATGTCAGTACCCCATTATGTAAATTCCAATAACGAAAAATGACTTACTGTATAGGTCATACATGTCCTCCACCATTTGGCCACTCACCTATAATAAAAAACAAAAATTAGTACCTGGACCACCGAAAGTTTGCTATGACTAAGGTTCAACAAACGAGTACATAATAAGTTATCATTAGGTTTAGTAAACCAGACTGGCGCTGTCCCTCCACCGCTTGTCCCCATTTACATGCAAGGGCCGATATTAAACTTTGGACAAGGGACAGCGTCAGTCCGGTTTACACAACTTATCATGCCTTCGTTTGTCAAACCTTAGTTATGATGTACCCAAAATTTAATAACCGTTATGTAGTTCTAGAACGTACCCAGTTTTACATAATTGGGTGTAACAACGGGGAAAGCTATCTTAATAGCGCTATATTTCCTCTACCACCGCGAAAGAATTACTCATGCAGTTGATTTTATCCAACTATTTTATTATGACGTGATAGCCAATTAACCTGATTAATGACTTGTATATTTCAGAGACATCGCTAATTAATCACCGAGAATTCACTGTGTCGTTTCCCTTGCGTTTTCTTTTCCACCTTGTCAACGACGTTGTCTGTCCACGATATAATTTTTCAGTACCAGGCAACACTGATTATGTTTCAAGTTCGGATGGGTAGATTAACGAGGCCGCTTTAATGTATTAAATCGATTTTGTCCAAAATATAACTATCAACTTATACTGACAAATAGTTAGTGTACCAATGTATCAAGTTAATGGTTTGACCTAAACAAATGAATTCTATTCTTTGAAGACCGTTAACCAAAAGCATTTAAATTATAAAAATTATAATGAAGTTGTTGCGTAGCTCACAGCGTTTTATTGCTACTGGCGACAGTAATGTTTAAATGACAAACTTATTCACCCAACGAAATTTTGTTTGAGATTCTATTTATGTAGGTACCTATACATACATACATACCTATGTACATATATGTTTCATGGAAGAAGTCGACAAAAACGTACATATTTCATTTTAAATAGTATTTTCTCAAATGAATTAAAGTTTGTTGCTTAAGTAAGAATGAACTAATACTTTTCTCTAAATGCAATCCAGTGAAGAGATTTTAAATGATTGTGTTGATCCTACACTGCTTTCCACAGTACTCGCATCAATATTGACTTTCATTCAGTTACAGTGTTGCGCAGTGTGATGGATTTTTAAAAATAAAATATGATTATGTTACTTACTGTATATAGGAAATATATAACATCTATATTAATATTTTTATGTATCAAAAATTGGCAAATACGGGTAGCTTAGAAAACGGGCCACAGGCGCAAAAGAAGCATGAATATTGAATTCACAAAAAGACATACACTACCTCTATGCGGAGTAATTGACAGCTATGACAGTAGATATGGGGAAATCCGCTGAAATAAATAAATGGTAGTAAATATTGATCTGCGGACTGTCGAAAGTAGGGAAGGATCAGGATCATTTAAAATACCTCTGTCTAATTTCCCTAAGGACTGTGCTCAATATTTACTATCATTTGTATGCATGGAGTTACTATCATGTCAAAATTATGGAATAATAGTTATTATTAACGCTTTCGGTATCATCTGCGTATTGTTTCTTATCTTTTGGATTTCTGTTGTTATTATTTTGACAATTATTTTGCCAATGCACATATCTGTAAAAATTATTATACACGGCAATGAAAATAGTTTTAGAAAAGCGGTAACATTGAAGGTGTTAGCTTTTGCAGGATAGAGACACAGACAGTCACTTTGCATTGCAGGTTATACAAGTATATTAAATTTATATTATTTTCAGCATAAGCGACGAGAAGAATTTTAATTTCAGTGCAACTCTAATGCTTGGAAATCGCAAAATTAATATCTGTAGTAAGCATACTGAATTAACATTTACCTTACCTTGAGTAAGCATTCACTCATATTTTTATTACTATGTACGTATATTCCTACAAATAACTTGGCAAGATAAAAATATTTGTATACCATTGCGTTTAAACTTCAAAAACGTAATTCTAAGTAAATACCCTTAAATCAAGGGGATACGCCGACGGTGAACGCGATACACTAAAAGCAAGAAAGTAAGTAATATCCCTCGGGAAATGGAAACCTTTATTTATTTCGCCCGGAAAACTCCTAAAAATAAACAAGAAAGAGCTCCAAATGAACTTATGCTATTTCTCTTGACTATTGCTGGCAGAAGCAGGTCTTCGGCCTTTCCGCATGATAAATTCTGTTAAAGCTTTGTCACTCATGTTTTCCGTTGTTGGATTCTACAGCCATAAGCGAATTCGCCCCTTCTTTCCCACATCCTCCCATTTTCATATGGACACATCTTATTTAGTTTTAAAGCACCATTACGTTCGTTGACACCAGACATGGTGCTAACTTTGTCTGTGTCATCGACCGCTTTGAGGTATTCTCTTGCACTCAGATGCTATAATAATTGCCAGCAATGATGTCCGTAGTTTTTGTTAGAAAGCTACATCCATAAAATATGTTGTTTTATTTCTGCATATATACAAGACCTTCTAGTATGTTAACACCATACTAACACTTTACATGTATATAGATTTGCATACGTTTTAATAGTAATTAATTGATGCGGCAATCACTTGTTGCAACTCCACAACGAACAACTAATGATAAATCAAAAGACTTTCTAAGTTTTAAAATATTTAATGTACCATAATTAAATATTTGGAAACTTACAAAGTCTTTCTGATTTATTATTAGTTATTTGTTTCTAATAGTTTTTATCATTTAAGTGTCTCTTTAAAATGCGGAATGTTAATTTTTTCAGTTAGCGCCAATACTTCTGTCTTAAATGCGAATACCCTACAAATGTGAAATCCAGTTATATATAAGTTATAAGTTACTGATACTGTTGAATTCAGTAATCGGGCAATGCGAATGAATACGCCCGTGTATAACAATTTCTTGTAACTGACTCTACCCGTTTTCTGTCTATACTCAATTGCAAGGTCACTACTACCAAAAATACAAACCACTGTAGCTACCATGTTACTAGCCTCTGTAGTAGCACGATAAAGCAACAGAGTACCTATATTAAAAGTGCTTAAATTCTGCTCATGATGCTATAATGTTTAGTATAGAGAGGAAACTATACCTCATAGTTTAAATCATAACAATAAATTTTGCCACCACAGTAAGTCCCCCTTATTTGTATAAAAAGAAACGAATAATAAAATGGGAGGCAGGAAATGGAAGAGTTAACTGCTACTTATTTAATTCTTTTGTCACTAATACATCTGCTTAACCTCTTTTCCTCTACATTTACCAATTTCAACCGCAACCATTTAAGATTTTCTTCCCTCGCTCTCACCATATTAGTGTAATAGAGGAGAATAATAAACATTGCTGCAGAAAGTACAACTTAGTAATTATTATATTGAGAAGCCGAGGCAAGAATCTTTACCTTAGCAAAAACTAAACAGTACGTCGATAGGAACTACGTTATTCCTTTCCAAAGTATATTCGACAGAGACCAATGCGCTTTTACATTTGTTTAAACCAAAAGTTGAAAGAGTTAATTCCAATCTTCAAATGCGATAGTTAAAATTGCAATTTTGAAGGTATCAACTGCTTCTTTCAGCGATTGGAACCGTTTTTGAACCAGAAATGTAAAAGGTTGTCGCAGCTCCAATAGCTCAATTGTCTTTGGGGTTCATGAACCATGATTTGATTTAGCATCATTGTCAACAATTCCTTAAATAAGCTGAAACGGATAATTTTTTTTTGTTTTGATTTTCATCACTGAAATACCCAAACAGTAAACTGACTGAATATATTCATGATCCATCACCACTGACGGTATTGTAAAAGCTTTTTAATGTCCGTTATTGAATCAGCTCAAAATTTTCTGGTAGCGATTGACGCAAGTCGCCTTTTAGTTTTAAGTTGGAAATGGGAAACGCAACGAGAAACTAGCTTTCTCGCACCCAATTCATTACATTTTTGAACATATATATTTAAAATGCCCAAGAATGTGTTAAGCCTACATGATCGCAGCAAGTGCAAAGCTTTCTTGGACAACCACTGTTTTCGGTGGACTTACTTTGTCATCATCGTTGAGACTGTTAAATCCACATTGATATTCACAGTCCTAACGGAAAAATATCGGTTCGTGTGGTACTTCATCTCCAAATACAGGAAAAGAATGTTATAAAAAATTATAGCGCAGTAGTCCATTTTAAGAGTGATTTGATTAAACTGGCGTTTTAAGGTAACTGCATACTGCGGTTAATTTTTGCGCTTGACGTTTCATTCGCGGTGCTTTGAAGCAACATTGAAAAGATATGCCTCGTACATATTTAAACAGGAGATGCATTTAAGAGTATTGTGCCCATGTTTCAAATGGAAGGAAATGATGGAAATTAAAATTCAAGCTGTGATCCACTTAATTCGTGTACATACGTAACGTACACATATACATATGAGTTGTTCTATATAATCTTAAAGCTTCTTCTACATTTTGAACTTTAAAGCGTCGATCTTAGTGGAAATTCTAAACTTTAGCAACCGCAATCAATACTTCAACGTAGATTAAGCAGGGATCTGGATGTGATTTTAACAAGGCGCTGCATATCGATCTCCTACTAATGCGAAATTGAAAGCGACCGCGATACCTTGGCCTAAACGGCCCGATCACCGACACAGCAAGAGGAAACTTAAATAATTTAATCACAGGATGATAAAAAATGCTTTGCTCCCTGAATAAATCTTACTATCAATAAATAACGCTTTAGGCGACGCTATCTTTAGTCCAATAAATTGTCTCGAACGTCAAGTAAGGATAAAATAAAAGACGTATTAGGTTCAATACATGAAAAATATAGATTTCAACTTTCCAGGATCTAACTAGCCAAGAATGCATAATCCATTAAAGGTTAGGATGTTAAAGCTGAAATATATGAATTTTAAATACGTTGTATTCAGTATATAATTCATGATATAAAAAAAACGAAAGGTTAATGATGTTAATATTTCTGCTAATCCAGATCTTCAGATCTAAAATATAAAGTTAAAAGCTTAAAAGGTCAAACGAAAAACACGTGTAACTGATATCCAACGCGTAGGATAGTGGTTTTTACACGAGTCTAAAAATAAACGCTATTGTTTGATTTATGAATTTAAAGTTTGGTCCGCTTAAAATGTACCTACATTACGATTTTATCTCTTGATTTATGCTGAAACTTTCCGTAGTGTACACGTAAAGACGCTGAACGCCGCAAAAACAAGTACAAACAACGATTTGTTTCTAACTTCGACATCGGCGCATTTCATAGAGTATCATCCATTAGAGATAAACAATCCGAAAGGAAAGAGAGGCAAAAAGTAAGGAATTCTTCTCTATAAATATATTTCATTTCATTCTTTTCTTGTCTGAGTGCCATTTCTCTTTCTCGTACCGTACGGTTTTCTCCTGTCTTTGTTTCCGTTTGTTTCCAAACAAGTTTAAGTAAACTACCTTGAACTATGTAAACAGAGTAGAAGTCGTTGTTTTCATGGAGCAATGAACCATTTTTTAAAGATGACTTTACGAAGTCGTATCTGAAAAAGACTATTATGTCAAGTTGCTTCTAATTAATGGGAATGCATAGTCATCGAGTACCACAATTAAAATATTTTTGGCCATACTTAAGTGGAAATGCGGATCCTTGGTAGTCATTCACACAAGAATGCGATTGGGAACAAAGAATACTGTGTGAATGTAAAATATTAGGTTTAACAGTTTCGATAATGGTTGCCTCATGTTAGTAAAACACGTGTCACCGAATTTATTATTAAACAATTGCGTGGTGAGGAGTTTACCCATGGGATATAGTGTCAGTGATAGATCAAGCTACCAGAGCTGATATAATTTAGACATTCTTTCCTACTAAGATCTAAAACTTTCAAGGAACCATCCTTCTCTGGTTCTGCCTTAATCCTATCAAAAGATTAGAGGAAACACTTTATCTAATTTTCTCTCCTTCAGTTTACTGGTTATAGCAATGACAAGCAGGTGTCCTGCAAACTCTCAATGCAATGTTGTTATAATGTTGTGCAATAAGTTGTACAACTTGAGAGTTTATAAACTGGTTTTTTATAATATAAAATCATATCAAGTCACGTTCCCCGTCTCGTTGCAACAGACTGTTATCTGGTATATGAATTCCTGGAAAAAACTTGTAAAAGTCCTGAATTCGTTTATGAGATTTCAGAAATGCTTTATGGATTAATGGATCCAACTGCAGGGTAACATTGTCTAACATTGTCGGCATACAGTAAGTACATATTTTATATGGAGGAGATTAAGAAAACATATTTTAAGTGCCCAACTGGAGTTTAGCATGTACATGGCTTCATCCATCACTAACATTCGTAGTTGCTTGGATTCCACAGCATATAAGAATAAGAAGACTGTGGCTAAAATAATGTACAAAATAAACAAAATTACCCCTACCAAACCTTTCTGAAGAATCCATATACATATTTTGGCAACTAAGTTGCTATCCTCAGTGAAAAACTGTGAAAATTCAGTATCACTAGCGAAGCCGGCTAATGCCCAAGACAAACACCACACAACGATTACTGTACAACACCAACCGCGCAATACACACCAAAACAGTATTGACAGTTTTCCACTGGGGATGGCAACTTAGTTGCCGAAATATGTATCTGGATTATTCAGAAAGGCGTGGTAAGGGTACTTTTGTTTATTTTGCATACTCCACTGCATGTTTTTGCAAAGTAGCTATCAAATACGGTACTATTGTCTGTGCAGTGACTTTGGTACTTCTAGTGGTGCATCACATGCATGGTACAAGAACTTCATTGATTTTCAATATTCGTACCAGGCTATGGCGCATACTATTTCTTTCCATCCGATCTCTTATCCATTGTGAACCACAGAGTTGTTTGTTGTCAGTTCAGATTTTAAATTCGCCTCTACGATTATTTTATGGAAGGTAAACGAAATTTTAGGAGACTTTGAGTTGGTAACTTCCAAGCAGGAACGTATGTTTTCAAAAACACTTGAGGATGTTTTCTTTGTCAACTACATGTTGCAGAATGTTACTTATGTTTTACAAGAAATGAAATGGTACAAGAACTGCGAATACGGTAAAATGCAATGTTAATGTTTTGCAAAGTTTGCATGAGCACGCCATTTTATTTATGAAAAAGGGTTGAGTCATACTTAATTTTAATATGAATGTATTAGCTGTTAAAAACTCTGTCCAATAGATTCCATCTAATTTAAAACCAAACACAGATGACAGCATAGGAGGGGAAGCATTCTTCTTCACTTTTTCAGGGAGGAATTTTTTATTGGACCGAACAGTGGCGACGCAAGCTATTCCAAGCACATCTCCGCAAGTGCATCGATGTAGGAGGGGACTATTTCGAAGAATTTTAAACATTTGTACCGGTAAGATCAATGAATCTATTTTTCCCAAAAATGCGCATTACTTTCATAACGGACCATGTACGAGGCCCATATGTGTGAACTTAAAAGGAAGCTACAGTGGATAATTACAACATAAAAGTGCAAAAAGACCAAGTAGAATCACCAAAATGTATCATATTCCAAGCATTTTCATACAAAATGTATGGGATCTAGCCAGATACCATCTGTCGGACCGAAGATGAAATTTCAAAACGTCCTTTTTCTTCCTTCGCGAAGACTAAATCCTTATTGTATATGTCTAGATCGATAGCCAATAAAATTCCAGGAAGGTACTTGGAAGCCCAAGTCGACAGATAAACAAGAAATATACTTAATTAACGATTGAAAACGAAAAAGGTCTGGCTGGAACCATTTATCGGACGGAGGGTTAAATGAAATAATAATAATAATGCTCAAAAGATTCAACGGTGTTGTTGTAGATTTTGTCTATAACATCATTGCAAATAATGATCCTTCGATTTATTCGTATAAGCCTGAAGCGAAGTAATAGTCCACTGTTCTATTATTCTAGAGTAAATCGAGTGCCATAAAAGTTGTTCGTTTCGAAGAAAATATCCATCCTTTTCTTCAGTCTTAGTGCCCATGCCACTAACAGTTATCTTAGGGAAATTGCTATTATTGATTGGTATACTAATATTGCTTTGGGACATATTTCACAATAACAATGAATTATTTCAAAAATACTCATAAGCTATCGATTTGGGGATATGGGAGTGGTCTTAGGTTAAGTTCGAATGATTTGTGTTTGTTCGTGTTTGTAAAAACTCAAACGCATAGAACCTGTTTTCTAGCACAATTATTATTTTCTGAATGAAAAATGTGAAAAATTATTCAAATGTATATTGATTGTAAGAGAGGATACTCTGAAAAATAAATAAATGTCGTCAATGCAGTTTGCAAAAATTAAAATTTGAACTTGAGCGTAAATATCCTTTATATCATGCCTCAACTATCAATTAAACTCACTACCAATTAGAAATTATCGGTGTGTATTAAGCTTCGTTTTTGTAAATACGGAATTGTTTACAGCAGATTGCTAATATTACGGACTAGGATGCTACCATTAATTTCAACAACTGTCCATGCCGCCGCGTTTGAATTTTTAATTTGCCAGGAAAATATGGAGTAGATGGGATAATAAAACAGTATTACACGATTTGTTGGATTCTGTTAGTCGCTGTTTGTTTTCATTATAGATTCCGCAGCGGATGAATACAGATACAAACAAAATCAGCAATTAGTAGCACGCATAAAGGCAGAATCGAAACGGCTGCGGGCAACAGCCCTTCATTGGCAAAAGCTAAACCCCATCTCGTCATTAATGGTTGTTGTTTGTTCCGTCAAAAGTGATGCCGAACTGTACACTGATGCATTCATTGTAAACAAATTGCTCAAATCAAATATAGATTGACTGTACCGCATAGATGTTTCTGTAATCATTGTTTGCAAATCGCCGTCGATTTCTATATGATAACCAATAATAACTAAAGTAACTACAAATTAAACGCAGGTTATTGGTTGCGTCTTAAGCTCCAGAAAAGTAATAAGGTCGGTGACCAAATATAGTACTCCTTTGCAGTCAATCTTAGAATATTTACTATCAAATTTAGTGGACATAAATTTTTGCAAAATGAATATGTAATTTCGATTATTTTGTATCTATAAATCGTGCGCTGTATATAGTTTCATCAAAGTTGCTTTCTCTTTCATGATTCCTTCTTCAAATATAATGAAAGCTCGCTTGAAAGAGACAAGCTGATATTAAAACTTACAAGCAATATCAAATATCAATAAAATATTCATTCACTTCTCAAGGAAACGCATTGAAGGAGTAGGAATGACTTATTGTTGGTGCCTATTGCTATCTTCGCCCTTTAGTACATCCTAATAGAACATTGTCAAAATTACCCATATGTTTTTATGTTATTGATATTGCACTATTCATGTTATCGTAGAACTGGAAGGAATAGCTCTCTGATGGCGACTGATATATATGTGCATATACATACATACATATACCATCGCATACCGTATACTTCCCAAAGAGTGCGTAGAAGCGTGCCGCGGTAGTGATTTCAGAAATAAAAAGCGATTGGTTTTGACACGCAGATCATTCCAGCCAGTGTTATGTCATGTAACGGTTCATGCATGTAAATTACCGAAATACGTACGCTTTTGCCACCTGCAGAACCCAGATGTCAATTATGTAAAGTATCACTAGAAATCTTTTATATTGCAATATACAGAGAGTCAGCAGGAATATATAGAAATGAATTGTAAATCTTAAATGTGACTAAACTTTCTAGATGTTTTTAACTTCCAATGATAGTCGACGCTCCCCAAATATGAGAGAATTAGTACACCCCAGCCCAGGTAGCATTTGACAATTGAACACTTTCTAATTAGCAGCAATAAAACCAGACCTTGGATACCCTAAAACATATGTTAGTCGACAGCTATCTGACTTAATACGAAAAAAACCACAAACCTTTACCAAAACCATAACCCCATAAAGGCTACACGTTTACATTTAAAAACAGTCGATGTTCCTTAATCATAACAGGAACAAATCAATTAACTCCACCTCAAATTTGCAAAAGTACAGTACGACCAAAACGACAACATTACACATTCAAATTAACAGAAGTCGTCCAAAACAGACTAGATTGAAAGGTGTTCAGTTTTCCAATATTCTTCATAAGCAAGCAGTTGAAAATCCTCGAAACTAGTTAACACACCTGAAGTGTCAAGCTAGAAAATGGGCCAAAGTTTAAGTGCAATAAATTCAAAGCAGTTCACGTTTAATTATAATGTCGAGATCACTTAAAACCGAAAAAAGTATCCCCTAACAGTAAAATTGCGAAAACCAAGAAACCTATTTGAAACACAGCACGCTCGAAAACGACCCACCGCGCATCAATCCATTGAAATCAGTAGGTCGCTTCAAATGTGTCAGGTAACTTTACTACTCCGAAAAAATTGTAGGTATTCTTAAAACAATGTGTTTAAGAACAATTTATATATAAGAAACATTACTCTAAAGTATGTGTATACAAGTTTACAATTGAATATATGTATTAAAAAGGAAAGTAATAAAAATTGAACAAAAGCATGATCATTAAAATTAACATTTTACTTTGTTTTTAAAGCTGTTCAGTTTTGTGACAGCAGCCATAGGTATCCCGTAAACAGTTTTATGCTTCTGTGTCTCGAATGCAGTTTATATAAACTAGTGCAATGAAGAAGAGCTTATCATTACATTATCATTACAGAATATCTGTCTTTGTTTTTGTTAAGGGCATTCTGACTTTTATAGGCAAGCACTGCAAATACGTTCAAATATGATGATGGTAACCGAAGTATTTGTTGTTGCTGACAGGGAGATCGAGAAGGAGCTGCGCATGTTATCTGATAGTTCTTTTTCGCCCTTTAAATACTTTCATTATATTGGTAGCAAAATCCTAAAATATCAAACCGTATCTCAGACGCGTATCATCATCATCATGCATGTCCATCATAGTATATTTTTAAGGTAAGTATATCAACATAGTTTTTCAACCTACTGTTAGTAAAGCAACACGAATTTAATATTTTTATGATATCAAGAGCGAATCCCTTTCAATTAAGCCATCTGTCTGTATTAACTCATAATAATCTGAAATTTTTATTTGGAACAGACACGCAATTCAATGTTATCTAGACGCTTTATTGATGTTAGTTATTAAAGAAGATTAATGATGTTTCCGACTCATTCATTGTATATTAATTAGCTTCACACCATGCAGATATTTTGAATTTATAAAAACACTAAAAACTGAAAACAATCGTCTAAGACAATTGGCAAACTATTAACCATGCAGTTAAGGCGTTTATGTCTAATTGACCTGAATTACTTATCGATTATCCCAGCTATCTATATAATAAAAAGTATAAATAAGTACCTATATAAAGAAATAAGATGGTGCTATATCTAAACACATATGTGTATATGACAATAATAGCCAAATACATAAACACTATCACCACTTACAAAATCAATACAACTATCATTATAAAAAGACACATTATATAAATCCAAGCATTTCAGCAAGGTCCTGGATTTCGTAAACTGGATTATCCTTTAAAAGTTTCTGAACAGTAAATTGAAATCTGGAATTGTTCATACCCCTCCATACCTTCGGTAACATAATTGACTAAAACCCAAATGACTTCATGTTTCGTGCAAATCTGAAACGCGGCTCCTCAAAATGACCGTGTCTGGTGTCTCGAAAATGCACTAAGATTATGTCTGGCATACAGAATGTACTCGATTACATACATATTGCCCAATACATGTAACAATCCCAAGTTGTTTAAAAAGAGGTCTACATGACTCTGTACTGGATTTATTCAATATCGTCCTTATTGCTCTCTTCTGTAATACGAAAATTTTATTTGTATGTGCCGAACCCCTCACAATACAATGCCCTAGCGCACATGCTATGAAACAGGGAATGGTACGCCGTTAACAACGCGTTCAGATCCACCACATTTCTCAATTGTCTCAGTACGTACATAAATACATATGAACAGACGCTTAGACAAACCCTCTATATGGGGCTTTGAATCTAAAATCAGACCCAGGCACTTTACAAGCGTGTCATTCAAGAGAGTCAATTGAGGATTAAGAGAAAAATCTAGTGTTTGCGTTTTTCCAATATTTAAAGATAAATTATTATTGGCAAAGTAAATTTCAGCTTGGGACTGTGGCTCGCCCATAGCATTATACAGTTCGACATACCCCCTACCGGTTAATAAAAGCGCGGTGTCATCCACGTATTCTATATTTTTATGTGTGCTATTCTCATTGGTCATTGATATAGATAATGAATAAAAGTGGCCCTAAAATTGAGCCCTGCGGTACACCACATATAAGTTTTTGCTGCACAGAAATTTCGCCACCGATCTGAACGCACCGACTCCTGTCGGTCAGAAAATGCTTGATCAAGGATAAAGTAGGCCCCCTAATACCATATGAGCCCAATTTTGTTATCAATATATCGTGCGAAACACAGTCAAAAACCTTAGTTAAATCAAGGAACCTGCCGCTCACCATATTTTCCTTTTCTAATTCGTCACTTATAAATATAAATAACTCAATCAAAGCTTTAACAGTGCTCTTACCCTTTCTAAATCCAAATTTTTGCCAGACTTTAATACATTAATTTTTTGTAGATACTTTTCTGTTCTAATTTTAAGAACACAATCCAACAACTTCGAAAGCACCGATAAAAACAAATATGAATAAAGTGTGTTAGGGGTATTAGTAATTCGTCTTTGGCTAGCTTTAAGACCAAGCTATTCAACCCATCATAATCTACAGCTTTAGAGTTACTCAATCAATCAATAACACCACCCACTTCAGAAACATATGCAGGATACAGAAAAAGGATGAGCCCACCTCAGACCCACCAATTGAATCAAAGTACTCAAGATTATCCACAACAATCTCGTCAACCAATACCCTACTGATACCGCTGAAATAATCATTCATCTCATTCGAAGTTATATCGCACTTATTTCTTTGCGTGGTCAGTTTCATAATGGACGATGTAGTTTTCTGGATGTCCTTCGCGACACGATACGTGCAGCATTGTAATTTACTGTTTCAGTCTTAAGAGCAGCCTATAGGTTTTTTTATATGAATTATGTATTTCTGTATATTCCGCATTAAATTTACTAGAATCATGTAACATCAATAAATGTTCTTTCAGAAATGTAAGCTTATCGGAGTATTTCACCTTACTTTTGCCTATAGTTGATTACTTCACAGGAAAGCTGGCATTCCAGCACCCAGTGATATTATCCAATAAAATTTCAGCAACTTCGTTCACACTACTCCTGGAATAAAATTAGTGAGGATCGTGTTTCTGAACAAACCGTTTCGCCACAAGAAACAATGCCTTAAAACTTTATAATTTTTTAAAAATTAGTATTATTATTTAACGCTCGATAAGTACCGTATGACACAAAGTACATATTTCAGCTCAAGTTAACATACATATATATATGTAAGAAAAAATGTGAAATGCATTTGTTTTAGCAGATTTATTGGAGAGAGCGTTCTGTTGATTGCTGATTGGTACACAATAGTTTATTTGTCTTTAACGTAATCAAGAAAACTGAAACACCTTTTTGCACACAGCATCACAAACTATTGATTATTGAAAGCAGTAAAAGCTCAAATCGACGAGTCATTGTCCACGTACTCTTGATTTAAATATAAATGCTTTTCTGATCCCATTTATCAAATATAAAATGCGTAATAATAAATTACAATACCATTTAGTTAGATGTAATCGTAGACCAATTAAGTGAAAGAGTCAGGCTAACCTTTGGGATGTTTTATCTTTCAATAAACTAATTTCCGTAGAATGATTGCGGTAGATATAAATATTACCTACCTCAAGGGTGTAATTATAATTTCGTTTCTGCTTTAATATTCTTGTTTTGGTCTTATATTATCTGTCTGCTATGTACCCATAAACTCCGTTTAAAACATTTTATTGTAGGGGTTATATTTATTCATGCCCACGAATAAAAATATCTTTCAATAAACAATTTTCACTAAACATTTTATTGTCGCAGTTTACGATCACATTTCATTCATCATATATATATATATATATATATATTTAAGGTGTATCTAAAAATTTTGGTGCATAGAGCGACATTTCAACGAAAGGATGAGCTATTATCAGGATAAATACGACAATAACCAAATAAACATACTCACAGTGAGAAATTACGTCACAGTCACGTCAATGAGCGACGAGTTAATATTAGGTGTTTCTACGGATTGACAGAAGCGGTAATGGATACGCAGGAAATGTTGGTGCAAGTGTATAAGACAGAAGCCATGACCATAGCTGTGTTTAGGACGTGTCCAAACGTTTTGGCGAAGGAAAGGAAACGACTGCACCGATCGTACATCCATTTTCTGCCTACAGCTGCCCTTTCGTACACATATACCAATCTGCAGCAGAACTTTATGTTCACTCGGTGCTCCATTGCACTATAATCCAATTTGTCTTCAACTGGTCGCAGCATCCATGACTAGGACGTATACACTACATTAAGTAAAGGTTTTTGACATGTGTAGAGATAACCTAATGCATGGGCGTGCACCTAAATAATGTTTTTGTGAGGTATCGCTCCACTCACAGAACTTTTAAGATGCACCTGGTAGATAAGTCCAAATCACAAATTAATTTTTTGTATTTTGTTTTTTTTTTTATACGAAAGCATTAATGAATCTTATTACTTTATATCGTAAACATTGCACTAGAGGGTAGTTTTCCTCTATTTGGCTTTCTTTCCCTTTACAGGTTAGCCGTTCTCAGATTCCAATATTCTCTGTCTGCCTAGTCGTCTTCGTTTCATTCCGCATCCTCTTGTTCTTGTTATGTATGTTTTCCATTTAACAGCCGAGCTTCCTCTTCTTCTCCTTCCTCTCGGTGACTAGTTTAGAATCTTCTTCGGTCACCTCTCCTCTTCCATTTACGTGTCCGTACCATTTTAATGCTTTGTTTTTATCTGACTTTTGCAAGTGAATTGTAGACATCTTTTGATACAGTCTAATTCTATTGTTCTAATTTTGTCCCTGATTTTGTTTGTTAACGGCTACATTTCTCCCCAAGGGTAGTTTAATTACTATAACTAAAACTACGTTTAGATATCAACAAACTTTCATGTTAATGGCAAATGCGTTCCGTGTACGTTGCCGGATGGAATTTGTAGAACGTATGGATATGTATTCAAACCCATGTATGTGATTGCGCATTATGCACAATACAATATTCGATATTGGAATGAATACAATGCACACGAAAACGAGCAAACAATACCTGCACTGGCTTGAAATATTGTTATTTGCCAATGGTCAATGACAATGTTAGCAATGTTTCGAGAAGGGAGGCCTATAACCGCTTCTATCTGGGTATGCATTCCACATTCATGTTAGTGTGGTAATGTTATACACCTTGCAATTTCTAAAACCACACACACACACATTCTACGAGTTCTATCCGTAAATATGAAGCATGTAAATATGCGATATACACTATAATATCCAAGGTGTTGTAAATACTGGTTCTGCTGTTGAGGTTAATATTACGATTGTGACGCGAATGATATTAGAATTTACGGAAATGTTGCAAAATATTTGAGTTTATTAATTATCACAAATAACTGATGTAATCGAGGAATAGGAATTTAGAAGTTAAGGTGTTATTTTATAATTCAAAATTTAATTTGTAATTACGATATTCTTACCCTATCGAGATTCCAATAGCAAAGAATACTGTTAGACGCTTAATAAAGTTACCAAAAGTCTTGTATGTACCAGGCATTATATATGTCGAGATTCTTGCACATGTGATATGTTAACACCTGAAGAAAGCATATTTTTTACTTTGGGGATAGGAAGAAAACTATATAACAGACAAAGAAATATGCTGTGCTGCATCATTAATATCAGATAAAACCATAGCTCTTTTTAGGTCTGACCCTTTGTTACAAATTATAAGGGGTACCTGGTTCTTAGATACATATGTATATACTCCACTCCGCAAGCATACATTCATTTTGTTCATTTATACACAAATATTTCTCCAACATGGTATCTTCGAAAGTTTTGGATTGTAACATTACACTCGAACTTCTCCGAGTCGACTTCGCCATAACTTCAACTTCTAAATCAAATGCTTCAGTTGGGTACAGCTTTACAATCCTGTTTCAATAAGTTTTCCTAAATTGAAGTCTCCCTAAGTCAATCATTTTGAGTGGCAGATAAGAATTCGGCTAAGCTTCAGCTTGGGTCAGTCCTAATATGAGCTGTAACAATATAAAATCTAGTCTGTTTGATTTCTTTGATTATAGTAGCTGCTTTATCGTATAAATCAGGCATGGGCAACCTTTTTTGTAGAAATTTTATGCTGCGAGTAATCTTGAAAAATATACATTTTTGTAGTATCCTTATGAATCATTATGAATTGAGTTTAGACGGGCCGGGCTAATATGCAACGAAAGAATTCAGTAGCGGACCGGACAAATTTTACTCGAGGGCCGCATGTGGCCCGCGGGCCGGAGGTTGCCCATACCTGGTATAAATCATATTCAGTAAAATAATTTGGACCTATTAAATTGTTATGCCTCTTGCCCTTGCCTCTAACATCAACCTTCCTATTCAGAGATGCGTATTGTATTGGTGGCGTCATCGTGTGTAGCCGAGCAGTTAAACAGAGGCTACAAAAAATTATTTTTAATTCACCGAAACACAAATTCACGGCCGCAATGTTTACAAACTACCGAAATAAAGAACCTGAGCGGCGGAAGATCAGTTTTTGTTATCGCTTTTGGTCAGCTAGATATCCTGACAAAATGTCACTTGTTTCATACCACATCTTCCAACATCCGTCTTGAACTACTGCGAATGCGGAGCCAACGAAAATTGTAATAAACTGATGCATATCTGAATACGGATTCAGACATCTGAAACACCCCTTATATAGGTGTCAGCTAAAACGTTAATCGATAGCTTTTTTAATTATTATGGTACTACACAGTAGATTGTACTCGCTTTAAGTCCTTGAATACCTCGGTTTATGTTTGGTATTGAAATTAGTCTAATTGTATTCAAAAGTAACGAAACTTTCTTATAGATCTGGAAAACGGTTAATGTAAAATGAAAAAAATAAGTAAAGCTTTGAAATATACTTACCTAGAATATTGTACACAGTATTGCAGGAACTTTTTCTTTTAATATACGCATTAATAACGGAATTTTGTGATGTAAATAAGCAAGCAGTTAATATTTCGAAAAGGGGTGAATTTGATGATTAGGAAATGTACTGGTATGTTTTATTCAATTATACTGGGCGTAGATACACTCGTTTGTAAAATAATCCGATCCTTACCATTTTATAATTATTTTTTTTTCATAAAGATTGTGGTTATCAACGAGCGATCAGTCAACAAACTGCTCGCAACCATTTTGTTACCAATTTAGTACAAATCTAATCTAATCAATATTTCGTTCCATAAAGAAAAGATTAATGGAAGCATTCATCTCATCCGATAATTCAGCACGGAATTAACACCCATTTCTTAGGGCAATTAACAAACTCTGGAGATTTGTCTTACGACGCTTTGCCATGTATATCCTAACATAATGAATAAAACATCGCCCTAATTCTACTAAATCCTGCACATACGATCTTATAGTATTAGCAGCTCCCTTCTCAGGACTACATCGACCGGCCTCCCGGGCACTCTTCTTCGTCCCCACCTCATTACTTAAACAAACCCCGGAAATGCGGACTACTACGCACATCCAGTAGCAACGGGATCCAGATGTCTCCATCCAAATGTCAACATATTTAGGGCATCTGTTGACAGTGTCATTAAGCGAGAATAGCTTGCCCTCTTTAGTTTTAGATATGATCCAGAGCACGCAGTGAGTTAGAAAGTTGGCCGCGCTAGTAATTTTTAATTGATTTAATTTTCAGACCTTACATATTGAGCGAACGCCCAAATGTCACGAATGAAATAATCTCCATTAAGATATTAATGTTTCAATTGTTTCGCTCTAGAAAGTTGGCCAATATATTTACTCGTACTCGTAAATAGCAAGTCCAACAAGCAACAGTTCACAGAAACCGGACTTATTTAATGCCTTGAAAATTGGAAAACAGAAAGTTGGTGTAGTACCTACTAAAAACCCGAATATAAGAGCAGTAAACAAAGCATATTATTAAAGATTCGTTGTCGTTCCCTGCACAAAATGTCTGCACCAATTTATTTTGTTAAATAATTTCATCATTTGAATGCACTTATCTAATGCACCAACCGGTCCAAATTCTACATGCAATTTTTTCTTAATGTGTCTCTTCTATATGATGGGGTACTGAAAGTGAATGTCTTCATAGTGTAACTTAGTTAATAGAATAATGAATGAAGTTAATTGGTCCACACACGTTCACACCGCAATTTAATATTGTGTGAGAAATTTCGTTTACTTTAATTTCTAAACTATTTATTTGGAAAAACAAGGTTTTATATACAATATGTATTGAACTAGGTGACCCGGCAAACTTCGTTGTGCCCAAAATTTTTTTCAATTTTTCTTTTTCCTAAACCTTCGCGTAGCAATTACGAACAAACCTGTAGAAGGAAATATCCAATTTGGTCCAGTCGTTTTCAATTTTTAAGCATCCGAACAAACCACAATCCATTTTTATTAGAGATGGGACATTCGGATCCTCGAATCCATCGAATCCTGAAAAGATTCGAGATTCGAAAACTCGAATCTTCGCACGATTTTCGTAATTCGAATCTTTCGAATCCAAAAAGAAAAGGGCAACACAAAATACCAAAATTTGATGAAACTAGCAAAAAATTCTTAATTACACCACCATCAACAGTGATTTCAGAAAGACTATTCAGCACATCAGGCATCATAGTGGATAAAAACGTAGTCGGTTGGATCCAGAGCGAGTTCGAAAGCTGGTTTTCTTAAATAAAAATCTGAATTAAAATTCTCACTTATTTCTTTTAGGTTGAGTGCTTTCTTTTATATAGTAAAATATGTGTTTAGATTTTCATGTGCAATATTTGCTGTTTATCTATGTTAGATCTCCCTTATTCTCATTCACAAAAGTTTCTGAAAAGATATCGGTACTGTTATTGATATATTAATTTCCATATGCTAAGGAAATTAAATATAAATAAAAACTTGTTGCATAATCATCAAGATTTTAACATAATTTATCTTTTAATATTGTGTAATTTGTTTTTTTAATTTCATTTGTAATATAAATATGTTCAAAAAAAAAAATCTGTTTTAATAAATATTTTTAAAAACTGTATCGTTTTTAATTAAAGTAGCTTTAAAAGTTTCCTGTAAAATTGTTTTTCCTCTCTGTCCTTTCTTATTATTGTAATTATATGATGGATTCGAGAGATTCGAGATTCGAAGGATTCGAGAGATTCGAGAATCCTTTAGGATTCGGATTCGGATTCGGATTCGAGAAAATTTGGATTCGTCCCATCTCTAATTTTTATAAATGTATGAGTGTGCGAGTACGTTTTACTGTGAGTGTTAACACGGCCAGTGTTCACCCAAATCTGCTCTTGCTGGGCCTTACATAATTGTAAACGGTATATGTGTAAATATATAAGGAGGAGAAAAATAATGTAACAAATGTGCAAAAATTCCTGTCCTCCAAGGGTTGTATGTCCTTCTAAACAAATATAAACTAACCCAAAAGTTCGGGCAAGCGACCGTGAAAAACTTAAATGTACATTGGTCAATATCTACAGTTTACTAAACAGATGTCGTATTGTAATTTCTTTACTTGCGACGCAACATATCTTTAGCAATAGGTTCATCTTCGAGTACATATGTGAAATGCTAATTTAAAATATTCTCCCTAATATTCAACTACGCTATATATAATAATATAATAGGCTCATGTATAATAATAATGTAACCTCTATTTGCAGCAGTGTATCCACATCAATTTACGACGAGTTGCGTAAATTTGTCTCAGAAAAGATCTACTCTATCCAGAGCGTTACTACACAACTCCATTATCACTTCTGTATTAAAAAAAATGCAACGTGAAGTGGACCCAGACTGAGGAATACAAAGAATGATTCGCCATTACTAAAGAAATCAAAGGGGTTCCATTACCTATCGAAGTTTTGATTAGGTCTTAGTTTTATATTGTCGTTGTTAATCTTATATTATTCATGGTTAGTAGTGCTATCACATGAGAAGGATACGTTAATACCGCAACAAATCTGAAGCAACTGCTGTCCAGGATTCAGCGAGAAAAAAATACCAATCTGCTATTTGACCAACACTCGATTACACACATTCTAAGGAGCACAGCGTTGGCGAACGTTGTACCTTATCTATTTTATGGGCCAGCTCTTAAACCATGCCTTTTTATTTCAAAAGTTTAACCGTTCTCCATAAATTACAAATCTTATATGATAGAGATCTACCACTAATAGGTCAATAAAACAAGGCTGGTTTGAGCGATAGTTATATTTTCAGAACGTTTACAAACGTTTTCGGAACACCTTCGTCAGTGAAAATATAACTAGATAAATATATAAACAAACTTTTGTTTTTTATTTGGGACTATCAACAAAATAACTAGTGACTAGGATTTCTTGATATAGAGGATGTATAACCAACTTTTATATATATATAAATTATAAAAACTAAATTAATGTGTAAACATACATGCAAATTAAGTAAAACCTTATATCAAGAAATCTTTGTCGAAACCTTAACAATTCTGTTCAAGGACTAGGGAAAACCAAATTCAAAAACCTAGCCAAAGGTTTCCTTCTTAAGAAATGCAAATGTCATTTTAACAAATTGCTATATACATTACTTAAATTTTGAATATCGGTCCTGAAATTAATAGTTTTAGTGTCTTTCTGTATATTTATCATTTCATATATTAGTCTTTTTTTATAATTATTCTCTGTTTTTAATATAATTGTGTTTTCAAAATCAAAGTAATGCCCAAGATCTTTGTAATGTTTTGTTACAGCGGTCATTGCACCAAAATCATTATTTAAAGAATACTTATGGCTATACAACCTTTTCTTTAAATATTGTTTCGTCTGACCGATGTAACAACCATCACA
Organism: Chrysina gloriosa; assembly: GCA_038088585.1. Taxonomy (NCBI): domain Eukaryota; kingdom Metazoa; phylum Arthropoda; class Insecta; order Coleoptera; family Scarabaeidae; genus Chrysina; species Chrysina gloriosa. The sequence goes on along the minus strand of CM076088.1, from coordinate 31,941,991 downwards.
GTCTTTACAGTTTATTTTATAAACTACATTACTCCGATTTTGTTTAATTATTTTGGATTTAGTATTAGTAAAAAGAGATCTGTTACTATAATTTGGAATGAAAGTAATGTTTATGTTGTTTTTATTAAATTCTTTTTTATTTTTCGCTTAAACCTTTTTTATAAGGAATAGCGCTATAACATTTATTGTTATTAATTTTAATTCCTCTACAACATAAACATTACTTTCATTCCAAATTATAGTAACAGATCTCTTTTACTAATACTAAATCCAAAATAATTAAACAAAATCGGAGTAATGTAGTTTATAAAATAAACTGTAAAGACTGTGATGGTTGTTACATCGGTCAGACGAAACAATATTTAAAGAAAAGGTTGTATAGCCATAAGTATTCTTTAAATAATGATTTTGGTGCAATGACCGCTGTAACAAAACATTACAAAGATCTTGGGCATTACTTTGATTTTGAAAACACAATTATATTAAAAACAGAGAATAATTATAAAAAAAGACTAATATATGAAATGATAAATATACAGAAAGACACTAAAACTATTAATTTCAGGACCGATATTCAAAATTTAAGTAATGTATATAGCAATTTGTTAAAATGACATTTGCATTTCTTAAGAAGGAAACCTTTGGCTAGGTTTTTGAATTTGGTTTTCCCTAGTCCTTGAACAGAATTGTTAAGGTTTCGACAAAGATTTCTTGATATAAGGTTTTACTTAATTTGCATGTATGTTTACACATTAATTTAGTTTTTATAATTTATATATATATAAAAGTTGGTTATACATCCTCTATATCAAGAAATCCTAGTCACTAGTTATTTTGTTGATAGTCCCAAATAAAAACAAAAGTTTGTTTATATATTTATCTAGTTATATTTTCACTGACGAAGGTGTTCCGAAAACGTTTGTAAACGTTCTGAAAATATAACTATCGCTCAAACCAGCCTTGTTTTATTGACCTATTAGTGGTAGATCTCTATCATATAAGATAAGTATAAAAGGTCACGAAATATATATATATATTCATAAATTACAAACAGAACACATAAGTAATTTGGGAGGGGTTGCTACTGGGGTTGTTAATAACAACATAAGATCGCGACAGATGATATTGTAATTAATTTTGACGTACAGCCACTTTTTATTAACGTACTAGTGGAACGAGCCGTACTACTCATCAAAAAGTTACTAGTGTTACAATGACTACAAGAAGATTTAGTTGACTTGGCAAGGTTATGTTTAATTGCTACCTACGTATTTCTTATCGAATGGCAATTTTCATGAATGATGCAATGGATTCACCATTATCACCAGTAATCCCATCGACATCATGAAAACTTTGAAGAAGATGCCATACGAACCAACGACAAGAAATTTACCTGTTGACACCGCTACGTCGATAATATCACTCGTAGTTTGGCCGCATGGAGGAAAAGCACTACAAGAGATTCTGCTACATTTAAACCGACAACACACTAACATCAATTTCACGATGGAAAGTGACGGAGATGGATGCCTACCACTTTTGGATGTGTTAGTAAAACGTACTGAAAGCAGATTATCTATCTATCTATATGCAACATCGCACCATCGTCCACAACAGTCTACTACACTTCTACGAAAGCGGTGAAGATAAGTGATTCGTATAATAAACCAGCAGAGATAGGACCCGTGAAAACGCACTGAAAAAGAATAGCTATAAAGATAAGGAGATTCAATGAATAACCACTACTAAAGAGGAGAATGGATCTGAACGAGAAGAACCCGCTTGATACGACCACATACCCAACGTCGCTGTAATCACAGATAGGCTGAAAAAGTCCTAGACAAAGAAAAGATAGAAGTCAGTTACAACAGTGAAGAAATACGAGCGAGAGAGATTTACAAGTTGTCGTGTTGATATGGGAAGTCCTATATTGGACAAGTTGATCTTAATATACAGTGCAGAAACATCAAAGAGACGCATAACAAGGACATGCGGAAAAGTCAGTAGTCGCTGAAGAGCTTCCCCAAAAAGAGATCACATCGACTACAATTACGTTAAAATACCTGCCAAGAGCGCCCATTACTACTAGCAAATTATGAGGATGAATACCATCAACTTCAATAACGAAAATGGCTATACGTTGAGTAAAACATGGAAGCTGGCGCTGCGTAAAAGAGGCCCAGAACGAAATCAGCCCAGAACAGGCACGACTGCAACAGTGGCAGATAAGATTCATCAACCAGGAACGGATACGCTTCAACAGAGCGAGACAACGCCACGGTATATGACTAGAAATAGAAGACGATTGCACCAGTCTTCAGAAAGCTTCTGAAGAAGTAAAGACCATGATTAACAAACCCAGACTTATTTGTGATTATTTGTCGTCAAGGTGATGTCCATCATTTCGAATGCATGATTCAAGTCTCTTCTCCAAATCTCCCATCACACGAACCAATGTCTCTGCAGGGATGGCAGCAATTTCTTTTTCTAACGCATTCCCGATTAATTGCTAACTTACTAGCATGACGTCTAGCTGACAGGGCTGGGCTTCTGACTATCGCCTCCCTTGCCTTTGCAACACTTTCTGGCGTCGTTACACTGCGTCTCGGGTTTGTGCGCTTCTTAACCATTATGTTCCCAGTTGATCTGAAGTTTTCCACCCATCTGACGGTTGTGTTATAACTCGGAACAGCTTCGTGTCGGCTGAGATTGAACTATACACGAAACATTCGCTGCGTAGCTGTAACAGACTCACCACTTATAACGAAACCGTCATAGACGAACAAACGATGTTGCAAGTCCCACTGCTCCATTGTAACTGAAATAGCCCCATCACGATCTTCTCCCACCACCGCGCTCTCAGTACTACGCAGTTCAAAACCGTACGTCTGCTGTGTGTCACTCTGTATATACTTTTTTGAAAATAGTTTATTAAGTAAATGCAAATTACAGAATATTTTGTTTGGCATTGATTATATTTTAGTTATTTCATAATATGACTTATTTATTTACTAGAAATTTTTACTTTATTTTTAAAATTGCAGTTGAAGTTTGATTGAATCAAGATGGCCAACTTTTTCGGGATACATGAAAGGCAAACTTTTCGTGTTGAATGTATAGATGGTAGCGGTAGTATGGATACACTAACATTCAAAAACATCAGACTTCTCGATGACTGGTGCATTCAAGTCATGATACTTTGGCTTAAGTTTGGTATTGTAGACGAGGATTTGGCGGGAAAGCGATCTAAGTTTACTTGAAAGTATACCTAATATTATTAGAATTAGAACCATGAAAATTAATAACCCAGTTTTTTTCAATAAAACCTAGTACTTATAAAGCCAGTATTTGTTAAAAATCGTTTAAAAATATCTGAACATATGTGTAAGTAGTCTTCTAAAAGTTTTTCCACGATACACAAATATTTAATAATTTTAAAAGAAATGATGTGATCGTCTTGAGTTTCGAAGGCACAAAGGAAATAATATCGGGGGTGAGATGGTGCAGTTTTCATTTTCTCCTTGGTGTTTATTGACTGAGGTTGAATCCGCAGTGGTGAAAATAGATATTAGGAGTTATAGAGAACAGACGTGTTAACAGTCAAAGTTAATTAAAATTTGGTAACTCGTTTGTAACTAGTATAAATTCGTTTGAAAATCGTATCTATTAGTTTGGTTCGGTAAAGTTCTTGCTTGTATCCAGAAAACCACTCCTTTTAAAATTCTCACCACGTGATAACAATGAATCAGTGTACATTAAATACAATACAAAATCACTGCCACAGTCTGAAAGCGTAAAATTTCTAAGCGTTTCTTTTGATGGCCAGTTAAGTTGGAAGATACATTTGGATCAATTAATGAAGAAACTTAGCAGTGCCTTTTATGCAATATACTATCCTAGAAATAGTGTAGATATAACAGTATTGAGAATGTTTTACTATGCATACGTACATTCACAAATTAAATATGGACTGATAGTCTGGGGTTCAAGTCCAACGATTAGCAAAGTGTTCATTTCTCAGAAAAAGATACTGCGCTCTATGTTGTTTGTTTCTGGGAGGGCTTCCTGCAGGCAATACTTTAATCAGTTGAATATAATGACCTACCGCCGATGTGAACTGATAAATTATTATTTGAGGAACAAAAACATATTTAAAAAGAATGGGGAAGTCTCAAGTCATATGCTTACCAGAGGAGCAAACGATTTACATGTTCCTATACATAATTTGTCATTGTATGAAAGGCGACCTCTGTATTCAGCGATCAGGGTATATAATGCTTTACCGGGGCATATTAAGAAGGTTGCTAATGGGGATGCTCTCCGGAAAGAAATAAAAAAATTTCTAACTGAAAAGAGTTTTTATAGTGTGGATGAATTTTTGGGGAATTGACAAATGTTAATTGTTTTTCCTTTTTGTGTATTTGGATCTGTATTTTCTCTTTTACTGTGTCTATGTCTCGAAGAGATCCTGGACAATAAATATATTATTATTATTATTATTATTATTATTATTATTATTATTGTAAATACTCATTCAGACAACATCCTTGTTGCACGTAGAAACATATTTTTCAAGTCCAACGTGTTAATAGTCTATAATGATAACATAGTTTTCAATGTAGTATTATACATATAAAGTTTATTTTATTGATAGTATATCCACAATAAGGTACCTACATATGTGTAAATAGCGAACACACCAAAGTATTTAAAGTGTGCGTGCATTAACGTCCTCTCTCTCATTCCTAAATTTCATGAACTGACTACGTTTCTATTTAATAATAATATTGACATTTTAATTGTAACTGAAACATGGCTCCATGTTGGTATCCCAGATAATTCAATACTAATTCCTGGATATAACTTAATTAGACGAGATAGAGCTGGGCGTGGTGGAGGAATTGCGGTCTACATGAGAAGTTATATATTGTTTGAGGTGTTTCAGACTGGGTCTGATATTGAACAAATTTTTTAATTCTACTTATATCACATTTCAAAATTGCTCTTGGCGCGGTCTACAAACCACCACTTCTGAATTATAAATTCTTTTTGGACTGTATTGAGAATACTATTACAACTATCTTGCCTAAATATGACAGAATTTTGCTTTGTGGGGACTTTAACATAGACTGCTTCAAGGCCGATGACTACCGAACTACTTACTTGCTTGATTTCTTTGACTCACTGGGTTTTAAGCAGTTGGTGGACCAACCGACCAGAACTACGTTGTATACTGCTACTCTTCTTGATCGCTTGTTTGTTACTGATGATGATCTGATTGGTGATAAAAGTGTATTTAATTGCAGCTTCTCTGATCATGATTTTGTTCTCTTTACCGTATGTGTCAACTGTGCTAGGCCTTCTCCAACTTTTCATTTGTATAGAAATTTTAGTTCAATTAATCTTCACGACTTTAACTCAGATTTGGTATCCCTTCCGTAGCATCGTTTATTTTTCATGCCTACTATCGATGATAAAATCAATTTCTTTACTTCTAGTCTTTTATCGCTGTTCGATAAACATGCTCCACTTCTCTTTCGTAAGTTCACCAGGAAACGTGTTCCTTGGCTCACTGATAATTTGAGATTACTAATGTCATTGAGAGATAAGAGCAAGGCCAAATTTCGTAGAACGAGGAATCCACATGATTGGTCTTCATATAAAACTTTAAGAAACTTGACCACAAAAACCTTTAGGCTAGAGCAAAAAGCATATTTCGATTTCATATCTTGTTCTAATAACTCAGGAGCCATCTGGAATGATCTGCGTGCACTTGGGGTTTCTAAAAGCTGTGATAGTGATATTCCGATGTATTTAAATGATCCTGATGCAGTTAATACTTACTTCATTCAATCATCTGCTCCATTAAATGCCGATAGTTCTGATTGGGTCGACTTTTATTACAGAAATTCTAGGCAACCTTCACATTTCTCTTTCAGTACTGTAGATGAACTGGTAATCTCTAAAATAATAACATCTCTTAAGTCTTCTTCTCCGGGCTGTGACGGTGTCTCTGCTGTTATGATTCGGTACTGTTGTCCTACTATTACTCCTTATATAACGCACATAATTAACACCTGTTTATTAGAAGGAGTATTCCCTGATTTTTGTGATCTGAGACCTATAAGTCTTCTACCCGTTCTTTCAAAAATATTGGAAAAAATTATTGCAATGCAATTAACTGAATATCTATCTTCTGCAAATATACTACCTCCCATTCAATCGGGTTTCCGTGCAGGATACAGCTGTGAGACAGCAGTGTTGAAAGTTACTGACGATCTTCTGGAGGCGACGGACAGGGGCTTGGTTTCCTGTCTCATTTTATTGGACTACAGTAAAGCCTTCGATAAAGTTAATCATCGTGTTCTCCTGTCTATTTTGCATAACATTGGTCTTAACAATGTATCTTTATCACTTTTCGAAAATTATTTGGGCAATCGTAAACAGTGTGTTAGAATTGGTAACAGCACATCGGCTCTTCTTGATGTTCTCTATGGGGTTCTTCAGCGATCTATTGTTGGGCCTATCCTGTTTACAATATATACTTCTCATTTCTTCTATGGACTTAAACACTGTAAAACACATGTTTATGCAGATGATACACAATTGTATTATTCCTTTCGGCCTACTGATTGGAGACTAGCTGTTGACAGCATTAATAAGGATTTAAGCTATCTACATCGAATTTCTGTGGAACACTGTTTGACGATAAATCCGGATAAATCAAAAGCAATTCTTTTGGGCCCCAGGAAAACATGTTGCAACATCTCTTGTGTTTTTAATATAGAAATTAATAAGGTCAAAATTCCACTTGTCGAAAATGTAAAAAGCCTCGGGCTTATTTTAGATAATACGCACAGATATCGGAAACAGATCTCGCTTTATATTCGTAATGCTTATCTTAATTTGAAAAAACTGTTTCCTTATAGGCACGTGTTTAATGAAACTATTAAAAAAATTATGCGAAGCTTTTGTCCTCTCACAATTCGCATACTGTGTACCAATTTATCATTCAGCTCTGGATACTTTTACTCAAAATCGCATACAAAAAGTGCAAAATTCATGTTTGAGGTATATTTATGGCATACGTAAAGTTGACCATATTTCCCATAAATTGGACTGTGCCCGATGGCTCAATATGCATGATAGACGGGAATTTCGCTGCCTGGGCTTATATCATAAAATACTATCTTTGAGGTCTCCGCCGTATCTGTATCAAAAGATCACATTTAGGACAGATGTACATAATCTCAATACAAGATTTCGGGGCAAAATTTCTCCACCACAACATAAAACGGCACTTTATGAAAGATCCTTCTCATTTCAAATCTATATATTGTACAACAGTTTACCTGTTGAAGTTTCGTGTAGTGCCTCATTTAGTAGCAGTTTGGGGGAATATCTGAGAGATGGGCGGGGTTCTGGTGCACACAAGTAGTTCCTCATTTTGGTTTACACTCTTTAGACAGGAATGCTATTTACTTTTCTTTAAAAAATGTTAAATATTTTGTGGCTTGAATTGGTATGAATTAGTAGTAGTGCTTCTTTTTTGATTTTGCCTCTATTTGCATCATCGAAATCTTTTAGATTTAGGCAGTGTATGTGTGTATATGTGTATATGTATATGCATATATTTGGGTGTGCATATATGTATTCTAATATATCAAGGTTGAGTTGCAAAGCAGCATTAGCTGAACTTCGCCTTGAGATTGCGACCTTCACTCTCTCGTGTGTACATGTATCTATATTTTGTAAGAGTTGATGCAATAAAGACATTATTATTTATAAGGTACGATGTGCGTAAAATAAATTGGTGTGCGGATAGGGAATGAAAAAAGGGCGCAAATGTACAATGCGCAAATTGGGGAGCATATTTTAAAATCTATCACCAACAGAATCGAAAATACGTGACGGGAAAGCTAAAGCGAAGAAATGTAGACATTTGACAAGCAAATGTGTTGGAGACGCAAGTAAAAGGTTCAGATTTGAGGTGTTTGAGTGAATTAAATCGATGTGGTAGGTACTGGCATATAAAAGAAAATCTTTTCTGGCAAATATTTACCCTTTTAATATTAACTTTTCCTAAGTAGCGTAGCGTCTGAAGAATTTCAGTTCATAAATTTCTTATTAGAATATGCGAATTTTGCCTACGGACTTCTTTTCTACGATTATCGATATTTTGAGCGTTAATTGTTTAACTTAATGAAAAGTACTGGGGAGAATTTTGGATCCCCGGCAACGCTTTTGGATATAATATTTAGTTTCGTGAGCTATCTGTCTGCAAGATTTGATTCTTTTTACCTTTGTTTGAAATTATCTTCTTGGTAAGTGAATATATATAAAGTAGAAAGAATAAATTAAGTATATGGATGTGTGTAGTTATTCATTACTTACATTTTGTTATATTCATTTGGTTACTAATTCTACACAGTTTTAATTCGTCACGAGGTCTTAGCGTTAATACACCTAGGTTTAATACATATTTCAGTTTTAGTAAATATTATGCACCGATTTGTCTTCTCAGACGGCTGTTTATGTATTCTTGGAATGAATCGTTCATATCGATCGATTTATTTATTTCACATTCTTTGATCATTGCATTTGTATAAATAGTTCCTACAGGCGTTTGCTTCTTATGATAAACAATCAGTGTGCCTCTGATGTAGTTAGTAGTTTGCCTTATCTGGTATGTGTTCTGCGTTCTCGTATTTTGCATTATTGTAGGCAGATGCTTGTGATGTTTGTTTCTGTTGTATGTCATCTTTCTATCTCCATTCTCAACATTTGAGTAATTCTCTGATAAGCAGCATAATATTTACACGCTTGTGTATTATTGTGAAGATACTTAAATAATCTAATTTTACGTAGTTTTATTCAAACGGTCAAATACTCAGACTTCTATTTCCAAAATGAAAGTGTACTGGTTTCTACATACGTATTCAATGCGTATTACTCGTTACAAATTACAAAGCCTAATCCGAAATTCGCGAAACGGGCAGTATTAGAAATTGATTAGGTATCACCAGCCTGTATCACACAATAATACCTTATAAAGCTCAGACACCTTTGAACTCTACAACTTAATTTCAATAGACACGTCTGAAATCTTTGCCAGATACAATCAACCAAAAGTCAACACCGAAAGGTCAACGACGGGCGCTGAGTCGATAGATTTAAACGACCCAATGCAATTAAAGAAGAAACAAGGAGGGTCCATAAATCCATTACAAATTCCGGACCGGCACCAAATATCCACTGTTGCGGTTTCGACCTTACTGGCCACTAACTGTATTCGAAATTGATGTCCTCTTCTGCGTTTTGGTCGCGATTATTCCGTCAAAATCTATATGGAGCATCGACTAAATTATCAGCTTTTCCGTCTATATCACGCGATCGGTTCCCATAGAATCGAGTGTCTGGAAAATAGGTTATTACTGTCCGCGTCAGATATCGTACTTTATCGAACGGAAACCTCTCCTCTCGTCCTGTCATCGATCAGGTCGGCTTGAGCTAAAGAGCCGAATGTACATTTTCATCCAAACAGCATTATGTCAGGCCGTTGTCGGACAAATTCGTAAAAAGTAGGTGTTGTTGACGATTTTGTGCAGGCACTTATTTCCACTGTATTTTCATCAAATGCCTACTAATTATTTAACTAACGTACATCTTCATCGGAAGTTATACTTTATTTGCAGATAGATTGGACATATTCTTAAACTACCAAGTTGTGGTTTCTCATTGGAGAAAAAGTTGTATGTACATACTTTTTACTTCGTATTAATATTTATTAGTCTACCATCCTAATTACGTCCTTCACAAACGAATGCGATACTATATGTATTGTACAAGTAGAAGTATAAGTATTCGTGAGGTGCGTATCTATTATTCAACATAATAAAAATTTAGATATAATAAATACGATGTTCCCTCCTCGTTTAAGGGAAACGTGACTGAATTTTACTAGGTTATACTACTTGCCACTTCTACTTATCGAAACGGTTGGAATGATTAGTAGAGTTGCTCAATTTGCGCCAATAGTACTACAACTATCTGAAACGACTGTACTAGAATAATTCAATTTCAATGTATAGTATGAAACCATCTGTATTCGTATAGCGCAATGTTACTATTGTAGTACAGTCGTTTCAGATAGTTGTAGTACTATTGGCGCAAATTGAGCAACTCTAATGATTGAGCCCCGAATGTATTGCTCATCAGCTTAGTTTATTAGTTCGACGCCCCGCACACGATATTGTGCATTGATAGCAATACCCGATCACCGAAATGCTTTAGTTTAATACTGATCAACTTGTGATATTCACGACGAACATTGTGTAGTGTTTCTGCCTTCTGACGATATGCTTTACAGATACAATCTTCCACTATCCCAATATTAACTGCCATGTTAACAGACTCACTAGCTTCGTGATCGATTACATAAATTCCTCGGTGTTGCTAACTAGTATCTACAATGAACATCTGAAGAAGTTCTGTTACTTACTATGAAAAATTTCTTTGCTTTATCTTACAGTTTGTTGTGATGCAAATACTTTTTAGTTAAAAAGATCTAGTCTTATAAATATTAGTTGGAAATGGTAGGTCGTAATAACACAGGTGTGTATTCGACATGTTACAAACATTCTTGTTAAATTTGTACCGACACTGTCACTCAAAGCCAAGTCCTAGCCCACCAGATGACGCAAAACTTACTTTTCTTATACACTGTAACAAGACGTTTGGTGTAAACCCAATGTGAACATCTTAATTTCCACGCTTAAAGTACTTTGGATATAGTACAGAATGTAGGTTTGTATATGTGTACGTTGGATAAAATTATGTTTCGCAATGCGATTTCTTTAGGTGGGCAAGAACGCTATAATAACGACTGACACTAGTTGCTATATTTTATCCTTTCGCGTGTGTGTGTTAAGAGAGGATTCTTAGGATAAGACAAAAACGCCGCAAACGAAACGAGGGAATAATTGAGTGGCCTCAGAAAGAGCCCAATTCATAGGTAACATACTTTTGCTTGACTTAATGTTTTCGTATTTGTTGCGTCTTGACCGTATCGCTTACAAATAACACCTAATTTTCAAATTGTCTATTCCATATAATATCCCTATGTTTGAATGGTTAGGATAAGTTATTATTATAATTATAATTTTTTTACTGAGCGTATAATCAAACACTACAGTTGCAAGTGACATTAATTAATAACTAAATTAATATCAGGTAATAAGTTTAAATCAGTATTTAAAAAGAATAAAGGTTTGGTGAAACAAAAACCAAATACTAAACTGTTTTAAACATTTATTGGCGGTGTAATTATCGTCCGAAATCTATTAGATACTTTTTATTTCGTCAGTGAAGTGTAATGAAAACTTAATTTAAATGGGGATCATTTTTCTGCTGAAGGGAGAGGTAGGATGGGTAAATTCCAAGTACGTCGTATCCGCCCCGCATTCCAGAATCGGTTGGTCGCCAAAGTTATCTACTTCAATTATCTTCAGATTATTAGCATAAGGCATGACTAATTTAAATTTTTATCAAGGAAGTGTGCTTCATTTCAGTTGGCGCTTTATTTTCACATTAATTTTCGTATCTTTCGCCGAAACCGTTAGCGCTCTTTCTTTTTCATTCTTTCAATCTACGTATTTCGCTGCATTGAAAAGAGAAGTTAGGTAGAATACTAAGTAGGATTTGAACAGTACTTATTAATCTTATTATACTATATCCTTCAAAGTATCTATTTCTTTCATCGTCAAATTGGATATATATTCCAATGGATGTATTTTATAACCCAATATTTTTATATTAAACAGTAGCTTTAGTTCCTTATAACTTTTGTATCTAAACTATACTAAAAGATCCACTGCTTTGATCGCAATGGTTTTATAGGTAACGGATTGCAAGATAGCTTGTGAAAACTGTAACTAAAGATTGTCTAGTTCTGTGTGCAAGTAGGTGTAAGAACATATATACTTCTAAACAACTATATATACATACCATAAAAATAAGAAAAATATGTTCTAGATGTTCTCTCCATTTCATTTCCTCGTGCGTCCATGTTACTATAGCATTCCATTGGAAATAAATATTAGAGTACAGGAAACTGCACAGTAATCTAAAGGATATACTAGCTATAAGTGTTAAAAACCTCCGTTATATTTGAAGCTGTAGAAGAGTTTAGTGAACTGAGAATTTAATTAAATTACTTAAAGGAGTCCGGTCGAACTCGTAAATAATGATATAGAAAGCATAAATTATAACAAGTTATATTTATAAATTTTGGGAAATATTGAACATAAAATCAAAATATTTACCTAATGCGCGTGTGTGTGTAAGTGTAATTTCTTTTCCGTTGACGGTTCTTCCTATATGTATCTCCTCTCTTCACTTCTTTTCTCGATGCAGCTTTATGGATTCTTCCCCTTTATAAACTCTTTCTTCTTCTATGTGGTGAGGTTCTTTTTCTCACTGGTACTTCTTCTTAAAACCCCTTTATTCGAAATATATTTGTAGACTTATTTATTGACTTATCTATATTATCAATTAATACGTCGTTAACCAAACAAACTTTTATTTCTTCTTGAAACCAGGACTACACTCCTTTATTTATGTCCTCGAAACGAAAAACTTTAATTCACCTTGATTCCAGTTCATCGAGGTATATCGCTGTTATAGAAACCTGTACTGGACGTCGATGTATCCTTGGCTATTTCCAGTAAATTTATAAATGTATATATATATATATATTTCGTGACCTTTTTATACTTATCTTATATGATAGATCTCTACCACTAATAGGTCAATAAAACAAGCCTGTACAAACCAGCCTTGTTTTATTGACCTATTAGTGGTAGAGATCTATCATATAAGATAAGTAAATTTATATGAATTTTTGTAATGTAAAATGTTGTATGTAATGTGTTTGAATGTTAACAATGTGTTTATTATCCATTAATATATGCTTTCTATAAAATAAATAATTTTATTTCTAGTGACATTTGTTATAATACATTAGCCTATACAATATCTCACTTATTGATGACAATAAATCACTTTCAGCGGTTGGTTTGGAACACTTAAAGAAAAAGTATGAGGATAGGCATCTTCATTGGGTAATTGGAATAACGACGTGGTGTGACAATGGGATTCTTCTCACGTCATTAGAATTAACGGACATTGAGAATAAGGAAAACATAACCTCAAAACGTCAGTCGCGTGTTTTATCCCTGGACTTTGAATTAAAAATATGTTGACTGTCTACTCAGAGAATTTTTCCTGCATATGTTTACATATATGTACGTATAGGTTATATATATATATTACAAGGAATCCGAGAACTCGACAATTGAGAGCAAATTGCACATTTTATAAATGTGACAACCTGTATTTCGGTATTTTTGGAGCTGGATGTGTGTGTAATGCAGTTCAAATTGGTTTCAATTTGTTGTATTTTATTTAAAAAAAAGAAGGAAAACGCTAATTACGTGTAGGACACTTTACTCGCCTATCATCCCATAACTGCCCACAATCCCAGCAGCAGGAAAGCTAATACAGCTTTTATTTACAGTTTTATAAGTTCAGTTTCGGCGTCCTAGCACGTGCAAAATATTGTTGCACGTTTATATCAGGAAAATTGATAAGCCAATTATTTATCTAGTTTATAAATATGCTATTGCACTAAGCATCAAGTGAGATAGACTATACTTTACTACTGGCTTCGTAAAGTGGTCACTCCCCAAAAATTTTGAAGAAATTTTAGTTATGAGCAAACCGACACATAGTCTTCAAACTCCCAAAAAGTCAACTGGATTGGTATAAGCGTTAGGGCTGTATGTACTCGGACTATGTAAAAGTGTGTTTGGCATTTTTTTCTGATCCCGTTGTACGTGTTGATATTTACTTCATCGTAGGAATGATATAATAAAATTGCAAGCTTTGCTTCATAACGAACTGACTTCTTGACTTGGGTTTGTATTCTAGATTGTATTCTAGATTGAGAGGTACCTGATGGAAACCGACAATAAATCGGATAACCTTTTTCATTCTACATCCTTGTTAAATTTAAAACAAAAAAGACCTTGCGTATATAGTCCGCGCGAGAAGTATTACTGTCATAACCAGAAGAATATCTGTAGTTTGTAGTAATTTGGTATATTCGTATTATCAATCATGTCACCATGTGTACGCATAGATATTGTGCAGATAATTTAGTTAAATTTCTTAAATAAAATTGCACCAGCCTAGCTCTTAATTAATGATATAAAAAGCATACATTATAACAAATTAATTTTTTATCAATTTTGAGAAATATTTAACATAAAATCAAGATAATTGCCTAGTGTTGTGTGTGTGCGTGTGAGTGTAATTTCTTTTTCGATGATGGTTCTTCCTATATCTCCACCCTTAACTTCTATTCTCGATGCACCTTTATTGTCTATGGATTCTTCCCCTTCTTAGATTATATCTTCTCCGGTATGGTGAAGTTCTTTTATTCACTGGTACTTCTTCTTAAAACCCTTTTATTCCAAATATATTTATGGACTTATTTGTTGACTTATCTATCTTGTCAATTTTCTTCGTCGTTGACCAAACAAACTTCTTATTTCTTTTGGAAACCAGGACTACACCGCTTTATTTCTAAGTTGTCCACGAAACGAAGACTTTAATTCACCTTGACTCCAGTTTATCCAGGTATATCGCTGTTATAGAAACCTGTATTGAATGTCGATGTATCCTTGGTTATTTCCAGTAATTTTTTATAAACTCTTGCAAGGTAAAAGTGTTGTATGTATGTATCTGAATGTTAGCAATGCTTTTCTGTCTATTAACCAATGCTTTTTATAAAAATTAATAATTTTATTTCTTGTGACATTTGTTTCTTCTATTAATGTCTATTAACATTTACAAATGAAAATAATTTCTAATCATTCACTAAATAACAAGTATATAAAATCCATGTGTATTGACCGTGTTTGTCAAGTTTTGCGGAGTCTTTGGTCATATTTTTCGTAATCTTCCGCTATTGTTTCAATTATCTCCTAAGCCTAGGATTCCGAAATAAGTAAGGGTGCATGATGGGAACTACGAGGAACTATGAAGCGAATCACTTCAATGACGAGTTTAGATTTCAGATTGTTAAAAAATGAGATTACAATTTATCATCATCAATATTTAACGTTTGTTAAAGACTTAAAGACATTTGTTTTAGACTTAAGGTATATATATATATATATATATATATATATTTATATGTAATATTGCATCAATACTTTGCTATATATCAAGATTTATAATTTCTTAACTTCAGTAACTGTTCCTTTTATTTTTACGATTATATTTTAAAAACTATATTCAATTTTTGTGTTATATATGTTACATGTATCGTATATGTACCACATTTAAAATTATCTCGCGTTTTGACTGTTCTAAGTGCTTATATTCTGTATCAAACGCTAGCGACAATGCGTGCGTATATTCTAACGTACGTTCAGACATACGAGCATACACGCGGTCGGTTAATCGCGCGAAGATGGAAAGTATCGAATGTCACCGTCTGCGAATACAAGTCAATCGGCTGCAGTCCCCGTCTGAAAAGATCGAGCGACGAATGAATCATCATAACCGATTGCGTTAGACCTCTGTTCGAAGGAATCGTCCTATCATCCAAATAAACATTCTGTGGCTTCGTCGGTACTATAGGGAAGGCAAGCACACAGAGATGATTCAGACATAGCAGATGAGGGACTGCGAGCTGAGTATAAGATCACTTGAACGTCGTTGAACTGACCCGCCTTCCCCGGCGTTCAGGTCTGCATCGTCGTGCTTAAGCGTACGTAAACCAACTTATACGTACAAGTCTCCTAGCGAGACCGAAGAAGATCCGTCCGTCTTTTTTGTACGGTAAACTAACGCATACGTACAGGGCGACCGTCCTCCGGCTCAACGCTGCATACACGTTTAGGGGCAAACGTGCTTTGGAACCATACGAACTTACGTTCTTTCATATTAGCGTCTAACAGACCACGGCGACCGTCCGCCGCATAAAATTTTGTACAGACCTTTCGGTCGTCAATGAATTTAAACGTTTAAGACAAACGTGCGTTAACGTCTGAAAGACATATATGTTACGGCTTCGCGGTTTTGACCGCGCTTAGGCGCAAAACGTTTGTGGCTGGCGTCTTTAAAACGTTTAGGACAAACGCAATGACGAAATATTTGAACTGTTTTGAACAGAACGTATTCTAAAACGTTTAGCCACAAATGCATTTTAATTTTCTTCGAAACGAGAACAATCCGATTCTTCGGATTCAAGTAACAGACCGTCGTTCACCGCCCGACTTAAATGCAAGATGTAAGCGTTAAGTCAAATGGGCTTAAACACAATACACGCTAGACGTGATACACATTATAAGCATAAGTTGCGATACATTTTTTTATCTAAAAAATTGGCCTTGAAATGATGATTTACGATCGTTTCTTTTATTGTGAGTGTCAATCATATCTGTGTGTAGAAATGTTATATAGTAAGTTTGTCAATTATAGCTGTCTGACGAAATGTTCTTTTATTGCGTATTAAATGTATTACTACTCATATCTATCAAATAAACCGGCATAAAACAGAAAAGCCTGTTTTAATTTCTATATCCACACGCAAGCGGGTAACCGCATGGTGCTTTCTCCAAAAGACGAGTCCGTAACAACGTTAATATTGTGATGTAAATTTTACGAAAACAATGGAGATAACAAAAGTTTTTGAACCACAAAGGAAAGATGTAGTTCTGATTTAGCTTCACTTTGCAATAGCTGAACGTTTCCTTCTTTAATTTTATCTTCTGAAATTTAGCTAGGAATATACTACACTGTAGTAACGTTCACATCATAGCTGCAACTTTTCAGGCACTATCTTATGATATTGAGAGCAAGTTCATTATTTGTACAGACGTACATATGTATGTACATACTGGATTGCCTACGGGAGGATAGAAAAAGAAATAGTATTAATAAAACAATGGCCAGTGTAGTGACAATTATAACAACAGCAATAATCAGCTCTTACTTATATTTCAAATGCGTATGGAGCATGTTGAAGACTCTTGTCGGCCAAACATATTCCCGTTTATTATATAATTAACTGTGATTGTTACGTAAAAGGTATCCTGAATAATTGAAAGAACGATGCGGAAAAGGGAGTGAAAAGGAATTTACGTCTAAGGTGACTAAGTTTCTTCACGTATTTCCTTCGTTGTCTGAATAAAATCTACCCTCTCAATTACAAGATCCGCTCTTTTGAGTACAACATGCCGTCTAGAGAATTCCAAACCGCCCACCGTACCCGCGCTCGATACAAATGATCCGTTTCCGAAAGGCCCATTCAAAGTAACAGTTCACACCGTAATTAAGGAACCTCGTTTCCGAATTCTCCAATTTACCGAAAACGACCCGAACAATAATTAAAACAACTGCAGATATATACAATGTATTTTATTTAGCATTGTGTGTAGCCGTTGCCTTCGTTCAGAATAGAAGAGTGGCGCTCGTCTTGCTTTTGGTGTAAGTCTCGTCGCGCTGTGGAATTTTCGAAAGGTTGGAATAAAATTTAAATAGGGGCCCTGCAAGTTTCGTTAATAGCTTTGTTATACGCGAAAATTTCACGATACAGAAGCGAATAAAAGAGAGAAAATACGGCAAGTGGTTTTGTTGGTGCTTCAACGTTAATTTCAATTTTCATTACTTTCCGGGCTTTGAAAATTAGAATTTCAATAGTACCGACAACAGATTTACTCTTGAACTATGTATGTAGGTGTACAGCACCACGAGGAAATATTATTGAAATTGTTTACAATGAACGACGTTCCCCTTTTCGCAGTTTCCAAGCATAGTTGTAGTGCAGTTTTGCAATTGTAACTTTTAGCATATAGCTATCCTTACTATTATAATACATATATAATTTTCGTCGTCATAATAAATTGCATGTAGATTAACGTCAGAATTAATGAGTTAATTGGAATGAAATGAGCCATTCTTACCTGAAATGAAAAGAAAGAAGCATAAGAATGTAGATATACTACAATATACTACTACCATATGAATGCAAAACTCAACCGTTATTATTTGAAGTAGATGAAAAATTTAATGAAGTGTTTTGCATTTTTGGAAACAAGAAATAAAGTGTACTAACGTATTTCTTTTTGTAGGCCTTCAATTTAGAAATAAATTGTATACAGATAATGAAGAGCACTGGTAATGACTCAACGTAGAAAAATTAGTTACATGATTCGATGTTATTGCGTATATGCTCATAATAGCAGGTCTTGATAATAAATTTTATATACTCTATAACCATATATTCCGCGAATTGCGGAAACTGCCCCATAAATTTATTAGTCGTTCGGGTCGACAAAGATCTAACATATCACGGTTCTTTTTCATTCAGTATTAAGAAAAAGTATCACTTCCAAGTTAGGCAAACCACAAAAGTGAATATTGCCATGCTTGTTAAATTAATGTGTCTGTGCGATGTAGCTGCAGAAAGGAGGAAGAAAAGGCAAGAGAAAAATCTCTGCCAGTCCGATAAAGTAATTAATTACCAGATTTCAGATCCGGGAAAACTTTTACTTCTTTCAAGCCACTTCATAATATATAACTTTCCTGGGTTGATAAATAATTTGCTTTCTCTCTACTTAATAAATCTTTTTGTCAAAGGAAGGCAGCCGCTTATACACGTTGAAGAAATTAATATACTATACTTTCTTGTGTTGGTGAAAATGCCTAGTGGCTTGTTGTTGTTTGCTTTCTGATTTTACAGAAGCGGTATTTGTTGAAATTGAAGTTAATAGCTTCCACCAAGTTTCATAAATATCATATTCGATTAACAGAATCATCTTACAATGCGAAAGCCATTAATGAGATGAGAACTGACGGGAAATACTTGAGGAAATTTGTACTTCACAAAAACGGCTTTATAGATACCATAATAGTTATATGTACATACATTATATATTACTCTTACTGGTGTATAGATTAAAGACACCCATTAACAATTTTGTTATCGTAAGTCTATGTTGTTTGTTAACATAATATACTACAGACAAAACAAAAAAAGGCCTACGAGGGAATGTTTCCATGTTGAAACTAACTCCGACGAAAAATAAAAACAAATCCCTTTCCTTGTATTAACAAATTTCCTAAATTATGTAGACACATGTAAAAGTAATTCGCCTACTAGAAAGTTAGATATCTCAACAGTGGGTTGGAAGTTATGCCCGATGGACACAGTTTATTGCTTAAAGAATTCAAAGTTTTCTGACTTTTTGTCTGCTCGAACTTACCATTAGAACTGTGATAAGCAAAAATTATCCTGGATGGTTGCAGTGTTTATTTTTGGTTAAGATTTTAATCCTTCCTTGAGCACAGCTGCGAAACATCTGGCTTAGAAGGATATTAACAAACCAAGATGAAATTCCAAGTCAGTGGTTTCGATATAGGGAGTGATTCATCAAGGGTAGGCATCTATATTATTGAAACGTCAATGATAATTGCACCTATCAAGAAATGCTTACAAACTAGACATGTGAATAATAATGGAGCAATATACAATTCAGCAACGTGTTAATATGGATAAGGCTTATTATCAAAATGTGTTTTCGAAAAAATGCATTTTGTGCATTACGTAAATATTTTGGTGTAAACAATCAACCTTCGGAAGGCACAATATGGAATTTCGTTTAGAAATTTAAGCAAACTGGCATCGTAAGCACAGCGAAACAACCTTGTCGTGTTCTTCGAAAGCGTTAGGAGGAAAATATGGCTCTCGTTCGTGAAAGTATGATCGAGGAACCAGGTATATCGATTCGACGTAGATGCCAACAGCTGCGACTCTCCTACTCCACTACACAAGGAGTTTTGGCCAAAACTTGCGTTTGCATCCTCGCAAAATGCAATTGCTACAAGAATTGAAGCCAAGAGACCACCAGCAAGATCGTGTATTCGGAGAATGGATGCTTCAACAAGATAAAGATTTTTCGAAGAAAATTGTCTTTTCTGACGAAGGCCATTTCCACCTGAATGGTTTCGTCAACAGGCAAAATTATCGCATTTAGGGAAGAGAAAACCCAAGAGCCGTTATCAAAAAGGAAATGCATCCCCAAAGGTGACGTTTTGGTATCGGATTTGGATGGAGACATTGTTGACGCGTATTTCTTCGAAAATGATGCTGAGAATGCGATTACAATTGATACTGTTCGGTTTCAGAGCACGTTAATCGACTTATGGCACTGACGACTTATGGTTTCAACAAGACGGTGATACCAGCCATATAGCCAGAGAAACAATCGCCCCTCTTCAAACTCGTTGGCGTAATTTCATAAAGCCGGTATATCAGTTGGCCTCCTCGTACGTGTAATTTAATTCTTGCCGACTTTTTCGTTTGGGTTATTTGAAGAACAGAATCTACAGGTAGCGATTGCACACCATAAGGAAGAGATACGTCCCACTAGAGCATGTCATATGAGCCGTGGCGGTCATTTGCACGATATAATCTTTCATACATAATTGTACTTAATTAAGCTACATTATATTATAAAAAAGATGTTAATATTCAACATTTTAGATGTCTTTTTTAAATCTAAAATGTGGAAATAGTTATCAAATCACTCTTTATATACATATAATGTATAATCATATCAGCAAACAGTTTCCTCCCAATCAACGACCGATTATTTGACTTCCCTAATTAATTCTGGGAGACCCCCAACCGCCTCCAACTACGACTCGAAACAGATGGTGATGCATTCATCTTTTTTACCATTTTTCCAGAGCGTTTTAAAATGAACGATGTCAATTTTAATCGGAGGCTTTCCGTATGGGAAGCATCGGTTCGTACTACTGTCATACTTGTATTCTATCTTAAGCAGGGACTGAAAGTGAAGTGTGATGACTGGTTCTTTGTAATAGTGGACGAGCATCAATAAACCTGTACATTTAAAAATGTGCACGGAAACTGTAATCCACCGCTATCCTAGCTGTCTCCATATTCCTCTATAGAACACATTTGATGGAAAACTCAATACTGAAGGATACTCAGCCAAATCTTCCTACTCTCCTCATTCCTCTCCAAATGCCTTGTTTTCGTAGCGAGTCGATTATTGAACCATTCTAGCGGATCCGATCAGGTGTAGACCAACTCTGGCACAACATGTTTATCTTCCCCACTGTGAAATATGATACTCAGTTAACCGTAGTATCAAAACCATTGGCTTCCTCGGCGTTTATGATGATTCAGCTTTTGTATTTGTTGAATAAATTTAGTAATGGGAGTAACAAGGTTGCAAATTGGAAACAAATAAAATTGAATAATTATTGGCTGTAGATTTTGTAAACTACTTCAAGCATCAATTTCTTCATTATATGATATTCTAATTTGAACAACAAGGAGATGAAAAATTATCAGATCGTCTGATAAATAAAGACACGCCTAATAAATTTATAGGATTAGAACCGTCTGTCAGCGTAGATAATTCCATAGATCATGGCAATGTCAGCCTGCTCAGATGACAGAAGCTACCGGTAATCGTCTGACTGAAAGGGATTAGCTTATGCAAAGACTTTTATTCCAAAGTTTACAAAGAAACTGTTGAGTTTTGGCACTGTTGTTTAAAATGATGTAAACAGGTATACTGAGTGGGCTAAGAACATACTTCAATACTAGATTAAAAACACTAATTATAGGTGATCCATAACAGTTCTTGCATATGCCAGCAGGTGACTACTAACTTCTGTAATGCAATACGGGCAATATGGCAGCCTAACGCTACATTTTCACAGTGTCTTGAAATGTTTCGCAACCCACTCTGTCCACTAGATAATGTCCATTCTTATGTGGCCAGAGTAACGATACATTATTTCAATAATGTGCAAATCAATTCACTACCCAGGCCATAAAGCTCTTGCGATTTTCCACAAATTGAATACGTATAGAATTCATCGGGCGAAGACTAATTACTTAGACAGTTACATACAATTAGCATGAGATAAATTCTATGAGAAAGCATAGATCACCTAATTAGGTCTTTGTCGAGATGGCTCAAGGAATCTACAGAGCACATTGATATGGACCGAGAAAGCTAGCAGTATCTAGGTACTAGAGCGTTAATCGATTTTCTCGTCATATTTACTATCATATTAATTTATTAAATCGGAAGCTGTGAGTGTAACACTATTTATCATTCTACTCAATGCTGTTCAGATTTTAGTTCGGATGAAGCTCTAATCGGTACACCACAGCATAGCTTGCGATAGAGACGTTTATCACGATAGAGTATCTTACTGCAACACAACAAACATCTATCAGGTATAACATAAAAACCAATGGCTATTATCACCAAGCAAGATGAAGCAACTAGTCCTACGTGGCGGTTAATAGGAAAATGTTCCCACGGAATTTGTCTTTGATGATGCCAACTAACCTGCACAGTCGCCAGATTTTACTCTAGTAAATTAATTCTTATGAGGTTACATCATACACAAAATGTCTGAGATATATCCTTCTAGTATCAATGAACTAAATGATGTGCTCTGACCAGCTATATCAACCTTTAATTATTATTGTATGATTTTAGACTTGGATATTCTATAACTTTATTAATATACGATTCTAAAGTATTCAAACTAATGCATAAGGTTATTTAATTTATTAATTATACTTCATGGACTTATACATATTGTCAACCAAATTGTTTGAATTACGTTTTATGTCTTGCCCATGAGTTCATAGCTTTGAAACCCTCTTAGAACACAAAACTTGTTAGCGCTGAAAATGCAAATCATTTCAACGTTCTACTTTTCTAAATTATAATTCCTTTTAATGGGAGTTGACGTATTTCACTTTTACTAAATTAAAGTTGGATGCGAATATTCCCTGTAGCTTCGTACTTGATGCAATAGGGAAAATTTAAACGAATAGTTGCCGCTTACGTTGAAAATTTAAACTCGTTTACAGGATAAATTGACTTCCATTTCAACTTTTATTTATTCTCCTGTAATATGCGAAGCGTGTTAGTAATTATATACTTACTAATGCTTCTTTTGCTATTAACTAAATATAATGGCTTATTTTATGTTATTTAATAAGTAACTAGCGCAACAAGATGTCGTCTATCTGTTCAATGTGTAAAGTTCGGTCGTGCAAGTAGAGTGTTGCTAATACATTTGCAATGAAGGTAATGACCAAGCTTACGTGGGATGGAACACTTCCAGCCGTTGTACTAATTTTAGTCAGCTTCTAATAGTAATACCTAAGTTAGGGAAACGTATGCTTCGATTAAAATAATATAAATTAATGTAATTTATGTTACTTAGCTTCACTTCATAGCTGCCTAGTCTACTTACAATAAGTAGTATTTATTAAATTTATTAAACTTATTGTTTCTATGTATGGTGTAAAAGAGGTACTTTCTTTAGCGGAGTATACGTTCCTCAACGTTGATAAATTAATTCAAGAAACCGCAGTACACTTTATTACAATTACGAGGTTGCATTCTTTTACGCCGGGGAATCCCCAAAGACAATACCAAATCTGAGCACGAATGCTCTTGGGAATTAGCGATTTTCAAGTCACGCGTTCTCTAAAAGCTTTTCCGACATATATTCCTCTAGGAGATTAGTTCTCCCCTATTCTTTTCCGTCGTATAATTGCAAATCGAAAAGACTTTCCACAAATAATAGGGTGTACGTTGTTAATTCGATGACTTAACTAAACCTAAAATCAGGATTGGTAGTGGTATTGCAAATTGAAGGAATCAAACTATAAATGTGGTGTTATTTTATTTACGTTTGAAATCTATCCAGTAATAGCTTTACAACGGTATAAAACATTATGATTCTGGACAAGCTACCATTTCTCTATAAGTATTAGGGCTAGAAATTTGATTTAACCAAGTGATTAACGCTAGAAGTGAATAAACATCTAGATATGAAACGTGCTTATAATAAAAAAATAGAATAATTTATGTCTACGTTTGTAGGTAAGTTAATTTTTAAGGTTCTAACGAGATTTTTGAGCCATATACCTTGAGAATTCTATTTCAGTAATATTGCTCAATATACTTTTAATATTAGAGTATACAGTTTTAATAGTGTAGTGTAGTGTTCATTTATTTATAGGCACAGGATTCAGTTAAATGGTTTCAACAATTTCCGTTCTGCAACACTAAGCTAATTTGTAAGTGATGATCTACTAAAAACAAACTGCGACCTCTTATATTTGTGGCAATTACGACAATGTCGTGGTTATTATCAAACAGCTACACACAAATTTAGTTGCCAGTGTCCCACTTCACATCATTAATCAAAAGCAGAATTATTGTTATAGCATTTCTTTGTATTAAGTAGCCGAATGATCACATAAAAACTAACTTCAAAGTAAAAATATATTTTACTTACAAAGTCCCAGATATTTTTGAAAATAACACAAGTACTGGACTGGGCCAATAAAATAACCTTTACCACACTTATTATCGAAAAAGGTTTACACTGAAAAAGAAATTGCTGTAAAATTATAATATACATTGCCGTTTTCTTCAGTCAATGGTTCTACTGTAAACATCAGCAACGTTTACAAGAAAACAAAGTTAAATATCCATTAAAATGTACTAAAGCAATTGTACATTTATACATTATAATAAGCAATTTTAAAATTGCAGAAACAGCTATAATAAATATTTAAAAATTGCCTGATTTGCGTATTGAAATCCTATTGGAATTTTACATTTAATTTTCTTAAGTTTATATATATATATATCTGTACCTTAGAGGTAAAGGATTGTATCTCCATTATTGTATATTTAGAGAAAACAAGGTTTAAAGCTTTATAATATAGAAAGAGGAATATTTTTAGTAGAAATAGAATAAACCTCTCATTTGATAATTCGTAACTAATTCGACTATTTTGTTACGCTTCTGATACGTTGTAAAAAGTATTAACTCGATATTGACAAAAACTGGAGTTACGATCCTTTACCTCTAAGGTACAGATATATATGTTCCGTGACCCTTCCGATACTTATCTTTTTAGATATTCTCTCTACCACTGATAAGTCAATCAAATAACAACACTGGAGGTAATAGTTATATTTTCAGAAAAAGATACGACGAAGGTCTCTGAAAACGTTTTTGAGCGTTCTGAAAATACATGTAACTATTATCTCCAGTATTGTTGTATGATTGATAGATTGGTGGTAGAGAGAATACCTATGAAAAGTAACTTTCTTGTACAGTAACACTACTATCTTGTGATTTTGAACGTAGAATTTGCAATAGCCAAATTTTGTTAATACTATTTCTATGCCTCTTATGCGAAGAATATGAATAAAATTCGCTGCAAATTGTTTTGCTTTTGTCGTTATAACTGCCCAATCAGTTTCAATATTAGAGCATCTAATTTGATGTTGTAAGGAATCATTCGGAATAGCATTACTGACTTGTTGATTGTCAAAGGTTAGAATGATATGGGTACTCATTATTTCTCGGTATTGTTGCTTTCCTGCAAATATTGACAATTTTAAGTTAAAACTACTCCCTCGCTACTGAATGCTCTACTTCATTACTACATAATGTAAAGATTAAGATAGCTTATTGTTAGACAGAAACAGTTAGAGTATTATAATAAATGATTTTCTTCTACATAATATTTATTTTCATACCAGCATAAATATATATTTCTAAGGAAGCAATAATTTAAAAACACTACACAATACATTACTTACATGTTTGTAAGCATGTAGTTGGAAATTTTTGTTGCGTTCCTAAAATACTTGTGCTTATTTTCAAAACGAAATTATCTATAGGTATCATAATGGTGCAAATTGGTTTAGTATCTTTGGATATTGCATAATAAAATTATACGTTGGTTCTACAAGAAAATCTGCAAAGATTTATAAACGATCATTAATATACTCACGTATTAATGTTTTTAAATATATTAACCATAATTCATTACAAATTGCCGTAGCTACTATTATTAAGAACATTTCTTTGAAAAGCGGTGCCTAGAAGTTCATCCCTCTTTCTAGTAATGGCAAATGCAGCAAAGCTTAACATCTTTAAAGAGAAATTGAATCAAGCTTTCATTCTCTCACGCGTTATCTTGTATAGATAGCACAATTATTAGGGATATTACACGTCTGAAGGATGATATCCACATCAAATTCGTTTGATGGACCTTCCTTGTTGTAAATTGTTCATATTTCAATATCTTTTATATAACGGAACTTGTAAAAGTAGCTGCCTCTATTGAAGGTTTGGTTAAGTTTTCAATTCAGATTTGACTTTATGTTAATATCTGTAGCATTTACATTAATAGTTTGGGTATTCTCACCGCGGAAAAGTGTAATTACTTTGCACTCAAACACATGCATTTGACCTACGATTTGATGTTGGTACATTGCCTAATGTCATACAAACATTAAGATCGCAAGAGATCAAATAAAGCCGTTTTTAATGCAACTTTGACAAAGCTATAGCTTTTTCAAAATACTTTTAGGAGTCTGATCTCAACGAAGAACTATGTATCAGAAAGAGCAAGTCATTTTGAAACAAGAATTTGTATATATATATATATATATATACATGCTTGATTTTAATTTAATTACAGATGTATTATAGGCTAAGTCTGTATCAAATACGCCCTCCATTACTACTTGTATACTTATATTTTCAGAACGGTAAGAAGCCTTTTCCGAATATGTATAAACAAATATCTGTTAGTATTTGGAAAGTATCAACAAAATATCTAACAACTAGGCTTTCTTGGTATATAGGATCTGACAATTTGCAACATATCTAATGTGCAAATGCACATTTATGGAAACCATGATAACAAAACTTTTATATCAAAAAATTTTTGTCGAAACCTTAACAATTCTGTTCAAGGATTAGGGAAAATCTCAAAGAAAAAGCTAGCCAAAAGTTTCTTTCTTATGAAATGTAAATGTCATTTTAATAAACTACTTAATACATCACTTAAATTTTGAATATCGGTTCTGACATTAATAGTTTTATCATCTGTTTGTACATTTATCATTTCGTATATTCGCCTTTTTATAATTATTTCCTTTTTTCAAAATAACTGTGTTTTCAAAATTAGAATAATAATAGTAAGTAATGCCTTAAGTCATTAAGCAAGTGTTGCAAAACACATACATACATTATACAAAATTAAATTCTGTATAGTTTTGTTAGTTACGAAGTTATACTCGTACTCCAATTATGTTAAATATGAATTGCATGGGAAATTTAAATTTAATCTCTCTGAGTATTACTATTACAATTGAAACATTAGTTTGATGCACCCATAGTATATTATGGCTAACATCAGTTACATTACTACTTCTAATTTGCTGTTTTGAAGTGCTTTCGATAAACATGCTGGTACATGGAAACTCTACTTTTAAAAATCATCTTACCTCGGCAGTTCTTCCAAAACGAACGCATGAGTTGTGCACAAATGTTGTTTTACTTATTGCTTTTATAAGAACAGTTTTCATATGTACATGACATGTGCTTCGAAATTAAATTGTCGAAGACTTTAAAGAATAGAACTACAGTTCTCTCATACACAACTAAATCTTATATCAGGTAAATTTGGGTGACACATCTGATGATATCTCTGTACCGGTATTAAACATTACATGCACTGCACTCTAGCATATTTAAGTAGTTATAGATATATCCTATAATGTCTTGGAACAAGATCAACAAACCATGTAGTTAATACATATTTATACGATCCTTACGCGAAGACATTAGCTTACGTATAGGTACCTTCGCAAAGTCTGTCCTTTTTTGCAAAGCTACGTTAGCCTATGTCTTGAATGGGTTTTCACAAATGCCTCTTGCAGTTTCAATTTCGCTAATGATTTGAAAAGGTGTAATAATGATTTCAGTTTTAAATCTTAATATTAACGTAAAAATTATAGAAAAGTTTACACACCAAGTGAAATCAGTAAACATGCGAGAATATAGTTTCAGTCACATTGTACATTTGCATTAATTTTCTTTCCAGCGTATATAGGTATTTCACCACCAGTGGAAAGAAGTTGTCAGAATATGGATCTGAATTATTTTAAAGTAGATACCTTAAAGAGTAGTTTTGTTTCATTTACTTAATACATCTACACCATCGCCCGCTATAATAAATCAATAGAACAAGAATTTGGTGAAAAGACCCGAAAAATTATTTTTGTATGAAGGAAACCAATTATCAAGATAAAATTGAGCTCTCCCTGTGATATCTCTTTTGTATTTTCCTTAACACCTTTTGCATGAAATACGACAAATGAATAAATTGTCACGGTTAATAACTAACTAAGAAATATCTCTTGACCTACGTTATATTTTGTTTAAATTATACGGATGGTATTCTGCAGCAAACCTAAAAGAATTGTTTTAGGACTAGATCAATATTTCGGACTCAACCTCATGTTGTTCCTGCTTTATTGAATTTTATTCAATTTATGATTCATGTTACCTCTTGTCTTGGAACTTCCAACTACCTGGTTGAACTATAATCCAATACGTCTGCTTTTACAATCTCTTAATGAAGACATTATGAATAACGAGAAGTTATTCATCTACTACCTAAAATTAAATGTATGTATATTTTATGCTAATTGCCGCTGTGGTTTCATTAGCACAAGATAAATGTTCGCGGAAAATACTTAAGGAAAGGCTAAATTTGAAATTTGGTCGTGAGGGGTGAGTGTTTTATCGTAAGCTATCTATCATCTCTGACTCGTCTTGAAAGGGGAAGTTCTTGAAATGTTGTACAATAATACGCGTTCCGAAGTTTTACTTAAAAATCGCTTCGAATCGCTTCGCTAAGAGCAGATACGAATTTTTGAAAGTGTTTATATATCCTTTCTATGTCAATTTGCGATTATTTTACTACGTTCTGTATCTATATCTTAAGGGTAACTTTATACCTACTTTTCTTGTTGATTCTTATTGTACAATGCAAAGAAAGTTCCTTAAAGGACAGTAAATTATTGTGATTTAGTTTTATATACTTTGTTAAGAAATTTCTCTTTTACAACACTTGCTACTTTCAACATAATTCGACATTACTTTCAGCGCAGAAACGTCATTATCAGAAGAGGATGTCGCGATAATACTAACTAAAAATTACCATCAGCAAAGGATAATAATAATAATGATAATAATAATACTTTACTCACCGCCCAACAGAAATCTCCAAGACGGACGAATAAACAACAACAAAAAAACAATTGTACATGAAATACAAAACCGGGTATTCAAATAAAATATGCACAAATATGTATTAAATATATGTAAGAATAGAAGAAAAATAGACGTATGTATAACAAAGCAAGTGATGTACTTAGAGAGAGCTACAGGACTACAAACAAGTATCGAACATAATATCATTACAGAGTTTATAATATTTACAGATATGATAGATTGGGCTTCTGACTACTTTGTTGGTTCTACACTTGGGAAGTTGGAAAGTTGCACAATGCTTAGATCCCGTTCATGGCACATAAAAATGAATTCTGTCAAGTATGCAAGAGCAGTCTATTTTGTTGTGTAACAAATTGCAGAGAAAATTAGCTGCACATTTTTCTCGTCGAGCTTTTAACGAACCAGATCCATGATCCAGGAGAAGCACATCATGAGTTGTTCCCGGTGTCGGACACACTCCATCGCGTTTGTAAGTCAAGAACTTACAGAAAGTTCTTTGGATAGATTCAATTAGCAACTCATAACAAGTATAAACAGGATGCCATGCAACAGATGGATATTTTAGTTTGCTACATATCTGGGCAAATTAAAGGTTTTTCATGGCATCAAAATTATTAAAATATTTACTTGATCACATAATAAATCCCAGTGTTCTGCTAGAAGAATGGCACGAACTCTTTATATGTTTACTAGCTGCCCCGGCGAACTTCGTACCACCGAATTAATAAATGTTGTCTTAAGTAATTACCTGAGTTTTATTAACTTGTTAATGTTAAGATAACCTTAATTAAATTGAATAAAAGTTTAAAAAGTAGTAAATTCACATGGGAGCAAAGCATTTGCTTTATTGAATGTAAACCAAATGATTCGCATGTCATTGTAGTACAACTTTCTGTTAAACTATTTGTTGAATGGGTTGCACTCGTGTCGATTATCTTCATAAAAACACGTTGTGATATACTATATTTTGCGACTTTATCTATTTCTTCTTGCGGCTCGACGTTGTTGATCTGTGTTCTGCTCGACGATTTCTCATTGCCAACCGAGCCGTTTCACGTATGGCCTCTCTTTGTTCTTGTGTTTGTGAAGCACGTAGTTGGGCCGTACTAACACGGCGCCCTTCTCTCGTGCGATTTTTTCTTCATCTGCAGTGGATTGATTCGCAATATACCGCAGTCTAATTGCATTACGGCTTCGTTGTGAAAGATTCGATCTTCTCGCTCGCGGCATTGTAAATAAGACTGTGATGGATATTGCTGACTTTGCCTCTATTATGACATAACAATTATTCATGCGCGCACAATCACAAATGTCATAACCTTAACTGTCTTTGCGCGCACCATGACAACTGTCATAACCTAACCCACCAAACGTCTTCAATTTGTTTAATCTCTAATTGTTTTTCTTAATTTTTAAATGTGCCGGGCTGATTTGTGAATCTAAACCATCCAGAGCGCCACCCAAACGCATGCAAAAAATTCATTCAAATCGGTCAAGCCGTTTAGGAGGAGTTCAGTGACAAACACATGTACAGTAGAATTATATATATAAAGATTGAAAATTAGTTTTGCGTCAAAAATAACACCCGAATCAGTACCTCAGCTTCGTTACGCAATAGATGCTTATCAACATTATATGAAAAATTGAAACAACCAATTATGTATTATATGTTAGAGATAAAGATATGTTCTTCTTCTTCTCGTCAATCCTTATGCCTTTCAGCGTCGGATAAAGATATGTTACAGTTTAAATTTAATGTTAAATTTAGGTATCTGCATTTCAAAATTTCCAAATTTTTGTTTCACAATTTATCGCACGCCGTCTTTCCTCTTGACCGTTCAGTCAATGTAAACGCGCACGTGTCACTTATGTATTCTCGGAGCTTTCAGCTTTCCTTGGTTCGGGTGCAGACAATTGTTAAAGTTGTATTGTTTTCTCCCAGTTCAGTTTTTCGGCCAACGCCTTACAGGTTGTTAAGAATTTTGTCTTTTCTATAGTGTGTTGAGCTGTTTAGTTGCCGTTCAACCTCTTTGGGAACGTAGTTTCGCCTGATCAACAATGACTACTTTGAGGCACTAGGCAATAATGACACCCGGTTATCGACAACAGCTCGGCGTTATCGATACCATGCACACTGGACTACCGAAATAAGCCATCTAAACAAAAGTCTATTCTAGAACTGAGAGCACACTTGTGTATGCTGGTGAAGTAGCTGTACGTTCAATTCTATGCGCAAGTTCTAGTAAGTGTTTTTGAGCGACAGCTGATGTCAAAAATGTTATACATCACGATGAAAACGCCACACATTAAAACACTCATTTTCTTGGTTGTGTGAATTACCTCTGAGTATATAAGCATAAACCAGTTAGGATACTAAACAAAAACTATTATTTAAAGTGGTATAAATCTATTAAAATAACAAATTAACAACAAGTAACTATTCTTTTAGCTCTAGTTATCCAAATTGAGAACAACCATCTTGTTGGTTTAAAATCAATCCAACGCCACACATTAAAACACTCATTTTCTTGGTTGTGTGAATTACCTCTGAGTATATAAGCATAAACCAGTTAGGATACTAAACAAAAAGACTATTATTTAAAGTGGTATAAATCTATTAAAATAACAAATTAACAAGTAACTATTCTTTTAGCTCTAGTTATCCAAATTGAGAACAACCATGTTGTTCGTTTAAAATCAATCCTACAGTCGAAAATTGAAAATTAGAGGTATTGCCTACGTATTACATATATTTCATATTACTTTATGGTAAATGATTTGCAACGTTGCATTTTGTTAGAAGCTCCACTATAATTTCGATCGGACAAGTACCCTGAACGAATATTTCACCTTCTGAAAGTAATTAAGTTTTTAAGCTTGTCTTAATCGCGAAGGCAACAATTTCCTAATAATCACAAGAAATTCTAATTAGATTTCGGCCATAAATATTAGAGAAGGTGAGTGCCGCGGCGCTACGAGCAAGGCGAGAGGATTCAGGATAAAATAATTAAATTGGCCCCGAAAAACACTCAGGTAATTTTAATTAAGTTATAGAAGGTAAATATAACTCCTCCATAAACAGAGATGTCTGCTGATGTCGACGCACCGAGAAGGAATAAGAGGCGATAACATGGGAGAGGGGCAAGGAAAGTGGAAGCTTCAGGAACGAGCTATCACGCCGAAATATAGAATGCAATAAGGATGACACTCACCGCGTTAAATTCGGAAAATAAGTGAGGGAGGCGTAGGAAGAGGCCAAAGGAAGCGGTAAAGGATTATGAAAGGCACGGTCTGAGGTCTAAATTGTTGACAGCCTCGATAAATATCTTATCAGGAACGGTGCGAATAACAATCTTCAGTTTTAAAGTATGCGCCCGAAATAACTGGTGGAATTGTTTGGCGTTGATATTAAAATACGGCTCCCTTCAACGTTCTCGGAGAAATTCCAGTCAATATTGTTTTAGTTTGTTTATTTGATGCGTGGGAGTTTGGAAGTATTTCGCAAACTTAAATAGTCACTACTCCTACTTAATAGAGGATTGTATCTGCAAGAAGTTGTCTTTAAATGGAATAAATATTTTTGTTATTGCTCAGTTAATATGTAATAACTTATTAACAAATTGAAGATTGTAGTGCAAAATTACTTTAAGCAAAAACATAAACTTAGCCATTCTGTAGAATATGTTTGATATTAGATCTACCCAGGTGGGATACCCTTCATATGTTTAGTCGAACACTACATTTCCCGTGCGTAAATACGCAAAATACGGTGTTCACGATAATGCCCATTTGATTGGAGATGTGGCAACTATGTTGATTGATATATGTATGTGGGGCTTAAATTTGCATCCGCGATTCAATGTAAATATATTACTTATATTCCAGCCATTTGCTTGTCGGCAAACATTCAAAATCATGCAGGACGGACGGCTCTCAAATTAAACATTCAGTTCGCGTTCATGTATGAAAACAGGCCGCGGTCGTTGTCGTCAATGTCCAATTTCCAGATTTATGGTTATATTCAAATATTCATGCCAATGTTAGTAGTTAGAAATCTGTTACGAGAAAATGGTGACACATTCATATGATGAAGACAGTGGCTGTAGTAGTGACCGTCAGCTACATATCTCTATGAAAATGTTATTGCTGTATAAGGATTCACTTAGAAAAAAGCAGTAGTAACATAGTACATGTCAAAAATGATCTACATACGTACCTGTAGATAACGTTTCTTTAGACTACCGTATTAAGCAATAACGATAACAGCAATAGAGCAACGCGTGTTTGCAGATGACATTGTAATATTCGCAAACCGACAAGAAGACCTACAAGAAAAACTATTTGTGTATAATGAGGTACTAAGGAACATGACATGAAAATGAATGCAAATAAAACTAAAGTGAAGGCAATATCGGTACAAGAAGTGAAAATAAATATCAAGATTGGCAACAATGAAATAGAGCAACTCAAACAATATAAATACTTGGAAGTGCTCATACAAGACTCAGGACAACAAAAGGAAGAGATAAATAACAGAATTAGTTGCACAAACACATACACAAACATAAACAAAACAAGGTAGAAGGATGGAAGTATATAAGGCGATCTACAGACCAGTATTAACATTTGAGAGTGAAACATGAATAATGAATGAGGGAAATAAAAGGAGAATAAGAGCAGTAGAAATCAAATACCTAAGACGAACGTGCGGAGTGCCCTGCGAGACAAAGTCAGAAGCGAGAAAATAAGAGAAAAGTTGGAAATTGGGAGCATGGAAGAGTACATAGAAGGAAGACAATTAGGATGATGTGGACAGGTTCAAAGGATGGATAAGACAGTACCAATGAAGGAAGTATACGAAGCTAAATGGTTAGGGAAAAGAGGAAGGGGGAGACCAAAGAAGGCATGGGACGACACTATCAGTGTCAATCCTGGTTAGGAAAGGCATTAAAAAGAAGAGCCAAAGAATCGGAAGACTTGGAAACAGTTTGTGAGAGGATAGACAAAATCGACCTTCCTACACCCAAAAGAGGAGAATTCTTACTGAACATATATACTGAACATATATATATATATATATATATATATATGTATATGATAATAACAGAAAGACCAAGCATTCTAAATAATGGTCTTACTGAAAAAGTCTCCAATTTCATAACAACAGTTCTTAAATGAGTTTTCATAATGGTAATAGTAATAATAAAAATATTCCTATCCCTATTCAATAAGGCAAAGTAGCTTTCATAATTCAACATTACAAAAAGAAAGTTCTATAAATGCCGCTGCAAAACATAACAAAAACTTGGGATTATAAAAGTTTTATTTACTTGAAAGTGTTTCAAAGTTGTAATAGAACATTTTTCTTGAAGTTTTTTAGGTGATTAAAAGTGATAGTTGCCCCATTAAAATTTTCTCACAAGCACCTAACTAGGAACTTATTTCGGATAAATATATGCTGTTTTAAGCTTTGCATGCTTCTGTTGGGGGTAAATACATATGCGGTACCAACAAAGCTCTTCCCTACTGTGGATTTCGGATTTAAACCGCTACTTGATTACCCTGTGGATTTGCTTCAATATAGGTTCGAATGTGCTTTGTTTTCTGTAATGCCATATGCAGAAACAATAGTTCGCCTCTGTATTGATCCATTGAACGTTCTGGCAGCAATCTATCCTAGCTCACATTTACAAAATTCCAAATCATGGACATACAGCTTGAGAAGTTCGAACGATCCACTCGAGCAGTAACTTGCCTAATTATAACTTCCGTGTTTAGAATACAGTACGCTAAAGATTCATAGCTGCCAGCAGTGCTAACTTCTGCTTTTATTAGTCTAACACACTAACTAGCATTACTATCATGATACAACACTTCACTGCCTAAGATAAAACGACGTTGTTAATTATACTTACCTGTTACAAACATACGACTCTGTTAAGTGGCTGGAAGCGTATTGAGTGAGATAATCCACCGAATGTGTCTGCCGTGTTGAGTGAGCGAGGTGTTGATAATACAAATACTTAACTTATGTTGAGTAGCAGACATTCCACCACGTTCGTTAAATTACTGTAGCGACTTTTCTCGTGTAAACGGCTTAACGATTTCAGGTAACAATTACTATTTAGTACATAATTTCCGATTCACGTTCTAGTTTCTAATTATTGTATTTGACACGCCCGTTATAATTAAAATAATATCTTTCAAAATTTGCTTTATAGAACATCTATACTTCTAGATAAAGCCATCGA
Source organism: Chrysina gloriosa (assembly GCA_038088585.1). Taxonomy (NCBI): domain Eukaryota; kingdom Metazoa; phylum Arthropoda; class Insecta; order Coleoptera; family Scarabaeidae; genus Chrysina; species Chrysina gloriosa. The sequence goes on along the minus strand of CM076088.1, from coordinate 31,906,478 downwards.
ATTTACATTTATGATTGCATTTTAAACATTTAAAATCTCCTTTGGATATGTACCTAATAGTAGTGGAATGACAATGTCTATACCATAAAACGAAATGTGGACGTACTCCAGCAGAATTTCTATTTTATCGCTGTATTGTAATAATAATACTAATAATATATTTGAAAAGTTTAAAAACTTCAATAAGATGAACATGACATAAATGTAAATACATAATTTGCACTTTTCTAAATAATTAAATATTATAACCAAACGTTATATGATATAAGTAAATATGATAAAGTAGACACTGGTAAACTATTCCAACACAAACACTATCTCTAACGAAAAATGTCATAGTAAATATTGTTCGCATTTATACTCGAATGTCGGAAGGGTGCCCTTAATACAATATTAGACCTGGCTTTAGCAATGGTAAATTTGGTAAAATTCACATGTGATAACATATCGGAAGAACCAATTACACCACTGTTCGTTATTCCACTTGCGAAAGAGGCATTTCATTTTTTGCGATGAGGAGATAAAGAGTTTATTTTAAGACAATTCCAAGCCGCGGTAAACACAATCCAGTTTCATGGAAAAATATTCTAGGAATCTTCCTTATATATGCTCAACCACATAAACGTTAGACGCTTTCTATAGATATGAAATAACTACTACGTACTTCAGCTTGGTTCGTGGCGGTGGTGGTGTTGGTGGCGCCAGTAGTAAACATCTACTATTTCTAAAGTCTCTAAAGAAATACAGATAACAAGAATGATGGTCTGAATGCTGATGCACAAATGTTAGATAAATGGTCCAAAAAGACAAATGTGTGTCAAAAGTAGTAACGCTATGTTTTGTAGTCTCATTCCGTTTGATGCGAGCATCACATTAACCAGTTCGAGTTTACCATGTCCTCCCCTTGTTGCAGGAAACAGATCTGCACTTATTGGTATTAAACGGCAATACATTTGCTACGCACCATCTCGCAATACCCCGTAAACCATTTTGCAGTGTCGCTACGTCTGTTTTATTCCGTACAGAATGGTAAATGTTTGGATCATGCGCATATACATACACAATTGGGAAAACCTGTGTGCTTTCGATGAACTCTGGAGTTGATATGGCGAGAACACCCAATGCTGAGCAGGCTCAGAATGAAAGAGCCAGTGTAAGAGCAATTTCCCTGAAACACGGGGCGCAGTCCGTGTGTATATAACCTTAATGAAATCGCCTGAAGGAAATCAGTGGGAGGTGACTCCGAAAGAAGAATCTTCGGGCGAGAAATAAAAACCTTTCCGGGCTGCTCGGCGCTAAACTGAAAATAGCCTGAACGGCAGCGGCAACGAGACCGGAGCCAAGAGGGACAGCTTGTCAACGACAAAGAGATATACAAAAGCTTCATTAGCCTAGGTTAGGACGCAAACCTAATACCGTAAATAAGCTAAGGGGCCACAATGAGTCATTGAGCTTGGGTGCAGTGGGCCACGAACCACACCCTCAAAGACAAGAAAAAAAAAGAGGACTAAGATTAAATCGTTGTGGTATTTCAGACGTTAACATATAGACCGCAGAATTATATCCTTTGTAATAAACGCAATTACATAGTTTTGTTTAAAGGCAACCACAGAACAGTTCCAAAATGGTCTTAATGAAGGCAAATGCGCTGAATTTGCGAAGTACTATTACGTGGTCCATCCTATCGAACGTCTTACTTGAGTCTGTATATATTACTTCCAATTGTCCTTCACAGTCCATCTTTTCGACAATACGAGTTCGTAATTTGTGCGATTGTAGCTAAACTAGGTGCGGAAAAACTATTGAAAATAAATTCCTGCGGTACCGGTGATAAGTATGCATATTTGTACTTTGTCAAGAATATGTTTGTAGAGCATTTATTCTAAAGCTGAGCAATGAGAGAGGATAGCTACCAGTTAGCTAACTCTAGTTATTTTGTAGGACGATTGGAATATATGCAAGCTCAATCTTTCACCAGTACCTGTGGGACGTTGTCAGTGCTGGCACTTTCTTTGTCTTGTAACGTGTGTATAAATCTATACACCGCATCTTAACAATTAACAAACAATGACAGGCGATTGAAATGTACATCAACAAAGGGTTCCTCTTCGGAAAACATACATATATGGAGAAAAAAGCACCAAACAAAGCATCAACAATATCTTATGGTGATTAGTACTCTTCATAGCGCTGGATTTTTCCATCTATCCAATTCGAGTGTTTTTTATATACTTTTATAACAGGACGAGATGTCAGACTTAAGTTGCCCACGAAGCACTTGAAACTTGTGCTGGCAAAATTTCTGACAAGTAATTCTCCGGTGAAAATGCATATCTTTTTTTTGAAACGAGCTTAATAAATCCTAGCAACCTGGTCGGGTAAACAGCAGCAGTATTGGCCGATATTAAGAATACTGTTCTGGTGATAATAAAGTATTGTGTCTGATAAAATTGATCTACCGTTACATCAACTTTCCTTACTCGGTGCAAGAAGGAGCGGCCAACACAAGTTAATTCGGTATACAGTCGGATGCAGCTGGCCTTTTTGAAGTTGCATCGGTAGGTGCAATTGCTTGCACTAATTAATAAAATAAAAGGTGTACAAATTTTAGTTTAAATGGTGATAATGTTTTCTGGAAGTGAACTAGATTCCAGAAATAACTAACAATTCATATTTGAAGAAATTGAATATTCTCTCCTCAGAATGATGTACAGAAGAATTTATTAACTTAAATATGTAATAGATAATTCAAGCTTTGCATCGGTGATGGCGAAGAAAGGTCAATTGCAGAGGTAATTCAAAATCTATGAAAATAACATCCGGTGGAATGTATCTATCTAAAACATTTACAAAAAAGGGAGGTTAAGAAGAGGTACTATAAGTTGAAGATATCAACTACATCACAAACTCCTTCACCAATAAACCCAATAAGCACACCTCTTCCTCGACTTCTATCCGTTCAAGCAGGGTCACGATCTGCACAGATGATGTGATTGGGAGAAAGAAGCTTTAAACGTCTTAAAAGAAAGCGACCAATATTTATCTACTGTGATCAGAACCTAACTTACTAAATAACTTTTTGAAAATTATGTTAGTTTTGTCCTTTTACCCTGTTTGATTCTTGCACAAAGATAAGCAATAAAATTTAGAAAAAATTCTTCTTTTTGAATACATATAAAACTAGTTCTTTATTTCTATTACAATTTCTGGCGGCAGTCATAGCGCCCCCTACAAATTTTTCTCTTTAGAAACTGAATTTATAAAATTCTAATTTTTATAGAAAAGAGCACATTACGAAATAAAATATCATGGACTTGTCAATTTAATCCATATTTTAAAATTTTCACATTCTACCACAGAGTGTGCGCCTTGGTAAACATCGTTCCCAGGCTCCTCTTCATAATCTCAAACCGTCTCATTTTGAACCCTTCTACAATTACAATGCTTTAAAGAAGCTTTAAAGTTCGTTTGGTTGGTTTTATAGCGAGAAAGTTTCTTTGAATTACAGCTATCTATTTCGTTGTCATTGAACAGAAATTCACTTTCTATGAAACCGGTCATGAAAACCAAATTACCTCTTTTGACAAATTTCACTTTGCAAATAAGAATAAGGAGACTGTCGCTACAATAATTTATAAAATAAATAAAAATACCCATACCACACCTTTCGGGCAAAAAGTTACAGTACTTTTTGGAAGAAATGAATTCAGCGTCGTAAAATTTATAATGGAAAAAGGGCAAAATAACGAACTACCATTTCTAGATTCCTTAATAACCAGGAGTAACACCGATTTAGAGATAAATATATATCGTAAAAAACCAATGTTAACAGGTTTATAACTGAAGATTCTAACAATAGTTTCCAGCAAAGAAATGCATCTCTTAATTTTCTAGTACATCAGCTATGAAATTTTCCTCTTACAATCGAAAGATATCAAAGAATCCACGAGCCTAACTTTGGATAAACTGGGCAAGAAATTCGTTAAATCACCAATGTATCATCGCACTACGACCCTTCCCAAAGTTCCCAAAGTAATTTGTAGGTCGCATATAAATGAAGTAGTTCATTAGGTAATCTTTTAGGCAATGCCAAGGATAAGAGTCAAGTAAATTAAAAATCAGGTATCTACGCAATCGGTAGTCAGGAATGTGGCATAGAATACATTGGGCATACTAGGGGATCAAGCTTAACACGGTACAAAGAGCACATTGCTCATTCTCGGTTCAGCAGGCCTGAAAAATTAAGTGCGGCCGGACAAATTTTAGTCAAAAAAACACACTATGCCAATGAAAAGTTTTAAACTAATTAAGGCGGTAGAAAATAAGAGGGAACTAGATAGCTACGAAAATATATATATTTATAAAAATAGAAAAAATGCAGATGGGGAACCTATCCCAAACCCCAAATTATAGGAGCTATTGAATTAAATTTAGATTAAGTGAGCATCATTTAACCGTTTCGATACGCCCCATAGAGTATAAAATTGAGGTTTAGAATTAGTATAATACAGGCTCTCTAATGGGAGTTCAGTGTCAACAGTGTTTTGTTGTGTTCAGCGTGTGATGTTCATTGTGCAGTGCTTTAGTGTTGTATAGTGTGCATTGTGTAGTGTTCGTCTTGATTATTAGCCGGATATCGCTGGTGATACTGAATTCCCCCAGTTTGCCATTGAGGACGACAACTTAGGTGCCGAAATACGTATATGGATTTTTTCCAAAAGGTATGCTAAGGATATTTCTATCTGATTTATATAAATTTAATAATAATAATAATAATCATCATCATATACAGCATGGACATCCTTTGTCGGATATATGTGCGCCCTATATCGATGGCTCCGATATCTCTTCAGTGTCAACATTAATTTGTTCCACTGGTCAAACATGTTGGCAAAAGGGTTAGGATATGGAGAGGAGTAAGTTGCAGAAAGGAAAAAGATAAGTACTTGACTTCTCTCAGATAATAGAGGTTGGGGGAAAACCAAGCCTGTCGGTTGAATAATATTACTTTCTAGGAGTTCCTTAGAAATGTTACTCTACAGAATATCTTTTGAAAGTACCAACTATAATGTTGGTAATTTGCATAAATGACGAGAGTGGAACATATTTACTATTTTCTAACGTGCGTCTAAATTAACGTTTCATAGAGAAATTAATTCGTAATTTGAGTTTACTATCTAAATATCATTACAATATGCAACAAAGGTGGCAATGTGTCCGCATTAATATTGCAAAAAAGTAATTTGTTAAAATTGGTGTATACAAAAGAAATGGTGCACTGATGGTTTTGGACTTCGGAATTAAAACAGGAAACGTAAAAATTTTGTAGTTGCAATAATGATAAACAATTCAACTCCATTACGTTCCTGTCTATCTCGTTTGCTGCGGTGAAACCTAAAGTTCGCTCAGATCTTGTTCGTACCATGCTCGTTCTTAATTTTACATGGTATACACTGAAAATTTTAGAACGAATTAAGAGCGTACCATATTTTTCCACACCTCCTTCAAGCACCAAGTTTTATCCGTACCGTACAAAAATGGCACATGCCGATAGGGCTTTCTAGAAAAAGGATAATTTAAAACACCCGTCAATAGAAAAAGGAAAGCATCTAACTGAATTAATTAGTACTACCTATACGCGTCCGTACTTAATGCTTTTATATTCACTGACGCCCTTTCCAATTTCATTTCCGAAATACCGGAAATTAATTTCGCTTTATACCGATTACGTAATATTTTAATTCCTGCATGTGGATTGACTGCTGTTTTCATTACGGGCATAAAAAGTTCATTTGTTGGATCCAGCAATCCTGGATAATTTTCCCCTATATTGATTCTGATTTTGCTGAATACGGGGGTCATAATATGAAAATGGTACTAGAATTAATTGGTGTAGATTATAAAATCGACTCATAAAACATTTCGAATTATTTATTTATGCTTGCTGTTTCTCAAATGGAGGTAATTCACTTTTGTTTGTCCTTTCTTTTGAATTAGGAACCTATTCATGTTTACATGAATACCGTTCGTTAGAATTAATCATCTTAATTTTTTATTTAACACTAATTATTAAATAACTCCGGAAGTAATTTTTGTATGAGATCGTTAGGTTCTTCGCAATAAAATGAAATGATAAGAAAGTTTCCATGAGCGAGAATATATATATATATATATATATATATATATATATATATATATATATATATAGCCTACAAGCGTTTAGTATAGTATATGATCTTTAAGCAGTGTATTATAATAAAACGTATTACCTACGTATTCCAATATACCTTTTCTAAAATTTTCTTCCTGTTCATCGCATCTTTTAGAAACAACCTACATCGATGCAAACTTTATAAAAGAACACTGTCACGCAAAATAAGAACACGAAGCGGAACATAAACGAACTTTCTTATAGCGCCGTAAATAACTCTGTCGGATTTAGAATTTTCAGCAGCAAAGCCTTCCTCTGTGCAGGGTTGGATGATATTCTGTGAAAATCCTACGCAAATCAGTAACACGTACAATTATCTGGGTTTCCAAGTCAACGATGTTGATGTAGAATTTTTGGCAACGCTACATTCTCATTCGTACCTTTGCTATATTATAAAAATGCGACGAAAAACGGAATTGTGGTGACAAATACGTGTAAGGGTAGAAAACGGAAAGCACATTTATAATACATTTACATATAACATGCAAATTGTGGCGTATTCATACTGGAACAATTTAAGGGAAGTACAATATCAAAGGTGTTTACGACTAAAGTATACTTTTATTCATCAAAATAGGATTATTAAATATCTATTTTCCTGAAGGGGAAACCCTTCAGGCAAATAGATATTTAAACGATATAGAAGTAATTGGAATAAAAAGTTGATCAAGTTTCACAACTTCATGTGTATTAATCTTTTAGACAAAAGATGGTCATCTATCAATGAAAATTGCTAATTATATAATAGTGCCTTTTCAGGATTTGATTTATTCTGTATTGTAACAAATGTGCAATGTAAAATACCTACTTACGTGATTTTAGTCTTTAACACCTTAGAAGTAGTATACCAATATGTATGTATAGAAACACACAATAATACATATAAATCATCTTACTAATCAAATTATAATTTAAAGCTCTGATAATCTTGATAAACTGTTAGGTATAGATTACATCATACACACAACTTGTATGAAGTATGCGATGTTAGGTGGTGGTGATACCATAGTAGAAGGAAAATACGGTTATTGAAAGAAGGCGGCAAATTATAGAAGTAGAAAGGGAAAAAGACAGAGAAGAATGGGTGATCGAAGTTGGATTCTAAGTATTCGAAAAGTTTTAATATCGCCCCGAGATATTTAATCAATCTCGGCGAAGCGATGTACTGTGGTCTTGTTTGAATGAAAAATATCCGTCTTCTTTGCTGATTATGTCGAAACCAAGGGGATTTTTAATATCGTACGCAAATTGTTTGGACGTAGCCGTCGGCGAAATATGGTGAATTTTCAGATGAAATTGAGACGAATGACTTAGATATTGAAAATAGAGAAAGTATCTCGTCTGAAATTATATATTCCGCACATTGTTCAGACAATTATGGTGGGTCATAAATCAAAAACATTAACCAAGCGCCATCCTTCTATATATCTGTCTCATTACGTTATAGAATGTCTCAATCAGAAATGTAAGAAATGAACAGCACAAAGGAATTCTCCTAATACAACGCGATAACCCCTGCGATTTTCTGACGAAACGTAACACGACCCGCTCTTAACCAGAATTTATAAATAGTGATGGTCAATTCATGGAAACAGAGTTTCGTCATTAGTTTGGTTGTATTATAAAGGAATCATATACTTTGAAATTTTCCCACGCAATCATTATTAGAGAAATTGAACAATACAATTTAATCAGAAGCACTATGCAAACGCAAGATATAATCACTTTGCAACGCTGATTAGAGCTTGGAGGTACGTCACATCCATGGTATGCTGCAGATTCCTTCTTCTTCTGGAATGATCAACAATTTCAATGATAATGACGATATCAAATCTCACTTGGTTCGGTTTTTTGGCGATCATATTTTGTGAGTACGAAATTATGGTGGGCAATACCATAAAGAAGGCAGAAGGTAAAGGATAAAAAAAAAATACATTATTAGAAACTTCATTTAGATCAGGCATGGGCAACCTTTTTTTGTAGAAGTTTTATGCTGCGAGTAATCTTGAAAAATATACATTTTTGTAGTATCCTTATGATTCATTATGAATTAAGTTTAGACGGGCCGTGCTAATATGCAACGAAAGAATTCAGTAGCGGGCCGGACAAATCTTACTCGAGGGCCGCATGTGGCCCGCGGACCGGAGGTTGCCCATACCTGATTTAGATAAAGTCATTTTGTTACACGAAGAAATCGGTTTCTATTTATTTAAAAAATCCGCGGCTCGTTATTAGCAAACTAATACTCTCTTACTAACTTACGCTGAAGTGTCCTGTTTAAAAGTGTTTTACGCAGAAGGCGTTTCGGGTGATTTTTGAACTAGCCACAAACCTAGCACTACTACATAACTGCGTTCTCTATATTCAAAGCTCAACAGCAAACTAAACAAGTAAGCAAGACGAAACTTGACGATGCAATGGAAGCCAATTGCATTCCAATCTTTCTCTCTCACAATAAGTCTAAAGAGCGGAGCGCGGCCTCTTTCGTTATTTCATTGTAAAACCTCGTATATCAATCAACGGCTTTTCATGCAATGGAGCGATACAATGAAACTGAATATTAGAAAATGCGGTTTAATAAGAAAGGGAGAAGGCAACTTCAGGGGAAGAACTTAAGATTTCGCAAAGCTGCATCTGCTGTATACAACCAGGCGAATGAGATAATTATTGAGGAATTTTCTAATGCAACCCAATGCACATATTTAAGCAGTATAGCTGAAGCGGGCTAAACACAAACTCAAAATGTCCTGTTAACAGTTTCACGACTTTCCACACAACAAAAAATTTGTTGCTATTGCAAGGGCTCAAGTTGATGCAATGGACACTACTAGAGGAATGGTTCCTTCGCCAGATGAGACAAGAGCATAGTTGTGGAAGCTAAGTCGACATGAAGAAGTTAACAAAGCATATGAGCAACAATTTGTCGAAAGGAAAGTTCCATTAAGATACGGTATGGCATTAGTTGGGATAGTCATATGGAACTCATTTAAATCTATTCAAGAATGACTGATTGCTGATTGGCATATCTACATTCTTGAAACCACATTCGGTCATCTATTAACTTTCTTGGCCACAATACCTTTCTACCAATACATGATAATCCACGCTTACGTATTTCTATATCAATGATACGGTAGTTTGAGATGTCGGGATAGCATTATAAAATTAGCCATTAGGAAGTCTCGAAACTAATTAACTTATCGCAATAAAATATGTTCTTCTTTCTTGAAGTTGGCAAGTGGCCCCTATATATTTCTGTACCAAGCAAATTGTTTTAATTTCGCATTCTATACTATGCTTATACTGTAGATTACCAACCATAAAAATTCCTTGTATTTTTAAAGTTTTCATGGTTACTCAAAGCTCTAACTCGAAGACCTAACTGAGCATAATCAAAAGTTAGCACTAAGGTTCTCTTGCCTTTTGGCTAATTGAAGAATTTTATATACATATATATTTATATACACGACGGTAATTTTTAAACTAAGGTCTGCATGAAATTTCTCCAACGGATGCTCCGGGAATCCCTTGCGCAGAACCAAACGTCATATGCATCCACGGTGTATGCTTTGTTGCGTGACGTTCAATTGTTCGCCAACTGTGGTATACGGTCAGTTTCGGTCAGTTCGGTGTTTAGCAGCAAGAAACTTGAAAACAGCAGATGTTCATCGCCAAGTATGCGACGTATACTTTCAGAATGGAATAAGCGACAGTGAAGTGCGAAAATGGGAGAGATTGTTTAATGAAGGTCGGGACAACATCGATAATGATTCGTGCTCTGACGGCCATCTGTAATCTACGACGATTTGATGGAGGCAGTTGATACCAAAATTTGCGAGGACCGGAGATTCACAATTTCCAAGTTATCTTTTGCATTCCCACACATTTCAATGTCAGTATTGTATACTATTTTGACTGAGAACTTACAAGATATAAAATCCTGTCCTCGATGGGTTTCCAAACTATGGACTGTGGAACACAAACACAAAAGTTTGGCAATTGCTTTAACTTTTTGATCCGCTACAACGGGAAAGGAGATGACTTATTCAGTCATATCGTCGCAGGAGATGAGATGTCTCAGGTGACTCCTGAGTCAAAACAACAATAAATTAAGTTGCGACACGCATCATCGCAAGGCAGAGTGAAAGCAAAAAAACACTTCCACAGCGCAAGATTATGGCCATCACCCCACACGGGGAGAGGCAGGTTGTATTGTTAGTGGACTTAATACCGTGAGAAACATCAATTAACTCAGCTTCATACTAAACCTACTAAACCTACGTCAAGCCATCAAGGACAAACGGCGTGGAAAGCTCTTTCCAAATCTGAAAATCTTCCTGGGCGGCAAGCGCATCAATGCGAAGAATGAATAACTGGTTATAATTACAGGGACCAGGATTCTATGGAGAGGGTATAAAGAAATTCGTCGGTCTTTATGAAAAATATTTAAATCGACAACGAATTTATGTAGAACCATAAATAATTGTATGTGTGTCAAAAAATAAAGTGGGTTTGGAACATTTCTATTTTGATATATACATACAGTATATAGAATACGCTAATGTATACAACCTATTAACGCTGATATTTTGCATTTAGTTTCTTAAGAAAATATTTTAGTACGCTATATCAGACATATGCTAGATAAATAGACTGGACAAATATGCGGTATGATGAGTCATCTGTCCTTTTCATAATGTAATATTATATTACAGAGGACAATGGACAGATAATTCATCATACCGCATATTTCATCTAAGGTAAATATGACTATTGCTAAAATATTATACCTTATCAAACTACCCTTGCCGACAATGCACACCTATTCTTAATATTTTCTACATGCATAATAGATAAGTTTACTTATATAGTACTCTCAAAATACATCTCTTATATTACACTTCCTCTGAGTCCTTTCGTAAGGATTCTACAAAGACAAAAGTGGTCCTGAAGTGTAATTTGTTCAACAAAACCGAAAGAAGAGAAAAACAGAATTCCTCGAGGATTGTTTAACATAATAATGTGTAGATTGACAAGAAAAATCTGGAACGTATTTTCCTTCTATATTTAAATTCAGCTCATATACAATACTAAGTATAAAAGTTATATCTTTTGAGAACGCGAGAGAAATGAATCAGAGCGATGCTGAAATCCGTCTACAAATTCTAGTCACGTTTTGTTTCATGTCTGTGTCAAAGGCACAGACCGTTGTTTAGCTTCAAATAAAATCATCAAGCGAGTTCGGAAACAAAGAAAAAGTTGTTATTAATTTTATTGTTTCTTTCTACTTAATATTAAAATATTATTTATACATGTACATTTTGTAAGAAAAAAATTATTCACGTTCTTTTAAAAATTCCCCTTTATTCCTTAGCAATATCGTATACTCCAGCACAACAAGCCATTATCAACTGAAGTATACAAGAAGTTGTAAAGTTGTTATATGGAATGGAAGTGACATGTGCACAGAGTGATGAAAATTGTGTGGCAATGGATATTATAGCAGTAAAAATAGAACGAAAAATAATGGATAGGAGTCAGAGTTAGGTGCGTACTCTTAGGCGGACTAATACGAACAGACCTGAGAATGGTGAAAACTGAAAAATTAAGAATTACTAAAAGTCTAAAAGTCACTATACATTTGAGAACATGAATTGAGACGACTGCACACCCAACACTATAACCAAATCTTATATTTTTGCCTTCTAGCGAACTATTGAGGCTGTACAATTGATAAACAACTGCAGGGTATAACCAAGTTTACGAAATAAGCGAATAGAGAACAGCAATCAAGATCCCAAGAATACAAACACAGTACAACCATGTATGTTATATGTGCAGAAAACTACATACACAAATGCAATAAACCCCACTATAACCGATAACGAAGCTCGAAACCAATCAATTGATAATTTGGGAATACTAGAAACACCAAACTAACCAACTTGGTTAACCACACTAATAAAGCAATTGGGCCCCATGGTCAATCTCGTCAGTTATCAGCAAGCTAGCATAATAGTGGTAGAGTATAAACATTAAATAGTTAGCTCGAATGCCAACGGATTACCCCAACCATAGAGAAGGCAAAAGCTTTTGTATCACTATATTGATAGGCTAATATCCGAAGCGCATTGTACAGATAAACACCATTTGAGAATTTCCAAGTACAATATCTATATTACTCAACAATGGACACGAAAAGCCCATGGGGTACTGCCATAATAATCAAAAAAGTATTCGGCATTCCGAAAAATACAAACTTGCTGCAGATCACTTACAAGTCACTAGCGTTATAGTAGCGGATAAAACATGTCCAATAAATATATGCTTGCCCACCAAGATATAACAGCAAAAACGGACACTTTGAGAAATTCTTCGAAACATTCGCAAACCAATTCACGGTAGTTAGTGATATTGATGCTACGCACACCATGTGGGGCTCTCGCATAATAATACTAACCGGAAATCGGGGGATAAATATTGGTATAAATAAAAATTCTCAAAAACTTCTGCAAAATTACTCAGTATCGCAATAAGACGATAATTAGAAAGCAAATCCCTGTCACCGCTTTTGAAGACAGGCACTACTTTGGTAATTTTCCATTGAGGAAAGGATGAAAGGATGAAATAAATAACATAGTGGGGTAGCAATAACATAAGCACAATCTTTGCCTGTAAAAGTGGGTATGTTAATACCCATGCCGTAGCTATCCTTTAAAGATTTCAGCTCACGTACAGTTTCAGATTCAGTTATATAAGTGAATTATCCACAGGAGCAAGCGGGGTGGGAGGTAAGGAGATTGGAAGAACTCTTACCCCAACTTATTATTTATGCCTGCACGAATCAGCTCATAGTAATAATAATAAAGGCCGAGAGCTACTAAAAATTATAGAAGCTAATAGTATGTAATTTTTAGTGCAGGAGAACCTCCTTGCAGGCTCTCAGATTTACTGGACTCTTGTATCACTAAAGGAATAGATTTCAAAATATGTAGAGTGACATATTTGACAAAGACAGGCTTTCTCTCTTGTATAACAAAAAACATAGAAACTAATTCAGAGAAAAATTAGACGAAAATATCAACTTCGATATATCTCCCAAAACAGACGAAGAAAGAAGAACGATCCGAGAAACTAATAAAAAATATCCCGGCAGCGACATGGTTTGCTACATCGCTAATCAAATAGAACAAGACATAAAACTACCGTATTCAATCAGAGGAAAGATTATTAAGAGAGAGAGCTGAGATGGTGGAGGAGAGGAGGAACAGGACAGAGTAAGACAGAACTAAACGAGCGAAATAAAAATTAACAAAAACTGCTAAGATATATAGAAATACCTTAAAGGAATAACTCCAACAGAATCGCCTGATGGAAGGCAACAGAAAAACTAAAGGGAACATTACTAACAAATCCGCCAATAAGACCAAGAGCAGTCGGAGTGAGAAACGATGGAGAAGAAGCAAACTAACTCACGAATCATCTGGAAAACGTGTTCCAACTATTTGAATCTAACTTGAGTAATTGCGAGGTTAAAGAAATTCTAGGTTATTTTAAAAGTCCGGATCAATACAATTACCAAATATTAGAATCACACCTAGCGATGCCAAAAATATGATAATGAAGGATGTTGATATTAAAAAATCACCACGTTATGACCTACTATCAGGAAAAATTCTTCAGAAACTATCTGAAAAAGCCTTGAAAATAATAACGTATATATTGAATGCCATAAGTCAGAGAGGATATTTTCCCAACAAATGGAAGATAGCCCAGATCATCATGATCGGTACACCTGGCCAAAAACATGTAGCCTGGAACTACAGAACATATTGACAGAATTGTCAAGAATGATTTGAACTTGATCTGATTCATCAGTGGTATTTCTAGATGAAAAATAAGCCTTCCACAAGGTTTGGCATATTGGTCTACTTCCTGAACTGAAGAAAAACTTGCCATCACCTTTTGAAGTCCTATCTTAGTAATAGACACTTCCTTGTTAAACAAAGTACCTTCTACTCAGACCTATATCCTATAAAATCAGGTGTACCACATGGCATCGTGCTAGAGCCAATATTGTATTTATTATAGACTAGTGACCTGCCAACTACCAGACATGCAACGACAGCAACCTTTGCAGTTGATACTGCAGTCTTCTCTTCACATAGAAAGAATGACTAGCAGAGGGTATAAGACGAATTTGAAGATTGCTGATTAAATCGAGATAAGAAAATAAAAAGCACACCTATTTTATGTGGGATGCTGTAGTTATCGCAAAAGATCAAATATATAATGAATTTTACATTTTCAGCAATATTGAATTTTTCACAAATATCGTCATTCTTGTTCTAAGATCTTCATATTCTCATCGGTCTGTTCCTCTCAGCCTGCGTAACAGTAAACACCTAGCTCGCACTTCCCCTGTTCCTTCTCTGTTAAATCTTTCTCCAACATTAACCCCTTCTTAAATTAAATTTCCCACTTTCAATGCTCAAATCATTTCCCGTTTTATTTTTTAATTTTATAATAACCTTTCTAATATAGTTTTCATAATTTGCTACAGATGGCATTTCTATTTCATATAACCAGTTTTTGGCCCCTCTCATTGTTTGCAAATCCTATTACACTGAACGAATATATAGTTGGACAACTTTAATTGACTGTAAGCAAATCTAGATCATCTTTTGATATAAGTTTATTTTTATTCCCAAACATCATGTAGATTTCAGTTGATATTGGCTTGTTCCGGAAGCTAGTTATGAAGTATATGATATTGATAGGGAATAAAAATGATCTCTTAATGAACATCTATATGCGAGTATATTAAAATATCCTTCGTTTAAACTTTTGTCGGTAGCAGAACAATGTCATACAATTCAAAACGTTTCAATGTTATTCAAGCCGTACACCAAAAGGTGGAAAGTCAGAACTAAATGAGTAAGTTCAACATTATTTATAAATGTGCTAAGTGGCGATTATTACCCATCTCATCGCTAACTTAAAGAAAAGAAAAGACCGCTTACGATGGGGTATCTATAAGGGTCGAAGATTTTTAGTTTCCAATTTGCGATCCACGAGAAATATAAATTGCTCATAACGTTTGAGATTATGGGGTGGCGTATTACAGTACCAGTGATTTATTGTTGGGGTCTAACACGATTGACTTATTATACCTCGTTTAGAATATTGGCAGAAAGTGCTACCTGGAACAAGTTATAATAAAATAACTAGTTAACAGCATAAATTACGAAGTTGTACCAATTATTTCTGTGTCTGGCAAACAGTTTTAGTATGGTAAATTAAAACAAAATGTGTAGCTTTTCTTAACAGAAAGTTAAAATTTCAGTTACTCAAGAAACAATTATATCCAAACTCAATTAGCAGCGTATCGTTTTCAAGTCAATCTCGGGCATTATACATCAGATCAGTATATTGTCTTTTTGGTTTCGATCGGCTGATGGTATCAACTAAAATAATTAGAAAGACTATGGCATTGTTGACACTAGGAATACACAGAAAGAAAAATGTTTGGATGTTTTTTCTGTAATTTGGCAGGAGATCTATAGAACATCTTAAGTGAGAATAGTATAAAAGTTACATATGAATCAAAATAGAAAATCGTTAGAAAGTTAGGAAGGATATGGTAAGTATAAGATTGAATTGCACTGAAATGTACCCTTTAGAACGTGAGTGTGTTAAACAAAGCATGCCACTGCAATTTATCGCAAGACGCGAAATGCTCATTCCTATTTTAATGGACCAACGTTGGGTACTATCTGATAAATAGAAAAGAAACATAGTTTGCCTTTAAACAATTTGAAAGCATTAATATCTATAGAAAATTATAATAAGTTATAAAGGGTTTACATCCGTCGGAATAGAAATAGTATCATTAATGACGATGGAACATATGCAATTATATGAGTTAGCTTAAACTAGCAACTTTAAATGTAAACAAAGATATGCAATAATCCGCTTCTAATTGTCATTACTTCATATTTTGGTTGAGAATCGTGCGCCAATTTGCAATGTAGCAATAATAGACACATGTACAACTTAATTAAGGACGGGAATTGTATTGAACTAAGCGCAAATGAAAGCCTGCGACCGATTTACCATTGTCGCAGCTCTTGAATTAAACACATTTGCAACTAGTCGATCCAATACCTCGCGTCCATAGATCTATGTATATCACTACTACAGGTATGTTTTTTCTCTCCGATTTGGTTGTGCTGTGTACAGCACCTTTTTGGTTATTGTGCGTCGTGTTCAGCGCAATATATCAACCACAATTCATGGCACGTATTCATTGAATATGACAACTTAGTTGTTGCAATACATATGTACGTATCTGGACTTTTCAGCACAAGATGTATTAGGGACCTTTTTATTTTATTATGTGTAAAATGTCTCTCATAACGGACACAGTTCCTTCTCCTTTTCTGCTGCCTCCGGGGTTGTGCAAGGCTCACACAAAACAAACCTTGCGTTGCTCCTCTGATTCCCTTATGGAACTCGGAGGGCCGGACCAGCTCAATGAAGACAGGAGTAGATCCCGAACTTGCTTGTGGAGGATGGTAAAGGACACCACTGCGTTTGGGCCACTTCACCCGGTAACTCCCTAACGCAGAAGGGGAGTGGATAGGTTCGGAAGAGGAGCAGGCAAGCACAAACCAAATCCTAATCAACTATGGTTTATAAAGGACTTAACAGTATCGAAAGGAAGGGGTAGGTAATACCCTTCAAACTTAAATCTCTAAAGAAGATAAACATAAAAATAAAATTTCGCGAACGATGACGTCAATGCAGACCGAAAATTTCTACAGCAATTATATAACTTATGTTACGTAAAGATTGAGCAAAGTAGCTAATATAAAACAATAATTTACGTCGATAAAGACGGCGAAGGGAAAGAAATAACAGAACTATGGAGAGAGGCTCCTGGTAAGTGTGTAGCGTTTACGTCAACGTCGAAATTGAATTCATTCGCCGAAAAATAACCCAGAGTAAGAAAAGGAAAGGAAATTCAATAAAATATCAGAATAGAAGGAAAACGCCTAAAACAAAATTGACACATCGGTAATGTAGCACCAAACCAAAATTTCAAGACATACCTAAGGTGTTGGCCGGCTTTAAAGATTTCAATTCGCAGCACGTGGCAAAGAGAAACGGTTAAGATCGTCCTAGGTACTAGGAAAGCGGCGGATAATAAGCCAAAAGTATCCACACTAAAATTCGTCGGGATTCTAAATCCGAATAATATCTAGACGGATTACCTTTCCAACTCCAATAATCTCCAAAATCCAAATTTAGAGGTATCCATAAAATGAATCCAGTGAACCAAAACCGTTCACTACTAACTCAACTGAATACGAGTGACAAAATGGGCGGATATTGCAGCTGCCAGGTATTTTATAGACTCGGAGCCGAGCAAAAACAATGAATCCAAAACGGAAGATTTAAAATCGAAAAGGTAACTCAAGTTGGAAGAGAATTACCAGAGTAAATTAATATGACCGCAAATTAAATATGCACAAATTAACTAACGAAATAATTATTAAACCAAAAATTACAGTTTCCAATAATATGTAGTTCCGGTATTGGAGATGAAGGGCTGCCTGAAGAACGTTCGTAATACAGGCGCGGCCAAAATCAACAAAATACAGGCGTGGTCAAAAGTAGCGCAACAAAATATATTTTATTCACAGTAACTATAATGGCAATATATTTATTCTAAACTAATTTTCTAAATAATTACTTTTGGCGTTACTTGTTACAGAATGGAAGAAATGGGGTTTCAGTGACATATTTTACCATTTATTGTGGTCAGCCTAGGGCACTGCTTTTACGAATCGCGGTAATTCTCTAATTCCTTGTTCCCAAGCAAATAGTTGCAAACGTTTTCAAATGCATCCTATTTCCATCCTTCTTTTTAACATATACATAAAAGATCTTTGGCTCTCTCTGGATTGTGGCTTCCTTGCTTATCGATCTCAAATATATACCAAGATTACTTCAACGTCTGATTACCTGAATTTGCAAAAAAATCTCACAGCAATTAATCATTGGTGCTGTCTTAATAACATTCAATTGAACGTTGATAAATGTGCAACACTTACCTTCACCCGCTCTTCTCAGCCCAAGATGTTTAACTACACAGTTTTTAATATTATAGTTCGTAGAGTGAGCCAATTCAGAGATCTTGGTGTACTGTTTGATACGCAGTTGTTATTTTCGTCACACAGACAAGCTATCAGTTCCTCAGCTTCTAAATCAATGGGGTTTTATTGCGAGCTTGCAGTAACTTTTCCGGTGATGCTGCGCTAAAGGCTGTGTACTACTCGCTTGTTCGCTCCAAGATGGAGTATACCTCTATTGTATGGTATCCTCACTACCATCATCAACTACAGCTTGAGAGAGTTGAAAAAAATTCTGCAGCACCTCTCCTACAAATCAGATAGATTGTATCCTCCTCGTGGTATTGATTATGGCAGCCTACTTCTGAGGCACAATCTTGAATCGTTGTTTCGCCGCAGGGAAGCAGCTGGTAGTAGGTTTCTCTGTAAGTTGATCAACAATGATGTCGATTCGCCGTCTTTGATTTGTACTTTTCGTTGTTCCCCAATATAACTGCAGATAACTGGATACATTTTACAGTTCACGAGCTCATACTAATGTTTTTGTTAAAGCGCCACTAAATCATGTGAGTAACAATGCGAATTATGCGTATCCAGACCCTTTTAATTCCTCTACTGCACATTAGTATTCCTTTTTGTTCTTTCTTGTCTCGAAAACGTTAATTTGGAAGCTTGTTTTATGGTAACATATTGCAGCGATCAGTATTTCACTCCTTTTTTAAATTTTTACGTTTATGTTAGCTTAGGTTTAGGTTTAAGTTTAAGTTTTGATTTAAAAACAGTATTATTGGATTCACCTGTTGGGTAATAAAGTAATTATTATTATTATTATTATCGTTTAGTGTCATTTATAATTGCCATACAGTTGGCATCTTGTATAATTGCTATATAATTTGCGGTACAACGAAAAGTCTCTCTTTAATCTTTGTCTCACTAATATGTGAAAATTTATTTTTAAATACATACATACAAGAAAGCGTATCCTTCTTTATTCAGTGCTTTAACAAAATTTTTGGTGAGACCTAGCTTGAGGTGAGGTGGGGGTAAATATCACTTTTCCTTCTGAACTAACATTTATCGTACAAATTTTCAACACCAACCACAGCTGCTTTGTGTAGAGGCCGTTTTTGAATTTTATAATGTTCATTTCTTGTGCGGCTATTTCACTCACACAGAAACAGTAGCATTTTGTATATCCTGCTAGCAGCCCTGTCAATGGTGCTACCACTTTCAAATCTGCACATACGTATGTTCCGTTTGTAATTTTCGTCCTTTGCTTATATCATATTATCTGCTGTCGTGATCTATGGATATTTGTTGCCATTATAAAGTAAAACAGCTTTAAAACCTGTTTTAGAGACATTCATAAGCAGTCGGCATTGATCTGGAGTATATGGTAAGCTAAAGTCAGTAATTAGGGCGGCTACATCATGGTAAAACACCAATTCACATTACAGATAGAAAATAGTAAATGTTGCTTATCCTTTCCTGTACATGGATAGCTTAACTCCTTTTTCTAAAAGGTTCCATTGTTACAAACGTGTTCTGCTTTCCTTGTCTGCTTTTGTCTTAGCAAGCTTCAAGTCGTGAACAAAATCACATAATTCAGCTTGGATAATGAAGTTAAACTTACAAGAGGAACAATCAGGGCCACTTACGTAGCTTGGTATAGCTTCTGAAACAACGGTCTAACTTTCAAGACACTGCATAATAGGTAATCATCGGACACCAGTGCAATTGCATAGGGAATATTGGAGTGAAATGCTGCCCTTAGCTTTGCTAGTAACTTCTTTGACGTGTATCGTGCAGAAATAGCATTGATCCACGTGAACACGAACTTCCTTCCAAGTCATTGAAACTGCGAACGGCTTAGATTTAATAGTATAGCCGATACGATATTTGTTGAACCAAAATTCCTAAGAATTTTAAGGCACGGCACTGTTTGTAAATATCTAATCACGGTAGACCCTTATGTCGACTGCGGAATATCACAGGAAATGATGTAGCCGCCCTCTAGGAATTCTGACACAACAAATATCGTACAGGCTCTAACTTTCAAATACGCTGTCAGTGTTCTCGAACAAGAGCAAATTTTTGATCTCATAATTTATCTTACAACGAGAAGGCAAGGTAATCGGATTTTTGTAATTTTTGATATGTATGGTACGTGTAGTTTGGACCTGAAATAAGAATATTTTGGAGTAGTTCGACGCAACGTTCATAAATCACCCAGATAATCGATGTTGAAGTTTCGCCCACCATTTAAATCCACAAGATATAATGCGATTGTCAATTGGACTCGTGGCCTAGTCGATAGCGTTTTGGTGCGATAGTCACGAGATCGCTGGTTCGGGTCTCGTCATGGGACATTCCTTTTATTCCATTCGAAACGCACCATATGTTTTTTTCATTCTTCTTCTCATATCAAAAATTATGAACAAATGAAATAAATGAACTATACACAGAAACATTCTTCAAGTACATCATTAGAATGCACAATCGGTTGATGAACAATATTCATTTTGAATTAACTTAACAATAAGGTAACTATCATTCTGGCTCGTGCCACACTGCGTAAAATGTCGCATACTAGATATAAAATAATAGAAATTTTTGTTTCCTACCTGACTCCGTTCGTTTTTTTTTTGTAGAAACCTTATTGTTAATCCAAAATGAATATTGTTTATCAACCGATTGTGCATTTTAAGGATGTAAGAAATGTCCCGTGACGAGACCCGAACCAGCGATCTCGTGACTATCGCACCAAAATGGTATCGACCAGGCCACGACTCCAATTGACAATCGTATTATATTTAGTGGATTTAAATGGTGGGTGAAACTTCAACATCGATTATCTCGGTAATTTATGAACGTTGCGTCGAACTACTCCAAAATATTCTTATTTAAGGTCCAAACTACACGTACTATAAATATCAAAAATTACAAAAATCCGATTACCTTGCCTTCTCCTTGTTAGTCGCCAACTTTACAGCAAAAGTACAGTTTATAATCTGTTATGTTAGACACAGAATGCGGAGAATAAGAATAGATGTTCACTAAATGACTACACAATAACAACCAGGTAACAACTAGATTGAGAATAACTTGTCTAAACTTCCTGCATGTAATAAATGCGGCGCACGTTTCTTACTTATAAAGGGCTTATAAAAACTAAAATCTAAAGCTACTTTAGCGATTTTCGGGCCAATTGCATACTAATTTGCGTCTAAATTTTTCAAACTACTGTTTTACTCTACGGGGAGGATTTTTGTATTGAACAGTGTAATTTGTGTATGCGTCTGCTAAAAGTTACTAATAAAGACTGAAAACCTCCAGTTCTAATATCTTTTAGGTATTTTTGTTCCGGTTTAGGTTCGGAGAGAGAGTGCACATCATATCGAACTAAATGAAGTGGGAGATGTAGACTTCTTACTTCTTACATTCACTTGGATAATATCCGTATTTTTTATTTTTACGAAAGCAGGACTTTCTATGGAAACTAAATCAAATCAGATTGTCCCATTTTCGATATACTACAAAGAAAAAAATCTTACTACCAAATTCTAATAAACGCACATGCATGCAAAGATTCTTTAATGTTGGTTTATGTTTTTATGTAAATCGTATCAGAAAATGCTTTTACGGAAGAAACTGTGTTAAATCATTCTGGCGGTGTTTAATATTACGCCGAATACTCGGCGCCTGGGCCTTTAATTTCAGTCTATATAGTAAGTTATGTTCTCAATTTTTAAGATATTTTCAAATCGATAGAGTTATGCGAGTTCTTTGGAATTTGCGAAACTTTAGCCGAAAATTTCATTGAATTTAGCGCTCCTTTGGATAAGGAAAGATAGCATATATTGCAGAGTATATATTTTATAAAGATAAATGTATTAAATATAATAATATGTTAGTAGTGGATCTTGGTGTTATCAAAACACATTTTATATCCTGAGTTTTATGTGTATTATATTTTATGTATTCTACTCTGTGTGCGTCAGAAAAGCACAATGCACACTAGATGGGAGTTTGAATTACGCAATTGAGTTATTTGGCACGATTGTTTGCTGTCACACAATCAAAGTAATATACAATTGAATTTACCTTCTGGAAACTGCTTTCCGCTACAACCCTTCAAAGTATCCTTAATTACAATAACAAATTGTTCTAGCAGAGTTTTGCGTACAATATCTATCATATCAAGGGCCTAGGTGTTAACCATTCCGGCCACGCACCTTCAAGCTGACTTAGTTACCTCAAAATTTTACGTCATCGGCATAAGATACTTGTGATTTCTCAGATTGATTGATTGATTGTACCTCATTCTATGTATGGACATATTGTTTTCGCTTTATACATTCGTAACCCTTGATGTATTTAAGAAATCGAGCAAGAGTGGACAAGCGTTGTTCGATTTCTTAAATACATAAGGGACGGTGGACGAAGAATCCGAAAGCGATTTGGTATATATATTCAAAGAAAGGGAAATAAAAAATCTAAATCCACTCTCTATAAAACAATCGTCTACAACTGAGATCTGTGCGCTAGACAGCTCTCACAAGCAGCTGTGCAAAATGATATGCCAATGGTCATCACGCAGAGAATTATAATAATAATAATAATAATAATAATAATAGCCTTTATTGTCCAACAGTTACAATTGAACCAATTACAGGACAATATGTTAATAAATAGAAAAAGAAAAGAAAATAGTGTATGCCAACTAAAGTAATAAAAATTCAAGTGAAATGATCAAAATTCTGTTGCATAATAAACTACATTAAATACTTAATATTATAGAGAATAACGTCTAAATAACTCATTGGCGTTCCGAGATAAGTGCGTGATCGGTGCTTTCTTTAGGGTGTTTGTTCTAGCTCTGGGAACCGAAAAAACTTCAGAGGAGCGAGTTGATCGTAGCGGAGTCAAAAAACCAATTTTACTTAACAAATGGGGTTAATTAATTTCATTCGCAATAAGTTTTACCAGGAATCTAGCGCTGGAATCCCTCCTCCTATCAGAAAGATATGGGGAATCATGACGATTTAAAAAGTCGACATAAGATGCGCCACGCTGGGGGTAAATTCGATCAGTCTTGTACGACAGGTATTTTAAAAATCTCTTCTGTACACGCTCGAGGGTTAGATCGCGGTAAACATAATTCGGATACCACACAAGGGATGCATATTCCAACTTGCTGCGCACGAAGGCACAATAAAGAGATTTCAGCGCAGACAAGTTATAAAAATTTTTACAGGTGCGGAAAATAAAACCCAGAGATTTAGAGGCAACAGCAGAAACGGCAGCAACGACAATCAGTTTAGTGTCAAAGAGAACTCCCAAGCCCTTCACTGCGGACTCCCTAGGAATTGGAAGCCCATTGATATTGTAATTGAAGATGACAGAGACATCGCATCTTGTGTAGGATGCAGCACAGCATTTACCGATATTTAATAAAATTTTGTTAGCAGAGCACCAGTTGCTAATAATTGTTAGATTTTCTTGAAGTTGCATAGCATCATTCACATTAGTAATTCGATTGAATATCTTCAGATCATCAGCGTAGGCCAGGGTATTGCAATTTAGTAACGGAAACAAATCATTCAAATAAATGTTAAAAAGCAGAGGACCTAGGTTGGAGCCTTGCACAACCCCGGAGGCAGCAGAAAAGGAGAAGGAACTGTGTCCGTTATAAGAGACATATAAGGTACGTCCTGATAGATAAGACCGCAAAAAATCCAAAGATTGAGTTGTGAAGCCGCAAGCATCAAGTTTCTGTAGTAAAAGATAGTGATCTAGTGCATCAAAGGCTTTAGAAAAGTCCGTGTATAAAACATCGACCTGCCCTCTCTCATCAATCGCCTCACTGATGAACTGAGTAATTTCCAACAGATTTGTTATGGTTGATCTGCCCCTAATGAATCCATGTTGATGAGGTGAAAGGTATGGTTTGATTTGATATAGAGTTTCGTTATATAGCAAGTGATCAAAAATTTTGGCGAAATTTGATAAAATACTAACTGGTCTATAATTATTGACGTTAGTGCGAGAACCACTTTTATGCACTGGAGAAATTCTACTAACTTTCCAAACACTAGGGAAAGTACACGTTCTGCAAGCTAAATTAAATATAAGGGTAAGAGGTATACACAGGACATCGGCGCAGTCCCATATAAGAAAGCCAGGTAGCCCATCATGGCCAGAACTCATATC
The DNA here is from genome assembly GCA_038088585.1 of Chrysina gloriosa. Lineage (NCBI taxonomy): Eukaryota > Metazoa > Arthropoda > Insecta > Coleoptera > Scarabaeidae > Chrysina > Chrysina gloriosa. Next base: position 31,881,917 of record CM076088.1, on the reverse strand, counting down.
TGCTTTTAGACGTTTTATACTGGCAGCGACTTCAGTAGATGTAAAAGAGTTAATACGGAAGTTGTTACATGTGGTAGGAAATGAACAAGAAGAAGGGGTAGAAGGATAGACGCTGGAAAAAACTGTAGCAAAAGCGTCAACAATATCTTGTGGGGTACTGATTTCTTGACCATCCAACTCCATACAAATCCTGGATCCTGATCCTGGAATCGTTCCTCCTTCCACCAATAAACTTCCAAAAGCATTTCGGATCGCGAATAATATTGGATTCAATATTTTCTTCATATTTCCGAAATTTATACCTGACCTCAGACTTAATCAACTTCCGCAGTCTTTCATATTCACGTGAGTGGTATAACGAGACCGATCTCTTATGTTTTCTAAAATGGTACTCCTTCTGCTTAATTAGCTTCTTAATACTTTTATCAAACCACGGTGGAAAAACACGATTGGGTGTAATGAATTTGGGAACCGATATGTCGACAATTTTATATAGTGTATCGTAAAATTCAGACACAGCCATGTTTACATCAGAATAATTCTGCAGAAATTGCCAGTCCACTGCAGCCATATCACTATATAAACTTGATAGATTAGCTTTTTTGAAGTTATAGCGAAGGTTGACATTAGACGGAAAATGCCCATCCTTATTGTCCTGACAAAGACCACAAGCTATTCCCAAGGCCGGATGATGTAAATCCTCTGCAACAAGCGGATCATGATCGCGCAAGACAGTGAGGGAACATCCCATGTTCGATAAAATCAAGTCGAGAAGTCTGCCATTCTCATTAGTAACGGTGTTATATTGCTGCAGTTATAAAGTATTAATAAAGTGTTGCAATATATTAATTTTCCGATCATTGGCACATGTATCAGAATTAAAGTTAGTGCAATTAAAATCACCAAGAATAAGTACATTATTATCAAGTAAGGAGAAACAGAGGGCATCCATGAACAATTCATAATCGTCAATGCCAACAGAGGGGGAATATATATATATATTGACAACGTGAACAATCTTAAATTTAAAAGAACATTTAACTACTGTGTTATCAATCAAAGGCACTAAGGATGAAATAGGAGATGAGTCGACCGCAACCGACTCGATACAGCCGCGGAAGGCAGATAACACACCTCCACCTGAAGCAAGGCCCACAGACCGGAAGTCTCTGTCAGCTCTGAAAACAGTGAAGCCAGAGCCAAATATTTCGGAATTATAAATGTCATCAGAGAGTTTTCAAGTTTCGGTTAATAGACAAACATCAACATCAAGAGCGTCAGAAAAGGCATAAATTTGATCTATTTTTGTACGCAACCCACGAACATTTTGATAATAAATCTGTAGAGGGTAGTAACTGCTGGACTGCTCTAGTTTCCCGCTTTACTGGACTTAACAATAGTTGGTACATCCCTCACATACTTAAGCGTAATATCAGTCTCTCCCGCACTCCTTCGGCGATCCAATTCCTTCCTCACCACTCTATACAGATTCTGTTGAAAAGGTGTTTTATCTCTACTTATAAATACTTTTCTAAAACTTTGGTTATCTTTAAGGTTCTTAGCACGACGAAGTACCCTGAAGACAATATTCGCATCAGGCAACGCAACTCTGATTGGTCTCCTTCCTCCGCGCTCGGTCTGGACATACCTACCAAGCCTTACAGGCTTGACAACGTCGATAGGCGTCTCCAAACATCCCAATATGTTCTGGACGGAGGTTATGTCGGCCGCGACCTGCTCCGACCTAGAGCCATCATCCAACTCCGGAACGTTGAAAATAATTATATTGTTTTTGCGATGTTCACGATCAGCTACTTCTTGAATAATTTTCTCAGAATTAAGCACATCCCAGTCCATTGTAGCAGGCTTAGGAGCAGTTTTAGATTTCAAAGCATTAATATCCTCCTGTAATGCACCAACCAAGCATTTAACTTCGTGTAGATTATTTAGTTGTGCCTTAAAATCTGTGCAAGTTGTGCACAGGAAGGATAATTTGCGGTCCTTAGCTTTCAGACATTGTATCTCATTGCGAGATAATCCGCTGCATACCGTGTGAACAGGATTTTTATATATGTCGCATGCAATCTCTTTGTCGGATGAAATCTCGGCAGAACAAACAGAGCAACGAAAATTCATATTTAATTTATATAATACCAACCAATAATAGATTAATAATAAAACTGGGAAGGAAACAGGAAAAACACTGCGCCAGAGGGGTCCGTCACGGCGACTTTAGACAGAAATAGACAAGACCACGGATGGTAGACAATAGAGAAACAAAGGAATCTAATAAAAGATAAAACCAAAGCGAATCGTATATTATGTATACAAATTGTAAATCACGGAGGAAGAAGAGATCACAGATGCAAAAAGGCTAGGTTTTGTACACACACTAAAAGGACGCAAAAAGCAAGAGACTCACCTCAACGCAGGAAAATTAATGTATAACCTGTATTTTTGTTTGAAAATACACCAACTCCCAGGTAAAACATTCAAAGTAACAAACTCCGAAACAATCGCTACGCAACGGTATAAAATTGAATACAAAAGCATAAACTCAACTATATGAGATATATGAATATACATATAGACGGAACTACTCGCATACAGCGTTATGGTTTATTAATCGTGGATTAGTCCACAGTTGCAGTTTTAGTTGTAGATATTTTCATAGAGAGTTACCGGCTTCTTTGTTTACCCTTTTTTAATTATTTTTGGCTCTCTCATCGAAAGCAATTTTCTTTTGTAATTTGTATATAATTTGTACTATGTTACCATTGTTTGTTACAGTGTCAAAATTAGTTTTAATCTTTTGTCTATGCTCTATTTATTGCATTCAGATGCTTCATACCCCCTTGCCTTGCGTGTGCCTCGCATTACCGCTTTCCGTCGTGATGTGCGCCCACGTACTCCGCGCTATTCACCAATCAAAGGCAAGTTTGCAAAATGAAAGGAGCTCGCCAATAAATCCACCACAGAAGAAGGAGAAATGGGCATTTGGGATTTATTCTGATTTAAAGGTAAAACGAAGCGACCTTTCTCGCCACCTCTCTAAGAGGAATCCTGTTACTTGAACAATTCCCGACAGCATCAGCGAGTCTCATCGACGTTATGAGTCTCCAAGAAGTAAAGTCAGCATCACCTAAGATAGGAATCGTTTTATAATCTTTTGCGCTTAGAATCCGTTGAAAGTATTTTGACGTAATATTTCATAATCCGTTTGTTTTAATCCAGTTTAATTAAACTGGATGTTTTGTGACTGTCAAGGACTCAGCCTTTTGCAATCAGTTATCATTTAAGTGAGATCGAACTTGGGGTTTGCGTAATTGACCTTAGTAAACCATCTGGATTAAGAATGATAGGGAACATATTTAAATAACAAATTTTTATGTAAATTCGTGAATGCAGACACCAGGTCTTCGTGCCGTATTCAGATATGTTGAAAATGTTGTTGAGATGATATCTACATTTCTGAACTTCCATCTAGATCTTTTCTACGCTAAACTAAATATAATAACTACATTACGCAATTAAAGTAAGAGACTTGTTTACAGCACTGAATAGGTGCAATATTTTTTGGTCAATCGAAAATATTAGCTAAAAAATCTAAAAGGAAAATATAGTCTCAGATTGAACGAAAATTTTGAAAAAGCAAAAATTTAAATATTGATGAAAATATTTCTACCTTACAACTTTTCAAATAATTAAAGATCAATAGAACAATTAGAAATAATACAATTAATATCAACATTTATAGCTTCAATCTCACACATGAATTTCCAGCTATCCAACGATTCCATCAAAATCCACGCTCTCATATCATAGTTGCATACATTCCGTCGTTCCCAGTAATAAATATCAGATACTTTTAAATTGTAACTATTTGGTTGTAGAATAAATTCATATCTCGCCATAAATTCGTTACATTTCCGATAACTCGTACTTCATCATAGAAGCGCAATAAATATAGTATGGAGTCTAATATATCCGGCCATACTGCTCAATAAATATATCACCTGCGTGGTGCTTGCAGATATATGTATTTATGATATTTACAAGAGAATTTATACACGTAAATCTCATATCCGCTGTTTAGAGTAGGCTCATATTTTGCTATAAAATATAAAATTTACTGTGGTTCTAACGTTCCTTACACGAGTGCCGATATAAAAATTCTAAATTAATGATAAATTCGTGTACGCTTTCGGTACGTAGATATCGATTTCTCTTTGATATGTTATTTTGTTTCAATTTACTACAGTAATTTTGCTTTTACAAGAAATCGTTATCGCCTAAGATTCAACATTTATGAATTCAGGAAGAAGAAGAAACTGGGCGAAATGGAACAATTCGTTCACAGCACGCCCTCCACCTCTACCAAGTTTTTATGCTTTATACAAGCTTTACTTTATTGTCAAAAATACAGAAATAAATTCTAAATAGTCGGTATAAGTAAAGAGTAACATCTAGACGTTGTTAGGACGATGAAAGCCTTTTGAACAAAATCTTCTTTTGAAAAATTAAATTTTGTAACTAGAGGTGCCGAAAAACGTTTACCTGAACTGTCCAAGTGTGCATGAAACTATATATTTCTCTGATTTCAAAAAACGTTACCCATTCTAACATCAATAACAGTTTAAGTAAGCAGTTTAAATTATGAAAAACGACGTTGTATTGTGCAGTTCAACCTGTTAATCAACAGGGAAGGAACCACGTTAGTTTCAAATTAAATGAATAATATATTTGAGTGAATATACAAGATTTGTGTTAGTGGCTCTGTAGTAAAGTAGAGAAATATTAACGTTAAGTTAACAAAACTTACAAGAAAAATTAAAATTTTCTGCTTCAAAGATTACTCGACACTAACTCTGCAAATTTATAGTATTACACAACATGCTCCTTCATGAAATGGAATAAATAGAAGAAATGGAAATAATCGCCCTGAATATATACTAAGTATAAGGAGGTGGTAAAGAGGTCACTAAGGATTTGCGTAGTGTATAATAGCATAATGAGGTCGTATTATAAAAAAGGAGAGCGGTTGTAACGATTCTGTTTCCGTGCCGTGAAAGTCCCGTGTGAATTTTAAAATTACCTACAATTTTATGAGATTTGCTACAAGATACGAGTAATTAACCCTAATTAGGTACTGATACTGATACTGATTACGTCATGTATCTTTCATTGTCCTCTAAGCACAAGCATGTAAATACATTGTAATATATTTTTAAATTCACTGCATTTAACGAGCTATTTGCTCATTTATCCTATTTCAGTATTTATATCTGAAAATCACAGAGGTACCTTGTCAAAGCGGACAAAATTCCGCCTTGCGTTCGATACTTTTTGACTACGTAATACGATTTTCTGAGTATTTCTTGTTAGATTCTCTTTACTGCTATAGTAGTTTACATCCTGATGCTAGTTGAGCTATTTGTGTGCCTGTTTACCAATTTTTACTGCAGGTAAATTTAGCTATGTAAATATTTATTCAGGTCTAGATAAGAATTCTAAACAAATGTATCTTTACCTAGATGTAGTTTCACTTGTCTCTCTTATAATTTTAAAATTAGCTCAACGAGTTCCGAACGTGGTAATATAATCTGTAAAGTATTAAGCTTATCAGATTTGGATTGTCATTGCAGCTAAGGGAAATTTCGAGCAAGATCTCTGTAGCATAGTCCAGAGAGGACTACGAACCCAATAATGATCCTGGATAAAAGACTTCTCTTAAACACACTGTACAGGAAGCTCTTAGAAAGCACAACTTCTGAGGTTCCAGTGCAAGTATACAGGACTCAATGATAATGAAACCAATCAATACGTACGGGGCAGTCACCTAGGAGAGCAAAAGCCAAGCTAAGCTAAGTGAGAAACAGTCTCATTAAGGCCCAAGACTGAAATGCGGTTTTACGACAGAGGCAAAAAAGAGCTCGTAATCAGCAGTAATGGAGCTCAACCTGGACGTCTCTTCGCTACATTTGGTAGTTGAGGGAATTGCAAGAAGTGCCCTAATTAAAATAGTTGGCAGTGAGACAGGACTGAAGCTTAATCTGTGGAAGTTAGCATACGTTTTATTTGATTCTAATCCACTTACACTGCCTAGAGATCGAATCACTCGAGTCGAAGCACAATTTTGAGAATAGCTTCTCTATACAATTGAGTGAAAAGAGGAAGTGGCGGGATCATTACACTGAGAGTCCGTTCAGATGACAATTAGAGTGGTACTTCGAACTAATAGGAAATTGTCCTAGCGTATTCTAAGCGGAAATCCACGCTATAGGAATATAAACAGTAACTTTAAAAGAAACTATAGCAAGCAGGAGATTGTTATTTACTAATAGTCACGCAGCACTTTGAAGTGCTAAACTCACAGGTCATCAATTCGTTTTAACTAGAAATATTTCTCCGCCCTGTATATGTACCATATATGTACTACCCTAAATGACTGCCGGGCTAATCTATATACATACATATAAATTGTTCGTGGTTAGTTCGGATGCTTGTAACTTGAAAACGACTGGACCAAATTGGATACTTCCTCCTGCGGGTTTGTTCGTAATTGCTACGTTTAGGAAAAAGGAAAACTATTAAAACATTTAAAAAGTTATTTCTTTATAATATATTATTTCATAATTTAGGGTATGACAGTTGTCACAAATAACTGTTATGTCATAATAGAAGCAAAGTCAGCAATATCCATCACAGTTTTTCACAACGAAGCCGTAATGGAATTAGACTGTGGAATATTGCGAATCAATCCACTGCAGATGAAGAAGAAATCGCACGAGAGAAGGGTGTCGTGTTAGTACAACAACAAACACAAACACAAGAACAAAGAGAGGCCATACGTGAAACGGCTCGGTAGGCAATGAGAAATCGTCGAGCAGAAACAGAGCTCAACAACGTCGAGCCGCAAGAGGAAATGCTTTGAATGTTAATTTGAATCGAGAAGCGTTTCAATACGATTCCACAATGGACTACAGCTCACACCCTTTCGTTAGAACTGGCCCTATGGAAGTTGTGTGTGTCCATTGCGGTGCATTGAAGTTCGCTGGAGAAACGCCTGGTTTGTGGTCTCTCAGTGGAAAGGTTAAATTGCCATTGTTTCCCCCGCTACCTGAGCCATTGCATTCCTTGCTTCTGGGTGAAGCTCAAGCATCGATTACAAGATAGAAAGCAATGTAACACCTTTGTACCAATTCTAGTGTATATATATATATATATATATAGGTGCTGTGTAAAACGGAGACCATATCAGTGATGCGTGTTCAAATTTGGATCGTACGAAGGAAAAGTAGATAGGTAGTATACTGTCAATCGAGGAGAAGGATCTAGTAGTTCTAATAATAAACCCTAAGATTTCTAATGCAGCGGTAGAGACATTATTGATGTGGTCAAAGAATGACAATTTAGAGTTGAAGGTGACCCCTAACTCCTGAACAAGGTGGCAATGAGCAAGGGATGATCTATGGAGTAATTGAAGACGATAGGTGAGCTTTCCGTGTGAACGTGACATATTTACATTTAGATATGTTCAAGTATAACTTATTATCAGCGCACCATGTCTGTAGAACATCCAACTGCCTTTGAAGATGAATGCAGTCACCAACGTTATTGACTGGGTGAAATATTTTCAGATCGTCTGCATATAGTAGTCAGCGACAGTCTAAAATCTCTGCAACATCATTCATATATATACAAAAGAAAGGAGGCCCAAGGTTAGATCCTTGCGAAATTCCTGATGTTGAGTAGAAATGCCGAGATTTATGGACTTTGTAGTAGACATAGTTGCTTCTCATTCGATAGATATGTAGGATGACACCAAAAGAACAAGTGACGGAGAGAAACTAATGTTTACTAGTTTTTGAAGCAGCAAAAAGTGGTCTATTCAATCAAAAATCTTAGCAAAGTCCGTGAATATAGCGTCCACTTGCACATTGTTATCCATATTTTCACTGAGAAACGGAGAAAATATTGCCAGATATGTGAGAGTTGATCGCTTATTAACAAAACCATGCTGATAGATGGATAATAGAGTTTTAATTTGCGGAAAAATGTTAGAAAACAGGCAAGATTAAAATATTTTGTCAAAGTTTTTGATGATTGTAATAGGTCTATAATTTTCTATACAACCAGCACCGCCCTTCTTATATACTGGTATCACTCTTTCATTTTTCCACCGTTCAGGAAAAATACATGATCGAATTGCAATATTAATTAGGTGGCATAGGGGAGTAGCGAAAACACCAGCGCAATCCTCCAACAAGAAGCTGGGAATACTTGAATTGTCTTTAATGCACGGAAAACTTCTGATTCATGAACGAAGGTTACATTAATTAGAGTATTATTCAGACAAGTCTGTGTGGTAGTGCTGGCATCGAGAATGGTAACAGGTAAGCTGACCGAAAAAATTGGCAAACTCATTGAGAATAGAATCTGCTTGGGTGAGGAGGTCGCCGTTCACATTTTTTAATGAATTAGGTAATCCATACTTGTTCTTTTTTACTGTCTATGAAATCCCAATATGGCTTAGGATTATTTTTTATAGAATTTAGAACTCGGTTTGAATAATTAGTGTACAGCAATTTGGAATTAGTTTTTATTTTTCTTCGCTGCGATTTATATAATTCTAGGACACTAATAAGTTTTCATTGCTTGAATTTTGAGCGGTACTTATTCTTCGATCTTATGTCATTTATATGTTCTTCAGTGAACCATAGCGGATAGGTACTCGAGGAAATGCAATTTAGTGGCACAAATAGATCTATAATAGAGATGCCTGTTTGCTGGAGACAAAGAATATAAATAACAAGACAACAAAATGACTAGTATATTATACAAGGATTGGATATACATACAGGATGTGTATAAATTGGGGAAAAGACTATACCCAGCGACGTCCTTCGCTCGGTTCTGAATTGAAAATCTTAATCTTAAAGTATTGTATAATGCTTCGTACGTTTTTAGGAAGCACTTGAAAGAATCATACATTTGGCAAGACTGCACTCGCATACTACTGTAATAGTCAAAACTTCACAGTGATGTTATTGTTAGGAATCAACTTCTAATACAATTTTATTCGTCTAGAACGTTCCAAGATGTGTTTGGTGAAAGTATCTTAATGAAGAAATGTTGAAAACATAACTGGAAGTCAAAAAGTAAACGTTTACCAATAGTATCAAACATTCTTCTTTACTTTTACAGATATCGAACGGCAACGCTTATTTACGGAATAAGAGTACAATACTTTGATGCTGAGATTTTCGATTCAGAATTTCATAAGGAGCTTTTTCGCTAATTTATACATACCCAATTTTTGGCCCTATACACTAATTAATCAATCAAGTGCGCACATACATTCATTCCAATCTTATTATGTTATTATTAATTCCATGAATGTTCTTTCAAATTATCTATAATTAATTAATTAAATTATATTAACAGAAGCCACCGTATCTTAAATTAACTTTCAGATTAATCCTCAGAAACACTAGCATAAATCAGTTTTTAGTTTACAAATCATTTTTAAGTACATTAGGCAATTAGCCTAATGAAACATCGAACACTAAGGTAAGTAATAGATGATTAATTACCAAACAAACTACAAAGTAGGTAAAATGATAGCAACGCGAGCAGTTGTAACTCCAGTGTTTCCGCGTTCTTATCTACGCAACTTATAGTTATGGTATGGTAGATAAGAGCCAATGTTTGTATTTATGGTATGTCCCCACGTTCTGTTGCGCTACGAAGTCCAACGAAGAAATAATTTATTTAGTTTTCCGTTTTGTGTTATCTTTCAGTATGCATTTTTCAAGTTAATGTGAGATAGTAGAAATTTAAATTAAAAAGAGCCCGACAAATGTATTCTTTCAAACCATAATTTTGTTGTAATCAAAGATGTATTTGTATCCACTAATAAAATCACTACAAACAATTGTATGAGTTTGATGATAGATTAACCACTGTCTAGCTTGAAGGCTATAATTTAATGCTTTTTACAAATTCAAGTTTTATTTAATGCTAATATCTAACAAACAGCGATTAAAATATACAGCTTTCTTATCGCCATACAAGTCTTCAATAATATGTTGCAAATTATTCAAGTCAGTCTACATAAACAAGGAAGGAAAGACTCTTACATTTAAGGAATGTATATGCATAATATGAAGTCAAGTCTTTCTAGTGACAAAAGTATATTTTGTAGCAGAAGCTAAAGGCAAGTTGTTTCGAGAAAACAGTTCTCCATTCGGACGGTTTCAGCGCCTTTGACTGAAATCATTTTCCATATTGAACTGTATAGAAAATTAGCGGAAAAACTGAATAAGTTAAGTTTGATTAGATAACTTAACGTTAATACTGTATTTAGTAATATACTAAATCGTTAGAACTTTAGATTAGCGCTTCATTTACTCCACCCACGCAAAGTAATCACGCGTAATATTACTTCAAATTAACTATTCATGAAAAGCGCCGTGTTAATCGGAAAGTAAAGAGAATGTATTTACTGATTCGTTAAAATCACGAAGACCGAACGGAAGCGTTTGAATTTAATTCGAGTTTCAAAAATGCCAAATCGTTCCATTTCCTTTCATCCCCTACATCTCGATACAATCCGTCCTCGTTTCGACACCGTTGCAGCCGACCAAGCCATCATTAATTTACTGGTATCCGGAAAGCCAGTATTCCTTTTGTGCTAAAATTTATTTATCATGAAATTCCATTTCCAGCGGCCGATCGCAAAATGCTTCAAACCATCGAAAGAGTAGACGAGCGGGACGTCAAAAGGAAGAAAAAAGTAGTGCTTGGTAAAGCAGACGAAGAAAAAGAAAGATGCGAGTAGAAAGGGAAATTTTCAAAGAACGGATCTTACTTCTGCCCGCTTCGAAGCCGAAATTGTGTGTTGAGGAGGAAAAACGTCCCCCTGTCGCCTTTTAGATTAATCCCGAAGAAAAGTGAAAAATATCGACGACACAATTTATATTGGTCTCGTTCGATAGAACTGATTTCCTACATGTTGGACGAATTGTGTCGCACACTTTTCTTTGAATTTCTCTTTTGCGCTCTCCGTGGCGCGTTTTATTATGTATTACATCCACGTTTACGACTGCCTTTTACAAATATAATTTGATCATAAACGACTTCAACTTTTCGACAAGACTTTTGAATTAGACTTTATTTGCTCTCATGGATTCAATAAATTTAAATGATTGTAGAGTCCATCTTATTTAGCACTTATACGTTGCTTTTATTTTCATAAATGCATTTTATTTAACCGGTTTCTTACCGGCGTGTGGTTGAACACCCGTTTATCATACCTCAACTTTGAGTAAATATACAACACAGATAAATATAAATAATTAGATATTTGGGGCGCTTATATTAACATCTCGTGTCTTGCCAATAAAAAAGTATTTTTGGAAAATTTTCCGAAGCCTCGCCCCTTTTTAAAAACGCGGGTTTAAAAAGTGCCCAAAAAGAGGCTCTTTTTAAATTCATTATATAACATATATAAAAAAGTCAGAATTATTATATATGTATTGCAGTGTGTTGTCAAATCTCCAAAAATGACCCTAAGGCCATTTACCCGCCCCTCTGTTAAATATACGTGCGATGATGGGGGGTGTTTTAATAAGTAATCTACATTATTTTTATAGACATAAAAAGGATAGATACAAAAAGACTTTTAGTTAGGTAACGTTTATTATTATTTTTTTCATATAAAAATTCTCGACGAAAAATTTTTTCTCAGGAAATGCTGAAAATGGTATTATAAGACGTTCCTAAAATTTTCGTAAAAAAATTCGAACGTATAAATTTGTGGTAATTAACCGGTTAAAGGTGCAGTTCTCAATTGCCGGCCTATTGGACTACTACTCTTTAAACCAGTGATTCAAGAGAAATTTAGAATTTAGAATAAAAATAAATTTGCCTTTGTTAAAAAAGACGGTTTTGCAAAATAAGGGTATTGACAGCGTTTACTATGGTATTGTGTCATTAATGTTTCAGGTTATTCATTCGCTAGGTTATGTCTACCAAATATGTTTTTACTTATTCACCACGATTACCATGAACAAGTAATTTTTCTCATGCAAGATATGAATAAATTACTATATTTGGAGCTTTCGAACAGATAAAGATAACGATCGACAAAGCACTGACAATAAAAATATATATTACATTAGGACAACTGATTGCTGAAAGACTGTTGAATGACTAATTAGAATAGGCGTTATAATGAGATAGTGGTATATAAGTTACATTGATATACACTACATAAAGTAAAATAATATTATTATGGGGTCTCTACATGAATAATACAACAGCAATGAAATAAATATTTCAACACCTACTCCACCAATCGCATCCCTTGAGGTTTGAATCCGAACTATGAAGTATAATATACTTTATTGTGATGGATTAATTATTTATACACAAACAAAAAAAAGCGTTTTCTTTGTTTGCGGTTGTATAGAATTAAGTGGAATTCTAAGCAAGAATATCATGGAAACCTCTATGTAGTTATCGATGTAATTTCGAACATATTTGAAGTAGGTATGCCGATTATTCCTGGTCAATTAGCCGCCACTTTGATAACATGTTATTTTAGAAACCAATTGAATTATAGTGATTTGTGTGGTAATAAATATAATACGACAGTAATTGAAAGCTTCATAACCAGAATCAATTCGACTATCAAAATGCTTTATTTTCCTATACTTTTGAAAGTTGCAAGTATATTTTATAGATATATAGTAATAACAATAACAAAAATAGTGACTATAATAACTATTATTAATATTTATTCACACCGAAAGAAAGCTAACAAATATAATGTGCTACATCCAGAAAAGAGTAAGACAAGTCAAGGATTCAGATTGACAGTTGATCTAAACTTTTAGATAGAAATAGATTTAATTCATAATATAATCGTGTATAAGCTACCTATAAAAACAGAAAAGTAATTAACCTTTAGCAATTATAGTAATACAGAATGTAAGTAACCAATTGCGAAACAGAAAGAAAACCTTACACATAATTATTTATTAATTGTATATACGAGGGTAGTTCCAGAAGTACCCGACCTGACGTATACATGGCGGTTGTTATTTAAAAAATTACTATGCTCGAAGATCCCAGCCCTATAAAGCTTAAGTTTAAAGTTTGAAATCGTTACGTTGTTTAGTATTTGTTTGACAGTCATAAATAGTGAACGCTCTCAGTAAATTTGTAAGCATGAAAAAATTCATCATTGTTGTGATACAATACTTGAATAGGAAAAATCTTGATCCAACCATTATCAAAACTAAGCTAGATTGTACGCTGGTGGTGTCTGCTCCCTAGCTTACAAAAATGAAATATTGGGTGGCAGAGTTACGGGGATTTTGGCCCTATATTCACCCTTATAGTGCGCCTACAAGAAAGTCAAGCTTTTGTGGCGATTCATAACCATGGATAAAACATCTATTACTTCACACTTCAAACGAAAATAAAGTTGAAATAATAGTCTGAAAGAGAAGAATCGGCTTAGAAGGCAGATCTATCCGCTAGCAAGGCCATTGCGTCAGATTCTTGGGATACGCTGGAGTTGATTTTCATTGTTTATCTTCAAAAAGTAAAAACAATCGAGGGCTAGTATTATGCGAACTTATTGCAGCAAATTAAAAAAACTAAAGTGGGATACACAAATAAATGACAGAATGGGATTTTTAGTAGTAAGGAATAAAATTTGTGGTATACATTCATCGTTTTGGATGAATTCCATTGTTCGAACTTCGTTAAACCACAAGCACTATACTCACAGCATTTATGAAAATGCAAGAGCCAATTGCAATGTGTAATAATACGTAGAACGGTGGTTGACTGACGGTGAACGTGTTTGCTTCAGAGTACTATATATAGTATAATAGTAAATACAACTTACACTATACGGAAGCTATCTTCTGGAGGCGTTTAAATACAGCTTATATGAATTTATGTTCTGAATGTTTTCCATATAGCTAATTAACTTTGAGTGTAATACTTTCCAACAACGGCTTCTTCGAAGATGTAAATATATTAAAGAGTCGACTAAAAATTTTCTGTTATAGGTGCATGTCAATGTTTATACCGCTTTTAGTTTCTTGTGAAACATACATATCTGTTAGGATATAGCTGAACTTTGTAGATTCGCTTTCAATTAATCAGTGGACGCTTTTAAAAATGTACAACTTTCAGAAAACTTTTTCAGAATAGATTAAATTAGGCCACACCGCAGGATTGAATTACCTTGTTTATAAGGAAGGTCTCCAGTGCTATCTATTTAAATGTAACTGAATTACTTATGCATGAATCAAGTACCAGTAGGGAGTAGTGCTCTTTCTTTCAGCTTCTTATCCAGACTGCGAGTACGCCACTTGCGACCAGTAAAATCCTGGGAAATGTGAGCAATTAAACTTTTGTATATAGCAAAGTTTCAAAACTTGACAGTAGTGATCTAGTAGTGTCTTAATCTTTTCAAAAATTATAAGCAGGACATGATAAAACATTGATAAAGTAGAAACACGCGACGACTATCGGCGACATCCGACAGAACGACCACGAAGCGGCAATGTAACAGGACAGCAGCGATTAATAGGTACAGCTGAGGCATACGATTCTTCTTCGAACTGCTTGTTGACAACTGATTGCATTAGCTAACATAAGCACAACATTTATAAAGGTAACGGAATGAACAAGTTAAAAATTATGTTAAAAGGAATGATAAAAAACAATTAAATGTAAATAAAGAATGTAGAAAAGACCAGAAAGGATACTAGAGCGAATCAATAAACCTTAAGAAACAAACCAAGCCCTAAAAGAAGTGAACGAATTGAAAAACGAGGCAGACAACCTGGAGGGAACAGATAAACAGAAAAATATGAAAATTAAAGAGACGAGAGCAAACAAGATAAAAAAGAAATAGAAACTTCAATTACTAAACATTTTATCATTGAAACTGGAACAATTTGCAAAAGCCTTAAATGGAAAGAAATAAATTATCAAAGTTAAAATCTTACACGAGAAGAATGATATAATGAAAAATAAGAACAAAACATAGGAAAGTAAGAAAAAGAAAATCTTCATAAATAATTATACAAGCCAACGATATGAATGGGCAAGGAAAGTTAATATGATGTAATGAAAAATGGGGTACGGACTATAAAGAAACATTGGTACCTGAAAAATAAAAATAAAAACATACTCCAAAAAACTAAACAAGGGAAGGATGGAAGCCGTGGGAATGGCAACAACAAAGGATGGGGATATGAATATAATAATAGAGAAATCAGTGAAAGGCACAAAAGAAACATGGTACTTGAGAATACAGAATGTGAGAGGATTAAGAGGTAAGAAAGAAGAACTAATATACAGAACGAAATTGAAAAGCAATTACGAAAAATATTGGGAACAAGAACCTACGTATTACTAGCAACTGATAGTCATAAATATTTTAAATATTTCCTGGAAGGAGACAAAAGTATCTAAAGAGTGGAACAAAATTGTTATCCTGCATACTTTTAAGAAAAGGGACCATAAAGAGTGTAGAAATTGGAGTAGAGCATCCTTCTTCTGTGTTGCCCAAAAAATTATGAAACCATATTAGAAAACAGGATTAGGAAAATAGCACAACCACAACAGAGTGGATTTCGTTAAGAGAGCGGAGTGCAAAAACATAATACGTAACGAAAAAGGCTATAGCTAAGAATAAGTAGATATTTTGTTGTTTGATTGGCATAATTGAGCCCTTTGATAAAAAAGACAATTAATATAAAATGCAAGGAAACATTTTGTAGGCTGCCAAAAGTAGTTACGAACATACAATCAACACAGTAATAGGGAATCATATGAAATTCGAAGCATTTACTACATACAACGGAGATAAGGGGAGTTTTAATTGTACTGTTATTTCTCTGTGCGGTTGCTGATATTATATAGAATAGTATAGTAATAACAACCGGTTGAAGTAGATATGTGTATTAGAGCTGATGATCTGGTTCTTATTGCAGAAAACAGCTCGAATTTAAAGGGAAATCCTAAACTATAGCGTGAGAAATCAATGAAGTATGAACCAGAAATAAATACACGTAAAACAAAAACTATGGTAATTGCATTAGAAAATGAAACATTACCATAAACGAAGAACAGCTAGAACAAGTTGAAAGTTACAAATATTTTGGATGTGTAATAAATAGCGAAGGAACCGGAGAATTAGAAATAAATACCAGAATAGCAACAGCACTCTAACATGATAAACAAAAGTTTCCTCAACCACCCAGAAATAGATAACAAAACAAAGATAAAAATCTATAAAACAGTATACATGGCTAACTTGATTTGTGGTAACGAGGATTGGATATTGCTAAATGGCACGAAAGGCACGTCCTGCCAGCGATGATGAAACATCTAAGAAGAGCATTGAAGATCAAGGGAACTAGAGACCACTACATACCATGGTGAAAGATATTAACCTAATAAGCAATAACAGACAAGGAAAAAGAGTATGGGAAACCAGCACCCTCGAAAAAAGTAGGAGAGGTCGACTGCACCAGACGTGGAACAAAATTGAAGAAAAGTACTTAAAAAGAGAGGATCAACCTAGAAGAACAACAAGCAATACGATATAATGGCGCAACTTCAGAACCGTAATAACCTCGACATGCACCAGTACGAAGAAAGACAGGATTACACAGTGATCTTTTTTATTGTACAATTTTTAAAATTCGTTCTCAACAAATTGTTTGCACATGTTTGAAAACTTAAAATGGGGTGCATGACAATTTCTTTCCTTATACAGTTTTTATTTTTTGCTTCATTGAAACATTTTTTTGGGCATTAGTCGCAGCTTCACCTCCAACCACCAACAAGCAAAAAATTATGTTTATAGCACTCTTGCCTTATTATTAAAAAGACCTTCGAAATTTTAAAGTTGGCCAAGATGGTCTTATTTATCAAAATGAGAAAAATCTCTATTGAAAATCGTATAAATAATTTAGTGTGGGTGTGTTGGTGTTTAATCAATAGGGTAAAAAGCAGGAAGAAATTATATTTAAAAGCTATTTATAAGCTCAGTAAATAAAAAAATTTAGTAAAAATATAAACATCAACAGACAATAACAAAAAATTGTGATGAATTTTTGTTACTGTCTGTTGTATGATTACATTTAAAAATTATAATTTGTTGTGTTGTCTATTGAGAGCTAACTTTAACAGTCAATATTGAATCGGAAACCACTCTTTTGATTTTCACGATTTATTTTGAAGAAGCAACAAATTTACGTTTATAAATGTAAAAAAGAACTAACATTAATGCGAAAGTTTATTTTTTAATAACGTGTATCCTATTCTCTTGCGTTATTGATTGCTTGAAGTCGACGAGGCATACCCTTCATTAAATGACGGATTCCGTTGTGGTCGATGTTATTGCACTTCTGCAATAAAAACTGTCTCAGCTCCTGGACAGTTCTTGGGGCTTGTATATAGTTTCGGATTAGTCGTCCCAACTTATCTCAGATATGTTCAATGGGATTCATGTGTGAACTGAGTGCTGACCAATCAAACCTTCTAATACCCACCTCATCCAGATCTTCTCTAACAACATTCGGCACGTCAAGTCTTGCATTATCTTGCTTGAAAATCTCATGTAATATACCTGTGAGCTCCCAGGGAGCCATTTTGTATGAAGACTAACTCTTTGCGTGCAAGTGAAGATATTCCTGCCCAAACTATGGTAATAGTAATATTAATAGTAACCGACCTGCAACATATCTTTGCCCTGATATTCTCCATATTCGCTGACGTCCGTCTGTCCCATTGAGCAACAACACGCGACTCATCTGGAAACAGAACCTTGCTCCAGTCTTCATTATTGCGGGCAAAAACCAGTCTTGCTCTTCAATGCCTGCGTTGCAATGGCGGACCTGTGGCAATCTTTCTGCAAGACAATCAACGGTCTATTCATTAACCTTTACATCTCTAACTTCTTGGAGTTGATTTCATAGTAACAGCGCAGAAGCTGTCCTATTCCGCAAACTTGCAGATATAAAAAAAGCGGTCATTTCTTGCGGTGGTGACTCTTTTTGGCCCGGATCCTACTTTTCTGGGTATTAGGCCTGTCTCCTCAAAGCACTGGTGCATATTTTGCATAGCACATAAGCTTTTACCAACAATCTTGTATCAACATTACAATTGTTGCTACAACAATGGGATATAAAGGCATTATGACCTGTTAAATCAACACTATCAATACTAAACTATGCACCCATAGGTTTTATACAGATAAATCACCGCTAAAATGAAAAATATACAACGCAATATGAATTTTTAGTTAGAATTAATGCGCACTGTTTCATAGAACGTCGTAAATCACATATGTCAGACAGCATTTATCCAGAAAGACATGCCTCAGCACCTACTGGTATAATGATTTACAAGTTCCAAACTGTAAACTTAAAACATCAATTTCTTGCTCGCCAGTGTAGTTCTAATTTTCCTTGAAACCAAAACCAGAAGTCTAAACGCTGGTCATGGTTCCATTCTTGCATAGTGTGAATAAATTTTTGGTTTGTAGCGCTTGAACTCGTTAATTTTCTAAATCTTCTTAGAAAAATGCCATAAATATCATTATATCGTTCAATTTGTAATGCAGAAGTTTCAGGATTCTGCAAGTCGAAATTGTAAAAGAGTTGAAATTTGAAAAAAACAATTTTTTGGATATCCTTTGAAGAAATTCATCTTTAATTAGCATCGAATTTACTGAATATCTAACTGATGTTATCCAAATTTCTTCAAAAATAATGTTCACTTCAATATGACAATTTTTCTTCAGTTATTATTAAAGTTTCGATAAATGCAATTTTCCTTTCTATCAAAAATTGCTTACAGAATCCCATTAGCTGATTTTGGGTTTTTGAACATGCACAAACTTCCGGGGATTTAGACTCTTAAAGAAATCAAAAATCAATTATATTTGAAGTTTGGTTTTGAATATTGTGTTTATCTTTATAAATAAACAGTAGTAATGCAATTTTATTATTATATTATTGCGCGTAGTAGTCACCAGAACGAGATGCAGTTTCTGACAAAATTTCAAGGTTGCAATCTGAAAACATCTTATTGTTTAGATTACTTTTGAGATGCATATGCACCTCCTTAAATGAGTAGTACGTAGTGCTTTTCTATAGATCAACTCATGTTAGACAAGCAGCCACAGGTCCACCTATTCTAAACATTCTCACTCTTGTACAAAAAGTGTTCGTTGCTGATTAATTTTCCAAAGATTACCCTACTGTATATTGATGAATGACAACCTATCGCTGTTTTACTTGTAGATCTTTCGCTGTTATTTTATTATGATTCTTCGAATTTCTACATCAGAAATATCGTTGTTATTATCACGGTTAACGTCCTAAAATTTACTTCAGGCACTAAAATTTTACAGCGCATCAAATATCATACCAAGACGAAAATTCCTATTAATATATTTCATTTTCCCCGCGGATCCTTTGACTGCATTGCGATACAGTAAGCGCCCATAAATACCCCAAAAGTATGGAAAATCATCACAATCTTTTATTATTCTAGAAATCGTTTTATGGCGAGGTCGTGCTACCATATCCATTTGTCGGACCAATGGGGTAAATAAACGAACGGGCGTCTACTAAAAAATTACAATCTCACTCTGCTCGGCTTACTTCTCGAACTCCCTCTGCTGTCGGCTTCTTCGTTTGATCCACTTTGCGAAAGCTGTACCCCGACCCTTATCTTAAGGTTGGCGCATGAAAGTCACTTCTAGAATGTTAAGTAGTCGTAGAAATTTGCCGTTCGGTCATTTACGTTTTTATAACCATAAAATTTACAAACACTCCATATAATCCAGACGTGATCGTGGAAATACCCTTTCTATGCCCTGATAATAACGTGAGCTCACATCGAACGATCTTAGAATTTAGATAAAGTTGTAAAAATATCTTCGTAGTATATTCTTCGACTTATTAGACATTATTAAGGAATCGAGGAGTTACTTAAACTGTGATCTCGTCTTAAATTATTAGCGTAAAATTGTATCGCCGATACGAAAGGTGAAAACCAAGAGAAAATAAAAGGGCCGCAATTACTGATACGAACGATGCAGTGGATTACGCTACTAATTGAGAAACAAATAGTAGAGTGCAATTGAGATTATATCGTGTAATTTCGACGTTAGATTATATACGAGTTGTTTACTTGTTCCTTCAACACCGATGCCAAATAGCTATGAAGGTGATAATTGTTGCTATCTGTGGGCAGTCTAATTCTGTTAGCGGCAAGCTCTAGGTCCAGAACAATTCACCTACTGGATTGGTACTTTACTGATTAGAATACTTTAATGAATTGATTCCGTACACGGCAAATCACCGATGCAACAAGAGCTTTCCTGATATTTGAGAGGGTTGTACCAAAAGGATATGCATTCAACGCATAAACATAAATACGACTAATAGGTTCTAATGAACTGTGATTTCCAAAATCAGCAAATTCAATCGTTCTCTTTTACATTTTTGCAACATGTTGGGTATTAAAGAAAGCAAATATTCATGAATGCATTTTAATTTAACAAAGGAATAGAACTGGGAAATACATTAAGTTTACTTGTATCTCTCCAGAATATTGAAATTTTGGAATGTTTACTGCCTATTAGTTCTAACAATCACAAATATTGATATATTACTCGTATATTTGTTTTCGCATTGACGTATTACTGGGACCATGCTTTATCTAGCCCGATTGTACCGAAGAAAAATCCAATAAAGCAGCCGCCTGCCGATAACTACCTAATTTTGGCGCCATAATGGCAACCACATAAGATAATTTATCGAGGACCAAATATTTCACCGAAAGCTTTTGTTTGCGCTGCGGTTCCTAAAGAAATATTAGCGGACCGATGCTAGTGAAAATTTGTCATCCCCATAACTTAGTTATAAAGTGAATAATATATGTATGTATGTTTCTATGTATATTTTCATGACTAGAAGAGGAAGCCCCTGTTTAGATTAGTTAACATTCGTAGTTATGGCTAAATATGGGATAATATTTACGTAGGCATTAGTATACGCAATTAAGTCGGTATTAACTAGAAATACATCCTTTCATAATACACTATTTAGTGCGTGAGTTTCTAATTAGATAAATGATAACATGGTCATTACTATTTTCAGGGGATCCTAAAATTATTATTCTAGCAAACTTTGAGCAAGCATTAGTTATTGAGTTTTCGTTGTAAAGCACTTCGTTTAAGAGACCTTTAGAATATTTACCACTAATACTGACATTTTAATGTCAAATACCTAAAAATGGTAGTTTAGTAGAGTAGGTCATTTTGTTTCTTGTTTTGCTTTTTTTTGCAACTTTTCCAGTTTTTGCTGATTAATACTAATTCCTTAAGATCTATCCATGGTATAATTCTTTGTTTTTACTAGATCACTCACATATTTTGTATACGTTAATAGTTGTCTATATACCTCTTTTATTCTTTCCTTGTTGTTGCCTGCCATTTTAACTAGCCCAAAGTCTGTTATTCTGTGTATGAGTTCAATCCATCCTACTTCAGTGTTTTTCTTATGTGATAGTTCTCTACCACAATTAGGTCAATTAAACAAGACTGGTATATGTGATAGTTATGTTTTCAGAACGTTTAGAAACGTTTTCGGAACACCTTCATCAGTGAAAATATAACTAGGTAAATGTATAAACAAACATATGTTTTTATTCGGGAACTATCAACAAAATAACTAATGAATAGGATTTCTTGATATGGAGGATATGTAAACAATTTTTTATATAAATTATAAATAACAAATTTAATGTGGAAATACACATGCAAACTATGAAAATACCTAGAAAAAACTTTATACCAAAAAATCTTTAACAATTCTGTTCAAGGACGAGGGAAAACCCGAATCAAAGACCTAGCCAAAGGTTTCCTTCTCAAGAAATGTAAATGTCATTTTAACAAATTGCTGTATACATTATTTAAATTTTGATCATCGGTTCTGAAATTAATAGTTTTAATGTTTTATTGTATATTTATCATTTGGTATATTAGTCTTTTTGATAATTTTTCTCTGTTTTTAATATAATTGTGTTTCTCTGGTACTATTACTTCCACAGACCTCATTTTAAATTACTGTCTATATAGCTTTTTAAGAAATTTCTTTCTAGTTTTATTTTTGTTTGTTGGTCACCAGAAATCGCCAATGGTGTCAAATTATCCCGGAAGCCATTTAGACTCCAGATACACTAAATGTCGTTCACGAGAAATTCAAGTCAGTATCTAAAAGTTACCTATAAGTAGACATTTGGTCCCTTCGTAAGAAGCATACATTGCTTTCTAATCCCCTACCTAAATTGCTGTAATCCAAATATTTCGATTTGATGCTTCTTGTTATTACAAAAAATACTTGATAAAATTTAAGGACAGGTTTCTCGTAGATTTGGAATAATTGAAGGCTAAAGTGGAATTTCTACACGACAAAGCCGACTCATTTGATGTTCACTTTAGAGTTAATTGATATATATCTTGTTGAGAGAATCTAGGGTACAACTGCAAGTATCCTACGAAATAGAATATTGGAACTTTAAGGAAGCTTATTAAACTACTTAGAAGTAATTTGAACTGTAATTGCAAGCAATTAAACAATCTGAGGTGAATAACTCAAATATTAAGCTGTGCTGAAATCTAGACAGCGATGAAAGTAAATCACAAAACCTACAAGGATATCAGCTTTTCAAAACACCAACTTCACAGTAAGTCATTGACCTTCTATACAGTAGCTTAGGAACCACACACTTGATAGAACAGAAATAACAACTTCTTTAAACAGTAAGGTATGGCGAAACTCACGAGAAATTAAACTAGGTTTTATTAAACAATATTTTGGTAAATAATGAAATGTACAATGGAGACGTGGCCTGAAATATCAGGAACCAAACAATTGCTAACGATGACCCACAGAGAAGGAATCACACATTTAACTACTCCACACTTGTGGAGTAGTTAAACTCTACTAATGAGTACTAAACAGAAAATGAAATAAACACATCCAAGAAATAGTAACAGGAGTAATGACAGTTTACAGAAGATATGCCATTCATTAAAAATAAGTAAAAATGTAAAGCAAAAAACAGAAAACTCTATGTAACTAAAAAGAAGATGAAGAAAAAGAAGTAAGGAAGGATTAGATAATTTAGAAAAATATGTGGGGTGCCACAAAATTATTAAATCCGATTTGACATAGGGGACTAATAATTGTTACCTGAGAGAAGATTTAGGATCCCATTGCTCTTTACTGATTTACAACTGAAAAAAAAAGAAGTCAAACCTAAAGTGGCTTGTACCAACGCCTTCACGAGGAAATTTGGACTTCGTTCGAAGACGGATGTGCGCTTTACTTTTGAAGAATTTAAAGTAAAATAACTTTAAAGTTGATAAGACATGGCACCACAAATTATCGTTAGCGCTACTACATTAAATATTATTGCGAGTACGCCCACACGCCGCAAAAGTTGATGGCAAAAGGTGCCCAAATGTACATAATAGTAAAAGCAGTC
The DNA here is from genome assembly GCA_038088585.1 of Chrysina gloriosa. Taxonomy (NCBI): domain Eukaryota; kingdom Metazoa; phylum Arthropoda; class Insecta; order Coleoptera; family Scarabaeidae; genus Chrysina; species Chrysina gloriosa. Next base: position 31,858,310 of record CM076088.1, on the reverse strand, counting down.
CGAGAAACTCTCGAGGAAAAGATTTCAATTCGTAATTAAATTAGAAAACTTACGCTCCCCACTTTATGCAAAAAACAAAAAAACACCCAGCATTGGGACACTCAAACTGCAAAGCAATAAGTAGATTAATTGGAAAAGAAACATTATACTTTAAATATAAAAATTTAACAAAAAGCAAATAAATAGGAAATGACAACTAAGGGATACGCCAACTGAAAAGCAAAGACAATTTAACCCACAATAGACAACAGGTTTCCTCCACGAATGGAAGATTAAATTTTAAGGAATTAATCATTAACTTAAAGAAATAATATGGATACACACAGAATATACAAAAACTCGTTCCAATAGAAGGATAATTAAATACAGTCAGTAAATAGACTGACTGTTCCAACAATCCACCATTAGACATTTACGAATAGTACAACTTAAAGTTAATGGTCATCAGGCCATCTATTATAATGACACAATTAAAGAAACGCATGTACAAGATCACATGTTTTATTAACCGTGATATATTAGACACTATTTAACACTTTAAATTCTAGGCTATGTGTGCGACTGAAAACCGAAAGCGAAACAAAGGATGTGAAAATTCTCCACAATAAATCCTAGTCCATCTGTCGTGAAAGAAATCTTTTGCTAGAGTTGTGTACTCTCGCACTATACGACGCAGTACGTCTTAATTTCTTCTCAACACAATATTACCAAATATGCATCGTTAATTACTTCAATAACGCCCACTTCATATCCACGGGGAATATTGTTTCTTAAGAAAAATCCGTGACCATCGCATGACACAATACACTCCACAAAGAGGCAAAAGTGGAATGATTCCTTCGACAGAGACTTTAATACTTCGAAATACGAAAACCAGATATCAATCAACAAAGCTCGGTAATCCTCCTGTTTTCCACATTACGCACTATCCCCCTTCCCTCTAACATCGCCGCACCCATGTAACATTTGGCAGGATGATAAATTTTACTTACGACTTTTACGATGTTCTTATGTGGAATGTGTTTCACGGAAGCAAACGGAAATTTTCTACCGGAAATGTCAACATTTTTGCGTAGCTAACCCGACAATACAAACCCCAAAGCGATAACCAAACTAGACAGGAAAGGTTGCCTACCCGACGGCAAAGAAAACGGCAACATATAGAAAGGAGAAACCTGAATACTACATCATCTAACGCAGGAATGGTTCTGTTTGCAGGTATTACAAGCGAAACAATACTTGATTCGAATATCTTACCATCGTAAGAGGTTATAGCTGTAGAAACCAGATTTTTATTTCTAAATTAGATCCGTCTACGAAACGTAGGAGCAGAGGGTATGTGAATTGAAGAAACATAAGACAGAATTTGTGATATCGAACCACCAATGAATTAAAGCAGAAATAAGATATATATATAATATTGCCGATACTATAAAATATAAACATGGCTGCGGAAAAGGAGATTCTGCCAACCTGGAAGATATTGGAGACAATCAAGTGCGCTAGGTAATAATAGTAAAGGCGGGGTGTCAGACTTGTTACGTGATTTTTATGATGATATTACAAGAATATACCGAGGTATTAATTGAACCACACTAAAAATCAGGAAATGGCTGCTTTAGGTGAGGTAGGAGGGCCGACAATACGGAATATGATTATTGATGTGGTTAGACTGAATGGAATAAACTACAACATCCCACTCTTACAACACCGAATTTAGGAGAAGCCAAATATCCTCAGTGGAAGAAATAATAAAGGAAGGAAAGTATCAATTGCGGACTTTGGCTCGCAATGCTCTGAGAGGGCAGCACTTCCCCAAATCACTCCCGACACTAACATTTCTTCTATTAATTGAAACCCGAAGTTGACGAGTGTTGCCTTGCTACATTTATATTTTCTCTCGTTAAGGTAACACCTTGGTGGTCGAAATACTTATTTGAGTTTTCTCATATTTAGTCTAATAAGTCGCCGGGACCATTTGCTTCATATAACGGTCTAACAGGACAGTAGGAAATTAGCAATTTACTATGAAATGCATAAATAAATTACTGTTTATCCCTACCATGCCCATTTCAAAAGTACCTCATCTTGAATGGGAAAGTCAAGAGTAAAAAGTACGATGCATCACAGATGAACCTTGGGTAACATTTACTTACTCTACAAGACAGACTTTATTATCTTACGCGTCATAGCAGGCTTTGCATTGAAAAAATACTCTTCTTTGATAAAAGACCATGTACCACTCTCGGATCTTACGTGTGGTTATTCCTCGTGAATTTCTTTCTTCATCCGTGAAATTTTGCGGAAACTAAATTGATAATAAAGTCAGCATCTATGTACTCAACAATTTTTCCAAATTTTTAGATAACTGGTAAGGTGTCAATTTAAGATATTTTAAGTAAATTTCGATTGTCGCGTCGTTGGAAGCATTGGAAAGGCTAAGAAGCCTGAAATGTTAGTGCTTGGCCCTTTGACCATATACCACAAACAAAAGAAGTATATACACACCCTTGCAGATTGTTGCTCTTTATTACCAATACAGAACTTTTATATTTTTATTCAATTGCCTTTACATTTATTTTTAAAAATATGCGTAAAATATGAATTAAATATGCGTTTTTGTCAACAACTGCAATGTGCGATAATCGAGCGCAGGTTAACAGATAAAGCGGTGCGGGCATTTGAACTAATGTACCTACTGGTACATATCTCTTTGTTTTCAGCTTTTTTATTCTTAAGTTTTCTTTAATTTATAGGTTACTACTTCATAGATTGAGAACTATTCTACATTCATTTCGTATTTCAAATTCGCTTCCAACTTTGGCGACATATCAAAGACTAAATTTGATTCGATTTACTCCTAAAGGTAATTTATGCCGCCACGTACAACTACCGCCAAATTGTTATAACTAAGAAACTTTACACTCTACTGATTCCGAAGTTAGGCCAATTTGTAAGTTTTCGAGTTGAGGCGATTGCGTAGGATGCAAAAGCGCAAATAGTTCTATTAGAAGAACTGACTGGTGGTTGCGAGAGTAGGTGATTGTTTGATTAGGTATCATTGCTAAATGTAAAGATATTCCAATGCCTCTTAATATATTATAAGAGGTTTCTCGATTAGTTCTCCAAAATTACCTGTAGACGCTCACATGTAGGAGTTTACAAAGCAAGTCTGATGCTTACAGTAAGTACCCGCGACTACAAGGCAAAGCGGAGCGTGGCTAATTTGGTTTGGTGCGGTGATTGAATTCGAGACCTCGGCGAATATGCAATCTTCAAAGGAAATAGAACACCCCGAATCTCGCTTATTTATTCCGGGACTCTATTGTTTCGTGTGGTGAACTAATTTAAAGTTTATAGGTTAATTACTAATTAAAACTCGCATTTATCTTCGCCCAGGAAATGCTGCCGAGTTCTTGCTCGCAAATAGTAAAGATGCAGGAAACAATAATTCCCAATAATGGCCACTTCGAAATTGGTATTTCTCTAATTTATCCTATTGGGAACGTATACGAATACGTAGAACAATGTACAGAGTAGAAAAGCTTATTTCGAGTTCTATGAAGTTTTATTTAGTTGTATTCTGAATGGTGAAAGCCGTGGGGTTTCCGTTTGAGTTTCATATTGAACGACTTTAATTCCACACCACTCCAGAAAACCAATTTATTAACTAAATGCCCACGTGTAATTTATTTTTACGTCAGAAGTAATAATACTGGAAATGCCATTCCGGAAAACTCTAAATACGTTCTCTGACCACAAGGTGGAGCACATAGGTAACAGAAAACGTTCTTATTTAAGTATGGTTAACAATACTTTTAGACAATCATACGCCATCAACTTACTAATCGATACAGTATCGTTTTAGAAATCGACGCCATCATCTACATTATTGGTTCCAATTTGCAGGCAAATTTCAGACTATCTTCTAAACCAATTTGCATAGAGGGGCAGATGATTTCATAACTCTTTTCAAACGTTATTCGAACGCTATCAGTCAACTCGCGGGCGTATTATTTCGCTTGTGACAGCCTTTGAATTTTACGATTGAGATCAAGAAATAATACTCATGTCAGTAGTATTTCCAATTTCCTATTCACGGTTTAAGTAATTATTGTAATATCTTACCACATATTATTTCTTTTTATTACAGTAAAATGTCTCAAGTCAAAACACGACAAACGACGACCTGTCCTGTGTTTGTTTTACCAGGAAGTTACCAGTATCTCAATTTCCAACTTATAATGACGTTATGAAAAATGACCTATTCATTAAATATAGTTAGGCTAAATATAATTAAAGCTTGATAAAACAGCAAAAGAGCCGACCGTTCATGACATATCCGAAACATTGGCACAGGAAGTTTTAGAAATTTGGCAAAAAGCATCGCTGCCAACTGTCAGCTTTAGGAGAATATTAAAACTTATTCGTTCCAACCATGACAAATATAGAAGCTTAATGAAATCTTATCATGGCCGCCAAACACACAAAAATTACCAAGAAAAGATTAATAGATTTATAACTGAACTTGACGTTTGCAGTTGCAAATGCAAACTCATCTCAAATTGTACTTGTTTAAAAGACAGTCGTGTAACCAAGGATGAAATAAATTTCTTACTCGATCAAAGAACAACAAGAGAAATTGTGATAGGCGGTATAGATGTGGTTGCAATTATGAAAAATAATAAATAATAATTTTGACAAACCGTGCTGTTCTCGTTCTTTACCTGATACGTTGATAATCGAAAGCAACAGTTCAAGCGATAGCGTAGTCCCTTTCTTGAAACGCCAAAACAAACAGTTGCGCCGCCACCAAAAACAAAGAGATTAAATTTACCATCATTAGCCCTTGCCTGCGATCGTACTGGAGTCTCTGACAGAGCCGCTGCCATTATAGCTTCTTCTGTGTTAAAATATGTTGGCATTATTTCATCAAACGATCCAATTGATGTCATTGATCGTTTAAAGTTGCGCTGTGAAAGAACTAAAGTCAGAGCAGCTTTACAGGATGGAGATCGCAAGAAAATCCTACGCGGTATGTATTTTGAAGGCGAAAAGGATAAAACTTAGATTAGTATTCAGAAGAAAGACAAATTTTGCAGAAAAAGAGTACTAGAAGACCATTATGTGATTTTATCAGAGCCAGGAAGCGACTATTTCGGGCATGCCACGTGTAACTTGGGAACTGCTAAAGGTATAGATACTATACTAACTCACTTGAAATCCAAATCGGTGAAACTCAGTGAAATAGTTGTTGGTTGCGATAGAACAGTAGTAAACGCAGGCTTTAAAGCTGATATTATTCGTTTTGTGGAAGAAGAACTTAATAAACAATTATAGTGGTTTATCTGCTGGTTGCATTCCAATGAATTACCACTGCGACATCTGTTGTTACGTTTGCACGGAAAAACTACAGGGTCTGAAAGCTTTTCAGGTGCCATTGGATTTCAATTACCAAAATGTGAAACAATGCCAAACGTAAAATTCACCGTCATTCCGACAATATTACCTGAAATTGATTTGAGTGATTTGAGTACCGACCAAAAACATCTTTACGATATTATGACTGCTATCAACACTGGCGTCTTTTCTTCAGATTTAGCTAATATTGAACCCGGATCTCTCAACCATTCTAGATGGCTTACTACAGTAAATCGAATTCTAAGATTATATACAACTAAACCGGACCCCGAAGAAAAATTAGTGATATTAACCACGTACGTGATGAGAGTTTATGGTCCGATGTGGTTTACAATAAAATGTAATCCCTCGTGTATAAACGGAGGTAAGCACCTATGACAAACAATTAGTCTGAGTCGCTATTTGAACGCCGATTTGAAGAACATCATTGGCAAGGTAATCCAACGAAATGGATATTTCGGTCACCCAGAAAATCTTCTTATTGCTATACTTGGAGAAATCATACGAGATCTAGCATGTCGACGAATTTTAAAAGCAAAAACTGAGAAAGCTCCAGCACCTCGAATGTTTAAAGTGCCTTCATTTAGTATCGATACTGAAGATTATACCGACATTATGACGTGACGAGACTGTGAGATAACTGAGCCACTTCTGACTTTAAATATATTTGATGAAGACCATTGTCAAAGGCGGTTTCGGCACATGTCAGAAAATTAAATATGTTCCATGCCACCCCTAAGCCGTAGAGCGCTGCATCAAAGTGGCGACAAAGGGTTTGCATTTTTAATAAATAAAAAATAAGTAACCAAAAACACTCTTTTAGTTATTGGATTCCTAAGTTATTATTATGTATTTCACTTTATAGTAGACCTAACAATACAGAAAAATATTTATATTCAACATAAACTAAAGTTTATAACGTGTCAGATAGTTTGATGACAATATGAAAAAATAGGGATTTTTTTCTGATTTCTGATTGTGTTGGGGCCCCTCAAAACATCAAGACAAGTAAGTAATCTTTCGTACGTTTAATTTACTCATTGAAAGGCAACTTTATATCGTTATACCATTGAAATAAAAAAGAATTTATTCATACATTATAGCTTCACCCTTAATGTACAACTTTACTGCCCCATTGGTGAAAAACTATTGGGTTCAGCTGTGGGGTAGAGGCAGACAATTTGACTTACAGAGGTTCCAAAATAAGGTTTTAAGAATCATAATAATGAGTTATGGTTTGCTCCAAATGTTACTTTAAAAAGTGACCTAAATATACTTTAAGAGTGCCTATAATATTTCCTTATTTTTCTTAATAGAATAAAATTGTAGATATATTTGCAGCCATAAAAATATTAGCTTCTGTGTTATTATATTTGAACAGAATGAATTGTCGAGAAGTAGTGAAGAACCCTTCATTACAAAGTAGTTAATGTGAATATTGAAAATGCAGAACAAAACCTGAAAAGAGCAATAATGACCCATTCATCAGAATATATTTTCTAGGAAGAGTAGAAAAAATTGCAGGTATGATATTGCGTAGCTTATCCAAAGCAAAATAACTGTAAATCGATCGAAAAATTGAAATACAACTAAAATTCCGTTAAGTTAATACATAAGTATAAACCAAATGCTAAAGCAATTTAAAGAAATGTATATTTTAGTATCTCATACAACTGTTCTAAAAGACATTAAGATATTATTTTTAATTTTAAGGATATTAGGCGTTTTATCGATGGACTACCATTACCAATAACTAACTAAAAGTGAAATATTTTGCAAAAACAATATAATTCGACAGGAGTTATCAAAAATCTGTTAAAACTTTTGAGCCCCATACTTTTAAAGCGTTAAATAAATTCTTATGAAAATCGAATTTAACAAACCGAACGCCGCAGATTTACCCAAACGATATTTCAAAACACAGAACGCGTTAAGTTCGTATAAATCAAACTGGAAATCCAATTTGCAAAATCCACTTCCCACCTTTTCGACAAAAAATCCCCATCTCCATTGCCTTTGAGAGGACAAAAGACACTCCATTTACATATATATCGCCCTTATAGAAAGGAACTGGCGGATAGTTTCACTGTTTCGTTAGAATCGGAAATGGATATGTAAAGGTTTGTAAAGAGGGCGCATATTTTATATACGAAGGGAAGGAGAGTAGATTTAAGTCAGGGCGAAAAAGCGGCCCTCTCTTGATATAACCGTCTCATGAATATTTTTTGTTCGACCGCGCTCATAAAAGGTCCGAGCACGCATGTGGATCCGAGTACAGAACTAGTCAAAATGAAGAGTTTGTCACTTGCGATCCGTACATCAATCATGGTCCTTTGCAGCGTCGTCTTTTGGTCTAGGATGTTTCCAAAGTTTTATCCCTTGTTTGATTAACATGCACTTTACATTTTTAAATATTGTTCCGATAACGAATTTATGAAAAGGTATTATGATTTCAAGAGGATACTTTTATGCGAGTTCGCCAACTGTTAGAACTGTTACTGTGACAATTTTTTGATTGTTTAATTTCAGTCTGATGATGCTATGGAATAAATAACGCAACGTCACTTCATGTACTAGTGGGTCTAACTAATCACACTTTTACTATCCGAGACCACGAAGAAAGAATTTTAATTAATTTATCTTAACATGCTCTCAAAATGTATTTGCCCATCAAATAGATAATCAAAATCTATTTTCTTCAGTAGATTTTGGCAGCCAGCAACATAATAATGGCAATAATTTATTGTCTCTAGTTAAAGCGTTGGCATTGTAACAAAACAATTAGAATAAAAACAAATGGCTAAAAATTTGACCATAAGACCAGAGAGTAAGTGCTTTGTCGATATAGATAATATATAAACAAAATACAAAATAAATACCTAAATAGGTAAAATAGTGAATGACAAGCAATTTTTATTTTCATAAAAACATACCAAAAAAATAAGCTGTACTATGTATATAGTGTGTGTCATCTGGTAGTTGCCAAATATTATCAGTTGACATTACTTTATTACATTACATTACATTATTTTTATTATTTTAATATTTATTTCTATGTGCATTATTATAAATGCAGATGGGAATTGAAGAACCTGAAAAGGTCTCTGACATTTTAAATATGTATATCCTCTACTTTGGATTATGCCGATGCATAACAATTTAAGGAAATAAACAGTCGCGGATATACACTTATATGACTAGCAGTTGACGCTTTCACAAAATATATTTAACTTTATGCTTGCAAATAAGAAGAAACGATGAACAATTTGATAAATTATTTTCAAATATACATAAGAAATATAAATAAAACACATATACTACTACACTTTGACATCTGATTCCCGATAGAGCCACAACATTTACCTCCGCTCAGAGTTTCTAGAAAATGAATGTGTACGTTACAGTTTGGTAGAGCCATGGTAGTGCAAATAAGCAGAAAGGTTAAATCAACCATTAAATTCCATTTTATCCAAATTAGCTGATGACCCTAAAAATGAGACAAATTCTTGTGGGATTTGCAGACAGCAAGATATTATAGTATGCCGGAAAACAGGATAAAAGCCAAGTCGTTTCGTTTTTGCTTGAACGATAAGATCCTATGACTAATGCTGGAGAAATAGAAAGAACGCGGTAGCATGAATATTCCTGTTACAGTTACCAGCCGGCCCCGTCAAAGTTTCAGGGAACCTGTATTGTGTGCACGTCGAACGGCATCAACAGATGATTGTACTGCAGGTAAATTTCTATTCGTTCTATTCTATTTTTTCAAGAGCGCGCGGAGTTTTGTCCAGATTCGAGGTAAGCAAGTACCATATCCACTAATTACGCATAAATTACTTAATACACACGTAGGTGGGACAAAACTACGCACTAAATGTGACCTAACCTATCCTACGGTAAAAGCGTTTACTTGTAAATGATCCGAATATCATATCCATTATCCCTGCTTACTATTACTAAAATTATAACATTCCAAGTTTCGCAAGGGCGTTAGTTTATAATAACGATGCATAAGCTGAAAATACGCTTCATGTCTAAAGTGTAAACAATTTCCAAATGTTCGGGTTAAATACTGGTTAAATTTCCTCACCAATTATAGATATATATATAAATTTGGGGGTTGATTGATTGATTAGAAAGCATTTGGTCTCAAAGGTTGTTGGTTTAAAATCCCTGTAATATATATGTCGAAAATATGCGGGGCCGTAAAACTCCACGTAACTCCTGCCATTAACAAGACGCCTCTTCAATACTTCAATATACTTGATACTTGGCTGACATTTTACAAGCTCTTGTATTTTTTAAATTGTCTACATTCGCTTTGATCTTCCAGTCACATATTCATAGTTCTTCGAATAGCATACCATACTATGTAACTTTCAAATGTTAATTAATTGCGACATTCCTGTTATAATAGAAAAATATTTTCTCTAAGAAATTTTGTTTTATTTGTTACGAAATTTCTTCTATTTTAACTTGGTGCACAAGGTGTAAGAAAAGCGGGGATATGGGGTAAAAGTAAGTCGATAAATGTGAAAAAAATGAAAATTCGGATAGCCTATTTCAATTAAACGTTAAAATTATACCTAGCGAATTTCCTAAATGCAGTCTATTGAGAATACATTTCTTATACGATGCTATCGCTTCGCTATGGTCCTAGATGACATACGTTAAAATGTTCCCACAACAGGCGCCCTGGCCTGCTAAAGAGGTAACAAATTACTCGATAATGTCTTTAAGTAATCAAATTTAAATGAAATCTGCATTGGATGTTTATCCCATCCGAGGTTATTATAGATATCCCCGGACAACTGCTGGCGTTTATATTTGCATATACGTCTAAATGCCAAACATTCAGGGATTTCTGATCTTTTCCATAAGAAAATTTAATACTAAATTACATATATGTACCTTGAATTATACCTAGTTTTAACAAGTCGTGCCATCTTGGCTTAATCTGTTTTACTTGATGATTTTTAACAATATTTTAACATCTGAGGTACACATTTGTGCACCACTCTTTTCTATGATTTGAAATAAAAATAAAAGTAAAACATCAAATGAATATTTAATTGTACCCCAAAGAGTAATAATAGTGTATAAAAATATACAAGAGCAATATATTAATGTTCAGGTCTTAAGAGGTTAAACTGAAATCTCAGTTCATTGCATTCTTTAAATTGACACCCCAAAAATTACCTGTGGCAGTCAGTATATTAACATCATTTCAGTGTATGCGCTTAACAATTTCCACAAGCTACTATTTATAACTGATAAATTTAAAGACTGGAAGGAAGCAATTGTTATGTAACAATATTAGGCTAAACTGATATCATTGTTGCTACTGTCTCCTATCCTTTTGCAGAAAGACAGTTTTTATTATAAGTTGTATAAAGCTTGAAGATTTCAACTTTCGGAAAAAAATGATTTACAGGTAGGAGTTTTTGTCACTTATGTATATAAATTGTCTGCCTTATGCTTCGTATGTCACCGATATACAAGCTATTTTTCTCCCTTCACACAAGCAGATCAAGTTTCACTAATGACGACGTCCTCGACAATAGAGAAAGCAATGCACTAAAGGACATGCATCCTCCTTAGTGGTAACTACATGACATATAGAATTATTGACGTTGGTGTAAAAAGGAGAAACGTGTTACGGTGAAAGATTTAACGTTCATTACCATGTATCTTAAACGAGTGCTAAAAACTTCTAGTGATCGTTTACCTCGTAGGTGGAAATTTCTTGCAAAAAATCGTTTAATTGGTTTTTTAAGCGTCTGTAGCTTTTTTGCTTTACGTTGTCGATTACATCATCGATATTAGATATTGTTTTTCAATAAATGACGATGTGTTAAAAGATATGATGTAAACTAATGGAGCAATGGAGCCACTGCCTAATTAAAACAAAGGAACTATAAATATATTGTTTTCGTTCCCTATATACTTATAGATCTGAAGAAATTCTGCCAGTTCCTTCCAATATTTTACAACTCCTAGTTTAACAATGGATCATTAAGGACGCCACCAAGTTCTTCAATAGTTAGAAAAGACATGGATGAATATATACCTACATACTATTATTAATTAGAATAATTAGCACTTATCTTTAGAACACAATTGCCGCAATGTATTACAGAGAATTTCAAACATCATTAGAATAGTTATAAAAATTTCTGATTTTTCTCCAAAGTAGATCGTAACTTTCGCCGTTCGTCGAGATCACGTGTCCATAAGAAACACAGGCACTAAAGGTATTAGTTTCCAAGAAAGGCGAAGTCGCACCGAATAAGAAAGGGGTCGATTTAATGAGGTATCCCAAAAAGTGTACTATTCGATTACAGTAGAAGCTTGTAAATTTAATCATTGAATTTGTGCACGGAAGAAGCAAACGAATGGGTGGCAAACAATAGCGGAGCACATTACTGGTTATATTGATTGAATGTAATTTCGGCTAACACGGACAATACAAGGGAATCCCTTATATGATTCAATTCTTTTAAGGTAAGTTCCAACAATTAGCGCTGATTCACAAAGCAATTTACAGTAATCAACTCAGGGATACCTTTTGAGAATATGTGCGCTATTGTTGGAAATAATTTGGAAATGGAATGTCTAGAATTAGTGCAATCTTGAACTAAATCATAATATTGTTGTTTTAATCTACACTACAATATGTACATTTAAATTTACACGAATACTCAAACTTGATCTTAGATCCGTTGAATATTTACTAGCTTAAAGCATTAAAACCGTTGAACGTTAAGTATATGTATTTACACCAAATTGAATTACATATATGAACAAATAGGCAACGATCGACAGATGAGTACATCTTCGGGCTAAGAAAGTTGGACGTTTCGTGAATAGGAAGAATTTATCGGTTTGGTAATTGGATGTTGCGGACTTATCCCAAAAGTTAAACCGCATTTTTCGTTTGATATGAAATTATTTCATTCAGTAATATATTGGCCACTTTTATCAATAGCTCTTCGTCTTTTTTACAGAAAGCGCCGTAAATTCAAATTCATAAAATTTCACCTTCGGTTCCAAACACAAAATCGAAACAAGTGCGATGTACGAGCATTATTAAAGCTTCAAAAACAAATTAGCAAACGAGATCAATGACAATGCATTATAATAATAATGAAACGCCTTTTCGATTTCCCAATTCTCTTGGCTTCCCTTAAATGGCATTGTTTAGTTTAGGTAGTTAAATACTCACTTCTGAATTGATTATATGGTTGGATGATAAGATCTCAAAGAAAATATTATATTCAGTTTTCTACTAGTATTATTTCTGTGACATAAGAACATCCAAAACTGACGAGGGTAGGAGAAGTGGATAAGTCGCGCGTAGCCCGGCACGCATAAATCAAACAACGTAGGTTCTAATGGGACAAGGCCACCGTCTTGCAAAATTGAAGAAGACACCACAAAGAGAAAAATAAAGAAAGAAACTTACATATTCATTTATATGTGGCAATAACAGCTGGTACAATAAGCAAACTAACGGCAGCGTTGAAGGATGTGGGTCCAAATTTTAAGGAAGACAATATCGCAGAAAGGATGTGATCTGTTAAACACTAAAGCACTAAATAGTTCGAAAAGTCAAACTTGAAGTTACGTAAAAATCTTACTAATCGATATGTCGTATTAAGACCAAACAATTAATAAATCTTGGAAAAGACACCTCTTATAAGGATTACGCTGAGGATCGACTACAAAAATTCAATGAATGACGAAAGCAGTCCGAACAGCAAGTCAAAATATGACCTGCATGAATCAAGATCCTCTCAATGCACATGTTAAATTATCACGATCCGGTTGGGTTGTCTCTTTGATTTGATCATTGTAAATAAGACGATATGAGCAATGTTTAGCAAATAATATACGGGCAATCAATTGATACAATTTCATTGCCGAAAGACGATTAAAATAATAATAATAATGATAATAGTCATAATATTATCTTTAGAGATACACACGAATGTGGAGATGACTTTTATTTGAAAAACCACTACTTCGGATTGCTTTGACCATAAAATTTCTCCGTCAATACAATCTTAGCTCATTCTTGCATCATTTCACACAAATGTGTTCATTCTATTGTACCGTCCATATCCTTCTCTCAAGTTAGTCAGTAGGTTGAAATAGTGTTGAGATAATCATTTTTGCCCATGGCAATCCCATAATTAAAATCAGTTGGTGTCTGAATGTACATAAAATATTGTATAAAAATCGGTTTGCGTATTCTTGAAGATTCCGAGGCGATATCTTAAGAAACTTCGTTTCTGTCTTTGCAACTTTATATGGCACCTTTGCTATAATTTTCTCAATTCATTTTTGTAAATTTCTAAGACCTGTTTCCCTAAAATAATTTTCAAGTACCTGCAAAGTAACATTACTAAATTTAATATTTTCTGCATTTAGTGGTAAAAAATACTGTTTAGAAATATCAATTGTGGGTTCAGTTACTTACCCACATATGTCCACTATTTCCATACAATCTTTAATAGGTTACGGTGCGGTTTCAATTTTGAACATTTCTATCTTACTCTAGATCTAATGGTCCAAGTGAAAGCGAATTTAAATCACCAATGCAACTTTCGTCAATTTCATCCCTTTCATCCATCAATATAGGAGCATTTTCCATTTTTGGTTTTTCTTCAACACTTAATATACAACCTCGCCTGTCATCGTACGCACGTAGATTCATCTATGTCCTCTTTTCTGTCACATCCGTCATGCTCCGCGCAGAAAGTCTAGACTCTAGAGCATGGTTGCACAGACTTATGAAGACTAGGGGCCACTCGGGCAAATCATGAACTGATGGCGGGCCGGCCGCCAGAAGTATAGGTAATTAAAGACAATAAAGAATTGCGTGGCACTGCATAGTGCTTACAATCTTTTTATATTTGGCTCAAATTTACTTTTAGCAACACGTAAAACTGCTTCCAAACTTTCATTTGCAAGGCGGTTTCGATTTTTTGTTTTATTATTATTTAGTATTGAAAAAGTTTGTTCACATATATAGGTAGAACCAAATAAGCTGGCACATTTCAGAGCGTTTATGCGCAACTTTTCGCGCATATTTTTATCAATGCTGCGGTAAAAGTTCAGCAAGTCTCCTTCGTTGAATTTGTTGCGTAAATCTTGATCGTTTTGAATGTCGATAATTTCTAACTGCATTGACTCTGGCGCATTTTCAACTGAAATCGTGAAAGGATTGCTGAATATGTCCAACAGAGGTTTCACTTTTTAAACTCCGAAAATCTGTCTTGAAAAGATTGAATCAAAATATCTAGCTTTTCTACATAACTGAAATTAATCGCAGTTTTGTTGAATTTTTCAGCCATTTTCTTATAATTCGGAAAATGATTGTAATTTCCAGAATTCAATTGAGATCTGAAAAGTGTCAGCTTGCATTGAAAGGATGATACATGAGCGTAGAGCTGGGATATCAGTTGATTTTTGCCTTGAAGCCGTGTGTTCAAGACATTCAAATGATTTGTAATGTCAACTAAAAAAGCCAAATCACACAACCAATCAGGATTTTTAAGTTCCGGGACATCCCTTTGCTTTTCCGCCAGAAATATTCCAATTTCTTCTATTAAATTTAGAAATCGTTCCAGTGTCAATCCACGGCTTAGCCACCTTACTTCTGTATAATACAGTAAATCTCCGTATTCGCTTTCGATGTCATCAAGGAATTGTTTGAATTGTCTTTGATTGAGTCCTCGTGATTTTATGAAATTTACAGTCGAAACTACCACTTTCATGACATTTTGAAATTCAATTTTTTTAGAACAGAGGGTTTCTTGGTGTATAATGCAGTGAAACTGCATGAGATCTTCAGCGTTTCCTTGCAGATGCTTTTTCAGTAAAGTAACTAGCCCGGAATTGACACCAATCATCGAAGGAGCACCGTCAGTCGCAACTCCCGATAATTTTGATAAGTCCAAATCAGTCTTTGAACACTCATCCAAAAGTACATTGAGTATATCAACTCCTTTGGTTTGACCTTTCAATGAACACATTCCGAATAACTCTTCTAAGACTTCAAAATCTTGAGTAACACCTCGTATGAATATGAGAAGTTGAGCTGTGGAACTAATATCAGTGGATTCGTCGAGTGCTAATGAAAAAAATTCAATGATCTTATTTTTTTCAATTAATTGTTCCGCAATATTACCTGACAAAGACATAATTCGTCTTTGGATAGTCATACGATTCAGTTGAATTTTCTCAAACTTTTTGCTGCTTCTGGACACATTTTCTTAGCGGCAATTTCTATGCATTCTTTTACAAAATCGCCATCATTGAAGGGGCGACTTCGCTTTGCTATCATTCGAGGAATTTCATAACTAACTTCTGTAGCTGTTTCTGAATCTTGAATGGGTTTTGTAAACATAGCTTGCTGACCAATAAGCTCCCGTTTTAAAGACAACATTTTTTGCTTTCTTAATTCGCCTGTAAACTTGGTAAAAGAAGGATGCTGCGTTTCATAGTGCCTTTTTACATTATATTCCTTTGCAATCGCAACAGAATTCTTGCAAATTAAACAAACGACTTTGTTATGCGACCATACAAAAGTATTTCTCAGTCCAAATTTCTTGAAACTGCCGATTTTCACCTTTAACCTGACGTTTTTTACTAGGTCCTGGCTTCTCCATGTTGCGTTCTAATCCTGGCTAGGATTAACGCAGCACCTAAAAACAATTACAGTACCTACTTAAATTACCCATTCTTTTTTAAATTATCAAAAATAATTGATTAAATTCCTCAGAAATTTTAAGATTTTTATACAGATTTTATATCTGAAATAATGACGTAATTATTACAGTTAGAGAAATTCTGATAAAAATAGTAATTTCTTTGTTTTATTTTAATATTTGGCCAACATGAAAGCTAAATTTGATTAAAATTGATTAAATAGGTAGGGAAACACTTATTAATAACTGAGTTTTACTTACGATTTCACAACACAATTATACACGGCACTTGACGGGTTAACAGGAAATCTACGTTGAATGTGGATCAAAATATATGACACCGGCTAGTCGAGTTAAAATCTACACTAGAACTATTGCCTCCCCAAAACACTATTAAACTGCACTTATTCTCAATCACTTATTACTTCGCTTTGTATTTTCGCGCTTATTTCTTCCTGTAGACATTTCACTCAAATTAAAACCGAACTGTCGGTCGCTGCGGTTAGCGTGGCTTTTATACCGCGCATACGACTCTGGAAGCTTCGTGTATCTACTCGTACCTACGCGAGCAATCGGGAATTCGGGACTATTGCTATCTCGCTTGCCCACACCGCGCTAGAAAATTCTTGATTTCTCTACTATTTTGAACTTTATATAAAGGCAGCAAGCGATGTTACTTGACTTAGCATTTTTGGGCGCTAGATTCAAATAGCGCGCGCGCGAGATTCAAATTACTTTTCGAACATATTTTTTTGGTTTTATTCTGGAATAGAATTAAATATTCTTCGAATGTACGAGAGTATTATTTTTGCTGTCGGCGGGCCACCAGTATTCGACAGGCGGGCCGCATGCGGCCCGCGGGCCGCGGTCTGTGCATCCATGCTCTAGAGTATATTCGCGATTTCAGACATGTGCAACACAGCAAACAAACCTAGTCTATCTGTATGGTTCTTGTAAACATTATTCTGTACCATAACAATATTGATCCAAAATTTCAGTGATACATTGAAAATTCAAGTTTTACTAATTTTGCATACGTTATGTGGAATAAACAAGCCAGTTCAAGTAATACTACGTAAGATTAATCCCTGAACAATGGCCTTCCAGAAAAAAATGTTTACTTATTCCTTCTTTAGTCACCTTACTAGAAATGTTTTCTAGCTAATCTAATTTTCAAACTTACAATGTGCTTTGTAGTTTTCCAATATAATCTCAATGTAATTGAATATACCTATCCTAACGTGCAGCTAATTCTTTTAAACCGTCCTCCAAGAACTCTTTTCGAGTTTCTGAAATTCAACTATTTATGGCAAATTTTACCGCACATACGGTTTAAAATTCAATACACTTTAGTAGTTCTTTCCAATTTGGGAACAGACAAAAGCCGCTGGGAGCCAGGTGTGGCAAATAGGGTGGATGTGGAAGCACTTTGGAGGGCAGTTTGTATCAAAGATTATCTTACCCTGTTGCAATAACGGATGGTTATACACTTTCCCAAGCTTCTTCTCGCAAAGAGTTTCTGTCCTGGTACCAATAGTCTTGATACACAGCGGTCTGAAACCTTGTCTAACCACAAACGATAATGTAAAATCTCGCAAATCTATCGTGTACCTATTCCTATACTACCACCAATTTCACGAATAGTTATTCGCCTAGTACCTTTCGGTAGGTTCTCCACGACAGCAAGGTTTCTTACATTTACGAAGGTTTCGATTCTGCAAACTCTGCAAGCACAGCACAACCTTTTAAATATAAAGAGGGTAACAGCTCTTCGATTAAGTCTGCAGAAATACGTTCGTATCAGTCAGGAAGTATGTCTAAACAATATTGCACGAAACGCTACTTAAATGTGTTAAAATTTGTGTCTGACCAATAGTGTGACCTACAAAATTTACGCAATTGAACTAGAGCCAAATTCCTACAAGGTTTGAAACATTTCTCTTAGATAAATCGTTTTATCTTCAAATTACTTCAGTTTTCATCAATTACTCTAATCGAAGTTCTTTTTCTATAACCTAACCTGTTCCATCAAAAGAATATATTTTCTGTAGTGTTGGTTAACTATTTTCTTCAACTTCGCAATAAAGCTTTTGCTATAAACTATAAAGTCCATATTCCACTCACGATAGAGATAATGATAGCACCAGTCAATGTGGAATCTTGAAACGTAAACGAAAACTTGACTACTGTCCACAGACCTAGTGAGGAAGGTTCATAACAATGAGCCTAATACAAATTTGGAGATGGCTCGATAAGATAAAAATTTAAGATATTCAGTTATAAATATAACGAAATAAAAACTAGAACGAAATGAAACAACAAGCATGAAATTGTGACAGTGAACGGATAAAACGAAATAGTACAGCAATTATTTAACGCTAAACAAAATAGTTATTGTAAACTACATTTGAGTTATAGCATCTGCATTCATTATTATCGAACTCTACTGCTTAAGTAGCTATTACCAAACAAACAATATATAGGTTTGGAAACTGCGATGTCCAGAGATATCTAAATTTCTTTAATGGAGTTTAGGTGGTCTTAGTTAGAGCCACTTGTTGCGCCCGATATTGCTTTGTTGATATGAATATAAATAATAACAACTGGTAATATTTCTAACAAATAATGAAGTACAATCATTGACGTTCGAATGGATCTCGAGTTAAGTTTTGGGCGTATTGAATTTTCCCTAACAGAAATAAAAACCCCTTTTATTCCAAACTTCCATAATTAGGAAAATAAAGTTCGGTGAAGGCGAAGTGTTTCCAAGGACTCCACGGCAAATCGAATTGATTGGGTGAGTTGTTGACGTCTGTTTTTATTACCTGTTTCGTTTCTCTGATGGTAATTTCTTGGTTCGTTCCCGCATTATTGTAGCTATACGGGTGTACGTATAAAAATAATGAAGAGGTAAGATAAATAGAACACTGTTGTTGCAGAGGATATTTCACACAGGAAAAGCTACCTGATTTTTAACGCTCAATTGGGAAACCTGCGTTAAATGAGGCGCATCATGTTGAACATATTCTTTTTCTCAGGGGAAATCGAAAGCTGCGCTTGTATTTTTCTTCGTGTGTATATTACAAAAAAGAATCCAAGATTTTGTCAATAAATAATCCTAGAATTTGATTCATGATGAAATATTTTGGCAACAAAAGTTTGACAACAAACCTTCATCGGCGCATCTGTTAGCAACAACATGGGGTTACGGAAATGAAAAGTCAAAAAATCTAATCAAAAGTTTACTGGTCATTAGGGTGAAGAGTGACACATCTGCCAAAGCCAGAGGGCAGCGAGAAAGCGTGAATTATAAGAGGCCTCTTGAGTTAAACGTAAAATGTACTATATGTCAAAAGTTTTGAATAAAAAACGGATAGTTTTCATTAATTAACAAAAAGATGTTAATAATTTAAGTACTAGTTATGTTGAATGGCTCAAACAGTTTGCATAATTTAACTTCGCATTTGTTTTTTATTTTTCATACTGACCTATACACTTACTATTTAATTTTTTTACTTGCAATACACTTTTTGGCGAGGCCCAATTGACTCTTATCAGGCACTCTAGGTATTTGAACTAATTGTATTGATAGGAATTTTGATTAAAAGCTATTGTTACCACAAGTTATTGTTTAGAACAAAACGTTAAACGCTATAAACTAAAAAGAAGGTACCGCTCTCGGTTTTCTAGTGTTAACAAAATCAATTGCGTTTGGGTATAAAAATCGGTTTTTATTTGTTTGACGTTAAAGCAAAGGATAAACGTAGAAACTACAATTGGTTAACGATAATGTATAACCAATACAAATTATTCACGTTAAATACATAAGTAAAAATGCAAATAACTTTGGCAAATAAGCAAATGAATAATTGTGCAAGGTGCAAGATTACTTTGATTGATATATTTTTGTGTCTAAAACAATACAGACGTACACACAGTTAAGCACAAATAGTAGCTAAGTTCACTTCTTCAGTAAATGGAAATAATGCCTTCAAATTATATTTAATTTTTTTGTATACTACATGACTTAGTTTTTGGATGGCACTCTACTCTTCATTATAAACATTTCCTACATTCGTAAGTATTATCACTAATTCTATCGCTATACTTCGACTTTCTGTAGTAGAAGTAAACGGCCACCAATCCTTTCAAATAATTTTCACCCCTTCAAATCACGTTCGTCGCACACAGCAATTCGATAATAACTGAAATGGATTTAGCACCGTGATTTAGGTCAAAAAATTTCTGCCTGAGCTACCCTGAGTTTTGCTATACTAATGAGCTTTTAATGTAACGTACACTCTTGCTAAACAGACCGTAGGTCGGACCCTTTTAAAATTTATGTATATTTTTAATTTGCTTTAGTAACCGGAAAATTTTATAATAAATTACCGAATAAATTTTATCGTGGATACTAAACTCAATTAACATATGAGTCTTATTGTTGGTTAAATTCAAATTTGAGTACTCATCATTGTGTAATTCGTATAGTAAACTTAAGAGGTTAAGGTCTGTTTAGGATTTTCACGGATACTGAATATATCTTACGCAACTAACTCAAAGATTGCCTTGGTTTCTACCATAATTTCGTCCCAAATCATTATGTTGAAAACGTCTAATATTCCCATAAAACTCCATCAAGATATTATAAACAAAAGATATATTCATTAGATTGTGTGTGCTTTAAGCTGTTAAAATTTTAATTTTTGTAACTTATGGTAACGCAACTCACAATCAGTTACTACAGAAATTTGGCAGTAGGAAGAGCTGATGGTTTATGGAATGACATAATGCTACACAGCCGCCCAGATAAAGGATATGATTGTTTGTGCGACATTTACAATCAAAATCTGACCAGCTCAACAAACTTGTTAGGTCTTTATTATAAATGTTGCACAAACGATCAGACCCCATAAATCATCTGTGTGATAACGGTTTCCCAATGGGTTATGCGTATTACATGACTATGTAGCATTCATTCCTGAATGGTATGGGGCAACCAAGTATGAAACAAAGGTGTTTCGCTTTCCAAGTCGTGGAAGTGTCGGTTAACATAACACAATACAAAATTACAATCGGCAAACAAGATACCGTTTGTAACTACATTACAAAAAAGAGCCAGAATTCCCATTCCCCAAATGCGGCCCCACAGAGTTAATACCGCATGCGACTTCAGAAAACCTTTCACGGAAGTTCTATCTAATAGAGATGCGAAATTGGAACGGCGGAGTGCATGTTAAAGAAGTGAAGACCATACCAGGACTATGACAGTTTTGTATAGTCATAGCGAAACATTTATAGCACCAAACACAACCATTGCTGCAAATAAGCAAGAAATAAATTCGGAAGGCAATAGGCCTGTCGATAGGATACTGCTGGTTTAACAAACATATCCACACCATAGAAATAGTGGAAGATTTTACCTGCAAGGCCTGTCGTAAATAAACGATGTGAACCTCGGTTACTGCAGCCAGTAAGGTAAAAGGGACATCAACAACGTTGTAGGTTTCATTGATGACACATATGATGGGGTAAATTATCTATCACTGCGACTGATTTACTTGAAAATTTAAAAATTACCCACACTCTGTATGCCATTTTGTTATAGGACATCCTGAAATGTAACATATTAATGGATATAAGTTATGCAAGTAGCACAGTATTGGTTCAATGCAAATTAAATTAGTAATTTTTAATTTTACTTGACATGAATTCGAGAGCTTATTTGAAACTCTTTAATTTAAATTTTCTTCGCCTTTATACCTAGGCTATAGACTGTCATCTATCTACATTATCCAATTGCCGTTGTTTGAATTCTCTGCCGATTGCAGACCCTTTTTAAACTCACGAAATTACGAGAAAGAATAAATAGGAGTTGTTTAATACAAAATTTCCGTTAATATCCACCCATAAATCATACTTAAAGCCGTTTTTAATGTATAACGCAGTTTAGAAACTAACCGCTTCTGAAATTATTATAAACTCCTTAATGTATCAATTTGCTCGCAATATTCCCAGCATCACGAAATAATAATGTCTCCCAGAAAGCGTGTAAGTTATTTCGCGCAGTTCTACCGCGTTATGATGCAATTTTATGTTTTTGCCAATAAAAGTTTATCTTAAGCGTCGACTAAACTACATTTTAAATAACGGAAGCTCGCAGCTAATAGTTTCCGTAATGGCTTTTGAGTATCACGGATTTGTAAGGTGTTTCTGGAGGGCGTCACGCCACGTCAAGGTGAAAAAAGCATCCACATCAGAAGTACGTAAGGACGAAGATCCTGCGAAGCAGACAACAGCTTGCAAAAAGCCCAACGCGTACACTTAATTGCGCTTAAATGATTTTCTCGGGGATATTACGGTCTTTATGTAAAGCTATCTACATAATTGTTATGGGAATGCCTATAATTTATAACTTTTTTAGATATATAGCATCCTGTCGAGTCAAAATTATGTGCTCACTAAACTGTCTTGGATTTCGAATTTTCACTCGAAAACTTCGGATTTCTTGTTAGTTTCAATTACATTGTGGTGGAGTCCATATAAAATGCTGCGGGTTGTAGCAATCTTTCGACGGGTTAGTAGTAATCAGATAATAGTGGTTCTTTTTTAATTAAGTAGTAGACTTCGTTTATTTAATTTAGACGTAGCTTTGTAGACAAATTAGATGTTCATTCGCACTTGACTCTTGGATGGTTTTAGTGTAGTGTTAGTCACGATTGGGATTATTACATACATCAAGATTATTACATCAGGATTATTACATTTTGTGTTCCGAGAGACGTTCAGCGCCCGGTTAATAAATTTACCATGGTCATCCAGACATACGAATTGACTCTTCCTCTTGTTGTTCTTCATAATTTCAGTTCCATTGGCAGTCGAAAGGGTACTTTTCTTTTTGCGTTGACACCAATACATTTTAGTTAGAGACAACGGGTGAATACACACGGGCAATTTTCACTTTGGGGTTTTGCCTTGAAACCTCTTCCTTGAATTGCGTCTTACCAAAATGAGTCTTCTGTATTGAAGCATATAAAATGATTTATGTGGGCTCAAATGCAGCTGAAAGTCACGTTTCTATTCGTCGGTCCAGGGCAACATTTTTCTCTCTCCAATGTATTTCCGGATGTTGTTTCGGGATGTTCTGGCATACATTTGCATTTGGTGAGCAAACCATTCCAGTTCGCGCTGGGGTAATGCGGTTAAAGGCAGTCTCATTTGTGCATGATGTCCTCTTTATTTCGTCACTTGGCATTCCTTCAAATCTCGAAATTCTGGTACCTCTTCTCAGGTAATCCATCTCAAATGTATTTATCTTTCTCCTCATTTCTTCATTGATGGTCCAAACTTCACAACCATATTCAAGTACCGTTTCCACAGTTCCGGTTTTGTGTTTATGGAGATGTGTTGGTCCCACTACGATATTCAATCTATCCGCTGTACTTTTCGTAATGTTGTTGCCTGCTTAGAGACCAAAGCACCCAAATATTTGAAGTCTTTCACCTGTTTAACTACTGAATAGGTGGCTATATGTAATTGAGATTGGGCATTAACATTTTGTTTAAGAAGTGCAGTATCCACAGTGCTGTATGCAGTATTACAGCACTGTAACAATGACATATAGTAATAATATAGTAGTTTACACAGTGGGGTAATTATCAGAGAAAGGAGTAAATCGTTTGACTAAATTTAACAAAAACAATTTCCTCATTGGGTCCTTTCGTATTTCTAATAGGCCTGTGACAAGAAAGCTTTGTTGCCTCCAACATATACTACAAATGGTAAAGTTTTCCTAGTAAATGTTTAAAGCTGTTGAGTTTATCTGTACTGCGGAATAGATGTTGGTGATGTTGTTTTGAATAAAGTCGAATAAAATAAATGATATTAAATAGAATAAAAAGATACCCTCCACTGATTTGAATACCTCGAAATACGTGCTTTGATAATTTGATCCTTATGTTCCAAAGATAAATAACCAAGGAAATAAAACATTATTCGAGAACTTTGTTAACTTATTTCTGAAGAGAACGAATGAACTTTACCATGTGACGGTAAACCCTGATAATAAGTTACGCTGACTTTCTGCCATTTTTCACTGAGGAAGATAATTTCGACAACTATTTGGAGGTATTCAAATCGGTCAGATGGAAATAAGGGGTATTATTTTAGTTGGAAAACCTTTGTGAAACCTAAGTTGCACAAACAAAAAAATCCAGTTGTAAATATGGTCTAGTGGTAAATTTAGTTATAGTTAAGGTTCGGCAAAAGTGGATGTGCTACGCTATTGACTGTTAAATGCATAGAAAGCATCGATACTTGTGTTTTAGTGGTGCATCAGATTTCGAACTTAAACGTTTAAAATTTATTTTCAAATTCAAATATGTATTGTCCGTTCGTTTAATAAAGCTATATACGACACATATTTGATCCATATCTGTATTTAGATACACAGAAAAAACACTAGAATTAGAGGCTAGAACCTTCAAGTTGGGATAAAAAAAAACGAATTAACCGTTACTATCAAGGACATTTTTAATTTTAAATAATAAAATGGCAATATAACTTTTATTCCAACCTAACATATTTCTTCTTACTAATACAAAATGTAAAATAGATCAGCAAAATCAAAGCAATGTAATTTATAAAATAAGTTGTAAAAACTATGATAGCTGTTACATCGTTCAGACCAAACAATATTTCAGTAACTTACGATTTTATGCTATCTATAAGGATACATGTAGACATAAAAATAATAGATGCACAAATGTAGGTACTATAGGTCCTACATATCAAGAAATCTTTGATCGGTTATGCCGCTGTTAGCTTCAATGACGATGTATTTACGAAAACTCTTTAAAATATCGTTCTGAAATATATTCTGCTAAATTAAATTCTTACTTTGTGATTACCCAAAAATGGTAGAGATGCCCAAAAGATAAGTATTCAAATAGGTCAAGAAAAATATATGTTTGAAACAAATAATCGAATTTGTTTATGGAGACATTACTGTGGATACCAAATCTTGCTCCACATTTTTATAATGATGTCTTTCTTGCAGAATTTCTCACGCAAACACGCAAACAGAATTTCGCAGTAGTCAAAGGAATTGTGCAATATTGGGGGTGTCTTTCCTTGTCAACGAATACCAGGAAATGTTGCTGCGACGCACAATTATTACCATTATGTCTCAAATCAGGACGCATACGATCGCTACCCATATACTCAAACCTATCACCCAAAAGATTCTCATTAAATGCCATGAAGTGAATATTGAAAAGAAAAATGAGTATGAGGGTGGCTTGATCAGACGACATACTTTTTAAAGATGGTGTCACTATTGTTGTATTGAGGTACTCATTAGGCATTTATTATCAGAGTTTCGTGCGAATCTGTTCTACGTTTCACATTTGGTTAAAGTAAAGTAATTGAGATTGTTGTGCAAGCAAGAGAAAAAGCAATTTCGTAATTTGATTTAACACTATTATTGACATAAAGACTCCATCAGAGCGGCCGAAGAGAAGTTATAATTATAATAATAATGGATTTATTATCCGACACAGAATGAAATTTTCAATTGCAAAATAACACAACTAACTAAAACATATACTGAAACAAAATCTAGCATTCGAAACATAATGACTAAATAATAAACAATATATATATATATATATATATAATATATATATGTAAATTCTGTGATGTCGCAGTTATTTATATCGCATTCAACTAAAACAAGATTAAAGCTAGTGCACATAATTATAATAATAATAATGCCAACAAATGCCTGAGATGTACTAACGTAAAACGTAGAATTATGCCTAGATTAATTGAGAGATATGTGGAAAACTAACTGACTCAACAATCCCACATAATCTACTGTTTTGTTCAGTAGCTCTTACACCAATTTTACGCTAGCTATTTTGCGTCTTGCTTCCAGTTAATGTAGTCCAAACCCGTTCAGGAGAATGACATAATTGCAACCTCTAGGTTGAGAATAACAATCAACCAAAATAGCGCATAAATTAAAAAAATCAGTTTAGACATATTCAATGGGGTTTAATTGTCTGGAGGGGATAACAAATTTACATTTTCGTATACTTATTTCTAATTTATTAAGATAACCACATCAATTGGTTCTGTAGACTAAGACAATCAGTACTCATATATTAATGAGAATAGCTCCAAGTCATCTCCAAAGGCGCAAAATTTACATTGCTTTTTATTAATACAATAATAAGAAAACAAGCACAGCGTACATAAATTCGATGCTTGGGGCACACTAGAGACAGCAATCGATATGCGAGAAGTAAAACGTATACGACATATCGATATCTAGAACATAGATATGAAGCCAAAGAGACAATAAGCGAATTAGTAAATGCAAAAGATGTTTGTACGGTTGTACTACATGATAACCTGTATCAAAAGCCATTGATATATCTGTGTATATAACACCGACTGGTCCCTATTTGCCTATTCCTTCAGCCGTATATTGAGAAAAATAGATCAAACTGGCAACCGTGGAACACTTTCCCATGAAACTATGTTGGAAAATATAGATGGAACACCTAACAAATGTGTAAATACGAGATAACAATGTATTTCCAAAGACTTTAGCAAAAGCAGTACACACTTTTGCGAACTTGTACATATTCGAAAAGATGGAAGTGTTCAAAGAAAGATTGAATATAATATTTAAAGGGCATAATACCAAAAACTGGAGACGCCATCATGGCCCAAATGTCACACTATCTTTTAATTTTTCAATAATATTGTGAACGTCATACTCGTCCAAGGTAGTAATGCAAGTGATAAATCTAGGATGGGACACAAATTATTATCCAGAAAATTATCCTCATGGTGCGCATAACCAATGTTGAAATAATCACTGAAAGCATTCACAATATCGGCGGGTTGGTCATATGTATGTGATGTTGTAGTACTGAGCATTCAGGTCTGGCCCTTCCCTTTTTGTGTGTATGATCAGAATCTAGAAGTTGTGTAAATATTATGGTGTATCTGCTCCATCGCATAGTGTCTTTTGCAAGTGGTCACTCCAGAATTTATCAACAAAATCTATGACATGGTGATAATCGACCGATGATTAAAACTGCGTGATACAGCTAATATCATACACATCTCAATCGAATGGGTACGGACTGTTTTACACAACCATATACAGACTAAAATAATAATCGTAAGATGGGTGTCGCATTTGTTTGGTTTAGACCAAATGCAATCCAAAAAGGAAAGAAAATTATTGAAATGAGGTCATGTCCACAATATAAGAAAATCTTGTTGCATTATGATTATGAACGCGTTCATATATCGAATTACGATACGAAGTGTTGCCCCATCCGCCATCTTCGGATCTGGTGTTGAGCGATGTTGTGTTATTTCTAAAGTCGAAAATGGTTGGCGGGAAGAAATCCAAAATAAATGAGGGGATAATAGTCAAAACAAGCGTGGTAGGTGTGGTGTTTTCTATATATCTATACTATACCCTCTGATAACCACTCCTCCTTTAATTGAACTATTCCCCTCGAAGGTAGGAAGTTTATTTTTTATTTAATTGATTGGTTTTGAACTTTAAAGAAAAATATAAATTACAGAACAAGATTCTTCAGGGACACAAGCGCCGGAAGTCAAAAGTATCTCATTTCTTTGTTCGTTCTAGTTTATTTTTTCCTCTACTTTGAATCTAAGAAACTCTGCCCAAACACATAAAAGCGTTGATGTTTTAGATTAGACCATGCATCCATGCATCATTCAATCTGCGTTCGTATTGCAGGGTATTTATACCAATATTACAGGTATTATCGATCACCAATATATCCCTAAATGTTTTAAGTTGTTTTGTCTTTGCTACCAAAATAGTAAA
The DNA here is from genome assembly GCA_038088585.1 of Chrysina gloriosa. Classification (NCBI taxonomy): domain Eukaryota; kingdom Metazoa; phylum Arthropoda; class Insecta; order Coleoptera; family Scarabaeidae; genus Chrysina; species Chrysina gloriosa. Next base: position 31,830,293 of record CM076088.1, on the reverse strand, counting down.
CATGGCAAACTGTATATTTATAATCTATCAATACTAATTTTCACTTTGATTTAGTTATATACCCATTCAAAGGAATCCGTCACTTTCACAAAATAAAATTTATTAGTGGGAAACCAACGAATACCAAATTAGCTGCGGTTTCTTATCGGCAAAAACCTAAGGTTGGAGGGACTCGAAATCGAATTTTATGTCTGTAATAAACCAACCTCTCCTTAATTTAAGACATAGAAATGATACGTGCTTTCATTTCACAAACATGGTCAGGAGCCCTTTGAGAGATGAATTCGTTCTACAGTCTAGGTAGGCAATCTTATCCATAAGAGGGGACAAACAAAATCTTTATGTACACGTGACCTTGATAATAATGCATGTACTATACTGGAATATCTAACTTTAGTTAATTAAGGTAACACTGGTTACCATTGGTTATTTTATAACGCTTTCGTAACTTATATTTTGGATGGAAACACTTGCTAAATGTGTACTAGCAAGTTTTCCTCACCTTTAGTAAATGTGCAGAACATCCAGTAAAGTAACGTGGCAAATCACTTGATATTTGTAGTATAATCGCATCCTAATCTTGTTTTCGATTTGGCAGTTACATCCTAGTACTACAACAGCTGCCATTAATAACACTTTCTCTAATGTATTTCTCTATAACGAAAGCTTAAGCTTGTGCTTCAGCTGATCTGAGGTGAAATACACAATTATTTGAGGAAAAAGAGCGAATATGAGAAAACACTGGAAACAGCAGCCCTGTCTAATAAACTCAATCCTCCTAACGCCGAGTGAACGAATATTTTCGATGTTTATCGAACTTTTACGTATTACTTTACGTCAAGGAACCGCGAAGAAGGGTGATATATACGATTGTACACCGTAGTTCATATTTTCGCCCACATTCGATTTTCTCTACTAATCCATGTTACGTGTTGACACTGATGTATTTTATCTCAGCAAAGTCTCGCTTCCGGAAAAGAATATGCAACGATTTATTTGCCGGGATTGATATTTCATTTATTCTCGGAAGAGAAGTAAATCCTTCTGCTTTAGTATTTGTTATTCCCTAAAGGAAAACAAAACTACTACTGCAGCGATATTTATCGTTCCTTTTTTCTTCATGTCTTTCTTGCTCCTTGTTGCTTTTCTTCTATTACGCTGTGCCTGCGCTCTCTCCCCGATATTTTTTTCTTTTAGGTTGTTCGTACGGGCGCTGCGTGTCGCCATGCTCGCTCCCGCAACAGTAAATAGTGATTTACGGCTTTCAATTTAAGACGGAAACTAAATTGAAATTAATTTGTCCCTTTGTTTGGTTTTTCTTCGCTTTGTTCAATTTACATACAAGTAAATTTGGAAAACTAGCAACGCAAATTCTCTTTACCGATATTAGTGCTGCTGCTATTAGTTGTCACAGTTTTAAGTTGACGCTTCATATTTGTGGATGTACTAATACATGAACCTAATACCGGAATTAGTTAACTTTTCAAAGGCTTTTACATTCCGCTGGACAGTTACATCTACATATCATCATTTAGGGAATTAATAGTTTGTATTTCTGCCAACGTCATTTAAAGTTGTTTTCTCCTAACTTGTTTTGAAATAAGTTTCGTATTGATCGACATGCTCATTAACCGCTGGGAAAATACAAATAACCGGGGCTGATTCATCTGATACTGATATCAACAAGTAAACGAATATAATTTGAAATATATGTTTAAAGAATCTGCCTCTTAAAATTTTACTTTTGCAAGAAAGCGTGTTACCATAATATATAATATATATATATATATATATATATATATATATATATATGTTGAGAATTTTCGGTATAGCGCACTTGGCTTATTTATGTTGGAACATACAATCAATTTTTGTCCATAATTAAAAGATACAAAGGCTAAAGCTAAGAATAGAATTCAATATCAAGGCGGTCGATAAACCATCCCTGGATAACAGTATGTATAGTGATTTTATCAGTGCGAATTCATATATTAGGAATATGTTTCTTATGATTGGCAGGTTAATTTTAAGAATGCCAATGTATCCTTTGATACTGAAACTTGCACACAGTGAATAGGCCCTTGCTTATTCATCCAACCCCAATCCCACATATTTTGACGTGTATAATGAGTACTGTGTCTTAACAGCAGCTTTTCCTTATCGCAAAATATTACAATTCCTTTAATGTTTTGATGTGTAGTATACAAAATTATGATTTACCATATTATCCTCAATTAATGGCATTTTGTTAGTAGAAAATCAAATCTGGGTCGGCAATTTTTATAATTCCCTTTTGACTCTGTTACCTTTTCGTGATTGCATGTCTTGGTGTCTTTAGTGGTCGGATCGTTCCCATTTTCTGAACATTGTTAATTGTTTGTTTACCAGTGTTCTCCTTCTACGTTTCGGCATGAAGGTGTACTTGTTTCTAGCATGTTGTGCAGAACCAGTATGAGGTTCCTGAATGGACTTACTCACACGCAGCTCCCACTTGTGCAGGTTTTTGTTGGTTCATTGACAAAATTGTTAAGGATTGACTTTATCAATTCTGCACATTTCCATAACAATTTAGAACCAAATATATTTTGACAGTTCATAAATGTCAATCATATATGTATGTCAAGACTTGCCGCTTACCCGCTGTATATATTTATAACAGTTTCACATATTAAAAAGACAATACTAAATTATACTGGTAGTATATTGATTTATTCAATCCAGTGGTCTCTAGTAAGAATACTAATCTCAGAGAATATCCTAAGATCTCATCCAAGATTCGATCGTGCAACCCCACGTATGTGAGGCAGGTACATTGCTACTGCGCCAACTAGCCGTTTCTTGAGTTGTTTTTAATATGAAAACTGGTTATCTCACTTTACCTGGCGGAAAGGTTAGCGATCGGCCATTTTAGAGTCATCAGCAATGTTTGTGAGATGGCCATCTAGCTGAAAATTTTTGAAATTTACCGGAAAATTGGTCTTTATTTAGTGTTTGGATGGTGTATTGAATGATCTGTACTTTACGGGATTAGAAAGCAGCTTAGATGCATTTTAAGGCATTCAGTTAGTCCTGCTTTCTCGCCAAATTGACGCATTAGTTTAACGTTACATATGTTACGTTAGTGTAAGCACGTAGTCTCAGTTTCTTCTACACTGTTCCTTTTATCTCAGTTATTGTAAATTAAATTTTGAATTATTTTCATTATTTGTTATTCCTACCCTAGTAACGATAACGTAGATGCCAGCGAAACGGTGAGGAGTTTGGCTAAGATCAAACACCGGAAGCTTTGTTTCCAATAATTTGTGGTCATTTTTATTTATTTGTTTCTTGCTGTAGCAGATTACGTTTGGATTCTATTGGCAAAGTGAACCTAGAGACTGCAGCTAACAAAGATGAATTATAAGTTGTTATATTATTACAGAAGGCTAAAATAGGATATTTTATAAAGAAGTAATACGGTGCTGAAACAAGAGTAGCCGATCTTCGAAGCTGAGTAGCAGACATCAAAATTTAGTGGCGCACCTTCTCTTAAAACATGTTGCTAAACTGCTCTTGACTGACAGCACAATAAGTGTGGATGAATTTTCACTTGATACTTGATACTTTGAAAGCAGTAATCGCAGAAAATAGAACGCTTTCATTCTAATTAGCTCGTGTAGAAAAGGCTTTGTCGACAGACTATGTAGGTGTACATTTCTCCATAAACAAAAAATGAAATTTGTAGGAAAATTTCAAACAAATGTTTAAGATGAACACATTTTAGTTTCTTATACGAAAATAGGTTCTGGTTAAAGCGATCCTGTGTATATATACCTATATATACAAACACACAACTAAAGCACATATATATTGAACAACGGGCATACGCATTACTATCCAAAACTCCAAAAATACACAGTTTTCCAATTAAAAGATATGCCAATGGGTCATCATTCAAACAACGACGATACCAAACCGAAGGGTATATACAAGATAAAATACGCAATTACATAGAAATAAGAATCGCTGTCAGAGTACTTTAGTACTTTTTTGTAACCAGTAGGGTTCGACAAGCGTCTTGTTCGCTGAAAGAACAGTCTATATACAGCGAACAAGATACGTGTTTATCAAAAAAGCGAAGCAGACATATCAAACTCGTGTAGGTCTATCGCCTTTTTTTTTCGACAAATCCGGGCCTTGTTCGCTGTATATGAACTGTTCTTTCAGCGAACAAGACGGGCGTTTGTCGAACCTTAGGAATCAGTTATAAATATTAAAACGTATGTATGTACATGTTGTAGTTTTCAGGGTATCTACTTTAAATCAAATATTCTTTAATTATAACTAATAGTTTTCAACCTATTTTATTAGTGATGTCTATGATGAACTCCGAATAAAACGAATTGAATATCTTCAGCCTTTACCGTTCGTTTTATGCGGACACTACGGTATCTACTTAATAGAAATAAAAGATTATAAATGCACGAAAATGTGACAACATAATACACATATGCGCTAAAAATGTAGCAATAATACTTATATATAATAAACTGAAAATTTTAGAAAGTATTTCTAAGGCAAAACTACACCCATTCGCGTAGCAGTTGTCATAGCAGAACCTAACGCAGGATAGCATGCAAAATCACTGCAAAATCACTACAATAAACGAGAGAAAAATCAAAAATCATTAAGAAAAGCCCTCCATAGTAAACATTATATCATCCAGATTGCATAAATACACCAACACCCAACACGCCAATGGCTTCAAATAATACATCTCTTCCCAAAAACTAAGGGGTTCATGTTGGCAATACAAGATAATGTCATTACAACCAAAGATTATAGTAAATATGTAATTAACGAATCTAGGCTCCGATATATGTAGGAGATGTAAACAGCGTAAAGAAACAATAAAACAAATAACCTTAAAATCCAAACGGCTGGAAAGACATTTTTGGACAGATATAATACATCAGCCAAAGTTTTCCACCAGCAGTTTGCAGAGAAAAATTCACTAACAGAAGCACAAGACCCATTACAAATACTGCTTTGCTTTTGTGCCGGAGAATGAACGATACTAGTTGTGTTAGGACATAACACTACACACCGATAAAATGGCAATACGTAGTATGTTAGTAATGTCGCACTCAACAACAAAAGAGAAGGTAAACGTATTTCATAGATATTTCTGTACCGACTGATATACAAATGTTGCGCTGAGGGAACAAGAATACATTACAACCTACATACAGTATAGTGCCAATTGTAATCTCTGTAACAAGCGCTACCACCGAAGATTTCATAAGCCGCCTTAAAACAGTGAATATTGACCCACGTATACACACAAATAGCGAAAAAGCAGTCTTTGTGAAAACATCAACAGTATTTAGAAAGAACACAGACAAGAAGGGCTATGTAACTTAGCTCAAATCCACCTCACAGGAGGACAGGAAATAGTAATAATAATAGCCGTGTATTAACAATACTTGTAAATGAACATAGATAGTTTGCCTTGCACTTCATGGTAGATAGTCTTAAGATTAAGGAAAACATGAAAGGCATTGCAAATGACGTTAACTAAGTTAGTAGGCACAACAAACTAAAGTAATTAGTAGTGTTCAGTTCTAAGTTCAGAAATCAGTCGAAAAATGCACTTGTCGTGGTATAAAAAGCATTATTCAGCAATAATTCGTTGCTCTGGAAAACCGTTTAAAGTAGTGCTCTTCAAGACTACTGATGTTACGTTAAATGAATTAATAGATAAATCAGAGAAAGAATCTTGTGTATAGACAACTCTTCTTTTACACTAACAGGTACTCGTAAATATGACACGAATGCATCGTTAAAATCTCCCACCAACCATTTGGTAAGCGATAAAACAGAGGGAAAATATTCTTGGATATTCTTGGATCACCCAATTGTCTGAAAAGGAAAATCACCCTGCTAGAATGGCTAATATCTAGCAAAAAAATTAGTGATTGAACAAGATAGGTAATTTTATAGCTCAAGAACAGCTACATCCCGATTTAAGATACTCATACTGTTCGCCTTATCTGATGTATCTGCTGGTAGATATCAACTATTGGACTCAAATGTATCGTCTGTATCAACTGCATTACCGTGATAACGATCAAAAACCATCAAAGCATTACTGTTCGTTAATTTCAGATATCTATCAACATTTATCAAGAGCTCGTATACATTTTAAGTGGTAATTGGAGTAAATTGTTCAATAGTACCATTATTACTTGAGTGATATACGAAAGAAGGAAATCCTTAGGGAGCATCAGCATTAAGCAGACACCGAATACTGCATACAAGCACGTACAGAATTTCAAGATAGTCTTAATAGCCTTCTCGTAATTCTTTATCCATGTTCTAAAATTCCAAACGAAATGAAGTGCGATTATCTCGTAACATACTTGTGATTACACGTTATAGTTTGAAATAATAGTTGCGGATGTCACACCAAAGTTATGCTGTTACACATGTATGATACATTTCAGTTCTAACTTTGAAACAAACCGCATTACTTATGTAGATTCTTAACGGAAGTAATTTTGAGGCGGAGAATAACGCAAATTAGCGCTTTATCTAAAATATATGCAGAGTAATTGTTGCAGTCGCATTGTGCGGTTGCTAGTTGAATATATGCAATTTACTTCGAGTACAATACGGGCACATTGTCATCTTTTTCAAAACGGAAAGCGGATCTGCTAGTATTACGAGGACAGCGACTGTCATAGGTGGATGGAACTGCGAAAGGTTCCGATTATAGAGATACTTGTAATAAATGATGCGTTTAGTTGAACGAACGTTTCACTATTACTCTATTGAGTACAGATTTGCGGAAAACCACCAAAGCAAAAGCTTTGTATACACATATATCTTGCATTGTTGGTCCGCTAGATTTGCACACGGTTGCGCAAATAGGTAATTAAATCGGCTTTGATGCAATAACATTCCTATGCAGTCGGAGATACACGCATGCACAGTTACAATTAGTACGTGCAGCTCACCGCTTTGTCTTTATGTACGAAGCGGTTTATCAAGCCGAAAATTATCGCCCACCGATATAACCATTAGCATATCACTTACGTGTATTCTGTAATAAGCGCTAAATGTTATAGGGCTGAAGTACATGGATTGCACTAATAGTATTACACTCCAACGGAAAAATAAGAAGGGGTTGTAAATACAGTGTGCAAACCATTCATGGAACAAATTCTGTGGTTTAAAAATGGATTATGTTTTGCGAAAAGTAAAGCTAAGAAAGAGAACTTATAATTTTAGTAATGTTAAATTCGAGCAAATTTGCATTTTTGTCACGTTACAGTACTTGAGGTGTGGTATAATATAATTTCGTTTCCTTGTGCTCTTACCGACTTTTGCTTTTATGACTTTGACATCCTTGCGCGTTAATAATTTATTAGTTCCGAATATTTACACTTACCTATTGAATGTTATTTGACAATGTCTTTAGTTAATACCTACAATTTTGGGTGTACCGTTTTCAGTACACACCGATACCTCGCCTTCTGTCAGAATTATATTTTTGTCTATTTTTGTACTATGGATACACCTATTCCATCTATCCATTACATTTTATAGTTTCGTTACATTTCTCACCTAAGATAAGTTTACAAAACTAGATAGAATTTACCCTTTTTTTGGATTCCACCGACATACGTAAAAAATTTATCTGACTCGCTCCAGGGTATAAGTTCTATCTATTTCCTAAACTGTGTAGTGTATTGTTTTCCAGCGGACGGGCAGGTAATGGCAGTTACTGTAAAGCAGCTTAGAATGGAATGTGTTAAGTAAGTTTTATAGAAACGAAATTGTTATTGTATGCACTGTTCTTACAAGACCGCGCGTACTGTAATTGGTAATGGCATCACTGCTAGTTAGGAAACTAACCCAATTTGCTTTCCAAAACCTTGACTGCTTTGAGTACCACCTTTTATTCCGTGTGTGTGTATTTTACGTTATTTTCTAAATTTTTAGTATTAAGAGGATGGCATATTTATAGACTTTATGTCTATCCACCTTTTTCTCATAATCGTGGAAATTTACATATACATTTCCTACGGCACTAGGATCTTCCTAGATTATTTTTTACTTATATGAAAGTTATCGACTACATAAGAAAGTTTACCAACGTTTTCGGAACACCTTCATCAGTGAAAATATAACTGGATAAATGTAAAACAAACATTTGCTTTTTATTCGGAAACTATCAATAAAATAACTAATAACTAGGATTTCTTGATATAGGATCTGTAAACATCTTTTAATTTTATTTTTATATTATAAATAACTGATTTAATGTGCAAACACATACACGCAAACTATGAAAACATTCAGAAACCCTTATATCAAGAGATCTTTGTGGAAACATTAACAATTCTGTTTAAGGACTAGGGAAAACCAGAATCAAAACCCTAGCTAAAGGTTTCCTTCTTAAGAAATGTAAATATCATTTTAATAAATTATTATATACGTTACTTACAGTCTGAACATCGGTTCTGAAATTTATACTTTTAGTATCCTTCTCTATATTTATCTTTCCGTATATTAGTCTTTTTTATAATTACTTTCTGTTTTTAATATAATTGTGTTTTCAAAATCAGAGTAATACCCCAGATCTTTGTAATGTTTTGTTACAACGGTTATTGCTACAAAATCATTATTTAGAAAATAATTATGGTTATACAATCTTTTCTTTAAACATTGTTTTTTCTGACCGATGTAATAACCATAAGTCTTCACATTTTATTTTATAAACTACATTACTTTGATTTTGTTTATTTATTTTTGATTCAGTGTTAGTAAAAAGAGATCTCTTACTGTAATTTGGAATGAAGGTTACATTTATACTGTTTTTATTAAATTCTTTTTTATTTGTTCGCTTAAACCTTTTTTATAAGGAATAGCGTTATACCTTTTATTGTGATTATATTTAATACGTCTATTATATAATTTATTAATTCTGTTTCCTATTACTTCTTCGTAAAAGATTTTGATAATTATTTTTATCTAAGATTTGTTTAAATTCTCTTGCCTAAACTCGGGATTACCTAATCTAACCGCTTGACGAACTAGTCCGGTAACTACATTAATTTTATGTAATTTTGATATTTCTGCGAAATAATTTAGAGGTTTTGCTATGTTGATAGACTTTATATGCCAATAAGTTTTACAATGCCGTTATTGTACATTACACACGTTCAAGAAATCTAATGAGCTCTTGGATTCCCCCTCATATATAAATTTTAATCAATTATGATAACTATTAAAGGAATCCAATACCTCATCGAAACTACCCTTTCTTACAGCCATCATCAACAAAAACAGCCATCCACATAACGCCTGTAAAAACTTGCACTAAGATTTAGTTTTGCTAAACAATTTTGCTCTAGGTCCTCCATTGCCAGGTTTGCAATAACTGGTGATAATGGAGAACCCATCGCGGTACCGAAAATTTGTTTATAAATTTTACTTTGATAGAATTTAAACAAAGTTTCGAAGCTGACAAGGAGAAGGCAAGGTAATCGGATTTTTGTAATTTTTGATTTTTATGGTACGTGTAGTTTGAACCTTAGATAAGAATATTTTGGAGTAGTTCGACGCAACGTTCATAAATTACCGAGATAATCGATGTTGAAGTTTCACCCACCAGTTAAATCCACTAGATATAATACGATTGTCAACTGGACTCGTGCCCTAGATAGGATTTTGGTGCGATACTCACGAGATCGCTGGTTCGAATCCCGTTAGGAGACATTTCTTTTTCTTCCATTCAAAACGCACCATATGTTTTTTTCATTCTTCTTCTGATATAAGAAATTATGAACAAACGAAATATATGAACTGTATGCAGGAACATTCTTTAAGTACATCATTAAAATGCACAATCGGTTGATAAACAATATTCATTTTGAATTAACAATAAGGTTTCTTCAAAAAAAAAAAAACGGACGGAGTCAGGTAGGAAATGAAAATTTCTATTATTTTATATCTAGTATGCGACATTTTACGCAGTGTGGCACGAGTCAGAATGGTAGTTATCATAGAAACATGGGAAGTAACATTCTTTTATTATTACCTTATTGTTAAGTTAATTCAAAATGAATATATATTGTTTATCAACCGATTGTGCATTTTAATGACGTACTTGAAGAATGTTCCTGCAAATAGTTCATATATTTCGTTTGTTCATAATTTTTGATATGAGAAGAAGAATGAAAAAAACATATGGTGCGTTTTGAATGGAAGAAAAAGAAATGTTCCGTGACGAGACCCGAACCAGCGATCTCGTGAGTATCGCACCAAAACGCTATCGACTAGGCCACGAGTCCAATTGACAATCGTATTATATCTAGTTGATTTAAATGGTGGGTGAAACTTCAACATCGATCATCTCGGTAATTTATGAACGTTGCGTCGAACTACTCCAAAATATTTTTATTTAAGGTCCAAACTACACGTACCATAAATATCAAAAATTACAAAAACCCGATTACCTTACCTTCTCCTTGTGAGATGAATTCCTCTTTTGAGGGATCTGTAAAACCTTGAAATCTATGGAATACCATTTTTATTTAAAATTTTTAGTGCTAAATCCACAGGAATATTAGTAAATAAAGAAACATCAGCTGATTAATTCGAAATTATTAGGAATTGTTTATAAAATTTTGTTGAACTTATGTTTCATTGAATCAATTCAAAGCCGATATTCATGCTGTTTCTAATAAAATTTGAAAGGATATTATGACATTTGTATTCGAAAAGGAAAATGCGACGATTCTATTGACAAGTTATTCTTTGTAACAAGGTCTTCTTTCACTGGGTTCTAGAACAGAACGCTCTGCATTTGCTTCCATATGTGATAGAGAAGTGTCATATTAGATGAGTATAATTAAAAAGGTCACGAAATATATATTATTTTGTATACAATATTTTCTTCTGACCAAAGAAAATATTAACAGTTATTTTCGACTAGAAGCTTCTCACACAAATATCACATCGGTAAACTCATCACCACACAATTGTTTATAATAAAATCAGTGACACGTGTTTCGCTAGCTCGAGACAAGCATCTTCAACAACCATATAAACCAAAGTGACAAATTTCTATCATTAAAAATTCTTAAACATGCATTTTTACCCCACTATTTTACTGTGACCATGGACAAATCTTTTCCCACTAGGTGACGGCTAGGACACCTTTCACCTCCGTAAATGGCCTTTTTTTTACATACTATGCCAAGTCGGCGGTCAAGGGAAAAATACCGGCTAACCCAAAGTTTGAACGTTAAAGATTAACAAGTGCATTGTGTGGAAAAGTGGTTAATGCCCGAAGAAATTAAATTATAGTTAAAATGCTAGTTGCCTTTCTGTGAGCAATATTACTTAATTCTTTCATTTGATCATAATAATCGGAATCAGCTAGATTGAATCGGTACCGCGTCCCGATTTAGAAGATTCATATTTTTGTGTATGTGTATAGCTTCAAATGCATCGAGTTCTCGCGGTGAATCGACTGTCTTATCAATTTTAAATTTTCCATTTTTATGTCGTGCCCCGTGTCATGCATATGTTTCGCGATACTTGATGAGTCTATCCTGCCGTGGCGATAATGTGCCACATGTTCTTTGAATCGTGTAGCTATTGCGCGTCTCGACTGTCCTTTATATGCTTTATCGCATTCACTACAATCAATTTTATAGATACCGACCGTTGTTCCGGAAGTGTTTTGTCTTTTAGATTACCTAAAAGATTCCTTAAGGTGTTTTTAGATGTCGAGCATACCTCCATGTTTTGTTTTTCTAAAATATTGCTAATCCCTTTTGAAATCTTATGATGCGGTAGTTTTATAAAATTCTTTTCCCGCGCAACTACCGGGGTCAAAGTCGTTGAATTTCTTATGTGAGCTTTTCTTTTAATACTTTCTAATCGTTTCTCAACATCTCGTACAGAGTAACCATTGGATATAGCTATCTTTTTGATATATTCCAATTCCTTTCGAAAGCAACATTGTGTGAGCGGGACCTTAACTAACATATTGAGTAAGAAATTGATCAACGACATTTTATGTTGCATGCAATAGTTCGAATCCGCCATTACAAATCTATTAACGTTTGTACTTTTCCTGTATACGTCCATTTCTAATTTATTATTACTATTGTTTCTAATAACTAAACTATCTAAAAATGGGAGGCGATTATTCACTTCTTCTTCTGCCGTAAACTTGATTGTGTCGAATTTTGAATTTAGTTGTCCTGAGAAATTTTCAACCGAGCATTTCCTGGTATCGAAAACGGCAAAAATATCGTCCACGTATCTAATTCACACTTTAGGAAAATATTCACTATCTCTTTTCATCGCCATTTCGAAATTACTCATAAGCTTCTGATAATATTCTGATAATTATATACTAATCCAGTTGTCTCGGAATTTCTAGGCTATATAATTAAATAAGACGTTCCTCTAATTTCAAATGTGCTCTACTTGTTTAGTTTAGTTTTGTTAAACGTAAATTAGAATCAATCTCAACCATTTGCTTACTTATTTACATTACACCGGTAGAGATAACCCAAACTAAAAGTTAATTATGTTGAGTGAATAAAGTAACTGAGGTAGTTACAACGGAAATTTTTCAATCTATTTGTTTATAATAATAATAATAATAATAACAATAATAATATGTCTTTATTACCCAACAGAGAAAAATCTCCAATTACAGGATAATTATAGAAGAAAACAAAAACAATACACAAGAACAGCTACAAAATCAACAATCAAACTTAGCATAACGCAAATACAGCTATAAATCACAACGACACAAGTACAATAAACATTATCTAAACGGATCCGGAAAAGCATTAGTTATGTTCCTAGTCATATGAGATAGAGGGGCCTTAAACAAAACATTAGTTTTAGCCCTGACTGAACGAAAAGTATCAGCTGATCGAGTAGAGCGAGATGGGACCGCAAAGTCAACCCCAGCTAACAGCATGGGAGATTCCTCAACATTATTAATTAAATTAAGCAAGAAAACCACACTACTATACTTTCTTCTGTCACCTAGGGATTCGATATTATGCCTTTCACGTAATGCGATGTAATCAGTTAATCTGGGAGGGTAAAATCCATCGATTCTATAGCTTAGAAACTTTAAAAAACGTTTTTGCAGTCTTTCCAAGTCAATTTCTTGATACAAGTAGGAGGGATACCAAACTATAGAACCGTACTCCAACTTACTCCTGACGAAGGCGAAATAAACGGACTTCAAAGCACTCAAGTTATTGAAGGCTTTACACGAACGTATGAGGAAATCCAAGGATTTAGTAGCGGCTCTGTAAGTTTCAAGAATGTGGTCCGTGAAACGTAGAGCACGATCAAACAGTACGCCAAGATCCCTACAGTGTGTTTTACGAGGAATAGAAATTCGATTGACATTATAAGAGAATACTGTGGGGCTGGCAACTCTACCAAAGGAGACAACAGCACACTTGTCCACATTTAAAGAAACTCTGTTACGTGTGGACCAGTCATAGACGATCTGCAGGTTCCTCTGCAATTCGAAACAATTATTCAAGTCTTTAATCTCACAAGGGGAGGGCGCGACGTTGGGGTCACGGATTTGGACGCCCTTCTGGGGATAAGAAAGTACTTCATAATAATTGACTATAGACCTTCAAACATGGTGCCAACACTCAACCGTTTTTGAAAAAACCGGTTTGAATAACAGACGCAATTGATATACCTGGACCATTGCAGTTGTTTTCAAGAGTGGAGCGTGGCTCGGTCGATTGAGCACTAGCCAAGTAATTGTGTGATTTGGGTTCGGTTCCGAAACAGAATATTTTTTGTCAATTCTTTTTCTTCTTTTGTGCTACATATCTACGCATGTTTATTTTTCGACAAGGGTGTTAAAATATCTACACAATCAGTGAATTATAATAAAAAGTTCAGAGTGTGCCAGACGAATAAATATTTTGGTGTGATTGAAAACCAACAAGAAGAAAGAAATGGAAGACACCGGACCTTCCACCGTCTTCCATATTTTGCGATTTTGAGCGACGTTCTTTTAGCGAAATTCTGCGGCGAGCGTTAACTGGGAAAAAGTGAGACGCTTGAAATCGTCACTAGACGCTTTCATCTTGTTCTTTCACTAGTTATTTCTCTCTCACACACACATATACTCATCGCAGAAGCAACTATGAAATGCGCCATATTTGCGTATCCCTCCATCAGATGGTGCCCTTATTAATCCGATTCGAATTTACTTCAAATTCAACTTCAACTTATTTACCATCGGTTTCGAAATGAAATACTTTTTCTTTATACATTGTCTATTCAATTATAGAATTTTATCTTTTATTCAAATAAGCATCAAATGCGTAAAGAGCTTTGCTTTTGCGGAGTCTCCCACGACACCTCTCCTCTTTTTTTTTCTAATCACACACCAAAATATTTATTCGATTAGCACACTCTCTGAACTTCCCGTTACAATTCACTGATTGTGTAGATATTTTAACAACATTGTCGAAGAATTAACATAGGTCGGTATGTAGCACAAGAGAAACAAAAATTGAAAAAAACTTCTGTGCGGGAATCGAACCCAAACCATACGATTACTTGGCTAAAGCTCAATCGATCGACCCACGCTCCACTCTTGACAACAAACGCAACGGTCCACGTATATCAATTAAGACTCTTTATTTAAACCGGTTTTTTCAAAACGGTTGAGTATTGGCACCATGTTTGAAGGTCTGTAGTTAATTACTATGAAGTACTTTCTTATCCCAGAAGGGCGTCCAAATCCGTGACCCCAACGTCGCGCCCTCCCCTTGTCAGTGAAAATTTTTAGTTTACTCAAAATTGTATTATAATCTGCATCATAACCAGTAATCCACGGTTAGGTGGGCAGAATGTTTCCTACAGAGCAATTTTGCGGTTCAAAACTTCTCCAATAAGACGTATTTATAGTTTAAAACATTTTATGAAAAAGTAAATTGCTGTGTTCTTGGTTTGAAAAAGCACAACTTTCTTGAAATGCATATAATCTACGCTTCGTGAAATTAACTTTCCCGTGAGTTTCTGTTTAAAATAAGGAAGGAAAGTAGTGCAAAATACCAATATTCTGAATTTTCGTATATGTACTTACATATAATATGAAAGCCTTGACTATTTTTGTTACATAATAAATTTAATATTATACCATCATCAGCAATTGTTTCTGAATGACAGAACTTCTTGAAACATTTATTACTCAATTCCCGCCTTCGCCAGAACTGTCTAACATTTCGCGAGCTTTCACAATACACACGAGACAGATTGACTGACGGTAGCTTGAGTAAGCACTTACGGCTATAAAGTATACGTTACGTACTGGGACAGCACAGCAGATAGATACTTTAATAAAGAATGCAACAGTTGACTGAGCTGCTCCGGCATAAAGTAACTACTTGAATTAAATCATTAACGTGAGATGAAATCTTACGTGTTTGCCCAAGAAAAGTTTTATATCAGAGTCGGTGTCAAGCTGATATTCACGAAATTTATGGCGTGAAGGAAGAATACCGACGTTCTGGTTAAATTGCTGATTTCAACGGATGAATATGTGCATATTGTAGTATGTTCAGGGTCGCCCCACGCTTTGGAAGCCAAATTTGTAGTATGAATTTTAGTTAATTTTATAGAAAGCAAAATTATTACAATTAATATTTACAAAAATTTAGTATTATATTAACAAAATAATGAACAATACAATCAAATATATTACCTAGTGTGTATCAGTGTATTTTGTTTTCTAATTCTTAACTTCTCCCTCCCTCTTGAATTCTTTCTCCACTTCTTTTCTTTGGTCTTTTCCTTTTATTGTACTTCTTTTTCTTTGGTCTGTTCGTCGTTTGTAAACAACAACTTCTTTTTTGATGTGGTCTGCTTCGTTTCAACCCTGGTATTTTATATAACTTTTTATCTGACTTTTTTCGTCGACCATCCCATTCCGTCCCTTATCATAAACAAACTTCATTTTTTTCGGCACGTCGTTATAGCAATTTGGAATTCTAGATTTTGAAATGTTTCAAGTGTATGTGTGTGGTAAATGTTTACAACGCTTTTCTATTTCTTATAGAATGCTTTCTATAAAATTTACATCTTTTTATTGATAATTTTACTAATGGAGTATTACCATACTACAATATGGATGAAGTATTGATATATTCGGTGACGTGCATCTATTATAATTTACATTAATATTACCGTAGTAACAAGTCTCGTTGAGCGTTATCATTGTTACCAATAAATAGTAAATTAAATATATCTGCGGTGCCTTGATTGAATTGGTCATTAATTGAATTTTAAATAAATCAGGGCAAAATTATTAGTAGTTATTAGTTGTTTTCGTGGTAAAAGGAAAACTATGTTATTTGATTTCGCTCTGAACCATAGGCACCTCTACCTTTTCTACCTTTCAAAGAAGTAATATTTTAGAGATAAATAATCACGAACTTGTTGTAATAACGAAACGCTTCGAGATCGTTAGTAGTTTACACACAAGTTTTAACACAATACATTCTTGTTGTTAAATATCCAAACGGAATAATTTTGTTTTTTGAATGTCTTTCAAAGTGATTTCCGTGTCCACATTTACACATGTTTCATACCGTACTAAAGATGTCGCGAAGTGCCGAATAATTAACAGCCTCAGGCCACTAATGTCTTATTAAAAATTTTCAGGCAATACTACCACTTACGCCATCCACGCGAACAATAACAATCGGATACTTGAGAAAGACTGTGAGGAAAGAAATATCTTTTCTCTGGGGAGCCAATTTAAAAATGCTAACTCCTCATTAGTGAGTTGCCTCTAGGGAAGCGAATGCATTACGTATATGTACATACACAGAATCAGGATCGGCTTAAGGCCAGACAAGGGACGAATAAGGAACAATGGAAATCATTCGTTTAAAAAGTTTCTGTTGAATGTGAGCAGATTTGGATATATACTGAATTGTGATAGTGATTCCTAGTAAGCGGATGAACTCAATTGTAGTGCGCACTAAGTTTATAGGAACATTCACATTGTGCCGAGTATAGAAAGTTTAAGCAGAAAATACACCGTTTTAAGATTGTCGTAAGAAACGCTGCGCTGTAGTTAATGAATTTTACCGAAATACGTTTTTAAATATTTTCATTGTTTCATTTGTAATAAGTCAAATTATTGTGGTTGTAAAGTTTTAGACTAGGTATTAGCTTGGCCGTATTAGAGGTCAGATATTCTTTGACCCAGTGATTGGATGGCCAACAAACGTGCTTGTTCTCACGTTTCCTCGACGCTTGTCGTTATGACAGGGTAGAACATAAAGAAACAAACAGGAGAATAGGAGCGTTATTAACGGCAACGATGTTGATTTTATTGAAATTCAGGGCAACGAAAAGGACTTGGAATAAACTGATGTTGGCGAAATAAAAATAGCACAGACATGACATTACGTAACAATCCTTTAGTATCGCAAAATATTTGCAGCAGTTATTAAAAAATAGTACTCAAAACCTAGTTATACCAATAACCTCTCCACATCGAAAACACGAAATTTGAGGAAAAATCATATATACTTCGACGATAATACATGATAATACATGAAAATAAAATAAAGGGAAAACTAAAGATGCATCCCTAATATACGGTTTGGAGAGAATTATCGTGCCCGCAAACTTATACTACGCCTAGTTCGATGCAGCACTAATGCTTAATATTAGCAAGTGATCAGAATAAACGCTGGTCGGCAAAGATTGCGACGAACTGCAAACGTTGAAGAGGGGATACTCAATGCTCTTTAGTTATTTATCACCAGAAGATTCTCGCTTTGTTCTAATTTATCATTTACAAGCGTATGGCGCACATTACCTGAGCAACAATTGCATCCATTTCACGTTACGTCTGTGCAACATCAGAAGATTATAAGAAGCGCAGAAATTTCTGCCAATAGTTAATCCAACAATACACACGAGATCCTAACTTCTGATGAATCTTGGTTTACAAGAAATGGTATTACTAATTTTCGAAACACCCATACTTAGAACGAAGGAAACCATACCAACATACTTTGTCATTAAATGTTTGGTGTGTTCTTCTTGGAGACAATCTCATTGCGCCCTTCGTTTTATCAAGAAAGTTTTCAGGAATATCTTTCTTGTATTCTGTGCAAAATGATCTGTATGACCTTCTAGAAGACATTCGGATAGCCAATAGGCAGGAGATGTGGTTTATGCATGATGGACCCCTGTTCATTTGTCTCATATTGTCACTGATTATTTAAATGTAACATATGGTAATCGATGAGTTGGTCGAAACGAACCTGTTAAATATCCACCACTATCTCCTCATTATTACCATGTGTGGGGCTAGATGAAGTCTATGATTTATGCTACGCCTATTAGCACACAACAAGAGCAAAGGAATCGCATCGTGGAAGCAGCAGCAGCTATGTTATAAGGCGTGTCAGAGAAGCATGGAGCCGTCGTGCTTAATGCTGCATTCAACAAAATGGAGGCCACTTTGAACAGATATTATGGATGCCATGTTTACATGAAATGTTTGTTTATTTCGAGCTGGAGAGCACGTCCCTAAAATAGTCCGGAGCAATTCCCAAACACCCGGTATACAGCATTCCATGAAGACACTCGCATAATGATGTTGCAAGTTTGAATCCTATTTACGAGGATAATGCCAATTTTCACATCATTCGGCGAACTATTAAATATTTTAAGGCTTTTGTAATGCAAGGAATTTGGTATACTACTTTTATTACACCCAGGTAGGTTAAAACTTCCTTTCTATCTAGTGCTGTAATTGTATTGTTGCGCATTTAGTCTGGTGCCAATTCATTTATAATTTTATATATTTATACTCATTTTGGTGAATTTTTCCTCCTTTTTAATACTACAAAGTTTGTTGTAGCTGGTTTGCTTTTAGATGTAGTTGATAATTATTGCAATTGTCACAATAAACTCCGTATTATATATTGGTACTGAAACGTTAAATACACTATATTTTGTATTACGCTTAAAAGTTATAGGCTATCCAGCGTTGATTCTCGTCTAATATGCCTAAACCCACAGCATTAAAGAAATTATTTTAATTATCTTATTTTATTACTTTCGTATTGTTTTTGGGCCACCTTCATTACTTACGAAAAAGATAATGCTACATCAGTTTAAATATCGGGCTATAATCGTATGGTGAAGTAAAGTTTTGCGTTCTAGAGTTTAATTTAGTTGATATCCTACCTAGATAACCAATCTTTCTTAATATGATATGTAAAGTTGAGTCTATTATCTACTCTTACTCTTAAATAGTCAATTCTATTAAATATTTGTACAACAACATTTATTACCTTTGCACCAGCCTTTTAATATATAATGTCATTCATGATTTCATACATTAATTGTTTTTATAGGCCATCACTTCTAGCGGTAATTACGGTATCGTTTCGCAAATAAGTGTTTTCGATATTTTTCAGTTACTTGTACAATATCGTTTAGATAAGGAATAAATAAAATTGGGTTACAGAATATGAATATGTAGAGCAATTCGTATCCAAGTCCATACACGAGAAATTGCGATACGTATAAAATATGCAATAAATTTATACTGTGTAAATCACCATCTTTCTGCTCAAGGGATTTGTCCTCGCAAGAAACGTCATGGAAATATAGTATACCTAAACAACCCTAGATTACATTTCTAGTCCTGCGTTTATTTATTTAGATTTGCTCTTCTGCTACTACTAGCACTCTAGTAAATATTTAGAAACTTGTCGTTTCTTCAAGAACGTCTTACAATTTACATTCTTCTGAGATACAAACGATTTCCTTACTTTTTAGACGAATCGATAAACTACATATACTAAGTTTTATAATGCAACGCTTCAGGTGTAATCACGATATTGAATCTCACCATTAAAATTATCCCTGTTCGCGTTCGACCTTGAGCTTGGAACTTCATATCATCCGGGCATCATTTACAGACATCTCCCTATTACCTAGTTTCCGGACCGCTGCTTTTATAATGTCGACGGTTTTCAAGCATCTCACGAAGAAGAAATATCGTCCCTTCGGCTTAGCTAATGGATGCCAATTGCTTTCCTTTTCCTTTTCGTCCATCCGCCTGTGCACATTGACATCCATCTCTATCACCGGTGTTGAATAATTTATTTCAAATACAATTTATATTGTGATGGAAAAAATAGACCTTTCCGCCATTGCACCCAACCGGGCATTATTTCGGCTATAACGTTATTTCGTCTTTCATAGGTCTCTTGCTCCTGAGTTTACTCAAATACTTTGTATAACAGAGAACAATAGCATCTTTCCAAAAAACAAAGTAAAAAACCGAATATCCCACGTCTTTGTCCTCTCTTTATTAATTTATTTTATATAAAGAGTATAAAGTTATCGTTACCACAAATAATTCCAGATACGTATTTCGACAACCAAGTTGCAATCCTCACTAAAAATCTGTGGGAATTAAGTATCATCCGCGATATCTGGCTAACGGTCAAGACAAGCACCACACAACGAACACTGAACAACTCTAAAACACTGCACAATGAACATTATACACTGAACGTCCCCGCGCGAGACACATCAATCAAGTACTAACAACAGTATTTTGGTGTGTTTCGCATTCTAGGCAAGAGTAACTCGGTATCCTCTCTTTTCAGTATAGATACAGGTGTTAAAAGCTGACAATTAGTAATAATAATAATAATAATAATAATAATAATAGTGTTGCCCGATCGAACACTAAGCCATCAACCTCATTACTTTATTTACATACCTGCAACACCTTGAACTTACACCATGTTCAAATAATCTTAAGGTTCATCAAAGTCATACTTGGTTCATTGAAATATACTTTAAAATTATTATTTTTACTACACTCATGGAAAGCTTGTACCTGAATTATATTTGTTTCTGCAAAAAGAAGTGGGAAATGAACTCTTAGCCATAGCCATACTAGATTCAATTATAGTAGTAATTGTCAGTTGCATGCCTTCGAAGTTCACAAAGAAGTTTAGTATTAAAATTACTATGCGAACAAAAGCTCGCAATGGAAAGAGGCATTTTCTAATATTTATTAACTATGTAGTCATGACGCGCCAAGGCTTATCCAACTTGTAGGTATTTTATTAAAGTCTAATTAGAAGTTTTAACTGCTCTGTTATTACTGGCACAAGTAGAATTACACTTACTACAATTAGAACAATTAGAATAAATTGGTGCAGTGCATTTATGAAACCAACAAGTAGGTTCTTGCTTATATAGGTACATACATATGTACCTATCATATATAAGCAAAGTGGTGGGTAACACATTAGTACTTTTTAGTATTACGCATAGGAAAGCAATATTTAACAAATTTGAGGAAACAATGTGAAAGAGTACAACAGAGGAGGATCTGCACAGAGAAACTTACCGACGCCCTGTCAACATTTGAAACTTAGGTAAATCTTAACCTATTAAAAGGGATTTGGGTTTGGTGCTTTCCTCGCATGAAGTACCTTGCTTATCATTAGCCAATGAAAATTAACTAACTCAACCAATGAAAAAATCTAAAATACACCTACATACATGTAGGAACGAGCATCCGCATGCCAGTTTGAAACTTTTTCGCAATTGTTTTTGTATTTCCACTTTTCGTTCTCTAATTTTTAAACAGATATAACCTGAAACAGTACATACATTCGGTGCAATGTGATGTTTCTACTTTTATTTACACGTTATCGACCGTTGGTGGTCGGTGCGTTTATTTCGTTTAGGATATTATATCATGGAAGGCATCCATGCCCGAGAAATCTCTCTTTATGTGGTTGGTACGCCTCTCAGCGATTTTCCTTTGACCCAATAGTTACTTTCCTAATATAAATACAAATTGTTTTTGCTACATTCACTTTGGAAGTGTATGTCAAAATCGGAGGGGATGTATAATCACGTCGAATATAAAATTAAACATTTTCTTGTTTCACTCGTTGTCAATTTTGAATAAATAAGTACATTTCAGTTATGAATTTAGGGATATACTCCTAGTTTTTAAGTAGCATATTATGTTAATGTATTCAACTTCTAAATAAGTAACCACATATTGGAGTCCACGTTCGGTTCGGTCTGCATTTTAAGTCGTTACAGTATTAATATTTTTCCTTACACTTCATACTGCTAAAACCTTTCTTTAATAGTTTTCAATGCATTGCTAACAAGAAGATTTCGTAGTTACTGGAACTGCTACTAACTACATATCTTTACTTAATATTCCTTAGGTGTTACATGTTGACTGCATTGAATTGTGTAGAA
Source organism: Chrysina gloriosa (assembly GCA_038088585.1). Classification (NCBI taxonomy): domain Eukaryota; kingdom Metazoa; phylum Arthropoda; class Insecta; order Coleoptera; family Scarabaeidae; genus Chrysina; species Chrysina gloriosa. The sequence continues at coordinate 31,807,943 of CM076088.1, read as the reverse complement.
ATGTGTAGAAATGTGTACGGTTAAAGCACTAGGTGACCTTCTTCCAGCAGTCTTCTTGTCTGTGAAACTAAGAATCTGGTGACATTGTATGTTAAAGAAACTCTCTCTTGTACCTCGTTGGCTTTGTCCTTCTCCTAGGGTTACCACGCTCTTAGCGAATAAATGAGAAATAAGCTCAATAGAAATTTCCACTTCAGAGAAGCTGTCCTGTTCTCTACGTCTCAGCCACAAAAAAGAAAGACCCTAATTTTTTGCAGCATTGAAAATAAATAGAAGGCTGTATGATCGGTTATATAAGACATGAGTTATGTCGAGTGTAAAGTTTTTCCGTAAGTGTCCACTAATGGTAAATGAATTGAATCGTTTCGACTTCATAAAGAATAGGATCTTCTTGCTATGTGCAACTTCTTGCTATGTAGCTGCAAAATCACCCAAGGAACGCTAGCATCTTCACCACCTACGCTTACATATTTCCTTGTATAAAATATGTGCTGAGAGGTAGAACTAAGATTGTGAAATATACACGAGAGTAGGCCAAGTCTCATAGCTTTCTATCGAATAGCTAGATCTGAAACCAAGTCAAACAGCTATTGCTTCATATTGTTTAATAAAATTCCTTCATGCAGCATGAGTCACCAGCTATTGCTACCTGGAATAACTCCGAAAGTATGATAGTACCAGAAAAGTTATTGAAGCAAAAGTTGCATGGGACAACGGGGCTATTATATGACTTTAGTTTTTTGTTGCTAAGTGGAGTCGCTTCGAAATTTGAAGGTCAACTTTTTTGTTTTACATAGGATGCTATACTTTGGTACTTATTTTCTGATAGCGGCTATCGAGACGAATCCAAGAATGTGCGACATTAAGCTCTTTAAAAATCAACAAAGATCAAGAAGGTGAAATGAGCTTACATTAACAGAAGGTGTTCGAAGTGATGACCATTGGTGTCAATGGAGTGGTGTAATCTTCGCATCACGGATTGTGTGGTATTCCTTATCACTTCGGGGCTTATCAAAGCACATGCTCTGACAATTATCTCTCGCATATCGTGCAAATACAGTAAATATTCACTAAATACGGCGTATTCATCAAACCTGACAAAGGCAAGTAAACAATATCCGGTCGATATCGTAAGATAACAATAATAAGAACTAGTCCCTTCGAAGAACAAATCGATATGCTTCTCATTTACGTAGAATGCCAAAAGCATTCAGTGAGAGCTAGATACTTATACGCTGAAAGATATTCTCAACGTTTTCACCCTACACTTAAATATTTGGACGATGAATTGAGAACACCAGGATCCTTAACCCGTCGAAAAGATATCCGGCAAAAACAAGTTGCTAACGAAGAAACGGACTTTGGTATTCTTGCTACTGCGGTTTGAGATCCTTGCGTTAATTCGCGTCATATCGCAAGGGAATCTGCAATAAGACAGAGTAGTGTTGTTTGTGTTCTGCATCGTCATAAATATCATCCTTACCATATCAGTCTTCACCAAGAATTTATTGCTACGGATTTCATGAATCGCATTAAATTCTGCCGATGAGCTCAACTCCAGATTCAGAGAAATAACTCATTTATTAATTGGATTTTATTTACTGCTGGGGCAACATTCACGCATCATGGAAATGTTAATTTGCATAACACCTATGTTTAGTCAACTGAAAATCCATGGTGGCTGCGGCAAGTTGAACACCAACAACCGTGGTCGGTAAATGTATGGTGTAGGATTATTGAGGACAGAATTATAGGCCCCTATTTCATCGAAGGAAATCTTAATGGTAAGAAATATACCACATTCCTGCAAGAAACATTAGGTCCGTTATTCGAAGAAATACCTTTAGAAACAAGGAACAGAATGTAGTATCAACACAATGGGTGTCCGACACATTTCTCACTGATAGTTAGAAAGGGGTTGCAAAGAAGATTTCCAAATCGTTATCGTGACCGGCTCGTTCGCCAGACTTGACGGATTTTTCTTGTGCGGGTTCTTAAAAAAATTGTTTATAAAGATAAGAGGATTATCGGAGCATGTGCTTCGATAAGTGCCGAATTGATAAGAAATATCACTCAATCTGGGATAAGGAGATTGCAGCACTGCATTGATACCAATAGTCATCACACATTAACATAAACACATTCTATAAATGCAAGTTCATTTCACCTTTTGGTCTTCGTTGACCATCAAAGACCTTAATGTTACACATCATTGGATTCGTCTCGATAGCCGCTATCAGAAAATAAGTACCAAAATATACCATCGCATCTAAAGAACTAAGTTGGCCTTCAAATCTCTGAAGCGACAAGCAACAACAAACTAACGTCATATAATAACCTTCGTTGTCTCATGCAAAAATTGCAATTGTAAAGTTCTTCGGCTGTGGTTTGGTACACCAGACGTTTAGAGAACTCAAAAAGGTCATGTAATTTAATTTTACAATGCGATGAAAGCAATTCGTTGATTTGTAACTTGACGTTATATTGCTGTTTTTATGTAGCTGCCAACAGCGATTTTGAATGTCGACCAATATAAAATTATCAGGTTATCAATAGCACATCAACCTACAAGCAAAAGCAGCGTCACCGAATAAATATCAATATCAGCAGTTATATCAGAGCTTGGAACATATTCATTAAAAGATCGCAAAATATCCATACGCATATTTCGTCTGATTTTATCTCCTTTTGTTAACAGCAGAAGCTAAAACAAGAAGAGAGTGCGACAACCATGTATTGTAGGAAGGAAAATACAAAACTGTGAAATGCATCAACTACCAGCCGAAAGTCTTGTTTTTGTATCGTATTCTTAAATACAGAAACTACGTCTTCCAAGTTCTCATTTTGCCTCAATTTGGAAGAGTTAGACGAGTTAGGTGAAGTTAGTTGAAGTTGACTCGAGTTCTTAGATTGTCGATCGAGTCGACTTTTTTGCAGTCCGGAATCTCGTGATCTGCTGGAGTTCTGGGGAGTTCGGATGGCTGGTGGAATTGGAGGGACTTGGTTCGAGCTGTTGAACTGTGAGCGTCCCGATGAGTTGGGCATTTCTCTCGGGTGGTTACAAGACAACGTTCGCTCTATATTCCGTGATTTGGTGCAATTATTCGCCTGCTGACATAATATATGGGCAAACATATCTAAAATCCCCAAGTTATCTAACACCGTTCTATTGATAGGACAAATACAATTGCTTTACTCCTATTAACTATTTGGCAAAGTGATTTTAGAAAATGCCTCCGCAAAATATCATTGAATTTCCAAAAGATATCGACATAATGATACAACCGGTAAAATTAATTCCCCAGACGACTTGTTTAGAACACTTTTAATCTTTCACGGTCACGCAAGGTTTAAGGAAAAAACAATTTTAACCACGAATAGCGTGAAAAAGGAGTCGGTAATATGCATACCTAACAGCAATTACTTGCCACTAATAACATATACCTCAGCGCCAGTTAGTAGTACACTGGTTGTATTTATAACGCGGACATATTTATCCGTATACGAATTAATATGTAAGTTCTTTTCTCCATGAATATTAATTAGGAAAATCCGGTTATACATTTGCGTGTGCAAAATAGTTATTTTTGTACGGTTTAAAAATAACCCTTTTCGTAAATACATACACAGTTCATACATACATACACTTACAACTGGTGGTCATGTTAATTTAATTTGAAACAGTGACTTATATTTACCGTTAAAATATAGAAATAGATTTAGGCTCATATCCCACGTATTTGCTTGTATTAAAAGGTAAATCATTGTGCACCTGTATGGTGCATGTACCAATATCAAACTGTAAACATGGTCGACGCTGGAAGCCTTTAGCGCTAATTTTCACCTCTAACATGTTGATTATGTTATGTATCTAAACCCTTTTGAACGATATATGTAGATTTCATTTTCAGAGCGAGTTGTCTATAAAGTCATTGCTGGGCGGTTTACCTTTTGACATATCCGGAGCGTTCCTTCAATTATAAATAGCTGTTATGCAGAGTGATGGCAGAAATAATAAGAACAGTCGGTCTTTCGGCGTATTTGTCTCATGCCACCGTTTGCGTAGCAGTCGGACCATGATTCTATGCCTGAGCACCTCTTGTCCCTTATATATATGTATATATATATATATATATATATTGATTCGAATCAATATATATAAAAGGGACAATAGGTGCGTGTAATTTCAGACAGGACATATCTAACTTATCTAATGCCTATGTCGGAGAATTAGACCTAATACAAAATAAAAAGATAGTTCCTCCGTATGTTTTTCACACAAACCGTCCCCTTTTCTCTCCTTTTGTGTCCTTTCTAAGAAATATTGCCTCATCTTCAAAAATTTTCGCCTCCGTCTTACATATGTTTGGGGAGGTCAATACACTTTGATCCGTAACAGAGGGCAGCAACAACCTTACACAAATTACATCCCTAACTTTCAAAGTTTAATGAACCGGATTTAGTTGTACATAGTTTCCAAATTTTACTTTTAGTACATTAGGTATGAATTGTTAAATTTATCATTTTGACGACTTGTTGATCGTGTGAATGTATTTTCAGTCTGATGATACTATATAATATATAGCGAAACGTAACTCTATGTACGACTGCGTTTAACTAATTCAACCTTTACTGTTCGAACTCCGAAGAAATATTAGCAACCCATAAATTATCTACTTGTTATTACACTACACAAGAAGCTCAAATGTTCCATCTTCCTTGGAGAACTACTAACAGATACATCCTTATAACTGCCCAAAACGAGGCGAAAGGGCAAAAGCATTTCAATTGTATTCTTTCCAAATCACTTGTTTCTATTTTCCCTAACGTGAGAAGAAACTTACAACTAATACTCTATACCTTTACTTTCCACTCCGTATGTCAAACTTTTTAGTTTTACTTCGAGAGGAAATATGACTTTGGTGGAGCCTATCGGTAGTACATATTTTAAACAAGCGTTGCGAACTAATTCTTACAAACTGTTTGTGACTTTTGGTAAAATTCCGAAATTGTTATCTAAACCAAGTTTTCTGCAGATATTTGTGCAATTTACTTCACACTCCCAATTGTATATATAAGCAAAACTGTTTAAATTTTTTTATTAACATGCATTTTGTAAACACTCCCGCGCCGTTTCCAATATAAAGAGACTGGGACCGAAACACCACCATGGACTATTCAACTTGTCATTTAACAAAACCGCTGAATTAATAGCAGCGTCACAAACCGGGCGTAAATACGTTCAGCATTTGCCAATAATAACAAATACCGATTGTTTTCGGATCCTCCCGTCAAATTCGAATTACACGCCAGTACGCGCATGTTTAATTATCATTTCAGAACAAAATTATCAGGACGGAGTGGTCTGCATCGAATTGGATTTGCAGTGAACCGTAAAAAAATCGTACATTGAAATTTTTACGCCTACCGGCGACCACAGTGGCAGTGGCGTCGAATCTAAAGCAAATAACGGGCATAGCATACGATTAGAATAATGCCCTGTTTCACATGCAAGTCACGTGCGCCACTCGCAGCATAATTTAGAATTTTCAATTTGTTTGCGTAGACGGGAAGTTCTGCTTTTTGTCTGAAGCGGGTTAAAGCTAGATTAGCTACCAGATTTTGAGCTGGAGCTGAGTGAGTTCGTATTAGCAAATGTTGACTACGACATCGTCTTATTGCTTGCACGGTTAATACATGCATGTAAATACAATTCGGTAAGAAAATTTACTTTGCAGCAATAGTAATTATATTTTCGAGAATCGGTTCTTACAAAAACTTAATATAATAAATTAGCTTTCGAGGTAATTCTAAGCAGCAAGTGATAATATGAGCTACTATTCTTTACATCAAACGAATAGTAATTTGTGAGGTATAGCTAGTTGATTTGGAAGTTACTGCAGCAGTACTGAAGTCTGTGCAAAATAAATATCACTCGTCGATAGTATGTACTTGCAGTATTTGGCCTATCAGAAAAGGAAACGCTTTCCCGGTTAATTTAAAGCAGAAACATATAACCTTAAAGAAATACTGTTTAGTAAAAGCTTTGAGTTCTATTTTCGAAGGGGAGGTGCAGTCTGACACACCTGGTAAATTAACGAGAGAAATAGTGTTTGTCAAATATTTAACACAAGTACATGTGAATACTGTTGACCTTTCACTTCACGAATTTCATCGAACACACCTACGTATTTACAGTCGATCACAGTGGATTGTACTTTATCCGTATTCTGAGCAGACAGCTCTGCGACTTGGATCGATTACCCACTTTACATCTAAACATTATACAAGATACGACGACGCGAAAGTGTCCAAATTCCATTTGCGCCACAGACGAAAAACTCCTAAACTTTTTACGACCAAAAGTACTAGAAAGTTCGCCCACCTTGAGGTGATTAAAAGTTCTAATGGCATTTCAGTTAGACGAAACTTAAGGGAAAGCCATCACAGCGAGATCTTCTTACTTTAATGCGTTTCCATCCGTTAAATTAAGTACAATGTTTGCAAATAGAAGGAGTGTAAAGTGGAACCTTGAATCACGTTATTTGGCCGCAAATTCAATCAACGTACCCTAATTTTCCCGACGAGGAAATTGGATGTTAGCGAGACAAAATCAAACAACTAAAGAAGACGTATTACTATAAATGAAATTAAATTCCATATGCCGTTTATTCAATTACTAGGAAATTGTATGTGGATAACTCTTCATGATTCCCAGATAAATGAAGGGAGAGGCGAAAGGTAACTTAGACATTTAGAAAGGTTATTGAAGATCTTGATCTTGATAACGGGCATTTTCTTAATTAAAAAATGTATTAGCCACAGCTGATTCTAACAATATAAACGCAGGAAATTCCAATCGACATCAATAAAACCAATACCGGGGAAAACAATTCAGTAAACTCTCGAGGTGTAGTGAACATATGTATCTGCCTCAGTTTCCTTATTGTAGCTACTTGGACACTGTCAGACGTGTCAGGTCCTTGTTACCCTGAGAATAAATTTGTTACTTCCTTAGTTGTTCGCAATTTTTGTATATTGTATGCTCTACGTATTTATTGATGACTTTGTAATCAAATCAATATGCCATTAACAATTATCGACGGTTCTACCGAGTAATTTAAGATTCTCAACTACACGTAGTGCTTCCATTAATTCATTAACTAATTTACTTCACATAGACCACACCCCGTTTGAATGTATTTGTGCTACAGAAAATGTAATTACGTACGAATATTGAAGTAGATTGAGCAATTAAATAATTAGATTTAGCCATTATGTAAATTAATTGCGTATACTATCTATTGTTTTCATAGCTGCAGTGAAATTTAAGAATACTTTCCTAATTCTTTTATTATAGTAATTAATAGCAGGAGTAGCACTAAAATCTAAAATGATACCGCAAGAATATGGTAGCCAATACTTCGATTTGTCGAAAATAAACATTATATGCAATGTCTTTGTTTCTATAGAAAAAACGTATTGCTTCCAAACATGTACACAATAGATGGTTGAGATGGTTAGAACGGAATTTTCAAGCTGCGATTAGTCCTTGCATTTCTTAAATTTTCTACTCTACTTTGAATTACAATATTAAATGGTATCATTTGCCTGTTATCGATACTTTAAACGCGCATAAACGCAAATAAAAAGATCGATATATAAAGAAATAAATAAGTACGTAAATAAGCGCATATTACATTTCATCACATATAAAATTGATTATATATATATATATATATATATATATATATATATATATACTTAGCAAATGATTTAGATCCAAACGATCTGAATAAAACCTAGCACTACCTTCGATAATCGAGGTACTATTTGTCTCTTTAGACTTCGCTATTTTGCGCTAGGTTACGATACATAGTAATCAAAAATAGTATATATCGAATCAATTTTTATTTTTCAATAATTATTTAAATTATATGTTACATTCACTATTTATCTATCATTTTTATTAGAGCTTCTGCAATTCACAAGCTCATCCAATGAATTCTTTTGCAATCGTCTACACAGCATTATGAATATAATACGCTCGCATGTTCTAATTGAAAACTTGTCCATATATTTTCTCAACAGTTGGCGTTTTCATCGACATGTTTACATTATAAGTTTCAATAGCATATTTAAAATCATTTCATGTACAATGTGAGTGAAAATGCTGAGAATAGGGAGGTCGCGAACCAAATATATATACTGCTAGTATCAAACAATCAAATTACCTACGCGGATATTAAACATTGTCAACGATAACCACCAACGTACCAACTTCATCAACTTTGGTACTTGCGCCTTATTGCAGCAAATTCTTGCATTTCTGTCGCGCTTTAATATGGAGTCCAACTTTAGGCAGTTAATATGAAATTACCTACCCAAACGTCTCCAATTCATATGGAAATGTAACAAAAGAGAATTCTACTATTAACAAAAGTCTGGTTTATGTGTCACAATAAACCTTTATCATTCTGACTTTATAAACGCTAAGAATGGAAGTGCTAATTCCTAGTTGGCTTTAAACTACAAAACTACCAGTTAAATTCGAGTTTGTGGTTAATAGCATTTTCAGATTCTTAAGATCATTTAAAAGAAAGCCGTTATGAAGTTGAACTAAGCACTGAAACCACAAAAAATCGACTCTTTTTTTATTGAGCTAATCATTTCTCTCGCGAATGCAGAAAAGCTTCCAACGTTGAAGCAGTTGTATTTCGCGAGGGTATAAATCCGTATTAAGATTTAAAGCGGATAAACTTTTAAATTTGCAAAGCTGTGCGTTTTAAGATTCGAATAATTAAATTTTCATTATACACTGTAGCGTTTATATATTAAAAATAATATTGGTCAAGTTACTGGATACAAAATAAGCAAAACTTTATTGCATTTCATAAATCGGATTTTTATTGTTTTCTGAGAAAGCAAATAATCAGCTCCGCGTAAACCTATCAGCTTCCTGACATTGTTTGACATTTTGGTACGGAAAGAAATCATGAGGCGATAAATCAGGTGAACACAGGCAATGAGATATCAGTTCCATGTTTTCCTTCTCCAAATAATCAATTGTTTGACGTGCTGTGTGAGAGCTGGCATTGTCGTGATGCAGAAAGATGCGACTTTTTCGGTTGTTTGTCCTGGTTACGTCGGTGACTTATTGCAAACTAATTCTTGTATACCATTCAGCATCATCTAAAGAAATGGTATAACCAAAGAAACAAGCCATTATTTTAAGCGCTTCGTGAATTTTTGTGATTATGATATTCACTTCATGTTGGAATACCTAAACAGCGGTTAGTACCTTAGTTTCCGGTATATGCGAATATATCCAAGTGTTATCACTAAGGTTTGATAAAATAGTGGATGACGTATTATAATTAAGTAGTGTAAACTAGTCTTTGTCCTCACTTACGTGCAAGGCGCGATATTAAAATCCGGAGAAGTAAGGGCATTAGTCCGGTTTATACCACCTAATGATGACACGTCGTTCACTCTTTTAACAAACCTTAGTTATCACTTGTTACGATGATGTATACAGATTTTCGGTTAAAATTTTTTGAGCATCGGCCATCGGCGGAATACATTAGAGACAGGTCTTTTTCACAGCTAAATATATATAACATTTTACCTCTTGCAAGCCACATGCCGATTTTCTTTAATCATGTTGCGATTTTTTTAGAATAACAACCGATTCAGGTCGACCTTCACGCAGTTAATCATTGACGGACGCATGACTACGACGAAATTTTGCAAACCAATTGTAAGCAGTCTTTTCTGAAGGTGCTTTATTACCAAAAGTTGAACGAAACAATTCTATGCATTGTTAGGCATTTACTGAAATCGAAAAAATCCAACAAAACTTTGGCGTGAAACTTACATTATTTCACAAAATTGCTTTCTTTAAACATTCTCTGCAATTATTAATTGTCAAACTTTACTGAAACAGTAACGATACATATCAATAAGGCCAATGAATAGTCGTTTGTAAAAACAGAAACATGGAATGCGACTAAACCTCAAGTTTCCCTTAATCTTTTGTCCCGTGGCTTCCCTTTGCCCTGTTTTGTTTGGCGCTTCCTTCAATTTATTTTTACATTTTTGTGCTTCACTTTTGGTGATTTCACAATGTTCGTATGGACTCTAAAAGTTCAAAGGTATAACGTTACCTCCCTTTTGATTTAGTTTCGGGCTTTTGTTTAGTAACTCAACTAATTAGTTATTTTTGTTCTGGAACGGAGAAAATAATCCAGGATAATAAATTTTGTTTCCGTTTTCTGTTATTCCTGTAGCAGTATTTATGTTTTTAGTTGTCCCTTTCATGTTCGATATCTACTCGCTTCACTACAGGAGTTATTTTGTTGTTGAATTATTCATGAGTTTGACATTCGTGTTAAGGAAGCACTGATGTTCGTTATTAATACTTTAAAATTCTCCGCTGTTTCCACTTACTGTCCAAATGAGGAAGAGGCTCTGTTGTGGAGGGAAACGTAGACAGAAGCTTTGGTTCGACACCTGTCTCTGTGTGCTCCGATTCTTCTCGTTTTTCTTTTGTCCGTTTTTAGATCTTTCTTGCTGTTGTTTTCGATTTCACTTTTGTTTCCATCAGTTGCTCAACTTTTACTCTCAATTTACCTGTTGGGTTACTATAATTTGCTCTGTCAGTCGGCTTAAGTTTCGTTGAATGTTACCGCTCCCTATACCTTTTTTGTCGCAAGATTTTAGTTTTGGCCTTTTCCAAATTGGACATCGGGTGCTGAGTCGCTTGTTATTTTCTTGCTTCTGACTTCAGCCACTATTCAAATCAGACGAGAAAGTTCCGTATCGTATTTAAGTATTGTTCACTGATGTGAATCCTTTGCCCTTACACATAATTTTTATAAATTGCTTACATGTTTTGTATTTAATTTGCGAACAAAGTCTACCACCCAGTCCCACATTTCTTCGTATCCGTTTAAATTAGCTTCGCCGTTGTCTAATAAATATTGTTTTACATTTTTTTGTGTGATATATCGAATGTTTTTCGAAGATAAGGCGTGTCCAATTGTAGGGCAACTTCTAAGTAGCAATTATTCGCTATTGATTTTGAATTCCCTATTATTAATAAGCAAATACTATCGGCGGCACTTGCATCTTGCAACATTTCACAGAGCAATTTTTCTTTTAGTTTTAAATTTAAACTCAGCTTAGTAAACCTTTCATTGGTATCCAATATTCTTTCTTAGAATATATAGCTAGTAGGTAATTTATGAAAACTTCATAGAATAATTTATGGTAATTAATTTGTTAATTTACTGGGCTATTTATCGACCTACATTACTGATTACTAGTAGGAATATTTAAAATCATTACTATTCCTGTAATAAAATTCACCTTTAGCTCGTAATTAGTTTGAATCAATGTTGTTGTGACTATCATTTGGAGATATAATTATTCAATCATGGCGTAAGCTGTCGTTTAATCTGTCCCTACGCATTCCTACAAAATATGAAAGATTTATAAGGCAAAAGGGAAATGCAGGTATGGTGCCAGAAAGAATTGCTGATGGGGTCACTTTCAGAAACTATGATTAGGTTTTTAGTGCAGTAACTAAGTTGTAAAGTATAAAACAGTATAAAATATTTTACACACCTCCTAATTAATTTGAAGATGATGTTCTTATCTGCCAAACTATATAAAAGAAATTGAGCGGCTTATAAAATTTACTGTTTAGACACAACATTTTTATTGGTCACAACCCAACACGCAAACATGAAGAATCATCAAAAGAGGAAACGCTACTCGCACATAAGTGTGACCAAATGTAAACTTGTTTACATATTAAATATATAAGCACTGTGGCTCCGTGAATATACACTTAATTGAGCTATTGTTTGTAATAATGCGATTTGCCTTGCATCTCGCCTTGGTTCTAGATATAGCTAGTCTAATGTAATCGAGAACATAATTGACGAGCATACAACTGAAATTAAAATAGGTGGTAGCATTGTACTCTCATAATAAGATTCATAGCGCTAAGTAGAAAGAATGCGAATTACTGTTTTGTCGTAGTTTATTCAATAATCGAAACACTATAATAACTCATAAACCACCATTTATAAGTAATTGCATTTTTTGTCTCAAATTGAGTCTTTTGCAGGTGTAATTATTTACGTAGTAAGTAATAAATAAAATAAGCAACTAAGTGCACTTCGCTGAACGTATAAAAATAGCAAGTGGTTCACCTTATCAACGAGAGAGGTCAATTTGGAGATAAGATTATCCAATTCGACAAATGTTGGAAAAAGTATGAGATCAAAAAATTCTGTTTTATATTTTTTGCGCCTTTTGAATTCTTTGGATTCACAACTTGACAATACCATAACAACGCCAAATATTTTCCGGGATTGTCTCGGAGCCATCTAGCGCTGCTAGTTGGACTGTTAGCCAAATATTTTTTATCAAATCATATTGTAGAATTGAACTTTTCAAAAATCTAGGATTTTCCTCTATACAATTAAAACAAGAACATAATTATAACTGCTAATTCCCTAAGTCATTTATCATACTTTGTATTTTCGCAGTAACTGAGTAGAGGGATATACAGAAATCGTAATTTTGAATTTGCTTTTAATTAGAAGATATATTTATACTTTCTTCCTTATCAAGCGCATGTCAAAAATGAAAGTAATTGGAAATTTTTTTTTAGATTGGGCTTAGTTAGCATTCGTCCCGCCCCCAATTCGGATAGAATGCTTCTCACTCTTACGAAGTCGATGTGGAAATTTTCAAATAAGTATATTGGCAGCCAGGATATCCTTGTGACCCACAGGGCAATGATATATGAGATTATGATATACACATGAATATATTTATAAATACGTAAATAAATATATTGTGTATGTGATGGGGAAAGAGGAGAATTTTCCAAGGAACGTACAAATTATTCACTTGTCTTTAAATGTGTAATTTAGAATATTATTCAAATACTGTTCTCCTTTTCAACGCTCTTTATATGAAACCAAGAAACTGGGTGCTCTATATAATGTACCCAAACTTATTAAATTTATAACATGGAACCGGAAAAGAAAATTTGCAATTCACTCGTTTCGTTTCTTCAAGTAAGATTCTCTCGGGCTGTATATTTAAGAATAGCAAGTTTCGAATAAAGTTGAATATCTACGAGTGGTTCAGGGTTTCTGCATTCCGTGAGAACTTTCAGGTTAAAAATCGAATTTCCTCCAACTTGAACTCCATCCGGATTCGCGGCAGGCCGCATATGCATGGAAAACTCATACCGATACTTTTTCGAATATCAGTTTCCAGTACTTTTGCAATGTAAAATGTACCTCTAGTTCAAGCCAGTAAGGGTATTTGAATGCTCTGTTACAAGGTTTAAGTAAAGCCGTAACGGTACAGACGTGGTCAAAGTTGAGTTTTCAATTTATGCGGAAGTTCGCGCTAACTTTATAATTTGTATACATAAATATATGTTATATATATATATATATATATGTTATAAATATATGTTATACGAATGCGCGTTGTTTGTCCGAAGGAACTATGACTTCTTTATTGGTGATGAACTTCAGCACCGATACAATACAAGATTAACTCTGGATACATATATTCTTCCAATTCAAACAAAAAGGCCTACTGTCAACAAAAATGTCGTCTCGCAAGTGGTCAAAGTTTATAATCATCTACCTAAACAGATGAAAGAACTAAATGAAAAGAAATTTAGGGGAACACTATTTAAGGTTCTTAGTAACCGTGTGTTTTATAATTATGACGATTATTTTAATTTTAAATTTTAATCTGGCGTGTATGTTGTATCACCGACTAAAGAGGAACATTTTAAATATGTATGTATATATGTATACTCGTTACCACTTTTATCATTGTGCATTTTATATATTTACAATTAATTTGACGTTTTCTATGCATCTACTATGTACTACAGAAATTAAAATTAAACTAACCTAAACTAAATTAGACTAAAAGCCTATTATGTATTGTCTCTAGTTACAGAAGAAGTGATAATAAATATTTCATCAGAATTGATGTTGTAAGATGTTCATGACTTAAACATTAATCTAAAATCGTTCATGAATTCCCAAGATATCTTTAAGTCTCTAGTTTTAATATTATCAATTATATTATTGCTGCTCTCGTCTTAAATCTTTTAAATGGTGGTAGATAATTAACGCTATCGCATATCTAAAATCAGTGTATAAAAAATATGGGCGCACTTTAAAAATATCAATCAAAACTGACCTTGAAAGTAAGAACTTTCATTTTCATCGTACGGTGACCCTTATAAATTAAGAACAGAAACCAATTAAGGATAATGGGAAGATTGCGATTGTTGTACAAAATTAATGAGTTTTTTCTCGAGTTAGCTAGAACGCGGTCTTAAATCTTCAAACAATAAGCGATTCCTAATTTTACGTTGAAACTCAAAACTTCGAACAATGGACGTATCATGGATAGTACGAAAGACGGAGCACAAAAGCATTTAAAGCAATAGGTTTCATGTCTAAACAACACCGTTTGCAAACTCGGTAAAGTTTTTTCCTACTTTAAAATTTAATGGGTATCCTTTTACCTTGAGGCATTTAGGAGAATGCAGATTTTGAAGGAGATTATCGCTCCCAAGGCGATTTAAGTACTCGGCTTAGTTTGAAGAACTTCCAGATCCTCTTTCTGTCGTAAAGACTTTCACGTCTGTTTTCACGTGCGAATTAGATTTTGTTATTGTATAATATTTAATTAATAACTATATCCGGTTACGAGCTTTTTTTGTCTTAACGCATATTTTATTCGTTTCTCTCAAAATACAATGTTTACTTCAAATTAAATCTAGTAGTGTTCTCTATTTACAACTAGATATGTATTATACACGTGAGAACAGCTTATCAGTACAATAAAACGGTAACGTTTGTAGCACTTGTTGAGATAAATCATCCTCATTTATGTATCTTCTCTCTTTGACACCGAAAATATGATTTTCTTTACTTAATTACTATTTAAGGTTTTCAAGCCGGAAACGTACAATCCAGTTAGGTAATACAATCCATCTAATATATATATATTGTGCTTACACTAAATTGTGCCATATGTAAGCACACACGGTAGGAAATATTTACCATGCTGTAACAGGAGTGGCGGTAATTGTCGCCTAATGTAGGTTGCATTGCTGATATTAGACATGTAGCAAGATTAATTATATCATTTAATGCAAAGTTTGATATTTACAATACCTTGCGATGGTAAAACTGGTTGCAAAGTTAAAACACTACGTGTTATAACGTCAATCTTGATATAAAAGGCAGAAAGGATATATGAACCCCAAGTATACAGAGAAGCACAGGTCTATTAATTTTTAATTTCTATTACCGGATCGGCGCAATCAAACAGCACTGACATATAAGCATTTCCACTAATGGGTTTGGACTATAACATACGCAGTGGTCAATAATTTAATACTAGGGAACAGTCAGTCGCCTCCCCATTACGTCAAACTACCCATACTGCACTCCTTAAGGTAGAATTAAATCTGCTAAATCTTTTGCTAGGTGGTTGTTCCGATTTTATTCCGGTGAGCACTGATTTCATTGACTTAGGTTGGCACTGGCTATTTAATGAGCTAGCAATTTAAATAACTTAAGATATGTAAATAAAAATATTGAGTTGTTTTCCTTGAAACTGACTGTTTTGCTTAAAGGATTACATATTTGCGTTCTGAGATATTAATAGAAACGGTTGTTCGTATGGACTAGATCATTATTAGAAAAGAAATAATTAATTTCACTTACACCATGAAATAAAATTTTTATCGTGGTATAAGTGGAAATGAATTTGGAATAGTAAAAGAAATAAGAATTTTTTATTTTTCCCTTTTTGAGTTGGACGATAATGTATTCATTGTACAATCCCCATATATATACATATATATATATATATATATATAATCTTTTACCCTTTCTACCTTTCGGTGTAAGGGCAAACAATCCCCAATATATTTACTTATATTATTCATGCCATGTGGTTAGTTTTCTTTATAAACGGCACCATTAAGCTTAATTGTTACATAAATTCCTGCAAATAGCACAATGAACTACATGCGAATGATGTGGAAGCTCATTTACACTTTTACAATGTAATTTTCCCTATTTTCGATGTGTTTCCGTTAAAACAGTGATAATATATAATACGAAATGACGAACTAAAATAAATGAGTGAACCTTTTTGGAATGCAGTCAGTACTATAGTGGCAAATTGACTAAAAGAAATAGGCAGGCTGAACAGAACAACTTTTACTATAGTTGGACCCAGAGATAGTTGCACATAATAGACGAGACAAAACTCATACATTTAATTTCGACAAAATTCATAATCGCACTATAGGAAGAAACAAAGTATATACGTGATATTAATAGGTAAGTATTCTGAAGCAGATGTTAGGTATATTATGTGGGTCACTCGCATATATCACTGCAGGGAAATTTCCTACTCTATCCAAGAAGCCCAAGAGAATTCCAGTCTACAAGAAGGGAGATGTCCGTTCAGGGAGTGTTGGAATCTTCAATTAACCAGCAAATCGTTGACTACTTTAATGTGAAAATCTTGTGGACTTCTGTTCAAACTTGGGCTCCACAAAAGTAAATCCATATATAAAGATAGTCCAAGCAACAAACGCCCCCTTCAACGAAGGTAAATTGGCATGGTCCTGCTGCCATATTGACAAAGCTTTTGACCTCCTAGACCATACAATGCTTCTGAATAACTTGGGTTAATGAAGTTTAGGGTAGTATACGAGAACTAATGGAGTCATACTTTGATGTTAGAGATCGGATGGTATACTGCAGTGGAGCTAAAACTGCTAAGGAAGTGATAAATAGAGGGCTTCTTTAAAGATACATCTTAGGTCCTGTTCCTTTTCTGACATAATCAACGATCTACCCAGCATTTGACAAATTCTATGGAGATGGTATATTACTTCTAAGTATAGGGAAGGATCGAGAGAATCTAACAAGAACTAGCAAAGTGGCAATTAAGGAGGCTCATATCGTGCGTATTAGCTAATTAGCAAGAATAGAACAAAGTACGTAATGCTGTCTACTCAAGGTAACAATACGAGGTGGGTTTGTCACATAACTGCTCTGTGCAATACGCTGGTTAACGCCATATCTATAATTCGCCGAGTAATAGACATACCTATTTAAAAAGCTGCGAGGACAATTGTTTTGCTTTTTTCATTCCAGAACAAGCTATAGAATGTTCAGATGGGATCATTTACAACAAATTCAGTATGTGTTGATTAAGGAAAACGCGGGAGCGCTGATTCTTACTAAGGCTTTTGTAATAACACTTTATAGAGCTGTCCCCTCAATATCAAACACAATCTCATGAATACACATTCTGCTATGTTCCCTTATGTATACAGCAATAAAGGTATACACCTTATATAGAGTAGCCGCATAAGAATGCATCCCATGGAAATATAAAATATTAGCAAATTCAATCTATATCACCATCAGCACTTATTTTCACTCTGTAACATTATACAATTTCTAAATGGGGTCTGGGAGGTTCCAAACGAAATAAAACTTTGTCTGTTGTCAATGTGTCAGTCATTTTATTTTCTTCAATATATTCCAAAAACAACAGTCGTTCTAGTCAATCACTTTCACTATTTTTATAAAAAAGTTAAATTAAGAAAAAGTATACAAACTTTCGCTAACATATGGCACTAACTCCAAGTAAATCGTCACAGCATTAATAGAAGAGGAGGGACAGGTATGTTGCTTTGCAACGGCTAAGGATTAGTACATTCAGGCAACAAAGTGGTTGGATCAGTAGGAGAGGATTGCGATTTAAACATTTTAGTCAAATACATCGAAAAAACTTATGTTATGAAAGTTGACTAAATGATTTGTTGTACATATTTTAAATAATAGACGGCAAAATCAGATAACAAGTCTTCCATGGACATAGTAATCTTACAATTTTCAACCCAATTTGTCATTAAGGTGGCATTGAGAAAATGCATCATATAGAATTTTTATTTAACTTGTGATCCTTCCCGAAGAACTACGAGTTAATGTCGCTGTCCTTTCCCTTTCTTTATTTCCTTTAGTTTCCTCGTTTGCTACTGTAAAGGAGTCAGCATACTTCAGATTCCGACAAAAGAGTACAAACCGAGACGCCGTGAAAAGTTCCGAAGAAGTGAATGAATTCCGCCTTTAAAGGAAGCCAAATGCGTACGCATTATGTGGCTTAGACAAATACAAGTAGAAAGAAGGACTACCCGACAAAACGGGAAATGTTAAATTGCGTTATTAAAATTGAGTGCCTCCGCCATTCTATGGAGTTTTGTTTATGCTGGTTGAACACATTTTATGATCTCTCCGTACGGTACGCCGTTGAGCCAGTTGAATATAAAGGTCGCACTAATTAGGTTTCCCTTCAGATTCTCTACAAATTTGTATGTGGCATGATGGCATAGATAAGTATTCTTGTTTGTTGGTGTATTTTAACATAGTGTACATATTTTCTGATAATTTAAATTGCTGGTATTACAGATAACAGAATTTGAAGGAAGTTAACGGAGCGAATGATACCTCATCCTGTTAAAAAACAATGCAGACTATAACATTGTAGTTCGGAGATACAGATGAAGAACATTTCTGTAAATAGATATTATGCGTTACTATTATTATTTGGTAAAATAATTTTAATTGATATAGTTATCGTTTTACTGGCACCTCCACCGAAATTGATACTACGTGATTACCAGTATTTAAGTTGTTCTGTTACTTATAAGTGAAATATATATACTTCTAACACTTCTCAACATTTGGATTGTCGTATTTTAACATTACGAAAGCCTATAGCAATAACATTACATAATCCTTAATTACAAGTTCTGCAGATATTATTCAACTGCAGTTTAGATTAGAATATTTGTTTACGTTAGGTAGTTATTTGTTCATCATACCTGCTACAAATTGCATCAAATTCCTCTTTTAATTAAATTGTTACATCTTACTAAACACATTTTTAAATATTAACTAACTAATGCTAAAGCCTTTTTACCCTTTCGAGTGTAAGGCGGTGACGTTGAGCTGTTAAGCTATCATTCTATTTCCCTTTCCAGGACTGCTTCCACTTTCTCCTGTCTTGTCTGCTTCCATGGATTTTGCTCCATTTTATACTTCGTCTGCAACCGCTGTCTTTACTTCTTCTGCCCAGGTTTTTCTTAGTCATCCTCTCGTTCTTTTCCTAGATTTTCGTGCTTCCTACACTCTTCTAACCATCTTCCTTTTCTCCATTCTCAAAACGTGTCCTATTTATTTCAAGCAGCTCTCCTCTACCGCGGCTTGTATCGTTTTAACTTTCAGGTTTCCCTAATGGTGTCATTTCTGATTATGTCCAGTGTCGTCTTAAATTTTGCTCAGAAACCTCATTTCCATGCTTTGGAACTTGCTTCTTTGGTTCTTTGTTGTTGTCCATATGCTGCTCCATATGTTAAAGTTAGTATTACTACCCGTTTAAATATTTGTACTTTTGTTGGTTTTGGTATCTCTCTTTTACTTGGGAAGGTACTATTAATCTAAATGAATAGTTTTCCAGTTGCTACTATTCTTGCCATGATTTGTCCATCCAACTTTCTGTTTTCCATTAATACGATTCCCAAGTATTTAAGTCTATTGACCTGTTCTAGCTCTTCCCCTGCAAGTAAATCTCGTGCCTTTCGTCCTTCGTACTTATAATCATTGTCCCGTCTTTTCTATGTTTATTTTCATATTTATACTTTCCAGACTTTTATTGTATATTCTCAGATTTTCCTTCAATATCTTTTCGCTTGGTGCGATCAGAACTATATCATCGGTATATATAATCTCCGATATTCCAACTTCCTTCATATTCCAGAATCCCACCTCGTATTGCTTTATCTGTCTTTTTGTCGCTTTTATACCGTCATCTGGAGCTGAACTGAACAGCAGCGGGTTCACTACGCTTCCCTGCCTTACTTCTTTTGTGGTTTTGAATGGCTCTAATTTTTTGTGTCTGACAAAATTTACTGTTTTTGTATATAGACATTTTATTGCGTCTAATTTTCTCATCTATTCCTCTTTTCTTTAAAGGCTTCCATATATCTTTTCTATCTACTTTGTCGAATGCCTTCTTCTTCCTTTGCCTCCCTTATCACTTTTCTGCTTATTTGTCTAATGATAAAATTAGCGCCTGTCACCCCTTTGTACGCTCTGAAGCCATATTGAATGTCTTCTATAGCTTTCTCCACCCTCTCTCTTATCCCACTTTCCATTACCCTAGCATAAAGTTTTGCGACTGTGCTAATTAATGTTACTCCTCTAAAGTTTTTGCATAATCTTAAATCACCTTTTTATATATTATTACAATAACTCCTACTTGCCAATCTTCTGATGCTCTGTTGATGTTACCCTCTTCCACTTTCTCAAGTATTCCAAAAGATGCGCATACGTCTAGGACATTTTTTCTCAATTTAGTATGCCTTGTACAGTAATGTGTAAACCATTAGTTATTTCGCATGGTATGTGTAAACCTCAATTTCCTACGTTTCATCTTGGGAGAATGGAACTTATTTTTTCATCTAAAGCAGGCATGGACAACCTTTTTTGTAGAAGTTTTATGCTGTGAGTAATCTTGAAAAATATACATGTTTGTAGTATCCTTATGATTCATTATGAATTAAGTTTAGATGGGCCGTGCTAATATGCAACGAAAGAATTCAGTAGCGGGCCGAACAAACCTTACTCGAGGGCCGCATGTGGCCCGCGGGCCGGAGGTTGTCCATACCTGATCTAAAGCGTAATCTTGAGGTTTCTATTCTTTACATACTGGGAAAGAGGGTCTTGAATTGTGGGCGAAAATTTATCCGAAAGATCCTGCTTGGTGTTTAACTGGCTTCCTGGTGCGGTAACGCCAGCCACCACCTAGCACGTCAGTTAGTAGAGATGCAGCCTATGTCTTATGCTTTGGTGAGTAATTCCAACGGCAATTATTGAAGAAGGAGGGAATATCTTTAAAGCCTCACAAGTATCGCGTCTTTAGCAACTTGACGTAAACATTGCGCTTTTAGCATTCACCAATAGTACTCTTTGCTTCTAAGCATTTGTGTTTTCTGTTACACGCCAACTTTCAGCTCCGTAGAGCCTAGTGACAACGTAACATCTAAAGAGTCCAATTCTAACCTTGATGTTGAGCGACAAATTGCAAGGGATTTTTCAAGATGACTGAGAAGCTTTTGCACTTTAAATAGGCGTTCTTAGATGGTAAGCATGTTGTATTATATATTATATTCTGAGTCTAACTACTGATTAAAATTTTTGCTTTGTTCCAGGCTAGTTTGCACTATGTGTCGTACTTGTCATTGGCATATCGATGATAGTAAGCTCTTCAATTGGCGATACCAGTATTCACCCCACTCATCTAGATAATCATATACATATATGTAGATATATAATAGTGACTTGAGTAAGTAGGAGCATTCCTTGCGAAATACTTTAAATTAAGTACATAGTACATAATGTTAGCTCACTAAAACCTTTGTTATTTTACTTATTGATTTACTCAACGTAACTAATTCATGTTTGACCGAAATATTCGTGCACTGAAAGAATACATTTAATATTTAAGGCATTTGCTCCATTAACCAACTGATTCAATTTAAGTCCAATACACTTTTCCATTTATTAAAATAATTCAGCGTTTATTGTATTTTCAGTAATTGAACTCTTATTGATTTGAGGTATGCATTAAATTATGTAAGTACCGTAGGGGTGTATTTAGTTTTGCTTGCATAATAAAATAGTTGCCAGTCTTTTAAGCCGATTGACAATTACTAAAAATAATTGTGGACAATAGTTGTTGGTTAATGGAGACCAAAAGATCAAGTACGTAATAGTATTACTAATTCTTATCTAGAAATTAAACTAGATTTGCTTCGTAGTGTATTTGCATTTTGTAGCTTCCAATATGGAAGAACAATACTGTGCTTAAATACTGATTGTAGCAATTACAATGTAGGTGCAATTCTCATCATCGTCGCTAATTGGAATTACTGCATTCTTTGCTACAAAATTTATTGCGTATTAAGGACACATGCTCTTCTGAAGTCAGCACCAGCCTGGAGGATACTTTAAATTCAGCAAGTTTATTCCATGCCACACTATAGGACGTATATTATTATTATCGTTATTACAGCTCATAAGAGTCATAAGGAACCTCTTGCTTCTATATACTTAAGTTTTGGTATTGGCGTTGCAGAATGATGTTTTCAATCATGCATAGATTCTCTAACTTGTTCGATCAGCTTTTGTAACTTGCTTTCTGAAATTTATTTTCATTCCTTTAGTTAGCACATCAATCAATTAATCTCGGTTGACTAAGACATTTCTGGGTAAGCATATACTTGTAATGCTCCTTACTTTATATGCTTAACTACAGTGCTTGCGATATAACACACATTATCAAACTAATTAGTTAATTAATTAGATTAGCTACATATACACATTACTAGATTATTTAAATTACTCGTTCAATTGCTGATGGTTCTTTGACCCACAAAGTAATCGTTTGAACTGATCAACGAGCCAAAGAGTCACTCCACAAATCGATTTAAATCTATCACGCTCATCACATCATGATTATTACATGAGCGTATGTGTAAATGTGGACATGAGAGCAGACCATAGGTACTCTAAATGGGGAAGGTAGCATAATCGATTATCGCAAATGCTTCGCAATGTGAAATGCCATTCGGTAACTGTTTATGTTTTAACATAATGTTACAGTAATTTATACGGTTAGCTTCGGACAGGTATGTAAGTACCTACATATACATTATTGATTTAATGACATAAATGAAGAAATATTATATTAAAGTGCATCAAATGTTTTGAGGTTGTCGATAAATTTCCAGGATAATGCCTATATTCGTTTCAAGTCAACTGGAACAAATTAAAGGGTTCTTGTATTCACCACCCCAAGCTACATAACTCAAATTATGTATCCTACTATACCATCATCAACAGTACAGAATAATATAAAGTTGAATGGTTGTTTCTCAAAGTACACTGTTCCATTTCTCAATTAACCTTAATACGTCAGCTACGACAACGTACCCTACGTGCAATCTAAACTAATCAAATATCCGAATAATCCACATAAGTGAAAAATTCTTGGCTTGATGACTAACGCATTGTGGTATGTGAGCAATCAAAGATTTCATTTAGGAGAAGAACATCAAATATAACAAATTGTAACGATCGCAGTCATCACCGTGATAGTGGACCCAAAAGATTTTCTTCAGCAAACTTAAAACTGGTCGAAGGAGCCCCCTAATTGAAAAATTGCCTTACCTCGCAATTAAAAATATCATAGTTAAGAACCATTATATTAGATATTTGTAAATTCTGATTGCTTATAGAGTAATATTAGTTGAATTTATAACTGTTTAGAAGATTTTGCAAGTATAAACTGTCAATATCTGCAATTTATATTTTGCAGGCTAACTAGAAATTTGGTACTTTAGGTTAGCCTAAGCATTAATTTGTGTGTTATCTATCGCAATCATTTTTTACTCTTGGAGCTTCATCCAATTCTTTTCAGTAATAATAAGCTTAATATTAATTGCTCCAGCGGAACACAGGTGTGGTTGTATATAAAATAATCCGTTATATGTACCTATATATGCCGTTGTCTACATTATTGTTTATAATAAAAACAAATCGTCCATTTTGTTGAGTACTTTTTTAGAATCCTCGCTCTATTTTATTAATAAGCTGCGATCCACGGTTTATATGAGTAAATACAGAAGTTTGGGTGTGAACAACTTTGAAGAACTATAGGTTTCACTTAACATTGCCAGTTCTAATGACAATATGCACTAGCAGCTATAGACTTTGGCACCATAACAAAAGAAAAAAGAAAAAATTTAAATTTACTACAGAAAATTGATATTGCATGGTTTTAGCCTGTAAGTACGAAGTTTTAGACCCATACTACCTTGTATCTCCATTTTTATATCGTAAAGATTATAACTAGAATTGCTCGGTTTGCGCCAACAGTACTGAAACTATTCGAAACGGCTGTATAAGAATAAAATACCATCGGCATATGCGTTCTTAGTTTCAATGTATAGTATGCAGCTATTTCACTCTATCTTATTCGTATAGCGCGACGTTATTTTACTCGAGTACAGTCGTTTCCGCTAGTTGTAGTAATATTGGCCCAAACTGAGCAACTCCAATTATAGCCGCTATCTGGCTATTTCGAGCCTTCAAACTATGAAGTAGTAACGCAAAATTATCAACAAATTATTAACTAAACTATCCAGGGGAATTCTAATCTATATGAAACCTACTACCCTACATCCTTACTACCCCCTACCTAACTTCTATTTACTAAGGAATAAATTTAGTACCTATATAATACATGTTAAATGGAAATCAAATTTGCCAATTTTGGGAAGTGATATGTGTGGGGCTGCCATTATTTTTGAGTTAAAGGTGATTGGTATTTCTTTTTAAGATCGGCTAAACTCAAATTCTTTTTATTGGTTCCAAGCAGTTGTTTATAATAAAATCGGTGACACGTGTTTCGCTAGCTCCAGGCAAGCGAAACATGTGTCACCGATTTTATCATAAACAATTGTGTGGTGAGGAGTTTACCGATGTGATATTTGTGTCAGTAAATCGCACCAGAGTCCTTGCAATCACCTTCATTGGTTCCAAAACTATTTTGAAAATTGTATACCGGACCATTAACAGTAGTGTGTCGAATCATAAATACAATGTTATTGTATTGTATGTTATTACAATGTTAGCAGCTTCTATAGCCTTCATTTTTTTCAATCATAAGTAAAGCACACGTAAGTTTATGGGCTCGAAATTTTGCATGCCGTACATACCGTGTATTCGTTACGATACCGACGTCTTATCGGCGAGCTTCTATGTAAATTCTTTGTTTGTTGTTGACTTTAGCCTCAATTAAGGAAGAGAAAATGATCATGGACTTACCGAGGGGTCGTTGGACTTCAAGAAAGCAACGATAACAAAGGAATTTACAAAAAGACTCGTCGATAAGTCGTAGCTATCGTAACGGAACCACGGTATGCAAAATTTGGATTCTGTAAACATACTGGTTCTTCACTTATGATTAAAACACATTAAAGCTGTAGAAGCTCTTAACATTGTTTTTTACAATATATACAGTATTTTGTCGTTACACAAACTACTTTCAAGGGTCAGATATACAATTGTCAAAATACTTTAGGAACCAATAAAAAAGAAACAAGTTTAATCAATCTGGAAAAAACTCCCGAACACCCTTAAGGATAAATACACATACTTGTTAAGTTATAATTATTTTTCTGCAACTTCCATTTCTAATCTTCCGAGTTATATCTTAGGAACTTCTTGGAACAGATTAATAATCGAAGGGCATAACAGCATCATCATCATAATGACCAAAATCACTGGTTTCTTTAGATTCATCACTCCGGATGAGGTAATCGTAGCACCAAAAATCAAAGAATAGTCTCACAAGCGGCCCTGATGAAGTTCCCAGATTTCTACTACGCGACTGTGTTACTTCACTGGTTACGCCACTGAATCAACTATTTAATTTAATATTGATAGAATCGGTGTTTCCGGACATGTGGAAAAAATCGACGTGGTTAAGAGTGGCTACGTGAGAAATGTAGTTAACTACAGGTCTACTTCTATTTTGCACAATTTCTCCAAAGTCCTGGAATCTGTATTGTACAATCATATATACGCTCATGTAAGATCCCGGCTATCACCGAACCAACATAATTTTATTCATGAAAGATCATGAACAGCGACGAATATGGCCTGTTTGACACAGTATGCCTCTGAAGTTGTGGATGAATATTGCCAGATGGACGTCATATATACTGATTTTCAAAAGCACTTTTCACCGAGTTAACCATCGTGTTCTGCTTAAACTGTAGAGAGTGGGCTTTTTCACGACCTTGCTGTGATCTTTTCGGGCCATATCTGGTCAACAGGCAACAATATGTATAGTAGTGAAGTATATTGGTTATATTTCAGATGCATTTATTCCATCGTCTAGCGTGGCGTAGGGTTCCAATGTAGGTATAGGAGGCGTTTTTTTCAATCCCCATTTACTTTATTCACGATCAGTAAACTAAATTCCTTATCATCATTCCCAAAACTTCGTGATTGCAGCAGTGCTTTCTCCGAGATAGGAGGGCGCAAGGCGGTTGTCGCTGACCCTGGAATTTGAGTTGAAGTTCCATGTGTGTATGTGTGCTCTGTTCATTGCGGAATGCGTACTGAAGAGTCCTAATAAGGACGAAGCTAGTTTACGGTTGCAGTTTACTATTAACAAAGCACAATTCCCTCCGTGACATTTATTTCGATATGTAATGTAGTCTGCAGTGCACCCATTACACAACTTTCTGTGAGAGTTGCCTAACAAATAAACCTCATTGTAGTTTATTCATTGGAGAGTTATGTAGATGCTCTACTTTTCTATTCTTTGTAAATAGTTCAATTTAAAATTGAAAATGCTGCGTACTGGTTCTAAATCTACGTTTCTGAACCCTTATCCTTGGTTATTATTTCAGTGTCTAATGCGTACCGTAGGTTTCAGATCTTTCACCTATATGGATTTATAAAAATTGAAGAGATATCATGTTATAGGAGATTTACGCACTACCGATCCACCATAGTATCGCACATAATTCACGTGAAACATGCATGTTTCGATCGTTCCATAAATATTGCGTAGATAATTATGTTTCTTTAGTATATTATGCATATACTAATACACATGTAGTATGAATTATTCATTTCTGATTATAATATTGCAGTTGTATATACCTAATTTAAGATTCATGCATAGCAGTTTGTCTTCGACTTCTATTTTTAAATGGCTATTATGGCATATGACCTTTTTCATGTAAAATGTCATATGCAGTTAGCGCCTGCAATATATGGAAAAATATCGATTAACGCTTATCATGTAATATGCGGAATTGAGCCTGAAAAATAGTAAGCGTTCTGAAATATTTCAAAATATAACGCGGAATTGCTGCACGGAAATCTGCAGAAACTTCTAAAGATGCTAAAAGAAGATACGCAAATAAAACTGTATATCTGTATCTCCAAAAACCACCTTTGGTACACTTTATGTAAACATGGAGTTCTGGCATGTTACTAGTAAATTGCCTAATTTTGTAATTAAGTGGTGGACAATTCACGCCTGAAAAACAACTACAACCCGAACAGATTACATTTTTTATAATTTTTTTAATGTAGCAAGTACCGACGTATACACAAATTATTTAGAGACGACAAAGGCGATAATTACCCATCATCTAATTACAGGACTAGGTAATTTACTGGAGATACGCTTAAATTTTATATATTTTTTGAGTAGTTCTCCAGGTGGAGTATCCCGAACAGTAAATACGTCGCTGTGTATAACGTATGTGTTTTACAACGTTAGATGGTGCCACACTAATTTTTCTGTGTCCAGGAAACCATATTTTAGATCTAGGAAGGAAATGCACTGATTTAGACAGAAATGAATTCATCTCGCTGATCAACCGCCATTACGACGAAACCGATCCGAGATTCTAGCTTCTGTTTCTACAATGTAACTACCGGCCTTAATTGCTACATTACAAGTTGGCGCGTAATTCTCGCCCTAGGTATAGTACAATGACCTATGGTTTCTGTGTAGATAGTAATTGTTTTTGGGGCAAGGATTTCTCACCACCAAATTGCAACATCAGGTAATTTACTGGAGATGCTAAAATTCCATGTCTATAGAACTGTAAATATTTAATGTCGGTATTTTTTGCCCGTTCTTCTTTTAGGATGAAAAGTTTTTATATACCTTTACTATTTATGAATAAAACTTGATGAGCCCCTTGAAAGAGGGAATTAACATAAATGTATCATTAATGCAATAATCCACAAAATTTCCGATTTACCAGGAACACAATATTAAAGCTCATTGATGCACACAATACCAATACAATTTCTCTGCATTTGAAGAAAATTCAGTTCAGTGAAACTTAATTTTCAGTGAACGTTATGCATTCGAGGGTAAAACATTTTGATTTGCCTACTAAATATACAAATGTGTAACAAGTAACAAGTAACAATTGTTAATCACCATTAGAAAACTTATCATTTATTACAATTCAATGTATCGAAATTCACAGTAAATGTTGGGGTCATGAATGTTTATGTTCAAATGACATTCGGTCTATTTTTGGGTTCTATTTATACTTTTTCGATACCAGGCGCACCACCTTTTAAGCATTTTATTACCCTACGGGTGTTAGCTTCTTATTTTAAGTCCAGCCAGAAATGTTTAATGGGAGAAAAAAAAATGTTACTAGAAAGAAAATTATTAATTATTATAAAAGCATCGATTAAAAGATAGAAAAGCATTGTATCCATTCAGATACATACATTCAACACTTTCACATCACAAGAATTCTTAATAACTACTGGATATAAATAACCAAGGATATATTGGCAATACAGGTTTCTATAACAACGGTAGGACGGTAGGACAACGGGGAAATAATGTAATGTAGTCCTGGTCTCAGAAAAAAATAAAAAATTATTTGGTTGACGACGAAGAAAAT
This sequence comes from Chrysina gloriosa, assembly GCA_038088585.1. NCBI lineage: Eukaryota > Metazoa > Arthropoda > Insecta > Coleoptera > Scarabaeidae > Chrysina > Chrysina gloriosa. Next base: position 31,779,262 of record CM076088.1, on the reverse strand, counting down.
TGACAAGCTAGATAAGTCAACAAATAAGGTTAAAATATATTTGGACCACAAGGGTGTTAAAGGAAGTACCAGTAAGTAAAAGAACCGGAGAAGAAAGAATTAAAAAAGGGAGGATCCATAGAAAATAGAGCCACACCAAAAAGAAGTTAAGGGAGGGAAGAATCCATAGAAAATAGAGCTGCATCGAAGAAGCAATTCAAGAGAGGAGACATAGGAAGAACCATCATCGAATAAAAGAAATTAAACTCAAATACACACAACACTAGGTAATTATCTTTACTTTATGTTAAATATTTCTCAAAATGTATAAATATAATTTGTTATCATTTATGGTTTTTATATGCAAACAATAAGTGGAGAAATAGTTGTAAACGTCAATCATTAGCACCAATTGACGCAATATCGTTAGCACTGCTTTCAGCCGCAGTGTTGCCGCTAGTTTGACTTCGATACGAATCTGTTTATGAACAAATTGGGAGCTGCTTGTATAGTCTCTTACAGGGCTGAAATTTATAAATTCTGAGTCAAATTTGATTAACAAATATTATAGTATTACAGAGATACACCTTGCTAATTCTATATTTTACATTTATATACATACATACCTCGGATAATACTGAAGATTACATTTCTTTCCAATTAATTACATCTATTGGTAGTTCGACTTACGACAATTACGAATACTCTCGTGCAGTGAAGACACTGCACGAGAATATTTCAGATACTCAATGAAAACCGATGCACTGTAATTGGTTTGTATGAGGCGGAAATTCGAGGAAATGATAATATGAACCTGGAAGCCTATGCGGCAATGTTCTAAGTTAGGAGGTCTATATCGTGACGCAAAGTCAATAAGCTCTCACAGCAATACAGAATGTTCAAACACTATCATGATCCTCACCAGATTTTCAACAAAATATTGCAAGTGTTACGGAGGAGCAGGAACCAAATTAGGATGATTTTGGGTTTGTTGACAGAATTCAGTCAGGATTTTCTGTGGGCCCTGTTGTGGAGGAAGATAACCTTCGCAAAATGTCATCTGTGAACGTCAGGAGCTCAGAAATATAAGCTTTAAGTACTCTGGTTTTCCAGTCCATCAGCTATAAGGAATAAGAAAAAGTACCCATTAGTAAAATGTTAGGTTTCATTAAGGTCACCGTCTTGATGGAGTGGAGTATCTATGCTGCGCAGTGAGTCAGCGAGCTTCGGTGTGGTGGCTGATGACCTATAGGGTTAGAAAAATAACTTCCCAAAGAAAAAGCGGTAAAGTCACAATGTTTGGTCTACACTGCGTGTATTAATGATGCAGCACTTCATAGATACTAGGATACGGTCGTCAGATATCTTATAACCTTCATATCTGTTTTAGGTTTGGAAGGCATAACTAACAACGATTTGTGATTAATCATAAGGATAATGCATATTGATGTTTATGACGTCAATGTAATAAACTTTAATCACTTCTTTCTGTTCACGTAAGTTATGTATTGACATTGTAATTTCTAAATTTATGAAAGCGAATTTCTACTTTATACTTCTGTATGCAGCATTCAAACGCATGAAATGGTTTTAAAATGTTTGGATACGTCTTAAAATGTTGTTCTTCCTAATCTACCGCATTGAAGTTGAAATACATTAATTCCCTTTTATTGCAAATCGATTGGTTGGTGGATTTCCTACTAAAGCACCTGCTCTAAATGTAATATTAAAACATTGATTAACAACCACGATAAATAATTCCAATAAGATAATCTTTGTTGTGCATTCCTTGAAGCAATAGAATCCAAATATCAAACAATTCTTCCATATTCAAGTAATTACCTCTAATAAATGGACTGCTTTAATATTCTTCCGAAATTACTAGATTATCAGGAAATTGAAAAAAATTAATATGTAATACGCGTGCCTTGTTATTTAAATGTCATGTAAAATCGCCTCAGATGTTCTCAAACGTAGTTCATTGATGCCGCTTTAATGAGGAATAATAAACTAATTCTGATTAGATTAAGTGTCCGCAATGAGTCTATATTTCATGTATTTAGAAGTAAGATGGCTATTACTTTTATTTAATACCTTAGAGCTACATACGAAGTGGTACGTATCTGGGACAGCAGTTTCACTATTTTCTGAATAATAAATTTAAATTGTAATTCAGCCTTCTTTTAGCGCGTTAGGTAAATACTTTATTTGTTCAAGTAATATAAATTTCCTGTAATTGGCCGGGCCATCTGTACAAGGCAATCTTACAATTCCTATAGACAAGACCAATCTTAAATAGAATCTCTAAATTTAAAATACAGTAGAAATAATAAGACACTTGGTAAATTTGACAAAATTAAGATTTAATACTCTGTGTCCTTATAAACTGACGTTCTACAATAACTAGGTTATAATGAGAAATTTATTAGTGATACCGGAGAATACACCATTGAACTAGGAAACAATCCAAAAGTCCCTAAGATTCTTCCTTGGATGTGTCACTTGGCAATATTTCACTTGAATATATTTTTGAATAGAATCTTTTTAATGTTATAAGACATTGAGTTTGTAACCCTTATTACTTGTGCACAATATTACAAAGGTTATCAACTTAATGTCTTGGAATCATATTCCGTTAAGAAGAATCAATTGGAAAACCCGGACATCTTTAAAGACCAGCTGAACTTAATCACCTCGCCGCTAATCGATCCTAATATTGTCATGTAATCACTTCCAAGAAAGGATGTTAGAGAGTTTCAACTGGATTCTTGGTTCAATGATTTATTCTCCAGTATCAATAATATAATTTCCCATTGGTTCCTATTTACTGTACAAAGTTAGCTTATAAGGCCACAACTGATTCAAGTTCAGCTCAGGCTTCTGATGATTCCGTTTAATTATTTTTACTGTATGAACAATCTTATTAGTTCCACCATTCTTCATTATATTTTACCACAGCACCCTGCTTCCACTTAAGTATCTCTCCCTTTTGCGACTCCATAATCAATACAAAGTGAACAGAGTTGCTTCTTTGATTAAAACAATACAACATATATACTTCGTGACGTGAATAACAGATACTCATTTTTGGATTAGTTCTACCTCTAGAGGTAAATTAGAAAATAATAAACTTCTTCAATAGACATTGTTTATCGTGTTTCCAATCGTTACTAGTTTATATTTAAAAGTCAGCAATTTCGTTGCTTCCAGTATCTCTAGCTAGTCAACCATATTAATTTGAATATTCAGGTAACCTGATGTAATAACTACAAGAAACGTTACACTAAATTCTTAACATTAGCGGTAGAGACGTTTTATTGCAACTTAAGTATTATGGCATATCTAACTGTTGCCCACAGGAGATTTTAATTCTCATCGGATGCAAAGACAAGACAAGAAATCAGAAGGACGTTTGCGATTTGTTTAATGCAAAATATCCCGATCGTCCTATTAGCCAATCTACAGTCAGTAAGATTGAGTTTAAATTTCAAGAAACCGGTGATGTTAAAGGTATATAAAAACCTGCATGTCTGAAAGCTAGTCTGAAAATAAATATTTTGTTAATCTAATTTATGGAAGAGAAACCCCACAATACGCTGCATTGCTTGCATTAGACAATGAAGCTAGTCAGACAACAGTGTTACGTATTATGAGGAAGCAATAATATTATCCCTGTAAAATTCAATTCGTACATGAACTCAATGAAGGCGACACTTACCTGTAACAACAGTTTCTGAAATTATGAAAGATTTGTGCTAAGCAAATCGATGTTTGCACCGACAATTACTTTTTTCGTATGAGGCAAGGTTTTGTCTCAATGGCACAGTGAATCGTCAAAATTGCAAGTATTGGCGTCGCGTAAATCCTCACTGGATAGTTGAAGCGCGGTGACCACACCTGCAGAAATTGAATGTGGGAATTGGATTGGAATACTTGGTAACAAAATGATGGGGCCTTTCTTCTTTCAAAGAATCCTCACAGGAGTGAGATTCGCAAAATAATCATATTTAAGCGCCTGCAGTAATTTTTCCAACTCACAATGATTCAGAACTCCTAGATAATGCCACATGGTTTCAGCAAGACGGTGCACCCGCGCACTATGCGCAACCTGTTTAAGATTTTGTAGACAATTCCTTTTAGAGAAGGAGGATTGGCAACTGAGAACCGATAGAATGTCCCACGAGATCCCCGGACCTTAGACACCTTGATTACTTTTCTGCGGCTATTTATAGTCCGAGGTCTACGTAACATGACATTGGAGATGAAATGCGCAGAATTAGTCCTAAAGCGATTCAAAATGTACAAAATGAATTTCTAGAGAGGCTTGCGTATTATTAGAAAGTCGGTGGATGGCAGTTCGAACACTTTCTTCAAAATTGGATTGGACGCCATTACCCAAAAAGAAATGATGGTTGAAAATCGACTGTTATGCAAAAACTTTAAGGAAGTACTGGCTGTACAACGTTAGGAACAAAAGTAAAAACGTGGTGAAAACTTCTGGGGATCGCAGCTAAGGGTGAGTTCAAATAAAACGCTCTCTTTTTAAACTCTTAGCTTTCGAATTATATTTAATTCATCTTCAGGAGTCACCTAAAGACAATGAACAAATAAGCTATATAAAAACGACTTACATAAGAGCCGAGAAAGAAGCAACACAGCATCAAACAGAATAGAAGAAAAACCATCACACAATAGAGATATAATAACAAAGTTAAAATTTATTATAATATTTTAAAAAATTTCCGAAATTTAAAAAAATTGTGAAAAATTTTTCCTTAAAGCATTCTCTCCAATCACAAAACCAACCGAGAACTCGTTCATTACACAGCCTACCAAGTTCAGGCAAACTTCTCGCGTTTAAAGAGCTTCGACATGTGTAACATGCGGTCGTCGATCAACATGTGACTTAAGACATCCAAACAGGAAATCAAAAAACAGAACCGTCAAGATGGTATCCTCGAAACCCCAAAAGTAACCAAAAGATGAGAGGACCTACATGGTGTCCGACAATTAGGGGAACACCATGTAGGTCCTTTCATCCTTTGGTTACTTTTGCATGCAATTTTATTTTAAAATACTATTCCATAACTGAAATATTTAAAGTAAAACTGTCCTTAAATAGAATTATATTTATGCCGTTTGGATTTGAAATACATATAACTTGCTCTCTTTAAGTCGGACATCAATTACACGTCCTATGATATGGGGTAATAGTTGCAGTTTTAACACTGGTACAATTTCCCAAATCAAGAACATTTCCTATGCAAATAATACCCAATTTTCTTACAATACACTCAAGGTATGAAGGAAATAACCTTTTAGTCAGTCTCTCTCTTTCCTTTCACGTTGCCTACTTACGTAATAGCACATACCTACTCACTATATTTCAAATACTGACTTTCGGTAACTTAAACTCTCATTGAGTCTAATATGGGGTAACACTTGAGAGTTCGACTTAGAGAGATTCAGTTGGAATATAACTGAGGTAATTCATATGTTTAGGTAGAAAGAAAAGTAACGGGAAAAGGCTGCTTTTCCCATTGCTCTTCTTTCTATTTTCTTATTATTTCTTTATTTCTATCTGGTATAGACCTACTACCACCCTAATAATATTTTTAATAAAATGCTGGCTACCAAATATCATTTTGAACAATTCCTAGAAGCACTATAGGTATCACCAGTGATACGCAACAAACGTATCGGATATGATATAATGATGTATAGGGTTCAGGTATGAATAAGTCGTTCTTGCTTTTTTGATTGATGCTTCATATTCCTTCTATCGTATGGTAGTAAACCTGAATGAACTATTTTACCTTTCCAAAGTGATTCACATAATTTCATATATTCTGACACTTTTATCGTATTGAACCTTAAGCACCTCATCTTCCTAACACACGGGCTTAAGCCTCTGAGCAATATTTGACAAATTATTAGAATTATTTGCTTTACTTATTGCATACAAATGTAACACAGTAGATGATAATACGCGTTATATACTGGGCCATTGGGTTATGATGGTTCTACAGTCCAACACATGGAGTATCCGTCTTGGGTTAAAAACCATTACCAGAAGTTTCGTGGGTGCTTATAAAAAAGAAAGCTGTATAAGTCGAGAAAGAGAAAGATAACACTTCAATCTAAGTATATATATATACATATAGTAAAAATGTATTTCGACCGTACTGTATAGAGTAGAATATATAAAATCGAGCGAAAAACTCTATTGGGGTGGTCGGTCCGTGAAATAAAACGTCTCATTTGTTCAACCTCTATATTTCGTCACCGTTTGGTAACTTCATCAGGAGTATGCTGAAAAATGTGCTATCACAATGTTGCAACTTAAGGATTAAATTAAGACTTACAACTAGAGTAGATCACTAGCCCTCAGATACACATTAACGTGGTATCAGACCATCAGATTTTGTACGTGTAATCAGACGAACGCGTGGAATATGTATGAGTATTTGTTAAAATTGCAACGACAAGTATACACGTTAAGCGCAAGAGGGACAAGAACAAGTTTGTTTTTATTGACGTGCAAATATTTTTATGTACAAGATGCATAAACTAAAATGTATACACAGTTCATCCGAAAAACCACCAAAATTGGCAAGGTTACAAGCACATCAAAAGATTTAGCAATTCAGTATATATTATGCTCAATTGATTGACATCTGTCTTAAAGTTGATGGCATTATTGTTTTTTGAATGTGTATCATTTCCAACAACAATCTTGTTTTGTGGTTGCCTTCCCTATCCAAAATCTTGACACTATCATAATCAAAAGTATGAAGAGATTGCTGAGAATGAACAGCCAACGCACACGAACCCTTTTTCACCCTGCAGTCGCTCTTATGTTGTGTGAATCTTTGTTTTAGCAACTGTGATGTCTGCCCAACATATGTAGACACACAATCACCACATGGAACTGCATAAACGACATCTTTTGGTTGAGCAAAGGTGTTGTGTCTTTAGTTCTTGTGAGTATGCTACCAATATTGAAAGGATTGTATTTAGCTATTTTAATATTAGGGAACTGTTCAAAATGTTCTATTATTTGATCTGTTAAATTGGATATATATGGAATTTTTATAAGCTATTGATTGTTCATTAAATGTGGTTTCTGTGGGTCCATCAAAAGCATTAAATTATAAATTAAACATATTAAACAAATTAATTTATAATTCTAATGCTTTTGATGGACCCACAGAAACCTACATTTAATGAACAATCAATAACTTATAAAAAAATTCCATATATATCCTTGTACATTGCATCTTGTACATAAAAATATTTGCACGTCAATAAAATCAAACTTGTTCTTGTCTCTCTTGCGCTTAACATGTATACTTGTCGTTGCAATTTTAACAAATACTCATACATATTCCACGCTTTCATGTGATTACACTTACAAAATCTGATGGTCTGATACCACGTTAATATGTATCTGAGGGCTAGTGATCTACTCTAGTTGTAAGTCTTAATTTAATCCTTAAGTTGCAACATTGTGATAGCACATTTCTCAGCATACTCCTGATGAAGTTACCAAACGGTGACGAAATATGAGGTTGAACAAATGAGACTTTTTATTTCACAGACCGACCACCCCAATAGAGTTTTCGCTCGATTTTATATATTCTACTCTATATATATATATACACACTTCAGTAACCAAGCAGGGCCCAAACGACAGACTGTTAAGTTAAAAACATTTCAATCCTTATGAAACATGGATACTAACACATGCACTCAAAAGCAAAAACCTTAACCTCAGGGTTGTTATCGCTATTTGGATTTACACATGTATGAATATCATCAGTACTAGTAGTTAATTTATCACACCCTGCACAATTAAATTAATACTATGGGTAAAGCGTAGTAAACTGTTCTTGTGTGAGCCTAGTTTAAGCCCTTAGCACATGGCTTACTTTGCACACTTAAACTGGATATTTTATATAATTATTTGATATATTAAAACTTTCAGAAGAGTTTAAAGCAATTTGGAGATCAAACTTATCTATATTCTGTAAGCACATTGGATGATTAGATATCCCCAGATGTCAAGTAAAGTTAGTATTTTATGTTCCAGTGTAGTTAACAGCACGAAGTAAAGGTTAAAACACTAAGATTTCAATTGCTTAAGCAAACATCTGATCCAAGCAGGTAACCACTGCCATGAAGGTAAAGTAGAAGTTCACAAAATTCTACGAGTAACTGATGTGTCTACTATGAATTAGCAATCATTAAAATATCTAGTACAAAAGAAATAATAATGTTACTAGCTATATTCACCTCTCAATCCGTCAGTATAGTATTCATACATACGCTTCTACAGTTTTGGCGGTCAAGTTTATTTATATCTTCAGATACCATCAGATGTACTTTTCCATTGTTTCAGTAGCAAGTAATATTTCGATTAGATGAATTCAAAGAACATTGCTCTTTGATTTGGTATGATATTGATTACTATTCAATCTTCTAATATAATCAGCAGACCTCTGCAAGTCCTAGCCAAATGCTCCCAGTTCGTAAGTGCACGGACTGCGGCTTACATGAACACTGTTTCGGGTGCATTCTAGATGCTTTTGGTTTTCATATGCCTATTAATGTTTGGACTTTTATTTTTACGACTTTTGGGCTTTCATTTCTAATACATGAAAAAGCAGTTTGTTTGAGTAATAAAGTAAACATGATATAGCTTCTAGCTCTTTGCGCAATGTACTCAAGTTATTTTTAAATTAATTTGAATCTATTGCATGTGATGTGCATGTATATATATCTCTAATGGTTGACTAACTGTAACTACATATCGAATATGTAAACATTAAAATATAATGTTATTATTATTATTAATTATAATATGTATGTGCAATTTCTAATTTAAGAAAAATTCTCTTTCAAATTCATATGCAGGTTGCTTAACTAGGATATGATCCTTCGTTATATAGTACTAGACCGTATTTGTACTATAACGTCAATGCGTCTTATACCTAGTGTTTCTTCTTATATATCATTAGGCCTATTCCAATTTTGGTTATTATACACGTATTTGTTATTAAAATTATGTAAAGACTTTTACTCACCTATATAAGCCGTTACCAGAAGGCTGAAGAACAAAATTAGTTGTTTGCTTGAGTTTTCCATAGCTCGTACAACCACACATCTAACACTGAGAAGAGACATCATCTTGTTTATTCACTAAAAATGTTTGATGATGAGGAATACCAAATAGAAACTGCGCAACAGTTATAAGGTAAACTGACATTTGGGTATACAATTAGAAGATACATTTAAGTAGACGATCATATTATTTTTAATCCCTATGTATGTGACGATTTTTGTGTATATTTCACGAAAATTGAATTCACAATTATTAATCAATACCGATTATTAGTATGACTTACTTATCTTTAATATATTATATTTTAAAGACATCTACTTTTATTCTTTACTATATTATTCACTAAATAGCAGAGATCACAGGAAAACGAGTTGAAGAAGTAAGGTTGTTATTCACGCTTATATTTAAAGGAATACAAGTTTGATCAGATTCAAGCTGTGTTAACGCAGGAATTCTAAATCCTAGTTTCTATATGCACTTAATAATTTTATGTTCCTTGTTCGCGATTTCTAAATTTTAAGTTATATCCTCTTCGAGTCTTCTCTTTTACTCTTTTTTTGGTTAACAATTTCACACTCATATATTAATTGTTTGTAGCTAGTCTAGACGTATTTACATTTAGATTTAGTTATTTCACTAGATTATTACAACAATTTTTTAGATTATGTGACGTTTGGGATTTCGAAAACAGCGCTTAATTTTCTAACTTGACGTCTGGTGGCCAGCAAATGCGCGTTATTATTTCGTATCGAGTCATTCCGGGACGTAGACGTCGCGATCGTCGGTGCACGAATGCCATCTCGACGCCTAAACTTCGCGTAACTCTGCGGCGCCTGCGTCTCCTCTTTCCTATAATTTCGTTATTATGATTATACGAGAAACATTGTTGGTGATAACGTATAGATACTGAGCTGACATAGCTTATGTGCATTGGTTGGACATGATGTGACTATATTGTACCATGCACAGATGGCAATTTGCATAACAATGATTGACGTCCAAGCATTCTATATTAGCCTCAACTCCGCATAAGTTTGACAGATAGAAACTTTTAAAACCCAGCAACAGTGCCGACTATGAGGAAGGTTACCAAGTAAATGATAAGAACTCGCAAATTAGCTATCTTTCTATTTTCCTCTGTTGCTTGAAATAGATGCGTCAGCAATTTGTGACCATACTATTAAATTGTCAAACGTACCTTCGAGATACCTTTTGCCAGCAGAATACCTTCCCACCATCTATTATTCCAAGATAATTTTGTTTTTCTTGTGTTTTAATTTCTCCCAATGAAGGAAAATATTGAAAGTTATATGAAGGACTATCATCATCCTGCTCCAACCCAGAAAAATTATTGCGAGACTGTTAGGCGTGCAGTTTTATGTCCTTTTGGTGTGGTTATTGCTTCTTTTCGCATTTTTCAAACCTTATACTGTATCTTATATACCTTAATACTTATCTTTCGGCTTCTAAAAGTTTTGGTGAAATGGAAATAGTACAAAACAAAGTCAGAAACGTGACCGACACAAAAGTTCGTCGTTACGATTCGAATCACCCACCTCGTTGGTAATAAAGACGGGCATCCAGGCCGTGCTAGCCCAATGGAAACGGCGTAGGTTAAAGTTAAAGAAATTAGTAAGAATACGCCACTCTCTAATTAAAGAACTGGATCACATCCGAGTGTCTCTAGTCAGAGAGACCCTCCAGCTTCTTTTGTAGGTGATATAAGGTTATCCGTAGCGTCTACGTTCTGAATCTTTATCCTCTCATGAACCGACCAGCAAAATTACTTAAACACTCTATTTAAAATTACCATGAAAGAAATAAACGAATCAATTGAGCGAGAGAATGACGTTTACAGCAGCTTATTTGTCACTTAAGCTGCAAGGATTAAATTAAATTCAATTAAGCTAGCTTTCTTACCTAAGGTTTACACAGTCACAGTAGCCGATGGAATTCCAGCGGCCTTGCAGCCACATTACAGCTTTAGCAGAACGTTATTAAAACAATAATATATACAACTGACAAGTAACCGTGATCCCCCTTAAACTACTAAAAGAGTTAATTGTTTCGTTCAACAAATATATAATTAAATTACGCGAAAACCAATCTGACCCCCTTAAAATACTAAAAAATTTAATGTTTACAAAAGTAATAATAAATTAACTAAAGATTTTAGGGAATTTTTCCCAAAACTCAACGAGTCAAAAATATAAATAAAAGCGGAACTTAACGTAACGTATTTCCGGTTATCAAACTTCGTGCAGTGTAGTAATCGCTATCGAGACAGAAGATGTCCAAAATGGCGGGTTTCCTCCCACTTGGTGGAAAGATGTCGGGAAACCAGCTTCTAGCTCCTACGATAGTTGTCAGATATTCTCTAAAATACCATAAATCTCTGCTCCCTACTAGTCTTATACTAGTTACACTAGCCTACACTAGTTTCCTATAACAACGTGAAAGGGAAAATAACGCATCGTAATTAGCAAGGAAAGGAAAGCTCACCTCCAATCGAGGGAAAAGCAAATGTACAACGGCCGATAGTTCAAACAGTAAAATTGGGGAAGCGAAACTTTCATATTTAAACAACGATAATGTAAAACTTCCCAGAATTGAATTGCTGCGTGTATCCTCGACAACGAGACTTAAAACTGAAAACGGTATAACCTAATCACGGAAAGCGGGTGGTATCAGAAACCTATGAAAGCGGGGCGCCATCTACGGCAAAAGTTGTAGCGAGAGAGGCCACAAATAACAATACATAAAACTGTAACAATTGGTCGTAACACTTTTGCTAGGCCAATCAAAGCTTATATTTCAGTGTGGTACTTACTCCCGTTTCTTTCAAACTATAACGAAGTTCTGAAATATAAGTCGTAAATTTCAATTTTGTCTTTGATTGACATAGAAAAGTGGTAGAGGTAATCCTAAAAAAGGTACCTATTATTTATAGGTCACGATATAATACATTCCATTCCTTGATGTAAACATATTGCTTTCATATCCTCCCTATTACTTGCAACGATCTCTTCTCGAGTTGCATTGATTTCTCCGGCCTAGTGGTGAGTAATTTGTTATTTTTTTGTTTAATTTTATTGGTCCTGTTCTCATTATGTAGCCATATCATTTCAGTCTTAGTGATTTTATGTGCATCCTTGTATTATATATATATTTTGCGATTATTTCTGCATTTCCCGTTTTACTTTGAGATTCTTCTCATCTTCCTTTCGAACCTGTTTAGTTCTTCTTCTACCTTTTGTTACTGTTGATATTTGTATGTGTATCTCCATGTTCGTAACAAAACGAACGGGCGCCACTTAAGAGATTTAACATTCGGAAACCTACCTTTTCCTAATAACTATAAGACCAAGGGAGTTCGCTACAGGTGCTACCACTAATTGACGACGCGAGGGGAAGGGTATGAAGAGAAGCACGAAACATTCAACCAACGTCCAGTTTAATAAAAGGAATAATTTGATTGGCATATAGCCACTAATAACAGAATATATAAAAAAGAAAAGAGAATTTAAGTCGAGAAATATAATACGAGTTTTAATCTTTGATATAAAATTAATACTTTGAACTCAAATAGGATTTCAAATTTTTAAGGAATTTTTGTATCTAACCCGGTATACGATCACTAAAATTATATGTAAGAAAGAACAATGATTAGACCATCATAAAATTGAAACTAAGCACAGTAAATAAATGAAATGATTGATACAATATGTTAAATCCTGAAGGGAAGAGTAAGGTGTTTGTCAGCATATATGGCTAGGACGGTAAATTTCAAACTAAATTATAAACAGCGGTATGACTGTTAGGTGTACACCCACTCACAGTTCATATACCGTGTGAATTTTAATGATTGTCCTGATCCTATATTATTTTCCACAGTTTCATCAATATTTCCTTCAATTTTGCTATCTGAAGTTAGCCTTTTAGTAACTTCTAGTGGATATCCTCATATCTAATGTCATATTTGTCATAGGCGTACATTACTTAGATGTTTATTATTTTCTTACATTTGCTAGTTTATCTATGGTAAGTATTCCATAAGATTAGATGTATTTTCCGCTGTTTTGTTCCATTAAAAATAGTGAAAAAGTTCACTTTGGAATTCTACTTTCGGAACGGTGAACGGACAATGGACATCTTCAGCAACGCTTTGTGCGGCAGAATTCTTTAATGAATTTTTCGATCAAGACTTTGACTATGACAACCTTCTCCAGCACATTCCGAGAGTTGTGAATCGCTTTCGAACAACAGCAAGTGTTTGTCAGGGAAAGTCACTTGCCGTGCATTTGGTATTACAGAAGAAGTTGTCCAAGATATACGCGCTCGTCTAAAACGCAGTCCCACAAAAACCATTAAGACAACTTGCTCAATAAACGGGTAATTTATACCTATAGTTGAAGTAAAGTGAATATTATATTACATTACAAGAGTTGAAAAAAGCAATAAAGCTGATGTTAATAACATCACTGCTGAACAGTTAATCAATGTATTCAACAATGTGAAAAGGAGAGTTAATATGTGTTTCAATTGCGATGGTTCACATTTTGAACAATTATTGTAATGTAGCTTAGTTTTGTCTTTTTGTTATGATAAAACTTCTTGTCAGTGTTTTACATACCAATTTTTTATATTCTTCTGATTGTGAATAATAAAAGTAGATGTAAGAATGTTCTTCATGGTATGGCTCTTTTGTGACCTAGGTCGTGATAGTGCCATAATGAAGCAAACATTCTTACATTTTCAGAAACTCAGTCATCTCTTTCAGTAAAAATAGATATTTTGTTTTATTCAGATTTTCATTTTATTCTTCCTGCGTGTACTTCTCTCTATTCTTTGTAGACCTATGAAGCAGATGTGAGGCATTTATCATCGATTAGTTGTGATATTGATGTATATTCTATGTAAGCCGTTGTATACCATAAGTTGCATAACGTTACCTAATCCACAAACACCACTACACTGTACAACGTGTCGTTGAAATGGAAGTAAATATTGGGGTGAGGATTGCGAAAAGTGGTGCAGGATCAGGACAATCATTAAAAATCACACGGTACAAGAGGTCATTTTAATCATTAAGCAATACACTACACTTGTGTGCTCGACCTGAAGGGTTCACTGTCTTATTCTGTTCGCTTTGAGAACAATCGAGGAGTATTATACCTCAACGATAAAAATAATAAATCAAGAGGGTACGTTACGGGCTCATTCCTTAAGTATGGAATGTGTTCCGATATTAAGGTAATCTAACTTCGACTCTTAAAGGTTACTTGTTATAAATCCTAATTCTGGCTTCGAAGCACATCAAATAGGGTGATCCGTAAGTGTTGTTCTATTCTGGACGGAAGTGATACGCCCCTGGCAGATATCAACCCCAAAATTACAGCCAAACACTAATGGATCTCAAACCAGTTTTATGAGTCCAACATAAAAGGCACCTAAAAGTGGAACATAACGGATTAATTATGTGTACCTAATATATAGATGATTTTCTTTTAACAAATTAAAAAATGTAATTTACATGAGTAATATTTTAAAATGGCGACCTACGGTATAAAAACGACGTTTTCTCACAAAACTATTTCGAGAACTGGAAGATATATAATCTGCAAATTATTACGTTAGGAAAATCTACTCTTCAGATTTCTCCAATTATTCTCAAATATCAAGTCCGAGTCAAGATCAATCAGAGTCAATTTGGTTTTTAAATGCAGTCAAAAACTACATAATGCTTCAGTTAGTTGAAAAAATCTTCCAATTTGTGATATGTTGAAGACAATCATGCACATACACTTCAATACGTTCAGGAGTTAATAGAGGGCAATCCAGATGGCCCACTTCAATTTTAGGTACAAATGATAGACCTAACATAAATATTTCGAATTTTCAGGAAACATACTTTTGTTTGACGAGTATACATTCTGTAAAATTTACAAACTATAGATATTGAGCTGAAAAAAAATCCAGTGAATATACCGCAGTCACACCCAAAACAGTCAGTGTCTGTTTCTGTTTAGATAATATTACGGGACAAATGTACATAAAACTTCCCCAGCATACGCTTACTCCAGCTTTCAACGACTACATCAAAAGAATCCTGATGACACCATCTGGTTCCAACAGGGTAGACACCAGGTCATTCTAATTGCTCAGTTCGGGAATATTTAGACACGATTTTGTCTAGCCGATGGATTGGAATACGAGGTTCTCTGAAATGGCCAGCCAGACCGCCTAATTTGACGCCGATGTATTTCTTTCTATGAGGATAATGTAGCACTGTTTAATTTGATGCTACGTTTTAGTTGGCAATTACTTTCTTGGTTAGTAATTTGAAGGTGTTAAGTTTCAAATTTGTGGTTACGACCTTAACTGGGCAACGAACTTAGCGCTTGTTTCCTACCTCTGGCATCGTACATTTAAATTCGAATCTTGGTCGTCGCTCCGTGTGACACCCGCGTGGAGTTAAGCAATGGAGCGAGGCAGTCTTTGCCATTGGAGCATCTGCTGTAATCCTTTTTATTGTAATTCATTCCGGTTTGGGTTTTCATGTAAATAGGAACAGGCTGCTCAGAAGGCCCGATTCTCCATTTATGATGATTATCCTTGAGGTTTATATGAATGCTTGTTCGAGGTTCTCTCATGTTTAGAATAATGTTAATTTTCTACAGCTTTTTGGCGCATGTTTTACAGCTCTTTAACAATTTTTAAGAATTTTAGTAAGGACTATTTAAGTAGGGGTATATTTCAGTCTGAATATATTTAAGTTCGGGCTGATTTAATACGAATATATTGAAGTTATGGGTCCATATAGTAGTAAGTAATAACAGCATGACTCTTAGTTACGACGTAATTTAATGTAGGCTACGGAAATTATGGTTTTATGCTATATTGAATTTGTTAAATATTGAGTATATGTTTTATAGCAAATTTACGTTTTGAACAATTGCAATTTCTGGAATATTTGTATTATGACTTTTAATTGAGGGACCTTTAGACTTACACATTTCCATTTATTGGCAAGATTAGAAATATTTTAGTATTATATTGGTTTCAGCATGGTATATATGGCATATTTGTAGTACATAGCTTCTAGGAGATTAGTTCTTTCAAAATTGAATAATTATAGGGAAAGATTTCTTTATTATCTGCAATAAACCAAAATTGGTTACTGCGCCTACATGGGGACTAAGGCAATAAAGGTTCCTCGAAGATGTTGTAAATGTTTTTCTATGAAAGGTACTTTTAGTAATGATGTTTTAATTACCTCGGACAAGTTTCAGGGTAGGTTACCGAAATTGCCCTCAGTTACGTTTCTGCATTCTTTGTGAGACATCCCTGTGCGACTACTGTTCTTAAGACTATGAAACATGCCGAAACGGAAAAAGCTAAACATAGAAACGCGTGTTCTTATAACTGCACACCATCAAGCTGCCACAAATAACGGGCAAATTGCAAAGCAATTAAAGTTAAATAATACCATCGTAGTCTATACTATCAAGAAATATCGAGGAAGTATCAGTTTTCTCAATAAATCACGAAATGGGAGACTCAGAGAGACAACTTCTGCTGAAGATCGTGCAACAGTGGTAACTAGCAAAAGAAATCGACGGAAAACAGCGCCAAAAATCGCAGCTGATATCAATTCAGTCTGTCGAAAGTTCAATAAGCGTAACTACCGTCAAACGTTGCTTGCACAAAGCAGGTTTGTACGGACGAATTGCGAAAAAAGCAGTTATCGCGCATACAGAATAAACGGAAACGCTTAAACGGGGATCATGAACACCAGCATTGGACAGTTGAGCAGTGGAGTCTTGTGGACCGATGAGTCAGAGTGCGAGAATTTCGATTTAAGCAGGCGTGTTTTCGTTTGGAGAGCTGCATGTGAACGTGCGACAAAACAATGTATTGTTCCTACGGTTAAACATGGCGGTGGTTCTGTAATGATCTGGGGTTATTTTGGTGGTACGGTCGTGGCTGATATTGTAAAGATCAAAGGAATATTAGAGAAACAACCATATCGAAACATTCTAGAGAACAATGCTACTCCTTCAGCATCAAGACTTTTGGGTCCGAATTTTGTATTCCAACGAGATAATGATCCAAAGCACACATCTAAACTGCGCAAAGACTGTTTGCAACACTGGGAGGCAGGCAGATCCATCAAAGTTATGGAGTGACCTCCCCAAAGCACCGATCTAAACCCCATACAGTTATTGTGGGAGGAACTTGATCAGGAGGTTCGGAAAGTAGTACCAACGTCAGAGGTTGATTTGTGGAAGGAGCTGGAAGAAGCTTGAGTACGGATAATATCAGATGCCTTGACGAAACTAATTGCAAGAATGTCGCGATTGTGTGCTGTCGTTATCAAGCAGATAGGAGGTCACATAGACAAATTACAAATTACGTTTATAATTAAGTTTAGATATAATGTGTAATCTAACTTCTAGATCTGTAATTAGCTATGTATCTGTAACTAATAAATATATGTTAACTTTTTCACTAGAGCTTTTAATCTTTTCTTCTAAATTTATGGGTGCCCAAATATTTGTGAACGGTGGTATATATATAATTTTCCCTTATACGCTGAGGTGTCGGGAAGATATTGTTTGTAATTTTTGGGCGAATATTATTTTATTATTACTTATATATTATTTAATTTCTAATATTATTTTCATCTCTCCTCTGAAATGACCAGTCTAACGCTAGGATACCGCTTCTCTCTTCCTACTGGGTAAACAATCTGACAAGATGCTATCAACTATTAGCTTCTGATAGCACCATTCATTTCATAATTTTCACCAAACTCCTACTGAAATTAGATCTCCAACATACACATATATTTTCTTCTACGTTCAAATTATCGATGAAAACACATGATGATCCAAAACCGAGCGTACTGCAGCATCTGCAAATTCCTACCTTGCTCTAAAACCCACGGGAAAAGATTAATGAATATTACACCGCATCCAAGGAGTTTCAGCTTTCAACTAATCGGTGTTCTCAGAGTCATTATGCATATGCATGTCATATTCATATTTAAACACTATTTACGCAGTTTAGTTTATCTTTGTCTTTGAAGCTTCTGTGGTAGATGAAATTCAACTCGAATTGGTAAATCGTTGACCACTTCCATTTCCTGATACAGACTACCTCAAGTCCTAAGAAGTCATTGTCATTTGGAAGCTTTGGCATAAACACATAAAGCTCTTTCAGAATGCCTTAAACACAGTCTACTAATTCGTCCGTATGCCAGGTTTAAGGTTTCAAAGTGTTTAGCCATAGGATCTTTCTAGCGGAGCACTATAAAGACACTTATTGTTAGTATCTATACTATATATAGTATACTCAACCGTTATTTGTAATTCAATACATACTTACCACGCTTATAATACCAATTTTGGACACTCAGTCACGTATTTTATTTGAGTTTATTTTAAACTATAGACGTACCTACTTCTATTGGTATTTGGTTCATCAACTTAAGTTAGGCTAGTACAATGAGGACAATACTATAAACGTGAATAAAATAAATCGAGTACGGAATAGTGCTGGCGATGTGGAAAGGCGCGCTTGGAATGCAAAAGTCTAGATGAAGCATGGAAGACACTTTTTTAAGGATATCTACAGAAGTATTACAACCAGAAAATTTGCTTCGAACTTTGATAGGCATCATAAAATGTGTAGGTTTGTTCCACGATATACGATACATATAAACCGAAAACACCCCGATATTCAACATAGCTGGCGACTACTCTCTAGTCCTTGGCCTGCGTTCATCGCCTTTGCCTCCCTTTCAGAAGCACAAACCGTGCAAAAAATGATTTGTGTCGGGTGTACTTTATGATCCGGAAAAATAATAAGTACGGGTCCAATATGATTGCCTTTACGACCGTTGTAATGACGTGTTATACCACCAATATCACCAACGCAACCACCGCCGCCAACCTACTGTGTAGCGTCGTGGCATTTAGAACGGTGAACGCTTAGCAACGAATACCGAAACCTGCTACGAAACGAGAGTTTTATAATGGGAACATCCAGGCGAAGGGTACGACTATTTGTTATCTGCGGTGCAGGTTAATATACCTGCTAATATGATCATATAACGTTAGTATCCCCACTTTATCTGTCTTTGTCCGTCCGCCTATCTATTCGTACGTCGATCTTTTCTATTTTCATCCTACTCCTTTTTTATTCATATGTCGGCTGTACATATGCGAGGAGTTCTGGCGTTTGTGTATACCAGGGATACTAGCATAATACGAGGAAGAATCCCGTTTGATTTATGATCGGCCGTTATGCCGAAATCTGCCTCGCAAAACACATGGCGCTAGTTCGTGCCGGCTAATTCGAAATTTACGTGTGTTATTATTTATTTTTATTGGAAGGTGGAAGGGCGTAATGATGGCGGTTAGCGATTTAATTAGCGTTATAAATGTGATAATCGGGACTGACCTGGGGCGCTTTAATGGCCCTTACTCATTTAATTCTCTGCCCGACCAGTGTATGACTCAATAATTATATAGCGCGAACGTACTTTAGTACTTAACTTAATTTCTAGGAAAACGGACGTTCCAATGGACGATTAGATTTCCAGTCTTTTTTAACATACGCGTACATTTGCTATAATATACACTCCCAGAATTTCCTCTGCATTACAGAAATTCAATTATGATGATTTAATTCCATAATGATTTGTCGTATACCCAACATCTAAAGCTTCGAGAAAAGCGGTACGTTTATACCATATGTACATAACTAAAACCCGACAGAAACGATTTGGAAATCATGTGTTCGGTACCTTTTCCAAGATCGGTTAAACTTAATTTTTTTATTGGTTCCAAAACTACTTTCAAAACTGTATATCTGACCTTTAAAACGATAAAACACTAGTTGCTTACAATGTCAAAAGCTTCTACTGCTTTAAATTTCTTTGAATCATAAGTGAAGAACAAGTAAGTTACGAGTTCGAAATTTTGCACACCATGTATGTATAAAAAAATATTACAAAAAAAATTATTCTTAGAAATAAGCAGAATAATAATAATAATAATAGTAAGCAAAACTGATTAATTAGGTGTAAAAGGGATCTACATATAGATCATTAGCATTTCTACATATATGAGTTAACTGGGCCTTTACAAGAATAGTAGTTCTAGCTCTAGGCATACAGAAAGTATTGGTGGAACGCGTGGTGCAGCAGGGGATGGTAAAATTGACCAACGACAATAATGTCGGGAGTCAACAGCATTATTCACCAATCTCAACAAGAACATCGCATCAGCCCGATTTCTACGAAGCGATAAAGCAGAAATATTATGTCGAAAAAGTAACGATTCGTAATCAGTACCTCGTTCGGGGTAAATACCATCAAGCTTAAATGATAGATACTTCAAAAATCTCTTCTGAATCCTCTCTAAGGTAAGCTGTAGAAAGAGATAACAGGGAAACGGGATCACCGACGCATACTCCAGCCTAGAACGAACCAAGGAATAGAACAATATTTTAATGGTAGACAAATTAGTAAAACCTCTGCATGACCGAATCACAAAACCGAGAGTGCGAGAAGCAGAGTTCGTAATAAATGTTATATGATCCGTAAATTGAAGGCTTATATCAAACAAAACACCAAGGTCAAAAATATTAGACAATCTTTGAATATGAACCCCTTCGATCACGTAATTGTAGACAACGGCGCTATTAGATCTAGAATAGCTAACAATAGAACACTTACTGATATTCAACGATATTTTGTTAAGCTGGCACCAATTACGAATAATGTCTAAATTTATTTGAAGGCAAATGCAATCAGTAATGGTCGTTACTCTGGCGAATATTTTCAAATCGTCAGCGTAGGCTAAAGCATTGCACTTCAACAGAAGTAGCAGGTCGTTCACGTAAATTAGAAATAAAGCGGTCCTAAGTTGGAACCTTGCGGTACTCCAGAAGGGGCAAACTAAGAGGACGAAATATACCCATTATAATTATATTACCTGCCACTAAGGTATGAGGCCAACAACTTAGTAATAGCAGTAGAGAAACCAAAAGCAGACACTTTGGGCACAAGTATGTTGTGGTCGAGAATATCGAACGCTTTGGCAAAATCAGTATAAATAACGTCAGCCTGCTTTCGCTCATCCAGGCACTCACTAATAAATTGTATTATTTCTACCAAATTAGTAGTGGTTGATCTCCCAGCTACGAACCCATGCTGTTTAGTTGATAAATATGGCTTCGCATACCAGTACAGCTGAGAGTTTAGCACAGATTCAAACACTTTAGCGCATACAGACAATATACTAATGGAACGATAATTACAAACCATTGAACGGTCACCCTTTTTGACAATGGGCGTAATTTTGTTTATTTTCCAGAATTCAGGAAAGACAGAAGTTTGAAGGATCAGGTTATAAATCCGCAACAGTGGATCACATAAAGTGGAAGCACAGTTTTTAAGAAAGATGTTAGGAAGCCCATCATGTCCAGCAGTTGAATCAGAACTAAGCGCAGAAAGATTCCTGAGGACTTCACCAAGAGTAAACGGTGTAATGTTGAAATTAGTGCCTGTAAAGTCGCGGGAAAGTGGTACATCTATAGGATCACCAACTACCCGAAGAACAAAAATGTTAGAAAACACTTGCAAAAGCATTAACTATATCGGTAGGACTCGATAAATCAATACCATTGGAAGTCATACAACCCGGAATTCTAGATCAACCCCTTCTCTGATTAATGAAACGCTAGAAGCACCTGAGATCATCCACAATATCATCCTCAACAGATGATAAGTAGTTATTGTAGTCGCCGTTTATCCGGCATTTGACCATGCCCCGCAGCCTGACAAACTCCACATGAAACGAGGTAGAACAAGTACGTCTCCATTTCCTCAAATAATATTCCTTGAGCTTTATCAGTTGTCTCAGTTCCTTGGAATACCATGAAGGAAAACGGGACCTAAAGAGTAGTAATTTAGGAACATGCTTTTTAATCATGGTGTACAGATTATTGTAGAATATATTTACAGCCATATCAACATTTGAGGTCCATAGTATAGAGTTCCCTATCAATTGCAGTAAAGTTCGCTTTATTAAAGTTATATCTAGTGTTATTATTAGAGGGAAAAGTAAACCTATGAAAGATATGAGAACGTTCTAGAGTTATATTAAGAGCTGGATGGTAACGGTCCTCTGGAAGCAGTGATTCGTCAGCATGAAACTTGTTATACAACAATTTAAGTTAGACAAAACAAAATCTAATATGTTATCATTACAGTTAACAATGTTATTGTATTGGCCCAGCTTCAATGTATTCATTAAGTTTTGCAAAGTTACTGCTTTACGATGTCTAGAGGTAGCATCGGAGGTGAAGTTAGGGAGTTGAAATCGTCACAGATAACAACTTTCTTATCAATAAAGTTTAAAGCAAGATTATCAAGAAATAATTCATAATCGTCATGTGTGACATCAGGAGGTATATACATGACAATTATATAAACGGATTGAGAATACATCACACACTTACAAATTCTAATATCAATTAATGGTACTAAACTACATAACTCATGAGCATTTAACAAAGCAAGGCGCATTTCACTTGAGGCAGCAAAAGCACCCCACTACCAGATGCCCGATCCACAGCCACATGATCTCTATCCTTCCTAAACGTAACAAAGCAGTTTCCAAAGAGCTCCGAATCACTTATATCCGGAGAAAGCCAGGTTTCAGTCAACAACAACACGTCAGCCTCAGTTGGAAGACAAGAACAATAAAACTAATCGATTTTGGTCCTAAGTCCGCTCACATTTTGATAGTAAAACTGAAGATAATTAGATCCGTTGGACTGATCTAGTTTCCCGAATTGTTCAATACATTCGCACTAGGTGATCCAGCCTTCACTATCCTTGGCACATCCCGGATATATTTAATTCTTATACCTGTTTCACCACTGGCAATACGTTGATCAAGTTCACGTGTGAGCGATCTATATAAATCAGATTGGAGAGGGGTTCTATCCCTAGACAGAGATATAGATTTAAACTTCTCCACACTCCTCAGCCTACGACTCTCCGTTACAGCCGTAACAACTACATCGGGCGATGGCAAAGAAACCCTAAGAGGCCGCTTGCGGTGCTAAACAGTCGGATCGTATTTACCTAATCTAGTCGGCGTCACGCGTTCAACTGGTACATCCAATACAGAGAAAATCTCAGTAACAACGGCACAGTCAGCAGCATTCTGATCAGCCCTTGAGCCATCACTCAACTCGGGCAAACCGAATATAATCAAATTAGATCTACGTCTGTCGCGCTCAGTGATCTACTGAATAATCTCCTCCACATGATCCTGCGAACATTTGACTAGTTCCTTACCAAGGACCATAACATAGTTTTCTAGCCAGTAACTAATGCATAACGGTATTGTATTTTAATTGCTTAGACAGTCCTGCTAGAGAAATGCACACAAAAGACAAAACTTTCATATTCCTACTAAATCAGATATTATCTTCCATGATAGCCTATTTTAGTTTCATAGTTTCTAGTAAATCAAATTGTGTGTCATTTGTTAATGTCGTTACTTATGAGTAAAACTAAGTGCATTGGCACTTATTTAATGGTAATGCTATGGGTAATGCTAACTTTAGAAGAATGAGTTAACTTTGTTCAGTGTTATGGAGCTGGTGAAGTTTCTTGTAACTTAAACTTTCCAGTTCGTAAATTTTAACAGAAGCTTCCTAATGTTCACGTGGACATTAATGCTCTACGAAACTTGGTACAAAGTTTCAAAGAACTGGAAGCGTACATGACCTGAAGAAAGGAAAAAAGGATACATGATGAAGAAGATGCTGTTACAATACTAGTTCTAGATTCTGTAGATAGAATTCCAAAATTATCCTTACCAAAAAAATCTGCACAGTTAAACGTTAGCAAATCACAAAGAACTTTTAAAGAAAATAAAATTGAACCTTGTAAACTGATTTTTGTACATGAATTGAGGAGTGATGACGCTCTGTGTTTAGACTTTCCCTTATGGGAAGGAGGAAAGCAGTCTTAAAGTCGATTTTTTTAAATTATTTCTTCTGATGAAACGACATTTATAGCCAATGGGACAGTTTCAACGCAAAACCATAGATTTCGATCAGAAGAAAATCCTAATTTTAAAAGTGCGACTAGAAACCAGTATTACAAAATGGTTAATTTTTGGTGTGGTATTATGTATGGAAAATCATGGGTACGTATTTTTACATGAAAATGTGAATCAACATACGTATTTGGAATTGCTTCCACATTATTTGTTGCCTGCAGTAAGAGATGAATCTGCTTTTGAGAATGTATTGCTTTCAACAAGATGGGTGCCCTACACACCCAAGAATGTTGGTAATAAATTAGTTGCAAAAACGTTTTTGAAGCAGATGGACAGGTCGCTATGAACCAGTTTTACTACTCTTCATAATAATAATTTGGATAACAATATGGCAAATTTAAAATCAAAAATTACTGAAGCGGTAAATTCTGTCACCGTAGATATGACTTACAATGTATATGAAGAATTCGTATATATGTATGTAGAGCTGAAATGTGTGTAGAGGTCGCTGGATACAACGTTGAATAAACTAAAACGTTTTCTTGAGCTCAGAGAGCTTTCTTGTTTTACCTGTGCGTTCCTTAAATTTTCTAAGCGACTGAAAAGAATGTTTAAATTTTTCAGAATTGGCAAAAAATTTGACGAAGGGTAACATTTCTTCGCTAAGTTATAAATAATTTTCTTTCTGTCTTTTGCGCAGTTTATCTGGGCACATGCTGTGTCGTAAATTTATATATCTACTATTTTCATGTGCACATGCATATATAAGGATAGTATAAAGCCCTAATAACTGATCCCTATATCAAAAATATCTTTGCCAAAGCCTTAAAGATTTTGTTCAGGTACTAGTGAAAACTGCGGAAAAGAATCTAGCCAAGGGTTTCCTTCTAATGAAAATTGCTTGAAGAACTAAATTATAGCGTAAGTTTTTACCATCGTGGATGATTGATTTGTTTTTTGAAAAAACGTAGCATAGATGAAGTACAGTAAAATAAATATAGTTACTGAATTAGTTGATTTATTTTTTAAATTAGCTAATGCAGGATTAAAAGAAATCAATTTAAACAAGGTTAGAACTTTTATGTTATTCTCATATGCATGTATGTGCACACAAAAATAATGTATGTATAAATTCACCATAGATTCCATACCTGAACGAATCTTTGTTGTTAGTTATTATGCTGCTAGGTCTATAAAATAAATGTTTTGTTTATAGAGTATTATATTTCCAAGAAATTTTGTCTTTTATTTATACAATCAATGTCACTAGGTTTTAATTAGAAAAATGCAATTAAACATGGGTCGCCCCTGAACTTATTATTACTTAATCCACGATGCATTAAAAATCATTTGCAAAATAATGAAGAGAACAAATAATAAGTTAAAATATTGAGGAAATGTATTCAGATAGTCACAAAATTAATGCAGTTAGCTAGTTAAAATTAAAATAAGTTTTCCTGTGAACCTAAGTGGACAATGCTAAAAATTTTATTGTTGAATTAAGATTTTATGAAACTAGTAACTTAATATTGATCTTTAACAAACGGACTATAAGATATAACATCCCATTGTATCTGCAACCAGTGGCCAGCTCCCATTTACAGCAATAATTTACATAGAAACTGTTATAATCTGACGGATGAACTCGTCTATCGATTTATTTTTCAACACTCTGTCGTAGTTATTTTTACGTTTAGTTCTCTCTCGTCCAGTGTCCAAGGCACAACCGATTTGTCAGCTAAAATTATTGTATCTATCAAGAAAAATCTCTTTCTTTTGAAAACGCTTGTCAGCATTTCTTTTTAATCTTATATTGCAAGATGTACAACATTCACATTGATTTAATACATATACAGACAAACATATATACATTTGTATGCCCTATCATTTGGTGCTTACGTTTTACACCTTCTTTAGCTATAATTTTTGATGAATAAGTAGCACAAAGGGAAAGACAGTTAAATAAATATTTTAACAACAGTGGTAGCCCAATATATATTTTTCGTTACGGATGAATCTTATTCGTATTTACTGAGAAACATTAAGACTTCTCTAAAGTAGCGTCGCTTGTAAATTGATTGCTATAAACCATTAAAGGCAACTCAAATTGCCTTCAACGTCTTTATACATAATTCACGTTCAAAGCTGAAGCAATTGCTCAAGTCTTACGATACTCCCCGTTGCACGAATTAAGCACAGGTAATTGGCTAAAATTGGAAGACGTCTAGTGCGCACTATATTTCTTTACTTATACAAGGAAACGCGACTTGTTCAACGCTCATGAGAAAATTTGATTAAATTGATTACTACATTCAAGCACACATATTGTAGTAATGTGTAAGCGAAAGTTTAAATTACAGATAGAATTGATTTTAATGACTATTGTTTAAGAATTTCTTCTGTGTATTATTTGTTCAACGGAAAAAAGATATCAGCTGTGTTAAATACAGAGAAATGTAAATAACCACTTAAATTAATGAATTTATGAATTTTTGTATTAATTTTTGTAAACCTTACGTATAATTCAAATTAAATTAAATGTATATATATAGTTGCTTTTACGTACCACTATCATAAAAAATGGTGGAGGTAACTTGAAAGATAGTCTAGTTACAATTACAATATACCGAAAAATATAAAAGGTTAAGGACGTTGCTGGTAGATCTCAGCCGGATGTGAAAGCTTGGGGGAGGAGGGGAGGGGAGGGAGAGGGGGGTTCTTTCAGAGGGTGTTTTCCTAGAGAAAAGCATTGCTAGGATTGTAGAAAGCCTAGATCTCAAACTTTTCTGGAAAAAATCTTTCCGAGTTGGCTTTATTACCTCGAAATTAGATGTGCATTCAGTTTCTTCTGATATGACGATTAGGGAAAAGGGAATAAGAGGAAGTAGAAGAAATTCCACGTTTAGGCCAACAATGTGGCGGTATTCAAGTAAACAAGAAGAGTCTGTGCTAAACCACTTTTCTGCATTCTCCTAGAAATTAGGTAAATTAATTTAATTTTCGCCAGTTTTATCAGTGAATTATTGTCTAATCCTAATCGTTTGCCTCCTTGTTGTCATACGAGCATTTGCAATCTGTGCATGTGCTGTTGTTTCATATCCACGATCCAATTTTTCCCAAGCAAAAAGGTTGAAGTTAGAATGAGAAGGAAGGATTTGTATTACAGAAGAAAGTGACCTAGAACTTAATCGGTAATATATAATATATAATAATAATAATAATAATAATATAATAAACTTTATTGTCATGGCTAATTTGGAGCATACAAATTGTCATAAATAATACATATCTTATATAATAGATCTCTACCACTAATAGGTCAATAAAACAAGGCTGGTTTGAACGATAGTTATATTTTCAGAACGTTTACAAACGTTTTCGTTATATATATATATATATCTATATATATTTATCTAGTTATATTTTCACTGACGAAGGTGTTCCGAAAACGTTTGTAAACGTTCTGAAAATATAACTATCGTTCAAACCAGCCTTGTTTTATTGACCTATTAGTGGTAGAGATCTATCATATAAGATAAGTATAAAAAGGTCACGAAATATATATATATATACATTTAATAAATAATACAGAAATAAATATCTATAGGAGATAATATAAGTAAAGCATCTGTTATTCTGTTCCCAAAGACAACTTACCTGGAAAAGTGTTCAGCTGCATTTTTAATTCCATCAGCTTAATTTTCACTAGTTTATTAATATTAGGATATTTAATTCATAGTTCAATAATATAGTTTTGTTGGTTATAGTTTTCACATTAGTTGTGCAGTTTTTCGCAAGGGTCGTTAGTAATTGATGGTCTGTTTCGAAACGTTCTTGTTTACATATTGTAAAAATATTTATATTTGTAATAAATACGTTAGTTTGTTATTAGAAATGTTTATTTGGTTGTATAACAGGCATGGGAAATATTCTGTTTAGATTTGTACGAGACAGAAAGTATAAAGAAAGTAATCTAATATGAAATTCAAAATTCAAAAATGTAAAATAACAAATAGGATAAATAGCACATAGAAGTTTATTTTTCAATATCATTAAGGACCATCAAATATAAATTTAATTTCTGATTAGATAGAAATACTGTATGAATCATTGCGGGAAATCGCCAGATACTTAATTGATTCCGCAATGTGGGGCTGAGGTTACCACAAAATATATAGCTTATACATATGTACACAGCTACTTAATATCTATATATACATTACTAGTAATCAATACTAATCAATTTCCAGATAAGACATTATATCGATAGCGAGATTTAATCAAGAGCTCTAGGCTAAGAGATAGCCATTAAAATGATGAGATTACACTTTCTTTCGCCTCGTCAACTCACAAGGTTTGATGGGTATTGTGCGAAGTTGTTTTCCGATGTATTGAAATATCAGATGGTAACCTCAGGGATGTTTACTCGACTTAAGCTTTATTTTTATCTGTATATGTTGAGAAACCACGCTTCCTTAATTTCTGTTAGGAAAGAGGGAAGATACGGGGAAAAGTATTTGTCCTTTAATGGTTTCACGTTTGTATTGGAAGTGTTCGTATATGAAGCGCACGCTAGATGTATATAATAGCGAAGTTGCTGAAATGCCAATCTATTTTATGAAGGTAACTATTCAACAACAATAATAATAACTCCTTCTGTCTTCATTAGTACATTTTGTAATTAAAATTTCCAAAATTTAATATAATATTCAATAAATGAAAACAATTTTTATGTGTTTATGTGTTATATTAGTAACGTGAATTAAATCAAAATATAGAAAATAGTAGGTATAACCATAGAATCAAAAAGAATCATTTGTACATACAAACGTATTAATTTTAGTATTACATCAACTGGAATACACTCCGTTAGTAAACATTTTTATTCACATAACTTCGGTATTGGTTTGCGATGTTGAGGTTGAACAGATAACATTATATCCTACTTGCCTGGATAATTTGCGGTATTATGATAGTATCACAGGTAATTTGACACAGAAGTGGCGTTTATCCACTTCGCGTGCCAGCAATAAAAGAGTCTATTGGTCGTAATGTAGATTTCGCAATTCCAGAGTAAAATTAATATGCATGAGCATGTAGCGTTGTATATGAACTACAGATTCCACTTTGTTGGGACAGTGGAAGCAAATGTAAACATTTTGGGTATGAAAAGGCTATTAACTGTAAGTGCAATTTTTTACGATTGATGTAGTGGTAAGTATAGTACTATTTATATTTATGTAAGTTTCACAATGAACAAGAGAAAATGAGCTTCCAAAGTATCCGAATATTTGTACTTATTACGTCGCACTTTTCTTGAGATTTTACTTTGAAAGAATTTAGATATCTTCCTTCTGACGAGAAGAAAGAAACTGTACAACTGGGGAGGGAGGTAATACGACAAAGGAGTTGACAAGGATACATACAAACAGGGAGATATAACAGTCATGATGGAATTGCAGCCGAAATGATGAAATCACTAAGCGAGTTGGGTTGGGTAACCGTTCTCAATTTATTGAAGCATATCAAAAAAGGAAAGAGTATTCCCAAAGATTGGTAAATAGGAGTCATATGCCAAATCTATAAAAAAAGGAGATAGTCAGCAACGCTCTAATTATAGAGGAATAACTACAGGAAGTATGGTGGAAGAGGTCTACGCTAGAATACTGGAATCCAGACTTAGAGGGAAAACGGAGCAGAGTCTAGAAGACACACAGTGTGGGTTCAGAAAGAGGAAGGGGGTACAGGATCAATCGTTATTCTTAGACAGACAATGGAATTAGCAGCAAAATGGGGAAAGGGAACACACCTGATTAAAGCTTTTGCTAGAATAAAAAGGGAAAATATGTGGAAAGTTGTAAAGGAAAGAGAGATCAATGATGATCTGGTAGAGAGATAAAAACTTATATTACACGATAGGCAACTACGTCAGAGTGAGAAACGAATGATCAGGCGTGTTCGCATGTAATGGCGGCCTCAAACATGGATGCGCAATTAGCCCAGTGTTGTTCAATATCGTGCTAGACGAAAAACTTACGAAATGGAAGCAGCAATGTAAATCCGAGCAAGGGGAATGGCTACGGATAGGAAAAGGTGAAGAGAGTGTGTAGGAAGGAAACCACGGAACTGAACTCCACCGCAAGGTAGAAGGGCGCAAGGATTACTCACATTACTAAGAATTCAGATATTGTCCTTAAATGCACCAAATTGGGAGAGGCAGTTGGCTTTAATGGTACGTTCCGTAAGTTTATCATAAAAGTTTCGACAAGAACTCGAAGTTAGTTACCACCAGAAATTATTGCAATGCTAATACCTGGAAATGCTAAAAGCAGCGTTGTGAACTACGGACCGCTAGCACTTCTTCGTTTTTTGTTCAAATATTTTAGAGAAAACGCCTCAGACCAGTTGTTGCATATGCCCCGTGGATCCAGCTGCGCTTGAAAGTAATTGGTATTATACAGAGCAGGTTGCCTCACCCACAAGTTCTATTGAGTTCATTATAAATAGTAATAAACAACGTCGGTGGTTTTAATAGATTTCACTTCAGCCTGTGGTAGAATATGGACTCACACTCTGGTCTCCTTCCTTGTCGTCAGGAATAATTCTCTTTCTCCATATCTGGGCGAACATTGATTCTTCAGTTATAGATTATCAAGTTATTTAGTCTCATATGAATCTAAAATTCGGAAATCTCTGATAAATACCATCTAAATATCTATTTGTAAACTACAATACATACCTTCTTAATGTATTCTTGCTGTAGTTCTTGGTTACATGACAGAGATTCTAAACCACAACGATTTCCAACTATTTTAATATAAGTTTTCTTTGAAGAATGCGTAATGGATTTCAAAAATGAAGTTTTTCGAAGAATAACGGAAACATGCTAAAAAGGAAGGAATTGCTGGTCTAATGGATTATCTTAATCAGAAGTTCAATGTTACTGAAATAACCCCTGATTCATTGAGGAGCATTCAGTAAAAACTTACACAGTGTTCCGTTAAAATGTGTCGAAAAACTGGCTGCATCGTTTGTGACAATGGATCAATCTTTAAATAAAATGAAAGTTGGTTAGAGAAAGCAAACATACAATTTTCAATATGCATGCATCGGTGTTACGCTTCTTTATCGCCAGAAAGAAATCGGCCTCAAGACAAAAAGACTTTGGAGACTCATCTTACAAAACAAAGAAACATACTGTTAAAAGCCTAGTGCGATCGCCCAGTGCTAGTGAATTGGCAACGGCTGCAGAAGTGGCAAATCACATGCCAGTTCACATAAACATTGCTATTTCGATCAGAAAAAGTTTTGAATCTTCTTACAAAGGCAAAAAAAAATCTGAAAGTTATATTTGTAGTGATAACCAGTTAACTGCAGACGAAGCGTTAGCTTTTACGTAGATTCTAAGTGCATCAGGCACCCTTATAAGCAGATGCGGAACTGGTCTTTGAAGACGGGGCACAAAGTGCTTTCATCGTATCATAGCGTATCCAAAAGATCTTGCTAGTCCATATTTGTGTGACAGAAACGCGTACGGAAGTAACACTTCAAGCCACTCTCGATAAAACTACTGACTAGTTAATTAAAGCACAAAGTCATTCACATTAATTAGCAAGTGGGGATGTGATGAAAGCTCGCAGTACTTATAGACAGAAATTTGTGAATATTGATGCTACTGATGAGTTTCTGTTCGTATTTTTATTTGTTCCATTGATGTTGAGTGATGGCCAAAACATTATTGGGCCAGAATAACTATTTTTTCGAATATAGCGTTTTATTTAAAATTGATTACCAATTATGTATAATCCTCAAGCTTCTTATTTAATATATACCCATTCAATAACGATAAAACCATAAATTTCCCTTGATCATGGCCAAAATAAAATATTTTCGTCCAGCTAGCTTGTTCTAGGGCAATCACTGTGTGTCGTTTTCCGTAGAAAAGTGGATGGGATCTCCCATAGAGACTACCACACGATAGCTAATCACTGCACAGCTGACGCCGGTAGATTCTATATGTGATACTCAATGTGGCTGATCAAGGTTCAAATTTAAAATGCGAACCCCGTGGGTGTTTCAACTAAAGATGACAACTTAATTGTTAACATATGGATCTTGATTTTTTCTAAACTACGAGAAAATGATTATGTTGTTGAATATTCAATCCAAAATCAAATAACAGCAGAATGAGCAAAGAGAAATGTACGTACAGATATCTTGTGATACCTAGAGCTAATTTTCTAACTAAAGTTTGCGTACGAGGAATCGAAAATTTCCTGGTTCTCTTCGTTACAAGGTATTTGCTACTCTTACGACGAGCAATTCCGTTTCCGGATTTATCTATTAAGACGCAGCAATCATCAACGAAATGAGGCTTCACGAAGTCGCCTGTTGACGAACGAAAAGTCAAAAACATCTTTTGTCGCTCAACCTACGCGCCCTTACCCACCGATTTTCCTTCCGTTTATCTAAAAGCGCGCTGTGCTCGAGCATGAACCGAAGCAATAAGAAAACCGTAAGGGTATTTAATTAGAAGCATATCTCGTCGGATGAAACGTTTTCGATAATAAGAGCGCGGAAAGTACGCGGCGAAGAGGAACTTGGAAAAAGCAAGACGACGGTGAACGCCACAGAATCTGACTAAAAAGACCACGAATGAAATGAGGGGGACAAGGGAGAAGCAGTGAGGAAACTTCCGGATAACATCTTAGTAAAGCTGATAACAATATAATTATGAGCTGAGATGAAAGTAAGCAAATTGCTAGAGTATAACGTCACGTTCCGCATTTTTTCCTTATTTTTTTCGAGATATTTAACTTCCGGAAAATTTTAAGGGCGAAATGCTTTTTTTCTTTAACACAATTTATTTTATTGTCGGTTACGTCTTTTAAGATGTCGGGTTCTTTTTATATTGTCGGAGATTTGCATATGTCTAAGTGATTTTATCGTCGACTTTTAAAGGAAGGATCTGGTAATTAGTTAAAGTTCTCATTTCACCAGTTTATATGCACGAACTATTTGGGGGAATGATGAGGTTTTGTTATATTTATTTTAAAATAAAACGCAGTTGTAGGGTTTGTCACTTCACGGAAAAGAAATTGTGTTTTAGTATAGAGATTTGTGAAATTGTGTATAAGAATTTGTTAGTAACAAGTTTGACTAGCGCTGTTATGAGTTGTGTGTTCTTCTTAGATTGTGTTTTCTTCGGGGATAGTACTTAACAATTGACATACTACATATTTGGATTTATCCAAATTTGTATGACAAGCTATGCTAAGGCACTTCTGCGGGATAGTAAGACATTCTGAATTGCAAATTTGGATAGTACCTGTACGTCTAGTAAAACAACCTGGCTAAATACTAGTAATGTTGAATAAATGCTGGATGCACCTCATCCTTATTTAATATTGCCTATTTGCCCGCGATGTTTACCGAAGATGGGTATTAAATTGCCTTAAACACGCTACGCAATTACAAAGCTCCAACAGGATTAAAACAATATACAGCCCGCGGAAACGACAGTACTTATATGAACTTTAGATGGAACATCAACGACGGAAATTTAATTAAAATTCTTTCATTGCTCTTTTATACAGCTTCCAAAGTGGCTGAATCGAAAAGTATGAATCGCAAGAAAAACTCTCCGTTTACAGAAAAGAGTTCTATGATTATTACGTAAAATCGATAAGAATCCACTCTACAACTTTCGTATTAATTGGAACGTACTCAGCGTGGCAAAACGGCGTTTCAATAAAAAGATATTAAGACAAATATTCGCCGTCTTTCCTTCCGTTATATAATACCGATGCTGCTCTCGTTTTCTCATTTATTTTATTTCACATGGAATAACAATAATTTTCAATAAAACCTAGGGAACCTGGAATATTTGTTCGGGGGAAAGATCAAAGAAAAACATTTTCCATTGTAGGAATAACCCCTGGCTTGAATTTCGTATTAAAATTGCCCCAACTTTTGTGTCCATGAAGGCACACATATCCGCCAGTATTCACGTGCATATATACACATACACATGTATATAATAATAAGCGTTAATATGGCGCCATACCTGTAATATTAAATAATGTTTACGCTGTTTATGCATTAATCATTTTGATACAATGCCCGCCGTGTTTGTTGTGCATACGTATCCACGACCATCAGAAGTTTCACTCTGTCGGATACTAGCGTACCACGACCGAAAGAATTTAATACATTTGAAAATACTTTTATTTCCATGTTGTTTAATAATAAATTATAACCGGTGAGAGAAACGTGGGAGATTATAATTTATCATATTTTCGTCGACGCTAATTTAATTTCAACCTGCTAGGCACGGTGATACACTTTTCACTACGGCAGCTTTTTTATTTATTTTTATTCTTTCGTCTCCCTGCTTCGCTTAAATTGAATCTTTGTTTGCATAAATATATGGGAAAATAAGGGTATTGCTCTACACTTTAGAGCGCACCACCTTTGTTGCTTTATGAGCCCTTGAATGTATTTATCTACATTCCTCCAGGTATAAGAGCAACTTTTTGAATTAAGTAATATATGTAGAAAATGAAAGAAAGTATATACGGAAGAGATGACGTTTGATATGGCATTTATGGAATTAATCTTAGAGTAGGAAATTCTTCGTTCAAGCAACAAATATTTCGGTGATATGTTTGCGTGTACAAGTATAATATATTTTGCCGAGTGTGCTGAGTGTATATATATATATATATATATATAATATATATAATAATAATATAATAATAAATATATATTTGTAAATGTTTAAAGCAAAAGGGATTTCGTTAATATTTCAACATTCCTGTAATTTGGCAATATTGTGATTTATACACAACTTTTTATCATGCATTTTCTACATCGTCTTATGTTAGGTCTGGAGATACGATATGCCGCTTACGGCATATTGTTTGCAAACCCACCTTTCTTGAGTTTTGGCATTTATGGCGCAGTATTTTAGAAATTCTGTTTAGCAGCATCTTATTACCTCTTCTGTTTAATCACTGTAAAGTTGTGTTCTATGTTTTCCCGATCTGTCCTGCTTTATCCAGTATTTGTCATTTATGTGCTTCCTTCATATTCTTCCATTCTGCTTGGCTTTGGACTCTCGCTATGTATTTCTTCCCGGCAATCCTTTGTAGGTTGTTGTAGCATCGGCGTGCATTTATTTTTTTCATTTATTTCAAGTTTGCTCTTGATTCTGCAAAGTATGTACAAGTTTAACTGTTTTTCTAATATTTCTTTAAATTTAAGTAACTAGATATTTACCAACAACTGAGGCCAACCAGCAACATAAAAACAGAATACTTATTCTAATACATTTCTAATTAACAAGAAAAATATTCATATTGTGTGGCAACTAAATATTGGGCCATAGCATGAATTTTTATTTCTAAAATGGAGCACCATCGCCCTGAGATTTTACGACCGCTCGAATTCGGTTGCGCATTGACTCAACTATGGATCTGCTCTTTTCAGGAGTAAACCCATTCCAAATTTGCTCTAATTTGGCTCTAAGATCCGGTAATGTCCGTTGTGGGTTGTTCTTCAATGTTTATTTCATTTTAAACCACGCGACATCGAGGTCAGGACTTTTATGAATCCACCGGCGACAGCATTGCCTTGCTGTAATTTGCCTTAAAGTATTATTTCGGCCTTTTTGCACAGTTATACTAATAGTATCTTATCCTCTCAGAAACTACTTTAGGACGACCGGGACTTTTACGCATTTTATCTTTCCTTAATGTTTAATTATATTCCACACTGCAGTTTTAGGAATAATAAGTTCTTCCGCCACTTCATGTACTGTTTTATTACAACAGTAATTTTTAAGCACCAATCCACGAATATTTGCACTTTTAGAGATAGAACGCACAATGTTGTTCAATAAACGCAGCGATGCACTCAATCCGATAAGAAAATTATTGCCGAAATGACGTTTCGTTCTCCATTGTTTGCGCAGCCAATTTTTCTTACCTTGTTTCATTTTTAACAGTTACTTCATACTGTCCCAATATTTAGTTGCCACACAATATTAACATATTTCTTGTTAATTAGAGATGGTAGAATAAGTATTTTGTTGTTTTGTTGCTGATTGGCCCTGGTAGAGCGTCGGAGTTGAATTTTGTAATATTGCTTATTCCATTTCATTCATAGTCCCCGGTCCTCTGCGAATTCCTGGATTTCTCTTATCGTTCTTTTCCTCTTCTCTCCTATTTCCTGTAGTTGTTGGGTCGATATTTTCCGGGGTCTCCCTTTCTTATTTTCTTGGATCTTTTTGCCTCATATATGGTCTTAATTAATCTGTCCTCACTCATACATCCTACATTCACGTCCAAACCATCCCATTTGTTTCCTCTCAATAACTTCTATTATACATTCCTACTTTAGGTCACTTCTTATTTTTTCATTTAGAATTTTGTCAAATTTCGTTCTTCCGCTTATAAAAAAATATTACTAAAACAAATAAATTGTCAAATATCCGACAGATGATTTGATTTTGTATCAACATATAGTTCGTATCTATCTATATATGTATACATGTATATATATATATATATATATATCTATATATCTATTTCGATCGTTTTCCTATGGATTGTAATACTGTTCCTTTGTTGATTTGATCGTTTAAGATCCATTCATATTCTGTTGGATCATCTACTTACTTTACATTGAGTAATTCATGTCCTGCTTGCGTCCTTATCATCCAGATGAAGTTGCTTAAAAATATCGTCCACGGATAACGTAAATAGCTTGGGCGCTAGCGCCCTCCTCAGCGGTCTTTCTTTGTGCCGCGTGGATCGCTACGGACATTGATCACCAGATCAAACTTAGGTTGATTTAGTCGTCATGATGGGGGATTATATGCAAAGTTATTTGTTAAAGCTGACCAGAAGATGATCCTTCGGACGCTGAATCCTTTGGCCGTTGCATTCCCTTCTCTGGTTGTAGGAGAGCTGAATTTATCATCAGTGCGATATTCAATACACGCGGCCTCCCATGAATAGAATAAATGGTGGGCTTTTGCACTCCTGTTGGTAAAAAGTCAGCCTTTTAGCCGCAGAGCTGAAATTTTATGACTGGTGCTGTGTGTTTAGATCCCCGGCTGTGATGGTATCCGCCTGCTCTTGAAATAGCTTCTTCAGATTTTCCTACAGGATGCATAGTTCGGGTGGTTCTACGCTGAGATAAGTGATGAGGCTCCAGAAGTTGTCCTGATGGTGATGCTCGTGGCACAGAAAAGTTGTTGCGTTTACATTATGATTTAGAGATTGCTTCACAAGAATCGCCGTATTAGCTTCTCTGCTGTGTGCCCCGTTTGATCGGTAGAAATCGGTAGAAATTGGTAGACTGCAGATGGGGCGGATGTAGGCTTTACAGTCTAGAATACGTCCAGGTGGTGTCTTCGACTGTTAACTGTGCACACTGTAGTGACGAGGCTTTTCTTTTAATATAGCCAGCATTATTTTTACTACGTTCAGGTGATCTGATATCTTATCGAATATCCTATTGGTGCTAACTCTAGGATTTTAAATATTACTATTCCCTTATTTTGTCAACATATTCGTAGTAATAGTCGCCTCATTATATATATTTTCCATAACTTGATTGTGATTTTGGATCAACTCTAGCTTTTTAATATATAACCTATAGTTCTACGCAAATTTTTTTGTAGTCTACAACAACCATCCATAAGTCTTTATCACATTTTCTTGATTTCCTTATGAAATTCAATGATACTTGTATGTGGTGCAATGTTCCTTTTTCAATCCTACCTGTTGCAACGTTAGATATAATTAAAACTGGAATCTAAGTTTGTTAGTGATAATCTTGTTAAATTGTTTATTAACTTGGAAGAACAGGTTAATAGACCTACAATTTTATAACTGTAATTAATTACCTTTTCGGTTAGCTATTACCATAATTGCCCTCTTCTAATTTCTTGGGTTATATTCAATTACGGTAGCACCTCACCTCATCTCATGTCCAGGACCTTTGTTTGATTTCGCTTCTGTAATTATTTTCGATTTAATCTGCAGCTACCTCCGAGATGGCTTCTGATTCTCTACTTTGTATTGTCCCTTCATTGTGAGGTCGTTATCTTTTAATTTTGGAGGTGTATAAGTCTTCCTAAGCTGGTAGTAGTTCAATTAATGCGATATTGGACTACAAACGGGGCGCCCGTGGCTGTGATTCCCATACCATTCGAACACACCTTTCAGATGTAATAATAGCTAGTTGAATACTACAATACCCTTCAGTTCTTTAGTCGATGGTCTAGAAACCAGTAATCCATGAAAGATCGAATCCAATGGACTATAGTGTTTTAAAGTGGGAGCTATTATTGTTAGCCTTCGTAGACTTTCTTAGTCACCTGTACAATGTCTCCTGTCATTCGTTGTCGTAATGTCTTCCTTTTTAATTTTCCCTCTTATCTCATGTATAGTACAATTATAGAACCAGTTCCATTTCTTCTCTACCTTGACCAATCCACGTTCATTTCTTTTTCAGTTTTGTCTTAATGTACGTATTGATTCTATAAAATTTATGAGTTTCTGGAAAATTTACTAATGTTTCTAATCGATCATTTCTTTAGCTTATTCCAAAATTTTCGACGGATATTTCAGTTTCCTGTCTTTTGCCACATTTCGTATTAAAATCTATATTAATAATAGAATGGTGCATCGTGTACTTTTCAATAACTCTTAAGAAGCGTTCGCAGGATATTGTAATTGCATCCTTCTAATACCCGTATTTTTAAATATGAAGCTTTTGATAACTTGATATATTTCTGTATTAGGTACCTGGTTTTATTTGTTATAAATCGTATTTCTTCATTATTATTTGTTATCTGCCATATGCTGACTGTGGTTAGTCGTGTTACCTGTGGCTTAATTCACATTTCTTTACCTTCTTCCAAATCTAAGGTATCTAATACTCTTCCTCTTATTCAATCTTTGTGCTCCATCAATTATTATTCGCTTCTAAAAGCTTGGACATTGTACCTACGTGGCTATATACATTTTCCGTAGGCAGCCTTAACTTCAGGGATTCGTAGTATCCTCCTTTTACTCCACCGCTACCTTGGTATTAAACTGTAACCTGACGGAGACGAAGGGTGGTTGTCACGTTGACTAGACTTGTTAGCAAATTTGGGAAAGATACACGGAAGAAAATTGTGTGTAATATTGACATACTGTTGTTTGATGACAGTTGCAAATAGCTTTCCACTCACTGCTTCCTTCATTTGGATTTATCGATAGACCAAACGGTATAACTAATATTGAGACTTTATTTCTATGATTCGGCGTATTGGGAACGCTTAACCGTCACGAAATGGCGTTTCGAAATCGTGGGCTGTAAGCTGTTACTCTTGAGAATCTCTTCTTACAGGTAAGTCAAGGAGTACCCCCGTAGCCACAATATGATAGCTATTCGTTTCGCTTATAATGCCTGAGCACGAAGCCCAAGTTAATTAATATTTGGTTAATTTAAACTTCTACCTATGCGAATGTTACGCCGCGTGTCTTAGGGGTGCATATCATTCCTCTATCTAGTATTCATGTAAATTAAACATTAAATTAGAAGAATAGAAATTGTTTTATATTAAAGTTTCAGGCAGCAAACAGGTAAAGGTAAACGGCAATACGAAGAAGCTAGTGGTGACAGGTGCATGCAATATTTGTTTTTCTCATAAATTAAATCCGTAACTACGGACTACAAGCGACGTTTCATAATTAAAATTTTCTTAAGGCGTTAGTGACAGGAGCAGCAAAGATTCACAAGGCGACCGTAATGCTAGGGTAATCTAATTTCAACAACGAGGAAATACGGCAGCTGCACGAGTGATGGTAATTAATGATGTCACGGTCGTGACATCTGAACTATCAATCTTTTACTATCGATCCACAAGAAAATGAATGGGATATATAGACGCGCGTTGCAGCAATAGTTGCAAGCGAGATAACTTACAAAAACTCTAATCAGTAGAAAGATAAATTATTTCCAAATGTACGCTTCTATCCTTATAACATCTTCCAAAGGTTTTGTACAATTGTCGCTAATGTGTTTATGTGTTATGTGATTATATGAGTTTGCTAATGTATATCAATTGCAGAACTTTAGGTTGAGTAATGCTAATATACCAATATATGTACTGTTAAAAATAATACACCGAGTGCTACTTCATATATTTGCTTGTTAAATAATAAAGGAGTTATTGATATTTTGATAACAATGTCCCAATATTTTTCATCGCCGGATGTTGCTTTAAACGACAAGTATTATTTGCTACGTTATTAATTATATACAGTTGTATTAGTATAATGACGTAAGCTGAAAAATATGAATTTGTTTCCATTAAGTAATTCAATTTCACAAAATTTGTATCCAACTTCCTGTCGACTTATAATATTCGGGGGAAAGATTAGTGACCTACAAAATACTATGAGCACAGGAAAGCGACCGCTTGTAGGATACAAACTTCGAACGCCTCATTGCACTCAAAACACATTATTTAAACGACTAAAGTTCAAGTGCGACTATTTTTCGCGGAATTAAAATTCACATTGGCCCGCTCGCTGTTTATAAAACCGGTTTCCGTAATGTCTGTAGTTTGTGGTGGCAGTCGGCGGGTGCAGAAAGAAACTTTTGCTTCAGCACCATCCCCCTCAGCATATCGAGTTCGGACTTGGGGTATTGACTAGAAACTTCTAAATTCCGCCGGGCTTATGGGAGAAAGACTCAAGTTTATAAAAAGATTTCCTATACCATACATTCTTAGCGCTAGCAAAGCCTGTTTGCCCGGGGTGGTTCGTTATCTTTTCCTTTTTCTCATACAATAATGCGAGAGACTACTTTTCTTTTTGCAGCAAGGCCACGCTGCATTATAATACACGCAATTCAATTATTTCATTATTATACTTGCTAGATATTTGCTATCTCATTCTAAGATTCAATTTCCTTCTAGAATAGACATTCCAGTAAATACACTGTTTTATAGAAAAGAAATCCTTTGCTCGATTACTGGCTTGCTAAAAATACACAAACTTACTGTTAGTTGCACTGTCGCGCTTCACCAGATTTGTTTTGTATCCAACTACTACCTCTAAAAACATCCAATGAAAGGTGTATTGTAGAATTATAACTAGCATTCACGTAGAAACAGAAATGTATTTGAATCCTTAATTAACTTCGGTTGTTGCCTGCAATTATGAATTAGCAATGCACAATAGTCCCCAATTATTGCAGCAGACATGGACATTTTAAACAGTTACTATAAATTTCGGCAACTGGACCTTTGTCCACACGGTTTGCAAATAAATTTCGACCTTTAAAATGATCGCCCAAACAATACACGACTAGTTGCATACTCATCAATATTAGTCGTAAGTTAGTAGCAAAAGGACCATTTCAAATTAAAACATAAACAAGGGAGAAATGATTAATACTGTACTTGATGACCCTTGTGATTACTACAATGTCGAACAGTTCCTTCCTTGTGAAATGCGTCCTAAACGATTTCAATTTATTACTGGAGAGGTTTCTATAGCATGACTCAAACTAGTCAGCTTTTTAGGATCATATCCTCGTGTGGTCTAGAGTCTGGAGGAGAGAAGGCGGGTCATCAAAATTTCAAAACGTTGAGTTTTTACTTGTTCAAAGGGATTCATTAGTTTTCCGGTGATAAATGAGAGAACACCTTGAAAATGTAGAAGAATGTCGATATAGCTTATTCCACAAGAACTTCGAAGTATACAGCTTATGGAAAATGAGATCTGTTTTGCCACATCATCATCGTCATAGGAAATATGGTAACAGATAGGTTTGTGTAATTTATACGATTTAAAGTGGTATGTAGCCAATACCCCATAAGAGCATATGCTTAGAACTAGAGTTGCTTAGTTTTTGCCAACAGTACTACAACTATCCGAAACGTCTGTACTGGAATAAAATACCATCGGCGTACACGTTCTTAGTTTCAATGTATCTGATATCAGCTATCTCACTCTATCGGCAGTCGTATAACACGGCGCTTTT
Organism: Chrysina gloriosa; assembly: GCA_038088585.1. Taxonomy (NCBI): domain Eukaryota; kingdom Metazoa; phylum Arthropoda; class Insecta; order Coleoptera; family Scarabaeidae; genus Chrysina; species Chrysina gloriosa. Next base: position 31,737,013 of record CM076088.1, on the reverse strand, counting down.
CTTATTCTAGTACACTCGTTTCCGATGGAGTTGTTAGTTCTAAAGAAAAGTAATTAAGGTACTAGCAGTAGGCAGCGGTTCTCCCCTTTCGTCCTACAGAATGACGCGTATATCTCGTTAAAGTAAATTTTCTCATTATTCTATGGCTATCAAACATTTCCGAACCGAATTGCTATTTACTACTGACTTTCCCTATAGCACTCCAGTCGCTCATAATTGTAATAATCCATTTATTGCCCAACAGATCTACATCCATGAATAGGACAAATCAAAAAGAAACACAGTTTAGTTGCACATACATACGTAAAAAGCAGAAGGAATACAATATAATAATGTTTTAAATACTACATCCTTATAATTAAATCTAAAATTAAACTTAATTAAACTTAAATAAAGAAACTTAAATCCAAATTCAAAAATAAAAATAAAAAAAAACAGAAGCCCAATATCTATGACCACTATGCGTACATATCATAGGTATCCTCAATATCGGCAATGATCTCATTGAAGGGAGTGTAGTGTATATTAGAAGTTGATAGCCTATCAAAATTGTGGCACATGACATGATGATGGCGATCCCAGAGACAAGTTTGTTCTTGACAACTGCAGGTAAAAGGTTAGCCTATGCCCAGTGGCGAGCTGCGAAACATTGAAGTTCAGACTACCTAGAAGCTCAGCAGCGTCGACCTTGTTATGCAGTAAATTATACAGAAATTGTATACTCAGTTGGACTCTCCTGAAGTTCAGAGATGGTATACTAAAGCGACTTAATAAAGTTTCCTGATCAATTGTATGTATTATGCATCGAGATTGAGATAAACCTAACATCCGGTTAAAGTGGATATTATCCAAATCTATCGTGTAAAATTCGACGTATATGTATATAGTTTGAAGTACTTCTATTCTATAGCCAAACAACTGCAGAAGATTTGCAAATAAAGTTGTGAATAAATTGAAAAGAATAAGGGGTGGTATGAAGACTACATTGTGAACTGCATTATAATTTAGTGCAGGAGTGAAGGCAAAATCGAATCTCAAACATGTATTGCTGATCATAATTGCAACTATTGGCCAGAAGGGTTGAAACTTGGTTAGTTATTGAAAAACCTATTATGATGGAACTAAATACTCTCCATATCAAGTAGTGCTTAGTCGTCATACTAGAATTGGATAAAATTGGGAATGTATGCGATTATTATTACAATTGCGAAATAAATTACGACAGCATTGCCGACTCCCCATCGCCTTATCTAGCTGTATGACATTAGTCATCTATACAAATAGGCTGTCGTAACTTATGTATTTCATAATTACCGCTGTTTGCTCAGACCACCGATGTAACCTGAACTATATAGTCATATATGGTATGTCTGATTTGGCGGGTGGTAGGAATTAGTTCCAGAGAAGCAATAACTACAATCGCCGTACTTTTTTCCTTTATCACTCCATACGTCCCACCCTAGCGTAACGGTGGCGGTACCCAATTTAGGCGACGGAACATCTTCCTACATAATAAATAGTGTGGGCGAACAGCGGTAATTACGAAGCAAGTTACGACAGCATACAAATATACAGATTCGTAATTGTACGTTGTTACCGCTGTTTGCCCACACTAATGAATCGTTTTCAGCTAAACTAGTTAAATTCGATTTATATCAAATTCACTAAATATTTGGCCTTGTCCAACTTTTATTGCTCAAATATTGTTAAATCATTCGGTCTAAAACATGTCGAATGAACTGAGATCTGTATGCTGGTGGCATAGAAGTATTAATGCCACAAAGACGCCGAGCTGAGGACTAAAACGTCTATTATCAATGTTTGTTGACCAGCAAGCTAATGTATAAAAGATGTGGCTGTTGAATATCTAACTCATATACCGCGAGAGAACTGAGAATTCATGGAGAGTAATTGGCGCAATCAGATAGTAGTTGATAAAAAGCATAGAACGAGAGAAATATAAATGTGAATAGGAAAGAGATACGGTTTGAAATCTGAAATTTCTAAAATTCTCTATTTTTGGGGTTTATTTTTGTTCAGTAGATATACATTTCTATTATTCGATAACTTTCTTCGATGTTTCCAATTGCATCAAAACCAGCTTGTGGCAATTTACAGTGGTTTATAACAAGGCTTATTTTACAATTTAACAGTATGAATACGGACGCCGAAAGCAATTACAATGAGCATCATGAACAAATTTTCGATCGAAACGAAATACGAACGTGCACCGGAAAGTTCGGTAACCTCAGTTACGCTGAAGCTAAATTGAACATAAAATAGTGACATAATTTTCGCTTATAGACAGTACTGGGCAACTGTCGTGGATACAATACTGATGATTTCGATTAAATTTTCTCGCTAATTGCAAACGAATACGTCAATTTGTTGCAAGCCGTTAAGAATGGATGAAATTTTGTTTCCATATAAATTGTGTTCAACGGTCGAAGTTGTATTCGACGATTAAAACGCAATCGATCTACTTTTATGTATGCAACTGTGCAAATGCTCAAAGTTTTAGAGAAAATAATATTAATGGTGCCATATACATTCTTTATACTCTATTGTCAAGGTACTTTCTCATCATATAATAGTAATGCGGTGTCACGTTTTTATCCCGAATATCGCACTATATTATGTCGATACATTTGTTATGTAACTATAGTTCTTTCACATATTAAGCTAATCAGTAGCATTGTAGGAGGTATAGATACAAGTAGGTGTCATTTCGGTGATGTATAACCACTATGCAAGCGCGTTAAAATAAACAAGAGCTTAATGTTTTTATAAGATAATTAAAATCTACCTTATGTATATAAAATCGTATGCTTACGGAAGTTGGAGTAACTTGTACACTTCCAATATTTTCCGTGGTGCACGTTGATAAGGGTAACTTCTAAATGCGTTAGTCAAAGACTAATTAAATATCCCGCAACATATTAAGAACTTGGAATTCTTAAGTCACTTTGTTTAAGCGACTTGTACGAACAATATACGATAACGTGCTCCCGAGCAAGATATATATGAGAATAAAACTTCAGTAGTTGGGCGATGTAATATATTTTCCTCGGAGCTGGTGCAATAAGTTGCAAATCAGGGACAACTTCTAAACCGCTGGGAATGGAAAGGCAAAAAGTTCTCAAACAGTTCAATATAGGAAGAAAAAGGAGACAAAGGGGAATATATCATAAAATAAAATTCTATTTTCCTCTAGTCAGGTAAAATCCCCATATCCTAAAAACGTGTAGATCGACTCGTAAAAAGTTACGCACCTAGGGTGTGTTCCTTAAATTATTTTCATATCTACGACAACCAATTGCTACGTAGTTAAGTATCGCAGTTGAAAACTGAATAAGAAAGGAATATATGTCGTATGACGGTGCTAGTATTTTTTAAATTCTACTTGATTTGGCGCATTGGAAATATGTCTACGAATAAATGGTTTTAATTTCGGAGAAATTTTAGATCAAGTTTCCAGTACATCAGTGATATCTGTACATATGAGAATTCAATTAAGAAATTCCCCCAATATGTAATTAAATGTGAATTTCTTGCAGCTATTTACCTCTACAGCTGCAACCGCACTTGTTGTCTAACCCACCGTGGGAAACGCAATTGGAAAGCTCCTTTCACATTTCACAGACGCGTTTCTCGGTTATACCGCTCGTCATTGCAGGAGTCTGTGGCAACTTAGTTTCCCACTTCTGTCGAAGCAAGAAGCCACAAAAATGCGCATTTAAGTACATATACAAACATCAAACGTAGTACCATATATAGTGCTTACCTGGAAATGAAAGCTACATCTCACAAAGTTGCACTGACAAGTGGTATAGCTGCGAAACGCATCTGCGAATGGTGGAAGTAGCTTTCCACTTGTAGCATATCGGTAAGTAGGTCACCACACAATTATTTATTAGTTGTAGGACAGATATTGTTTTAGAAATATGCATCTATGCTTTCCGTTTAATGTGCCGTAATGCTTAGAAATGTGGAAAATAGATTATTATATTTAGCAGAATTTAATTCATTTGCAGAATAAATAAATTATTGTAAAGTCCCATATTTGTCTTTAATTCCTTACAAGTAGATCAACAAGCAGTTCTCTATATAACCATAACACGATTCAACAGTGTTGCCACTTAAGTCACACATCTCGTTTCTTGTATAACTTTTGATTTTGAATCCATATCCCGCAGAAAAATTGCTGTAGCACGACAGGATTTCGAGATATCCTAGCCTCAAAATGCTAAATTGCTTCCGGTGATATTTGAGGTTATGTAATAAGAACAGCATTTTTTTGTTCATTTCTGCTTATACTACCATTTAGTACTACATCTCTTCTTCTTCTGCAATGCTGGAGAAGTTTGTCTAAAATGTTTAAAATGTTATACTATAGATTACTATATTTGGAGAAAAGAAGTCGGATCGAAAGAAAAGAAAACGGATTTTGAACGAGAAGAATAGTACTAAATAATAGCATACGCAGAAATGAACAAACCATGTGCTGTTCTTATAAAATGACTTCAAATATCACCGAAAAACATCGTTTTGCCGGTTAGGGGATAGGAGGTCCCTTAATCCTGACGTGGCAAAGCATTTCTGCAGCCAAGAAATCTACCTATCAGATATGATATTTTTGATTGAGGTGGCAGTAAAATAATAAAATTTTCTGAAATACAAGCGATGCTCTTTTTCTCTAAATGCCATGGTATAAACAGAGATATGTAGGTAAACAATGATCTTCTGCGTCTTGTTCAAGTAAAAACTGCTTAATCTATTTTCCCATAAACAGCGTTATATCTGTCTTTAAATTTTAGTTTATCTGTCAGCTGTTATCGGCTGTGCCAAATAAATCATCTTCATTGCTTCCTTATGCCCGTTAGCTGAGCGTCGGACTTAGTGTTAATTTTCTCCGTCAGTCAATTTCTTCCATTATCTCCGGTTCCTCGTTAGACTTTTTCATTCCTTGCAATGACTTTAGATTCTCCTATTTTGCTATCTGGGATATCCAAGATTTCCTGGGTCTCTTCTTTCTTCGTCTTTCTACTTTCTTCGTTTCCATAATTTTTTCGGTAAGTATATCTTCATCAGTTCTTAGTATACTATACTAAATTATACTATAACTATATTAAATTTTTCTTGCCTACTTTCTCTGACAATAGTCCCCACTGTAATGTTTCTCTGATGTTTTCTTTTCTTAATCTATAGAGGCACGTCACTCCTATTTTCGCAACTGTTTCATTTCTATAGCATTTAGACACTAGATTCGTGTTTCTTTTGTAGTGTCCGTGATTTGCATCCATATACTAGTGTTTCTATAGATATTGCATTGGATGCTTGAAGTTTAACCTTTTCATTAATTTTTTGTTTGCGAAAATAGCTTAATTGAATAAGTAATAGATTCTGTTCGCTTTATGTATTCTGTTTGATATTTCTAAATCAAAATTTTCATCCTCTGTCAGCATCACTCCTAGGTACTCCTATGCTGTTACTGTCGCCAGTTCTTTGTCATCGCATGAAAATGTATCGTTATTTGTTTTGTTTTGAACTTTCAGATTTATAATTAGGCATGTACGATTTTTGTTTTGACTTCTATTTGCATATCCTCTGTGTCCATATGTTTATTAGTGTCCGCATTTTCCTTTTTCTGACCGCAATTAGCGCCATATCGTCTGCATACAATAATCCGTCTATTTTAATTGGCACCAGGCGGTTATAATCTGCAACTGTTTGATGGTGTTAGTTTGTTTCGTTGTGTTTTCTAGTTTCTAGTCCATGATCAATATAAGTAGAAGAGGAATCTATCGTCTATTCGCTTATTCATTTGGAAAGGTTCTTGTCTTTGTCTATTGAGTATTATTATTCCCTGTCCCCTTTATATATATATATGCTTTTAACTATGTTAAATATTTTAATCAGTATTTCTAAATCTTTCATTATTTTCCATACTATGGACCGGTATAAAAATAGATAAATAAACAACGCAATAAAATTAGTAAATTGCGCTTTTCTTGAAGGAATTTTCGTTTTCAGCTAAAGGTATATCTACCTGAAAAACGGAATTATTTGAGGCAATCTTTTATTTAATAGAATATTGAAGAACTTTCCCTATTGTCAACTACGGCAATAAAATATGACCACATTACATTTAATTTGAAAGGGCTTACAGCAGTCAAATTGCTGTGTGCGCAATTTATGAATAATAAAGCATACTCATGCAATAGTTTTCTTATTTATCAAATAATATGCATTTATTTCGTAGTTTCTAAAATATAAAATTGTAAGACATGTAAATTTAGAATAGACAAGTTCTTAACAAACTTCTTTTGTGTTTTATTTTCTAAAATTATAACACTAAACATTAAAGAATTTCTTTCAGTTTACCTTTATTGCGTGGACTTAATAAAACAAATAATCAAACCATATCACTTCTTCCACAAGCTTTAATAACTCATTAAGTATTTGTTAGCAATTCCTGATAGGTAGAAGCTAAAGAATATTTAGTTATTTTACGTATAATTGTTTGTTGAACGTTATTGCTGATGAACATGAGATCGCTCTAACGCATTAAGTTTTCTAACTTTTGCTGTCCTAATTATACTAAATAAAATACAAGAAAAGAGTTAAGCATTATCTTTCCAGAAAACTTCAAAGAATGTAACTCACCAAAACAGCAAAGTTCGGTAGTTTAGAATTCCCCACTACCCATTACATTTTGCTTAGAAATGACAAACCTGTACTTATAAAAATGATAGTTGAATAACAGTTTTATTGCAGATTTGTTAAATACAAAGCTAAGGCAAGCTTCCTACTAAATTTAACACCAGCTGTATAATTTGAATTTGGTTTATGTTCTTACGATTATGTCTATGTTTTTGAGCTATCAGCAATACACAATTTTTGTTCAACTGGCTTAGTAACCTATGGTACAGTAAAATGTACACTTTTATGTTGAAGACACGAAGTATTAATTTTTGTTCAATTGTTAAAGATGCATACTTATTATTTTTATTTGCATACAATAGCCTTTAACATTATAAACAAGTTTTCGTGGTTCGATAGCGAATTAAGGAACGTTAAGCGTTATAGGCGTCTATAAAATTTTAATGATCCTGTTTACAGACACTGAACTTTATTAAAACATCCGAAACTACTTAAATAAAGCAGTAGAACATCAGGCTACACAACGGTGGATTTGAGCACATGACACAATTAAGTGCTCCCAGAATGAATTATTAAGTTACGTCTCTTCAGTATTCCGGTTTATCAACATTTCCATACATTTATTTCTCCTCTAATGGCACCGTGCTTTCGGTACTTTCCCAAAGACCCGACGACCGGGTTGCTCATCTGGCCCTTTTCGGACTACATTAAATTCTACACTCACCTGGTAAACATTCGCAGTGAGATACTGCTTAATTCCCAGAATTAAATTCAACAAATTACGCATCCCTTATGTATAATGTGCGTGTGCTTCCCCAGGATTTAGTTGAGTTGTATAATTGTGCAAGGTGTTTTCCAGGTTATATCTTGCTAAAAACGAAAAGCAGGTGTGTAAAGGAACGGAAATAAAATTTTAATTCAATGTAATTGGATTAACTAAATTAGGGGATATAAAATTTCGACTTCAATTAACGCGAATTTTGCCGTGAGGTCGTCACACTTTAACTGGCAAAATGGTTTTCACTTAGGCAAACAAAACTCTTTACCTAATTAATACCTCCTTCGTACAGAGTGATCACTTAGTCACTTTGAACAAACTTACTTATGGCTTACTTTTAAACGGGCAACGCTTTTTGCTGAATATAGAACCGGTACTTATTTTCAAGTATCTACTTTTCAAGCTTCCTCGTCTCTATTTTCGGCACTCGACGCGAAAATTGTGTCTCTTTGGAGTGAGCGCGGAGAGTTTTATCAATATTTGAAGCTAATAAATGAAAAGCTTTCCGAAAGTGACAGTCGAGTAACAGCGAACAGGTTGGTTGAGAGTTGAAAATGAGTTTTCTCTGTAGCTGTCGTCATTATCCTCAGGTTTAATAAACAAATATGCTTTTGAACGCGTAATAATGCGCATGAAAACTTAGCAAGGCATACATTTATCAAGAGTTTAATAAAAGATGTACTTATTGGCTACTAATACATTTATATCCGTAAATACACGTGGGATGTTGTATAGACGTCTGAAATCAGATACTTATAGTGTACATATAAATGAAAAGTAACAGAAAGTGACTAAGAAACACGTTGCATATCATTAATTTAAGGAATGTAAACTGGTTTATTTGCAACACCATTAGTCAAAACCTATATGTTGAAGAATTATTACAATTTAGTTTTTCTTCTTTCCATATGACCTTATGAATGACAAACTTTCTTTATATTCACTGAAATCGGTTATTCTTTTTGGTATGTTGATTCTGAACATTGTAACCTTAATCGTTTCGTTGCCAATTCAAAAGGTATATGATATATAATATGCGTCTTATTGTTACACATTCGTGTACATCGGACTGAAATTACAACCTACATATTTCCGGATATTAAATCACTTAATGCTCAATTGGCGCAAAGATCAAAGGAGCGCATCTCATTACTTTCTTTAAAGATTCTAGCAAGTGTATGATCTAATACTGTGGAATTTGTCGCAGTTATTGTTCCTTAATGTTATTCAGACGCAGAGTTGGTGCTCCAATTCATATGCAAAAAGGATTACTTACCTGAATTATAAATATCTCTATTAACTAGTGCAGTTGCCGTCAATTACAAGATTAATAAAATAGCATATTGAGTTTAACTCACACAATAGATATGTGTGTAAATATTGAATATTGTTTCCTCTGCTCCAGATAAGCAGTTAGATCGATAAAAGAAATAAATTAACCTTTTAATGAGCAACAAGATACAGCCTGTCCAAAGAGTACAGAGTAATGGTTTTAAAAAAGTTACGAAAGTTATCTAACAACATTTGATATATATATAATTTTGCATATATTTTGAGGTAGTGTAAAATTTTCGTTGTTAACTTCATTTGGAATGATGACGTCATGTGGATATTTTTTAAATGAAACAACCTATATATTTTCAGTTTTAGTGAATAGCTTTGGAGCCATGTTAGCCTTTATCGAAGACTAGTGCTAGCTGACTAGTGGAAGTAGAATGCTATGAAGAACTATCTAAGCAAATGGGGAGCTATCTAGTTTGCACGCCTCCTACGTTAATCGTGTGTGTAACTGTCCAAAATTTGTAGAAGTAATTGCTACTATAAAATAGTTTATTTATCAGAAAAAGAACCAAATATCCTTTTAGATATTGTCGGTTATTGAGAGCGTGCGAGAACCCGATAGAACGTGTGTTCTATTTAAGGAAGTCAGTTCAAATTGACAACCAATTATTCAGTCGGTTATCAGTAAAACCTTAAAAGATTTAAGAGAAGCGGGTCATGTTCCGAGGAATAGTCGATCTAACGTCCCAACAGACGAAGATATGGCGCTAGGCGTGTTAATAGAGGTCGCTGAATGTCTCTGTTCCTCAACTAGCTTTAAATTGCGACATCGGCAAAGGCTCTGTTCACAACATTTTGCGAAAAGGAAAGCAGCATCCTCTCCAACCCCCATTGGTTCACCAGCAGATGATTTTAACACTCATGAAGAATTTTGTGAACACATAATAGAGCAGAATTGCGATTTTCCGACCTAAATAGTCCTAAATAGCATACTTTTTCTGACGAAGCCGCCTTCTGTCTAAATGGAAGACTAAATAAATACACTTGTTGGTATTGGGTTGCTAAACTCAATATCTGATCAAATAATCACACTCTTTTCAATTCCTTGGAACTTTACTGGACCCACAGCCAGTCCTAGCAATAACAATCTCCTATTTCAACAAACTGGAGTAGGTACTTAGATGGTTTTTCGAACCGTTGGATAGACCGCAGGCTCCTGCATAATTGCCACCATGGTCTCCGGACATGACACCTTGTATCTTACTTTTATGGGGCTACTTGAAAAACAAAGTTTACAAAAGATGTTCTAATAATTTAGCAGATTTAGAAAGACGAATACGAACTGAAGCAGCACAAATACGATCCGATTTTTTAAAGAATACTATTCTTGCTTTCTGTGGCCTAGTGGATCTTTATCTCGCTCTTAATAAATATTTTTGTTGTTACACTTACCTTTTATTATTCATTTTTACAATTAAATGAAAGGTATCCAAATGTTCCAGTTTTATTCAACAAAAGCTCAAATATCTCGAAAAGCATTAAAGTTACAAAATAATAACCAGATGCAATTTAAAGGATTTCATCGAGAGTAACGTAGGAAACTAGAAATAGGGTGAAAAGGGGCGATCCATTAGAAAAATATACACGTGACTTCATTACTCAAAATGAAATCAATGCAGAAGTTTTTACACTACGTCGAAAAATACGCAAGATATTGTTAAAAAACTTTTATTTGAAATATTATTTTTATTATTATATACTAATAATTTAATACAACGTCTGGTTAAAACTGTAGTACCATTATTTCATCCCAACTATATAAGTCTAAGCTGTAAGATTTAACTACTGGAAGGTTACACTATCACGTAGTTAATGAGTGTCCAATATTCCTTGCTTTCTTGGACGTACAACGTTGGACAGGAACAATAGAGCAACAGAAACGAGAAATATTTTACTTCCTCAGTGTCGTGATTGATGTCACTTTGCTATTTAACTTCACGACTGATGAGTTTGAATTCTTACATAGTACTATGCACAGTATAGTCCCAAAATACGTAGCTAAACATTCACATTTTCCACCTTGGTTCACAAATAATATAAAATCCAGTCTTAAGATTAAAGAAACTTACAGAAATAAATGGAAAATAACTGGAAATTTGCACTACCTGAATTGCTTTAAGAGACTACGTAACTTTGTCAAGCTTCAGATCAAAGACTCATATTCTAGGTACTTAATCGACATTCAGAATAAGATTAAATCCCATCCTTCTGAGATTTGGAAATACATCCAAGCTAGACGTGGCACAACTAGAATTCCTGGTATCGTAAAAGATAACAACAACGAATTTAGTACACCGCAAGATATCGTTGATTCTTTTGCTCATGTGTTCTCTAGTGCTTTTGCTCCTTGCACCAAGAGTGAAGTACCTGACGTACATTCTAACAATTTACTATTATGTATACCTTCTATTACTGAACAGGGAGTTTTACAGGCTTTATCCTCGCTTGCAAATAAACAAACAGTCGGAGATGACGGTATCCCTGCCCTACTGATCAGAGATTGTCGGTATGTCCTTGCAAAACCTTTGATGACCATATTTAACATTGCATTAAGTTCTGGTGAATTTCCCAGTCTTTGGAAAAGAGCTCGAATCGTACCTGTACCTAAAAAAGGTGATTCCTCAAACGTGTCAAATTGTAGGCCAATATCTATAATTTAAAATTTTGCTAAAGTCTTTGAATACATAATTTATGATCGTATATATTATAATGTAAAATCCTACATCTCTCTATATCAACATGGTTTTGTCTCAAAGAGATCCACTATTACGAACTTAGCCACGATTACTCAGTATGCTTGTGAGATCGTCGATTGTGGGGGCCAAGTTGACGTAATATCCACAGACTTTTCCCGAGCGTTCGACAGCCTAGACCATTCCATATTATTAAAAAGTTGAGCTCTTTTGGGTTATCACCTAGCTTAATGAATCTTATCAAATCATATTTAGATCATCGTACTAACTACGTATTCTTTAATGGATATCGCTCTTACGAATTTGACCTCCGGCGTTCCTCAAGGATCAAACTTGGGATCCTTACTTTTTATTATGTTTATTAATGACCTTCTTCAATCGTTGACTTGTCCAGCCTTAGCTTATGCAGATAACCTTAAGATATATAACTCTATCAATAGTGATACCGACGTAGTTCTTCAGCAGGTAAATATTTCCCTTGTTGCAGACTGGTGTGAACTTAAGAAATTGAAATTGAATTTAAATAAATGCAGCACGATCACATTGTCAAAGAAACTATTCCCTCGAAATGTGAACCATTATATTCATAATCACGAACTTACAAGGGTAAGAATTATTAGAGATCTTGGTGTCACATTCGATTAGCACCTAAGCTTAAAAGTGCATATTCATGAAATACGTTCATTGGCCTGTAAATTGCTGGGGTTTATTTGTAGAATGTCGAAACATTTTAATGACAATAACATCATAAAGTCGTTATATTACGCATTTGTGATTAGTAAGTTGGAGTATACGAATCTACTATGGAATCATTTTTACATATGTCACTCCATTTGGCTGGAAAAAATACATCGTAAGTTTTGAAATACCTCTCCTTAAAATCTGATGGTCTTTATCCTGAGCGTGGTATTCCGCAAGAGGAACTTCTCCGGCGCCACACTATGAAGTCCCTAGCTGAAAGAAGACAGATCCACTGCGCCAAGTTTTTGTGTAGTTTGTTAAATTTTAAAGTGGACTGTGAGTTTCTACTTTCGCGAATAAAACTGAATGTTCCACGTTTAACCACTCGCTACTTAACCATTTTCTATACACCGACAGCACGAACTAACACACTGCTAAGATCTCCAATTCATACTCTAATAAAATGTGTGGATAAACATTTTGAAGACATATTTAATTCTTAAAAAATAAGTTATAATAAATTTTTTTTTCTCTTACGATTCTTTACTAATTTTGTATTTTTCTATATAGGTATATGTCCAAATATATAGTTTGCTGAATTATCTATGATTGTAATTTATTGAATTTTGTCCTGTAAGTGGGATTACCTGTTGGGCAAATAAAGCATATTATTATTATTATTATTATTATTATATAAATATTCGAATTTTATTTGATTATATTTACATCAGGAGAAATATATCTTGTCGTAAGCTAAGATGCCCTGCACCTTCACCATTATATGACGCGGCATATACTATTTATATTTGCATACTTAAACTGTTTATGTACTTTAAGATAGAACTTGTCGTTCTTTCTGTATAAGACGAATTATTTCAGGTTTCTACTGTTCTTTAAAAGCTAATATATACTTGCGAATATATCGTAATAGTATTCAGTTCTGGCATTTATCGCTAAGGTGTCATTCTTGCGACGATTAACAATGTTCTTATATATATTTCAGCTTATCGATTGCTGATGCTGGATTTGCTGATGTCTATGTTTGAAGGACAAAAAATGCATTTTTATTTGTGCTTATTTAGATCTCTGCATACTTTGAGAAATTGTTTTTAAATAAGAACATTATCGCGTCAACCGCTGCATCCCTATACAAATGAGATATAAAAAGTTTTACCACTTCATCTCAGGCAAACGGTGTTTCACCATATTGATCAAATTAGAACAGAAGTTCAAACAAAATAAAACAAAATTTGTAAGAGTAAATATTTTCCTACTATCCCAGGAAAGTCGCAATTATTTTTGGAATATTAGAGTTACATATGGAAGATTTTGAGAATATCTGATCTCGTATCAAGGCCAAAAACGATGTGGAAAAGTAAAAGCTAGTAAAATTCAAGTGGGTCCTGCTTGTTTTATGTCTTTGGGTCTCTTTAACGTTGATACCAAGTCGAAGAAAAGAAATAAATATATACGTTAGTGAAATTCATTGATTTACTTCTACCTCACATAATCTTCTAAATACATTTGACGCATTAGTTATGACAAACCCTGTACGTAAATCATCAAATAATACATACGATTTCTCGTCTTATTTTTAGCTATGCATTCACTAAATCTATCTAAATATAGTGTAAGATTCGGAATCTTAGTTTGGTTTTAACAATGTATACACATATGTAGATTGGTTTCACGTTCAACAGACTCAAAGCATATGTACCATATATATATCATTTGTATTCGCTGAAATTAGCAAACTCATATCTATATTATTACTTATGTCTGCTTTAGTAGACAGTAGAATTCGATAGCTACGGGCTATTTGTTTATATAAAACATATCTAAATATTTAACATAGCTAAAACCGAAGATTAAATCCGTGCATCTTATCATGATTGCTATAATTACGTCGGGACTAAACAAATATTGAAGATATACGTGAAACATGATAGGGGTTCGCTTATGCGTATCAACTATTAAAGGGGCTCATGCATACTAACACTTACGAAATTACACACTCATACACACGCACACCTAGGTCAGGGATTATAATCAAGTACGACGCCTTAATCTTGGGAGTCCTTATTTAAAAGGTCACCTCGACGTGCTAAGCACGAAAGATGAGGGTAGTTAATGCCCAGAGACATGTCTCGGGTAACACTACGGATATCGGGAAGACGGCCAGTATCGTGGTTTCGGAAATGTGGCAGATGCATTTCCCTATATAATTGTGTGGTTATTATCTACTAGCAAGGATCAATGTGTTCTACCACAACGATAATGTTCGAAGGGATATATTTTTATTGATATAAAATGTATGCTACCTAGTTCTTTATGAAGTTAGATTTTAGTAAAAATGTGGTGTAAAATATTATTGCAAACTTCTTTTGTATAAAAAATTCCGGTATCTTAAGATATGCTATAAAATATATCATATAAAAACAATTAAATTACAAATGGAGACATCTGCCGATGCAGAATAGCATATTCCTGATTTTTAGGAAATCACGTGCACTTGGAAGGTGAAACTAGTTGCACTATATCAAAGAGAGATCACTTGCCCCGCTTCGGAAGTGTGTATATTTTATATCATGTTAGCAGAGATTTTGGAATGAGATCAATAAAGCCGAGGTTCCTGTTTTCTTTGTACAAGAGACCTTAAACAGTTATCTGATTATGAATGTCCGGCGCAAATTCGACCACAAATTCTGAGCACATTTCGGGAACTTGGGAACACTCATAGCCTTGTGCATTTTATTGACATAAAACTTTCCCTGAATGATGAAACAGGGTTGAGAATGAAATCCATGATCATCAAAATCATCAGCATTAGTCGAGCAACTTGCGCATTACTATCCGTGGACTCTTTTATCACTATAAGCGCTGCTGAACCTGCAATCGGTTATGCATATATCTAGAATCATTCCAAGTTATCTCTGATGAACTTGAGTGCAATAAAATATCAGTTTGTTGGTCTCACGGCTTTTTAGACTGACCTATTTGCGGTAGCAACCTGTGCTAAGGAAGTCAAAGGGTAGGCTGCAGAAGAAAAAACAATCATAATAACTGATAGTCAGACAATCACTAAAGTGGTTATATTACTAGATCAAAACTGCTAAAACATTGTAAAGAAATCCTTAATGAACTGACACGGAATAACATTCTATCATTGGACATAAAGACATTAAAGACAACTTGATTGCCAATGAACGGAGGAACGCTATAAATGAAACTGCATCCGAGATATCAGAGGATTCCTGCAGACGGAAAATCTTGTTGAATAGAAAACATTCACAGAAATGAAAATTTGCTGAAAGTCAATTCCACACTAAGACACTGTTACTCACCAATTTTCAGCTAACCTAATTAAAACAAGCAGAAAACACATAAGGACACTGTCCCTTGAAAAAGCATATACGCAACATGGAAATACTAAACGAACCGTGGTATAGGAGATGTGAACAACAAGAAGAAACTAGAATACATATTATCTGCGTCTGCGAGGAACTGAAGGGACTCAGGCGGAAGCATTTCAGTGAAGATCTACTGGAGCCTACGACAAGATTCAACCTTCCCGTCAGCAACATAGTGGGTTTTTGTGGAGGTTGCTTAAATGGAAGTGAGAATGGTGTTAGGGAACGATACAAAGGACAAAATACTCATGTGCCTGTGAGCTTGTAAGAATAAATAAATGAAAATGGGTACCACGCCGTCTGGCAGTTTAACAAACAAATGCTCACTTTGTCATGTGCCAAGGGCATCTCTATCGTTGCGGGACTTAGGAGCACCCTTTTTGTTGAACGCATACTTACCTACGGTAAAACTTGCATTCAGCACTATACCCTCGAAAGCAAGCATGCATGCATGGAATGGTGGGTGCGCTGATAAAAGGCAAAACGGTATGTTGGGAAAGTTTGAGCTACAGCTTTTTGAGATACAAAAGTTCTACTGGCTGCATTTTATCGCCGTATCACTGTCAATTTCTTGATTATGTTGACACTCGTCCAAAAGATTGCGTTATTTCATAAGATGACAGAATATAAGAGAAGACTAAGCCGCCACTCAAACATATGAGGCGTTAGGTTGTTCGGTTGAACACTCTAAGCCCCTTAACTGGATAGCACTTTGATACCTTCCTTCCATGACCTACTGGAACGTTCCTATTTATTTCTACCTGGCGGTCTCCATATTCACAAACGTTTCGGCCAGCTTGTGTCGTTCATTCTTAATAAGTGTTGGAGTCATTTGGGTCCCGGCTTTTTAATTCTTTGAACTACCGTTTCAGTTGCTCTTGTCCTATTTCTATTTCATCGTTCCTTATGCACTCCGCTGCAAGGGCTTCATCTCCACAATATTCAATTTTAGATTTCTCCTCTCCTTCAGCACCTGCGCTTCAATTTCTATCATAGTTTGTCCTATCCTTTTTGTTCCTGGCGCTAATGTATTTGCCCTACTATATTGCATTTGGCTACTCTACCACTTGTTGACCTTTCTGTATTCTATTGTACGTATTCCATTACTTTTGTCTACTATAACATTCTGGTGTCTAAATTTTTCAACTTGTTTATATCAGAAACCGAGCTGAGTTCACCACCAGGGACTAATCTCCAAACCCCACTTCGTGTATTATCTATATAATCGTTTAAGTAGGAATTCCATTTCAAAGGCATGCTCTCTTTCAGTACTTTGATCGTCCGTAAAATTTAATGATATGAAATGACCATACCGATGTCTTGACGTACGTGTTTCTAATGCAACCTCCATATATATTTGAAAGGGGACTGGTGACAAATAGCCACCCTGCCGCAGACGCTTCGGTTCCGATAGATGACTCCCTTGTTTTACCAGTCGGATGTTACCGCTATACAATTCATGAATGACTTTTATAATGTACTTACTTACTCTGGTCGATCTTAAAGTCAGCTATAATCTATTCCTGGGTACGTTATCAAATGCCTTCCTTTGGTCTGTGAAGGTTATATGTACTTCCTCATTTTTCTGTATTATAGCTTCGGTGTAAAGCCGCTTTTATCTTTTGATATTTGACCTTTCACTTCATCAATTTTGTAAAATTCTTCCATTTAATTTACACAAGGTATTCGTGATATATAACCCTTTGTAATTATGGATGGATCGTTTCGATTTATTTTCTTAAATACTGATGAGAAGTACCCAGTTTTCCATTTTTCAGAAGTTTCACTTTGTTCTTAGCACACATTGAAAAGATTCGTTACTTTCTATATGAGTATCAATCCTCCATTATTGATGATCCCCTCTGTTACATCACTCGGTCCAGATGTCTACCATTTTTATTATTCTTAGTCTGTTTTTCACTTTCTCTACTGCTGTTTGTTCTGGTCGAGTATTATTTGCGGTGATGTTTTCGTTCATTTTCTGATTGAAAGGTTGTTGTTTTTGTTCTGTTAGTAGTAATGTGTGGCATCCTTTTCATTCTTCAATGAAAATTAACAATAACGGCTTTCCTTTTATTATCTGTTTTATGTTCTTATTTCTTTCCTACACTTCTGGCGAATATGTTCCTTCTACATACGCTGTATTCACTGCATCTACATTCCTTGAAATCATTTCTTGCTTCTTCAATTGTGGTACGTCTCCCTTTCTCTGTATCTTACTCTGCATCATCTGTTATCCTGGTTAAGTATTCTCCATTGTACGATTTATCACTGTCTTTTTATTATCTTGTTCTTCTAGCAGTTCTTGCGGTATGTTAGGATTTCTTTAATATGTTCTTGTTCCAAATTTGGTGAAGTATCCCTATTATTTAATTCATTCTGTATCCTTCTCTTATACATTAACCACATGCTTTATTGTCAGAACAGATGTATTTTGTCGCTATTTGTAATATATTTTTGTCTTTAGGGTCTATGTTATTTCTTCTTCGCAATTTGGTCCTTTGTTGACATTAATATCATCTATTCTAAACCTCGATTGACTGTTAAATATAATGTACTTAATTATGGATTTTTGGTTCCCATGTAAATCGGTGGATATCCTTATGTGCAAGAAATGTGTTTGCTAACTTCAAGCCGAATTGGTGCCCGAGGTCGAGTGGTCTCTCCCTGTATTATCGTTTTCCATTGATTATCCGTATTAGCCAACAACTTTGTTGTCGTCGTGACAACTTCCGATTATTATGTCATAGTTTCGTGGGATATTATTAATGATTGCGTTTGTTAATCGTCCATAAACGTTGTCCTTCTTTTGGTGATGTTCTGTATCTACTGGGGCATACATACCCATACTCGTACATCATGACCAAATAATTTTATCTTTATTATTCTTATTATTCTGTCTGATATATAAACTGGGCAAATATTCGGTAAGGTGAGTCATCTGTCCTTTGCCCTCTGTAATATAATATTACATTATGAAAGGGATAGATGACTTATCGTACCGCATATTTGTCCAGTTTAGTGATATACTATATTGGAAGTTCCTTATGAATGGTTTTAATTGGTTTTTGATTAACACATATACCCCGGAATATGCTCATCTTGATTTTTCAATACCCGATCACACGTGAATATAGTAATACCTAGAATTCCTATGTTTTCAGTACCTTTTTTCTTTATCTCAGTCGATGAAATAATATTGAGAACATACGTCTTTTTCGTTGGCAGTCGTCGTTTTAGATAATTCCTGTCCTGTTTCAAAGGCTGAGCTTCAGAGTTTTTAGCTATGTATCTTCTTTTTATGGGTATTGGGATAGCTGATGTGATGCCCCAACTTCTTATCAGATATGAAAAGTTGTATCCGAAGCTGGTAGTTTATGGGAAAATATTTTAGTCTACGTATATTAATAATATAAGGGATATTATAGTTTAAAGTGCAAACGTGTATTTTTGATCTAAACTTTTTAGAAGGTAGACATACACATTAGTACCCACTACTATAAGCCAATGAATTACATATGAGATCGAACTGTCCTAATCGATTGAAAATGAACTGGCAACTTTCCTGTTGTGTAGGTGGAAACAGTAATTGTGGTTACGTTCTCAGTAAGTCAAAGAGAATCCATACATTAGTTATATTTTAGAGAGTTCTGCAAGCAATGCCGAAAGACGATTTTCCAATGAAGACCTACGAGGAAGTATTCTTTACATTACATAAATTTTACTATCCCTATGGCAAAATAGTGTAATAACAGTAGAGCCAATTAATTATTTTAGACAATTATCTAAAGCAATACTAGTATTTTTAAGTAGAGAAATGTTTAGCAAGTTTATGGTGATGTAGCTGCAGTACTTAGTGTCATAATGATCGCCGTGTAGTTTTAACAGTTCGAAACAACTAACAAAGTTAGATAGCAGGCAATGCTTGAAGAGAGAAAATGATAAATAAGACTCTAATGTCAAAATATATGAAGCAGCAGTAGTGGAAAACGGTGCTGTCTACTTCCATCTGAATCTGTGTGCGTCTACATATATGCGTTCCCATCTGTGTAAACGGAGGAGTACGTATTTGTAACTTTTACTGAAATTAAGTTTGACGTCTAAACTCTGGGGGGTAAGTGAACTCATCACGACAGCGATAGTTTGGCAATGGTCCACGTTCTACTGGCACGACGCTAGGATCGATGATTCTCTGCTCTAACGTACACTGCCATCCGAAACCCAACAGCGGCTGATAATTCCATCCCTGCATGAGGACGATGCACATTATTAAATATCATTGGCGTGAAATACGAATATACAGTGTTTAGTGAGCGGCGTATGCACTTTACAAAATTTAATTCTCTTGTTGGTGCTAACCGCAATGAATGTTTAATGCGGAAATTTTAATTCATGGTCCCTCCGTTAGAATGCCGCCTATCTTCGCAAAATGCACTATGGTGCTATATGCGTGATTCTCGATTTAGGTCCTAATGCAACGTGATTTGTACATTTAGCGAATAAATTTAATTCATTTACGTCGATGATTACAACAAAGATTAATTAAATCTATTGTATAATGCACGCTCATGTGATAAATTTCTAATAAGACCATTACCTTTCCATATATCCTGTGGCTATTGTTGTCCTTGGTTGGTTAGTGCAAATTGATTCACCATTCAATTATAGCTTATGAAGGACTCATAAAGTATTTTAATAGATATCCATAATAAGCAGATAAATTGGTTACGCATGTTACATCCAAAGTGGTGCTTATTGTGCGCGGGATGTCGTTCTCATAAATCGGCGTGTAGCATAGGTGAAAATGTTCCGATAGAAAGGGTTCAAAATGTAATGTCAAACTATTTTTATGTCTTTGGAGACTTCACCTTGAATAAATTGTATATTCTATGAAGTTTCACATCCTTATCCTCCTACATCGATTTTCTTAAACATTTCCTGCATCCATGTGCTAGTGTTTTGGAAAGACCTGAAATTACCACCTACCTCGGATACTTGCGACTATTCACTTGTATGAAAATCTGATGATGATGCTTCATACTTTTCCATTGAGTATGAAAATAAAATACGAAGGAAACTATATCAAAATTGGTGTTGTAAGGGTAAAAGCAAGTTCATCTATGTATTATAAAATCGTCATTATGATCAAGTCTTTGCTATTAGACACGTGCGAAATCAAGGACTTAAGATCAACTTTGTCATCTTTTAACTTGTAAACGTCTAAATATAGAAGGAACTATTTAAAATTGGTATTGGTAGGCGTATCTTATTCTCGGGAAGGCGGAAGAACTTTCAATAGCACAAATTTTCTCCGCGCTGCATAAATGAATATAATATCGTCCAAATTGTTGAGAAATCTTTTAACCGCTTAATAGCGACTATTAAGTTTCAAAAAGCGTTATCCATCTGCATAGGTTTACATGAATTACCCACATAGAGAATATTCATCACTGATGTACCTACCTTCCCATTTTAAATTATAGATACCTCTTTAGTAACGTCTCCGATATCATTAGATCGCGATCATATTTTTGTAAATGAGGTTTCCCCGTTATAAACGCGTCCGGATCATCCTGATAACTACGATACAAGGTTTTCCAACGATTTTCGCCGAATCGCAGTAAAAATATAATCTGGAGGCGCGGATATAAGTCTGAGAAAATTGAAATCCTGGGTATCTTCATGCAGGAACAGAAACTCGGTAAGCGAGGATGATAAGAATTAGGGACGAGAAAAGAAGACGCTACAACGCAAAAGTAAGGGTAGAAAAAGAAGAGAATGGGTGAAGCGACAGGAAATAAAAAAGGACACGGTGGCTGTTTCTCGGGGGCGACGACGCACCGGAAACGGGAGCACGTCGTTGCCTATACACCGGAAGTGAAATGCCGAGTGCAATTATGAGCTTCAGTGAAGAGTAAGGACGCGTCGATTTTTATAGTCACTTGCCGCTCTATTTACGATCACGCTGATCGTTGCGTTTTGCTTCAGTCGTTTGATTTATTAATGCTTTTTATAGAGGACTTCGAACATTGCTATTGTTATTTTTCTTAAGGAAGTGCAAAGAAATGCAGGCAACACGAAACAGATTAAATCAAGAATGTGTTCAATATTTAAGCTGTTCTCTGCAAGAGAAATCAATAACATGGCTAAATACCAATTTCTTTTTTCCATTGGCATAATGAGATGGTTTTAATTGACATAAGCAAAATTTGAAAAAACAACCTTCTCAAAATGAATGACACATAGCAATTCGCTGCATCGGCGAACGCCAAAAAACGCCCATAACAACAACCGACGGTTTTCGTCTTCCCGACCGTTCTCAATTGCCGTTCGCGGTGCAAACGATACATGATGCATACGAATGGACAAGGCGATAGGCGAGTTTTATCTTTTGACTTGCCCTCTGGATCGCCAATTTGCATTCTAATCTGTAAGAAAACGCCGTGTTCGTAAAAACAAAAGTAAACTTCTCTCCTAAAGATTGTGACTCCTCGCCCACTCCGCTGGAGCTCATTGATTTATTGTGCCTTTTACTTCATTAAAGCTGTAACCTTGGTGAAAGCTTACTGATGGGAAACTTATTAACTCGTTATGCCTCCAGGAACTGAGATTCATACCCAATAGGTCTTACAATGCCCAGCCGCTGGTATTAGTTATAGACATGTTACGAAGTTTCCACTTCATCAAAACATGATATACAGACAGGATCTTCGACTATTTCCACGATGTGAAGATATAAGCTAAGTTATAATTTGGTTCCTGCTCATTCGTGGCAATTATCTTTTGTCACATGAAGATTCCATAATCAACATGCGAGGCCGCCTTTGACCCAGTGCGGTCCTCCAATGTTTAACGCGCTGTTCCCTCAGCAAGTTCCTCATTTAAGTCTTTACGATTGGATAGGGAATTCCACATATAGGTCTAAACCCTACAGCCCTCTTCTCCCCCTCTTTTACAAGAAAGTTTCCATTCGTTTCCATTCATATCAAAGTGTCCCAGTACCCACCATTGATTTACTGTGTTGTATTCTATTAGGGACAGTAATGCATCGCTTGGTAGTCCTTCATACTATTGAAACGTTCGATCAACTAAATAGGTGCACATGTTCTTCAGTGCATAATAATAATAATAATAATAATAATCTCTCCACGTTTATTGAATAGTTAAGCTGACTTCACATTTTCCAAACTAAATAGTATTCGAAAAGGGCATGGTACAAGATTAGACGAAGCAGATGTTCTTTGAAGCAAGTCACCAGTGAATTTAACCATAATCTGTTTGATGGAATAAACCGTTGCTTGATGGAAATTGGTAATCATAGCGAAGGTAAAGTAAAACTGTTGTGTAGATCGAAAAATAAGTTTTTACTTTAGTTTAACGACATTATTCAATTGTATGGCGATATTGGAAATCATAGATTACGAACTGCTTTGAAGAGTACTATTTAAACGATTAAATGTACGACTTAACCAGTACCACTAATCAATTATGATTAGATCCATGAGCCTCGGCAAGAGATACCACAGGAGAAAGTTGCTCCTTAATAAATTCAACTATTAACCGCGTAAATGATTGGGACAGACGCCTATTGTCGATATTACTCTGATTTATAGTTTAGTTTTTCTTCTTACCATATTGCCCTTTATTTTCCTGTTTGTACTATCTCACCCCACATACTTGCAGAAAGTATAATTTGTATAATTCTGTTTATTAAAACTCTCTGAAATAATTCTAATTTTGGTTACCGTTTTTACCCTGGATTGTCTTAAAATATATCTAAATCCACGTAGAGGATTTCTTTGGATATAAATTTTAGCAAAATATCAATATAAAACTAGGATTGCTTTTCACGTGAACTTCCGGTCAACACCAGAGCCACAACGGAAGTTTTACTAAAACTTTAGTTTCCTCCTAATTTCATTATATATCTTTTTCATTGTAGTCAGTAAAATTAGCTACCATTTAGAGAAAGATAATTAATTGAAAACATAGTCAAAGTAAAGTACGTTGCCAGAATTACGAAAAAAGGGAATGTATGTATACGTATATATTTACGTATATGCATGTAATTAGTGCGTTGGCGTTTGCATCTCACATAGCAGCTTTCCCAGGACAAAAAGGGCAATTGCTTGGACATAAATTAATCCCCTTTTAAACTAGCAGCCGCCGCATTCATCCAATTACTTACCGCTGCTGGCAACTTGCAACTTCAGGAAGCCAGGACTAACAAAAACTCCTTGCCATATCTGCCCCGATATCAACCGAACTATATCAGCTATATATATCTTCCAAGTCTATATTCCGCAAACCGAATTACGAAGTGGAAAATGACGCCACCGCTAACTTTCATAATTAAATGCAATTTGCTTCTATCTCAATTGTGTCAAAATCATTACCGGTCCTTTTGGATATAACGTTCTGTTTTGAAATTTGGAATTCATTACTTGTTCATGGAAAACTTACCGTAATTTTAGGCGACGTTGTGTTAATTGGATAATTGGATAAGTATAAAACAAGTTTCTTAAAAGCAGTATTTTATAAAAATTTTCTAAGCATCCCAAAAATATGTATGCATCTATTCGCTGGTGTAAACCTCAATTTTGTCCTCGCTAGTTCCTTTTATATTTACCTACGGAGTCGTTAGGACAACTGGATTGGTTTTGTAATGTGTGATGCAACTAATAACACACATACACGTATTTCAAACCAGTGAATTCCTTCTAGTTAATATTACTAAGCAGTCAGGCGATTGCCAAATGAACTATATTTTTGTGAATAAAGAGCTTGATCATATCTGAGCGCAGGCAGAGGTAATGACATAGTGAGAACGATTGATAGTGAGCATTTTGTTCTTTGCTTTACTTTTGGCAATTTCCATTTGTATTCCCGGAAGTTCTGAACTTTTTATCAGGACTTTTCAGAATCGCCACTATGACGCGATTACACAGCCCAAAAGAAAGAAATTTTTGCTGCATAAGTAAAAGCTGATATTTCAAGAACTCTGATTCCAAAAGTACCATCATGTTTCTTGGGTCAGTTCTAGCTGTTGCGATAGACAAAAATTAAATATTTCATATATTTTAATTCATATCGCTGCAATAAACCTTCTGAACAAATCTTCTTTTCGATTATAGGTATTTATTACAGTTATTTTTTACTTCGCTAATATTTCTATGTAAGAAACTATTTATTTATCATCTTAAATTCCCCTAATTATCCCCAATGGTTTCGAAGAATACCGGCTTTAATGTGTTTATACAATAAACAGTTTTAGGAATGTACTTTATAAGGGATTTATGAAAATAGCGGTGTAATTGGTGTTGAAGGTTTACTTTCCAGTAATATCTGCATAAATCACTATAAAGATATTTACGCGTCAAATAGCGGCGTATACGGTACCACGGCTTGTGGTACCGTATACTCGGAGCTGCAGCGAAGATAGCAGTCGTTCGTATATAGTCATATATCGCCTGGATTTACTATTTGCCGTCGATACACGAGTATATACGAACTAATGTTATCTTCCCAGCAACTCTGAATATACGGCATCACAAGCCGCCGCTGGTGTCAACACTTCATGCAGTTTAAACCTAAGTTTTCTTGCAAGTGTATTGGTTGGAGAAGTGTCATGGCTTCTACAAGCAGACGTAGTTGTGTTAATCATCCAGACGTTTTCTGCTATATATGTGGTGAATACATATTAAAAGAGAGTAGAAAACCAATTTGTGAATTTGTGAAAAAGGCATACATGGCCTATTTTGGTGTTTATTTAGGAGATCAAGGCAAAACTTGGGCGCTAGATGTGCATGCAAATCATATATTGAGAACTTGCGCCAGTTGACAAAAGGACAAAGAAGGTATTTGAAATTTCGGATTCTAATGATATGGAGGGAATCAAGAAACCATTTTTATGATTGTTACTTTTGTCTAGGAAATATAAAGCGTATTAAACGGAATAATTGACATAAGTGAACATATCCCAATTTGAATTCAACGAGAAAACCTATTCCACATTCACAAGAAACACCAGTTCCAATATTTAGTAACCTACATATATTACCGGAGGATGGTGATGAAATGTCTTCTTGTGAACATGACAATAGTGAGTTAGACTCGGCATGTCCAAAAAGTTAACTTGGGAAGAATTAAATGATCTTATTAGAGATTTAAACCATTCAAAGGAGTCGTCGGAGTTGGTTGCTTCTAAACTTAATTTTAAAAAATGTTCTTTTTCCGGAAACAAAAATTACGTTTTACCATAACAGAGAAAAAGATCTTTTGCATTTTGTTCTGAGGAAGATAATTTGATATTTTGCAGCGACATGGAAGGACTGTTACAGAAAATGGGTATATCGGAGTCAACTGATTGGCGACTTTTTAGTTAGACTTTTTAGATAGTTCGAAAGGAAGTCTGAAGTGTGTCCTCCTACATAATGGAAACAAATATTAGTATCCCAATTGGGCATTCCACAAAGATGAAAGAGGATTATAGAACAATATCCCTACTTCCGAAAAAATTAACTGTTATAGAAATGAGTGGATGATATGTGTCCTTTTAGGACAGCAGTGTGGATTACAAAATATCCTTGCTTCTTGTGTCTTTGGGACAGCAGAGCGAAAGATCAACATTGGATGAAAAGAAAAATAATTTTACCTTCCTTGCACTAAGGCTAATGAAACAATTTGTGAAAGCTTTAGATCAAAATGGTCTTTGTTTTCAATACTTGGCAAATCAATTCCCTTCAATTAGTAATGAAAAATTAAAAGCAGGAATAATTGATGGATCTCAGGTAAGGCAACTTATAAAAGACCCACACTTCACAGAATCAATGACTGAAATTGAGCCCAATGCCTGGTTTTATTTTGTTAAAGTTGTGCACAATTTTCTTGATAGTTATAAGTCTCACAATTACGAACAGATAGTGGAAGATATGCTTAATAACTGTCAAATTTTGGGTTGCCATATGAGCATTAAAGTCCATTGCCTCCATAGCCATTTAAAGAGGTTTCCTGCAAATCTTGGCGACTTTAGCGAGGAGCATGGCGAATGATTCTACCAGGATATCAGAATAATGGAAGGGAAGTACCAAGGCAGATGGGATACACACATGATGGTTGATTACTGGTGGAGTATTAAAGGAGACAAACCCGTTCAGACATACGCCAGCAAAGAAGAAAGCCAGAAGAAAGTGTTTAAATTAGTTACCAACTATTGTAAATATTTATTTTGGGTAATAACATTTGTAAATATTTGTTTTATTTGTGTGTTTCTTATAGGTTGTATTGGAACCAATATACATATATATGCAGAACTAAGGGTAGCTAAATACAAATACGTGCTAACATCTTTTGAACACGAGCTGATAGAGAAAATCTAATGGTGTTTTTAGTTAATAAGAGTTAAGAAAAGTCCGGCAGCAAAATATGTGTTGACCAGCGTTATTGTTCAGGGAAGAGCAATACGCTACTAGAAAACAATTTCGTAGTTCAAAACATGAAAAGTAGGAAGAAGACGTTTACGATACCGGAGTCATTCAAGAGAAGGAGACGATGTACTTAGCCACAGAAGGTGAGGGGATATGAAGGTAGAAGGGGATGGGGTTGTCATATATCGCCTTATGACCGCGACAGAGATAACCAGCCATTCGGGTTAAAACAGAACGAAATAACCGATCCGCAACAAAGACTCAGATTATGGCGATATGCCGTGACCGAGTGTCCCGCTCTGCTGGTCCCTTTTTGCGGTGTAGAGAGAACTGTCGGAACCGACGCAGACGACACAAAAACCAGTCGCAAACAATGAGACCCGCCGTCGCACAGAACCCCGTAATGATATCACACCATTACTTTTAACGTCGTCGTCGTCAGAAACATCGCTACGCCCTTTCCCGGAGATGATCCGTGACTCGGATTGTACGGCAGAAATGTATCCATTTCCATATGAACAGATAGAGGTGAAACATACGTACGACGTAGAGGGATAATGTTTTGAATTCACTTGGATTTATTCAAAAAGGAAAAGATGAAGGAAGAAAGCTTCTCCTTTGTTACACAAAATTTTGGTTCTCGCCGTGTACATTAGTGTATGTAGATTGCGGCGCACAGTGAAATGAATCATGTAAAAAACTAATGCTATACTCGTGAACACCATTCGTACCCTAGACATCAATATTATGAAGAGTTTTAAAGATCCACTACAAATATGCTATGATTTACAGGTAACTCAGTCACTTCTCGGGGATGCGTATATCACCAGGTAGTTATTCGGTTTGATTGCTTTTGTTATACATTAAAATGATAAGACTTTTATCATTTCTCAACTGGTTTTTCTATAACTCCGAAGATATTGTTGGCAGGCTCAATTTTCTCCCATTCTAAATTCATTTTTAACACATTTATCACTATGCGTTACCACACCTTTAATTGTAAAACCAAATACACATTTCGACAGCTAAGCTCTGACTTTGAGTGAGAACTAAAAAGGAACTAACTGTTACCTACCGTATTTGCCCAATATGCCGTAACCATAATGTCCTGAACCATAGACAATGGTCATTAACCACCGCACACTGCAGACTGCGCAACGTACATACCCCCTTGCTTCCCCAAATCACTATGGACAATAGTAATTTGTAAGGCAGTATCATTTTTACAATTATGGTGCAACTTCAAACCAAATATTATTAGAATACATGTCTCAGTATAATATCGAAACATTACACGTCATCTTTTACGCATAGGAATATTTGCTCTGCAGCAGATTTTGCTGAACAAGCAGATACACTAGCCAATCTATCCTATTAGCGAGCTCTAATTGAAACTAAAGGAAATTTTCATAAAGATTACAAATCCAATGGTTCCTTTACAGGATCACCGCGAAATGTATGCTATGGGGAAATCTCTAAGTGTCGAACTGCTATTATTGCTAACTACAGGTAGATTTGCAATGAATTTGTACAGTCTCTGGCCACATTACTTGGAAGACTCAGTATCTGATAGCTTTTCCATAATGAAATAAATACTATATGTATTATTCCAATTATAAACTATATTGTAATAATATAACACCTATGTTTCATTCTCGTACAGTATTCTTTTTCGTATTCTTACAGTTAAGCTAATTCCGTATGTGTTCGATTGGATCAGGTTCCAGTAAATTTCAGGGTCAATTTGAAAAAGACAATGTTATCGTCGGAGAAGCTGCTAACTCTTTTTCTACTTGGCATGGAGCATTATCTTGCATAAATGTGCCCCATGTCGGGCGTGACATGTGGTAATAATTTTTTAAAGTTTTTAGCGCAAAATAATTACTTAATTTACTTAATTTACTTAATTAAAGGGCGTTTAATTCTTGTCTGAACAATTATATTAATGTACACACCAGTATTCGACTCTTAGAAGAAGCGCTTGAATTTGAAATGAAACATTAGATAGATTTATTTGGAATGATGACCGGTGGTGACTTTTGGTGTCTGACCATGGTCTGGATTTAAATGTTCTCGAGCTGTAGTTTAATCTACATTTAATAAATACAAATTCGTAATATTCTTTGGACTCCATGATTCTAATTTAAGTCATTCATCTCTTTAATTAAAAACGGAGTAGTATAAACGAGACCAAGTTTGGAGACTTTGTATAATTATGCGTTTCAGCCATTTATCCACTAGGCAATTCTTGTAGAATTAACAATTAACGTTTTCTATCGGCAATTTTTCTATAATCAACGCCCGACTGTTCTAATCGAAACTTCTATGCTCTTTTCTTCTAGTCTCTTTAATTGTTTCTACTATAGCAAATCTATTACTTATAGTTTGGTAAATACTTTCACGGTCAGATCTCTGTTGGTTTTTCTACTACGACCACATTTTTCCCTGGTTGAATAGAGATACTAGCCAAATGAGATACAGAATCTGTAGCTGCTTTTTATAATTTGGCAATTTCCCGTTGTGAATATATGCCCGACTCTAAAAGAGCTTCCATAGTAGGTTTTTGTTTTTGGGTTAAATCCTCCTCACCGGGTATTTTCTATTCAAAAAGCGATTTACTTCATGTTTGCGCTAATGCTAACTAATTACACAAAAAAGGAAAATAGAGTAATAATTTTACCTTCACGATGACGAAGTACTAGCGCAACAATAAAGAGTACTGCATTTAGTTTTTTATGGGATTATAAGCAAACTGTAAGAAAAATCGATGCGCTCTCTAAACTGTAAACTGACCAAATATTGCATATAAGGGAAATTAATAATATATATCGTTCGAAATACTATTTTCTCCATAAGTTTTTTTTTCTTGATAGAATAGTATAATCCCCTAGCAATTGGTTGTACCCAAAACTTTAAGTATATGCATAATGGGCTTGGATTTCCAGGAAGAGCTGCAATTACAGCAGTATATCAATTGAATGCAAATGTTTAAGAGTATTTCGCAGGTATCGTGTGCACATTACTACAAGCAGTAGTCAATATCTATTGCGATATTGTCATATTTTTTCATGAATATTTGTTCCTATATACATATGTGTGATTGCTCGAACTTTATTCATTTACTTCGCTCCAGAAACATTTTCCCACGGAAGATGATAACTGATAATCTAGTTGTTAAAATGTGTATCTTCATTATGTTGTCAAAACTAACAAGATAGGATTTGCAACATTTTATCTTTTTAGTATTTGAATGTTCACAATTATATAAATTGCAGCTACCCTGCCTTTGCTTATTCTTCGTACATATCTTAAAAATATTTTGTTTTTATTTCCTAAAATTCCGAAGTAAACGTCGTACCCCAAAAGTATACAACAACGCCAGTATGACACAATAACGCGCGACGATATCGAAGAGAGCAAAGCCGTGGTGTGGAGAATAGAAGCGAACATCGATTATTTAGTCGTTGAAGGTACTTTCACTGGATCCCACGTTGCATCAAAATTTATGCCGGAATAAAATCTAAAAGTCGTAAAAAAGATATCAAATGGTAGTAGCAGGAGTGAGTTTGAAAAGAACGCGTCCATTACCAACGAAATTGGGAGAAAGATGTTCCTTAAGTGTATTCGGCTGAAGAATGGTATGCATAAAAGTTGATATATTTTCAGTTTGTCGAAAATAAAATCTGATTCGGAGAGAATTATATACAGTAAGTACGCTAAAAGTAGGTAAGTGGAGTCATTGTCTTCTTTATAAGTTCGTAACTCCCAATTTAACATTGGACACCAGAAAATTTATTATACTAGCTACAAAAATTCTCTTCGTCAAGACGAGTCGTTGAAAGCTAGAACTACGAATGTCGTAATGAGAGATACGAACATTACTTTAAACGAAAACTTCGTATTTTGACAGGGGAAAAACTAATGTGATTTTGGACGATAGGTAGCTGGTTGCATTAAAAGGTGAAGGATATAAATATTTTTTGACCTAAAAGTGTACGAGGATAACCCACCAGTGATGTCAGTCGGGAAAATTTATTCACTAAATTTTGATATTGTCATGATTAAGAAGATCGAGAAGACGGTCAAATACACAGTTCGAAAATTTTGGGGAATAAAAGAAAGAAAGTAGTATTATCTTCTTGACCATGTCTAGATAATAACAGTGGTAAACAAAAAAACTTAAATTCTAAAATATTGCGTTGTTCAATTTCTTGATGAATACTAAAATAAGAGTAGGTAAATGGGATATGACTTTATAAACCACGGTTTCAAAATATATTGTGTATGGAAAGTATAAATTCAACATTTATTTTGGTTTTCTTGTTTGCTTAGACTTATGATGTCGCTCTCCAGCAACACTTCGCAAATATGAATGTATTCCAGTTAGCTTGATCATAATTGTCTGGGGAGATACACTGCTACTGCACCCCAGTTCCTAGTACGTTTTCAGAAGTTCATTAGTTCACAATGATCTGCTGCTTTACTGTCGAAGAATCTGGCAATGACAGCTGTGTAGGATCTCCAAGTTGCTTTCTCCTTTCTTTAAATAATCCTGTTAAAACTCGCATCTTTAAATAATTTCCGTATTTGAAAGCAAACAAACAATCTCTCCTTGATCCTAGCATCAGTCAAATGTGTCTTTAAATACTTAAATGCTAGCCTCTCTTACACAGCGCTTTCACTAAATTTTTTATGAGCTTGGGATTAAGATGAAAATCTTGCAAAATTATTTTAATACTTTGTTGTATACTTTTTCACATTAAATAGCTCTTATATAGTAAAGAAAATGATTCGCACTGTGCCATTACACACAAGGGAAACGATAATGTTTTCTACACCCTAACTTAAATGTATATATATATATATATTTCGTGACCTTTTTTTTTCACCCTAACTGCATTTCCATCCCAATCATCTTCAGATCTCTGCTATGAATCACAAATTATTGATCGCTTAATGTTGCGAACGCAGGTTTCCTTTATACATAAGGAAGCAGAAGCACGGACTTGCTTTGACATAAATTAATTTCTACCTTAACTGCATCGATTTCAAAAAACTCCAAATACATATTCCAACCAACAAGTGGTCATGCTTACTGGAAGGCATGAATGGATATGAAAAGACATACCTCGCCAACTTACAATCGACACTTAGGATCACTACTTGGTGGTTGAAATACATATTTAGCCAATTTACGTGAGTTCTAAACCACATATACTCATTCGTAGATAGATATGCTATCTCCAATACATACCTGTCACTCTACACTCTACTCCTTTTCCTGGAACTCATTGGTTCCAATTAAAAATTACATACTTGTATTAAGTCGCAATTTCCCTTTTAACGAACTGTACCTAATTCGCATATAGTTGTGTGTGTAATTGTATATACTGTGGAGCATCGATTATTCGAAAGTCAGTTATCCGAACGTTTAATTATCCCAACTGGCTTCATCGAAAACAAATTATAGGCGATGTCGGTTCTGGCCGAACATAGTTACCAGTCAATGATTTTACAGAGTATTGCTTGAGAGCGGTATTCCGGGAAGACAAGTTCAGCCTTTAGTTACCCCAGTTTTTGGAACTTTTTTACGGGACTCATGAAAGGCAAAAAAATTATGTATAGTAAAGTGCCGAAACGATTCACATATAAAAAGTTTAATTAATTCTTAAAAGGCGGGTTGTTCGCTATCTCAATGTTTCTTTACTAAAAAGTATGTGTGTTGTAATTTGTTCATTAGATTTCTCACTGAATCTCTTTCCATTTATACGGTCGGTTACAAGCAAAGCTCTCAGTTTCAAACCATTTATTCGAGGTGCACATTGAATTTGAGGTCTCATATTTCAAGTAAAACTTGCAGAAGTTGACGAGTAGTGCTTTCATTAAAAGATAAAATGGAAATTATTACGCGGCTGAAGAAAGATGAAACGGGCCAGGCACTAGCTATAAAATTCGGTGTTGGCAAACCAATGATAATCTTGACAGTGAGGAGGGCAGTTCATATCATAAAACTGTGAAAAACCTAAATCCGACTTGTTGGAAGATACTACATTGACTTGTTTTTTTGCAAAAAGCGGGCTGCTGGGGTGCCTAGACCTAGACCCATTTTATGTGAAAAATCAGTGGAACTAAATATGAAGCTCTGTGGTGATTCGTCATTCGTCCAAAGTTCTGGATGGCAGAATAATTATAACGGGATTCGGCAAATCGAGACTCATAGTGAGGAATTAAGTGCTAACGCCCCAGCAGTAGTTTCTTCTTTTGGAAATAGAATGAACATGACATGGATTTTGTCTACAATGCCGACCAAACAGGTTTCTATTCCAAAGCTTTACCATCTAAGTCGTTGGTATCTCGAAGAGAATCAGCAATTGCAGGCTACAATATCAGCAAGGAGCATGTCACTGCCATGATGTGTACTAATACAACTGGAGCACACACAGTTCCACTGCTTTTGATAGGAAAATCGAGAAACCCACGTTCGTTGTTTTGAAAACGTGAAAGTTACGTTAAAATACACAAGCCAAAAGAACGCCTAGATGAACAGCCATTTGTTCACGAATTGGATTGAACACAATTTCATTTCTCAAGTAAAAAATGTCAGCAGCATTGCAATAAAGAAAGCAAGGTGCTGCTCCTATTGGACAGTGCCCCGTCACGTCCATCGCCTGAATCTTGGAATAAAGTGGATGATATGTTCGCAGTAAAGTTCCTTACCCCTAATGTAACTTCTTCAAAAAACTATATCGAAAACAGTTCACGCATCATCTGCTTTTAGGGTGTAGAAATGGCGACGAAACGGTTATTTCTGTGGACAAATAAATCGATTTGAAAAGAGTGCTGTTATTACATATATAACAGCACTCTTTTAAATGTATGCTATTATATATGTAGGTCGAAGCATGGAATGGAGTAAGGACGATCCAGAAGGAGATGACTCGGGACCATCTCATATTAAGGCCTTTCAGGCACTGGTTGTGTCATCCTGGTAATTCACTCGGCAAGAACAATCCGATCATACTCAGTTATTGCAGCGCAAAAGAATTAGCGATCTAGCTGCCATAAAGAGCAAGTCAGCATTAAAGCAGACCAGTATTACTAATCTCTTGTGCCAAATTCATCTTAGATATGCAACTTATGTGTTTTGGTGTCGTTTAGTTTTTTCCACCATGTGCTATAGATAAATAAAAATGTCTCCTTTTGTTTGTATAAATATGGTTGATTATTTTACACTTTTCTTTTTCTTTCTTTCATTTATAATGAATTTTGATTATCCGAATTTCTGATTATTGAAATCACCCCTAACAACATTAGTTTGGATAAGCAACGCTCTACTGTAGTTATATGCACATAGTTTCTGTATATGTTTAAAGAATATGATCCTGGAAACTTTGGCAATTACTAGTGATAATTAAGGTAATTCACGTACTTATACCATTTGTGTTAAATAAGTACACCTGTTTTATTATATTCTTGTAATTTTTATAATATGTGGAAGCCTGATTACTTTACTTACCGCAATAACGTCAAAATTCAGCTAATTGCCTAGAATCACCAATGCACCGCAGCATAATGTATAGACAAATGCTTTACACTACTCACAGTGTACTTTATTCAGGGTATTGTATAATATTTCGCGCAATGCTATGAATAGTTGAGTATTTTTCACTCATTTATATTAAAAATTCAGAGTGACGAAACGAGCGCTCACTTCAATATTATTTAATACATAAAACACAAATTCACATATTGATTTTATTTCATGGTACGCGAATTAATTGGCAATTCTTTGTGGCAGAAGGATGAAATTCGATTGAACAGGATGGAATTCACTATAACTTTCTTTTCAGCATGCGTACAGTTATTGTGATTTGTCCGATAGAATGTGCAGGGAAAAGTCAAAAATTTAAATTTGGAACGGATTATATTATAATATCAATGTCGAAGTTGAACGGGAAAGATATTCACGAATGATACGCATTTATCCGCGCCTATACACTTTATAAACCTTTTCAGGATTACTAGCTGATATTTTCCAGTTGTCTATAAATGTACGCCTAGCAACTGAAAATCATAGTAGATCTTAATATACGCATGGAAATGTAGGTGTATCAATTCAGTTAGCAACGACATAAATTGAGGAACTACTACACATATCTATCTACGTTTTCAAAATCTTGATTTTGCGTAGGTGCAGTATATAGTGCATTACTAGCAATAGGTTTTGGATAATTCGGTAACTGCTCACTAGCAAAACTGGGTATATGTTCGAATAAAATATTTGACGGTATCGCGCGAAAGGAGGAAATCAGAATTTTAACTGAACTAGACACAACAATTATCATCCAGTATATTTTCAATTCGTATTATTTATTTTTACTTCGTATATGTATAGGTACACTCAATCCTGTAATATCTGTCAAACAAACCTTGAACTGTGTGCATATGTAAAGATGCAATTTACCCACTTGAGTGTAACAAGAAGCAGAAAAGTCTAGTGCATTAAAATCCGCCAGGGATAGAACAAACTATCATATATCACGAGAAGAACAAGAGATTTCCAGGCAGGCGGACACTAAAATGATTTTTCCGAGTCTCCCTCGGTTGGCTACTTAACTCGTCCTTTTCTAGCTTTTGTCTTCCTGCTTGGTTCTCCGTGGGAATGTGAATTTCAGCAACTGTAGTAGCACGATCTAGCTTAATGTCCTTTGATACATTCGTACGGGATGTCGCAATCAAATGTTTTTTTTCTCACTTTCCCAGCTTTATTCTTGAAATATACATACATGCATCCATATATAATCTACTAAGGTGAAGGGAATTGTGTGCCCCCTTCAACTGAGCCAATAGCGTGCCAACTAATTAATATAGTATGTAACAAACAAAATCGAATTACGCAGTAAAAGTATATTTGTTTAAACCACAGTCTATACAAATATTTACTCTGTTGAGAATAATAAATGATTAAATTTTAATTGTAAAATTCGTACCTTAAAGTAAATTTAATAATGAGGTTGCCGCTCCACGTAAACGAATACATATTGCTACTCGTCTGGGCATGCTTCTAACAAAATGATGTATTGACTTCTGAGGAAGTTCATTTCTAGCAACTCGTAGGGCATCATGTAGCTGTTGCTTATTCACTGGAGGATCAGGAAGCAAACCACTCCTTGAACTCATCATGTTCTAGACGTGTTCTATAGGCAGTAGATCCTGTGATCGCAGAGGCCAATTGAGAATACTGACATTTGCGTTTTACAGGAATCGTAATATATCTACGGTAGTATCCAGGCCGGGCATTGTCTTGCTGGAATATGGTATTATTTAGCGCTTGGATGTATGGTAAAGTGAATGGTTCCAAAACTTCATAAATGTAAATTTGAGCATTTAAATGGACTCGAAGGAATACCAAAGTTATCCCACTTCCTATGATAATTCCACTCCAAACCCATGAATCTTCCAGTAAATGCAGTCCCACGTTCGAAGCAAAAATTTAAAAACGGCTGTCTTTCTCCTCTTCGATGTCGAACTCGTCTACGACCATCATGGACCCATAAACACCACCGATATTTGTCTGAAGAAAAGATATTGTTGGACTCCTTATCCCAATCTGCCCGTACATTAAACCATTCTAATCTGAGGCACGATAAAGATTAGTGAGACACAGTATTAGTCCTGGACAATAGGAAATCAACCCAAACAAATGAATACGACGATGTGTGGAACGAATTGTTATTCTATGGCCCATCTCTGCCAAAAGCACATTTCGCACAGTCCTTGAGATACTACGTCGATAACTAATGAACTACCTTCTTGAGATGAATCTATCTAATCACAATATTTTGACTAAAAATTGAAACACTGTTAGTTCTCATGCAATAGTGTAGCACTAGTTTAGTCATAGTAATAGCGTTGTCATTCTACACATTCATATACGGTTTTTGCCGTGCAGCGGCATTGCATTAAAAGCTATGGCTGAGATTAAGTATAAGGAAGATTATCGTTAAAATGTTAAGGCCTTTAATATTTTGCTTGTGCTTACATTCTTGAATGTTTCTTATATTTGAAGCAATATTTTGGTAATTACTCAACAAATAAATTACAAATCTATATGACACTCCGTGGTGCAGACATTCGATGTAAATGTTTTTAACTGAATAATTGATGGCGCAAACTTTCGTTGCATAATGTTTAACAAGTATACCAGCATACCGGAAACTTTCATATACAAATTAAAAAAAAGTTTTCAAGTTTGTTTCAAATATTTTCGTCCTTGTTTTATTTAATATCATACTGATTTTATAACTATGAATAAGTGTAGTCATATTTCTTTCCAGACACCTAGCGACTTCACCAAATACAATACCCGCCTCATGTAGTCCAACATTACGACTCCGTTCAAAATCGCTCAGATACCGATAATAATGTGGTTGTCTTTGACGTCTGGGCATTTTAATACTTTAGTTTATAATTATAGACTGTTACAGTCGAATAATCGATGTAAAGTGATCCAAAATAAAGAAAAGAAAAACAAATATTTTTGTTGAAGTTCAGTAAAAAACAACACAGAAGTTTTGTTTTCTTGTTAATTTCATTTATCATTTCTTATTTACAAAACCATGAACATCTTAACAAAATGTGTTTTAACAATATAAATTTTGCTTGGTAATTCGTTTTTCTTGCCACATAGTGTATGTACGCAGTCTATTCAGAACCTTGCTGATACCATAAGCGCATGTACTGCAACGTTACCTACTAATTTATAAAACTTGATAGCTCTGTCTAGGGAACTGCTCTGATTTCATTACAGACAGTTTAACCTTACGACCGTAATGTTTTATTATGAAAATGCAGATGTATAAATGGACAGAAATTATTTTAAAAGGGAGCGAACTAGCGCTAGATATAGAATCACGGTTTTACGTATCTTAGGGGACACTTTAGCGAGTTAGAAAAGAAACTTAAGTTCTATATAGCGGTGCAAGACTAGAAATTTATGTCCGTTCAATTGCAATACAAGTACAATCCGTTTATTTACGAAATGCTTGATCGATTGTCTGAAGGAAATTTTCTGAGTCCGGTAAACAGTATCTCCGGTTGTGATGTACTAAAGAAAAGAGTAAGTCTAGCTGTAGTTTATAGCAGTCTCGAATAGAATAAATAAAATAGTTCCAAACACGTATCTTGGCAATGCAGTTATCATCGTCAGTGAAAAAATTGGTTTTGGACTAAAGTATGATGTCAGTTACGTGTGTTTTGTTGATTTACACGTTGCGCTTTGCTTTTATTAATTTCCCAGTTGCACTACTGATTCACTGGTCAACAAATATTTTGATGCCGGCCTTTTTAACTGTTCTTAATTAATTTTGATACGCTGAATCCAAAGATAAGATAAGATTTTCTCGAACAGCTCGTCTTCAAAATATGTGAGCACGTATTTGTATTTAGCTACTTTTATTCCCGCATGTAAATATTGGTTCCCAGACAATCCATAAAAACACACAAATAAAAAAGAAAATAAGTTTATTCTATAAAAGAAATATTTACAAATGTTATTACCCAAAATAAATATTTACAATAGTTGGTAACTAATTTACAAACTGTCTTTTGAGCGCTTTTCTCGCATATG
The DNA here is from genome assembly GCA_038088585.1 of Chrysina gloriosa. Classification (NCBI taxonomy): domain Eukaryota; kingdom Metazoa; phylum Arthropoda; class Insecta; order Coleoptera; family Scarabaeidae; genus Chrysina; species Chrysina gloriosa. The sequence continues at coordinate 31,698,392 of CM076088.1, read as the reverse complement.
TTTGAAAGGGTTTGTCTCTTTTAATACTCCAGTAGTAATCAGCCATCATGTGTGTGTCCCATCTGTCCTGGTACCACTCCTTCATTATTCTGATATCCTGGTGGAATCGTTCGCCCTGCTCCTCACTAAAGTCGTCTAGATTTGCAGGAAATCTCTCTAAATGACTGTGGAGGTAATGGACATTAGTGCTCATATGGCAACCCAAAATTTGAAAGTCACTAAGCATCTTTTCCACTACCTGTTCGTAATTTTGAGACTTATAACTACCAAGAAAATTTTGCGCAACTTTAACAAAAGAAGACCACGCATTAGACTCAATTTCGGTCATTGATTTTGTGAAGTGTGTGCCTTTTGTGAGTTGCCTTATCTGAGGTCTATCAAATATTCCTGGTTTTAATTTTTCATTACTGATTGCAGGGAATTGATTTGCCAAGTATTGAAAACAAAGATCATTTTGATCTAAAGCTTTCACAAATTGTTTCATTAGCCCTGGTTAAAGGTGCAAGGGAGGTAAAATAATTTTTCTCGTTCTACTAATCCTTCATTAATAACATTGGCTTTCTCTCTACTACAGCGTCTCTGTTCGCCAAATTTCTCTTTATCCAATATTGATACTTCCCTCTACTGTCCCAAAGACACAAAAAACAAGGATATTTGTATATCCACATTGCTGTTCTAAAAGGAAATTTATATTTTTAGATCAACACATATTATCCACCTATTTGTGTAATAGTTAATTTTTTTCAGAAGTAGAGATATTGTTTTATAATCCTGTTTTATCTTTGTGGAATGTTCAATGGAAATACTTCCATAGTCGTTTCTATTGTGCAGAAGGACACACTTCAGGTTTTTTTGGAACTATCTATAAAAAATCGCCAATCATTTGATGTGTACTCTGATATACCCACTTTTTGTAACAGTCCTTTTATGTCGTTGCAGAATACCAAGTTATCTTCCTGAGAATAAAATCGCAGAAGATCTTTTTCTATGTTACGGTAATATGTAAATTTTGTTTCCGGAAGAAGATTTTTTCATTAAGTCTAGAAGCAAGCAACTCCGAAGACTCCTTTGAAAGGATTAAATTTGTAATAAGGCCATTTAGTTATTACTGGGTAAACCTTTCTGGACATGTTGAGTCCCCTTCAAAGCTACTATTATCATGTTCACAAGAAGATATTTCATTATCATTTTCTGGTAATATATATACGTTAATAAGTACTGGAACTTGCATTTATTCTGAATGTGGAATGGTCATTCCACTAAATCCAAATGGGAACATGTCCATCTATGTCGATCATTCCGATTAATACCCTTTATATTTACTCTATATTTAGTACTTTACCATTTGAATCCCAAATTTCAACCGCTTTCTTCGTCCTTCTGTCCAGTAGCGCAGGTTCTCAACACACGATTTGTAAGCAACAAGTGGCGCCCAAGTTTTATCTTGATCTCTTGGATGAACAGAAAAACAGGCCATGAATGCCTTCTTCACAGACTCACAGATTGGTTTTTTACTCTCTCTTAATATGTATTCGCAACATACATCTTACCTAGAAAGATTGGGGAAGTAAAAACAACTGTAATAAACAGCTAGAATTGAAAAGAAGGTCTGCTCAGAAGGTTTATTGTAGCAATATGAATGAAAATATATGAAATATTTCATTTTTGTCTATCTCAACAACTAGAACTGATGCAAGAAACAGAATGGTATTTTTGGAATCAAAGCTATTGAAACATTTAAAATTGCCGTTGTTTTTGATGCACCAAAAAAATTTTTTTGTCGGACTGTGTAATCCCACCGCGATTTCTAGAACCAAATTTTGGGTAGCGTTTTGGATCGTGGAAAGTAACGAAAAGACTATTACTGACTAACTGGAAGCATTTTCTCATTTCTTAACAGTCCGGAATCATTAGTACAGCGACGTAACTACAAACTGCAACAGACATACTAGAGTTCGCGCGATAGGTATTTACTATGCAGCACTAGTTACGAATTCATTGCCAGTGACACCACAACCTGCGTTAATTTGTGACGAAAAGCCAGATTCAATTACGTCATTAGTTCAGTGGACCGTAACGGAAGCCGCGGGGCCTCAAAGTTATAACACTCTCGTAGCTCAACACTTATTAACTGTATCATATATTAATACCTGTTGGACAATAAGCCGATGACAAGGGTTGGGATGATTGTTTATTGGTGGCCCTCGGTGGTATCGCCGGCGTCGTTGTCGAGTCTCTCGCTCCGGGTAGGTACATACCTACCGGAGCAATATTGATCCGGTCTGAATCTCAAGACCGCAGTCCGCGCGGTCACCTGCAGGTATATTGCTTTCATGATTTATTATCGCTATTAAAGACGTATCGGTTCGGTAGTGGTAAGAGAGAGAGACGTCGGTGGAAAGCCGAAGAAGGACGCTGAATAATAGAGGAAACGGAAGTGACGTGTATCGCAACGCTTCTTTCACTATTTCCCTTTTGCTCATTTTACGAGAAGCTCCGCGAAATGTATATATGGTGGAGCAGAAAATGGGAAAACATTGGTCGAAACTGTCGGTTCTATTAGGAACAGATTATTAATTTAACTGCGAACACATTAAAACGAAAATTAAGTGTCAACTGTTCTATTTCTAGATAGATGGAATCCTTAACGCGATCTGAATTTTGAACAGGCGCATATCCCATCTGTCTGTCTGTCCACGCGCAGAATGAAATCCGGTAAAGTTTTCCTCCATCCTCATCTGTATTGAATGCTTAGCAGATTATTTAAAAATTATAAAAGTGTGTTAGGGTTTCGGAAACTTACGAAGTTATTCTAAAATATTGAATAAGATGTGCTTTATAAATCCAAACACAACGGGGATAAAAGTATCCAATATGAGTCACCGTGCGCCCGACCCTAGATTGAAAACAAAAGCTAGCCAACAAGAAGAAGAAAACATTTAGCTGCAAATATTTTGGGAACGAAAAGATGGGGATACATCCGGGAAAAGTCTAACGCGATCCCTTGAAAGTGATGGTGCGATAGTAACTAATTTCTTTGATACACTAACTCCACCTTTGACGAAGAAAGTTAAATTCGAGAGATAGGTAAATAGGTTAAAGTCGGGAAACCAAATAAGCAAAATAAAACGTAACAATTTGCAATACTCGGCATTATACATGCGTTTACCATATTATTCCAATCTAGACATTATTATTGATATTGTGTTGTGCTAGTCATGCCGATTATGATTTTTGACGATGGGATTAACCTGCAAGTGGTTGCATATGAGTATTTACATTTCGCTTTGTCCTACATACGAGAGCTACGTAGTGACAACTGATCGATTAAAGAGATACTTATGTAATAAGAGTGGTAAAACACCAATACCTTTTAAAGAAGACAATTGTACTTTTTCTATTTCGGCTTTTAAATAGTTAATTTTTATTAGCAATTTACAATTAGAAAGCACGTACAATATTATAGGATTCCCCCTTTCAACCAACAGGATTTACATCACAAAATAATGTTACGTAATATGGAATACCAATAGCTGATTTGCTTTAGTAAACAGATTTTAACAAAATATTGTTTCATCGGTTTCCTGAATTTTGTTTCTCTATTTGAATTTTATCTTTTATGTTTGTATTGAACGTTGCAGTAAATTCGTATATATATACATGAATATTAATAAATTCACATTGCCAACTAAAAATTAAAATCCCTATTAGTCGATTGGTATTTCATATTTATCTCAAAAATTTATGCAATTTATTAATAATGCAGCTGTTATTTTCACTACGGTATAACGCATTTAATACGCTTTATTATCTGTCCAGTTGCACATTTCAGAATAGATATATGATTAGTTATGATAATATATAATCTGTTTTTTTTTCGAAGTTTTTAGCAGAGTTTAGAGGTTTGAACAAATTAGAACTGAAGTCCTAGGAGGATTTTAAATGTTTGTGCACCCGTTAGAAGACAAGGGAATATGGCAGCTTCTTGCAATAAATCATACAAATCTGAGACGCAGATTTAGAACGAAAAGGCCTTTACTTATTCCATATTCAGATAATACCAGGAGTTTAGTCGGATTTTAGGCGAAATAGGTTTTTCGTTCGCTTTCCTGTTTGTACGGGCTGATTTATTTTGTTTACATGAGCAGTCTCGCATTCAAATTGAAACGAGCTTGTATCGAACAAATTATATTAAATCTAATTAAATTTTGATGAGGTCAATATTGCATAAAACTGTTAATAGGTCAGCGCAAGCTGTTGATTAACCACCTGAATTTGACGGATAAATTTTAATTGACATAAAGCACTTCTGCACATAATTAAAAATAGCCCAAATAATAATCATGTGGATTGGAAGATAAACGTTTATATATGCACCTTTATCTGTAAATTATTTTTCTAACCGGCTGACAAGCTTATAACTCATCAATAGAGTTGCTAAATTTGCGCCACCAGCCAGTGGCGGGCACATAAACGTTTACATATAAAATAAAAAATTTGAAGCTGTGAAGTAGTATTTACGTCAGCGTACATGTATATACAACAGATCTGATTGAAACTCGCAGTTATACTGAAGGTTGTATCAAACCCAGCCACTGCTCATTGGCGCCAATGGGCGGCTCTACTCATCATGTCTTAATCAAGTTGATTATATACATCCAATTAATTATTTTCAGGTTAGCAGAGTATCAAATTTCTGAAGCATGAACATCCTGATACCTTATATTGGTTTGTACATTCTTTCTTCTATTCTAAAATGAATAAAATCAACAACATTCAATTAGGGGGCTTAGATGTAACTCTATCTAAATTTTGTATTCTTATTAGTAATTAATATTTTATGTAGGCACTATGAAGAATTGATTAGTTTATACTTAATAATAATAATTCCATACTGGGACTACTTCTTAGCCGTTTGGCGTTACAATGACAACCTGATACATTGCTTTGCATTTAACATATTTACAGCAAAACATTAACCAATTGATATGTGATTGAAAATAGCCCATCGGGTGTGATTTTCCCTATCTGTTTCGGTATGCATTATAGACTACTTTTGTTTGTAAGTTATTTTCAGTTATTACATTATAACGGACTTCCTTGGTTGCCTGGCGGATTCACCAAACTAGAATCTTCTCCCTTATGAATATCTTTATTATTCTAAAACAGTTAATGCTAGTAATTTCAATGTTTTCGAAGCTAGAATTAGGAAACTTTTGGTGAATAATGATTCTATTGTGGTGCAAAGTGTCAAGATAATTTACTGACGGAGAAGTTTCCAGCCAAAAAGGAAAAATTCATAATGTGTGCTGGAGACCTATAATAATAGCAATAACAATAAAAAAGAAACAATGCGATCGTTTTTAGTAGCTGTGTAGTATGAACTTATATTTGTAGGCAATTCATTTCCGTCACAATGTTTGCGAATTACCTGCACTTTAAACACAAATCACGTTATGTCCTGCGTTAACTCATCTTCTTATGAGTGCCTATTTCTGACTCTTTGGAATATTTGGAAAACTTATTCCATAGCAATGATATAAGCACGGCTAAAAATAGAAGGATATATCAAGCTAACAACACTCTGCATGTCCCACAACTGTTTCCAAATTGAGAGCAATTATTTCAATCAAAAGCATTTCCAAAGTTTTCAGATAATTCAATCTACAGGTAGCATAAAAATCAGTTTATTTATTACGTAATCTTTTGAGAAACGCAAGGGTGAAAGGTAAGGGTGAAGTAAATAAAAAGACAGGTATCTACGAAATCCGTTACCAGAATGTAACATAAAAAACATTGGGCAAACAAAGCGATCAATCCTAACACGATACAAGGAACACATTGCCCATTTGCGGTTTAACAGACCTGAAAAATAAAGTGTTGCCGAACGTAGTTTGGACAAAGAACACGATCCGTCAACAGAAAATTTGAAATTAATTAAGGCGGCTCAAAATAACAAGGAACGAGGCAGCTACAATAATATATACATACTTAAAAATAGAGAGAGTATGGACATGGTTTATAGAGCTTAAATTTAAAGTTTAAAATTAGTATAAATACACCCTCTTTACAATGAGAATTCAGTGTCAACAATGTTGTGGTGTGTTTCGCCCAGGCGTTCAGTATATGCTGTTCATTGTTCAGTGTTTTTCAGTGTTCGTTTAGGGCGTTATCAGGACATCGTTGGTGTTATTTAATTCCCGCAGTTTTCCACTGAGAATGGCAAGTTAGTTGCCGATATACGTATACGGAAATAGAGGTGTGGCAAGAGTAATTTAATTTCCTTAATATATTATTTTAATCATACCGCCCCCATTCTTTTTGCAATTACTTGGTTTTTTATTTTTCTTTTCTTATCATTGTGAAACCACAATAAATGAGCTATAATGTTACAATATACTATGCCTTCTTTCTTCTAGCTTATAGAAATCTAATAAATTCAATTTTGTTGCATATCTTCGGAAAAAGACACTACTATTTCTCAGAAAGCAACTATGTCTATCGCTATAGTATCTACCAGTACGAATATATAAACTTAAAATATCTGTTGTAAGTTTGGGAATATGTACCGAAATGCTGACTATTCTGTACTGTGTGCAATATTTATAGAATTGATAGAACATCTATCGAAATCTATGTATTTGTACTTGAACGGGGTAGTTTGAGATGTAATAGTTAATATCAGACTCAAAAAGGCAAAAACAAAATTGAATAGAATACGCCGAAGTATCGCTTTGAATCTAGTAAATGTAAGAATCTTTTAGCATATAACTTACAAACCCTTCATGTGTAACTCACTGCTTTGAAGAAGGCCCACTGAGGATGAAACACGGCACCCTTCACTTCGGAATTCTACCTCTGAAGTTAAAAATACTAAATATTGCCTCTTTGGGAAATCTATACTAACTGTACTGTAAAATCCATTATGTTTGATTTTAATACCCCTAGCTCCACGCATACTCCTATCCCCAACCTAGGGAAATCTACATTGGATTACTTTCCTATAGTAAGTTTTATCAATGTGGTACTGTTTTGAAAGAAACGGAAATTTAAGTGCATATGCTCTTTCATTACATTGCTATCATACCACCCTGTCCAGCGTAGATCTTAGGTGTACATTACGTAAGAGCGAGTGACCATGCAGTGACCATGCGAGTGCATTACTGTAAGAATGAGATCGAACAAAATAATATGAGTCATTCCTAACGGGTACTAGTCACAAAGGTAACGTAATATTATATGTGCATAAGTACCTTTATGATCAATCTGTATGCTGTGCAAACAGAGCTTCAAATTACCTTTCCTGGAAATTAACTTTTCAACGAATTTGAGTATTTCCCATAGTTATTCATTAATAGAGTCTATATTACAAGGATATCTCTGTATGAAATCGGATAATCAATTAACCACTGATAGTTCCAACAAGCACTGGATAAGTTCTGAATTCTCTATTAGAACTTAGATCTCATTTGTTTAGCTCTGCTCCCTCCTCAATTTAGGTGTACATATAGTCGCAAATTGATCGCATTAAAAGCAACATCTAGTCCTTTGATTTGCATACATGTAATTGTATCAAGACGTTAACTAGACATAAGTTGTTACAACTAACAGGAGCAACAGAGGCCACAGGAACACCGTAGCAATTAATGCATTCACTTCTGGAGCAGGTTTATTATCATTCGCTTTCGCTCCTCACTGTGACACGTAACTTAGTACGAACTTAAACATCTTGAGTGGGAAGTCGTTTCCTCAATTAAAATTAATCTAAAATGCTGGCTAATATTCAAGAAAGAGAGAGTACAATTACGGAATGTGGTGATAATGTTTAACACTTCATTGTAAATTGTATTATGCTGGAATTGAAACGATAACACTCTGTGCGTGACGAACTTAGAAGTGCAACCCAACAAAAATGCGAATTTCGTGAAGGTTGTTCGTCACTTAGTGTTTTTCAAGAAAGATCTATAAGTTAGGAGAGTTGATGCAAACCAGTATATTTTTAAACAGTCCAAAATTATCTTGGACAAATTAATGCAATGGTGCAATATAACGTTAGCTTCAACTACATATACAGTTATCTGCTTTATCCATTATTAAATTTTCTCAGCTTGATGGAATAATATTTTCCAAATGGTAGCCATGTTAGCATTCTTGATAACGTAATAGCGCGAAAATAGTAATCAAGTTGATTCGATCGAAGTTAATTTGAAATTCATATTCCATTAATTAGAGCGAAATTTGTATGTCGGCAGCTAAGCCGTTACCCGAAATAATAGATTAACCTGTCCATAATTATTCTCATTTCCGTCAGCAAAGTGCTAGATGGCGACCTTCCAGTTAGAATTTACTGTCAGGAAAACAAGTTAAATCGGTGGTTTTAAAACGTACTACAGACCACGCCGCGCGCCGTTCGGAAGCGCCATAATATATATGGGGTAGTTAAGTCTTAAAATTGCAACGCCCCGATCGCAATTTATACCAAAAAGGCCGTTACCGTTTACGACGTATTCCTCTTGCACTGAGACGAAATTTTAAGCAGACGTATTGATTTGAATATCATACCACTAAAAGTAAATGATGTGAATATTTTTATTAGTGTAGCACCCAAAACAACTTCAGTGGTCTATTTTTTATCGTCAGGCTTCAAAGCAGGAATCTTGAAGTGAATCTGCACCAGCATACACTTTGGATTAATGAACTACTGTTGTTTATTTTCCGTACGTAGAACGTGCTATATGTACAAAACTTTCTAATTTTCTGTCCTCGCAAGTGCTCATCGCCAACGTCGATGTTGGGCGCTTCCTTGAAGTTTTACCGTTTGTTGTTCGCTGTTGATACTGTGAGTTGCTTCAAGAATATTAACACCTCAAACCAGGAAAGAATTCCTACTATTCTTGAACTTTCAATGAACACTGGTTGCTAGTCCTAACGATACTTTAGAAATAAATATATGTAAATAAATATAAGGCTGTTCACATTTCCTGCTTGTGTTTAATTCCCAGTCTTCCTGTTCCTGGTATTGATATATAGTTTAACAAAATCTAAAGGGGAAGAATACAAGTTTTTCGGCCCGATAATTATATCTAAAAAGCCAAACTACGATTAGTACTTAATTAGTTGATCGAATCAACTTACTATATTTCTTCTTACAAGGAAATTATGCAAAATATGTTTGAATCCAAGGAAGGGCGAATATTGGAGGTATCAAAGTCAATCATTCGCTCTATGTGCATGTATATAAATATCATGTCTAGTTGTCAAGTGTTATTTCATTTCACACGAAACTCGAATGCCAAGTTATTATACATACACATTAGATAAGTAACTTACTCACACTGTCACATTTCTTTTCTAACTAGTAAATTGCTCATTAACCTGTGTAGAATATAAAGTGGTTTCGAAGGATTAGATAGGACCGATTTAGTTGAATTCATTTCATTTTATCGGGTATCGTTACCCTTCTTTACCTTAAACTTGCCTCTTCAAAAATTTACTTCCTTAAGAACCGTCGGAGATTTAGTCTCGAAGGATTTGTGTTCAAATGGCAACCCAGGTTTAAGGGAGACAGTAAAACTGAAAGGGATGATGAGGGTTGCAGACGGATTACAAGGAGGGAAGTACACGTATAAGCCGCAAGTCCAAATGTATCAATCAATCAATCAATAATACCGCCTTTTCGGGTACATTAATCAAATTTGGCGTTCCACTGAGCAAGAAAAGATAAACCTCTACGTTTCTTCAGTCCATCCGAAATCGCTCTCAAAACACATACGATGCCAGATGTGTAACTTTCGCTTTAAGTTGAAATTGAGAAATTGGAAATTTATTTAAATACACGTTCTACAGAATAAAATCACATAATAACACATAATAGCACATAATGGTGTGCAAAAATGTATTTTCATATGCAATTTTATGTATTATTTAACTAGAGCCGATGCTAGTTTTAACTACATCTGCGGCTTACTTTAACATTTACATCAATAGCCACATTATACTTCAATAGTTTATACTTGTATGTATATACATACATTTAGTTAAAGACGTCGTGCAGCGCACAACAGAAATCATAAAAAGTTTTGAGATATTTTGAAGAACTAATCTAACTGTTTATTGATTGTTGCAGCTTGTTTTTTGGGCAAAAAGGGTTTAATTTACTTTTGCTAATATATTAATATATATGTTGAACTAAGCAATCTTTTAGTAGTTTAAGGGGGATTACAGTAACTTGTCACCTACATATATTCTTGTCTTAATTACGTTCTGCTAAAAATGTAAGGTGGCTGTTAGACCGCTGGAATTCCAACTGTTACCGAGAGCCTTGTAAGCATTAGGTAAGAAGCTAGCTTAATTGAATTTAAATTAATTAGGTGACAAATAAAGCGCTGTTCAACATCATTAGCTCTGCTCAAGTTATTTGTTATATCGTTTATACCGTTTGTAAATAGAGTTTTCAAGTAATTTTATTGGTCGCTTCACAACCGACTAAAATATCCAATAACGTAGACGGTTCGGATAATCTCTATTCACTTACTACAAAAGCTGAAGGATCTCCCTGACTCCAGACATGATCCAGATGTGACCCAGTTCTATAATTGGAGAGTGGCGAGTTGTTACTAAGTGCTCGAACTTGAACCTACGCCATTTCCATTGGGCTAGCCTGGATCTCCATTTTTATCACCAGCTGAGTAGGTTATTCGAACTGTAACGACGAACTTCCGTAACGGTCACATTTCCGACTTTTTCTCGTCATATTATCATTTTTACCAAAAGTATTAGAAGCACAGCTCCCTCGAGGAAATTTTCTTGAGAAACAGTAGCAGAAATTTTCACGTCTTTTTCACAGAAATGGAGATTTATGACTCTCAGAACTCGTGTTCCACCATTCCATTATAGAACCAGGATGATAATTTCTTTGAGATATCAACGAATGGTCACAAATTCTGCCGTTCTGTTTTGTTAGAATTTTCTCCTACCGTAAAGTATTTTTCAAATATGATCGAGATAGAGAATTATCCATGCTGTTTCTCTATTCTGCGTGTTTTTGGAACTATCCAATTTGAGGCCGTTTTATATGATAGGCTTTAGATTAAAGTAGATTGCCTGGCAGTGTTTTCGTTTCGATTACTTGGATCTGCGATTATTTTTATGTATGCACCATCTGCTGTTAAACCCGAAGGTTGTGTTTTCGAGAAGAAGCACTACCCATATTGCCGCAGTTTTCTGGACTTTGATTTTTCTCTGGCTAGGCCACTAAGTCATTATCTTTGACGACTTAGGGTACGGTACAATTTTTAGGCAAGTCATAGCTTAAAGCCCATAATTAAAATCTCTGGCAAGAGCTCTAGATCTTCAAGAAGAAACACGATCCCCATTGCCGCAGTTTCCATGCTTAATACTTTTGGAGCAAAAATTTCCGTAAAGTAACAGATTCATCACTGTAAGTGTTAAGTAGCTAGTAGAATCAAGTTAGCCGGTACATAGGGCATATTCCACGGAAACATAGAAACGAAGGTCACCAGGTTTCCAGAGGAATTAATTGGTGTTTAGTGAACCCTTCAACCGGCTTTAACTGCATCGCCCTAAGTCTTTGATGATACGAGGTATTGTGCTTCAAGAAATGGTTATTCTCGCGATATTATCTAAATTACATAATATTAATGCAGCCACAGTTAACAGTCTGCAAAATTCAAAGGTAGAAACTAAACTTTCGGTATTACATCATAATCTACAAAATTTATCTAAAAGTTTGAACGGGTTTGATATCGACCTTCAATCGCTGCACAACTGAAAACATTTGCTCAAAATAAAGAAACTAAAATTTGTCTTTATTAAAGGGTATGAGACACTCTATACATGGAGGTTAAGATATATTTATTTTGAATGAGGTGCAAGGACTTCTGAATGCTCAGATTTTCAATGCTGTGACGTAAATATTTTCCCAATATCTTCTTGTATGCATACATAGACCTCATTCACTAATTTCGATATTTTTCATGACGTTCGAGAAACTACTAATGATGACTGGTAAAATAGATTCCGTTACGATAATTGCTGGAAATTTTAATGTTAAACTTTTAGAAAATTACGTGTAGTGTAACCAAATGTTAGCAAACCAAAAATTATACTTAGCCAATCTACAGCAGTTTCTAAATCTTTAGAATCGTCTTTGGACAATATTTGTATGATAGCGCTTAATAAAATTTATTCTAAAGCAGTGTACACAAACAGTATAGAATGCAGAAGCACCTCCCTTCGAGTTTACTGAAGGTATCTGTTGCGCTTGGGAATCGAATACAGTTTCCTCAGTGTGCGTTTAGATGTTTCAAAGGAATTTTAGAGTGTAGATTATCATAAGGTATTATTAAAATTGGAGATGCTTGGAGTAAGGGGTAATGCCTTAAGCTGGTCTGTTAACTATTTGCCGAAAAGACAGGAAACTGTTCACTTAAAATAAAATCTTAAAATAGCCCAAAACTCCACAGTCCCTGCGGGATCCCTCAGAGAAACAGATTGGAACCCTTGCTATTTATAATATATTTTAATGATATTGTAATATTACTTTTCTCCTGACTGATAAACATTTATTGCTAATAAATCATGCAAACGATACGGCTTTCCTACTAGAAGCTGATTCTATTGAATCAACTATGTAACCAAAGGATCTGTATATGGATGCTATCAACTAATGGTTAAGTAACAACAGCTTGTCTCTCAACTATGACGAAACCAAGGTTTTGCTATTTAGAACTAGATAACAGGATACAGGATTACCCAATTGCGTGACTCTGAATGAACATCCAGTTCAAGACAATGCTCAGCCCATAGAAGTTGCCATAGATCAATATCTAAAATGGAAGGGCCACATTGATAATATATTCCACTTGTTAAGTACTTTGTGCTTTGCTTTCAGAAACCTTAGAAACCTGGTGGGCACATGTTGCGAAGGGCATACTATAGATACATATGCCCGAGTATTAGGTATGGAATTATAGTATGAGATAGCAGTGGTGGTTTTGAATGTGTTTGTTCTGTAGAAGGGTGTCTAAAACTAATACTGGATCTTAATGTCAGTTGTGCAGGGCGCATTTCAAGTAAAATAATTTCTTTTATAGTTTATAGAATTTAAATCATTGATGTACTTTTGCTTTAAGAACAAAAGCTTATTTAGAAGTAATACTTTTCAACACAACTATAGTACGTGACGTGAGGATCGTGATATCTACTCCAAAGACAGATTGGTAATTGGTAAGAATCGCGTATATATGTATGTGTTCAAAAGTTCTTAATAAGCTGTCAATGAATATACAAAATCCCCATTGCAACATCATTTAGGAATAAGACTTTTAGTTTACATTTCTTTATATTTAGGTTTAAATGTAGATATTAGCAACTGAAGTTATTGATGCGTGTTTTTCCCATTACGCTTATACTCCAGTATTATACTTGTGTTATAAATGTTTAATAAAGTTATGAAGTTATACAAAGTTTCCTTTTCTTTCCTTTCTGGGTATCGGCCAATATAAGTTTTGAAAATTGTAATACTGCTGACCCCCAAACTATACGTGGTGTTCTTGACTTTCGGTGAACTAAGTTGCCAGTACCTTAAACTAAATCAATTCCATAGCGCGATGAATGAACTTGCGGTTTATGCCAACTGAATGAAGCGCTTTAAAAATATCACTATTTTACAGTCTACATCTATAATACATATTTATATATATATATACGAGGTGTGTAAATAAAGTAATGAGACTTGTGGCGTAGTGTTTGGTCGGGAAGCGCGGGATCTGGAGGGGAGGCAGGTGAACATGTGATAACATCACTGCGAGTTGGAACTCGTTAGAGTTAGGTTGCTGGTGTGTAGCAATTGTTTCAGTCAAACAGGTTTTGCTCGTACATGCTGACAGTGAGTGACACTAATTTTTAGCAACGGTGTGCGACCCGGACACCAAGCGCCATTAGATACAATAGCACACTCTAAGCTCTCCAGGACCAAAAAAGCACGAATGAGCAAGTCACAGTCACAGTCACAGTCAAAAGCACACTGATTTGCAAACCGTCTTTTGGCCAGAAAAACATTCCTGTCGCCCCTTAGCCTCCTTATTGGTCGACTTGAGTCCTTGAAACTGTTCCTCTTCCCGAGATTGAAATATACCTCGTGAGACCATAGGTGCACATACGTATACCTTCAATTATACCTAGTCTTAACAAGTAGTGCTATCTTCGGTTAATTTGTTTTACTTGTTTTGCCTCCTAGATGATATTTAACAATTATTTAACAATATGTTAACATCTGAGGTACACATATGTGCACCACTCTTTTCTATGACTTGAAATAAAAAATAAAAGTACAACATCAAATGAATATTTTATTTGTACCCCAAAGAGTAAAAATAGTATATAAAAAATATACAAAAGCAATAGATTCATGTTCAGGTCTTAAGAGGTTGATAGTCCTAAAGGTAATTCCACATCTGTGCAACATAATCATTCCAGTCCCATTTTCTGCATAGTGCCATTCCAATATTACGTACACAGTGATAACTCTAAAGCCCGTTTTACATTATCGTATTAAATTGTAGGTAAAAATTGAATACTATTCTATGGTACAATATAAAACACTGCACTATTCCTCTGTACAAAATCATTGTATGAAATTAGAACCTGTCCTAGTTTCATACTAAATGTTTTGACTTGCGCCTGCTCACTAGTCTGCATTGCACGTATTCCTTGTCCAGTCCTGTTACAATATACAATAAACTTTTATACATTATACTGTGGTCGTGTCAGCAAATGTTTTTATTGGGCGTTTTAGTAAAAGTATTAGTGTTATTAGCTAAGCATAAAATTAACCTTTTTGGGGGCTATGAGAAATATTTGTAAATGCTGTGTGATACTGGTTTACAATTGTAAACGAGAATGTAGCATGGCACAGAATCATAAACAGTTCAAGTTTATAATACATATGTAATAGCCCTGACGAATGATGGAGTCTAAATTCACACAATTATCTTGTACAAAAACTGGTAAAGCGTTTTACATTGTACTATAAAATAGTATTCAATTGTTTGGTACAATTTAATATAACAATGTAAAGCGGGCTTAAGATTTCAAACTAACGCGTGCATTTATTTTTGTAACGTGAGGTGCACTCAAATGTTTGTAATACTATTTACGTGAATACTAGATAGAGTTTTCTAAATTAAAATATCTCTCTAGAATATTCTATCCTTTTTGATATCGAAAAGTTGTCTTTAACAAGGGCATACAGATTTTCTTAGCAGTAAATGTTTATATTTTACCTATCTGAAACAGTCGTTCTATTTCAGAAGCTTTATTTGCTAAGAAAAATCACCTGCACCAGTTTCCGTGCAGAACTTTGTTAACAATGAATTCGTCGCAAAGTCATATTTTCTATCCTTTGTATCTTGTATCCCAATTTGACACACGTTGTCCCGTTATTTTCTAAGCAAGGAAAAAATGAGGAAACATTAACTGGGAAGTAACACACAAAATCGGACTTATATTGGTAGCCCCACAAAGGCAAGTCGACAGAGGATCGGCGAAAAAAATAGCGGCCCATCAAGCGAACGTCAGCTAAAACAAACCGTTCATAGAAGTATGACTTTTTCAATAGGAACAGAGCCGAACCCCGAGGAAAGCCTTTCAAATGTAGCAATTTCTCCTATAAAGCAGGCCGACGTGACACAGAAGAAAAGCGAAGGATAGACGACCACAATACGTTTTTACAAATAATATTCTTTACAACGTCCTGGTTCCATGGCGGATTGCATTGAATGGCTTCTATCGGATATATATAGAAAGGACATAAAACATCAAAACGATGGATATTTGTGTAGAACTAAGTTAAAATTTTCAGAAAGGAGTGAACCTTCTTGAACAAAGAATTTTACCTACATGTTTTCTCTTCTTTAATAAAATTCGGTTAATGATATTATATATAAAACCAACTGTGGCTTTTATAACACATTAACACTGACGGTATTCGTTAAGGTTTTCTGGCGTACTGACAATTTTCTCTGTAAAAGGAATGTTTTATTTCTATTTCATAAAAGTGTAAAAAAGATACAAATAAAATTTTTAATTTTCTATTTATATAGAAATACGTGTACAAATATGCCATACAGTTTCCACCTATAACAAATTGACATTTGTTCTATCCAGGACTGTGTGTACCATATGTTGTCACAACTATTCAAAGTGCAATTATACGTATGAAAAAACATTTAAGGCACAGAAACTTAAATACATAGACTTGGTAGGCCGTTTTTATACTAAGTGTAGGTTTTATTCCGTAGGCTCGCCAATTTGCTTCACTATTGAATTTGTAGTACCGTGTGCTTCTTCCTCATTCTGAAATGGCTGGAATTCCGTGTGTTGTTACTGTTTGATGTTTCCCGTGCGTTTTCCACTAAATACTCATCCGTAGCATCCAAATATCCATTGTGACTTGTACTCAAAATTTAGTAATACTCATTGTGCTACCAGTTATGGAACCGCATATGTGATATGCGAGCATTTACAATTGCAGCATCTGCAAGTAGCTCGGAGGATACCCCTCTGCACCATTTTAGGCCTCGCCGAAGTATAGTTGAATACGCAGCTTTCTGGTCAGATACGTCGATGAATAACTTCATATTATGGTACTGAATAACGGTCGAAGGTTTTTGAATCACTCACTTTCGTAAAGACATCCCTGCTTTCCGAGACAGACTCCGTACATAAAATGAGCACGTCTCTCTTGTCTTTCTATTTGTCGACAACTAGGTGAGTATTACTTTTTCGTTTTACCATACCTCCTCTTTACAGCTTTGAATCAATAACTAGATTGGGATCGAATGTACGTCTTTTTGTTGTCAGTGCATAAAATTCGACAAGAATTTAAGGGAGGCTGAATAAGTTCTAACACAATGCCGGTAGCGAAACGTTGATTCTGTGAAATATGATCTATACCAGAATATATTTTTAAGTTGTAGGTATAACCCTTTTCAATACACAACTAGAATAGCCATATTTCGTGACTCGTTTGGGGAATATACTGACGACAAGATAGACACCATCGAAACGGAGTCATAGTTTCATCTATGCAAATATTCTTGTTCGCTACGCAAGCTTCTTGAAACTTAGATATCAAGCAATTCTGTAGACTTTGTATTTTTTTGAGCCTATTATTTGCATCAGAAATTCATTATTCAAAGAATGCAAGGTTCCCAGAAAAGTCAAAGCAGATTCTAGAAATACCCACATATACATTTACCAATTTCAATTCTCTATCAAAGATTCTTGCTGAAGGAGTCTGTGGATCTAGGTTTTGTGTCTAATCGCATCTACAATAACATGCCTGTGATCTTTTCAATTATTTTGTGTTCTGCATACCTACTTGTTCCTTCAACAATAAGTGACAATATTTGATTGTTGATAAATAATTTAAAGAAATAAAATGGTTCATTCTCCTCCGTTTTATCAAAAAATGTCTTATAGAATCCTGACTTTTCCACGAATAGGATTTTCTTTAATTTCCTACAATAAACCCATATTTATTCTTATCCTATTTTAAACGAAATTTTAAATTTACCTTTACATTTGTCCTATGTGACATATGAACAATCTATACCATTGTCACACAAACCCGTCTGATATTTTTCAGAGCTTTCGTCCACCGCCATTCCATCACTTAACTCATTGTCATCATTGTTTCCTGATTCAGAGAAGTGCGGGCCTACTACTGAATTATCATTGTTCTTCTGATACTCATTGTCAATGTCATTCATATTATCTATTAGTTCTTGTTCAGCATCACTTAAATCTTTATGATTAATTTTGAATATAATCGCATTAATAATATCCCAAATACACTATAATCCACAAAGCAATGCCTACATAGGTTATAATAAACAGAAACACCTACTAAAAGTGCTGTGCCTACCGTCTGTTAAAGAGACCTTGGTGATTTTTACCCCGGACCCAGTCTAACTTGCAGACGTACATTTGAATTACTGAAAATTGTGTTCGTGTGTTATGCACAGACGGACAAAGAACCTAATTTCACGTGACTATTCTGTGTACACATAGTTTTTCTGTAAAACTTATATGTATACCTATTTTGGTACACACAGTAGTCAAAGTGACGCATAGCTCGCTGCTGAAGTTGAGCTCTTGACTGAAGTAGTATTGAAGGTATAAGTAAAGAAAGAATACAGACAACAGCGATGCAGATAATAATGTACAAGAGTGTAGTGCAGATGAGATTACTTGAGGTGGTACCGATGCCTGTTCCACTGCGACCTTTCCAGATCTATTGTGGTCCTCATGCCTCCTTAGAGTAGGTTCTCCAGCTTTATTCCTTTAATTAGACTTAAGAGTTTGAGAGCGGTTCTTCTGCATATACATGTATTTTTAAAGCGGACTTGAAGCCCTTGCTCCGTAATGCTGATATATGCCTCCATAATAGAGTCCTGGACTGCCTTATGCTTTGCCGGCTCCATCTGGGAGGCTTGATAGTCGTTGCATACTACGGCGATCCTCTCCAAAAAGCCTCCTTGAAGGTTAAATCTTCTGGCCCTTTGGCTTCCGAAAGACCTGCGGGAGTACTGTCCTCCCATCTCGCCTTTTGGACTTCTGCCCTTTCTTTACGTTTAGTAGCCTCCGCCGTCCGTTGAGGCCTAACTTCCTTATCTAGACTACACCTGGCCCCTTTGTGCATGCCTAGTGAAGTTGGCCTTGATTATGGCTCTTTTAGCCTGTATATAAGCTTGGCTCTGTTTCACAACCTTTTGCATTTTAGCCTTGGAAATTCTGGTTAGCGTAGCTATACGAAAAGTAGCTAGGGAAGTATCTGTTCGCCCGATCAGAGCCCCGCTTGATCGGGTAAGGCTAACTACAACGGGGTTTCGACTGGTGCCCCCAGGGGAACGTTAAATACCGCACACCCCTGCGAGCACGCAACTCTCGGCACGTTACCTTACACCTTAGTTTGGGTTTTAGCTCGGGTACCTCGGGAGCGCTAAGTTCCCGAAATTAATTGTTCAACTTGTTAACAATGAGCCCCTGAGGTAAGAGTGTAGTGCAGACGTGCTTACTTGTCGTCTGATAGTCTTCATTGTAAAAATACAGTAAAGTACTCACACCGTCTATCAAATTAAGCAAACTTAAGCGCTAAATATTAATGTAACAAGAACGAGTGAACGAAAAATATTTATAAACAGTAAAATAGTTGGAGCACTTTTCAAAAACCTCTGATCAACTATCACCAATAATTAAAGAACGAACAGTATTATATTTTCTGAACTGACTGAGCTACTAATTTCTGAAATGATAAATCTAATGAAACACCTAAATAAAATAAGGCCATGACTGCATAAAACTAGAGCTGATCAATTCATGTAATTTCATTGTTCCTACCTCTTACCTTCTACTCGACAAACGCAGTTTTCCTTGTTTTGATTTTAGGTACATACATTCTGTTGGCTGCACATCGCAGAAAAGAAAATACATCAATTGCCAAAATTGTACATTTGCATACCTATATTTACGTTGCCGATCACAATTACGCAAACATTCATGTCCTCTCTTCCAATGTTCGGGAGTGATGTAGAAGTTTCTGAGACCGCGGGTCAGTAGAATTTATGTCGCATTACGATGGGCGTGCTTGCCGACGACAAGCTCAACAACTTCGCGCCAAAGAGAACTGATGTACAAAAGTTAATAACAATTTGGCGAAGCAAGCGAGCGATAAATTTTGGCTTCTGTAAGACCTCGAAATTACGCCCACATAGAAACTGATATAGAGCCTGCGCAATTCATTGTGAGATGCAATAGATGTATACACCTCCTACAACGAGCTATGAAATCATATTCGTGAAAAATTCAAATTAAGCATGTATGCGAGATAATCGGAAATACAGAGAACAATATATGTAACTTCTCACCATTATCCTGCTCCTCGATACCTAATCATGTTATTGTGACATTGCATGCAAGAAAGTTCAGTTAAAACTACTATAGAAAGCATAACAGAAAAGCGGTGATTTTCTATGTTACTATAGCTCCCTTAGGAATATCTTTCACCTCACAAGGCTAGAAATAGACAATTAGGATAATGTACGAGAGGACCGACAGCATTGGAAGAACGCAAAACCAAGAATCAAAGAAGTTTAAAACAAAATGTGATTTGAAACAAGGATTTCCACTTCTGTTCTCAGTGATAATGGATGGGATGATAACACTGCCATACTTGAAATAAACCACTACATATAAGAAACGGGAGAATAAAACGAGTTAATACTATATAATTAAGTTATTGTTTGCGGACAACATTGTAATAATTTGAGGATTAGAAAGAAAGCTCCACTATATCATTGATAACTTAAACAAATAAGTCGAGAAGACAAAGGGGGAACAAACACCAAGAGAACAAAATCAATGTTTGTAAGTCCTGAAAATAAAACACATAACTGACGGAGAAAGAATAAAACGAATAGAGCCAGTATATTTGGAAATCATTGCGGAAAGTAGAAGAACATTAGAAAGCGAAATAAAACAGAGAACAAGAATCACAGCAAAAAACTTTAACAACACTTTACGAACACTCTTTTTGAAATAAAGAAATCCGAACTAGGACAAAGGTAGAAGTGGTAAAGAAGTTTGTAGGTCCAATATTAGTAGTGGAAGCGAATCATGAACAACAACGAAGAGACATTAGTAAGATAGAAGCTAGAGATGAGATTCCCAGGAAAATAGATGGGAGAGTGAGAAAAGATGTGATCAGAAACGAAATATACAGCGGAAATTATCGGAAAATAAAACCCGTAAAAATAGAAAAATAGGAAGGCAACTGGATTGGCTGCGACACATGAATAGAATATCAGAAGATAAATTAGCGACGAAAGTGTACGATAAGGAAAGTACAGCAAAGGCACGCAAAAAAGGAGATGGGGAGAGAAAAAAATTAAATGGGGAAAATGGCTGGGAACAGAAATGCAAAATGTATGGAAGACAAGAATAATGTTAAATTTGTAGTCTTACACTTACTGATACCATAAACAGGGAACCAGTCTCCTAATGCTAAACAAAATTCAACTGATACTCAAAAATGTAATTTAGATATGTTTCTTAAAATTCCATGTATCTGTCTGGTTTTAATAATGCATTAGTACGTATGCCAACACTCTCCTGGAAGTAAGTTTTTACTACAACAACCGCAAATAGTAAAAAGTAATACCTATTAAGTATATCTCAAACCAAGTTTCAATTAGAACAAATATTAAACAAAGATGCGAAGGTTTCGATACAAACGAAAGAAAAGTATAGACAACAAACGATATCAGAGTCTACTTAGTCTAACATCAAATGAACTGAGAGTAAAATAAAGTATCGAACCTTCGAATTAAGCTAGTTCTGTAAATAAATTTGGATTAGAAAGTTTTGTCGAACGCAGTGAGATAGCCTTCTCCGTTCACTTCGCATTGAACCTTCATCATATTTAAGCTAATATTATTGAAATCATATCAATAATCAAGAATGGTTGTATTTTTTCTGCGGATAAATGCAGTCATCACTGAAAGTGGCGAGATGGTAACCGCTCCCTCCCTGGAGGAAAGAAGCGGGGAGTTCTTTTCTCTGTGGTACTGACACCTACTACAAGTTCTTCTTCGAGTATAACTTTCCTCTATTCTTTCCTGTGCTTTGCCGTTCTTTACCACTATGAGATGTTTATTTTTAATATCTTGACCTAGTTGATCCTTCAACCTTATCTTCGGTTGTCGCTTGGATCTATGTTCCACCCGATTCCAATACATCCATATTAGCACTTGTAGTTCTACATATATTACTGTATCTTTGGACTTCAATGTTTTCACTGTCTAGGTTCATAAGCGATCACTACTTTCTTTCCTTCTGTTTGAATAAATCCCATAATATTTCTAAATATATTCTTTTCGAGGATAATTGCTGCTTTATAGATAGCCTGTATACTTAATTACTTGCTTTTATCCTTTTTATCTTTAAGCTCCTGCTGTTGACTGTTAACTAGGACCAGATGGTACCTAAGTAATCAACTTTGCCGAGTTTGTGGTCTTCAATCTTACGTATGTTCTTCATGTCCCTCGAGGAACGTGGTATGTTTGTGGTTTCTATTTGGTTAATTTTCAACCCTCCCTTTTTGGTTTAGAGTTCAATTGTATCAAGTGTTCTTTGAGACTTTTCTTGTTTCATACTAATAGGGAATATCATCGTCATAGGCAGTTATTCACAGCACTCAACAAGAATAACAGTGATCAATATCTACGAGAACACAAAAATTTAAACACAGGAAAGCATAGTTGGTCCATCAAGGAAACCAATCGAGAAGAAAAATTAAAATAGTTCAATTTAACCAATCAATGGTTGATAGAATAGAAGATTCTGATGAAATTTGTAGTAGTTATAACTATAATATATTCGTTTTTCTACGAATTACGCTTTAACAGGTTTCTTGAAGTAATACAATGACTCTCTCGACCTAATTATATTTGGCCCTATGTACATGCAACCTTGATACTCCAAGTCTTTGGGAAAGTGGTGTTGTTTAGATGGTAAAAGGTAATTGCATTATATACAGATGTTATGGCGTACACTATTATTATTAAAAATACTATTATGGGATAACATTTTCATGGAAATATACTTTAACTAATTTAATATTTCAATAATATGCTTATTCTATTTCAAGTTGATATCGATCACTGATCCTAAAATAGCGACCTATTTATTAATCCTACAACAAATTAGGGGTAAAGTAAAATGTGCCATTGCAGATATTTGAAAGCACTGTTGGCTATAACTTTATTAATTACTAGTCTATTATCAGAGAATATATCGCATAAGAGCATATATCGTTATGGCATCGATATAATATAAAGTATATAATAAAGCAAATGACAATTCAGATGTTTTAAAGCAGTTGGATTATTAATTAAAACTAATATAAACAATATTGAGGGAAGTGTAGGTCCTTACTGAGCCCCAACAGAGGTAACATCCCACTCATGTAACCAGAAAAGCTAGTGTTTGAAAATACTACTTTACTGAACACACTACAGTACTCGAATACTAATTACAATACTTAAGAAAGATGATGCACGGGGCTAATTGGGTTAACGGCGGATGAAGAGCCCCAAATACATACTCTTCGCTTAGGGCACACTTATTTAGTAGCTTAACCTGCTGCTATCCCCCTAACCTCGTGCAGATTCTGAGAGTGTGTAGTGGTCGCTTCCGTCATTTAGACGCAACTTGAATACTCTTGCATTTCTTGGATCTGCTTAGTCAACATTTCTACGAAGCACTCCGAATGCTCTCCCACCTTGCAATTAATCGATTTGGCCTTATCCTTAGCAGCGGTTCTACACCAATTGACAATACTCAAAAGCTTTAGACAAATTGATGAATAACCCTATAATGCGTTTATAATAGTTTAACGCCATGCATATCACCAACAAGAGGTCAAGAATTATGACTGCTTTCTGATATAAACTCGTGTTGTCTGTCATGCAATAAACGGTGACCCTATTCAAAAATATCATATATCACGGATGAACCGGTCTATAATTAGCACCATTAGCTTTATCATCTATTTTATACACGAGTGTATCCTTAGGAACCACCTAGATCTGGAAACGGCAACCTAACGTAACTATTTAAAATAATACACGTGAAACTGGAAATGTATAGTAAACTTCGAAACCACAACTATTTAGTTGGAACACTTTTCGTGAACATTTTTCTGAAATTTGACAGAAGGTCAAAACCGCACACTGTAACATTCAAAACCGAAAGTTGTTTACGTTTATAGTATTCCCGTACAAATGCAGATTCATTCAAAGCTACCACAATGACTTCGCTAGCGACTGTGGGAAAACCACATCTGTTTATGTCAGATTTGAAACATACCGAAAACGATAAGTCTTTAAGGGTAACACAAATTTTGTATAGCATTAATTAATTAATGTTTGTCGGAAAATCTGTGACGACTACATTATTTATAGTTCAGGACGAAGACGGTTCCCCTTTATTAATGACGACTTTCTGCAGCGTCGTCAGATTTTGTTTTCATTAATTAATATAGCGAAAGAAGGATGTCGTAACGTTGAGGTGAGATATTTATTTTGACGTTAGGGAGCTACGGATCAGTATGAAATACTAAGTAATTGAGAAAGTAGAATATATAATTTTGGTTACTGTTATTTTAGATATGTCGTAGCTTTAACATTTTTTACGGAAAAATAGATTAGTTATGTCAGAGAAAAACACCTTTATTACACCAGGAATGAGGACAATTTTTTTCAGTCCCTACCTCTTAGAGATCTAAAAGGATGCCAGCATCAAATTATGTATATAGACGTAACGGTCAGGTCTCCCTCAGGGGCTCACTGTTAACAAGTTTAACAAGTCAGTTCGGGAATTTAGCGCTCCCTAGGTAGCCGAGCTAAAACCCAAACTAAGGTGTAAGGTAACGTGCCAAGAGTTGCGTGGCCGCAGGGGTGTGCGGTATTTAACGTTCCCCTGGGAGCACCAGGCGAAACCCCGTTGTAATTAGCCTTACCCGATCAAGCGGGGCTCTGATCGGGAGGACAGATGATGCCCTAGCTACTCCTCGTATAGCTACGCTATGTACAATTTCCAAGGCTAAAGTGCAGAAGCTTGTGAAACAGGGCCAAGATTTCATACAGGCTAAAAGAGCCATAATCAAGGCCAACTTCACAAGGCATGCACAAAGGGCCAGGTTAGTCTAGATAAGGAAGTTAGGCCTCAATAGACGGCGGAGGCCACTAAACGTAAAGAAAGGACGGACGCCCAAAAAACGAGGTCGGAGGGCAGTACTCCCGAAGGTCTTCCGAAAGGCAAGGGGCCACAAGGTTTAACCTTCAAGGAGGCTGCTTTAGAGAAGATCGTGGTAGTATGCAACGACCCTAGCCACCCAGATGGAGCCGGCAAAGCTTAAGGCAGACCAGAACTCTATTATGGAGGCATATAACAGCATTACGGAACAAGGGCTTCAAGTCCGCTTTTAAAAATATATGTATATGCGGAAAAACCGCTCTCATAGCTGTCAAGTGTAATTAAAGGAATAAAGTTAGAGAACGTGCTCTAAGGAGGCATGATGACCATAATAGATCTGCAAAGGTCGCTGTGGAACAAGCATCAGTGCCACCTCAAGTAATCTAACATCTAACATCTAACAATAGGCAAGTTCCAAAATCCGATTTATATTCCAAGCAGAATGCGCCGTGAGGTAAAGCGCGAGGGAATCAACATAAGACCGATAGGAGCTACAACTACGCGAAGGCAGGGTATATCGCAAGAAACTGTCAAGTGCCACCGAGAGTTCAAAGATCCTGTTATCAATGCGGTTCCAGAGACCATCCTCAAAGGAATTGCACACAAAAGGAAGGTAACACAATGAATCCTACTCTTCTATCTAATGCAGCACCATTTGAGGCATATACGGTGCCAATTCTCTTATGTAAAAACTCACATACACTGTCGTTGAATTGTTTTCTGGATACTAGCAGTCCAATATCTTTAATACGTAGCACTGTAGTAAGCAACATTAATTTATATCGCATTCTCCTTAAATGCCATTCGAGGGAATTAATAAGTTGAAATTAGGAATATTAGGTGTTATTAATTTTACTGTAAATGTGTGTAATAAGTCGTTGAATTTAGCCCTTTATGTAGTACTAGATTCTACCATACCACATATCTGTTTGTTAGGTAGAGATTACTTATGTAGGAGCGAACTTGGAAAATGATCATAAACCCATCAGCAGCAGATAATGACCAGCCAATCGCAGGGAACCTTATGAATATAAATTATGTCGGAAAAGATCAAGTTGACCTGAACATTAATGTTGAGATTGAACACAAGGATTCCATTAAGTTTGAAAGAAAAAACAACAAAGCAACGGCGCAAGCTTTGCTAACGTCGATATGGAATTCATTTGATTTTCAGCCGGGTTCTGATAATCTATCCACAGTACCTGGAACAGTAACACCTTAGCACCAGAAACTACAGATTCTGATTTCAACGAAATACCGCCAAGAACGCCATCTGAAGGGGAAGAAAAAGCAGAAACAAAGTTTATTTTTCGCGACGGACCTCGGAAAATAGGAATGGTATTGGTACACGAAGAAGAAGAACTGGGTGTAATTACAGAAGCCGAGGCGTAAAAGAACGACCAAAAACGTAGCTTTTAAGAAAGCCTAATGAAGGAAGGACTTGAGTTAGAATTAGAACACAAAGATTTGTCTTTCGATGGTAAAACTTGGTTCCCTAAAATACACTTGCCGTGGAAGATTAAAACGACGTACTGTTATGAGAATGAAACTTCCAACTAAAATGTTTATTACAATTTCGGTGAAAGCATGGGATAACGAGAGGAATACTAACAAGCAGAAGGGATTTTATGCCAATTGAAAAAAGATGGCATAGAATGTTCCAGTTCAATCACGACCTGAAAGATGTCTTACCACCTTTTATTATAGTAAACGAAGCGTGTATAGAAGAACAATTTATTGTAATAGATCGCGTCACGTCGTACTCTAACGCTTTTTCAATCTTTATATATGTCAACTGTATTTCACACGTATTAGCTGCCACAGGTGTACCCAGAGCTAATGGACAGGTGGAGATTTTCAACCGCAGCATGATTCCGATGCTAGCAAAGGTATGTAGTTGTCCACAAACGTGGGATCAATCTTTACCAGATGTTGAATTTGCCATCAACAACACCGTGAACGTTCTATATGCCTGCTAAACTATTATTCTGGATACATCAAATCGGCAAGTAAATGATGGTCTGAAACGAATTTGGACCAGCCTGAATGAGCAAACGACCGATAACTTGGAACAGATCCATGAGGAAGCTAATCTAAATATAGAAAAGACTCAAGCGTGCAACAAACGCTGTCATGACACGAAGCGCGAAGAAACTGTTCAGTACAGTGTGGATGATTATGTTGTAGTTCCGAACGTAGAAGTTACCGCGGCTATAAACAATAAATCATTGTCTAAATATAGGGGACTCTGTGTGATTAACATAGTGCTTCCTAACGATAGATATGTAGTGGTAGATATCGAAGGTTTCCAAACAACACAGAGGCTTTTCGAAGACATTTTTGATGCTTCACATCTGAAGCTCCTGGAGTGAGTGACGCTGTCACTTAAGATTTGTTTTGCTGAGCTATGTAGTATGATAGTATTGTAGATAGATATTGTATTAAAGTGGTAAGATATTTTACACACTGATTGAGGTCAATCACTTATGGTCAGGATGGCCGAGTTGTAGTAACCGTAGTAAAACGTTAATCATTTCACTTCATTTTGATACCGACAAGCAAGCGTTGTCGTTATCACAGGCGTTAGTTTTTTATATATAGTTGTTATAGTATCTTATGTATTATTTTTTTATGTAGACGTAGAATAAAGATATTTAACTTTCCGTGAGTAATTTTATTTTAAGAACGTCGGCCCCCTACACTACCTACTGTCGCTTGTCTTATACTTCTCATATAAACCAACTTAGCAATTTTTATTCCAAATGCTCCTATAAATGTGACTAAAGTTTCTGAAAGTGTGAAATGAGCTATAGGTGATCTGAAGCAGTAAATTTTATTTTGGTCTCTATGCCCGCGTAGTACCTCTAACTCTACGTCCAAACCTTATTTAGATTTACGCTTTGCGGTGTCGAATATAGCATTTCCCAAAACTCTTATTCGTGTGTAATCGTTCGTAACATCAGCACATTATGATGTACTACAACGACATTTTCACCCATCCCGCACGAATACAGAGCTCTATTAAATTCAACAGCTAAACCGAAAAGATTCAATAGAGGATGATGCAGTCGTGCCGTACCGTCTACATGCACAGATCGCATATCTATCCATACATAGATGAGCTGGAATTGAATTTGAACACTGAGTGAAATGTATACCCCGCACCAGTGAGCTCGTACTTTGTATGCCTCCAAATGCGGTGTCCCGATAAATGAAATGTAGCGTTTCCATTTTTCCCCAGGACTAGCGAATAGAGCAGAAAGAAATTCGACGAAACCATGAAGAGAAGACCGTTCTCTATCGACGGCGCAGTTTCTGCCGCTTCATCTATCAATAATAATAAAACCCGCAAGTTTTTTTCTCTATTTGAATTTTTCTAGGCCACGGACGTTTGTAATTCGATATTCGAATGGAGAACGTCAAGTGTTTATTGTTCCTATTTCCGAAATATATGTGCTCCCAGATTGTCGACTATCTGAACTGCATTGAATGGGATAGGTGATGAAATTCAGAAGTGTGGAATACAATCTTCATGAAAGCGATGGGATATTCAATTTATTTCAATAGTAGTAGTGCCACTGTTCAAGATAACACAAAATTTCTATAATGTTTGCAGACTGCAATAACGATAATATTAATTTTAAAATGACGAAACTCAATATTTTTTGTGATTAAAACGCAAATAGCTAGGTTTCAGCGGATATAAAATTTATTCTCCTCCATGCTGAAATTTTCCGGATAAGTAGTGGCACAGCACTTTAGTTTGTTTTGTGTCTCAACTACTAGAGCACAATACCTACCTAAAGGCAGTTGGTAATAGTTTGATAATAATTGGCCCTAAAGTAAACTGTATCTATCTTTTAAAAGAGCATTTTGAGCATATGCTGTATAATCAAATCATTACTTCTGGTAGAGTAACATGGAGTAGTGTGAAAAGGAGCTACTGTCACTAACCTGACTGAATTGATCTAATTTATTAGCGAAAGCCCTCAACAATCGGTTACAAGTGGACGTCACTTATAGAGACTTTCTAAAGCCTTCGATCACTTGTGAGCGATTTTGAGTGCTTTAGCTTTTCTTCTCGCCATCCTCAGGTTGTAACATCATATTTAGTTCAATATATACGAATTACATCTTACAATGGCTACAAGTCAAAGGGCTTTGTATCAACATCTGGCATCCCTGAGGATTCTACATAAATTGTAAAGCCTTAGCTTATGGAGATGGCCTGAAAATATTTAATACAAATGCAGATGCGCCCACTACTTCCACCCCCAAAAGTTCCTGCATAATTAGCGATTGATATGTTCTAATTGAAATCTGTTTCGGTCTGGATAGATGCCTCATTGTCATTTATAACACGATATAACGCCCGATTAAATTTAACGACCGTGTAATTCAATTGCATGGAACAATATTATCCCAAAATTAAGAATCTTGGCTTTTTATTTAATTCTAGTGTACCGTTTTTAACGCTTACTAAACTTATTGTTAGCCTCTAAATCTTTAGGATTTATGATTGGGTCGTACCAAGAGTTTAATGATTCCCTCGCAATTAAAACTTGAAAAAAAAATTGAATATGGGCTTTGTAGTCTGATATCTAGATTATTTTTACCAACATTGTTTTTAGAGAGAGTAAAAACCATTTTTAAAATGCTTTTCTTTTGAGTTAAATAGTGCTTACTTGGAAATACGTACTTAGACTTTGGCAAGTAGAGCTACGGTAAAGGAAAATTTCTTTCTTTCATCTCTTCATCCAACTATTGTCCCAGTTTATCCTAATGACATATTGATATATATATATTAGATCTAAATGAGATAGTTTAGAGATGAAAATCGTTTAATAGTGTCACTGAGAGCTCTAAAATCATTACATAGTTTGATTGGATGCATTATGTTTAATTGAAAATTATTGTATAACTTGGAACTTTTCTTGAAATAGTATCGTTTTATGTTAAATTGGAAATCAGTAGTTTCAAATTATGTTATGATTATAAGCTGAATTAACAGAAAACTAAGATCTATATTTATTATATAATAGCATTGAAACAGTTTGTTTAGTTTAAAGGTTTGTATAGAATTCGCTTTAAAACAAATCAGATGTAATTTGGGTAGCTTTCTTTTGCGATAAATGTAGCCTTTTCAAAGTGTAACCAGGACTTCAATAGATAATACATCAGAATAAAGAGTAGATCAACGAACAAAAAGAAATCCACATCATATAATTGCTACGTCTTGCTAAATCACCAAACTCCACTACATAGAAATCGATAACCCATTACCAACCCAGCATCCTAAATGTACCGAATGAAATCTATGTAACCTATGTTAGAATAAAGAATTAATTTATTAATATTGTTTGTCAATTACATATTTTAGGTGTCTCCAGTAATGGGCTAATATTGAAAGTAGCTAGTGAAAAAAAAAGTATTATGAGTTTCTCCCACATGCATTTCGTACACCCTTCTAGTTTAACTATCGTTCAGTAACCTACGAACGTAACCGATGCCTTGCTATCTTCTTATATATTGTCTAACTTGGTTTCCGGGTTGGAACCGCGTCTGGTTTGGCGTGGGTGCCGACGTTTCGTCCACTATTGCAAGGGACATCTTCAGGGCTGCTTGCCGATGTTGATCGTATTGCTGTCACTTGAAGACTGACGCGGACTCTGAGTGGCGCAACTTATATAGGGAGGGGGTGGGGCGTCGTACCGCTGTTAGAACGCGGCGTGGAAGCAGAAGTTTGTGGCACGACGTGAGTGGGAGCGGTTCTCCACGGTAAAATTGAACCGCCTCCCACTCACGTCGTGCCACAAACTTCTGCTTCCACGCCGCGTTCTAACAGCGGTACGACCCCCACCCCTCCCTATATAAGCCGCGCCACTCAGAGTCCGGGTCAGTCTTCAAGTGACAGCAATACGATCAACATCGGCAAGCAGCCCTGAAGATGTCCCTTCCAATAGTGGACGAAACGTCGGCACCCACGCCAAACCAGACGCGGTTCCAACCCGGAAACCAAGTTAGACATTGTGATTTCGACCGGGGTAGCCTACACCTGAGATTCTTATATATTCGTCAGGATTTGCTTCATCTCTGGGTTTGTCCTAGAAATCCCGTATTTTCCAGTTTTACTATCAAGTCTCCTTAAAAGCCTTATTTCCATTGCGTTGCGTTGATTCTATTGATCTATTTTACTATCATTCCAAGCAATAAATAAAGCAAATAAATTACTTTGGCAATGTGCTTAATATTACTCAAGAGGCCCACGGTGCTAGTAAAATTCGGAGCTTGGAATCCAAAGAGTTAAAATTGGATTTATCACTTTCTAATTTGTTCCGTTTTTACTTATTCATCTATTTAGCATGCTGTACATTCTTCCATCTATTTCTTTTCTGTTGCAGTTACTCTGTCTAACTTTCCCGTTTCTGCTATGATAGTTTCCAAATATCGTAACTATCTAAATTGCTAAATATCTTATCCTTCTACTGTCAACCTATGTCCTTTTCCATTTTGTTATATAATTATCGTTGTTGTTTGCTGTAACTTTGTTTTCAAATTTGTTATTTATTTCTTCATTTAGTATACTTAAGTTACGGTGCGGTCATTTTTCTGAGTCTGCCATTATGGCCATGTCACCCCATTTTCCAGTATCCCAGAATCTTAGACTTTATTCTCTATTTTACCCTCCTTATAGTCCCATCCATCACACTAAAGAGAAGAATGGGGTCAAGACACACCCTTGGTCCAAACGGGAGGTTGGCCTTTTTAAAAAAATTTTGTTATGTAACCTATCCCACAAATCATCATTCTGTATGCAGAAGAGCGTTCTTCTCCAAAAGCTACCATCGAAATTGGGGCTACCGTTTAAAACAAAAGAAGATGACATCGTATCTGCAATAATAATGACGTCACAAAATACGTATTTTATAAAAACTTGCGTATTTAAAAATGAAGATTGATGTTTACTGTCGTCTTTTTTCTTTTCACCTTTTACAGATTTGATTGATCTTGTTCCAACTGATACTAACGTTTTTAACTTGCGCTGTACAGTAGTAGCTATCTCTCTCGCTCTCACATTTTCCAATACTCTCATACGCTCACTCGAATACGTATTTCTGTAAAAGTACTAAGAAGGTTTTATCATAATCCTTAAGTGTTCAAAAAGAATATCTCAACATCATCATTTCTTGCTTTACCAACCTAATTACTATCTTTGCTGGGATGTAGAAGACACATTGCAAATGCAAGAAATGGTGCAAATATTTATTAAGATTTGCATATTATACTTAGCACTTTCAGCTCACGCCTGTTCATAAGCAATAGTGCGCTCCAAAGTTTTAACGGGTTTTGTTATTAATCTCAATATTTCAGTAAAGAATTTTATTTGTAAAAATCTCATTCAATGTCATCGTTTATGATACCTGAGTCCTTTTGCAAATTAGACAACGTTATAATGTGTGCAGTACGTATTACATCTCGGTAATGAAATGGAACGAAAATCAGTTATATTACCTCATAAATTGGTGATATGGATGTCGTTTGTACTGGACGGAGAGGACCTCCGCATTGACATAACTGTTGTTGATATAACTTTCAGTAAAGTGCCATTTTACGCAGATACGTGGATGACAAACGCTTTGGTATGTAAATTACTGTGAGCGTATTAAACATTTCCTGCAACTGGATGTCGGGTTAGTTTTGCTGACCATGTCAAACATCCTTGCCTACCGCAGTGACAAATAAATATACAAATGCTGTTCAATATTAAACAATTTTGAGATATTAATGGGTAATGTACCATTACGCACTATGAAACATTGGTCTGTATTGATGCAATGGAAAATAAGTGTCAAAAGCTCTGGCAATACTCGTCGAAAATTATTTCTGATTTGAATGCTCAACCGCGAATGACAACTATTTTTTTATAACTTATTATAACAGTAAACATAAAATTATTTTAACGCAACAACAAACTAAAGTCGCTTGAATGTGAAACTAGTATAGAATGTCTCCGAATATGTGATATATTATCGTAGTTCGACCAACCATTCATCAATAATCGATTTATAAAACATAGTTAAACCTTAAAGACCATAAAGAATTGAAGTTTAATATGGCCGACATTGGAGGCCAAAAACTTTTAATAATTAGCTCTTCGCCTTGATACATGGCCTGTCCGAACCTCGGCCCATTTCATGCCCCCTCACCTTGAACTAACCGGTTTCGGTGATTTACGACCATTTTAATTTGTTTCAGATCATTGATATAATTTATGCCGGCCATAATATTAGGGAAGCTTCGACGGCTCCGGATACTGTTGTTGTACCACTATGAGATAACTATCTGTGGGAGTAATAGTTATTGAATTATTGCATTAAGCTTCTTACAATAACGAATAGTCGGGTCGTAGTAAGTTTTACTCCCCGTCATTGAAATTTATATAGACATTGAGTCATTTCGTTTTACCTCGAGAAAATGTGTTTAATTACATACTCATTTAGTTTTAAATTTTTCAGTATACGGTATAAGGTTAAAGTGTCTTGCGCTATTGTGGGCTTTTGTGTGGGCATTTTTCCACTATTTTCTCATTCTAGATAGCATACGTCTTTCCTCCTATTCAACATCTTTAAGTTTTGTTACTTATCTTCTATCCGCATGTTTCTTAGTCGGTCCCACTTTCCCTCTTTTTGCTCTTACATTTAGGAGGCATATCCACTCTATTTTGTTTGCCCTTCTATGGTTACTTTTACTATTTCCTTGCAGGCCCATTCTCATTTCGGGAAAGGGTTGTTTTTCATTATTTATTTAGCGATTTTTGCTGTAATTTATGATAGCACTTTTGGTTTTCTTAAAGGCGGTTAGCTTTAGGTTTAAATAATTCATTCAAATTGCTCCGAGTACTACATCACATCGGTAAACTCCTCACCCCGCAATTGTTTAATAACAAATTCGGTGACACGTGTTTCGCTAGCATGAGGCGAGCATTATCACAACCGTAAACCGGGGATGCGATACAGTGTCAGTAAAGAAAGGACGGTAGTCCAAAAGGCGATGTCGGAGGGCAGTACTCCCGCGGGTCTTCCGAAAGGCAAGGGGCCAGAAGGTTTATCCTTCAAGGAGGCGGCTTTCGAGAGGATCGCAGTAGTATGCAACGACTATCCAGCCACCCAGATGGAGCCGGCAAAGCTTCAGGCAGGCCAGGACTCTATTATGGAGGCATATAACAGCATTATGGAGCAAGGGCTTCAAGTCCACTTTAAAAATACACGTATATGCGGAAGAACCGCTCTCAAAGCTGTTAAGTCTAATTAAAGGAATAAAGCTGGAGAACGTACTCTAAGGAGGCATGAGGACCACAATAGATCTGCAAAGTGGAACAGGCATCAATGCCACCTCAAGTAATTTTATCTTATCTTATCTTATATATAAGCGTGCAAAAAGCCTACAAGGAGTTGGTCCAGTTTAATCAAAATTTTACAGAAAATTTAATGCGTCAAAAGCTAATTACATATATCCTCACCCCGCTAAACTTACCTTCTTCATCAATAATTTGCTATGATAACAGAATGCTTCTGAAGGACTGCCGTTATGCTCTCCGTATATGCAAAAATGTAAAGTATCAAAGAAATAGTTTTAATCATCCTAATCATAGTGGAAAGTAAATATCTGACATCTGATTAAATAAATAAGAATAGATGCGGTGACAACTAAGCGACGCCAACGTCTTGGTACTACTTTTCATAGCAAGTAACCTTAAGAACTGAAAGTAGTTAGGCGGGATTTGTTTCCGGATTTATCTTCACTTCCAGTATTACAAGAGACGTCTCCAAAGTAAGTTACAGTGTTTTTTCCTTGATCTGCGCGGTAGGCGGAAAAAGTTCGGGAGTCGCACGGAACATTTTTCTGGGTATAGTGACAGTGAAAACTTTTACGCGACTACCTTTACCGCTGGAGACTCCGCTTGCTTCTACCGCCGATAGCAAAGTTCGTGCTGTTATTCGTTTTTATGGCAAAATCAAAGTACGACAGAAATTCATCACTAGTTGTGCATTGCATATGGTGAAGACGTCAAGATGTCACGACCAATGGTGTCTCGCTGATGTCAGTTTTCCATTGAAGAGAGAACAACGTTACACGATCAACAACGAACCTCTAGGCCCTTTGTTGTTCTTCCTTCAATGAATAATTGAGGCCAGCGAGATACGATTGGCTTTGATACAACGTCTACACCATACACACTGCATAACTCCCGATGAATTTCAATCGCACTTTTATTTTTTGTCGTAAAAAAAAGGAATAAGAGCACGAACTTTGCAATCAACGATGGAAGCAAGTGAAGCAAGTTCTCTGGGACTCCCGCACTTTTGCTGTCTACCGCGCAGATTTAAGAAAACTTACTTCTGCGATATCTCTCGCATTAGGGCGGCACAAGAGTTTACTAAATTTAAGAGAGAAATGCCAGAAACCAGAAGACTAGACAAGAATAATGAATGAAGAACTAGGCACACTATTTAGGTGGATTTGTCAAAATAAATTAAGTACAAATATTCAAGTTAGGTTTGATAAAAGAGTGGATGAGGTGCTGTCATTAAGTAGTGGAAACCGGACTGACGCCCTTACTTCTCCGAATTTTAATGTCGCACCTTGCACGTAAGTAGAGACAAAGACCGGTTTACACTATTTAATTACACGTCAACCATTCTTTTATCAAACCTTATTGATAAGCCTAAGTTTATGTGTATTGAGAGTAGGCATAAACTACAATCTGTAGTAAATGATAACATTAGGATAGTAGTTAATAAGGAAACATTATAATTGGTTAAAGAAATAAAATATTTGGTTATAAATGAAAGTCTAGATTTTAAAAAGAATTTGAATTATGAAACCAATAACAATTCCAAACAAACATGATAGAGTAGCTAAAAACTTATCATTACATATGAAACTGATGCCATATAAATCTTTAATAACGCCACATTTTGAACATTGCTCAATAATATTATTCAATAGGGAGCAAAATCAAATCCAGTAACTGCAGGCACTTCAGAATAAAAGCATGAGAATAATATTAACATATAGTAGGTACCCACATGCTTTTATGTTTGGTGGCCCATCGAATTCTTCCTGTTTACAGCTTTAGGTAATCTTATTGATTTTTGTGAGGTTTTTCCTTCTAAATTTTATTCATTCTATGCATCTGCTCGCTGGATAAATTTTCGGTCATCACACAACGTTCAGGTACCAGTTGAAATTGGATAACACTCTCGCACAATGTCACCATTTTATCGAAATATGTTTGCTTTTATCACAGGTACTACGGATTGGGTCTGGTCTAACTGCTGATATAATTTGATACGACTAGCATGCAAAAAATTTAAAAGTTTTTGTTCCAGCCTAATACTATCAGCACTACTTTGAGGTGTTTATGCAGTACAATACATTATTGCGAAATATAGACCTTTTCCATTATGCAAACTGTCTTAGAGATACATCATCCTAGTTAAAAATCGTTAATTTCTTGGTGATACTGCATATCCTTTTTGCTTTAGAACAATAATTTTAATGATATCCAGAAATAATTTAAGCCCACCTGTCAAAATCCAACTAAAAGCGCTGCTGATAATCGCGTGTGTTCCCAATTGTTGAAATGGTCAATCATTGCCTACAAATACTAGAAGTCAAGAGAGTTCTACAGATCATCCTCAATCTTTTAATTGCGTCTTGATTCAAAGCTTGGGTTTGTAATATAACGCTGAACAAAAGTTTGTTCGAAATAAAATAAATATCTCGTATTTAAAACCTACAAATATGGACGAAACTCCATAAGGAATATTTGTTCAATTAATTCGCTTCATTTTATCAAACCGCAGAGGAGGAAGCCGTAAGAAACAGTTATGGAAATGTCAGTCTGATCTGTGAAAGGCACTGTTGCTTTTCAGACATCCACCGAAATATCACCTATGGAGAAATGTAATCCCACCGGACTGCAAAACAACAGGGAAAATTTGGCTGCGTAGCCGCCACAAACTATGACTCCCCGAGATTACTCAGATTACACAGCCCCACGTCAGAATTCAATCGAGATCCTGCGCGAACCGTATCGCTTATACCGAAAAGGAATAGCCCATCGTTCATGTAACACGCTGCTCTAGATGCTGTTAATTTCGCGGTACAATGATTAAAGACCTTATCATTATTAGCGATAATGCTCTTAATAGCCGCAGATTTTTATTTAGTATCGCCTTCCTAGTTTACCACCTTTGAAATATTACCGCAAGTATTTGTCCAGGAATTTATTAAACCGCTATTTGATTTCTTTTATATTGCAAGTATTATTTATGGCGTTCTTTCCTGTTCCAAGCGACGGACGTGGCTTTCGTTCATTAACAATGATATAAATTAATAACGTTCAATGCTTCATATTCTTAGTGTTCATTTGATCTTAAAATAAAAATCAGCACACATATATATTTAGATGCCACAGATAATAATAATGCAAGTCGTAACAAGACATATTTAGTTTATTATAGAAAATATTAGGTATCACAAAATTCGTATAGATGCTCTGCTTTTATGGTCAAAGTTGGTAGATTAAGCTATGCATACCATCCGAGTTGAGGGAGACACTCGAAGTAAATACATTTAATTCTTTAGCTTCATAAAATTACTCCATCAAATATATGTATTGTAGGATTGAATAGGTTTTATAAGCAACATTCTCAAAAACGCGTGAGGGGTGCATTGTTTGGGTTTACTAAAAAGACTTGACGTAATTACCAGTCACTACGGGTTTTGTTGAAATCGATTACTATCACATCGCGATGTCTCCATGTAAGATAAATTGCCGTTTTCTTTACTCGTTTACAATCCCTTATTCCAAATCATTCCATTTGTATTGATTCAACTTGATTTTTAATTTTTTCCAAAACTTAAAATCTATTTATACAAAGGAGAAGCACATTTCGCCTAGAACAAGGACAAAGATATAATGATATTTTCACAATGCATATTTCTTACTTACTTTCTCTGGCTCATGCATGTACGAATATTTGTGCATTCTAAAACAGCATTACTATGAAATAACAAGATATATAGTGAACTATCAGTGCGGGACCGTGAATGTAACAAGACAGGCTTTCGCATTCCACAGTTTGCGAGGGTACAGAGAAATGTCACTCAAGATTTACAATTATATGCTGCAGGAGGTAAGTCCCTACAACAAAATTTAAACGAGTATTAGAAACTCGTTTGATTAATTTCCGCCTTTATGTAAAAAAGTTGTTTAATATGCCTATCACTTATGACTTTAACTATTTATTTTGTGATACTTTTATTTGCCTTAGTTCATATTAATCGTAAATATAGCAATCATATGTATATGATGTCGTGCAATGTGTGACATGTTCCATGCGAAACCAAAATTGAATATAAGAGCTGTCTATCTACCTACATGTATATGTATGGGTAGCACTAATATTGCTTATTAAATGCAATAAACCATTATTTGCTACAAGAAAAATCGAAGGTGATGATAATAGTAATAATGCACTTTATTGTCCAACAGTAAACCATTTATAGGAGAATATAAGCCAGGATTTAATAAACATAGTAAACTGTTTTAGAGAACCAAAATCTTAATAATATAAAGTCTAGATGACTCTCCACGTAACGATCTAATCAAATTAGATACGTTAATGGAAAACCATCAGGTAACTGTGTAAAACATCGATCTTGAAGGATAACTAACTCAACAAGCCGCGATGTATGCGATCCAATGGTGAACAGTGGCAAGCATAGATAAAGTGCCAAAGGAAAGATGCATATTCAAGTTTGGTTAAAACGTAAGCAAAGTATGATGTTTTTAATAATTGAAGGTTATGAAATTATGAATCCAAGAGATTTACAAACAGATGATGGCATAATGGCTTTTGCAATGAATACTCGAAGATCTTTCTACAGTCGCGATATGGTCTATCAATGATATACATGATATTGCATTGCTTCCATAGCCTCTGCAGATGCTGAAAACCGAATTCTATAAATTTCATCTTTGCAAACAAAGAAAAAGCAATCAGCAGCATGACTTAGATCAGGACAATGCGTTATTAATTTGTCCTTTTGTCGTTAGAGTAATTGCTAGTTTGTACTTTTGTTTGAGATGATGCATCGTCATCGTGAACGATAATCCGATGCTTTAGTTACTCTGATTCCAAGCAAATAATTGTGAGTCTATTGGCTTTGACCGTTCGACTATTCTCTAAAGCGAGAATAGCAACATGACCAGTAACATCGCAGAAAGGGACAATGGTTTGGTACAGCTCTTGGCGAAAACGTTTTCCATTCTCCATTTGACACGACGCATACTTTGAGCTGCAACCAAATTGTGTGGCTAATTGTTTCTTAAAAATCATCATTTTATATCAATGGCAATAATTAATTCCATTTTTCGATAAATCACACGATCTCAGTTGACCGTCTTACGTGCAACATCGATGTTGTATGAGATAACACTAGTTAGTGGACAATATTCAGGAAATTGACAACTGATACTATTAAGGCCAAGTATGAATTTAAAAATTTAAATTTAAATTGTATTTTTTAGATAGTGCTTGATGAGAGAAGAACGATCCACATATCCGAGAAAATAGTTGCTTATGTTAAAATGTAAATATGTTTGAAATGCAAGGTATACGAATTGAATATTTATATAACAGCACAACAGGCCTTGAAGGCCCATCGGTTGTTCGGAGCCACCAATGCGTATACATAGGAATACCGTACCGTTCCTAGTCAATAATAATCCGCCGTACATATTTCCAGGTTGCACACCCTCGTTTCCAAGTTCCAATAAAGTAACGAATGTTTTGCTAAGCGGGCTAGACATTTTCTCATAGTTATCAGTATTTCAACGACAGTGTACATATATTCAGAATCCAAACGTTAATATAATCATCTCTGTATGATCTATATACAAAGAACGTTGCATTTATCCAAAGGCTAGAATCCCTTTCCGATTTGTGTACAATACATGTATACGTAGGTATGTCTACATTTCCTAATTTGTAATTGATCCTAGCGTAATTCATACTATTCCCTAGATGCATGGTAAATTATACTATTGCTACAGATTGAGCCAATAAAATTAACTAAACCAGACGTGTTTATTGATTTCAGCTACTGATAGATTATGTGTATAAACCAATGCACTTTATGTGGATGATGGAGCTGTTGATTTCTGCATGAAATAGGAATATGTACTTACGCAAGCTATTACGAGCATTCCGTGCACGTAATGCATTAGCTGCTCTTTGCGTATAGACCTCTGTGTAAATGTCCATAGTGTGGGTGCGAATACAAAATAGAGGAGGAGTGGACATCTGTGAGGTCCATCAGGTATGTATATTTGTGGATAATTCGCTTAGAGTGAGAAACCAATTTATAAAAACGCCAAGTTGTTAGTTATTCAATTTGCCATGACTTTTGTGTAAAGTTACTACAAAAATTTAAAATATGTAGATATTGGAGACATTAATGATAGGTCAATTTGTGCTTATTCTTGATAGATAGATCTTGTTACGATTGAAATTATTTGAAGTACCTTAATATCACAAACACTCGTTTGAAAAACTAGTAATTATTTTCATTCAGAAGCTATAATACCAGTAATACCAGTATTGCTAATTCAACAGTGCTTTTCATTTTTCAATGATAAAGAATCACCAGGCGTCATAAATAAAATGTTCTTCAATTTCTATGAGGATATATTTGACATTTACCAATTCATTACAACCTCTTCAAAGATGTGTTCAATATATGATCATTCACGTAATTTTTTTTATTAGTGGTGCTATTGCAGTAAGTGTCTCATTAATTACTCAAAGTGGAGGAAATAAATCAGTTTTCCTTGGCCACACCTTTATTGAAAAAATTCAAGTATTCTACATATTTAGACAACTAAGTTGTCACCCCCAGTGGAATTACAGGAATTAAATGCCGCCTATAAACCAAGCTAACACGCCATGAACACCGTACGACGATTCAAAATCACCGTGTATTAGACACCCACACGCGTGTAAGCCCAACCTGATTACTATTGACAGTATAAAATACTTGTGCGGTGTTCATTTCTATCGTGTTCGTGGCGGGTTAGTTGCGAGCATGTGCAACATGTAATTGTCTTCAAGTTTCTACTGAGGATCATGACTTGACTCGAAATATGCATTTAGAGTTTTCCGATAAATGTATGATAAGGAAAAATGTATCTATATAATCCGTGTTCCAAAATACCGATCCCCCAATTATCTCTATATCATACAATGTTAGTAAAGACGCTATTGTCACTGCGTACTTTTGGGTCCTCTCTGAAAAGGAATATATTTGTTGATATTGATGGTGACTAATATCCACATTACTCAGGCAAACCACAAAGGTAGCGTAACCTAGTAAGATGTTGATTAATTTAAGAATCACAGAAATCGAAACAGCGTATTCTTCTCTTCTTTCTAATTTATTTAATGGATATATTTGGATAAATATTCGTGTTGTTTATTTCCTAAAGTGTCAGCCTCAATTAGCATTTGTTTCAGATTTTGCTACAGGTAGCGAGTTTTGCTTACACTTGCCTTACTTTTAATGTAGTGATTAGCACTCCTTGGGCAACCTACTTAGAATCCCTAATTAATCACCCTTCCACCTGAAAATCCCAGCTTATTAAAAAGGCGTTTGGAGTCTGGAGTCCAAGTAATCGTTAGTACTTATAAGATATAATTTCTTTTCAAAGTTGAGATAACGCATCTACATTTTTCTTTTAATTTACTTATAATCCCATAAAAACTAATGAAGGTGATTGCAAGGAGTGTGGTGTAATTTACAGACAGAATATCACATCGGTAAACTTCTCACCACACAATTGTTTTTAATAAAATCGGTGACACGTGTTTCGCTAGCTCGAGACAAGCCATGTGAGAAATTTCTATCATTAAAAATTGTAAAACGCATTTTGACTCCACTTTTTACTGTGACCATGTGTGTGCATAGACAAATATTTTCCCGTTGGGCGACGGTTAGGACGCCTTTCACCCCCGTAAATGCTCTTTTTCTTACATACTATGTCAAGTGAACAGTCAAGGGAAGAAATACCTGCTAAACCGGAAGTTTGAACGTTAAAGATTTACAAGTACCATTGTGTGAATAAATTGGTTAATGGCCGAAGAAATTAAGCTATAGTTAAAATGATAGTTGCTCTTCTGTGAGCAATATTACTTAATTACTTTATTTGATCATAATAATCGGAATAAACTAGATTGAATCGGTCCCGCGTCCCGATTTAGAAGATTTATATTTTTGTGTGTATACATAGCTTCATATGCATCGAGTTCTCGCGGTGAATCTACCTGTCTTATCAACTTTAAATTTTCCATTTTTATTTCGTGCCCCGTATCGTGCATATGTTTCGCGATACTTGACGAGTCTATCCTGCCGTAGCGATAATGTGCCACATGTTCTTTAAATCGAGTACCTATTGCGCGTTTCGACTGTCCTATATATGCTTTATCGCATTCACTACAGTCAATTTTATAGATACCCGACTGTTGCTCCGGAACTGTTTTATCTG
The DNA here is from genome assembly GCA_038088585.1 of Chrysina gloriosa. Lineage (NCBI taxonomy): Eukaryota > Metazoa > Arthropoda > Insecta > Coleoptera > Scarabaeidae > Chrysina > Chrysina gloriosa. The sequence goes on along the minus strand of CM076088.1, from coordinate 31,655,938 downwards.
TCGGATTACCTCATAGATTCTTTAAGGTGTTTTTAGGTGTCGAGCACACCCTCATATTTTGTTTCTCTAGGCTGTATCGAACCCGATCATACCGAGAATGTACTGTTTGGATAAGAAAACAAATACATAGCCTGTAATAGGGTCGTTGTTTCACAAGACCTGCTATCCTATTTCAAGGAAGACCTCCCAAAGCTCAGTGACTGATTTGCAAAATACTTTGAGAAAGACGCTGACGAGTAGTTTGCATGGATCCAAGAGTCTAATTGAAGTCTCTTGAAACGACCGCCTGGAAACAAAATTTGCCCCATCCGAAGTCCTGGATATCAATCAAAAATATATATCCAATTCTGAGTTCAAAAGCTTCCAGGATCCAAACTCTTTTGCAACAACCTATTTATGCGAAGCAGGTGAGAGTGGCAGTGTCAAACCCTATTCTGCGTTTTGAAAAAATGTATGCTGATTGGCAAGCTCATCCGTCACATTACCTCACTTGTCGTTGATGGTTTTCACTATCTAATTCATATCTTTTTGTATTTTCATATTTTAGTTCGATGGTTCTTGTGGTTAAGTTTTAATAAGTGTGAGCTTCACATTGCAAGCTTTATCTTAGGTCTTGCTTTCACTTTTGTGCCCGATTTATGTCATTGTACACATATTTTAATATGGCGGTCAAGACAAAATACTAAACTTGTTAGTGCGCCGCGGACTGACAAAGTTTAAGAACCCCTGGTCAAGACCGTAAAGATACTCCTTTTAATTTGCTTGATATACATTACAAGATAACTTCCCTCCAAAACAATATAATTAAACGCTCTGAAATATATACTGTTAAGCTCCATTGCCCTTCTATCATTGACCAATAAGAAAGTGGCTAAGAATATGCAAGGCATAAGTACTTAGGTCACGATTTATATATACATTTACTTTACGATTACACGGGTATCATTAAAATGAAAACATATCCTTAGAGCTCTCAAAATTCTTGTGAACGAAATATGATATATTTATATCTGCGTGCGCTATGGGTTTTCTACATTCGCAGTAAACCATTGCGTGGCCCCCTTTTAAAGCTGTACATTTTGCATGATTAAACTTGCTTCCTTGCTTGAAACAACCTTTCAATTTAGCCATAACCATGATGCCAACCAAGATCTAAACCACTTTAATTCCTCCTGGTAGGACTATCATTAGAAATTCGGCTAAAAATAAAAATTAATAAAGAACTCAAGAAATACCTATCACAAAGAAAAACTAAAACGGTTGGTATCTTAACTGAATTGAAGATTCAGATGTGTGGGTGTTTCCTAAGAAGGAACACAATATCATGCACGTATTGAACTTCCGGTCTATCTATTTCGCAATAATTTTCAAAACTACAAATACATATTTCGATCATCAAATGAGCATCCAATGGAAAGAAAGCGCCATTGTTGAACTTCTGATAACAACGCACGTACCATCATCTTACTATCCACCCTGAAATCGCTCGTAGAAAGTACTTATAGGGTTATTGAAATATCTCATGTCCGCATACTGCGTTCAATTGTCTACTTAACACAAAAACTTCGTAATATCTGAAATATTGTTTCAAGTAGTCGTCTCATTCACATTGCTTCTACTTCTGATTTTTTTTTCTGTAATTCTAATAATACTTTTTGGAAGTCATCCGTCAGTAATCTTTTTCCAACATTAATAGAAGTAGATTCGGTACAGCGCCCAAAGGCAATATGTTTGTCGGCAAAATTTGGATTAATATAAATTTGTTTTCATTTTAAGCAGTTGACCGTATTCTACTGAAATTAATCATTTCAGTAACTTACCTACCAACCAATCAGTAATTGAAGTAATTTCTTGTTGATCTATTATTTCATAACTGTAGTATTGAAGAAATTTCAGTATTGACTGTGAGACAGTGAGGTGTGTTCCTTCAAGAGCATTGTTGGCCAAAGTTAACAAGTGACGGTTTCTTCTCTTCCTGCTTTTCATCACATAGCATACCTACATACATTAGGGTTTTTCAAGATCGATGTGGTCAGTAACAGAGTGAATTACGTTATTTCGGTTCTAAACTACTAGCATTCGTACGTGTGTTCACACACTTTACAGAAGCAAACCAGGTATTCAAACCAGAGATAATAGTCGAGAATAGAAACTATAATATGAGGGGTGGGAAACAAGTATTTGTGCCCCCTATGAAAATAAGGTGGAAATGAATCAAAAAAGGCGGACATTTAAATTGTTATTTATAATCATATATACTTATATCTATTTTAAATTTATTCTAAATATATTCATTTAAACCATCTTATTTTTCAAAGGAATTTTACATATCATGAAGCTATTTAGGAAAATTGATAAAAATGTTGAATGAATGATTATAAGATGAAAGTAGCTTCTACTTAGGACGTTAATCTTACCACACCGATTATGAAAAATTCAAAATATTATTATATATGGTGGTCAAAATACCACCAGTGTAAAAAAGGCAAAGGAGGGAGAACCCCGGGTTAGTGATTGAAATACGTATTTTCGGTTTCCCAAAATCGATGTGGTAACTATATAACTTATGTAAATGTCACGTTTTCCAATCTAAATTCTTTTTAAGAAATAAATAAAAATGCATGCTATTAACTATGTATATAGGTATGTATATATCTAATACTAATACCCATTTTAATTTACTGCATATTTTGTTATATTACTTGGATAACTGAAAATGTTAGGCTTAGTTATCAGCCTCTATTTCCTGGTATTTACTCGAGCATTCATAGATCAATTACAAATTCAATATAGTTAACAGAATATATTTTATCTCTTCTAGTTGATAAGGCAAATATTTCTAAAAGCGAATTGTATCCTTTATCACTTTTTCTATTTACTGCAAGTGCTAACTAATCTTTAAAACCAAATCGTCGTTCTCTGGGCTTTTCGTCAAATTTTAACATAATAATTGGATTTGTTTCACCTTGACTTTCAAAAAACGTTAAAGAAGTTGTTCTTTCTGAAAATTATAATCTAGTTCCTTTCTCAAAGAATTCTTTAAATGTAACATTTCCGGGTACATTTTCTTTTCTCTAGGTGTTAGACTCTTTATTCTACTCACATTAATCCGTTTCAAAGTACTTTCATCTTAAAGAAATCGAACTTTAGGTATAAATCAAAAAAAGAAATGCTGTAGTAAGTATGTATTAGTGAATGTAATGAGTAGATAAAGGTTTGCCGTTGGAATGCTGCGTTTTTGACGGTACTACTGCTAGCCAATCTACCTCCAGTAGTAATCGATGGAGTCAACTGCAAGTTACTTGTAGTGTTAGACGAGAACGCCACTGCCAACACGTGTAGTTTTGTAGCGGAGGGCAAAAACCGTAACCGCTTAATTATAATAATAGACAAATTGCATGATTTTATGCTTATCTTCAAAAGACAAAGGTGCATCTATATTAAGCACCAGTATTAATTATAAAGGGATAAAGAAATAAGTATGAAGTGCTATTCTCAAATGAAACACAATTCATTAGTTCTTTATGTCCGGTTTTTCGCTGTCTATGTCGGTTTAAACCAAAGTTCAGGTTCAGGTTCAAGTTCAGTGTTTAAGTGGTTTTTCAGTTAAACCTAGAATTTAATGGCATTGTATGGATTGGACTTACTACTAGTATACTTAATATTTCCTACACTACTGGACTTAATATTTCCGGTGCCAGATGGATCGGGTAACCGCGGAAAAGTATGTATGTATGCTGGATTCTTCCTATGCGTGGAAGCAAGTTTAATTAAGAAGCTGCACAGCATTATAATGATCTTCCAATTTATTTTAAGCTTTATTTAACTAAACAAACTGTAATTGCTATATACCTGTAGTATCTCCTGGTAAGAAGAGTTTTAGGAATATGTTAAGGTTCAATTTACGCAAGCGAGTATTCATACTGACATGTTCATTTAAAAAATACTTATTACAAATTTTATGTTTCGTATATATTCATTAGAAATAAAACATTTATTATTCGATTTTGAATCATTTCTAGCCATTTCCTAAATTTACTCATATTTTTCACTGAACGTGGAGTATAGTGCATTACATTAGATAAATTTGCTCATCTAGGTACACAGCACCTCATCTTAATCTCTAAAATCACAATTCTATTGTGTTATGTAAATCGAAATGTTTGGATGCATTATATGAACCATGCGAAAAAGCACTTTATGTGTATGGAAATGTAGTCAAAATATCTAAATTTAAATTGCCTTTCACTTACTTTTCCTCGCCAAACACCAAAACTCTAAGAGGCAAACACATCAATAATTGGTATAAACTCAAAAGTTCAATTACAGAAATGGTGATAAATTCAAATTAACAACAACAAATGTAACAAATTAAAGAATAAACAGAGAAGAAGTGATTTATACTTATCGAAACTGATAGAAATTGATGAAAATTGATAGAAACTGTACGCACAGAATCATTCAGAAATAAAGGAGGAGAAACTGCGATGTCAGTAGTGGGGCGGGGGTAATTATTTGCGTGCTAGGGACGCTCATCCGCTCTTTACCATAATAAGCTGTAATTATTTTCGTAGTTGCTTGACAGACAATAAAAGTTACTAGGCCATGATTCAAATTAAAGTAAATATGAATCAAACGTAACGCTGTAAGTAAATACGTGTACTACTTTGCTTTGTGAAGTCATTACACTGGATTAAAAATGTCATGAGTAGTAACTTGTCATAATGTAGGTGTTTAATCTTGATGCGAAGGAAAAATCATGTACTACATATGCAAATCGAGCTTTGCGTTTCTAAAATTGAGTTTAAAACCATCGTCTTCTCCGGTATAAACGTAAATAGAAAAACAACAGATAAGAAATAAAACAGTTCCGCAATATAAGCAGAATAAATATTCGGTCAGCTCTGAGTAGGAAGAAAAGGAATTCCTGTTTACGCTAAGGTGAATAGGGTGGTCGGCTGGCGGTACTGCTATCTCGAGCAGATAGCGTTGGCATTGGTACCTTTGCATGGCTAGCCGGCGGCGTCGTCGGTTTATTTTCCGTTGCGTTGGGTGAGTATTTTTGTTGAAATGGAAAAGGTCAGGTGTAAATCTAGTAGGCAGGAAGGGACGGCCACAATAATTTGCTTGTACTGACTGTGACTGATGAGCCTTTCTCTACCGAAACTTCTCTTTACTTCCGTCTTCTCCCGCGAGATTCAGCTTCCAGATTAGAAAATGCGGATTTAGGAAATACCTGGGGAACTAGGTCCGACATTATTGCATACGGTTATTTTGTCGGACCTTGGTTGTAAAGTGTCGGCATTGGATTCAGTATTTATTCCTGTCAAAGAACTAAAGGTACAGATTTATATAGTTGTAGGATAAAGATTGAGAGCAAATCAATTGGAATTGAAGATCATTACTGACACCGGCGACCGACTCCGTTTAAACTTTAGCAGTAGTATACAAAAGTTCTTTAAAAATTGTAAATAAAGCACACATTTTGGGAGAACGCTAGAAACCTATTAATTGAAATATATCCTAGAGACTATGCAATTTATGAATATCCACCACGACTACGTTGGCAGACATCGATTCTTTTGACAAAGTTTTCAATCAGATTTCTGCATAAGGGTGGCTTAATTTCATGAATTACGCTCTCGATGTTGACTTTGAGTTCTGCAATTGTTGTTGGATTATCCTTATAAATTTCGTCTTTTACGTAGCCCCAGAAGAAATAATCTAACGTTGTTAGATCACATGATTTTGATGAGCAATTAACATCACCTTCAAGCGAAATCAAACGTCCATCAAATTTAGTTTTCAATAAATCGATTGTTTCTTTACCTGTGTGGCAAGTTGCGCCGTCCTGTTGTAACCACAAGTCGCCGACAAATATATCATCCAAAATAGGCCCTAAAAAGTTGGCTGTCATATCTCTATAGCGCATTTTACTCACAGTAATGGCAGCACCAGCTTCATGTGGATCGGTCTCAACACTATCGCTCATAACAGCAATATTTTCTTACGAACGACCGGTACGAGTAAGTTCTAGTGTTGCTACGTTGTGTACTGGACCACAGTTTACTATAGATCTCCAACTAAGTAGAGCAACGTTTGTCAAATGGCACGACAATTGCCCGAATTCGCTAAAAATCGTACCACAATCGTACTTACTGCTATTAATACGTTGGCGTCGGTATACGTTGTTTTTGATCTTCTAATTGGTTATTCCACCATTTCCACCGTCCTGTACCGTTTTCGCCGTCGAAATGAGGGACAAATGTATTCTGTATGGGAAGAGCTTCATGGGGGTTGCAAAGATGGGCTACTTTCCGAGGAGGTACATATTGATTTGTATACATACCCTTAAACGAAAGAAATAGGTCTAAAATTAGGTTCTTCATAGAATTCTAGATTGGAAAGTTTACAAGACAACAATAAAAATAGAAGATATAGTTCATGAAAATAAATATATTGATGAATATAATTGAATCACCGAAGTATTTAAAAATTATTTTTTGGTCTTATACTGTTTTTCCACTCACCCATTTAATTGTCAATTTAGGAGTTATACGTAATAATTATGAAATATGTTTTTAAGGCAAGAATATGATTTGGTGGACTGCATTTTAAAATTGAAAAGAAGTTCCATCGTATTGCAGTACCTAAACTCGTTCAAGAAGGAAAGAAGATTCTGGATCCAGAGAGGTAAGCATTCACTTATTATTATTAGCAGTACATTCCGTTCCACATATATTTTCCTCTATAGTCCGACTTTTTCGGTCAATAAAATTATTGAACACAATAGAATTACTACCTATGAATAATACTACTATCTATAATTCTTTAATTTTTCAATTTTCAGGAGAGTTACCACAACAAGCGCTGGGGACTGCTGCTTTCATCCACGACATCGACGAGCTATTGGATAGTTTTAATGGAAGTGCCCGAATACCACCAGACGGGAAACCAGTCTGCTGCTGGGTTATCCGAAGTTATAAACATGGTGACATTTGGAACACAACCATTTCCAAAGTCGACGTGTGGAATTGTGTACACGGCAAAAGGCAGACCGGTTGAAAACTCATAAATTGGATGGATGCACTCCATTAAAACTACTACTTTGATATGGCAAAACGTGAAGAATGGCGGAATAACAAGTATCCGACCCCAACTTTCAACCAGTATACGCCTAAAAATTTATTTGGTGCACAGCGTCTCGGTTGTAGCTGTATTTATAACTCAACAGTACCACAGTTTGTTACTTCTTTAAAGACTCAAGTCATTAATGGTCTCATGGATCTAAGGTTGCCAGAAACCAATTGTGAGCAAGATGGTGAGGGTCTTTCAAGTCATTTACAAACTGTTCTCAACGAGGTTGAAGTGACCGGGAAAAGTAATCTGGTAAATGACGATGAAACCCATAATACATACGACTAGGACGTAAGTTACTATATTGCCGAGGAAATACATGAAGTTGTTTCTTCTGGCAATATAAAAATGTTATCAGTTGCTTATGTTAGGGGTTTTATTGCTGATATTAATTACGATACATGTTTACGTGCTTTAACTTCTGATTGTTCATTATTACCTAGTCAATTTCTTTCACTCAGAGAGTTCTCTGAGAAGCAAAATAAATAAACTTATCCTTCGGAGAAGTAAGTTATGTCTGTTGATCATGGAAATACATTGTTAGAACGTAAATTGCAAAATTTGCAAGAAGGAAACGTTCAGGAGGAAGCTATATTGTTTTGAGCGTTTAATTATTTTATTCCTGTAGTTATTATATCTTTGTTTTAGTTCATATTCACCCATTTTTACGTAAAACGCTGCTGTAATTAATTTTTCTTTTCTTTTATATTGTTTTTAGCATTTAATTATTTGATTCCTCTACTTAGTAGACATTTCATTCAATATTCACTCATTATTTAATGTAAAATTTTACTGTAACTAATTTTTGTTTTCCTTTATAATATACATTGCCTTTTCAAACTTTTGGTTTTATCATGTACCTATTATACCTACATATATCGTCGATTTGAAGGTAAGACTGTGGTGCTCACCAAGTCGACTCAAATTTTTGATTGACGATTATAACGACCGATTTTACGAAATCTGTTCTTTACAGATCGACCATTTTCATGATGGATTTCAATTATTTTTATGTAATTTTCGAGAAGAATTGATTTAATTTTATTAAATTGTAGACCTTCTACTGTAAACATAATAACAAATTGAACGGCGTACCCGTCATCTTAACCAAATACCAACCTATCGAAAAAAGTCTTATTGAATAGACCTTTACATACGCACATATAAATCGACGTCTCACGAAAACAACCCAATTTGGAGAATGAATGTAACGATTCCCGGATTAGAAGCATGAAAAGAGATGTGAATATAACAGCCAATTTAGTATTTACAGTCCAATGACTTTCAGCCCTGCGCACAAATTAAGCGAGGTAAGCTATCCTTTATGCACAAAATATGGACACGCTTGTGTAATTTATGTATATGTTAAAGGAGAGACGTCGTCAGTCAAAGAAAAATATTTACATGCTGAAACAAAGAAAAAGAAATACAAAAAATTTCAACGGCATTGGATGTGAGTGACACTCAAGCAGGTGTTCTAGGCCGCTTCAATGTTTCATTTTTACACAACCTCAATTCTACAGACCCGAAAGGGAAAAGAACGAAAATGATGATGAAGACAACGAAAAATTCAGACAGTTCGTTTCCTTTTGCAGCTTTTCAAGTGCAAATATTTTTGTGATAAATCATGTCTCTACGGAATACGAAAACGTATAAAGGGCGGAAGTTCTACAAGTACACAGTTAAATTAATAACCTCAAATAAAATGTAACCGCTGTGAATGATGGCCTCCTGTGTATTTTTCAGGACTTTCTTCGTTTAAAAGTAACGCTCAAACTTACTCTTTAATTAGTATACGACTAAATTGAGTATTTAATTCAATTTTGTTTAAATTTTTGATGAGCGTTCTACCTAAACACAAAATGAAACTACAAAAATTTGAACTGCGTGCATTCTCATGTATAGAGATGAGTTCAGTTTAACTTCTTATTAAAATTGTGAGATCTAATAAAATGTATAAAATAGGTTTCGCTAGAGATCAGTCGGTTGTTATCCACTGCAAAAATATGCTTTCAGTTCTCTATCAGTTCAACTATCTTTGTGTTCGATAAAGAGTAAATAACCGCATAGAATATACTAGGTTGTTTTGTGTTTGCTGATTTACATATAAACTTATTTTTAGGAAGATGCACTTTATAAATAGTGATACAGGAAGAATTTCGAAATAGTATACGCAAATGCGTAACACTCACCGCCGCTCCTTCTCATTTAGAAATTTATTAAGAACCACACACTACACACCACGGGAAACTTTTTAAATTGTATAAAAAAAAACAGCGACATACCGGTCTACAAACTGTGCACTATAACATATGGAGCTCCAGCCAGGACTGGCAATTAAAATGATCTTGTTGCATTGTGTCAAGCTAATGATGACTTTCCATCGTTCCTTTCATTCCATGACATTATTTATCAGCAAATTATATGTTCAAACACGACAAATATGATGGACGTTATGAACATATGAAAGTAATGAGTACAGCCGTCGATCATAAAGATATACACAAAACAACCTGGATATCACCTGACGGTAAGACGAGGAATCAGATGACCATATGATTATGGAGAGAAAACATGCGAAAACTATATAGCTGTAGTAGTAAAAATGAGGCAACAACTCCCCAAACAAAAAAGACGAAACAGAAAGACGGAAGAAGTTTAACGTTGATGAATTACAGCATATAATAGCCAGAGGAAGTGTTAAAGAGGAGCTATCAAATATGTTAGAAAAGAACCCAGAATTAGGAAACACATAAGAAGAGTGGACCAGATGCAAAGAAATAATTACACAGGCAATAGAAAAATTTCTAGCACAAAGAAATAGGAAACATAAAGAGGAGTGGTTCCATGAGGAATGTAGAAACGCCTTAAAACAAGGAAGTAAAACAACGATGAAAATGCTGAATGTAAATACATCAGAAAAAAAGTAATTTTCAAGAAACGAGCAAAGCAGTTGAATGGTCATATCAACAAGGATTCACGGAAATAACACACTATGTAAGGGCAAAAGACGGCTGGTCAATAGATACAAGAGACATAAAACTGAATCGATGGGCGCAGTACAAATGATTAGCTGCCTGATGGGCAAAAGGTAAGTAGGAAATGCAACAAAACTGAGAGGAACCAAATATAAAAGGGGAATTCCAAACGCAGATAATAGTACCATAGTGAAGTAAATAGTACGGTACCAAAGGAGGAAGAAATAATAGAAATAATTGGGGAACTAGAAAAACTAAAAATAAAACCCCTAGCGAAAATGAAATTTCCGCAGAAATGCTGCAAGAAGGTTGGGGAATTGTTCAACAGCAAATTGCACAGCTAGTGAGAAGGATATCGCAAGAAAAGGAGATTCCCAAGTCATGAAGTATGGTCGTTGTATGCCCTGTACATAAGAAGGGCGATAAAACAGATTGTGATCATTACCGGGACATTGCACTATTAGATGGAATATATAAGATAACTTCAACCATAAAAAAAGCCAGGTTATATAAAGTGCAAGAGAAGGAGTTAGGTGAATACCAGATGGTTTTAAAACAGGACGATCGACAATATTGACTGAATTTTTGTAATAAACCAAGTACTACATAATACATATGAACAGAATTTGGGGTTTCATATATTATTTATTGACTTCAAAACGCTATACGATTCCACACCAAGAAATAAATTACAAATAGTTCTGTAAAATCTGAGCGTACTCGAAAAACTGATTAAGTTAGTCAAAATAACGTTGAAGCATACCACCAACAAAGCAATTATAGAAGGAAGGTTCTGAAAAGAATTTAAAGCGGGGAGAGGGCTGAGACAGGAAGATCTTCTGTCGACGACTTTATTTGATCTGACCTTGGAAATAATAAGCAGAAGGAGCGGATTACAGAAAAATAGTCTTATACATAATAATAGGCAACAATGCATAGCTTACGCTGAGGACAAAGCGCTGATGGCAAGAAGTAGAAAAGAGTTAAAGAAAATTAAAGAAGATTACCCATTAACGAAGGTAGAACAAAGTATATGGAAGCGAAATTAAAGTCTATGTAAGGCTCAGAGCGAATCAGATTGAAAACAGCAAACAAGAATCTAGTTTCGAGAAGGTGACACAATTCAAGTATTTGAGAGTGCTATTAACAAAGACCTGCCAAGAAGAGACTGACATAAATAAAACATTAGCTAGACATTTAAGGGCTGTAGGAACGCTTGCAAGTTTAATAAAATCTAAAGACCTATCCAGAAAAGCAAAAATGTGCATATATGACACAATAGCCAGACCGACAGTCTATATGGATACGAAACATGGATTCTCAACAAGCAACAAGAAATAAAAATTGATGTATGGAAGAGGAATATTCTACGGAAAGTATTCGGAAGAGTACACAATGAGATGGAAAAGGAGGACAAACAAAGGAATTAAAGACCCGTATAGAAGACCAAAAATATGGCAGACCTTAAAAATACAAAGATTGAAATGGCTGAGACATATTGCAAGGATGGGAAAGGATAGACATGTTAAAAGGGTACTCGTCATTGGAGATGGAAGGAAAAAGCGAAGAGGAAGGCGTAAAAGAAAATGGCTATCAGCTGCAAAGTAAGATCTGGCACAAGTAGGCGTCGGGGAGTGTCAGATACAGAATGCAAAAAGAAAGAAATCATAAGGAGATTTGAAGCCAGCGGTCTACAAGACCTGTAGCGCTGCTATTAATCATATATACATATATGATTATTACTATGAAAATTGTAAACCTAACCCTCTATTGGCACACCACTTTATTTCTATAATCTCTTTTCTAGATGAAGGAGATAATTGCTCCTGTATCGTTAAAAACAAACAATGGATCAGTGATTTACCTTTCTGAACAGATTTGACACGTCTGCTATAGCGCTATAAATGCTTTTAAAAGTAAATTGCAGCTACTGATTAATCAACTAAATAGAACTTATTTGAAATAATTTCCGGCTTTGAAAGCAAGGGCGAGTCCTCCGTTACATTATAGTATTTACGAGGCAGAAGTAAGATATATTCTGTCAATTTAGAAGACGTTCTCCGATTTTAACAAATTGATAAATATTGTAACTTTTGTGACTTATCCGTTTCCTTGTAGAAATATGCATTTCCAAGCCATTCAATGTGTTTTTGCTGTAAAAAGTTTGGTTGCTATTCATGGAATATATGTATATTTGAAAATCTGTACAATGCTGGTTCATACAGAGAGAATAGAATATTTGAGCCACAAAATCCGCAACAAATTAGAGTAAATTACATTGAACTGATTTGCATTTGTTTTGATGTTGATTGCATTTTGTTCCTTGTTTATATGTATCATTTCTAAAACTAATCTATTCTTATATTTTTGTTCTTTACCTAAATTTCTATATTGTCATAATCAAAAATATGTCCAAAATCCTAACATGTACTACCAGCGCACAAGACCGTTTTCCCACTCTAAAATCACGTTTATGTTGAGTTATTCTTTGTTTCAACAGTTGTGATGGCACCTATGTATCTACCCTCACAGTTTGCACAAGGTATTTTATATATAACATTACTTGGATTTAATGTTGGGGTTCTGTCGTTAATTTTGGTAAATATATTACCTGAAGTTATTGGATTATACTTGGCTATGGCTATGTTGGGATATGGTTTAAAATATTTTAATATTTGGTCTGTCAGATTTCTTATGTAGGGGATCGTTTTGTAAAACTCTATCGTTATTAGGAGTATATTCTACGGCACCATCAAAGTAGTTGGAATAATAGGTTAGTTTATTTAAAATATGTCTAGGATATCAATTGTTCCTAAATATATTATATAATTGCTTTAGACTATCTTGACACAAATATCACATTGGTAAACTCCTCACCACACAATTGTTTATAATAAAATCGGTGACACGTGTTTCGCTAGCTCCAGGCAAGCATCTTCAACAACCGTATAAACCGTATAGACGAAGTTCAGTTTATACGATTGTTGAAAATGGTTGCCTCAAGCTAGCGAAACACGTGTCACCAATTTTATTATAAACAATTGTGTGGTAAGGAGTTTACCGATGTGATATTTGTCTCAGTAAATTACACCACAGTCCTTGCAATCACCTTTATTAGACTATCTTGTAAAAGAATGCTGTCACTGATGTGAAATATTCTATTTTTCATAGCTATGATTGTGTGGTATTTTTGTGTGAGAGGAGACTAAAGTGTTATCGATGTACAAGTAAGTAGACAACTTTACTTTGCTCTCCTTTGCTTTGCCTTCAACGATGTTACGAAGGATGAAGTTTTATTTCAGTAGCTTGCTCTTCGCATTTAGCCAACATAATTGCTAAACTTTTTCAATCTAACATTATAATGTAAGTTTTCCACATTTCGATCTACGTAAATATTAAGATGTCGTGTAAGATACGTATGTTGCTATCTATCGGGAAATATGAAAGTCGCGACCTTATTAAAATGTTATACGTAATTAATTTTATTAAACTGAATAGTTTAAGATTTTGAGTAATGGTAAATCGCTTATTTCACAATATAGTATTTAGTCGAAGCTTGTCACACACTTACTTTTTCGTAGGAAGAGCCACTTTAATGAAATATGTTGTTTATTCTAGCTTTGTTTGATAGGGAGGGTATAACAGCACCAGCCTGTTTATTGGATACCGAATTCAAAATATCTATTTCTCCTGATTATTTCTGATTAACTTCTTCCATTTCGTTTACGAACACCTCTGTAAGCAGCAGGACATTAATTTTGAGATAAATATTGGGATATTATAGTGAACTGAAACAATTAAATGTGTTCCAGACCATGATGGCGCGTTCATAGTCGTGATTGCAAATGCTTTTAACCGTAAAGTTCTCATTAAAGTTGTTTTTGGACGTTAGTGTCGGTTCGCTTAATTTTTCGTAGTTGTCAGTATATTGTTATGGCAACACGCCCTTTCTTATTATGAACCTATACTGTTCATCGCTGAAGTGTGCTCGGAGGTATTTAAATTGATTTTCAGTACAATTTGCTAAATGAGTCGACAAATCTCATTTTCATATTTGCTTATCGAGACACTCACCCATTTCAAATTTCTTGATAAGGCTGATGTACTTCTCTTTGTTGAGTGAGGTAACATCGCTATCTTCGCTGTCATCGGTCAGTTGAGACGCAAAAAGATTGCTGTTTTGCTCACCCTAAATTATGAATAAAAATTGGAATAAATGTTGGGATTTTATAGTTGAGCTTACAGCAGGAATGCACTGCACCTGTGAATTCTCACAGAAATATTTTCTTTGTTTTTTATGCAATATTGACGCCGATTTCAATCATGACTGATCTGTTATCAGGACATAATGAGACTTTTGTCCTTCTTCCAGCAATAATAGATCGATATGGATGTTCTTTTCCGGTCTTGTTAAACAGGCGGATCATGGAATTTGGAACATGGGTTTCTGTCTACTTATTGGAGTTGAGTCTATAGACATCCATAGATAGGTTGTATTGATCCCCGATACGGTCAATTTCTTTCAATTTCGCCGAGAATTTGACTCCTTTCAAGTTTAGGACTGTAGAATAATGAAGGTAATATGTCGTCCTTCATTTTTTTCTTTTGATTTACAGGGGTAAGGAAGGCTGTAATGCTTCGTCATGGTTTTGATTATTAGTACACGCCTTTTTGTTTTCATTTGAATGGGGAGATCGGTATATGATGAACCCCCTAATGGTTGATAGGCAATGATATTGATCTGCAGACACGGAAGCTAGCAACCATGACGAGTCGCAATCTTGAAATTCTTTGCCCTTCGTTTCAAATTTACAGGCGAGTTCGTTATTTCTTCAATATCAGTGCCCGGTGTCACCACAACACACTGGATTTTAAACAACTGCACACAATTTTTGTATACCAGACGAAACATTTCAATTCTTATTTCATTCCCTAACATAATCTTAATAAACTGTCATCTACTAGCTTAAGTTTTCTCTTGTGAGGCCATTGCTAGTCAGGTGCGCCTAGGAACAAAGATGTCCATTGTATAATGCAGCCATCGGGAAGATTTGGCCATTCTCACACATGGCGCATACGTATGATTTCTTATTTACACTGGGATCCCTCTTCAACGTATCTTTTATTCCGAATGTGTTTTGGTATGTCACACTTAATCATCTTGAACTATAATATTATAGCTTAGTAGTATCTTGCAAAGCTTGCTGCAAAATTAGAGTATACTTACTTAAAATGTGTTCAGCCCACTATAAAAGAAACTGGAATACTAAATACTAATATGACCAATAAACTAATAAAAACACGAACACATACTAATAATAAAATGGTGTAAATATTAACTAATAAACAGTAAACGGGTAAATAGAGAACTGCAAACACTGTCAATACTAAAAGACATACTAAATGTAAGAGTGTTGATGTTTACTAGCAGCTCTTCATGAAACTGTGGTAAAGCTGTTGGTAAGGTATGAGCAATATCGCATGTCGCTCACTTGAGCACAGTTCCAGGAACAATAATTTACCTCTCTCGTCATCTAAAGAGCCCACACTAGCTTCTAGCTACTCGATCCACCTTCCGTTCGGACGAAACTTGTCATCTTTACGACCCTCTTGATTACGTACCCTTCCGATGGAGACGACGGTTCTTCGAATGAGGTCCTGGCGAACCAAGGGGTATCTAAAACCATACACATATGATAATTTGCAGCGGTTGGACCGCTTACCATGCGTAAGTCAGTGCTGGTCTAATGATCATCATCTAAAGGCAGATCTTCTAAGCAGGCCCGAACTTGCTGCGACAGCTTATCCGCCAACGAACTCGCAACGTCGGTCGCAGAGAGGTGTTCATTCGTGTACTTGTTTTATAGTAGCCTCACTTTTAGCAGAACACAATCTTTTCATAGTTTCCCTGTCTTCCTTTTCGTTATTTGAAGGAAGCAAAGCATGGCCCCTTTGTGAGGAATAAAGAGGTTGGTGCAAATTTTAAATTTCGATGGGACGTTGGCACACCTTTTAAACATATATGCACTATCGCCCAGAGTTATGCACACGGTGCACCTGCTACGAAGATTGACTACCTTTTTGAGTAAGCAGCGAACGTGCCATCTACTAGTACTTTAATTTAAAGTTATATATGAGAATCTTCTAAACGTCTGTTTCATACGACAATATTTCAATCATTCGCTCTTTACTGCGACCTGAAAACTTTATTTTGCAGAGAAAATGTAAGTATCCGCGCTGCTTCAATTAATTTCTTTGAGAAAACCAAATACGCGACGATTCTTCTCTAGTTGTAATCTCACATCACAAATTCGCGTAAGTAAATTCATATACAATATTCGCCTTACATAGTCGCATACAGTTTAACGAGGCGCGGAATCTTTTAAGGCTTTCTAAGATTATGAACGCTCCTATTCTTTAGCATTTCAATGTAATCAAAATAGTATTCTTACGTTGCGACCAGAAATAGGAATAGCTTTGAAACTAATTATTTAGAGCGCAGCCTTTGTGCATCCATATATAAATTGGAAAAGATAGCCAACGTTTGCGGTTAGTGAATTATTAAATGAGATGTTCTTCTCTCGCCGCCATGCAAAATAGTTACATCAAAGCTATAAGTATAAATACCGTGGTTTACAGAAGTCACCTCCGTTAATAAATGAATCTTCGATAGTGTTTATCTATTCATCGGTAATTTAGTGTAATTCGGACCGTTTAGAGCTGTAACCCCTTTTGCTTAGCAGGAAAATATACATTTTTAACGGCTAGCATTGTCTGATGCAGGTTACCTGCACATGTACCGGCTACAGTTACAATGGTATATACTTGAATAACTAAGTTAATTAATTTATAGTTACGATCCTTGGATGTATACGCATAATATATAGAACACGTCAGCTGCATATGTGTAGACATGGCCGCATAAACATACATACATATATGCAGCTCATTGTTGAATAACATCTATACAACAACGAAACCGTAACTAGGGTATGCACATTTTGTTTGATATTAATCGTATGCAACAATTAGAGGCGAACCAATGCAGGAAATTTTATCCTTGATATATTAATGGATATGATTTTATTGTGCATGGTTGGCGTTGCTTTATTAGTTATAAGTAAGGTTCGACATACGAGTTACATTACATACGAGTACATAAGTTATCCTTAAGTAGTGTAAACCGGACTGACGCTGTCCCTTCTCCGAGCTACAAACGAGTGTGAGGTTCATCATCCTTAAAATTTCAAGGATCGACAATGACAGACAGCGCCAGTCCGGCTTACACTTCATCATCATGCACTCGTTTGTCGAATCTTAGTTATTAGTACACCGTTTCATGTTATCCATAGATAGTCACTACTTATGATTCCTTATCCTATTTTTGTACTTTCTCCAACCTCACCTAATATTACACATAATAAGAGTATAGTAAGTATAAGGAGATCAAATACCAGACAGGCATATAGTTATAGATAAAGTACTCCATCAAACTAGACCTGGTAATTGCAAGCCAAACCAAAAGCTATATATCTCATTGAATTCTCAATATCCATTATATCTAACTTACAAAAGAAGTATACTGAGGAACTATAAAAGTACCGCCAGCTCGCGGAAGAAATGAAACATATGTGGCACCCAGATAAAATACAAGTTGCACTACCATCTCAGCAACAAATGTCGTCAAGAAATCAATATAACTACAGAATTAGGACTACCAGAACCAATTTACATTGGTCTACAGAAGTCAATAATTTCAGATACATGCTGTCATAAGAAAATGCCTAAGAACGAGCACATAATAGAATGCATAATATTTAGCACTAAATTCTCATTTCAGCGGAAACCTAACCAACTAACTGGCAAGTACTTAGGTACAAAAAATATAATAATAGTAATAATAATAATAATAATAATAATAATATCTAAGGAGAGGGGAATAAGAGATGACTTCGACATACATACACCCCTTTTCTTCTGGAAACAGCAACACCAAAAATTTGTGGTGAGATTGTGAAATTCGTCTCTTAGAAGCTGTACTAAACATTCCTTTGGAAACAATGGAATTTATGATCCAATAATTTTCGACTTACCTTAAGATGTTCGCCATACTTTCTCTTCTTGAAAAACTGTGGAAACAATGATTCCAACCCGAATCGCTATTGAATCACTAAAATGAAATAAATGAAATCAAATAATATTGGAATCGTATAAAAGAGCTCTTTCAGCTACTTCCTGCAACAATATTGCACTAAAGGACCCTCTGCATCAGCAGTTATGCGTAGATTTGAATTAAAACAACTAATCAGTGAAATAAAGCTCAACACGAAGACATGCAACAAATTTTGGGGCAAATCCCCCTTTCCCAAGAAATAAGAAATACATGTCATGCTGTTTCACTAAAGTGAAGATGGGGTAGCTATAATGAGCGATTACAAGGACACCGCTGCAACAAACAAATAGGTGGCTGGAAACTATGTATGGAACAAATATTAAAAGACAGACGCGCTAGTGTGCTAACATAATAAGAGCACACAGGATCCATGTGGCGATTAGAAGAAAAGACCATAAGCATGGATGCAATTAGAGGAACTCTATATCCAATCATTTTGATTAGAACAGAAGGATAGGCTATATAAAAAGCAGAGGACAAACATATTAATTCGATGTGAATTAATTAGTTAGCAGTCAAACAAAAGCATTTTCTTAAATTTGTCGACAAAGAGCACCTTCTCATGTTGTTTTGAGTTAAAATTATTGGGAACGTGTCATACGCTTCAATTTTCTAACACAGAAAACATCAACCTTTCATTGCAGAAATCTATGAGCCGAACACATGCAATGAACCACATGCAATCACTCTGAATTGAGGGCATAGATTTAAGTCAAATTCTTGTTTGCATTATGATAAAATGTCTAGATGTAAACGCTTCCAGACGTACAAACGTTGAAATTTTTCAGTGTGGATGAGAAGTACGGCGAAATGAACAATTAAATAGTACAAGCTTTAGTGGATCCAAAGTATGTTCGACACATCAAATATAAATTAGCAAATTTTACCAAGTACCTTAAGCAAGTATAAGAAAACTGTGGTTAACATAATATATAAATAAGATTAAGCTTACCACAACTTTCGGAAATGATTCCAGATACGTGTTGTTGGGTATTTGCGTATTGTTTCGTAAGTTGCCATCTTCAGTGGAAAATACAATTAGCGCCCAAAGCGAACATCACGGAATGAACAGTGTACATCTAGACTTCTACGGACGTCGTAGTAGTGTTTTGGTGTGTTTCACGCGTTTCGTGCCTTAGAGTTGTATATTGCTTGTTGCGTGGTGTTCGTCTTAGTCGTTAGTCGAATATCACTATTGATAGTTAATTTCCCTAGTTTACCACTGAGGATGGCAACTTAGTTACCGAAATACGAATCTGGAATTATTTCCGAAAGGAATGGTAAAGGTAATTTTATCCTTTTTATATAATGTATCTTAAAATCATCTACAGAGATTGGGTTTCGTAATCACTTGTCTAACAGTCAACTAACCCTTTTTGAGAACTCTATATATGTTTAAGGCATACCATGTATTCGTGCTCTTGGGTCAAATATTTACTAAACTAGGTAGATTATATCAAGCAGTAGTTGTTTTACTCTGCGGTGAGGCATTTTGCGTTAAACATTTCGGCAGCTGATACTATCATCTTACTTCTGCTTGTTTACGAATCATCCTTTGCAAATCATGAACATTACAGTAATAAAGGGTTATTGCGCGCATGGACGTATCCAAAAACTTCAATTTGATTTTAGGGGGTCTTGATCAGCACCTGTTGAGGATGATACATACACTAGCTAGCAACATTTAAAATTTATTTCAAAATATGCAGCGTTTCTGGCAACAATTGCTTCAAAGATTTATGATTAGTCTATTTGTTCTTAAATGTTTAAAATTTATTGCAACTAGAATAATTATCCACTAAACACGACGCACATTGGTCTTTCGGTAAAAGTCAAGATTTTGTTTTACTAAATAATTTGTACGACGAAGTACTCGGTGTAGCATCAAAAGCATAACCGTGGCTCAACAGAGAAACGGTTTCTCATTAAACCAGATGAAAGGAAATTGAACCTTACGGTATCTAATATATATGTACGAGGAAGGACTTCAGAAGGCGACGGCAATGCTTCCCGTCTGCGCGACACTGTTGCAATTATATTTCTGCTTAAAATTGTATTTGCTTCCGGAGAGAAACGGGATTAAACTCACAAATATTTATATCATTCCTTCCAGACAATCAGAAGCAAACAATTCGCGAAAGGAAAGCAAACAAATAAGACGAGAGAGCATAGCTTCGCTCCTCGGTCACATAGGAAGGAAGGACCTTGGCGTTGAAGAACAATGATAGTAATGGAAAAGAGCTAAATTAGGCAATAGAACTTCGAGACGGCTGAAGTGAAGTATGCAATATGAAATTAATTAGTATTGGATATTATGGGTGGAAATTGCTTTTCTTAGTTATATTAGACTGACGTAACAAGACCTGTTCAGCGTAGAGGATATTCATTATCACGAAAAGAAATCATTATCTCTTCTCTTTGTTTTCCGCTTTAATTATTCCGTTTAATTATCCTTGCTGCCTGCGCACCTTGTACCTTGATTAATGCGTGTTTGTTTTTCGTTTTTCCCGCGATCCTTGCAACTCATCTTCTCGCATCTGTGACGACTTTTTGCGCTAAAAAGGCTATTTTAGTTATATCCTTGGTTTTCCGTTTCATAATTTCGTGTACATGTTCTGAAAAGAGTAGAAATGTTAACCGCGATAAGTTCAGTTAACATGAGCACTGCTAGAAGTAACAAGAGTTATATGTATATATATATACAGAATACACTGAAAATGGTTTCTATTTCAGTACAAAAGTTTGTGCGTTCTTTTTTTTAATTCAATTTCCAAAACATGTCCTTAAGCTATGACACACTACAGTGCAAACATATTTCGGATGACGATTTCGTTAGAATAAATGATGTAACCAAAACAAAACAAAAAAGAATGTAGTTAAATAAAGCGTAAATTACTACAAAGGCACTATTGACACAGTTAAGAGTATTCAAAAGGTAAATTGAAAATTCATATTTGCTAGTACTAAATTATCTACAGAGCAATTCAAATTCAGCATATTATATAGTGAAGACATTAAATCCGTTGCATTAACAGTATTGATTGTCGGATTGATTTCTGGAGTAAATACCACTCTGCTTTGCTCTCATACAACAATCCACGCAACATGGCCCTTCGCTTTATCATAAGGAGGTTTAAATCTACTGAAAAGTCATTAATTAATATGGTTTTCCATATATAGTTTGTATAGGTTTCTCGACTTTGCAAGTAAGTAAGAGTTTGGCAATATACACCTTTGAAGAAAGAAGTAAGGGTAAGTCTGACCACCTTAACATCGTAAATCATAAGAAATTGGTATGCAGAACTTTCAATTGCTAATGCACCCTCGAATCAATGGTATAAAATATATTTATATAATATTATTTAGATATATAAATATATATCTAAACAAAAACAACAAATAAGAAGACAAAAGAGATGATTTACCGTAAGAAAATACTTTGGTTTTATTAGCCCCTACTGTTTGTAATCATGATCAATCTATGAAGCAAAACTTTATTCATGTAGATCACCAAATGTTTAAAATCCAAAGTAGCAAATTCCAAAATATTGAAGTCAAAATTAACGGTTTTCATGCACAATCGCACACCCTCCAAATTCTTCTCCAACTGTTCGTAGTTATCATAGTACCATTTCCCCAAACAAATAGATTGGTAGGCGAGGAGGAATTGAATGGCCAGCAAAATCTCCCGATCTAACTCTATCGATTTCTTCTTGTAGGATTATCTCACATTAAAAGTGTATCTAAACTGACCTAATAATATTAAACATTTGAACATTAGAATAACCGAGGGAATCAGGTTAATAACTCCCAAAATATTAGCAATATCATAAGCGAATTTGAACATCGCCTTGCTCATTGTGAATACGTAAATGGTATGCAGTTTGAATATTCAATTTTAATAACTTTAAATGTGTTTCTAACCTTTGATTTTTTTGTTAAACTTTGATCGTTAAATTGAATAATAAACAAAATATTTTTTTCTCAAAAATCTTATATAGCCTATCTCAGAAATCATTGTTCTGAATGCAGAAAAACCAAATGGCGCTATTCAAAATTGCGGTTATCATTTAAAAGAAAAGGAAACGGTATCATTTCTGCGATACTAATAACGTCACAAAATACACAAAATTTGCTCATTTAAAAATTAAGGGGACTTGCCCGATCGCTTTTTTCACTATTTACAGGTTTTATTGATTTTGTTCCAACCTATACGCCCACATTGAAGTTATGTGTATACAGGGTGGGACGGAAAGGGAGGACACTTTTTAAAAGGGTAGTGTACGCAAACGGGAAGCGGTAGAAGGTCGTCGCTGACGGCGTTGGATTCAAGAGAGCTTACCGTTTGTTAGTCACCATGGTTATCTTGGCAAGAGAGTATCGTGTATTCGCAGGTTGGGAGTGTGGAAAATCTGCCGAGTTTATTATTGTCGTGTAGTGATGCTTTGGGCAACGCTCCAATATTGGTCGTAACGGTTCAGTTCCGAAACGTGACACAATCAACATATAGGTATATAATTTTAGAACGACTACATCGGCAATGGCTCCAAAACCGCGAGGGTGTGACAAGCAGTAAAGTAAAGTCCAAAGCACTCTATCCGAAACCGGGCTGCACTACTACAAATAAGTACTCGAACACTTTGCAAAATTTTACACCAAGACTTTTACCTTCACCTCTAACAACACCTGTATGGAGGAGATTTTGTACACCAGCAGCTTGACGGAAGAATGAAAATCATGAAAATGAACCAGTAATAATGAGCGATGAACCGGTTTTATTTGAACGGTTCTGTTAACAAAGAGAAAGTCGCCGTTTGGTGCGCTGTGAACCGATCTTACTTTTTCGAAGATGCAAGCGGGTCAACTGTAACTATAACCTCCGACCGATATCTTTTCATGTTGGAAAATGTTTTGATCCCAGAATTACGACGACGAAGCATTAACACAAGAAATATTTGGTTTTAACAAGATGGTGCCACAGCACATACAGTGAGAGCCTCAATGGAACTTGTGCGTCGCATTTTCCCCGTTTTGGTGATGTGCCGTGTCCCCCTCGTGCCCCTGACCTCACCGCATGGTAACATCTAAGCTATCATTTTTTGTAATTAAAACTTTTGTTAAGTTAAAAACAGCTGCTTCAATCTAATTTTAAAAACGCTCTTCCATTTTGCCCCACGCTATATATATATATATATATATATATATATATATATATATATATAGCGTGGGGTATATATATATATATATATATATATGTGCATTTCATTATTATTTACTGTATGAATAGAGGTAATTTTCATTTCTTGCATGAACAATAAGCATCAGATAAATGCATTTTAGCTCGCCGGTGCAATATATTTCTTAATATAACCGATGTAGGTTTAAAAACGCGATATTAGAGCTTACGAAGGTGGCTGTAGAACCAGACGGTTTTCAGTATGTGTGTCGTGAAAAACTCGTTTGCATCTCGCCTAACGATGATATCTACAGAGAACCGTATTTAAATTGGAATAAAAGGCACATTTCCCGTGGTTAGGGCGATCCACGTAACCGTTGCGAGGCCGAATAATCTCGACTCGGCACGCTCTAATTTCATACGATTAGAAGGTGCATATCCAGAGAATTAATGCGCGCCGTAGAGATATATATTCTCACTTTCCATTTCCTAGTTTTCCACCCTTGGGCGCTAGCAGCAAGATTAATAGACTGGAATATCGTTTGCGAGGGCTAGATGATGCTCGAATCATTTTTCATCAGGTAATTGACCCGTTTGTTTGCCGGCCAACATATATGGCGAGCGTATAAAGTTATTAAATGGGAAAGGTTGATTTATTACTAATATTATATTAGGGCGATTAATATCAATTTCAGTCTTCAGCTAATAGCAGTATCTTCGTACTTAAATTCTCTTTTTTGTAGTACCTTTCATCGTAAGGTCAATTCTATTCATTTCAAGCACAGGTTGGGGTGATCACCTGCATATATTTTTTCAGCAGAAATTTTTGTTTCGAACTATCTTTGATTGCGCGCACAATTCCGCCTCTATTCTGTAAACGATGATTAAATTGGTATCTTTTGGCAATCATGCTGGTAGTCTTTTACTTCTTGATTTGTAGTAGTGTGTAGTGACTAGAATTTTATAGAAACTAGGGGTTCCGACATAATTAGGGACGAAAGTTGGTTTTTCTAGGATTTTATGGGTCGAAAATGATTTCCTCCCGGTTCAGGGAGTTGAGGAAATCATGCTCTTAAGTAACCAGGGTTGCTGTTCCTGAAATAGGTGTGTCCCCAATCATGATGGCAGATAAGTATCTGTGCTAATAATATAAAGTAACCAACAGGGATGGTGTTGTTCCTCGGTTGACAGAAACAGTAGATAACAAATAACCGATTTACCTTGTAGCATAATTTTCTAATGCTATATTTGATATAACAGTAATTTCTCAGTGATTAAGTTTCGAGTTTGTGGTTACAATTTAAAGTTAGCAACATATGCTGCCTATTTCCTCGGTATTGTACTGACAGCACTGTTGCGGTTTTCCTGCCATGCAGCACGCGCACTTGTTGGGTATGTAGGCAAGTAACCCAAGTTTGCCATATGGCGAATATGTTTCTGTTTTGGATAATCCCGCTCTGTAGGCATTTGATATTAATAAAAATATAAACAGATAGCACCAACCAGAAGCTTTTGCAAGCCTCTTGCTGCAAGAGCGTTGAACAATAAATATGGTTCGTTAAACGCGCGTCTTATTTGCTGAAACAACAGTCTATATACAACGAACAAGACACGCTTTTGTCGAAGGAAGGCGATAGACCTATACGAGTTTGATGTATATGACGGAGCAGACATATAACAAACTCATATTGGTCCTCACGAATAAGGTCTTAGAAAATTATTTTTATTCAGAAGGTGTAAGCGGGAAACATCTTACAAGCACACAAATAAAATTAAAGATCCCAAAAAGAAAATTATTCTGAAACCCATAATTAAAGGCATGAGAGACAGGCGCAAAAAGAGCGCTTTACTCATGCATTGGAAGGGCCATCCATTGTTTATTCCATTTAACCTAAGAGCCTGTTGCGGCTGAACTTGTCATCTATTCCGAGTACAATGCTGAAAGATGGCCGTACTATGTTTATAATGAGAATCGTAGTGGGCAAGCGTCGGTCATTATTGAAGACTTAATGCAGAAAGTTGATGCAAGAGATTGAGAGAACAGATGCTCCGCGATTCCTTTACTATCCGACCAGTGTTCGCAAGTTTGAAGGAGTATTCTTTCTGAAATTGTGGCAGAGCGATTAAATAATAAGAAGTTTGTGAATTAGGCCGCAGATTTCTATGAGGATGGAATCCAGAAGCTGATTGCACGATATGATAGGCATCCTAGTGTTGATGCAAATTATATTGAAAAGTAGATTAAGGTATAGGCTTTCTTATAAAAACAACATTGTAGAAAAGATTGCAATTGTGTTCTTTTTGTATCAAAACAGTACTTACTTTAAAAACATGCGTCGTACAACTTGAGTTGTATCTCTTGTCTACAGAATTCTTCGGGATTGTTCCACATAGATTGTTGAATGCTCTCAATTTACTTCTTTCAGACAATTTTTTCAAGAACAGTAGACAACCTACAGAGAACTTTGGATCTTTTAAACCTGGTGGCTAAAGGTTACAACTATGAAACCAAAAAATAAAATTAAAAGTTTGTGGTATCTTTACATTTAGAAACGTGTTTGCTTGTTAAAACTGTATTTTGAAAACTTGTGATACCACAATTGGCAACCAGGAATTTTTTAAATATTAAAGATGTCCGTGGGGAAGATTAAAAAGTTTAAATCAAATGGAAAAGTCAATCAGTTTAGAGAAGAATTGCAAACGGCAGTTGGAGATTAGGCGTATGAGTTAATGGTAAACTAACAGCAGCAAGATAAATCGTTTGAAGTCGCACATCCGCTGTCCCCTATTCTAGCAGTAAATTACACGAAAAACCTAAGAGATTTGTGGCAATTAATATTCACAAAGGATTATTAAGGTTGTACCTACCTTACAACATGTCTTATGGTATAGCGTTATTTCAAAGAATAATGGAAGGCAGGTTTACAAATATTAAAGGAATTATTCTTTTCTTGAATTAATTCATAACCCGCTGAGTGGTTGAGTGGCAAAGTATGTGCTTCTGAGTGAGAAAGTTTGGGGATGGAAACCCGATCGCGGTGGAGCGTAACAGTTTAAAATCTTATAATGGGTCTGTTACCTCTATGTTGCGAAAAGAGTAAGGAAATGCCACTGAGCGCGCTAGAAGCGGTACGGTATACGTATGTATACGGCGCCAAACAAGCCCTTGGGCTTTAACGCTACTTGTGCTGTTATATTCAAATACCCTGCTAAGATATCCATATTCTGAAGAATGTTTTTAGTAAATTAGATCATTTTCGATTGAGAATTCAAATCGATAAGTGTATTCCTTGTGAAATCAAAATTGATTATTTAAGTTATATAATAGATATTCAAGGATTACACACTTCGCTTGAAAAATTTAAAGATCCCCAAAAGGTAATGTTCCCGAGAACGTCACTGAACTTGAGGGTGTTAAACTTAATTTTCCTTATTGGTTCCAAAACTATTTTGAAAATTGTATATCTGACCTTTAAAAGTAGTGTGTGTAACGATAAAATACTAGTTTTTACAATGTTAAGAGTTTCTACAGCTTTATATTTTAACAATTATAAGTGAAGAACCAGTAAGTTTACGGGCTCGAAATTTTGCATACCGTATATTCGTTACGATAGCTACATCTTATCGGCGAGCTTTTTCGTAAATTGCTTAGATATCGTTGCTTTCTTGAAGTCCACAAATGGCAGTAAGCCTATTTCTATTCGTTAATTGAAGTTAAATTCAACTATCAACCAGGAAACCCTTAAAGCGTTTTTGCGGTAACTAAATTATTATGGTGGGCTTATTAAAAATATTGTCACAACATCACATCTTCATTATGAACTCTTGCACAAAGACGTAAAATTTAGATGCACTAGACAGCAAGAAAAAGCTTTTGACTCAACCAAAAATGAGCTTTATTCTTCTAACATTCTCGTACATTATAATCACGAATCACTTTTAGTTTTAGCTTGTGACCATAGCGCGTATGAGGTGACTGTTCTTTCTTGTAAATACATATCAGGTGAATTACGTCCTAGTTGGGCAATAAGGTATTACAGGCAAATTAACAAAAAGTAACTGACCAAAAACCATTGGAAAGTCCTTTTGCTTATAAAAATATTATACCGAGTTTTGCAGCTAGTAGATTTCAAAGATAGAGTGTAATTCCATTAGCACACAATTACAAAATTGAATATATAAGTCCTTCCAAAAATTGTATCGCAATATTATTATATTAACAATATAATAACATGGTAA
Organism: Chrysina gloriosa; assembly: GCA_038088585.1. NCBI lineage: Eukaryota > Metazoa > Arthropoda > Insecta > Coleoptera > Scarabaeidae > Chrysina > Chrysina gloriosa. Next base: position 31,628,235 of record CM076088.1, on the reverse strand, counting down.
CAATATAATGTAAGGCTAATCCACTAACTCTTGTAGACGATAGAAATATGTAGTAGTCAAGAACCTATGTAATTGTCGATTAGGTTTGCCAACGTTGACTTCCAATAATGAAAGTACCTTAGTATAAATTTTTACACCTAGAACTATAAAATTTTTTTAGATAATGTCAATCTTGTGGCAGCGATAGCTAATTGATGTTTGTTTCGGGTATTGTAATTCAGCAACTCACTATTACTACTCTAGTTATAAAGGTCATTGTGTATATACATACATAGCTAAATCGTAGATAAATACATATAATAATAATAATTTAGAAGAAAATTTATTGTCCTAAGTTGCAACAACATATACATTATATAAATAAAAAACAGCGAATAAACATTTAAAGAGATAAAATAGTAAAGAACAAAAATTTACTATTACATATTGTTCATAGAATATATCTATGAACATATACCCGTGTTAATTAATATCAGTCTCCAGATATTCGTCAATTGTGTAAGAAACATGCTCAATAAGTATATCTTTAATATCAACCTGGAATTGCCTTTTTGCTTTAGTCTAACACTTAACAGCAAGTGGTTACATAATTTTGGCGTCCTATAATTCGTAGATGTTCTTGTTGTATTAATTCTTGTTTTAGGAAGGACTAGGCGCGTTTGATAGTTGTGGTTCGGTGAGTGCCCCTGAAAGGTGTTGATGTTATCATAAACGTACTGCAGGCAAGTATAGATATATTTGGATCGCAGTGTAAGTTTTTGCATTCCCAGAACAAATTTCTGCAACTCACCCTATATACTACCTTGGTAATAGTTCTGAGTGCTTCCTTCTGCTTAACCTTCCTATACTCACGCATACGGTCTGTGAGACCGATTTATATGGTATAGTATACGTCCTTCATTTTGACGTGAGTATAGGAAGGTTAAGGAATTACACGGTACGCCTCATCAGACATCTTCGACATCAGGATTCCGTGTGTAGCTCTGGACACAAAGTAAGCGTAGTATGCGGTTAGAGTGGCTTTGTACGTAAATAGCTCCCTGACCATTCTGATGACGTACAGCGCCGACGTCAACTTAGTTAAAGTTTTGCACATGGGAAGCCCACCTAGAATTGCTGTCTATATGAACATGAAAAACTTTTATGTTTGCAGATTTGGCATATTTTTTGTTGTTAAACATAAGTTGGCTGTTTTATTAGTATTAAGCTTGAGATGATTGCTAGCGAACCATTCTCCAGCCTCCATCAACGCAGTTTGCGCATTTTCTGCCATCTTCCTGTGATCTTCAGAGGAAACTAAAATAGACGTGCCACTTGCGTATAAATTCACTCTACCGGCCTTGATATTTTTGGTAGATCATTGATATAAATTATGAATAAGAGAGGGCCCAATATGGACCCCTGCGGCACTCCCACTTTGATGGATTTAGTACTTGATTTTGCACCATTTGATTCCACCACCTGAGATCTATTTTGTAGATACAACTGCAACAACTGGAGAGGAACTTGCCCCACTCCGTACACCCACAATTTCTCCAACAAGAACTCATGACTCACGGTATCAAATGCCTTACTCAGGTAACACAGTGTTAATTATACCTCGTTCCCATCTTCCATAGAACGCGCTATTCCCTCTATCATTGTCACTAGCGCACTCGTTGTAGACTTCCTCTTGCTACATCTATGCTGTGCATCGCTGACAAGCTTGTTTTTTTCTTCAAAAAAAGTCAGTATTCTGTCTCTGGTTACGGTTTCAAATACAGGAAAGACTTATAATTTCTAAATTAATAAAAGCTCTGCGAGATGAAGCTATAGACGTCAGTCCACAAATAGACCGTAGAATACTCTTTTAACATATGAATACGTCATGTGCCAGACCTGAGTTTACTCACAATCCTACACCATACTTCACCTTGCTGGCGTACGAATGTTGTACTGTAAGTAGCTGTTGCGATAATACAGGTTTCAAACTTCTGAACAAGTAGCGCAGCGAACTAAGCTTAGATATCAGAGCTTTACCATGACTTCTAATTCAGAAGCGTATCTATCCATATGCCTAGAAATTTGGTTTTGTCAGTGAAAATGAGATGTTCGTTATTTAAATATTATTGTGTTATTATGCTATGTTAACCTATTGCACATTCGGAAAAAAATTGAAGATAATGGATCCAGTAATCTATTTTACGTACAACGAAATTAATTGGAAAATTAACAGTAAATGAATTGCTTTAGAAATCAAAAGATGCTATTGCATGAAGGATATTGTTTACATGGATGGCCCATTACTATAGAAAAAGAGAGCAATTGCATTCACTTCCAGGATGTGTATAATGGGGTAATCGTACACTTACGTAAAAATCTTGCGAGAACGTACACATATTAAGCGAAATTCATGGGGCTATAAGCAAATGCAAATAGCTCAATCATATGTTTCACTACTGGCCACATATGAGACACAAATGTCGAAGAACTATGTAGTAGCTGTAATATTTGCAATCATTTTAGAACTAGTCCTACTGAGAATGTTATTGGATGCTGATTGCCTACCGCCAAACTATGGTCAACGTTACACGTTAATTTTGTAGGTTCATTAAGTAGCAACAAATGTTTAATCATTTAAAACTCATATACAAAATGGATAGAGATTTTCTAAATGTAGAATACAAAAGCTAATTATGTAATTTCTAAACTTGGAGAACAATTTGCTATGAATTTCAGATATTATTGTAGATAGTGGCTCTCCATTTTCGTCTGCAGATTTCAAAAACATACTGAGTGAGTGCATACAGCTTACATAAAACAAAGCTTCGCACAGCACTTGCCCTCACTATTAACCTCCGAATGGCTTCAAGCACCATTATGTATTTCTACGCTCTATACAAAATAAATGAATTCGGTACCACAAAATGCTTCCCGCTCGTATATCCGGCAGTTATAGATTGGTATAATGAACCTATACTATGTGGTAGTGAATTGTATTTTACCCTTATTTCTTACGATAAAAATTCAAATTTAAACACCTGCGTCATACGACCTAAATAACCTTGGTCAATACTTAAACCCGGAACAACAGGAAAACGTTGCCCACACAGCGAAACGGGGATATTTAAAAATGAGAAAAATCGTATGAGTAAAACGATAATTTATACGCCTACCGCAAAGAAAGAAAGCGAATTAAAAGAAGGAGACAGAAAAAGGACTAGGAGCTTTTCTGTTTTAGGATAGCAATTACATAAAATCCATTAAATTACCGATTAAACGAAAATGTATGTGTGCGTTGAGGGTGTGTGTAAACGTGGGCGAATATGGAGGATTCAGCCGTGTGCTCCGGTCAAAATGAAGCATCTCCCTTCTCTTGCCCTCCAACGTCCTTTATATTTAAAGCTCGGCCATAGGCAAAGCGACAATCCTGACTCGGTAATTACAAGATGATGATCTAAAAGCTTTACAGTGACAAATGGCCACCTATTAGAGTGGATTTAATGCATCAAGATTTATTGAGATACTGAAACACATGTGCGGCAGTATCATTGATATACCGGTCATCGTATTTTCCCAAGACGGATGAATATCACCGACGTTAGCTGTACCATTCTCTAATGCAAACGCCCTTCTGGTTTGTATACGTGTATATGAATAGCCTAGTATTGCAGCGGTCAGATAATTAAATTCACTTTCAATAATGGGGTTGGGGAATATATCAATCTGGTGCAATACTAAGAGAACATAAAACTAAAATCTTAACGTTTACGTATTAACAACTATCGGCAACAATTTGATAATTGGGGAAACCAATAATTATAATAAAGGGGTAATCGTCTACAGATGAGTTCCGCCATGATATTTAGCACACCACCGAACTACAAGCAACAACAGTGTATTACTTAAGACCATTCAACTAGAATCATTGTACTGAAAGTCTTTGCGACATTTGAGAAAAATTTATCATACCTATGTTCAAAAAAAAAAAAACTACACTAAATGAAAGTGATTTATCGCTTGAAGCAAATGCCCCCAATTCCTATGGCAGCACGTCATCTTTCATTATGTTCTTCGAATCGATCACAATAGCATCCTTGGGTACGGTTTTGATTCAAAAAATTTGTGAGATATGACTCTGACTGTTCCAAAACTATAAAATCACTTATAATTTTGACGTGATATAAATGCCACCCCTTCTAGATCGCAAGCTTCTTCTGGAACAAGTACGACTTATACAGGATGACATAGAATAAACTGCAATGCATAGCACCACGCGATAGAGGACCAAAAAATAATAAAAAATACTCCTAAACACTAATGTCCGATCGCTTTTTGTTTTGAAGCTACCGGCTAAGTTCTTTTATTAATTGAAAAGGCTTTTATTTAATAAAACAACATTAAAAATGTAAGGTATTTAGCTCTACATAAGGTGTTCAATTTGGTGACCTTGTTCTTGAATACACATTTCCAATCTTTGTACTAATGATGGACGGCATCCTTGAAATATATTTCGATAATTACGAAATGTATCAGCAGACTCCACAATTCTGTTCCATAATAGCTCTTCAGTATTTATTTCTACGGTACTTCATTTTTCATAAACCCCCAAAATGAAAAATCGAGGGGATTAAGATCGGGACTACGAGCTGGCCATGGTATAGGTCCCCGCGACCAATCCACCTATTTCCAAATCTTCTTTTGAAGAAATTCCCTTGCCCTTCGAGAATAGTGAACTGGCGCATCGTCATCCATGTAGTACATTTTTCTTATAATATCCAATGGAACATCTTCTAATAAAATGTTCAGTTCTGGGCAATCGAACTGGACCAATTAGATAATTATCGATTATACCTGCCCACACATTAATGGAAAACCTATACTGGTGATTCCGTATTACGGTATGATGTTTGCGATTATATACAATACCTCTTCAAGCCCGAAGACTCAAGATTTCTATTCTCTTGATTATTTTCCTCTATTTTTTCCTATTTTTTGTTCTCTTTTCCCAATCCAGAATTCTTAGTAATTGTACGTATACCCACTGTGACGCCTACCAAAAATTTATTTTTTCTATCAGCACCTCTTTGCGTGTATGTGTGTTGACACAATATCTTTGTTGTATATTATGCTTGGCTGATTATATAGCGCCATCACGTTCATATTTATCCTTTACTTCCGCATACCATCATTCGTAGCTCCGTATATTTTAAGTGATATCTTCCTTTCCCATCGTTCTCGTTTTTGTATATTCTTCTCACTCAATACCCAATTTTCACTACCGTACCAAACTGATGGTTGAATTACTAGTTTGCATATCCTTATTTTTGTTTTTTGTACAAACGAACTTGGAGTAAATCATGTTCCCATGACTTCCTGTCGTCATTGATTTCTCAGTGTCTATGTCTTCATCAGCTTAAATTGTGATCGTCACTCCCAGGTATTAAAAATTGGTTAATATTAAAAAGAAATGTGTTCTCTATTGTGGTGTCTTTTGATTTATATTTCTCCTTCTGGTGCTGTTTCCTCCGTTCTCATTTCAAAAAATTTTGTTTTATCCCTACTTATATAAAATCCATGTTATCTGGTAGTTGCCTATATTATGTCAAGCATCTTCTGTACGTCTTGTTATCTGCGAAAGTAATTACCTTTTGTTCTTTGTAGAATACTATGCCATCCGTCTTTATACTAGTCTTTCATAAAATCCTTTCTGGACTAAAGTTGAATAATGTTATGAATAGTAGAACCCCTGTTTAAGCCAAACAATTTGGACAACTTCCTCTCTTACCTATCCTTGTTTAATAACTCATTCAGTATTATTTTAAGCTTGTGGGTATCCTTAACGATTTTACAGCCTAGTAAAGTTTGTTCTGTCATTTGTGTTGTAGGCCTGTTTATAATCTAGAAATAATGTTATCTACGTCAAAAACAATACTTTTTTATCTGAAATTAGTTCAATACCACCTCACACTTTATTTTCATCAAATTTCACTATATATAGGCTTACTAGACATAAATATGCTTTCAAAGAGATCGAAATGTCAGAGTAGGCTGTGGTTAAGTAAAGATGCATTGTCATGTTTAATTAGGGTTGAGGAAAAATACTTTCCTTGCAGCTTAAGTAACTCCAAAAGCAAGAGCTACGTTTACAACTAAGTATTTCCGACTGAGTACCCAACTTACGACCTCATTTTTAATTAGATTATTTCACTTACCTCGCAGACTTTTACGCAGCAGAAATCAGAACGATATAAATGTCGAATTTTTTAAACTCCCTTAATATTTCGTGAGAACTTTTTCTATGGAACCTCTTCATCTGAAACAAGTTACATCTCTTTATAGAGAAGCGTTTAAATTAATCCAAGTGATGTTTCCACCTTCAATCACAAGCTGTTCACTCCATATTTGACCTTCTTGTAAAGGTTACATATTATTCATAAGAGAAAACTGCATATCAATCATTTCCTAACTGGAAGATCAGCAAAGGGGCAAGATGTTTTACTTTTGCTGTAATATATACATACCTTTCCAACTTCAAATTGGCAATAACCATTTTCAAAATGTGAAATTTTTTGAATACCGCTAAGGAATCAGGATTTGTCTAATGAATGCTTTTTAAGGTATACACCTTGGTCATTAGAAGGGAAGAAAATGTGAAAACGATCGTTAAAGAAAACCCAAAAAATTTACAACAAAAGTGTTTGGAAAGTTGAGGAAGCACCTGAATCACGAATATGGCACTAAGAAACATACCGTACAACTGGAGAGGGTTTCGGTCTTCAGCTACACTCACATCCCAACAAAAATGATATGAACAGACTTCGCGCGTTGATAAAACACAAGTGTCTAACTCTGAAAGTACCTTGAGAGAGGAGAAGTTTAATCAACTTTGAACTGTCCTTTGACATAGGTCACGCATGTATGAATAATGTATCTCTTGATATTTTCAGTGCATACATTGTAGGAAAGGTAACGACATATAAAGAAGTTTCACGCGTTTGTGAGCTTCCAGTTGATGTCCCCTATTTATTTGAGTGTAGATAGTAGTCGTAAATATATTCAAGCGCTGTTTGTCTGTATATATTCATAATAGTTAAACGAGTGGCAGAAACCCATTTTGCATTAAATGGATAATTAGCCATTAAGTTAATAGCTACGTATGGATATGCATTGAGGTTTATTAGATTGCTAGCTTAATATTTGTGCATACAAAATACAATATATACAATAATATTGATAGCAACTACTACCATTTCAAGGAACACACTAAATATATTACAATCGGTCGCTTTTCCCCAAGCTCCGTTCTATTCTGATAGCTTCGATGGTATGAATTATATTTGGGGTATAATAGACAACTATACAGAGGTACCCATGTGAACTGAGACCAATCCCCTAGCACACGATGCAGAATTAACTCTACAAAACATAATCTCACCGTTTAACCCCTACTTCTATACCGTCTGAAAAAAGAAAAGGAAAGGCAAGACAAGTTAGAACCGATGATAATATAATAAAACCTATAGCCCGGATACATGTGTCTTTTTGTTTTATATCCTAGTATATCCGGTTTATTATAAGGAAACATATCTACAATTCGATTACAACTTCTCATTTTCCCTGGGCCCATTATTGTCACACGAGATTTTCAATGAAAGCGGCGTTTTCCCATCACTCGGAGACGGCAGTTCCCATCTTCTGCGTCGCACCGTCTTTCCTCGTTCCTTTTTTCTTTTTTGTTGAGATCATAAACACAAGCGTTTGGAGCTCTATTTTATTACCATTGTGTCTTCTGTGCGGCGGATTTTATTTTGGCCGAACGTCGGCCAGGTTGGAGAAATTTTAACGACCTATTCCGACGGTTAATGGGTTTCCTTTTTTATCGTAGCGCCAGGAGTTGGGAACGCGAGGAGGAGCGGGTTGTATTGTGAATAATGCAACAGAACTGATTTCAGAGCAAAACGCCGACGTCAGCTGTATTCATTAATGAAATTATTTTTAATTGAACTTCTGTTCGTTTTTATCCATTTCGTCGAGCATAAAAATGCTAAACGCTATTGTAGAAATTTTGAGACAAACTTGCAGGTATACAGCGCGCTTTCAGAAAGGTACAGGAAGGTAATACCAATAGAGGACCGATTAGATAATCATAAATAAATAATAATAAATCTGCTTTTATAGTCGTTATGGGAGACATAAATGTATATAATCGTAACTTTATTATGACCAGAAATATCTATCTATCTAATTGAAGAAAAACACAAAGAGTAGTTAAATGTAATCAAACTGAAACATTGAAGATGAAGTGAGTGGAACCAAGAAGTAGCGGTACAAGTAAGTAGGATAACTATTGAAATGAATATGAAAGATATAATACAGACGAACAAACGCATAAACTTCACAACCAAAATAATGGCTACAATGAAAATGGAGGACAATTATAGGAATCACTTTTAAAGAGGAAATGTATATTCATATGTATATATATACGTAATATAATCATATTCTTATATTACTCGAAGATGTAAGAATTTATAATGAGGGAATAAGAATTGAGAATTAACTGTATATGTTTACATCGTTAGGATCTTTTCGAACAGGATAACAAAGGGCGAACATACAAAACTCTGGCCCAGAGGGTCCACTTAAACGCTAGTAGGAGAGGAGACATCGTATGATGTGGAGTGATGAAACCTATTAATGTGGAGTGATGAACCTATTATAAGAAGAAAAGAAACGAGCTCAGAAAAGACTGGCTATATCAAATCAATATAGTAGCTCAATTTGCGCCAATAGCATACTGTAACTATCTGAAACGATTGTACTAGAATAGCTTAAAAGTTTTTCGGAAAGGATCAACTTTCGTAGAATACATATCTTTTCATTTTCATTGAAAAGAACAAAGTTTGCACGAATGATGGTACACTATTTCATTTAAATGGCAGATGTAGTTATGGGGTACGTAATGACACTTTCCGAGCCCAATTTTTGTCACTTTTTCTGTTTCCCGTTATTTCGCTAATACTGCGAATTATATTGGATTTAAATTAGTCCATTGTTTCTAGCTTCTTTGTATAATTCTATAACTTAAATAACTCTACAAGAAGCAATCGAACGGCGTCAGATGGCACGAATCAATTGGGCGCCATAATTGATTGGTCGCTTTCCGAAAATTAATAAATCGTTAAATGTCCGCTTCAATAAATCAACGATTTCGATTAGCACATGGCGTATAGCACCGTCCTGTTAAAACCACATTTCGTTCAGATCAATATGCAAATTTGGAAACAAAAGTAATTTACCGTTAAAAATATAGCGAGAATTGTTTACCATAATATCAGCGTCGGTCTCATTTTGAAAGAAATAAGGATCACTGATATTACCAGTCTGTGAAAGACACGCTGTTGGTTTGTCAGGATGCAATTGGATCTAGTATACCTCTTGTGGATTTTAATTGCTCCGCATATGGCAATTTTGGTTATTCACAAGCTTTATAGCTAAAGACAATTTTGCAATAAAACCGACCAACAAGTGGTTTATGGAAAACATTAGCAAATCTACGATGCAGCAAATGGTTACATTTGTTCAATTGCTGATAACGGCGTGGAACCGACAAATTTCGAGTTTCACGTACACTCGTCCCAATAGCAGCAACAATTTTGTCACCACGTATTCTTTTGCATTTTAACTGTTTTGATCGACTCAAACTTTGTGATACTAAGACCAACAAGCTGCTCAGAAGGACGATCATGTCGACCATAGAAAGGTTGGAAAGTTCTATAGGTTTCACGCATAGACTGTTTATTTTAATTGTTTTTAGGCGTTGCTCTAGTGGGTTAATCTTCATTGTAATAAATGGCAAATTGCTAAATTATCATCATCATTGGTTTTACCACTCAGCCACTGAGGGGTTCTCCTTTCTAATATACCTAATTGTAAGATATGAATACAACGGTTTCTTTGAAATTTGTGCGAATTAAAAAGCAAAGTTTAAGATAATATTGACGACTTTGGCAGAGAATTATCTGAGAAACACAATCACTCGAACCATCTCACAGAATCGTGTTTAGTGTTATTGAGTATTAATATATATATATATATATATATATGCAGCATATATATGCAATGCAGCATATATATATATATATATATATATATTATATATATATCTAATATCTAATATTATATATATATATATATATCTAATAAGTAATATGATTGGAAAACTACCTCCCACCATCTGCAGACGCGTTTCGCGGTTTACCGCTCATCAGTGCAACTTTTGTGAGAAGTAGTTTCCATTATCGACTTACGTCTATACATAGTAGTATGTTTGATGTCTGTACATATGAGAAATCCAATTAAGAAATTCCCCAATATGTATCAAATGCACGTTATCAATGTACCTGATTATATTATCAAACATACTACTATGGCACGTGTAGGAGAGAAGGGTACTAAGCAAAATATTTGCAGGAAAAACTTATGAGCAAGGAGAATATGGAATTTTATGACAAACTCACTGTACCACCGATAATAATAGTGCAAAGAGTGAAGTGATTAGCTATAAAGGGATATTGAAATCTGGATTACTGGACTACTAAAATCTTGAAAACAAGCAAGAGCCGATTCCAAACGATGTCGAAACCTGATGTTGAGGTAGATTTAAAGTCAGTTAGAAATATAAAATGCAAAACGAAAGCCATAAACATCAATATGTAACTGGAAGGAAGTAGTCAGCATGTGAAGTCGTTTAGAAGACTAAAAGTGCTATTATGCGTATCTCCCTTTGTTCTCCGTATTTCCTACAAACTCTCAGATATCTTGTTTCAAATTCAGATTTCGCAATCTTGGCTGTGTATGCGTATAATCTAAAACCTTGTTACAATACAACGTCTCAAGGTGTTCCTTGTTAATCTTTGTTGTGTATACACTTCGCTCAGTTCCTCCCGTCTTTCTTTCTTCCAAGATCCTTGCTACCTGCATGTCCAGATTTTCCCCAATCTCTCTGTTTGTCCACTTGTCTTCATTCTTGTATTCCCTAACTTTCGGCGTCTTTGCATCATCCATGCGTATCAAATGGTCGAACCATTTAAATTGCTTCTTCTCTGAATTAGTGGTTATATATTCAGCTCTTCCCCTACTTAATTATTCCACACTATATCGCTTCTCGTAATTCACTTACCTCTTCTGAAATACCTTGTTTCCAACGCCCGAACCCTTGTTTCCACCGCCCGAACCCTTGTTTCCATCGGCTTCGTAATAAATAATTCTCGCTTTTAAAGACGATATCAAAGTCCCTACTCTACGTAACTTCAACGGCTTTGCTTCTTTCCAAATTTCTCTCCATCTTCATCTCCATTTATATTAACTTACATTCTTTTTTATTATCCAACATATGTAAAAGCATAACCATTTTTAGCTGCCACACTTGCCACGTGACACAAAGGGAGTAACCAATATGGCCTCATTTTTCTAAGTTTATTGTTGACCAACAAAAACAAGACCAATTCAAAATTGTATATGTGCCTTGTATACGCTCTATTACATTTCTGCTATTTCTCCAATCGCAGTTAATATAATCTTGGAAGCCTGTTAACTTAATATTTAAAAATTCTTCAGTAGCTGCAAACGTTTCTCCTGGTCCAGTTAGGAAGATAAGTAACCTTGGTACCTTTGTAGTTCTAATATTAATTAAATAATGCCTTGTAAACGTATGTTTGCCTATTTAACTACTCTTTACTTTGTAAATATGGTTCTAACTTGAGTACAGGTCGTGCATACAAACCGTTATATAATAAACAAATCTACTAGGAGGACACTAAACATATGCGGGACTTCCTATAGAAACAACAAACAAGTTGTCGGTATATTTCGAATAATTGACTTCGTTGCAGCTCTTGTGTCAAATGTTCGCCCTTATGTTTGGATTGGACGGTGGATATAAATATTTGTACTATATGAAGCGGTAATCTGGACCGAATTATTATACGGATCCACGTACGTACACATGTTAAAACACACGAAGAGAAAGACAAACTACTATCCGACCTGTAGTAGCTGTGGAATTCCAGAACTTGTTATAGAACGACAAACTGTAATTTAAACGCAAATCCAGTACGGCGTCGCCGACACAGGGACCAAGAGGAAAATTGAAAACTAAACTCGGCGAAAACAAGGACGAAATCTACTCTAACTTGGTAATGAACATGGAGAATGCATTTTAAATATCGTACTCGGGAACGGTAACCCCAGACGCTTGCATGCTTTTACCACATTATCTACCTTACTACCTACACATTCATATCTGCCTATAGCTTAGATGGGGTTCTACTGGGTATAATGAACACAATCTCGACGCAATGCTGATCTATAGTCGGCAAGGGAAACATTAATATTTTATAACCTTTTTGTGGTCGTTTCAGTAATCTCTGCATTTAAAACGAATTTATCAGCTTAAATACCTGTTCATACTTCCATACATAATCATTTAACAAAACGCTCTGTATTGTATAATAGAACTAAAGTACGAGGGATATTTCTAGAATTCTAGGTATTTAAGTATAATTTTTCTTCCTCAGTTTTCATCAAAATTACAATGTAATTGAAGCTAATTTTTCTGCAATTTGTCTATTTGTACTTATTTAAGGTCTCAAATCAAATACCCGGTAGTGGTTCGATCAAATTTGGGAGCAGCTGAAAATCACTAGGAGCCAGATCTGGCGGATAGGATGAATATGGAAACAATTCCCAGCATAATTGTTTAAAACATACTTCGCTCTTTGTGCCCTATGAGATCTTGCACTATACCATTGCAATAACGGACACTTATACAACTTCGCAGACCGTTTCTTGCAAACCAATTGCCGCAATGGGTCAGCTAAAATGTTAGAATATTACTCTGCGTTAACTGTTCTGTCTTTTGATAGATAATCTATAAATACAATCACCTCGCAATTCCAGGATACAATAACTATTACTTTTTCAACCAACGCCGACACAGCTGCACGCACTTTAAGTGAATTCCCTTTCTCTGTTTTGCGCCATTCCATCTACTTAATTTGGTCTCAGGATTGAAGTAAGATATCAACGTTTCATCAGTAGTTATTATCCGTTACTAAAGTTGGTGGCCGTAACATGCTAATAGCACTTGAATTTGGGGACACGCCAGAGTTTTTGAGAATCTATTCGGATCCCAACAGCCTGGCTGTCAAGCTGGCGGAAACCATGTTGATGCCCAAACGTTCACGTTAAATTTCATGGACTAATTAGCACCATTGACGCTATTCCAGTTTTAAAACAGTTTGCCCATCAATACGCTCTACTCTTAGATTCTACAAATAGATTTTTTAGATATTGGAACATTTCAGGTTTCATGTTCTCGTTAAACGAAAAGGAACTGATAGGTCTTTGTGATTTAGTCGCATATTTCATAATTGCAACATTAGCAGTATAAAAATACGTCAGCATTAGTCAAGCATCTATAGTAAACTATACTGCGCGCGCTAAGTGCAAAAATGTGTCAAGTATTTGTCCCCAATCAATAGCGTAACTTATAAGATTTACACCACTGAATTAGAGCGAAATCCCCAGAAACATCCCTCGCTTGTCTGATTCTGTGGTGAAGAATAAACAAATATCCATCGTGTGTACTAAATTGTTACAAACGCCCACTGTTTCCAAAAATCCTATACATAAAGACAAACTTTAATTTCACCATGTAAACAAAAGGTTCAAATTCAACATACACCCAAACTAACCATATATTTAATTAAAATGTATTATATGGTTGCCACCAAACAAATCAAAATATTACCAGAAATATTGGTTAGGTTTGAATTTACTATTACTCTCTGCATTATAACAACCTTATGATTTATTTGAGGGAAATTCTTTTGTTCTGCCTATTTTTGAATTAAAGCAAGCTACATTTCATTTCAATATAACTTTAAAATCAAGCATATGCATAAAGCATTTACGTTGATAGCGATCACACCGCTATGTTTTAGTTAACAGTCTCAATACATTTACTTCAATACAACTAAGAATTTGCAACAAGCGTTTTAATTTTTGATTGAAAGAAATAATTATCAATTTGAAAATATATTTTAAATACACCCTTATTTCATTATAAACACATACTTTGTATGCAAGCAAAGTATTCTTAAAGCAAGATTCCGAGATTAGATTTAAAATTATATATTCAAATAAATGTATATATTTCTTTTAAGTTTTTTTCAAGATCGGTTAAACCTAATTTTTTTATTGGATCCAAAACTATTTTGAAATTTGTATATCTGACGTTTAAAAGTAGTGTGTGCAACGATAAAATACTAGTTTTTTATAATGTTAAGAGCTTCTACAGCTTTAATCTTTTTTCAATAATAAGTGAAAAACCAGTAAGTTTACGGGCTCGAAATTTTGCATACAATGTATTCGTTACGATAGCTACGACCTATCCACGAGCTCTTTTGTAAATTCCTTGTTTGTTGTTGAATTTAATCTCAATTAAGGAATAGAAAAATGACCATGGGCTTACCGTCATTTTTGATAACAAAGGAATTTATAAAAATGGTTTATCGAATATGTGGTATTCAAAATATCAAGCCTGCAAACTTGCTGGTTCTCCACTTAATATTGAAAAAGGATTAGACCTGCCTGGGCTCTTAAAATTGTAAACAACTAGTATTGTATGGTTATACATATATCTTTTAGAGCTCAAATATATGGCTTTCGAAATAGCTTTCGAACCGGCCAAAAAGATTACTTTAAGCGATTTTGAAAATAAGTACCGAACACCCTTAAGAAAAGATTCTTCTGTGTGTAGTTATGAGAACCACATCAATATTTAATATTCACTTCGTCATTGTTATAAGCAAGAACGGTTAAAGGAAATATTGAGGCAACTATGAACAACGCTAGTTGCCGACAAATTATCATTTGCATTCAACGATTCCTCATCTCTTACCTACATACAAGAATTTAATCTTAAAACCTGTAATGCATACTTGACATAGGAATGGTTTATTTAATCTAAGTAGTTCTGAATCTAAGTTTTGTCACAGTATTCACCAAACATTTCAGAAATTCTACATAATAAACGTTAGTTTTCCCAGACCTGCTTGGATTAAGTAATAATAAGTTTACCTTGTGATCAATTATTTCGTTTTAGGTTATTACCGACAGATCTTATTTGAATTTGGTACTGCATTTTTGTCGTTATAGAAGACAGTACAGAAGAAAGTACCGTACATTACCCTCACTTGTAATTCTTACAAGTGTTATTTTCATCAACATCAAAACCCGTTTTAATCTTTCATCGATAAGTTCGATTGAAATGGGACTTTACCCTAAATCAGTATTTGAAATACAACTAAGAAGTGCAAAATATTTATTGCTTTATCACTATATAATAATAATCATAATAATAATAATAATAATCTTTATTTCCCAACAGGCTTTTAAAGCCCAAAACAGAGTTAAGAAAAATACATTTGTGTGTATATACAATACATACCTAATAAAATAAATAAGCATTCAATATTAATAAAATATGTATATATATATATATCAAAAAAAAAAAAGGAAAAACCAAAAATACATATCGCTCTCAGTTGAAGATCATGCTGTCCCCACAAACACGTCTCCCAGTCCATTAGCTACACGAGAAAGCGTGTACGCAGTTGCCCTTCTCATTATGTTTGTTCTTGCAAATGGAACCAAAAACGTACCATTATATCGAGAGTTAATACGGGGTACTAGAAATAACATCGAGTTGAGGATGTGCGGGCAGTCAATATTGTTATTTAGTAGTTTATGAATAAATCTTTCACAGATAGCATCTCTTTCAATATTAAGTGACAGCAGACCATGACGCAGTAAAAGATCATTCTGCGGTAAGCCTCTCTCTGGATAAAAACCATCCATTTTGAAGGACAGAAACTTCAAAAATCTACGGTCTATGCGCTCCAATGCCCAGCAATCACATGCATAAAGAGGGTACCAGATGAGTACAGCGTATTCAAGCTTACTTAAGACATAGGCGGAGTATAACGATTTCAAAAGCTTCACATCCCTAAAATACCTTGAAACTCGTATAATGAAACCCAACGACTTACATGCAGCTGTACATATATTTGAAATGTGGGATTTAAAGGTAAAAGAAGAATCAAAAGTGACTCCAAGATCCTTGCACTCGGTTTTCCTAGTCAAAATCTGGCCGTTAATGTAATAAGAATTGTGTGTGGCTGACGAGCGTGTGAACGTAACTACACAACATTTATCAACATTTAGCTTGAGTCCTGAACGGTCACACCATGCAACTATCAGATTTAGATTCTGCTGAAGTTTCGCAATGGCAACATTGTCGGTAATCTCAGAGAAAATCTTGATATCGTCCGCATATCCAAGGACACGGCAGTCAAGCTGGAGAAGTAAATCGTTAATAAAAAGTATGAACAGCAAAGGGCCCAAATTGGAACCCTGTGGGACGCTACAAGTGAGCGTGAAATCATTGGAACAAATATTACCTAATGTGAATTATATTTCACTATAATCCCTTTTATCTCTGCCAAATCGTACAAGTGGGTTCTGTATTCCTTTCGTAAGAATTTTTCCACATCTGGATTAGTGACTTGCTAATGGCATTACGTTCCTTTTAATGATGAAGATAATTTAGTGTAGATGGGGCAGATAAATGAGGAATGTTATTTTGTATATGTGACATTAAAGCTGTCCTGATATGAAGGCCGATATTGTACTACATACATAAATGTTCAGAAATACAGTACAGGTAGAACCCTCAAGAATACACATATCTAGATCCTGGAAAGGGCAACCGTGCAATGCCAGTGCTCATTAGCATTTGTAAAGATTTCTCCTCTATCTTCTGTGATAACTAAACTTACTATGAGATTCTACTTCAATACAAATAAAGGTTTTCCTTTGTAGAGTGGCATCGTTTGCAAGAATCATGTTGGCAACCAATAAACGTTTAATCTTCCAATCTTAGAGGTCTGATAGAATAACTACCTACATTGAATAAAGCAGAGTTGATGTTGATGTTTAAAAATTTTATACAAGACGCAAATAATTTGTACAAAACATTTATCGTCCGTTGTAAACTCCATGTTATTTAAGCAGTTACATCAAACTGCCTATCATAAACAAAACGTGACACTTACCACTTCTGTTCGTACAAATTCTAAATAATCCTTTAATCAATCTTTCTAACGATCTCGCGAATGTGGGCACAAGTAATTAAATTTTATTACTGTGTTTGTTAAATATAAATTGTGCAACTACCAGATTAGACAATCTATAGGCTTTACAAGTTTGTGAAGTAGAACATTAAGCCGTGTAACACGAATTACAAAAATAATAAAGCGATCAAAATTTATAACGTAGGAGTAAAAATATTTACTCGTCGAGTACACTTAACGTAACTAAGAAAACTGCAGCAGCGGCTAGTTATGACAAAATAAAAGCCGTTAAATGAGAAAAACGCGCCTCCGCCGCCGGTTCCACTTCACGATATATATACGTAAGGTGACCAGAAACGTGTAAGATACACTTACATAAGCGAAAGTAAAAGAAAGTGGGATTAGCGTTCGGAGCAAAACACGACCAGTTGATCTATCTAACGTACGTATATGCACGAGTGCATACCTGCGCAGCCTGTTTCCGTTACCGCAGAAAGAAAATGTACCAAAAGGCATTCCTCTATAATGGTAACTTTAATTTATTTTATTGATCAGATGACATACTTACGATGCTGATTGTTCACAGCTTACGTAAATGGTTAAATGTGTGCGAGAACGGAACACGAATCGCTATTAGACTGTAATACCTGTAGTTGCAGTATATTCAGGCTTAACAAATTATAATCATGGTAAATCAAGTTCCAATCAGACGATAAAACATACAAGTAATACCTTTCCTATAGTTCCTTGAACTTATATTCGAAAGGTATGTATATGTGCCTATTTTTACTCATGGAAATATACACATACAGAAAGTTATTGAAGCTAAAGGAAGAATGCTGTTATATATCGTAAACATGCTGAAGTCCAACGAGCACCAAATCAATTATCAACTAAAATAAAATACTTCCAAACTGTTCCTCTTATTTCGATATTTTCAAATAGATTTAGAAGAAGTATGCATACGGCCACTTTCGCCTTCGATGACACTTACCTCATGACATAGGTAACTCCATCTTCAATTATATATGACATTAGACTAATGTTATAACAGTTACCAGTTGATTTTACTAAAAATGTCTCTATAAATGTTAGGATAGTATTTGGTATTATCGAAAACGCGGGTCACGGTATTAACCAAGATACGTCCAAAGATTTGGGAAGATATGTACTATGTATACTAAATATATACTGTACGAGTATATTATGAATGTTCAGTTTAAGAATTGTGAGAAGATGTAGTGTACGAGATGTACGTTTTATTTATTTATTTAATACGCTTAGGAACAGGATCAGCTCCTTCAATGGGAGTGTAAATAGGTCCTCCTCACTCAGCGTATATGCAGGACAGGATGTAAAAATATGCTTAATCCACTGGCGAAGATTCTTCACATCCATTCAATCAATCTTGACAGGCGGGTCCATACTCGTACTTGGTGTGCATCTCAGAAGTCAACTTATGATAAATGACTCAATGGCGTTAGATAGACTACGGAAAGCTTTTTATGGTTAGGCTAGATACTCTAGATCAGTGGTAGTCAACCTGGTCTCTACCGTCCACTAGTGGGCGTTTGAACTTGTATGGTGGGCCGTCGCGTCGGAGTTCTGTAGAAAAATAAAAATTTAGTTTTGATGTAACTATAGTAATAAATTTGAAAAGAGTATATATGATTATACTTGATCCGTCTATGCACTGCATTGTAATGAGCATGACGAGGATGGGATGTTACAGCAGTGTTAGAATACCATTATATTTGAGCTCGTTTCATGGTAAGTACGTCAGCAAGTAGATTTGTGGAAGTAAGCGCGTGCCTACGGCTTTATATAAATTTTATAAAATATTGTATTATCAAACAACTTTTATAAATTTTGTGAAACATTGCGAGCCCGTGTCCCAAAAATAAATATGCTGTTGGCTATTTACCGCAATATATCACGGTTTCATCAAAAATTCGTTGTAATAAAAAAATCTTCAGATGTGTTTATTATGTTCAAGAACATTATGTAATGAAGCAATGAAACCAAGCCAATTGCTAGAACATCTTGTTATAAAGCATCCAAATGATAAGGACAAGTCTATTGAATAGTTTTAGAAAATTAATAAAAAATTTCAAAATTCAACAATCATCATGTAACAAACAACTGCCGCTTATCGCATTTCACAATTAACTGCAAAAAGTGTTAAAAGCCATAATATTGGAAAAACTGTAATAATAGCCTCTATAAAAGACTTTATCTCTCTTGTCCCTAAGCAATAACCCAGTAAAACGACAAATTGAAGAATCGGCAGTTAATGTGGCAAATAAACTAGGTATTTTTTCAAACACACTGACAAAGTCAATCTTTATTTCCCAACAGGCTTTTAAAGCCCAAAACAGGGTTAAGAAATATACATTTATGTGCATATACAATACATACCTAATAAAATAAATAAGCATTCAATATTAATAAAATATGTGTATATATATATA
Organism: Chrysina gloriosa; assembly: GCA_038088585.1. Classification (NCBI taxonomy): domain Eukaryota; kingdom Metazoa; phylum Arthropoda; class Insecta; order Coleoptera; family Scarabaeidae; genus Chrysina; species Chrysina gloriosa. Next base: position 31,608,584 of record CM076088.1, on the reverse strand, counting down.
AAAAAAGAAAAAAAGAAAAACCAAAAATACATATCGCTCTCAGTTGAAGATCATGCTGTCCCCACAAACACGTCTCCCAGTCCATTAGCTACACGAGAAAACGTGTACGCAGTTGCCCTTCTCATTATGTTTGTTCTTGCAAATGGAACCAAAAACGTACCATTATATCGAGAGTTAATACGGGGTACTAGAAATAACATCGAGTTGAGGATGTGCGGGCAGTCAATATTGTTATTTAGTAGTTTATGAATAAATCTTTCACAGATAGCATCTCTTATAATATTAAGTGACAGCAGACCATGACGCAGTAAAAGATCATTCTGCGGTAAGCCTCTCTCTGGATAAAAACCATCCATTTTGAAGGACAGAAACTTCAAAAATCTACGGTGGATGCGCTCCAATGCCAAGCAATCACATGCATAAAGAGGGTACCAGATGAGTACAGCGTATTCAAGCTTACTTAAGATATAGGCGGAGTATAACGATTTCAAAAGCTTCACATCCCTAAAATACCTTGAAACTGACACATTTGATCATCTCCTGATGATGCTAACTGGAGTTAGCGAAACGCGCGTCGAGAGACATGCAATATTTGTTTGGTGATAGTGGAAATTTGTACATTGACTTTGTCAGTGTGTTTGCTTTGTTACACCAAAGGTTCCAAACCAATTTTCTGAATTAGGTATTTTTTATACAATGAACAAGTTTACCATTGCAGATAATAATGTTTTACTAATAGCATATGTACATCGTTTTGATGTACGCTATAAATTACCAGAAAAAATGCCATTCGCAATAAGTCTCATTATAGATACAACAGAATTATATATATTTAATGCTGTGAAAACATATTTTGCAAAAAGAAAATATTCCTTTGAACAATACTATTTCATGCGCTACCGATGGAGGACCATCAATGGTAAGTCGCTATCGTGGATTTGTTTATCTCAAAGAAGAAGCGCCAAATGTTTTACGTATTCATTGTGTGGTGCACAGACAACATCTTACAGGAAAACATTTAAGTACAAGTCTCTATTCATCCTTAGGTAACTATAATAACTAGAGCGGTAAATAAGATCAAATCTAATGCCAAAAATTATAGAATGTTTCGACAACAATGCCAGGACAGTAATGAAGATTTTATTAGGTTATCTTTATACACAAAAGTTCGGTGGTTGTCAAAAGATACATGTTTGTCCCTTTGCTTTGTTGCATTATATAAGATCATTGAATTTTTTAAGTGTTAATGAGACCAATCTCTGTCAACAATTAAAAACAGTAAAGAATCTGCAGCTTCAAGGTGCTAATAAAACGCTTATCAATTGACAAAATATTGTCTCATTATTTACGAACAACCTTGATCCTCTTCGTTATAGTCTACTGAAGAGAGAATTTCATCAGTTTCCAGAATTATCTTCTATTAAAGATGATGTAACTCCACAGTACATTGAAATATTCAGCAGCCACCTTAAGAAGTTTGAATTGGATCTGGAAAAACGATTTGAAGATATTTTGAACTTAAAACTGTATGACTGGATGAAAAATCCTTTTACCGGCGATATTGAGGAAACTGATCCAACTGCCAAAAAAATGATTAGAAATTAGATATGATTTTATGTGTGCAAAGTATAAATATAAAGATAAATTTCACTACATATTTTTCCTAAATCTTCATTCAAATATTACCTGTACTTTTCAGTTGCGTTAAATTAAGTTACTGTAGAGCTGTGGGCGGTAAAATTTTACTGCTAATAAAAATATAAAAGTGAGCGGTAGATATAAAAAAATTGACTACCTCTGCTGTAGATTATCGATTGCAGGTTAGAACTTGTTTCTATCCCCACTACTCACTCACTGGCGTTGTTGAAGACTTTAGAGGTTGATAGTATGGTACAAAGGCTGATTGGTAAGCCCGCGTACCATATCTATGACAAACCTAACAGCGGTACATTTTCTGAACATCATCTACCGTGCACTGTAGTCCGTTTACACCTTAAACTTTTCACTGGGATTATTCGTTCTCCTGTCGTGGCTAGAAATATTATATAAATGTAGTCCCTGGTGAAATTATTCGTTACACTCAATGCAGATAGCCTTGAATTAGACTTACATCAATATTAAATAAATGGTTAATACTTGGTACATAACCTACTTTTTTAATGACGCGTTTTACGGGGAATACTGTAAATGGAAGACCTAATTCTTGCTTTTATGTCACCAACGTTTTTCAGTACATCCCTTATAATGTTTATTAATCTTTCTCCCTAGATTTCTCTCTCTTCGTGTACTTTCCCTTTAAGGATGTTTGGTACTTTTTCTCAAGATCGGTTCAACTTAAATTTTTTTATTCGTTCCAAAACTATTTTGAAAATTATACGTCTGACCTTTAAAAGTAGTGTGTGTAACGATAAAATACTAGTTTTTTTACAATAAGAAGAGCTTCTACAGCTTTAATCTTTTTTCAATCATAAGTGAAGAACCTGTAAATTTACAGGTCCGAAATTTTGAATACCATGTATTCGTTACGATAGCTATGACTCTTTATGGAGCTTTTTGTCAATTCCTTTGTTATCGTTACTTTCTTCCAAAACTGATGGTAAACCCAAGTGTTTTAACAGGTTTCTGGCCCATTAGGTTATTTTCGTATAGTTAACACTTGACAATTCTCGTTGAAATTTTTCAAATTATTGCTGACGCTAATTAATAATTGCATCAAAAATTGGGATAAAAATAATAATATTGATTTTATCTTTCAGAACAGTGCGCAAAAGTATCACAATTCTTGTATTGCAGGCTATTTGGTGACTTGTTAGAACTGATTTTAATGTTTCTCATTTAATTACTGGCAATTATGCATATGCTGTTGTGTTCTTTGAAGAATTTGTGTTTTTAGTAAAATTTGTCACAATTTAGTACAAATGACCTACCGCTTGGGCAGTAGCTATAAGGGGATATTTCTTTATACATTTGCGACATATATAAGATCTATTGTACATAAAAAGGAATGGCTTGAACTTCGTCGTTGTTGAATAAGTTTGATTTAATACATGTTATCACTGCAAAATTTTCCTGATCGTTTTGAAATCGCGTTTCCTTGTGCTGAATTTAGTATGAAGTATATGTAATAGAGCTTGGCTATTGATATGTGAAGGGTATTCTAAGTGATACGAACAGGAGCTAAGTCAATTTGAAATAACCTACGACGAATGACAAATAGAGAATTACTTTCACATGAGAGACCCTCTCATTTTTTTTATTTGCCATTCGTCATTAATCGATGTATCCCCGGGTATGCCAATATCGCTATAACTCATCAGATAAAGTCACTGGTTTGGTTAAATTTACTGGTATGAGTTTTGTTGCACAACTATGAAGACTGCTTTAGTAATGGCGAATTGACTACACTGTATTGATCAGTTCCACTAAGGGCACAACTAGTCTACGGTTGCAGTTGGCGAATAATAATCTAGTTGTGTAAGTACTACGTTGCTCCATATTAAATTAAATATTAACCTGTTTGATAATGCCGGTCGAGTTCACCCCATTACGAATTCCAATCTGCGCACCAAATTGTGTCGTGATTTAGTCATTAGCTTCAATTTTGTCTAAATTATTTATTATTACACTAATTGGGCACTGTGGGCACATACATATGTATGCAATTCCCATAGTATTTCAATAACGAAAACCGCACAAGGCACATACAGGTATTTCAGAAAAGAACGAAACCCACGCGCCCATCCTAATCTTTTGACCAACATAAATAGAGTAGGCCGGGTGAAATTGATATTTACTTTTTATTTTTATTTTTTGCTTGAATAGCGGATTATCTAAGTGAAAGTCGGGATCAAAAAGAAAGTCGGTTTTATTCAATCTTGATTTTATGGCATTCAAACATTATTATTAATAGATTAGAGAAACAAATTGATTTACAAATAAAGCCCCAAGGGTAGAAATACTAAGTTATCTAAGGATGTTTTCGATGATATTTAGCTCCGTAAGGATCGTAGCCCCATAAATAATAATACTTTTAGAGCTTTTTGTGGAAACTAGTCACAGGCCGATTACTAAGAGGCTTGTAATGTATCTTTGTAAAGTAAGCGTTGTTCAAGAATTAAATCCACACGATTTTGAAAAACGAAGAAGTTCATGTCAATGGCTTAATGAATACATAAGTAATAATACCATACGGCATGTGACCTTCTTTAGTGATATGTAGAGTTTGTTAAAAAGGTGGATGATAATTTATTATTAAATAGTGTAAATCGGACTGACGCTGTCACTCCTCCAAATTTTATTATTCAATGATAGGTTATTGATAAGTTATTATTGAATAATAAAATTCGTAGGAGTGACAGTGTCAGTCTGATTTACACTTCTTAATGATAATACGTCATCCATCGTTTTAACAAACTCTGGTGATGAAGCATAAATAAATTTATCTGGGTATGTTAATTCCCAAAATTATAGGATATGGGCTACGCAAAAAATCCACATGATTACGTCGCATCACATCTACATCTTATAAAAATCGGAGTCTGTGTAGAGGGAAAAATACTGAGACCAATCATTTCTCTTGACACAGTAACTGCTGAGCGATATCGGCAAATTTTAGATGTACATATTTATAAAACAACTAGATGATAATGAGTTGCAGCACGGTTTCTTTCACAATGTCCCTACTCACACTGCTACAGCAAATCTGAAACATTTAGAACAATTTTTTAATAAGGGAATGGTTGCCACAAATTTATGGCTCCCGCGTTCTCCGGATCTTACTCCTCTCGAATTTTATTTAATTGGGAATTTAAGAAATAAAATACACAAAAACGAACTCAATGACTTAGAAGCACTGCAGGCAGCAATTCAACATAAAACTAATAACATTAATGTTAAAGGATTGCAACATCTTTTTGAAAATTTGGAGCGGCGAGTTAATGTTTGCCAACAAAATAATGGAGATGATTGTCAGTACTTTCTGCAAATTTAAATGAATAAAATTGATAAAAATAAAAGATGCTACATAGATGTATTTTAGAGAAATACTTCAAACATTTTGTGTGAGTAGAAGTTTTCAAGTAAATAATAAATGTTAGTGATTTTAATACTTAAGATTGCCAATTTGGAATATTGGTCTGAAATACGTGTCAACATTCCGTTAAGTACTTCCACCCAAAAGTAGGTACATACAATCGCAGAGTATCCAAAATAACATAATGAACACGTTCACTATTATAATGTGCCATTGAAACAAATGATTGAGTTAAATAGAGGGAAAATATACCTTCAAAGCAATGCTAATTAAAAGCAAATATATGCGTACTTTACATGTTTTTAATTAAACATTATATATCAAGTGGTAATACATTGTAAACTAAGCTATTGTATTTACTTGATAGAAGCCAAATGCAAGTACTGTTTTCATTTCGTAATTACGTCTCTTGAAACATATTTTTTTAACAATACAGTTTACTTCATATTTGTGTTGGAAATTTTTTTACGCAATCATTACATTGATAGATAAATTGGAATGTGACTGCCTGTAAATACAACACGATAAATTAAAAAGGCATGTAATTAATCGAGAATTACTCTTTGGGAAACAAGTAATCGATTTTATCAGTTGAGTTTGATAGTTAAGAATAGAAATACTCTCTCGTCTCCATAATTAACTTGTTTTTATTGGTGTGCTGTTTCTTTTACATTGCTGTATATCCTACCGTATTCTAATTAACTGTCATATAATCTGTCTAAAATATTGAATAAATCTAATCGAATTATTTTGCAAATAGTATTTTATGAATTGGCTAAGAATTCGATACAGATCTGAAAATATTTGTTACCGTTTGTATGCCATAGAAGCAGCTTGCATAATTCAATGCTCTACTGCATTACCACATCCATTTCACTTATTAATTATGGGAACCTGTAATAACAAGTTTAAGTATGCAGCACATATGCAATTACTGAATATTACGATTAACTTTTCTGAAACTGTCTGAAAAACATGAACACATATATGTATGTACACAATACAGTTAAATTATTTGCTATTAAGCCAAAATCCTAATAAATTAAAAACCGGATGACTCTCTATATAATGACCTAATAAATTAGGTGCGTTAATGGGCAGCTAATAAGTAACTGTGCAAGAGCTTACAAAGTAAGCACAATTCGCATATGCCAATAATCCGTGAGGAGAATTGAGCTTTGTCAATCGCAGACGGTAAATGTAGACTAATTAGTTTCGTCCTCGTCACTTGTCACTTGTAGTCTTCACACTGAAATGTGATTAAGGAACGGTAAACCCCAACATAGCGAGAAATTCAGCAACTTTAGTGAGAGATGATAAAACAGCTTCAAATACGGCGATTGGGTTACACACAGTAGAGATAAACATACAATATACAGGCAAAGTACTGCGGAAAGCCAAGTCGCGAAAAACAAGTGGAAACAAAATATTAAAGGAAGATGTCCTATATATCCTAGATAGAAGAAAGCACACAAAAACCAAAGGAAGTCTACTGTCGTAAGATCGGAAGAAATGGACGAAATTTGTTCAGAAATAATACATTGATGTAAATGGGAAGGGGTTGTGTACCTATAAATGCACAGAGTAAAGCAATTTTTAACAAGTAGAGTAAACTTTAAGGGAAGGATTGAAATGAGTTACTTGCAGAAGGAATAACATGTAGAAGCATGGGCAATCTTTTTTCTAGGAGGCCAAATAAAAAAATCAAGATGGACTACGGGCCAAACCAAAAACAATTGATACTAGTGAAGCAAGTTTTGACGGGCCGTGTTAATATGCAACGGAGAAAATCAATGGCAGGCCGGACAAATCTTACTCGAGGGCCGGGTCGGGGATTGCCCATGCCTGATGTAGAGTATTCAAGGTGTGTTTTCATACACAATTAAAGTTTTTAGAGGTCAAAACTAAATAATTATGCTGAATTGCCCCAAAACAAATTGGAAATTTCCCGTTAAGAGAGCTACAACCTTTTAGGGAGGAATGAAAGTAACGATATGTCCGCTGAGGAAGGCGGCAATAAAACTATGCGTTGCACATATTAATACTACTAAAAGAGATGAAATCATTTCCCATAGCAAGTTTAGAGCCTAGAACTGATGAAATGGGCTAAAGGGCGCAGATTACTTCCCAAAATATACAGAAACCTTTTCGTGAATCCTCATTAACTTCAAAATAATAGCCTCTCTGTTGTCTATTGAGGGAACAAACGCAAAGTTTTGGGTGCCAGATTCACGCAAAGATAATCGGGAAAGGATAAAGATAATTAGAAAGAAATTCATACCCACAACGATACTAATCTAACCTATCAATCGTAACGCGTACATATAAGCTGTCCTTGCGATTATTACAGTTCTTGTCGATACGTGGCGACCTAGTGAAAACAACTACGTAAAATAAATTTTACATATTTTGCATTTTGAAACTGATAACCAAGGAAAGTACATATATAAATTATTCTTAAATACATTTGTAACTCAAGCAAAATGGATTAAAGCATACGAGAAAGCACATTTACACCCATCCTTCCCATTGTAACTTGCAATTTGTGCTTTGGACTGCATTCTTAACTAATTATATATAACCTACTTACCACAGGAAACAATGTTCCAACATTCGCTCTCTATTTAGCATCTATTTAAGTAGACATTCGGAGAGGAATTTGAACAAGGTGTATTTAGTTTGCATCTGTTATTTTGTTTCTGAAACTAACCATACTAACTACTGTCTAGTGTCGATTAGTTTTTGAACTTCATTGCTTCTACAATGGTGTCAGTATTACTATCAATATGTAAACTAGGTGGGCTGGTGTGGTATACACGTTCTATTTTAAAAGTTTTGGAACAATTTTTCCTTAGCGTTCTATATTTTCAATTCTTTCGGCCTATAATCTTACTCTTATCAAATATTATGTTGTTTAATAAATAGCATATTTATCTGACACCTCTTCCTTCATCTGCTACTTCTACATCTAATTTTCCATCACTAGTAAAAATTGCCCGTAAATATTCACAAGCTATTGTTTGTTCAATTTGTTGTCTAAATGTTAATAGGTGTTTATTTATCTGTTCTTTCCAAGGAGTTATCTGCTAGAAGCTGATACTTTAAGAACGTTCTCTATGTAAATGTCAAAATTGTGGATGTGGTTGGTATAAAGTATTATCAGTAGCGGTATAAAAGTTACCTTCCATACGATCCCTTTTGCATGTTATCAGCACTAATTAAGTCCTGTTACGAGAGGTAGTGCCATTTTGCGTCTATAATACATACGTTCACTTGTGTATATTCCCTGTTCAGTCACGCCTCAGCAATATTCTTCATATATATGCGCGTATTGCCAATATGTGAACGCCTATATGGACTGTAAAGAATAATAAGGCACAACTACAGAAATAATATGCTGAAAATACCGACATCGTCACGTATTATTATCGCGACGATGGAATTGAATATCTTTCGTTGGGGCGCTGACATCGTTGGAAAAAGTCGATAAAAATTTGTATGGAATATTTAGAACCTGGCAAGCTTTCTTCGCTGCTGGTTGAAGGTAAAATATCCTCGTCCCCGCAATAAGTCCTCCTTTTTCGCTTCGTAACGTAGTGTACGTAGTGGCACGTAGCGCGAATACAAGGGAAAAAGTATCACCACAAACTACCGGCAAGACGTCATACTTTGGCTCTATGCATCTATTTTGAGACGTAGGTACAACTTCATGATGCAATCTCGACGATGTACGTCGCCCTGGGCCTGCCAACAATCTTCACGAATTGAAGAGGCTGATGTAATTTACCGGTTCGTCTGGCTCTAGCGAACTCAATAGTGGCGAACTCGACCTAGCGAACAAGATATCTTTATTGTGTTACCGGCCGCATTGGTTACATTATGGGACGTCTATTGAAAAGGTATTGATGAATAGTTGAATTTCCGTTAAACGGAGGAAATTTTCTAGATTGACCTAGAACATGTTAACAAAGAATGTTGAAAATAAACCGTAAGTAAAGACAAATTCATTAAAAAGTATATGCGGTCATTTAAACATTAGGCAGGGTACTCAACTTTTCCATGTGTTTTCCTTTCGTTTGAGTACATTGCAGTAATATTTGGTAGCAGATAATCAAGTATAAGTAGTGTAACACATATATGCATATACCGGGTGGCCCAAGATTTCGTGGACGGAAAATTACAAAACCATTATTGGAGATAGACAAGAAGCTTGTTAATAAAACATAGGTGTACGTTAGATGCATCATCCAAAAGTAGCTCCGTATATTTCTATTTTTCTTATGGCGCACTTATTTTTCGAAATTCGTGAAGAATTTGAGGTGTTGATAAGAAAAGATATGAAACACTTTCTGTCCTAAGTTACACATAGAGTAGTTATTTACATTCTTGAAAGAAAAATTCCGCTTTCATGAGAATAGTGCATTTTAATAAGTAATAATCAAGTATTTAGATAAAATTTATATCACAGCATCTTCAATTCGGTTTCTACATTATGCGATGGCTATGCCGATTTATTTGCAAAAACTATACAAGAGATTAAGCTTTCACAAATCATTAATTTTCTTGAATCCTTGAAACGAAACACCTGTATATTAACATTGCATCGTTGCAAAAATTGATTGCACTTGTGTTACCATCAAATATGTGCCAAAAATTAGAAATTTTCGAGATAAATTCATTAGTAGTCTCATATTTTCAATTTAGCCTATATGCCAGTGTCACATTGTTAAGGATTGACTTTATCTAGTCTGCACCTTTCCATAACATGTTAAAACAAAATGTATTTTGACAATGGTTGTTAAATGTCAATGATATATATGTCAAGATTTACTGCTTACCTGCTGTACATATTTATATGTTTCACATATTAAAAGGCAATAGTAAATTATACTGGTAGTATATTGATTTATTCGATACAAAACCCTAAAAGGTTACGGGCCCAGAACACGTCGTAGTTCTAGCATAACAGGAGTATAAGAAGAAAAGCAAAAGTAAGGTTAAGTGTTGCAAAGTAGGAAGTGAGTAAGATACGAAAAAGTTAAGAAAACGAGAAACATAGAAGAAAAATGAGCGATTCAAACGTAACATTCATAAATAAATTCGATGGGAAGAACTTCCAACAATGGAAATTTCATTTTAAATGCGCCTTAAGAGTCAAACGAATCTACGAAATTACCACGGGTGTAACAAACAAACCATCAATAGATAAAAAGACGGAGCTAGATGAATACAACAAAAAGGATGCTCTAGCAATGTGTATCATCACCTCAGCAATGGAATTATCACAGATCACGTTAATAGAAAACTATGAAAGCTCAAAAGCAATCATGGACAAATTACAAAGTATATATTCTCTCAAAACAGAAACCAATAAAACGATTATAAATGAAAAATTCCACCAATACAAAATGGATTCGAATGATTCTGTGGTACAACGTATTGCCAAGATAGAAAATCTAGCAAGAGAAATCAAGGAAGCTGGAGACACTATAGGTGACACAGCAACCATGACGAAAGTTATAGGCACATTGCCAAGGAAATTAGCAAATTTCAGACAAGCATGGTTATCATTCGATGAAACCAAACAAACGCTTCCAAATCTGACTACCAGTCTAATAGATAAAGAGTCAAATTTGACCTCGACTGAACTATTAGAAAATGCATTAGCTACAACATCAACATTAAATAACATCAAAGGCAGTATTTCTAGATATCAGAAACATGCAAAGAATGGAAAGCTACGTGTTACTTGTTTCAACTGTCAAAAGAAAGGACACATTTCCAAGGATTGTTGGGCACCACGCAAAAATCAACCAAACTCTTTCGGAAATAAATCCAACAATTCAGGTACAAACAATTACACAGCGTTCATTATAGATGACTTCCTGGCTATAGATGAAACAGTCTGGATTATGGATAGTGGAGCCTCCACACATATGTGCTATGTTAAAGAATACTTCTCTACATTAGAAAGTGCAAATGGTGAGAATTATGTCACTTTGGGAAATAATAGGAATTTATTGGTACAAGGTAAGGGAACTGTTAATATTAAGAAATTAGTTAATAATGCATGGGAGGATGGAACAATAAATAATGTTTTGTACGTTCCTGAGTTAAAAAGAAACCTGTTCTCCGAACGAGCTATCACAAAAATAGGAATGAAAATCATAAAAGAATATAAATATGCAAAAGTTTATCACAATAATAAATTAGTAGCTTGTGGTGTTCTTGCATCAAACAGTTTGTATAAAATGCTCTTTAAAACTGTACGTGCAGCAGCAAACAGTGCCATTGCCAGTGACAACCTAAAATCCTGGCACGAACGTTTAGGACATTTGAACATAAAAACCCTTTCTGATGTGGTAACAAAAGGACTCGTAACAGGTATAAATATTAGTAATGCAGACAATTTCTTTTGTGAAGCATGCACCTATGGCAAGCTACACAAACTACCCTTCAAAAACATAGGCAAACATGTAAAACAAGGTCCTGGGGAACTAATTTACAGCGATGTTTGTGGACCAATGCAAACAGAATCTGTAGGTGGTGCACGATACTTTGTTTTATTCAAAGATGATCACACAAGTTATCGTACAGTATACTTTCTCAAACACAAAAGTGATGTTTACGAATGTTTTCAGAAATTTCATTACTTATTACAGAAGAAATTCGGTTATTCAATAAAAACCTTGCATACTGATGGAGGGACAGAATATTGCAATGAACATCTTCAAAGCTTCTTGGAGAAGAATGGTATTATCTTTGAAAAGACTACTCCATATACTCCTAAGCAAAACGCACGTTCTGAGAGAGAAATTCGGACTATTGTTGAAAGTGCTCGTTCAATGATGTATCACAAAGATATAGCTCAAGACTTATAGGCTGAAGCAGTAAATTGTGCTGTTTATATTCTTAACCGAACCGCAAATACTCAAATTGATGGTAAAATCCCGTATGAAGGTTGGACCGGCAAAAAACCCCAACTAGACCATATTAGAACTTCTGGATGCGAAGCATACATGCATATACCTAAACAAAAACGATCCAAATGGGAACCAAAAAGTGAGAAACTACTACTCACTGGTTACGATGGAAACTCCACAAAGTGTAGGTTATACAACACAAGAACAAAGAAAATTACAATATCAAGGAATATAATCTTCAACGAAAATAGTTTTAACGACAATCATGTTCGAAAGAACTATGCACCAATAGAAATTGAAAGTACAGGAATAGACGATAGCGAGGATAAATCGGAAGAAATTATGGAACACGAAATAGAAGATATACAACATAATCAAGATAAAAGTACTAAAGGAAGCTACAACTTACGTCCACGAGAAAACAAAACTCCTATACGTTACGAATTAAATTTAGTCGAGACGGATGTACCAACTACATTTGAAGAAGCAATGAACAGCGCAGACATTATTAAGTGGAAAGAAGCGATTAAAGAAGAGCTATAAGCATTAGAAAAGAATAAGATATGGGAATTAAAACCATTACCTGCAGATAGAAGAGCAATAGGTTCAAAATGGGTATTTAAGGTAAAACGATCTCCCAATGGTGAAATCAATAGGTACAAAGCAAGATTATGTGCCAAGGGATTTGCGCAAACTAAAGGAGTGGACTATACTGAAACTTTTGCTCCCGACACTAGAAGATCAACAACTGGATATATGTTTAAAATGTGCAACGGTGCCATTACGTGGAACAGTCGACGTCAACAATCTGTGGCGTTGTCAACGACTGAAGCCGAATTTGTAGCTGCATCAGAAGCAACTAAAGAAGCCATGTGGTTGAAGCAACTTTTGAGTGAACTAAACGAAAACTGTGACAATTTATATCTGTGCTGTGATAAAATCAAAGCGCAACAAAACTCATTAAAAATCCTGTATATCACAAGCGCACAAAGCATACAGATGTGCGCTATAACTTTGTTAGAGAAAAATATGAAAACAATGATATTGACTTAAAATTTGTATGAAGTTCTGAACAAATTGCTAAAGTTTTAACAAGGCCGTTACTCTTAAGTAAATTTGAAGATTTAAGAGACCGCTTAGGAACGACATATTATGGGAAGGTCCAGAATATCCGGGGGTGTTAAGGATTGACTTTATCTAGTCTGCACCTTTCCATAACACGTTAAAACAAAATGTATTTTGACAGTAGTTGTTAAATGTCAATGATATATATGTATGTCAAGATTTACGGCTTACCTGCTGTACATATTATATGTTTCACATATTAAAAAGGCAATAGTAAATTATACTGGTAGTATATTGATTTATTCAATACAAAACGCTAAAACATATCTCATAGAAAATTAATTTAAAAAATATATATCATATTAATACTCTAAATTACATGATCATGAATTCTTCAAAAAGATTCAGGGAATCTAGGAATCTTATACTTCTGATTTTCACTGCATGATATTATCCAAAAAATTATCCACTGTTCTTTTCTGTCTTTACTTAGTGTTTATTAACGGTTTTCCGTATTGCTTGTTTCTCCTTTTATAATTTTATTTAATTCAAGTCTCCAGAGCAACAGAAAAATTGGAACTACAGAAATAGCAGCTATTATTTTTATTTTGGGAGAATTTTTAAAAATCCCGTTTTTGCAACACGAGTATATCATGAAAGATATGAAGAGAAATTATCGCATGAGAAACGATTTGAAACACTACTGCAGAGATTTGTACAAACTGGTGGTGTGGGACATACCAAGAGGAATTTTGAAAATCGTAAAGCAAATGAAGACACAGAACTTAATGTTCTAGTTAGTGTATATCAAAATCCTCACACCAGTCAACGCGAAATATGCCGACGTGTAGGTCTTAAACGTTCCAATCTTCACAGAATTTTGAGGAAACAAAAATTTCATGACTACCATATCTATTTAAATCAAGAATTTTGAAAATCGAATAAATTTTTGTGATTATCTTGCTCAAATTTTATTCGACGAAGAACATTTTTCATACAAGATCTTTTAATGGACGAGGCTACTTTTAGAAGTAATTGGTTAGCGATAAGCATAATCTATACTATTATGCTATACTGAAAAATTCCAAGTGAATGCGCATGAAAGATAGTTATCGTTTGTGATCATTAAACGTATGGAGTAGGAATGTTGGCGATTATGCAGTAGGACCACATTTATTTGCTACTTATTTAAGTGAACATGAATATCTTCAATTCCTTGATATTCACCAGTCATCGCATTTAGAGGATGTTGATCTTCATCTGAAAATCATCCTAATACTTCAGCACAAAGGTGCACCAGTACATTCTATGCATGCAATCACCAGTTATCTAAATAAGAGATTCAACAAGCGAATTGGTAAAAAATGGACCAATAAAATATGTAGTTTGCAAGATCTCGAAATCTCTGGAGTTTCATAAAATCTAAACTGTCTAAACACCCCCCAACTACAAATGATGAAAATCGAGATGTAACTCCTTTAAAGTTATATAATTGACAAAAATAAAAAGTAGGAGATGTGCGCGACTCTGACATACTTTTGAACATTTAGTACCTGAAATACCTTTCAATATTTTGTTATAATTTACTAAACTTTAACTGATTGTTGTTGAAATAAAAGTAACCACAAACTAAAATTAAAAATATGAGTATAATAATGAATGTATTACGAAAATTTCTACTAATTTAGCACAGATATAATACATGCCACTAAAAGCGCAGTCAGTAATCACGATGTAATATTAATACATAGAATGTTCCATTTGACGAACTCCAGAAAATTATATATTACATATATAGTTTTTGCAGATAAAGGAGAAATCTTTTCCTTATAAAAGTGTAAATAACTCCCAAATTTGTAACTTAAAATACATAGTATTTCATGATTCTTTATCAGTACGTCAAATTCTTTCAGAATTCCATAAAAGAAAATACAACTTTGGTGTGTCATGATAATACAGTTCATTCTGTATATTCAAAATTGACTTTAGCTTATGCTTAGGCCAGTCGTTATGTAATATGATATCAAATTATTTCTTTGTGAGAAAATTTTGTAAAGCCCTGATAACAAATGGCGCAATAGCTGGGGAGTAGGTATTAAAGATAATTTATTAACTTGCAATTGAACCTAAATATACCTATGGCCTACTAGTATCCTTGTGACACAAAATTTCTTTTGTTTTCACCAGTGCTGCTTGTTCTGGTTGAGTTTTGTATTTAAATTTTGATGACTGCACAGCCACGAAATAGGCGTCCGAATTTGGTTAATGAAGATTTGGCTAAAGAACTAGTAAAAGAAAACCGTAAAATTACAATATCTAACCTTTCTACGAAATTTCCGCAAATTTCAAGAACACTTTCATGAAATTCTTTCCGAAAAATTTGAATTTTCGAAAACTGTTTGCTCGTTGAGTGCCAAAATTTCTTACAGGGCGACACAAAAAAACAGCGTCAGGGCAGTGCACTTAATTTTTTGGAATGTTACAACAAAGGTGGTGATTTTCTAAGCAAGGCTGTAAACGGGGATGAGACTGGGGTCGCCAAGGAAACCTTGAACCGAAACGACAATCAACGTAATGGATACACACCTCGTCAGCAGTAAAGAAACGGCATTTTAGTGGTGCATTTTTCACCGCGATATGAAGCAATCAATGCAAATGTTTACTGTAAAGACGCTTTTGAAACTGCGTCTCGCAATACAGAATAAGCACCGAGGAATACCCACAAACGGCATTGCTTTAATTCATCACAATCACACTGCGAACAAAACACAATAACTCTTACAGGACTTTGGCCGGATGCAGTTCGATCACGTTCCCTACAGCACTGACCTCGCCCCTATTGACTTCTATTCCTTTTGGTACCTTAAAACGTTCCTTGTTGGTCAAAAATTCAGTAACGATGAAGGGCTTAAAGAATGTGTTACCACATAGTTAACAACGCAAACGGCAACGTTTTATGAGGAATACAAAATGCTGAGAGCGATGTAGAAAAATAGCTTAAGATTTGTAGTTTCTTTTTTTTTTACAATAAACCGTCTTTATGTGTATGGAGGTACTAGTTTTGATTTTATCATCAAATGGAACATAGCACATAGAACATAGGACTTGCCTCGTATAATAGTAAAAGTACCTGGTGCACCCAGCCTTGCTCGGAGTTCGCAAAATTTTTTGAATAATTTGGAACCAAATAATAACGCCCTTTATTTTAGTTTTGATATTTAATTTATATTGTATATTTCAAGTATATATAGTAGCACATACATTTATAAGTTGATAAGGTTAAAAGTATGTGAATTTACATGTTGTTGTTAGTTTTCGTAGATATTTTTCTTTTATTAACATACTACTTTCAGCGCCATCTATGGTTTTGTAGTAAAGTTTTAATGATC
The DNA here is from genome assembly GCA_038088585.1 of Chrysina gloriosa. Lineage (NCBI taxonomy): Eukaryota > Metazoa > Arthropoda > Insecta > Coleoptera > Scarabaeidae > Chrysina > Chrysina gloriosa. Next base: position 31,592,175 of record CM076088.1, on the reverse strand, counting down.
TTAAAGAAAGTTGCTACCCCACGTTTAGGCCGAAATTGGTGAAAACCTGGAGTACATGGATTGAATCGAGACCGGAACCATGCTATATCGGTTTTTCGTCTCCAAAAACTCGCAGATACTAAATTGTAACAAAATCTTGAGAGTAATTTTCGAAAATACATTTTATGTACCGCAGAAATGGGTAAAAGCGGGACAAAAAGAATTTATTGGGACCGGGACCATGCTAGATCAATTTTGTGTTCTCGAAAATCCCCAGATACTAAATTGCATAAAAATTGCTAAACTAATTTTCGTCAAAATGGAATTTCCCGGGACCGGGATCATGCTAGATCGATTTCTCATCCCCGAAAACCTCCAGGTACTAAATTTCATCAAAATCGTTAGAGCCGTTTTCGAGAAACTAATTCTATGTATATACATATATATATATATATATATATATATATATATATATGTATATATATACAAGAATTGCTCGTTTAAATATATTACATTAGATAATATGTAATAATGTATTTATTCCTGTTAACCGGAAAATGAACGTCATTTTTTTTTCAAAAAGCCTGTTTGGTTTAGCACATAATAAATTTATTCAATACTTTATAGGGACATGGTATGGCATATCTCCTCTGATAAGAAGAAGCAGAAAATACTTCATTTCAGAACGTATTTAGTGAGAAAGTAAGACCCATAATGCCACACCAAAGTATGTTTGAATCTGATCTGGGTGATTGCATATAAACTAAAAGTCTTTTCGGCAGTATAGAATAAATCTAGTAAACAGTTTTGAAACCGATGTTTACCACTCTCAACTACGAAGCTTGCCATTAAGTTATAGCTATCAAATACTTAGTCTATTAAAAGTATTATATGCAATTAGGTACATATATATGTATATATGTATCCCGTTCTTGTTTGTGAGCATACTTATTGCGACTTTATTATTTGTTTTGCAATAAGAACTTTGAAAAAATCATGTAATCTTGACACCCTAAAAACATTTTATAATTCCTATTTTATGTCTACTCTGCGCTATGGAATAATACATTGGGGTTATTCATCACAGTCATACCGTGTATTTGTAATGCAAAAGCGAGCGTTACGCATAATGTCTAATCTGCAACCAATAGAATCTTGTAAACACGCATTTAAAGAAAATAAGTTTTTAACGTTTTACGACATTTATATCTTAGAGGTCGTGTGCTTCGTACATAAGCATTATAGTAGTTTCAATACTAATAATACTTATCACAACTTTAATACTAGGCTGGAAAACTTCTACCATCGAAGCATACAACTTCTGTGTATCAGAATAGTCTTCATTACAAAGGCTGCTCTTTGTATAATAAGTTACCAATAACTATTCGATCTATAATGTCATTTTATTCGTTTAAAAGATATGTAAAGGAGTATTTATTAGAACGTAATTGCTATAGTTTGGACGATTACTTATTATAGAGCCATTTTTTGTTTCTTTGGCGTGTTTCTTCGTGTTCGTTTACATGTATTTATTGTACTGGGCATGTGTTGAAATAAATGTGTTTATTATTATTATTATTATTGTCCTTTGTCTTACCATTACTGTTTAATAACAATATTAAATCAATAGTAGCAACTAGCTGCATAGATACAGTTGCAGCCACTTGACAAAGTGAAAAAGTTGAACTATGGTTATAAATATAGGTGTTGTATACATGTAAAGACAACTACCATTAATGATAGGTATTACAATGGGAACAGTAATCTATCGCTACAACTAGTAAATGACAACGTCGTATAAAAAGTTGATTGTGAGGTACTTGTTTGTATAAAGTATCCCACATCGCACATTATATGAAAAGATTTCTGTGAATAGCTTGTTGAATAAGGTCAGTTGGTATTGTTACGCATTGGATTTGAATCGTCTTCCTTTTATTTTATCTAACTAGAAACATCTTCAATATAAACCCGATAAATACAATAACATAGCATCTACTACATCTTCTAGCACAAAATTTGGAATTAGACTTCTCCGTATTATTGCTTCCAAAACAAAAGCATGAATAAAATTTGGGAAAAAGATGACTGAAAACTACAGAGAAAATAGGAAGTTGTTCTACTGAACATCAAAACAATTAAACTAGAAGAGAAGATGACAATATGATGAATGTAAAAGACAAGGATGGAACCATACTCAGAGTAGACCAAAGCATGAAGCAAATGAGAACAAATTATCATAGACAAAGTGTAATGAGTTAAATGTTTACTTTGATAAGTGAACGCAAATAGCAAGACATAAAATAAGGTGATACGCGTGGTTTTTATAATAATATCTCGATTTCGAAATATAACGTTCTGTAATGCTGTATTGGCTGAATTTATTTAAAGAAAAGCTTAAACATCATTTAAATGGAGATAACTTTCAACTTCTACTCAAACCTTTAACAAAGATCAATTGCCTGTATAATAGAAGTCCTAATTATCATTTTACTACAATAAGTCTGTCATACGTAAAAAAATATTAATGAAACGCGCAGGCAAAGGCACAAAATCCAATGTTAATTAAGCGCTACGCTAATGCTATTTAAATGCTGCTGACATTCATCCTTCTTCACTGTCATTGTCGTCGCTTTTGTTGGAAAAATCAAACAAAAATTATCATACCATGTCATGGTGTGTTGGTGTTTCACACGCGATCGTAATACATCATCGAGTTTGTCGTTCCTACGTGGTACATTAGGTATACAAGATGAATGTTATATTTTCATTTAAAGTTTTAATTACTTCTGTGAGTTCCAGCTGAAATACTAAACAATGACAATGACATTGTCCGTACTCTATTTACAGTAATTACTGAAGATCACGATTTCCCTCCAATTCGTTTAACACCAGAAATCAAAACAAAAGGATCTTTCGAATCTTGTATGTACATAAGCAATTTTATTTATCGAAGTACTTATATAATAACACCGGATTCTTCACTTACTTACTTAATCCTTAAGCCTTTTCTACCCCTGTCCTGGGGTGTAAGGCGTGTGTGAAGCCCCCGGGATTAATATTGCATATTTCCCTCCATCGCTTCCTATCCGCTACGGCTCGCTGACCTTCTCTCCACGATACTGCCCTTCCGTCCAGTGCATCCATCACGTTCTCTATCCACGTCCGCCTGGGCCTTCCTCTCGATCTCTTCCTCCTCGTCCTGGCTTCAAATACCTGCTTAACCACTCTCTGTTCCGACGTCCTCCTCACATGTCCATACCATCTCAGCTGTGCTTTTTCAATATTCTCCTCCATTGGTCTGAGTTTCAGGTTATCTCTGAGTGTTATGTTTCTAATTCTGTCTCTTCTTGTTTTATTTACTATTTCTCTCACAAATCTCATTTCTGCAGTTGTTATCTTTCTTTTCTGTTTCTCAGTCATGGTCCATGTTTCCGCCCCGTATAAAAGTATTGGCATATCCACTTTTTTGAATACTTCTACTCTAACCTCCTTCGGTATCTCTTCTTTTCCCAGAAATGTATTTTTTATACAATTAAACAGTCTTCCTCCTGCTGTTGTTCTTTCTTTAATTTCCGTCCTCTATCTTTCCGTCCTCTGATAATATTGAGCCTAGGTATTTAAATTTCTTTACTTGGTCTAGTATTTCTTCTCCTACTTTTATTGTATGTTTTTGCGGATTCTTTCCCACTATCATTGTCTTAGTCTTCTCTATATTGATATTCATGTTTATTTCTTCCAATGTTTCCTTGTAAGTCTGTATATTCATATTAAGTGTTTCTTCGTCCTTTGCAATTATAACTATATCATCCGCATAGCATATCTCCGATATTTTGATATTATTATTTTCCAGTCGCCTATTTCATACGCTCTTATTCCTTTCATCTTTACTCTCTTCATTGCCTCATCTAACACCAGCGTAAAGAGCATCGGGCTCAGAATACATCCCTGCCTGAGACCTCTAGTTGTTGCAAACACATCTGATTTCCTCTGTTTTGTTCTTACATAATTTGTTGTTTCTTTATATAAGCTTTGTATTCCTCTTATTATTAATTCCGGTATTTTCCTATTTCTTAGTGTCATCCATATGTCCTCTCTATTAACCTTATCAAAAAGCTCTTTGTAGGCCTATAAAGCATAAATGTACCTCTTTGTCTTCTTTTATTGCCTTTTCTCCTATTTGTCTCATTATAAATATTGCATCATTTATCCCTCTAGCCGGTCGAAATCCAAACTGTGTTTCCTCCAAAGTACATTCCAGTTTATCTCTCATACGTTTTGCTAATATTCTAGTATATACCTTTGATATCGTGCTAGTTAGTGTTATCCCTCTGTAATTGCTACAGTCCTTTGTGTCACCTCTTTTGTAAATAGGTGTTATTATACCTGTTGTCCAGTCCCTTGGTGCACTACCTAACAGTATCCTGTTCATCATCATCGTAAGTTCTTGTATGGCTACCTCCGGTAGTGTTTTTATCATATCTGCTGTAATTCCATCATGTCCCGATGCCTTTCCCAGTTTTAACTCTGCTATCGCTTCCCTTACTTCCTTAATACCTATCTCGTCTGTTTGTGTTATTTCTATTCCGTGCTGTAGTCCTACACTCAGATGTTGGTTTTCGGCGATTATGTCCTCTCCTTCTAAAAGATCTTTATAATATTCTCTCCATCTGCCCATAATTTTATCTTCTTCTTCTATGATATTTCCTTCTTTGTCCTTTATATTTAATATTGTTCCTGCTCTTTTCTGTCTCATGTTCCTAATTACACCGAAGAAAAGCTTCTGGTTCTCTTTATACGCGTTTTTCATTCGTTCTCCAAATTGTTGCCATGATCTTTTCTTTTCTTCCCCTATCACTCTTTTGGCGTCTTTCCTTCGTTGTTTATATTTCTCATAGTCTGTTTGATCCCTTGTTTGCAAATATTTTTTCCACTCTCTCTTTTTATCACTGACCGCTGCTTTTACTCTATCTGTCCACCAGTTTGTCTTTTTGACTTTTCTATTTACTATCGTTGATGCGCCGCAGATGCTCTCGGCCGCAGTTAAAATGATATCTTTCAGTCTTTTCCAGCTTTCTTCTATTCCTAATTCCTCGTTATTGATATTCAGTCTTTCCTCACATTTCTTTTGATATTCCTCTCTTATTTCCTTCTGCCTTAGTTTATAGCATTTTATTTTAGAGTTTACAATCTTGTGTTTATTTTCTTTGACGTTTTCTTTTCCAAATTTTAGTAACATCTCTAACAAGAAGTGGTCGCAGCCTATCTCCGGGCCTCTTTTTACTTTACCGGATTCTAATGAAATAAAGTAAGATTGGCAACTAATGGAAGAAAGACTGAAGCTTACTCATGGGTCAAGAGGTGTGGAGCTTTAATTATCTGGGAGTGATCAGAATTTAAAAGAAATCGCTAAAACTGAGAACTGAGAACACAAAGTCAGCGATTACCAGAACTAACTAACTACTACTATTAACTAAAAGCATGAAAAGCGCGAGTTCAGTTTTCAATCCCAAAATTGGAACTATGAAACTATGTTTGTGGAAACTTTCAATACGGCGATGTACACATGTATTGGCAAAATGTGGAAAAGATAAGCTTAGAAGAAAGCCAAAAGTTAATCAAAGATCAAATGAAAAAGACTTAACTGCAAGAGGCTAAGGAACTTGCCAATGATGGACGTCACTGTACAGTTTGGACTACGCATTAATCTGGCGTCCTCGAAGTCATACAGCTTCAGTGAAATAACTACTACAGCTTGCTGTGCCAACCTTCCTCGTCACTTGACAGTATAAGGAGGTAAAGGGGTAAGAGAGAGAAAGAGTAGTAAAGGAAGCCCTAGAAACATTAATTTGATGAATTTCTTACTATAAAGCTGATACCATATACTATTTTACATAAACAAAAAACATATAAATAGCTCAAGTAGTACCATGTATAATTCATCTATTGGCAAAGCCTACATAGCCTGCAAAGCAACATTAAATTAAATAAAATAGCATTGTATTTATTTTGATTTAAATTTCTGACACGCTTGTTGGATAACCCTCCAATGAGTAGAGATGCTCTGTTTTGATCAGAAATACGGCATCACCTCCCCCTCATTTGACAGCGGGAGCAAAGAACTATGCTGTTCGCATAACAAACTGCACACTCGAATCGGAGAGTAATTAGTGAGGGTCGTTTGTTAAGACCGGTTGTCTTCTATATATATGTAAAAAACCAAGTTAGACTTTGCCTTTTCTCCTGTAAATAGTGGACTTAATACAAGGATAGCTTTTACAGTGAAATATATGTATTTTTGAAGGTCATATAGACTTATTTCATTTTATAGTACCGTAGTATCACATTCAACATTTGATGAAGAAGGGAAATAATGGATTCGTTACTATTTCGTCAATATATTCAATAACGTCTGGCAATTTCGCGCTAAACACTTTTGGATCACTACAACATTAAAAGGTCCTTAGGGATATTAAAACATCAAACCTGTGCTGATGCTGACCATTAATCTACCGTTCTTCAAAATCAAAAAAGCGTTACCCGATCCAGTAGTTGTGCGGCCCAGAATTACCACTACGACTCGGTGTACTTATCTGTCCACTACTTATGCTTATAGATTTCTGATACTTTAACAGATAACTGTCCTTTAAAAGGTGGGTAACTAAGATAAGATAAGATAAGATTACTTGAGGTGGCACTGATGCCTGTTCCACTGCAACCTTTCCAGATCTATTGTGGTCCCCATGCCTCCTTAGAGTACGTTCTCCAGCTTTATTCCTTTAATTAGACTTAACAGCTTTGAGAGCGGTTCTTCCGCATATACCTGTATTTTTAAAGCGGACTTGAAGCCCTTGCTCCGTAATGCTGTTATATGCTTCCATAATAGAATCCTGGCCTGCTTTAGGCTTTGCCGCCTCCATCTGGGTGGCTGGATAGCCGTTGCATACTACCGCGATCCTCTCCAAAGCAGCCTGCTTGAAGGTTAAACCTTCTGGCCCTTTGGCTTCCGAAAGACCTGCGGGAGTACTGTCCTTCCATCTCGCCTTTTTGGACTTCGGCCCTTTCTTTACGTTTAGTAGCCTACGTCGTCCGTTGAGGCCTAACTTCCTTATCTAGACTAAACCTGCCCCCTTTGTGCATGCCTAGTGAAGTTGGCCTTGACTATGGCTCTTTTAGCCTGCATGTAACCTTGGCCCTGTTTCACAAGCTTTTGCACTTTATATATGTATATTAGTTTAGTCTGTTTATATGATGCTTGTAATTGGTTATAATCAGGTTTGCGGTGGATAATACACATTTTTGGTTTCACCAGTGAATTTACCTAGTATTTCATTATCACCTTAATTTTCTTCGCAAAACTGAAATGGAGGAACGAGATTTCAGAAACTGCAATTATTTAACGGATAGGTACCTAGCCGATAACTGTTCGATAAGTGTGCAAGAAATCGGCCAATAATGGCATAAAAGGGTAAGAGGAACCCCTACATTAATCTAACATATAAGAAATTCAATGCCGCTTATAAGTATGAGACGCCAATTCTATGGTTAATGGGGTTACAAAGAAACTTTTCATTAGATTGATTACAACGAAGATCTAAGTTATCAACACCAGTTATGGTACGAAGGTGTTGACAACGAAAGGGTTGATTCGGATACGATGTAGATTTTTCACTATAAATTATAAACAACATCATTGAAGCTTTTTAAGTGTATGACTTCGAATTTTATATATAAAAGATCCAATTACAGGAACACATTCACGCATTCAGCAAGAATACAAGAGGCATTCACTACAAGGCTAACATAGGAGTGTAGAAGATCGAGTTCTTCTAATATCAAATTCTAAAATTTTGAGAACAAAATTTACGACGTTGACAATGTGACCACTAAAATATAGTTTATTGCCAAAGGAACACCCAGGATTCTTGACAGCACTATACCGATCAAAAGGGGTTAGATGCGGGTGGTAAACCTATAAGCTTATAGTGATAAACTCACTAACTTATATTTAGATGAATTCGTGTCTATATTGTTATCATCACCACATGTCTGCAAACAATGAAGACCTTCACTATGGTACCAGTTTCATGAGACTGATAAATACACTAGTTAACAATAAGGTTATTAATAAAAAAGAGAAGCAAGGGTCCTAAATTCTTACCCTAAAATACAATAGAAGGAAAGAAAGAGAACTGGGATAATTATCCACGTGAGAAACGTAGAAACCACTCATAAATGAGACACCAGCTAAGAAATCCAAGGACAAGATACACAAAATCAAAATTATCAAATTTGAGTAACAGCAGACTATGGTTAATTATGTCAAAAATAATAATCTAATTACAAATCCCTATATGAATCGCACAAAGAGGAAAGGAAAATGAATTTTAAACTAAAGGTATGGACTTTGTTCCCTTTTTACATATTGCATTACATAAAAGTAGGCTAGTTATGGGAATAAGTTCTTCATCAAGACAATGAAGTTTATTAGATTTTTTTTTCGTCAATGAATATGGTATTTACACCAATCTAGAGTGAAAATCAGTAGCTCATCGAGATTATAACACTTTACGGGTTTTACCGAAAATCGTAGATAGCTCTTAATCTTCCTAATACGTCTAATCTAAATCTTATATAAATTACCCGCTTTTAGGTTAGTTCAATCTGAATTTGAGTTGAGAGTCTGGTGCGTAGACGGTAATTACTAAAACAGTAAGTGACTGTCGGAATTAAAATCGCAGCATATTTTTCAGGCTTTAGAGCCTTTTGTCAAAGTCTACTAATTACACACCCCCGGTGAGATGAAATGCTTGCTAACAAATGTTGTGTCAGTCCCCTCTAGTACACTCTTCGCCTTCGTCGGATCTCTTCTCTTCACTTAAATGCGATATTACGCTCAGTAACAATACCCTTCGTCGTGCCGTTTCTTTGGGCGACGTTTTTTAGTGTTGATACCGTCCCCTGTATTCATACACTTTACAATGCGAAAATAGTGGCCTGTTATTTTAACTTTACTGTTGGTCCCAATTAATAGTACAAAAGGAAATTAATATAGTTTTCTACTTTGCAAGAAGTAAATGATGTAAAATTGTGGTGGGTTTCAAAACTAAATGTTTGACCAATCTTTTCCAACACATTTTCGTATCTTGGTTTTTATCTAAAGTCCAAAATAGATGTAAATCTTTTGTCAGTATAACTAACAAGTTATAAATTTGTCTTCAAAGAAAAGACTGAAATGTATTTTACTGATAAATATCATGAAATAGGGAAGGCAGCAGTTCAAGCAAATGTTATGAATGAATAAGTAAAAGTATACTTCATCGTTATTAAGAGTGAATTATTTTATTTTTGGTACTTTGATAAATGTAATTTATCATTATTACTATTTGTATTTTTATTATTACTGTTACTATTACTATTATTAAATATCATGTATTTAGGGATAAGTGGTGAGGTGGTGACTCCGAATAGTCACTTCAAATATCTGAAACCATCTTGTCAGGCTAAAGGTATTAGAATTGTTAGTTATGTTGAGGTGAAGGTTGCTAAAGACGTTTCAATAAACTAATTTTACATATTAAACCCTAACCAAAAGTTTCGAATCACAAACAGTTATATCTTAATTAATCCATAGCGTTAATTTGAAAAGGAACTATTTGTACTATTTTGGTAAATACTCAATGTCGTGCTATAAAAATATTCCTTCACCAACTTACGGTGTTGTAAACGTTCCCCTTTTCTTCAGAGAGATAGAGAATCGTACTCTTACGTAATCTTTCTGGCATGTTTTATGCTAGTTGTAAAGATTAATACGAATTAATTCGTTGACCAGCAAACATTCACCCAACTATAGCGAGTCCGCATTGGTTTTCAGGATAAACAACAGATAAAACATTAGTTGTCTTTAAAAGCGTAGCCTTAATCCATTAGATAAGTTATCGCAAAAACGCGCAAACGCGTCACTGTATTTTAGAGAACCGGTAAAGGTTGACACTTTGTCTGAAATCCATATAGGTGTCCGACTAATATACAATGTGCCCCAAAAGTATGGAATAATGGTTCTACAGGCTTATCTATACGTTATATTAAAAATCTTTCAAATCGAAGTGGTTTTAAAATATCTTGCGTAAGCGTTTACGTAGTGTAAAAGATATTTACTTCATGTTTAGTGAAGGTATTATATATACCGGGTGTTTCGGAATTGCACGGTACTACTTTAGGGATGTGTTCTTCTCCAACGCGAAATAATCAAAAAGATTCACACAAAGATGGCTCAAAATGATTTATTACTGAGATATTGAAAGTTAAATATAAATAACTAAAAGTCCGAAATGCAAAGTCAATTGCATATGGTTTTACTTTTAAAATAGTTGATTAAACATCTTTCATTAAATCTGTTGATTACTATTAAGTAACCTGTTTTGCTAGTTCATGCTCGTTTTCATGTAATTTAACGCTACTTTGTATTTCTGACTATTTTATGGAAATTGCTAAATGTAGATGTACAGGCGAAGTTTTAACTTAGGTACTTGTTACACATATTTACATTTGCTTTGATTTTTATTATGGATATCCACATTAACACCCTGCAAATATTTTTACTTTCTAAGTGTAGTCATAGTAATATGTAACCGTATAGCCGTGCACCTCCCAACTGAATCAGTACCAAACGATAAAATAGAAATCAGAAACTAACGAGCTCAGTTCACCGTCCCATAGTAGACATGGTGCGCCTCGTTTCATAGCAGAAAAAAACAATAGACGACTATTTCATGTATCACAAAACCTTTACTTTCTATCGCTACAAAATGGAACCCATTTAATATTACTATGGAATCCTATTCAATCCAAGCAGTACTGGAGAGAACGTGGAACCTGATATCATTGTAAATACTGTGTTTCTATGACGCCAGTTATCAAATCTTTCCAAAGAAAGATTATCCTCGTTACATTCCATAAGCTAATCGAAGACGGTAGTGTGTTGTGTTAAGTAAATACCTTTAAGCTTATAAAGAATTTGTTAACTGAGGTTCTTCATGCAGTGAAGCTGTTTTAAACACTTTTCATTGTATATACGTAACGTACAATTTACTGGCCGCTGTAATATTGGATGCCTACTTTCAGAATTGATATTTCTCAGCAAATTTTTTGAAAACCATAAATAATAGGCTGACAATGAGTGAAATTAAGATTAGTTTTCTTGTTATTTCAATTTTTTATATTTTCATATTCATCGCATTTCAGTACAAATTCGTTTAAAAGCTGACTCAGTTCAGTTCAGTATCAATTTCCTTGTATTGTAAATCACTACAGCCAGTGATAAATGTTAATACCAGGAGCAAAATATAAACTTTTAGGTTATATGAACTTTAACAGTGGTGTTAACACCGGAGCAAGATGCATTTATTTTAATATCGCACTATCGAACTGCAGTCAGGATCATTAAGGGAATTGGATTTATTCAGTGTAAAACTGCATCGATCGATTTGAACAATGTTTTCGTGACTTTAATCTTGATTATGATACCTTCAAACATCGAAGACATGTTATTACTAATCGATTTGAAGAAGTAAACTGCATTTGCAAACCAAAACTTAGGGTCCACCTACTAAGTTAACTGGGGATGTAGTCGATGATACTCAAATTGGAAGAACCCTGAACCCTACAAGTCAGCGATAAAATTAGCAGGCTAAGTAGGTACTGAATTTTATTTTCAATTATTTGAAACTCATGCAATAGTATTACTTTTAAGGCTTTTTGTGGGAATTATTGACAAGACACTCTTCACTTTGAAAAACGAATAAAGGTTTGTTGATGGTTGAATGAGGACAGAAGTAATAATGCCACACTGGATGTGATTTTCTTCAGTGATGAGGGGTAGTTCCAATTATCCGGCTATGTGAGTTCCCAAAATTATAAAACATGGGTTACAGAAAATCCACTTGAATTTGTCGTATCACATGTACATCCTATCAAAATTGGAGTTTGGATAGCTATTAGTGATGGGTCGTTATTGAACTATCTGTTATTTTAGAACCGTTCTCGATCCAGAACAGTTGCAACTGTTATCTCGCTGGGCAAAGAACGGCTCCTTTCGGACGGTCTCCAGCGGTCATCCACTTCTTTCCTATTATATATTTCTCCATGATGATTATTTTGTCTGGGAAACTTCCGGATGGATGAATTGTGATTACTTGATGATTGTTCCTATTTCCTAACTATAAAGCTGTTGTTCGATGGATCAGCTACGGATTGTAGCAAACGGATGTATCCACAATGAAAACGGACGTAAATGTTTTTGTTATATTTATTTTACACCTTGTGTGTAAACTAGTGTTGAATCGTGAGAAAAGAAAACTGTATAGGAACTTCTCACGAAAAACTTAATGTACGTAGGATACAGTTATATCATCAATACACAATCGTGTAACTCGGGGAACCACTAAGATGTTAGAACCAGTGATGGGAAAGTATAACGTCGGGGAAAAACAAACTATATATCAAATCAAGCAAAGGCCGCCAAAGGCAATGTACGCATGACATATTTTATTGATTTTATGATGCGTTATCAAATAGAACTGTCGAGTACGTAACAACGATGACCTGTTATATTGGAACCGTTATTCCAAAATAACGAGAACGGTTGGAACTGTTCTTTTAAAAGAATGGGTTTATCCATCACTAGTAGCTATGCCAAGGCAAGGAATAGTGGGATTGGTCTTTTCTCATGGAGCTATAACTGCTGAGCGATATCGTCAAAATTTTATATGTGTCTATAGAACAATTAGCTGATAATGAATTGCTCCACAGTCTACCTGACTTATATGCGGTGGTCCAGTGTAAGGTAATAGGAAGGAACAGTCCAAAACGCACGATTGAAGACGATAGACGTACAATATACACATATATATATATATATATATATATATGATTTAATAAGCATTTAAAGACCTGTGTTCCTTTATATATCGTATATGTGAACTATTGTTAAATCAAAAATATAGATCCTACGGAACCATCCGCTCACTTTTCGGTGAAAAATTGTCGGAACAAATTGAATATATCAATTATGACATTATCGTTCTTTAAGCAATTGTCACAATATAGCCCACGGAACTTCTTGTGAATTTAGGATAAATGTGGCTAGGTTGATTTTTCATTTCTCAACGAACGCCAAGCAGAGAATATGTACATACATACACGCTCGATACATTTTTTTCATTCTGGATGACCATTGAAGTTCCTACTATGGGACATCAGTATGGGTTTATAATTTCAAATATGTTGACATGCCGTCCATCAATTGGCGACTAACTAGATACATTATAGTTTCTAAAATAATTCGTCTTTGATGAAGCTTAAAGAATTAGTAACAATTATGGTACAAGAAATTACATTTATGTAACCTTTCCCTCAGGTTATCGCACTACTACGTAAATATGTGGATAAATGTGGTCTGAATATGTTATTTCAGGGAAATGCGTATATAAATTTCACCGATCATATAAATTTCACGTTTACGATAAGTATTTAGACGCTTGCAATTGATGTATCGCTTTAAATATAAATAATTTATCATCCCTATAAACGGGAGATTGAACCAATCTAAATCGATCAGCGCCAATGTATGTATACAATGCGTCCCGTTTCTTTGATGGACGTGTTCGAATATAAGGTTTAATGCTTAGTAGGAACAGATTTCCTTAGAATATTTTTCGTGCGACCTCACATTTCTATTAATTTTCAAAATTATATAATATAGTGGCCGAAGTTGAAAGAATATTTTTTGAACACATTATCTATCGATGTTTTTGTACAGACAGTGCTTTCGTAAAATAGCGAATAAATTCATTAAAAATTTAGAGACAAACTTTTGGAAAATATGCTCGGAAAACCCAATTTTTATTACGAATTGAAAAAGAGCGTATTTTTCACCATAAGGCAAGGTAAATATATGTACCAATAGGGCACATACGAAAATTTAAAGAAAAACGATGTTGAAATTTTAAAATACAAAATATACGTATTGTATAAATCTTTTAAACGAGGACGGTTTAGTTAGGAGGAGAAGCCGTAATAATAGAGTCGATCAGTTTGCGCTAATAACCAGTGGCGGATGCTTAAAAATTTACACGTAAAATAAAATATTGATGGCTTTCACAACGTAGGCAACATTTTTAAAACAAACCTAGAACTCCGGAATAGTGTTTACGGCAGCGTACATGTATACACAACAGATCTCATTGAGACCCGCAGTTCTACTAAAGGTTACATCAAAACCTGCCATTCCGCGTGGCGCTAGTGAGCAACTGTAGTAATAAAGCACCTGTAATTAGGCACATCGGTATGTAGTGTATACCCTCAGCTGTAGAAACTTAATAATCGTACATCGTTTGACAATTGTTTAATTTTTTAAAGAATATATACAGCGTCTTTTCTTTTGGAAAAAACACATCGCCCCTTGGGGTGTTTATTACTATTTTTGTTACTTTATTCTTTTTCGAACAATAGTTAAACTGGACGAGAAGGAATTGAAATCATTTGCATGATTGGTTTCGGAAATAGGATGCGTACACAAAATGAAATACGTAGTTGAAGCAAAATTGGTAGAATTTGGGAATGTCCGTGGTATTCCAAAATTAATGTTTTAGCCCTGCAACATAATTTTAATTTCTATATTGCAGCGTATTCCATCTACAAAATATTAGCAGACACCATCCTCATAAAGTACGCAAATAAGTATAAAGGAGACTGTGGTTAAAATAATATATAAAACAAATAAAATTTTCCTCTGAATCTCAGTAGCAGTGTTCCGATATGTTTCGCGCGAGCGTTCAATGTATGATGCTCACTGTGCAGTACTTTTGTAGAAAAATGGGCTCTTTTACAATCGATAATAAAAAAATGGGAGTTGCAATTAGAGAAAAATTCGTTGATGTCATATCTCCTACATAAACCACATACATAATTAATTCTATGTATTTAAAAAGAATGAGCGACTGAGTGAATAGATTCTCCAGTTGACCGAAGTCCGTTTAGATCATGATGACCGTCGACTCAAGGGTATTCACCAACGGCACGCCAAAGTCGGAGTAGCAAGTTTGATCTTTTACGAGCACGGCTGTCTCTCCTCTTTGGCACGTCAACAGCTCTTGACGGTAGGTTAAATAGTTTATAACCTTTACAACAAGTTTAGAAGAGCAACACTGGTCACACAAGGTCGTTCAAGTCGGACAATTTGTCTGTGAAGCCACAAGCGTTCCAGCCGAATAATCTGGATATACCTTGTTAATGTTGCTCAGACTATGACTGTTTGTGCTGATTGAAGCGATGCACTCTCCTTTCCTTGGTATTGGAGCACTCAGAGATACGATACTTATCCGGGCATCACATATGTATTAGGTGTAAAAACAGCGTTGTATTTAGATAGGGATCTTTCTCTTCTTTCTCAGGTAACGACAAAATAAGTAATGCTTCCTTTGTTTATTGTTTAGGCTGTTTAATATGAGTAATTGAGGGTTAAGGGCACACGATCAGTTACATAATTTATTTCATTCGGTTAGAATTATTGTTAGGGTCCTTTGAGTCGTCTGAAGGAATTTTTATGAAGCTAAACAACTTCAGGTGCACTTCAACAGCTGTTGATAAATTTTATCTAACGTTATAAACCAAGTTTCTAACAGAAAACATTGATAGCGTGCAAATGCATCATCATAAATTGTTACAACTCGAAGTATAATTACGCTTAGTTATTGTACTCGATTTTTCTCTTGTAATTGGTGCTTACCTAATTAAATAATTAACTGATCTCGACCACTACCTTATAATTATCAAATAATAACTTCCATTGAATGAACTTTGCAAAAACAAACTAAGATAGACATCAATACTTCCAACGATATACACTAGTAGGGATTATATGTACAAACTAATGAAATATGATTTTGCTGTGATTACTTCCAGAATTTAATCTCTGATAGTTTACGTAGAATGATAAATTTTAGAATATACATATGACACATCCACGCCATGTACTATAATACCTAACATGATCTATGCTTTGATGTCAAATAAATAATAATGGCGATGAACTAGCGCCTCGCGAGGGTACATAGCCTGCAAGATGGAGCGTTAAGCACATCATATCTTTATATCTGGTGATGTATGCTCAACTTTTTGAGTGATTGAGTGGGCACGTGCGACCAGAACGTCTTAGTTTTGAATCAAGGCCATAGTTATCACAATTAAACAGCTTAGCCATTATACCAATGATTCTTAACCTGTAACAAAACGTCGCCCCTTTCAATAAAACCGTTACGTAGTATCGCCCCCTTTAATTCGAAAAATTCGCGAAATTCGTATTGCATTTAATGGACCAGTGACTATTATATTATTTGTTTACTTATTGTTCAATATAACGAATAAAATATCTAATTATTCTTAATATAATATTTTAATGTATCACCCAGAAAATTGATTTTCTCCCCCAAAAATATAAACTGTTATTAATCGCCCCTTAACGTAAAAACGCCCACATGTGGGCGATATCACCCCGTTGAGAAGCACTGCATTAGACCACACCGAATTATACTATTATACTATTATAGATATCTTACTATATCAGTATTTCTTCTGCAAGAAAACTCATTCAACTTAATAATTGGGCTATAGATTTGGTTTGATGATAAATAAAGAGCAACAAATACAGTTTATTTGGCAGAGTATTTGCTTGTCTGTTTGCTTTCACAAAATATTGGCAGTAGTTTGGGAACCATAGTACTAGAATATAAAGCATATGAAGTGTATTATGAATGTTGTACAACTCACCTTTTGGCAAGAAGTATTAGCAATTATGGTACATACAAACCATTACAATGGCTATTATTGGGTATTTTTAACCTCCAGAAATTATTGGTAGTAAGAACTCTTGATGGTATGGAATTAGGATCGAAGCTACTCTCAACTAAAATTAGTAGTTGCTTACAATTTGATTCGGTTCTACTACTGACCTTCTATCCCCGAGACACGTAGTTTAACCAGATTATGGTATCGATATTATATAACAGAGGTCCGATATAAATTTCGGGTGCCTCACAATTGAAATAGACACTAAGTAGTAGTAAAACTTTGCAGATTTTTATATCAGAGACCACTAATTGAAAGAACAAAAATATTTTTGCGAATTTGGTATCATGCATTAGGTGGTAAAACTTTCCAAAACTTTTAAATAGCACGGATAGGCAAGAAATATGTAGGTATTCATAATATAAATGGCCTTATTTCTTACCCAACTATAATATTTCTCTTAGCGATAGATTTGTAATCGAGAAATTCGGCTTTAAAACTGAAAAGTTGCAGAATGGAGTGTATTGATAAATTTGAAAATTATTTTAAGTCAACGGTATAAATATTGTAGCACATTTTTAGAAGTTCTCGTCATAGAATTATTTATTATGTCTAGTGACACTTTTCGCTAGTCACGAGATTAGTGTAGTACTGCATGCAAGAACAGATTGTGTGCTGAAAAGTTTCAAAGGTGTGATATAGTGTAAACAGTAGTCACCGAAGTCCTCAAAAGTAAGATACGGTTTGAGGATGCTTGCCAATGAAACACTCTCCGGATGTAATAAATTATTCTGTGATAAGAATATTTACAGATCGTTATAGTGGGAACATTTTCGCCGTAACAAGTGCTTTTACTGATTGTGGTAAATGTAATCATTTATTTACCGATGCTATTTGAATTCTTTGGGGGGACATCTACACGGTGCACAAAGGTAGGACCGTAATGATCAGTTTAAACAAAAGTTGGTGTCTTTTCATATGAAAATTGACTTGCTCTGGAAGTTTGTAAAGCTCTATCCTGCCGGATGTTTTGTTCAAATTTTCTGTGGAATTCCGCATACTTCTTTCTTCAGAAACTTCTATTCGTCAAACAACAACCACTATGAAAATTTTAATGTATCCTTTTTTCTGATATTACTGTTGTATATTATAATGAAGCTACAGGAGTGTTAATATCGTATTTATTAAAGAAAATGAATTTGCTACGTTAAACTAATTTGCATTGATTGCGCAAGGGAATCAGTCAAAGCTTCCCAGACTAATCTTATATGTTAGCTTAAGTAGATTTAAAATAAAATAGTAGGCTTCTATTAGATAAATAATTTATTATACACTAGCGATTGACAGAAATGTACAGAAGTTGCACTTATTCTGATGCATACAGCATAAGGATTTTCAATCAACTACACAATTACAACACTAAACTAATCTAATCTAGATTAAATATACCTCTTTATATTAAAAATGACTGGTTCAATTTAAATACTTAAGTTAATTAAAAGTAAGGCGAATGCAATCATACACATTTTAAGAGAAAGTAAGATTGGACGGAATGTAGTACTAGAAGAAAAATTAATGCATATATGATATTACATATGTATCTGTGTATTGAATCCTATATTTAAGGTCATATATACTGATTGAAGTATGTAATAGGATACTATAGAAAAAATAGTTTATTAAGTTTCGGATTTCAATTGCACAATCCTGGTGCATACTTAATACATGCAGTTATATGTTCTCTCAAAATTGTTAAAGATATTAAAACTTTTAGCAACTAGTAACTGTACATATGTAGCAATAAGAACTGCTGCGCATCCTGCTGGTATTACTTTTCTTGATTAAATTTTGATTAGCACCAAAATTACTACAACCAAAACAGCTACTTTCTACAATTATCAATAGGTTCAGTTACGTCATATTGTGATAAAACTGTAAAAGAATCCCCGGTTTTCAACCACCTCTCCTTAATCATATCGCTTCCTTTTTCGGCGATCATTATAGTAGGAGCGTTAGTATTTCCTCTAGGTACTATTGGCATGATCGAAGAATCGATAACTCTCAAATTACTAATGCCATATACCCGTAACGAAGCGTCAACTACTGCATTATCATCATTGCTGGGACCCATTTTACAAGTTCCAACGGGATGGAAGATAGTCGTCGTATATTCCATGCATATACAAGCCCAATACTCGTCAGATCCAAATGGCAAGTGGATACACCCAGGTAAAGGTGTGGTTACCAAATCTATACCAGCTGATTGAAGAGCCACAGTTTTCAACAGATTTAGACTTTGTTTAATCCCTTCGATCATAGTTAGTAAATCAACCCTCTCTTTAAAGGTATTTGCATATATCAACGGACTTCCAAATATAGGATCAGTTCTATTCAACATTACAACACCCCTACTTCTCGGATTTAATAATATCGGCCTTACCATCATACCATCGTAGTATGCAAGGGGTGTTACACCTGTTTCGGCGGTTAGTATTGGATCAGTAATAAAATTATTTATATTTGCGGGATCCATAGAATACTGTATATCTGGACGAATTGCTCCAGCATATTTAGTTTGAACCATTGCGTTTACTTGAAGAGAACCTGTGGCAGAAAGTGGTCCTTCGTGCGTAGTCCTGTAGTATTCGAGTTCAGCTCTTTGTTGTGCGTCATTTACCATTGTAGCAGTCTGGTTAGTTAGAGAAAATAAAACTCCGTCTATAGTTGTATGATCATGCAAATTGTATCCCACTGACAAATCCTTTAAGACATTGATACCGAGGGATTGGAGTTGTTCAGATGGGCCAACACCACTTAACATTAATAACTTCGGGGAATCAATACTCCCAGCTGAAAGGATAACTTCTTTCCTTGCATATGCATTTTCCACTTTACCATCCCGTAGATATTCCACACCATAAGCTACATTGGTCTTTGGATCTATTAAGACTTTCATAACTGTAGATCTCGTTCTTATCTCCAAGTTACTCCTCTTGTCCCTAATTGGTCGTATAAACGCTCCGTTTGTAGTTAGCCTCTCACCATTTCTACTAGTGTGCTGTAGCAGCATACTACCGATTTGTCTGTCACTGTTCAAATCAAATTCCTCCAGTCCCAACTCCCGATAGCCCTGAAGAAGGATATTTATATTCGCATCCTGATATGGGAATTGTTCTACAGTTTGATAACCCCCTGTTCCATGAAAAGCTGGATTTATGTATTCCGGATTTCTATTATCTTCCGACTTAATAAAATATGGTAAAACGTCACTGTATTTCCAGCCAGGATTACCTTGACCCGCCCATTCGTCATAATCCAGCGGAGAACCTCTCATATAGATCATGTAATTTAATGCTGAGGATCCACCCATAACTTTTCCTCTGCTCCACAAACATCTGCCATTCCTTCTAGATCTGCAACTATGTGGGGAAGGCTGCGTTTGATATCCCCAATCCACACTAGATCTTTGGAGTAGCGGTGCAAATGATGGAACATCCACAACTTCTGGTTCTTCATCTCCAGCCTCCAGGAGCAGAACCTAGAAAAGGGAATTCTTATGAATGGAAAGGTTTCAGTATAAATTCTGTGACATATAATTCCTCTTTTTTGAATACAACCGTAATACGATATTTTTATTTGGTAGCAGTAAGTAATTATTTGTCTTGATTATTCAGGCATATCTGGCCATCACATCTGTGCAGTGTAATAAGAATATTGAAAATGTAGAAATTTAATAAGATAGAACGCAGCAACAACTTGATTTAGTCATCAATTAATAACAGGTCCGTTGAAACCTATGTATGCGCCATTTAATTATTTAATTTAAATTGAAACGATAAATAATTATTATGACCGTATTTATGATACTCCGTACGTCGTTAAAACAAATATAATAGGTTTTATCGTTCAGAATGTACGCAAAATATCAGAAACGATGCAGTACGTGCAAAATATGGAATAAAGCAGCTGTATCGCTGACAATGATAGTTAGTTTAGTAATAGAATGGGCAATTTCAATTTAAATAATGCAATAAATTACTTTATCTTTTGCCATGTGGTTTTAGCCATATGTTGATTATTTACGTACATATATGCACACGACGTGCAGAATGACGATCTATCAACCCAATTAGAGAAACGTTTTCCTTTATAATTGAATCGGATTATTGCATCATTTGCGGCAAGGTCACCACTTTTCAATTATATAGTGCCTACTTTAAAGCGAAACTTAGGTATTCATTTCCGCAATTGTAGTAGACATACTCCACGCGACGTGATACGCCCAATAAACTTTCTGCTAATTTAATTTTCAAGTTTCAAGATAAATTCATTAATTCATTTCCTCCGTTACAGAACATTCTGTATTAAGAATTATGTATGCTCTATTACCGAAACTGAATCGTTGCTAGTAAGTACAGAAGGGGTATATGGCAGATGCCTTCGGTTTGAATACAACAGGATCGAAGTTATAAGGCAACATGCCCTATGTTTAGAACAAATACCTATTCAATCAACAATTAGTTTATTGTACAGACGATGGGTGACGGAATGTATAACACAAAAAGGAAAAATTTAGTGAAAACATAGCTTTGTGTGAAGAAAAATATTCGTTTCTCTTGCCGATAATGTAAGCTAAGGATTATTAATATTTATGTCAGTTTTACTGTTTAACCTTCCTATACTCACGTCAAAATGAAAGACGTATATTATACTATATAAGTCGGTCTCACAGACCGTATGCCTGAGTATAGGAAGGTTAAGGGCTGAATCAAGTTTACCACAACTAACTAGAAAAGTAGAACAGTTTTGCCAAAACATACAACCTCGATCGTAACATCTTACACAGCTCTTCTTCAGTTAAGCAAAGTCAAAATATGGTGCAAGAGCGAGTAGCACTAAATAGTGTCATTGAAAAATTAGTTTTACAAAGCCAGACCAAGATTTACGAAAATAAGAAGTGATGTTGTTCCTTATACATAATCGAGATGATGTACAATGTGGTGTAAAGAGTTGGTTGGCTGGCGGAATTCAGAAAAGCACGTCCAACTTTTAGAAGGCATAAAAGACCAATTCTGTTGTGACTACCATATGTGTAGGTTTTCTTTCTCTCTCAGTCGCAGTCCCTCCTGGAAGCACTTTTGCTTAAGCCTTGTGCTTCTCAGGTAAACATCCGGACATCGACGCCGATAATACCAGTTTTCATTCTATTTGCAATGGATGAGCTTTGATTTAAGATCATCGTATGGGTCGAACTTCCGACACAAAATTGGAGGTTATGATTTCGGTTAACGTATTCTTCGCGACTCTAAGTGCGCTTAGTCTGTGCAAATAAGTTCCTCGGATTTACTACCTGGTGTAATAATGGACTGTTGAAACGTAACTGCTGACCAACTATCTTCAGTTCTCTAATCAATATAACCGATGATCTAGAATCTATATAATAATGAGGCTCAAAAAAGCGGGTGCTAAATACGTTATTACAGTATAAAATAGAATAGTTCAACAATTTACTGAAAAGAGATAGATGGACAGGAAAAGTCAAAATGCAAGAGACTTGCAAAACAACCACATTGTTATGCATGCCTTACTAGATGGAAGTGATTTATGTTGGCTTACTTCGCTTTCCAGTCTGAGAATGCTGCACTAAGGCTGCATATTCTTCACCCATTGTTCGATACATGTGGTGATTGAACATCTAATAAAAAGTTTGTCTGAATAAAAGTACTGAATAACATAGGACAGGAAATTCATTTTACTAGGTATTGCATAGGTATGTATGAAGCTGTCTGGAATACAGAACTATACTAATATCTAGTATTCTAAATTCGTTTAATATAATTTTATAAATTACGTTTAATTTCATCATGTGGTGCATACTCTGCACCCAATTTTGAACTATCAGTTTTTAATATCAATGCCAATAATCTTTTGCAGGAACTAAAACGTGAAATGTTTATTTAAGTTATATAACAATCTGTCCAAACGTCGATAGATACTTTGTTGGGTTTTACATTAAATATCTAAATGCAATAATTTTCTGATATACGTACGATCGGGTTGACGCTTCGAAGATTTACTAGAATAACAGTATCAACGTGGCTAGTTACATCGGAAAACAGGAAACACAACTTACCATGTTTCATATTTGTTTCTGTCAGACATGACGATAAAGGACAACTTTGTATCTGTGGAAATAATTGCAGGTATGGCTTTTGCGTAGTCTCCAACCCAATATTGAAAGGCGTGACTAGTGTTACAATCACTACATTCACGTAATTATGAAGTTACAAAATATCTTCGTATATATACGTAGGTTTCGTCTAACATTAACTAGCCTTACTTACACCTAACTCGGAGTTTAGGACAGGATCTCTTGGCGACTCCTTTGAGAAGTAGGATATAATAAAAAAGGTTAGTACACATACATGAAATAGGTTAAATAAATTGAAGCAGTTGTTTATTGAAACCGAAACAGATACGAATGATTTAAAATGTAATGGGAAAAAGAAAATGTTGTAGTTATAAATGGGTAAATGCATATAAATATTCATTGGTGTCAAAAATAACCATTAATTACTAATCTTCAGCTCATCTCGGGAAACACAGCTCTTTATACAAGAGGGTGTGGTACTGAATATTCTGATATGCACAGTCTGACTTCTTTATTTGGTTGAGACACTACACTTTGTTTTCAGGGCAGCTGCGGTGAAAATCTCAATTTTCCATTGTCGTCGTTTAATTGAGAAACTCCCTAAAGTTTCATTCAAAACCGTCCGTGACTTATGTACCCTTCTATCAAATCTTTGTCGAAAATAAAGAAATTTAATCAAGATTCCCAATCGCAATTGCAAATTCCGCCTGTATTGGTTTCAACAAGTTTATTTACTTTGTCATTCATCTCTACGAAGTTAGGTTTAAGAATTATCGAGATAATCATTTGGTTGGTCAAACATGATTAGTTATTGCATGCTGTGCTATGGCATTAGTAAAAAAACAAATTCTACGAAGTTGGCAATTAACAAATTGAATTTGAACATATCATATAACACTTAAGTGGTCTAATTTCATCATAAATAAGTAGTTTCGTACACACCATTTCTAAGAAACAGGTTAATCAACTGCGTAAGGAGTGAGACCAGAAATGCGGGGAGTTCACTGTATAGAAATATACCGCGTAATAACCTTTGTCTTCCACAGAAGAACTAACACAGAATGTTCTGCTTGTAAGTATATAACATAGTACTAAATCCTGGTACAGTTTTGTATGACTTGTAATTCAATAGCCAGCTCTGTATGTGGACGCAGAGTAGTTATTGCATAGTAAAGAATACCTTATACGTTGATATTTTTCATTTTTATTCAAGAATTTGAAACTTTTAAATTCGAAGGAATGTTAAAACTCAATGCATTGCTAGTATAAAAGTTAATTCCATATAACGAATGCTTCTATTTTAAATCAAAGGCAATTATGATGTTTCAATAGCATCCTCCCAACATTGAAACGGTGATTATCTTTTGAATATCATATAACCTTTTTGATATAACAAATGTTAATTGATGAATGATAGGTCAGGTCTGGTCGAAACACCTTCAAATAGTATTTGAATGCCAAATACTTCTATCCGTAAAGAAGAAGTTACATAACTACTTTGATATGAATGTACTTAATTATAGAATATGCTAAAGCTTATTTGAACATTATGTTTAATTTAAAACTGAACACTTTGCAACAAAAGCCAAGGTTTTTCACAAGGTATGCATCAAATTCGTTTATAAAGTTATATGGGGTAAAGTAAGTCGGTGTGTGTAAAAAAATGGTATCGAATTGCTCGAATCCTGACGTTGCTAAACATATGGAACGAACTTTACTACCGCTTACATTTCTTTGTTTAGAAGGTGAACATTCTAGTAATTTAACATAACAGATGCTAGATAAATAGTTAAAAGACTCGGAGTTCAATGAACTTCGACATGGCCGTAAAATTAAACATACAAGTCCTATCGTCATATTTAGCTGTTTCTTGTTTTGTTCCTTCAAACTTTAAGAATTAATTTCGGCCTTTCTGTGATAGTAGGAACATAATTTTCCTTATGATTTATAATAAAAATATTATTTAATTTCTTTGAGTTCTCCTCCGTTTTAAATTAATGCATAAGTTGTAGAAAGTGCTGTATAATATATATCACGCATAACTATGTTTAAATAAATAAAATTGTAACCGAGCAAGAATGGCTCAAACTTTATATTTTCCATTAAATTTCACCTGTTATCAAGTTTAATATACTTACACAGTTATAGATGTTTATGTGAAATGTAAGATCGAAGAAAATAGAACATATAAATCTACAATTGTTAAATCGATAAGTATATTGTACAATAGTAATTAAAGTAAATTCAAATTTTAACTGGGAATAAATTAAAATAAGAGTGTTGAGTGAATCTTTGGTAACTCAAGAATCGAGAAGAGGAAGTACTAAAGCTTTCTACTTGAATAAGCCAGAATTTGTGAGTACATCAGAAAATTGATTCGATGTTACACTACTATAGCCATAATGAAAATCCAACTATTTGTGGACTTAGTATAGCAGTTTTAGTTACAATTATAAAAAAACTTTATTACTATTGTGAAAGAATTCTTTTATCTTGTAATAAACTGTAAAAACTGTTAAACGTATCGTTTTACATGCCATACCTATTAAGATAGAAACTTGAGATAAGAGCGATAAAAATATTTATAATAGTTATTTGTGTGCAATTCATGATTGAATTAAAGTGAGTATTAAAATTAGTTTTTATTTTACTCATTATTCCATAATAAACACCAGAGCAATATGTAAATGGTGAGTTCATTAAAAATATTGTCACATACCCTGTGAAGTATTTGCTTTCCCAAACGCAAGTATGCATATTTTCTTAGTGGAGAACTTTTGCGCCTGGTCGTTTGGCACAAAGTTTTAGGCTAGGCTTTAAGAACAGACCTGTTAATTTTTTTTAACTTTGATATTTTCACTAGCTGTTAAGCCTGTCCCTGCCAGGCAGGAAGAAAAACAAAATATAAGCTAAAATGTAAAAAAATTGAATTTTGCCGCGCCCTTTTTCGTTTTAATTCTCCGCCCACAGGCCAAAAATCAAAAATCCGGCTACGTTGGGATTTGGCCTAGGCGCTTTACTATATGCATGCCAATTTTCAGCTTTCTAGCCCATCAGTGGGCTTCAAAAGGCTCTGGATAGACAAAAAGAGGAAAACACAAATAAGGAAATTATATATATAGATACGTAGTATCCTTGCCAACCGCTGTTGCACCAACAATGCTCATTCTGTGAAACCACCGAGCGTTTCTAGATAACTAGCATATGATGTAAATATAAAGCCACAAAATTGTCCCATAAATTGTTAATTTTAGCATACTTAAGTTAAGTATTTTTCCATTCCACAATTAAACTAGAATATCATGGAACGTATTGCTCATCTATTACCACGCATAGTATGCACACACAAAACTTTTTGTACATTACGATAAATAAAGGAAATAACATTAAACTACTATATAACAATATATGTAGTAATTATATTGAACGAAGGAAATACTAGAATAGTAATTAACCACAGAAAATCTTTTCTTTGATAATACAATTTTTAAATTAACATCTGATCTACCTAAATTTATTTGCAACTCCAATTTCAGGGGTATAGTCTGGACTGCTATATATGTGGCAGCAATTTACTACAATATTAGTGTTTGGAAAATAGATCTGGATTCACGAACATCATATGTAATTACTCGAAATTCACAAGCGCCATTTAATTCCTGTATCAAGTCTGGTTTAACACATATTAATTCGGATATATATTCGGATACTTTGTAATTGTGATTCCTAAGAAAAATTAAACATATAACTAATTGGGTAAGGAGATTATATTCAACATTATCAGAGGCCTCATTACATACTAATTGATACTACATCAACAATAAACGGATAATTAATGCTCCACTTAATAATTATGCTAATTTCATTTTGACTATCGGTATACTCTTGATAATGAATTTTACTTCCAAACAATTGGCGAGGTAAATTTTACTATTGGGGAAGATACGAATGTTTCTTTACCCCGTAATTATAGCGATGGTTCACCAAGAACTTACCACAGGTCCAGTTCAAGATGTTGACTATTTAATTGTGATTATTATTATTGGTGCTTGAAAGCAATTCCTAAATTTTGGCGTTACATAGTATTTTTATATACACATTATCTTAAAACGATTAGAACAGTTAGTTGAACTCATTGGAATAGGTTGCAGCGGTATCAATAGATAGGTTTATATAGGTATATTTCAGAGGAGCAAATTTGGAATCAGTAGTATAGGTAATGGTTAGCAAGGTAACTTGCACATGTACAATAATTTCATCCATCCCAAATAGATATTTAATTTCAAGCACGATAGCCAAAATTTTATATAATAATTAAGAGAAAATATGTATAGTATTGATATATATATATACATATATACATATATATACAATGTTTTTCACAATTTACGCATCAAGTTAGAACAGAAGAACGATCAAGCAAAATGTGTAAGAGCAAATATTTGCCTACTATTACAGGAATCGTTAAATATTAAAGTTGGGCATGAAAGATTATCAACAACCCTGAACTCCAACATCTTTAAATAAGACGTTTACTGTTTAGACGAAGACGCGTAAACGCTAGTAGTGGCTCGAAACCTCAAGTGAAATATTACGATGATAGCCATGTCACGTTAAATAACTCCCAGTGTTTATCGTTTAGATAAAGAAATGTAAACACTGTTAAAAATCGGGCCATATGTTTAGCGGGGCACCGCAGTTTTGTTGAAAAGCTGCCCAATTTTTTACGCCATTAGGAAGAGTTATCTATCTATACACTTTTCCTTGAATTATTCATCTTAGCGTGTAATTTAACACTTTTAGAGCCATTTCCTGATAGCTACAAGCTCTTGCTTGCTTAACATCCGCTTTACAATCACATTCCATTCACCGTCTTAGAGTTCGGTTTATTAGCACACCATTTTAACCCACACGTGGCGTTCACTTGCGATTAAGACTACTTAAGAGTAAAACTTGTGTTAGAAACATTTGAGGAAATTTGTCTCCGGTAAAAATGGATATCGATAAACCCTCATGGTAACTGTCGGTGAGCGATTGCGTACTTTTTCTAAGTTCCAAATTTCAAAAGTTTATTTCCGTGGCATTCTGAAAATATGCAGACAGCTCCTTACTATATTACTTTTTTTCACGTAAAAATTATGTATGTACTTTAACACAGGTATGCCACCCATACTTAATCAGAGTTTCGGTAGGTTTACTAAATCCAGAATAAGACCTAGCGATAAACTATTAGAATAATACGGTATCGTAAACTGATTGTTCCCCGTTAATATTTTTGAGAATGTTTTTAACACTTAACTTATTTGGTATGACATAAATTTATCCCACAGTAAAACAAATTTACTTAGTAACCGGATAAGTTTCCTTTCATTTGCAATTTCTAAAACTACGTGGAAGATATAGACTCGCTGGTACGCGTTCGAACAAAATCTCCTATTTCAGAAGCATGTAATTTATGCACACTTGAAAACAATACCGTTCAACCTCGAAGAGTGTATCAAGTTATAGAGTAAATGTAACAAGTAGGTTCACTCTCACTCCCCTAATAGATACTGTAAGTCTAATACTACTATGTAACGTAAAACGTCAATTAAATAAGAGTGGCTACATTAAATTCCGGAATAGTGGTGTCCTATATTTTTACGGCGGTTATTCTGAACTGCTATTACCTATTGGCTGGGCCACTAAAGTAGATTACGATTAAAGAAATTTTCTTACTTGTAATTTTGTAAAAGCGTGAGGGAATTTAGTCATTATTTCTTTTAATATAAATAATTTAAGAAGTTATGGATGTATTACAAATTGTGTAAAAATTTAGAAAGAAATAATAATGTTAATGGCGAATGTATATCTATGTACATACGCAAACATATGATATACCAAACTATTGTGCTCTGACAAATACATAAACATTGTAGGTTAGGTACTCATCATTAAACCAAGTCTTGGAAATAATTTGCAAGAACTTGCCAAAGAAATGCTTTTTCTTTTTTCGAAAATTATGTTATCAAAAGCAGGTACATAGGTCCTGAAAGTTTTTAAATTGAGCCACATATTTCCGGAAGCTATTATGTAGCTGCGTACAAAAGCGTTTTGACTGCCGCTTCGAGCAAAATAAAGGTTTAAGCAAAAAACTGTTAAAGAGGTTATGTGAGAGAGCATTCACACGAAACATTAATAAAAGCTATTAATTAGC
The DNA here is from genome assembly GCA_038088585.1 of Chrysina gloriosa. NCBI lineage: Eukaryota > Metazoa > Arthropoda > Insecta > Coleoptera > Scarabaeidae > Chrysina > Chrysina gloriosa. Next base: position 31,563,007 of record CM076088.1, on the reverse strand, counting down.
TCGTGTAGAAGATTATCTGGTATGGAAAATTAACCCAAAAGTTATACCAAGTAGTAGCACTTATGCCGAAATATGTTCCTATATCGGTATCTGCATTTTTAGTGATTGCACTTATTATTATTTCGGTTTGATAAAAGAGTGGATGACGTCTTATCATTAGTAGTGGTTGTCTTCACTTACGTGCAAGGCGCGACATTAAAATTAAACTTAGCGAGAGCATGTCATCCATTCTTTTATCAAACCTTAATTATTATTCATTTTGAATGGTATGACTGTCAGTTTAGACCAAAATTCGTGTATCTAGACTACAGCTGTACTACCTATCATTGGTGAAGCAGTAGCTTTGCAGCTTGCTAGCAGAGCTGTTGTGTAGAGCTGGGATAAAGGACACATGTAGGTATGTAAGTAGAAAGAAAAATAATGGAATACGATTTTTCTAGTGCTGGACCTTTCAACGCGTTTTAGTCAAAACTACGTTTTCAGACATTTTTAAACAGTGAGCAAAATCTCAAAAAACCCATAAATTGATATCTCTAAACTTTCTATACTTATTCTGTACATAATTATCTCGCTTTTAATAGAAGCATATTTTGTATAAATGAGAACTTCTTTTTAATAACGAAAAGGGCACAATTTTTAATGTAAAATTCAAAAACCTTCCTTAAATGATACACCATTTTATCTAGAAACAATATAGTTCACAACTGAACCATTAAGTACTGGCTGTTGTTATATACTGATGACAATGTTTTGGTTATTTTATTTCAAATGAGTTTCTGTGGAGTTATTCTACTAGCCTGGAAATAAAGGTTTTTGAAACTCGTCTCAGTAGACAGACCATAAATTTACAATTATTCGATATTTTTGTACGTAATAATTTTGAAACATATTTTACATACAACTTTGTTTGATATATACACTTAAACATATGTATAGAATTTCGTTTTGTTAAAAAATCCTAGACATCTTTTTTGCAACAAGTTTTACTTATTTGCATGTAATTTCTTTGTTGACACAATTGTTGCATATGGCCATGAAACGATAACAATAGTTCGAGTGAATGTAGTTCTTTTGCCACGTTCTCCAAATACAGTACACACAGTTGCAATATTCAGTTGAGGTAAACAAAGTAGTAGTCTAAAAGTGTGAACTGCTTCCTCCGATGATTATAAGCGTTGACTATGCAAACTGTTCTTAATTTGTGAAAACAAGGATGGTATAATCTTTCTAAGTTTTACTGCTCCAAAAACTGCTTTTCGAACTAGATGTGAACTAGCACTCTCATGATGAAGGGTGATTCGTCGTTCTGTATTAGTTTTTCGGAGTACGACGATTCCTTCTGGCAAACAAATGGGCAAATAGTTTCCGACATTAACCGTCTATAGATTTTGTAAAGGAATTGTACCTACATATATAACATGTTTGTGAGAAAACGCCGCGACCATTGTGTTCAACATACTTTGAGGACGAATAACTTTTGTTTGAATTTCTCATCAACGGCCTAGAAGCGGATTCATGTTATGTTTGGGATTCGTAGAAATAATCATTGAATTATCACGATTCACGAGTCTACTTTCTAAACATTTGTTGTTGAACCGGCTCAGAGGTTTCGGCACCAATTGGCGTGAATTATCTCTTGCTTTCGAATTAAGGATCCAGTATTCAACTCACTGTCACATCCAGTTCTTCGTACAGAATATTTTGGATTGTCTAAGAATGTGTCAATCCCGCGATGACATTTTTCACAATCTTCCTCGAAAGATGGAAAACATTATTACGCTGTCCATCTGTCGACTGACTTTAATCTTCTTTGGCGATCTGTCAAACGGAAAAGATCATTGTAGCTAAATCACTTTTACCTTGATAAAAGTGCAGCGTTAGGTTAACTAAATATTAATTGAAATTAATTGAAATAACATTATCTATTTATATATCAAACTGTCTTTACCATATGTACCACCAAATCATATTTTCTTATATCTATAGCTGTACCTACTACCTATGTATTTTAATGCAGCTTATTGATTTATTTTTATTGATTGATTGATATTGATTATTTCTAATACTAAATTACAATTTTTAGATCTTGAAAAAGCTAAGCAAAGGAACATATATATGTAGCTTATCCCGTAACTATTGCAACCTCTTAGACTAAAGTTTCATTAGCCTCCTCAACTACAGCTTGCATACTTTATTCCCTTTTACAATCGCATGGTATTGCAACATTACAATCTAAAAGTGTAACACATAATTTGGGTTCTCTGTAATCCCTATAGTAGCCCATGTTATAGTTGTAAGTCGGAATAACTATAGATTTTGTGAAATAATAGCTATTTAAGCACATTACTGTTTGCATTACGCCTGTTTGTAATAATGTCTCATTTTAATTCTTTAAGAAGCAACATTTTCGCAAAAATTTTGTACTGCGCTATTAGATAATCCGTAGTCAAAACTATGTATCATAGAGTCCCGCATTACCGTTCACTAGGTTAAGAGGGAGAGAAACCAGTGCTGAAGATACACTGTTAAGATATCGGCATCTCTGTCTCGATTAGGGGTGTCAATAGTGGTTTCAGATATCGCTGTCCCCGCTAACCGGGGTTGAAGATTGATACTGAAATCTGTATTTCCTCTTGGGTTCGGCTAGTTCTCACCTTACTAATATTTTTTTCATTTTATCAATTAGTGAAGTGATAATTTGATAAAATGATAGTGGGCAGGTATATTGTCCCTTTTTTGGTTTCTTTGAAAATGTATGTAGGTTCAACTAGTAATTTCACCAACACATCAAATAATTCAGAAGCACTACTCCGCATCTCAGAAACAAACACATTATTTATCAGTAAATACATCACAAACAGGACGAAGCCGTTTCATCGTTATGGCGAAATAAAAAAAATTGCTTAGAAATTACATAAGAATAAATTTCAGTTATGAATGTAGTGTAGCAGAACTGACACCAAACTGTATCGATAACTTCGCACTACAGAATTATTAACTTAACCGAAACTCGTGTTTCACCAATTACGCAAAATGCGTATCTCGATTAAATTATTAGTTATTAATGTGGTAGAGCTACCGATAGTGCCAGTAACAACAATTTCTAACCAAAACATCACTCAGTGTGTTATTTTGCGATATAAATATATGTAACCTTGATATTACTTTGTCTTTCAATATTGGATTGTACATATTAGGTTTCCAGAAGCTAATGAAAATTTCACAATAAAAACGATATATGTTGTATGGTAAATTTTACCGATTTAGTGTTATAAACTCGCTGCCGACTATATTGCGTTTTCTACTAATCAGCTATTGATATACCTGTGTTTGTTTACAACAGGTAGACATGCAATTTTAAAACGCTTTGTTTCTACAATTACACCGTAATACATACTCCTAGCACCCAACAATTCCCAATATTATTCATTAATTCGAATGCTCGTCCTCGAATGACATATCCTCAAACAGGCAAAATATATGATTGCATTCCCTCGGGCGAAATTGAATTAGCCGAACTTTATTTAGGAAAAATTGATACATCTGCTACATTGAAGTAGATATAGCAGTTCTTATTTTTAAGATGTAGTTCATGGTAATATTTTTCAGTATGTCCCCTCTTTTATCATTTACAAATCTTATTTGAAAATGCTGCCTTGTATCGTTGCTAAATTATAAAAATTTGTCCAGTCCGTCCTGTAAGGTATAAACATACAATCCTCAAGAATATTTAGGAAATGCTGCTAAAATTACACAAATAACACTGTGAAAGGCTACAACCATGACCGCTTTGTACGTGTTTCTTAGAATTAATTGAATGTCCTTAACGCCCACATACATTGCCTTCTGGTAAAGCGTCAGATTTCATTTGTTTTTCTTCTTTCATACAGTTTTCGCATCATCATAACTCCAATGGTATTAAAATGGTTTACTTGAAATATGCGCATTTGTGTGCATATTACAAATATGTACATACATAGATATCTATGAACTTCATTAATTCGTCTAGTTTTCTTCTTTGTTGTACACAACACGACTGCACAATATACTAGAAGCGTGACTTGTTCTGCGTGCCATTAATTCCATTAACACTTTTCCTTTTTGATATTGCAATGATAGACGGATTCCAGCAAACTCAACAGCTGTGAGTAATGAGACACTTCATACAAACGGACGCGTAGAAAAACAAACGAATTGCATGCTTATTGTCTGTGTTAATGCAGGCACACTTTCTAGAAACGGTGGATATAAATTTACATTCGCTCATGTGCATAAAATTTTCCTTTCAATTTTATTGCACAACATAAATGGATCATAAGATTCGTAATAAACTACTCTATTATGATTGTTCGACCTTTTGAGAAGAGAAACAAATATATCTTAAATATCGTAAGGACAATAGTTACTATTGTTTATTTATTTTGGCTTTATTAATAACTAGCTGTTAAGCCTGTCCCTGCCAGGCAGGGAGAAAAAGAAAATATAAGCTAAATTATTAAAAAATTGAATTTTGCCACGCCCTTTTTCGTCTTAATTCTCCGCTCACAGGCCAAAAATCAAAAATCCGGCTACGTTGGGATTTGGCCTAGGTGTTTTACTGTATGCGTGCCAATTTTCAGCTTTCTAGCCCATCAATAGGCTTCAAAAAGCTCTGTATAGACAAAAAAGAGGAAAACACAAATAAGGAAATGATATATACATATATATAGATTGAGTTTCCAATTATGTCGACCTAGTTATTAAATACGAATACGGTATCTTATATAATTCATTCCCATGTGGAAGACTTTCCGAGGTCTTCCCCTGTAACCAATTCTATCAATTCGTGGTCTCCCTCGTAGTCTACGAGGCTCCTCGTCTTCTTCAGGGCTATCATCGGCAGTTTCGGGTTCTACTTCGATGATGCTGATCGTGGCTATGGGCTACCTTTCTTCAGCATCAGCGATTTCTATGAAATCGAACTTTTCTGGTAAATCTAGCTTACGCTCAGAAGTTTCCATGAACTTGACGTCACGGCTTATCTCCGCCTTCCTCTCTTCCGGTGGCCAAATTCGGTATCCCTTAGTTCGTTCGGGATATCCTACAAATATTCCTTCCCTGGCTCGAGGTTCGAACTTCCCCTTACCGATCTTTCTATCTAGGGTGAACACTCGACAGCCAAATTGCCTAAAATAGCTGACACCCGGTTTCCGGCCAGTCCACCGCTCGTAAGGAGTACAGCCATTCAGGATTCTTGACGGACACCGATTTCTTATATAGTTTGCTGTATTTACAGGCTTGGCCTAAAAGGATTGTGATAAACCAGATTGGAGTAGAAGACATCTCGCGGTATGAAGAAAGCTTCTGTTCTTCCTTTCTGCTAGCCCATTTTTCTCTGGACAGTATAGAATGGTCAGACGGCATATGATGCCGTGAGTTCTTAAAAACTCATCGAATTCCTTGTTCATATACTCCGTCCGATTACCCGACTGGATACATTTGACTTCGTTCCTTCTGCTTTTCGACCATGAGGATAAATTCCCTAGTTCTTTCGATCACTTCGTTCTTGGATTTGATGAAGTATACCGTGCAGTAGCGGGAATGATCATCTAGAAATTCCAAAAATATCTGGACTTGACCCTTCATTCGACTCGCATGAGTCCAGAGATATCAGTGTGGATGATGTCCAAATGTTTGGTACTTCTTTCGGATTTCTTGGAGAACGAAGATCTAACCATTTTTCCTTTAGAGCAAATGTCACACTCGGGAACAGAATCAGCCTGTGAGGGTATAAGGTTAGGCAAGGCAAAGAATATCTGCGCGCATAATGCAAATCACCGACGCGTTCGGCAACTAACTTAACATCACCGCTCTTGTCGATCACTAAGGCATTGTACCTTTGGAACACTACCTCCAAGCCTTTATTAGTGATCTTTCCGACAGATAGCAGGTTTGTAAAGGGTGATTCATTTCGAGGTTCCCTACTTTTTAAAGAAAAACACTGAAAATTCAAATTTAATGGGGAATGTTTATTATCATTTGAAAGAACATTCTTTGGCATTTATTTTTTGAAGATTATGTCTTTCAAATGTTGGCCGCGGCTACGTCTCAGATGGTCCATCCGTTGAGTCCAATTTTCGATGACTCGTTCGAGCATTTCGAGTGGTAACTGGCGAATGACACGCGTGATGTTTTGCTCCAAGGCCTGAATCGAAGCGGGATTGTCCGCATAAACTTTAGACTTTACATATCTCCACAGGAAAAAGTCTAACGGTGTGATATCACACGATCTTGGTGGCCAATCGACCGGCCCAAAACGTGAAATTATTTGCTCACCGAAGTGTTCTCTCAATAAATCCATTGATTGATGCGATGTGTGGGAAGTGGCGCCGTCTTGTTGAAACCAAATGTCGCCGAGTTCACGAGCTTCAATTTCAGGCATCAAATAGTCGGTTATCATGGCACGATAACGGTCACCATTGACGGTTACGTTCTCACCGGCATCATTTTTGAAGAAATATGGACCGATGATTCCACCGGCCCACAAACCACACCAAACCGTTGTTTTTTCTGGATGAAGTGGAGCTCTTGAATCTCTTCAGGTTGCTCTTCATCCCAAATGCGGCAATTTTGCCGGTTTACATACCCATTGAGCCAGAAATGGGCCTCATCGCTGAACAAAATTTGCTTCGAAAACGTCGGATTTTCTTGGAACTTTTCAAGAGCCCATAGAGCGAAGCGATGTCGCTTGGGAAGGTCGAGCGGCTTCAGTTCTTGCACAAGCTGTATTTTGTACGCTTTCAATTTAAGATCTCGACGTAAAATGCGCCAAGTCGTTCCATACGTCAGTCCGAGTTGCTGCGAACGGCGCCGAATCGACTCTCCACGGTCTGCGTGTACACTCTCAGCTACGGCCGCTATATTTTCTTCACTGCGTTCTGGACGTAGTCTATTCGGTCGAATATTATCCAATAATGAATGCTGAGCTGGGTCTCAAAATGGGTGATGGTGTTGCGAATAGTACGCTCAGTAGGCCGATTGTGTTGACCATAAGTTGAGCGAAGTTTACGAAACACATTCTTCACAGAACGTGAATTTTCGTAATAAAGTTGAACGATTTGTAAACGTTGTTCACGCGTAATTCTTTGCATGATGAGATGTCAAACAATACTAAACAAAAGTAACATGACAGCATGACACGACTCGCACGTGATCTGTCAAAAAAGCTATTGAAAAAGTATCTCTACTTGAATCACACTTTACGTAAATGAGGTACATGCAAAACGTTACTAATGCTAAGATTCTTACAATCTCCGAAAACATCAGCAGCAATCTGAACAGTTCCTTTTGCAACAATATCCGTGAATGCATCGTTTGCTAGACTTAGCCTTCCGCGTCTGATGTCGCTAATTTCACAGAACTTGTCCACGCTGTTACACAGAATTCACGTGAAAAACTTCCGGTGCACAACGTTTTACAAAATAGTTATTCACGCTTAATTGTAAGTTTGTTCCTGTTATCCATATTTTATGTGCGTCTGGCGATTCATATATCAACCACCAATCGATTCCAGTAAGAAAATAGATTTCCTTTGGGATAACATTTAATTTCATGATTTCAATAATACGAGAAACTGACTTTAATTTTGCTTTAATTTGCTTCTATTCAAACCATTTTGTGTATAAAGGCGAAAGAAATTATAAACCGAACGGAGGTAGAATTATAAAGTATTTAATTAAATAGTTCCTCATCTTCCCCATTCGTTATTAGCATTCCCTAGTTCTCACATCCCATCCATTACAGTAGCGAGGAATAAAATTCGAACTTTTCTTTGCTTTCTTTTGCTTTACAACGTGCGGCTTCATTTCCTTCGATGATACTTTTGAAACCTGGTGCACGACGCTTGTAATTCCGCTTGCTGCACGAGAGGCGATAATTTGATATTATTTTCAAGAAAATCCATTTTAATCTATTATTAGAAATCTCGTAAGTGCGCTTAATTAGTTTTTCTGGTCGTTTGAATCCGCAATTTATTCGATGTATACTTTTAGTTACGAAGTTGAAAACTTCATTAGTAGATGTTCCTTTGATAAATGTACAATGAAAGTTGAACACGTTATGCGAGTTGTCGTTTTCGCTGCAAACCATGATCGTGCTTTAAACACAGATATTTTCAAACCTTACTCTAAGGTATATCTGAACTCAGTGATTTGTCGACTATACAGAGTTTCTATGTTTCAATCGAAGTAAAGTATTAGAGACGTTTGTAGCACTAAAATATCAATTTAAGAACTTCTAGAAAACGGAGAGGGCGACTTTGAGTGGTAGTAACCAGAATAATGGTTACTATTATCTATATGACATAACCATGCGCTTTGGTTTTGATCTAATTCCAGAATTAATGCGTTATTCACAAGTAACTTGATACAAAACGTATCGTGCCAGTATATTATCACCAAAAATTCGTTTTTGTCGGTGATTTTAATCATCATTCAGACATTATAATTTTCATATGAATCCACAGATTTTAAAACAGGTCGAATAAATCGAAAAAAAAAACACGCAATTTCATGGAAAAAGGTTCTGCGGATAATTGATTTAAAAATCTAATTAACACACACCACACTAGCACAACGATTTCCGTTTGTCGGAACTACGAATATCACTGCAACGTTGTTTTTTTAACGAAATAAAAGAAAGGCACTTCGCAATCGCCTAGAAATCTGATTTGTTGTAATTACCGTTAGAAAGGCAGAAATATTGTATTTAACGGCGCATGTATGTCGAAAATTTGCATTAGCGTAAAATCTAGTTTATGAGTCGTATATTAACTTCGCCACTAATATGTGATTAATAACTACAGAAACGTGGACTAATTCTAGCAAATTGTTTTATCGTTCCATTTACAATACCAAATTTGTGACAGATTTCATCATATCTATATTAACAACAATAGCAATGCTAAGTTACGGTAATTACACCTGTGGAAGCTGTTCGATCTGATTTCAATTCGTAATATGTTTCTACGAAACGAGTATACATTGGTGAATTGTATTCTGTTCTTAATCATTCCATTTTACATACGAAACTGTACTGCAACGGGTTTATTGTTAGTGTACGATATAAATTCGTTTGCATTTGAAGTAATTCCATGTACTCTTTTGCATTACGCATTATACATAAACAATACATAAGCAGATAAATATATTAGTTGAAATAAAGTAGTTCTTACTATTACCATAACAAACGAAACCTCCAAATAACATAAAAAAGCAATCAGTTTGTTTACAAGAGTCTCCAAGATCTAACTGAAATGTACTTCTTACACAAGCTTTTTGTATGACTAAGACTCGTTGTTTGTTAACACAATCACCCCAAATACAAGGTGTTTATATTTTCTGGGAATTTAATTGAAGATTATTGTTCGTCAACCATGTGTCCAGATACTCTGAATTAGTTTCAAGTTTATTGATTAGTTTTTCACATGTTTTTGCTCTCACTACAAATGATGTGTCATCTGCATATAGCATTGTGTGATCTTGAAATACATCCGGTAAATCGTTTATATAAAGGATGAACAGGGGTCCCAGGATGGGTTCCTATGGAACATCAGCAACAACAGTATGCCAAGCGAATGTCAGCCGGGAACTGAATATGTCATGGCCACGAAACACTGTTTCCTATTACACATATATGACTCTATCCAATCATGAGTTAGTCCTCGGAAACCCACTCCTTCCAGCTTTTTCAGTAATATTCCATGATCTGCTCTATAGAAAGCCTTAGATAAATCCATAAACACACATGTTGTTGCCTCCTTCTCATTAACACCTCGCATTTTCTCTTCTATAAGTTGGAATACTGCTCGTGAAGTAGATCTGCCCTTTATAGATCAATTCCGATTGGTATTTAAAATGTTATATTTTGTAATAAACTCTTGTGTACATTATTTTTTCTACTATTTTAGATATGTTTGAGCTCAGAGGTGTTGGCCTGTAATTACTAAATTATGATATTTCTCCTTTCTTATATACTGGCTTCATAATTGAATCGGTGCGTGGAAAAATGATATAACTCCAAAAAAATTGACTTTTAAACCGAGATAGCAATAATTATGTTTAAGCCTACCGCTTCCTGCTGACCAAACAAGCAGTAAAAAATTCGGAACATGTACGCTTCTGATCTTTACTGGAATAACGATATAACCCCATGTTTTATATTCCTTTTCCACTCAACAGCAAGCATAGACGCATATTTACTTAGCTGATAATATGATGTTGGTGGCATGTAGGTACTACATAACCCTTAAGTTAAGTCGGCTATTTGATCTTGTTTATAAGTTATAATACCTAGATATTCAGTATTTTCTCGCAAATTGGGTAACATTAAAATGTCTAGCAGTGAGAGTTCTGATAGTGAAAGAGTGAAATATACGCGAAAGAGAAAGTGTCCTGAGACATGGAAGCAAAATGAGAGGAAAAAGGCTCGTCTTCTTGGAAACCAATACACAACTAAGACTGAGAAATTGATTGAAAAAAGGACCGTAGGAACAGACTACATGCAAGTACCACCCATTATATGTATATTCTATACCATCGGTATATAAAAATGTTGTTTTTGTTTCAGATGAGAAGAACAAATGTATGTCAAAATTTACGGCACACGATAAAGAATCTGTTTTAACAACGTTATACGAAAAAGTTCAAAAAATGAACAGGATGTATATTTGCATGGTTTAATAGAATGTAGATCGATAGCTAGGAGCCGACTAAAAGGAAAAGATAACCAAAGAAACGGAAAGGTTACTTTTTCATACTTCATGCGAAAGGGTTTAGAGAGACAACAAGTTTGCAAGACAGCTTTTCTTAGTCTGCATTCAATATCGAATTCCAGGCTACAGAGGCTAAATAGATTGCTGGTTTTTGGAAATTCACCTAGAGATCTACGTGGTAAACATATTAATCGACCGCCATTCTTTCTTGCCATGTGACAGAGACTTTGGATCCCTTAAGAGGATCATACGAAAATATGATCCAATCTAACTTCCAGAAGATTATAAAGTAATGATGCTGAGTTGCCGAAAATTAAAACCATTCACTATTTCAACAATATGCTACAAAGATATAACACACTACAAAAACTGGTGGCCCAACTACCACAAGAAAACATGTCAATCTTCTAACCAAGGTAAAGGAAAATTTGCAATATCGAATTACAGGCAATTTACTTATGACAGTTCTACACCTGGGTATGTCATAACTAGCGATTACATTGGAGGACTCCTCTCAAAAATTTTCAAATTAGTTAAGCCTAAAGCTTCTTCAGCTCTGCCTACTGCGCCTACATACATGCATGTATTACCAATCAATATAAAAGATTGCAAACATTAAACAAGTTATGCAATATATGACTGGAGAAATTTTGGAATGTTACTACCATATAACTTCATGGGCAACCATTAATGAAGAATCTGTAGACCATTAAGAGCTAATGTTTTGTCAAGTTATATTAGGTGTTAAGTTCTTGTATGCTAAATTTGATTTAAATAATAAATACATTACAAGTATGGAACTGTCTCGATTAAATTAATATTAATAATCCAAATTCAACGTATTTTCAAAGTTGAGTGGAAAAACAGTACAACTTCACTCGACAGTTTGTGTCATATGACACTTCAGCGTAAAAAATGTAGAAATTCTGGTGCACATTCTTGTAGAGGACTCGGTTGTCTACAAATTTGCAATGTACCATAGTATTGTAGCATAAACGGTTTTTCAATAAAACGCTTTTTTGTGATTATCTCGTGATCGTATTTTTGCACTTATACCGCTTTTTCACTCATCGATTCAATTGTGCACTTTAAGTTGTTATTAATTTATTAAGAGAATCTATCAGTTTACAAAGAGATGTTCATAATATGTGTGAGCAGAAGAACCCAAGGTTTTCGAGCAATACTTCTACAAAACAGTCGGTATTTCTTAGCTATGGGTAGCATCTTTTACCTAGAGTACGTCAAATGTATAGCGAATGTGTTATCCACATACTTTATGTGGTTATATGTGGTCTCCTTATTTTTCCGTATATTTTTACATAATAGTTATTCATATTGTTTATTGTTTTTAAGTCCTTAAATTCAAATGTTATCTTTTAGTACAACCCGGCAACTGGTCATGTTGCTTTGCTTTTATTGGATGACTTATTAATATATTCAGAGTATGTGTTTATCCTCGACTGTTCTGTTTCATGTTTTAGATAACTATAATATTCCTTGTAAATATTTGCAGTTATTCTACCATCTCTTAAGCCTTCATACAATTGTCTTTTTACAGACGAGAGAGTTCTTATTCTCTCTCTGTCTGAAGTAGATATAAACTGCCCAATTACATATTTATTGATAATCCGTGTAAGAATTTCTATGAATTTGGCGTTTGGTAGGTCACCGACTAAATATTGGTAAATGCTACACAGTGTCGTCTACAGAAGAAGAAACAGCTATTTACTTTTGATTACGACATTGCTGGTCACTCTTTAAGGGCCTTTACGATTTGGATGTACACTATGATGATAAACTGACTTTCAGTGTGCACCCTTAAGAGATGTTTGTGAGGCCCAGCAGAATGTCAACTATGTTGAGACGTTCGTCAAAATACTTTTTGCTCGGGATCTTCGCCAGTGTTTATTTCCAACTTTGGTACGAACTAAGTTGGAATATGCTTCTGTGATATGGACCCCAATTTACGTACGGAAGCTGCTAATCCTTAGCGCATACAGCGTCCGTTTCTGAAATTCTTTGAGTTTTAAATATCTGCCCCAGAGGAATACACACCAATCGTTACTTCAGTAATATGCATCGATATCTTTGAAAGATTGTCGTGCTATCGCCTGACATACTATTAAATGTAGCAAATTTCTGTGAAAATATTTCTCAACATTCTTTTGCAGTTTTTTAAATTTAATGAATTCGTTTTTATTTCGAAATATAATGTATCTACTTCCAGTTACGCATACCCTAAATCTGGCTTTTGTCAAATGTTCAACTCAATTAGTAATACAACCGCAACATAAAGAAAACCATTGCTGAAAATGTTATTTTATGAGAAATAATACCCACACAATTTCAAATTCAATAAATATGCGCACGCTAAGTAGCTTATTCGAACGGCAGTAATTTTGAATTTCCCACTCGATATACCAGCTACTATGTTTAACAATATAGCGGAATAGATGATTTGTATCGTAATGTTGTTTAGGTATTTACGATACTGGCAAACATGGAAAAAAGGGAATCGATTGGCATTTGAAATGACGATATTAGCTTTATGTTCATATAATACTGCCGCTAATTTAACAGTAAACGTAGATAAATAATCAACGCATCATTGCTCTGCATCGTCCGCAATCGATTTCCTATAATCATCGCTATTACTGTTTAGTGATTCAAAACGAATCTGACCCAACAATGATTATTTACTTTGATGTTATTGTAAAGATTTTCGATTAAGCTTATTTAGAAACTAACCAACTTCGATTCATAAAAAAGGAAAGTAAAAACTAAGTACCTAATAATTAAGCACATAAAATGTGGAGCAGCAAGGTTGAGAATAAGATACCCACAATTGGAGTGGTTATTTTAGTTCTAACGGTGGAACTGAGTACACGATCGGTTTCATTCACAACAACATATGTATGTTCTATATTTCTTACATTTGAAAGTTTGCCATTTCTAAACACACATTATCGGTTAGCGAATAAATCGCGAAATAAAGGGGAATGACCGGAGTGTTACTGCTTAAATTAGAAGTTGATCTAATTACCTTTCCATGACAAGGTATTGAACGTTCTGTGCTACTATACGAACCTTATGAAGACTAGTAGAGCACGACTTACACATAAAACAATGTTGTGGCATTGACTTCGACAAACTATCTGAGAGAAATGAAACTCGCATTATACGCTCGCATATACCGCGTACCCAAAAAGTATGAAATAGTGGTTCTATAGGTTTAGCGATGTATTAAGTTTCAAATACAAGTTATTTAACAACATTTTGCCTATATTTTGACGTACATTTTCTTTTGTTGACTTCACTTTGAGGCATGACATCATATATTTTCAGTTTATTATATTACTCTGGATAAGACAAAATAGTATCACGGTGTAAGACTATAAAGTTAATAGTTGTTTAGATATTTGAGCGTTTACTGAAAGAAGCTGGCTTATGTAAGTAGAAAGCTATGAGGAAGTATCTAATCCTGTGTAGTTCCCAAAAATTTGTAGTAACGATTAGATAATGTTTGGAGTGGCACATGTGTTTTTAAAGTGCGAAGAAGGTACGCTTTCGAATTAAGTTTATTTGCTAGCTAGGAGCAATCACCCAGTTATAACAAATTAGCCTGCAACATAAATTACACGAACTTCGCACTATTAACTGGATGCAGCATATGTCCATTCAATTTCAGATTGTGTGTATCAATAAGCTTTTGTCCTATATGAGATATAAGATGTTTGGGTTTCTCGAAGCAGGCTAACACAATATCTAATACAACTTCCGTTTATCTGATTTAACCAAGCTTTATTCTGAATTGACAGATTATGATTGGTCCTTCCCTTGAGAGTTTGATGATGATTTAGCGGTGGATGCTTTCTACGCTGTGCTTGATCATTGCGTCCCAAAAATTAAGACCTCCCGCAGGAGATTTCCTGTTTGCTTTACTGACGACATAAAACAACTAATACGTATTAAGGAATTTTATTTTTAAAAATGAAAGTCGTTTAGCTAACTTGTCTGACTACTCTAAATTCAAAAGAGTGCGGCAGCTGTTTAAACAAAAGTCTAAACATGCATATAAAACTTATCAAGCCCGCATTGAAACTGATATTATAAATGATCCGAAGTTGTTCTGGAAATTTATTAACAACAAGCGCTCTTCTTTGAGAATTCCAGGTCGAATGACATACAAGAGGAAAAATTTGTGGAGCCCAACATAATACTGAATAAGTTTGCTGAGAAGTTTTCTAAGGCTTTCCGTAAAAATGACTCTATTCCATCCGTTCGCTTTGGAAACTATCCTTCGTTTAATGCTGGGTATATTGCAGCAGATGATGTGCGTATTAGTGCAACTGAGCTTAAATCGGATATGAATGCTGGTGATGACCGCGTAACTAGCTCTTTTATGCACGACCCTGCTTTAGTCTTAGGTGAACCTTTAGCTGTCAGTAAAGTTATACCTGTGTATAGGATGGTAAAAAGGATGGTAGATCAAACAGTCAACTACAGACCTATCGGTATTATATCCAATTTTGCAAAGATCTTCCAACAGATATTGTGTCATAAAATATACACCCATGTTAAACTAAACATCCACCAACATGGATTTATGTCTGGAAGATCTACTATTACTAATCTTGTAAATATTACTCAATTTCTATCTTCTGCAATTGATAATCGGCAGCACCTCGAAGTTTTCCATACAGACTTCGCCAAAGCGTTCAATTCCATAGACCATAAAATACTTCTGGGAAAACTTGAATGTATTGGTTACTGTCCGCCACTAATAGCTCCTTATCTTAAGTATAGAGCTGGTTATGTGTTTTATAATGGATTTATTTCTCAATTTTTCTGAGTAGGTTTCGGTGTTCCCCAGGGCTCAAATGTTGGCCCGTTATTTCTTAACATCTACATAAATGATCTTCTGCTGAACTTAAATTGTGAGTACCTGGGGTACGCTGATGATCTAAACATTTACAATATTATTAATAAAAAGTCCGATTGTATCAAGTTACAGATTAATCTTTCAATAATTGATGAATGGTGAACTGAAAATAAGATTCTGTTAAATATATCTAAATGCTATATAGTCTCCTACACTAGATGCACTGATTCGTTGGTATATGATTATTTGGTTGGAACCGATTCAATTATCAGAAGAACTGAGGTAAATGACTTAGGCGTACTTTTTGACTATCAACTAAGCTTCCGTCAACATGTTGCTTCTATTTGTTCATCAGCTTCGAAATCGTTAGGCTTTCTCGTCAGATTGAACCTTGTAGCTATGCTATTGTTCGATGCAAATTAGAGTATGCCTGGTTGGTGTGGTTATCTTATTACACGTATCATCAGATCATATTGGTAGATTTCTAAAAAATTATTAAGTAATAAAATTGAATCGCCGATGATTCTTCCCTGTATTCACTTTAATGTACCTTCTTGTAATACGCGTCACTGTACAATACTTAGGTTGCCCAGGGCTAGAACAAATATTTTAGCTAAGTCACTAGTAAATGTTATGGTCACAAATTTCATCAAACACTACAATGATTTTTTGGAGGAGTAATAGTATAACAATTGTGGTTATACATTATTATGTTACTAGCACGTGCATTGTGTAGGATGTATATGTATTTCTTTGCTAATTTCATTTCGTTAGATTAATACCTATTCAAGTTTGTCTTTCACTGCATTTATGTATATTTGGTTCATATATTTAATGCTACACTATCAATTGTAATTTTCTTTTCATTGTCTTGTAAATGACTTAAACGCTGTTGATCGAATAAAGGCCGTTATTATTATTATCATTATTATTATTATTATTATTATTATCTAATAAATAACTTGCTAGAGTGACATTGTCTTCAGGATCGCAAATTAAAAATGATAATAAGCACCACATAAAGTTAAGCAAACGCCAGACAGAAAGAAGGCGCAAAGATAGAACCTTGCATAACCCAAAAAGCACTGCTAACTGACACGAATTTACCAAAATACGTGCCCTATTGCCTTCCGCAAATGAATTACATTTTGCTTCGCAGATAATCGGAGATCCGTATTATTACAAACACATATTAGGTAACCGTAGCTGTGTACTGTATTCTCCTTCTTCCTCATACCTTTTGCTCTCATAATATGAAACACTACAATCTTACTTTAAGTTAAACGTTCAAAATATATTTACAGGTTCGTCATAACTAATGCATTAAATTTATTAATTAAATTTAACACTACAATAATAATAATTATATTAATTAATTATTTTTGATGACAAAAGATTGGGCAAATAAAAGTTTAGTTTTAAAACTACTGTATTACGTACGGTCGAACTACAAGCGACTCAAATGTTTCTTATGTATCTTGTGAAACTTTAAAAATTAATTACGGCGGTAATAGGAAAATATTTTCTCTTACAATTCTTGCTTGATTTTGTTTGAACTTTGTTTGAACATGACATGGAAATCAACAGACGAATAGAAAATACTTTGAAAATATACCACCAAATTATCAAAACTTTCGTTAATAAGAAGGAAATCTCAAAGGGAACTAAAACAAAAGTATATACGACCATAGGCAAACCAATACTTACATATGGAAGCAAAGTATGGATACTTACAATTAGTAGAAGTCAGAAGAGCAAAGTGCAGACAACAGAGATGAAATTTCTGAGAAGGATTATGAGTCTTACCAGAATGCATAAAATAGCAAA
Organism: Chrysina gloriosa; assembly: GCA_038088585.1. Taxonomy (NCBI): domain Eukaryota; kingdom Metazoa; phylum Arthropoda; class Insecta; order Coleoptera; family Scarabaeidae; genus Chrysina; species Chrysina gloriosa. The sequence continues at coordinate 31,545,548 of CM076088.1, read as the reverse complement.
TAAAGCAATCAGAAAAGAACTAAAGATCTATATCGCAAGTGGTAGGACAAAGGCAACTGAGTTGGTAGGGGCATCTTCACGGACGTGACGGAAATACTAGGCAGGAGAATAGGCAAGAAGAAGAGACAGACCAAAATTGACTGGGAATGGGAATATAGAAAAGATTTTGAAAGAAAAGGAGAGAACATGAAACCAAGGAAAGGTTATGACACGAAACAGGTACAAATGGCGTGATTTTGTATGAGTTGTAAAGATATTACTGTGCATCCCTATACCGCTACGTAACAGGGCTTTCTGATTATATATATATATATATATATATATATATATATATGTATGGTACCATTTACTTTGTATGGAGTGCGATGAAATACATCTGCAGGTACGTTTAGAGATAATCGGTTGAAATTTATATTTTTCAGGAAATTTCGTTGTATCTAATTTCAGAATCATATCTCAGATAAATGATAGTGCATACGAAGAAATAGCAAACAATTCTAGAAAGAACGTATATTCATACATCCATATATCCATGTTTAAATCTTCTTATTTGGACAATCCAGATTTTCTTTGTTTGCAACATGTCACAATGGAATTTCGACTTGAAATGTGTAATGCAGGTGAATTAATGCAAATTTAATTTGGAAGGCGCGTTTCGCTTGAAACACGACTCGTAAGAATTGTAGTCTTCCATATTTAAAGGAATTTGTCTTTCCTTTACTTGTAATCACAATTCCAAGGTTGACAAATATTGCAATTGTACCGACAGCATTAGAATATCGTGATTAACTGCACCTGCCTATTCATTTCCGTTACAGCAAATCGGTGATCAGACAATTTAAATAATCGTGTAATACCATAACAAAGGAAATAGTAGATACTCGTGCGCATTTCTATAAGCGAATTTAGTTGAGCTATCTATTAAGTTGATTGAATTCTAGACAAAACAAAAAGCATTTTAGCTAGAATAATGACAAAATTCAAAGTGGAATGTCGCATTGTTTTATGACTTAGCGCCATAAATAGCGCAACAACTCCGGATGATTTATCGTTACACCTAATCTAAGCGTTTTAGCGGCGTATTCCGTGCCGGCAAGGGCGTGCCCAATCTTCAAAGTCGTTGGCGTACACCTTCTCACAACTATTCTCCTCTAATGACCCGATTTATCAACGTTAATATCTGGTGCAGAGGCACCCGTGGTTCGGTGCATAGCGTTCACGAAAATGCCAGTTTAAGTTTTATTGTGTCGTTAATGTCGCGACAACGAGATCGCGAATACGCGTGCCTTCGTTCGATTTAAATGTTAGGGTACAACCCGCTGTGTGATTAATTCTTCAGCGTGTTAATGAGTACGCAATCGTCGAAAGTGTAAGACTGCAAACAAACAAAAATACAACGAAATTTGAGAATTAATAATAGTACTTCAATAAATTAAATATACATATAAAACGCTAAATACAGAGTACGTTTCAAGGAAACTAAGGAACGGTTACAGCATCTGGAGAGGAAGACCTATAATTAATAATGAACGCAACTAGAATGGAATGGGAGACAACCTGAGTTAGTACGAAGGAGTCGTTCTAGAACTAATGTTAAAAGAATTAAAATTAATGAAGTAGTGAAACGAAAAAGCAAAGAGAAAGTAGAATAGGTACTACCGATAGTATATGTTTAGAACAAACGAAGGTGGTTAAATATATCACCGAAAACTGTCTTCCCTAACAAATAAGCAAAAAGTTAAAGGAGTACATAGAGATCGTTAACGAAGCAGCACTTCAAAAATGTAACTGTTAGTGTTTCATAGCATATATAGAGCATTAAAGCAACAGTTGGTAAAACGTAGGATACTTGGGATAAATAACATTTAATGTCAACGGAGTTAATGTTTAAACGCATCCATAAAATGAAACTAACTATCGTAGTTCGTTTGATATTGCAGTAAATTTTACTGTTCTGCAATCTTACCACCAGCAAATTGCGCAGCTCAGTAACATTAGTTGACATCGTTCAATCTCGCATTTTATTATTCTATTTTTTCTGCTGAATAACTGAATTCTTTCAAAACAATCGGTCAGTGATTGACATCTGGGAATATATACTAGCTTAAGGCTCAACAACTAAATCGAAATGGACGTCGTCTTAATTTCCACCTTATTTGCTGAGTGCTAACTACGCTATGTTTAGTTTCTTGGATATCTTCACCAACACTCTGTTTCTACTGGCACAAAACAAAATAACTTAATGTTATGTTAATTTCCGTTTGTAAACTTTCCAGTCTGTAGATTCGTGTGAAAGTTCTTTTTTATTAGCCCACTGATCTGTTTTATTGTCTTTATCCTGGTAATTCCTACGATCGAGATAACTAGTTATCAACTCAGCTTTTTAGCCGCCATTTTACTAGCTTTCTTGTATTAGTTTTTCATCTTTAACATCATTATTAGGTTCCGTTCTTGTTACAAGATCGTTTTATTTCTTCTGTGTCTTGTCGTTATTTCATCTTTCTTCTTTGGAAGGTTGTGGCCTGTTATCTTTCTAAGCGTATTCATTTCTGCTGTTTTCACTACCTAGTCCTGTGTGTGTGGATTGGTCGGATACATGTTTTATGTGCCTTCACTTTTGCCTCTTGTCTTTGTTGTTGATTTTCCTATTTGTTAAACTCTCATCGTTGCGGATTTCCTTGGCTAACGGTGTTCATTTGCTCTGTGGTTTAGCATCCAATCAATAATTTACATCATAAGAGTTCTTTAAAAATTATGACTGTTTTTGTTTTATCTGCAAATATATTCATATTATATTGCTGTAACTTGCTCAGATAAAAACTATAAACCAATCTTCGTCGTTCTTAATTTCAACGCTCACTGTGGCATCTCTAGCTTCCATTTGTTTGTTTCCTGTCTTTTATTATTATTTGCTCAAATATTATGCTAAACAGTGTTGAGCTCAGAAATTCTCCTTATTGGATTACCTAGAACTTAACGTTTCTACTTCGTGTTCATTGTTGACATTGACGTGTGTTTCTGCGGTTAGTTCATGAGTTATACGTACGTGATACCATTGTGGATATCTTATCCTAACCTACAGTGGTTAGTACATTTTCCAGTCAAAACTGATCTGATGTTTTTGTTAAATCGATGAGGCGTACATGCATTGGTCATATCACGTGTGCTACGTCTACTGTTGATCGCTTCTTCCTGAATCTCTGTGGTTTGTCTTTGAATTAATAAGTTACTGCCGTTGACGAGTTTAGGTATATTCATCAAAGTTGCCATTGAGTTCTTCTTTCCTCCTTTTGAAGATAAAAACTATTATGGTGGTTTTCCAGTTAGTTGGTTATTGTTCGGAACAATATCGTTTGTTGTATCGGATCACCGGTACATTTAGTCTCCTGTACAAAAACACAGGTTTATATTTGAAATTTGTTTAAGACATTTAGTCTCCTCGTAAAAAAACAAAACTTGCCTTTTAATCCCATCTTGAATTACGGTACAATATTATTTGGGTTTTATGGCTTTGATTATTACAAGAACATTAGGTAAATTTTGAGAATGTGGGTTTGGTGAAGTTGCAAGTTGTGAGTGTCTCATGTTTTCAATTCCGGAGAGCTGGATAATTTTTGTTTCTTGCGGGGGGACTAAATATCTGAAACAATTTTTACGTGTATTCTGAATTCCTGGTGTAGGGGATTAAATGTACCTGCAGACCAAATGTATCGCGGGTCATCTGACCGGTGTTCTTAACGTTAACTTCAGTGTCGAATGCTTTCCTTCGTATTTTAAATATTCTCTGCCTCAGATATCGTAACATACCACCCTTTTATTCTTTACTAGCTTAACAATCTTTCCTATATGTGTTTCTGTTATAAGTGTTGTTTGTTGTATTTGTTTTCCTGTTGGTGTCGGTATTAGTTCCTTTGTTAACTATTTGTTAGGAGTATATTTTATGTTCTCTTCTTTCCGATATAGATCTTCAAAGTTTGAACCTATCTTTATTCGCCTAGTATTTGCATCTCCACTTCTTATTTTCTTCTTCCTAGTTGTTAAGGATTTAAATACATCATTTTAAATAGAGTCTTATATTAGTTTTTGTATATATTAATATTATTCATTTGTTTTAATTTCAATAGATGTTTTTATTTGTATCAATGTGTTAAAATTAATATTCAGTTCTGTTTATGTATGTACTAATTTTAGAATAGTTTTATGTTTCGAAATTTGTAAATGCTTGTATTATGTATCAAACATTATCTAAATTCATCGCCGACAAACAATGAACGCTTTCGATAATGCGTACCGAAAATCCTTAACATACAGATAAAAGAAACTTCGTCGATCGGCTCCAGTACGAACGTACAAAGAGTTATTCATCAAGCGTCGACTACATACATGTGGCCCATTACGTAGGCTACGAGTCGAAAAAGACCGACCGGCTACTTGAGTAACGTTCCCTGGAATTGTCGCTTACTTAGGTGAGGCCAGCGCGTTAGAAGAAAGCAATATCAGAAATTTAGCATGAAACCATATCACCCGAATGTCGTCTAGAACTGACCCGCCTCACCGACGACGTTCGTAGCTTTCTTCGTAAACCGCTGCTATGTACTAGTTGTACAAAAATATTAGGGCCGGCCGTCCCTAGGTCTAAAAGCAGAGACAGATCATTCGATCTTTGAATACATAGATGCATAGAATATGAAACGTTTAAGACAAACGTATTTTAAAACAAGGCAAAGATATATTTGAACTAATTTGAACAACACGCATTTTGAAACGTTTAGTCACAAACGTGTGTTAAGTCGGAAACACAAGTACAATTCTTTGTCATTATATCAGAAAATAAATACACAAATAGAATACACGCCAAGTGCGTGATATTGAATATAATATAAGTGAGTTGCGAACATTGTATAAGGAAAAAATTTGACCTTGAAACAATATATATATATGAATACGTATTTTTATAATTATTTTATTTCCTAGTAAATATCAATATGATATGTCTAAATGTGTTATATGTTATATGTCTATCTAAATTTTATTGTAAAAATATATGTCAATCTATCTGTTCAAATAAACCGGCATGAAAACAGAAAAGCCTGTTTTCTTATTTTATATCCCCACGCAAACGGGTAACTGTTTGGTGCTCTCTCCAAACCAGGAGACCGTAACACTAGTATTTGCCATACTTTCTTTTGTGTTCCGTATATATCCCAGATCCATTCATGATGTACTCTTTCTTGTGTTGCCGTACTTCTGTGTGCATTCGATTTTGTTATAGTAAACCTTGATTTTTTTGTCATATATTCAGCTCTTAATGCATTTAAAGCAAATCTGAGCTTTCTTGTTGCTAGTTCTTTACTCCCCCTGCATCTAATAAATAAAGCCATTATCCTAAACGTGCTAACACTGGGCGTACTAGGATGGTAATTTTAATTTCAGTTTTACACCATTGATAAAAGAAATATACCTAAAAATTTCCTAATGTTTACTAATCCTGTAAGTGTTTGCCGGCATTAGAAATAAACGTCTATCACCCGAGATAAATGACTAATCCTTGACTGCAGTAAAAATTACAATTAGCCTTCTTCGCCTATTGGCCACTGGTTTGCGTGGGCACTCGAACAGAACAACGATCCAAATTACTCTTGGTTCAATACTGCACGATGTGAGCACTGCACCATTGCTACTTTAAGGTCTGGCGTTAACGAGATTGAAAACGGCTGACCTTTGATAAAACTAAAATTCCATGAGAAGAGTATCAGAGATTAGATGTGATATATTTGCCGCCCTCCTTCCTAATATGAGGAAACCATGCTACTTTGTTGTCGTGCTATTCAAAGCAGCAATGCAATAAAACTTCAATACAGATAAATTGTCCGCCCAGCATTGAGTGGTACTTTGACATAAAGAATACATTTTTCCTAGGATTTTCCTAGTCTTGTCAAACTGTAAGTGCAGTATGTTGGTTGGATTTCATGTTTATCCTATCTAGTAGGTCTTCAGATATTAAGTTTTTACTGGAAGCCCTAAATTGCTATAAATTCCAACCAAAAATATTTGCTTTTCAGTTACCAGCGGTAGTGGTCGTTGAGCATGTTCCTTTAAGAGGATTTGTATAGGAATAATACGATAAAAATACGCATTGTGAAATTAATCCAGAGTGCCTGAGGTTTGAAGAAGTAGAGGTATTATCAAATAGAGAGACCCCAATTTTATTGAATTCGAGACGACGTATTGTATGTTGTAGTTTCCGTTTCATTTACAGCAGCTACTCCCAAGTTAACATGGAAAAGTACCAATAATTATATTTATCCTTATCTAAGACTAGGTCATAACATAATGCTCCAACTGTATTAAATGAGTTTTACTTTGTCTTTTCGCTAGGTTCGTGAGCAAAATATGTACATATGTTCGTATCATTTTAGTTGTGCTCGTTAATTTGAAATATCAACGTTGTTATACTAACATTAGTTAAAATTGCTGCTGTTTTCATTAGTTCTATTTACATACAGTAAAATAAACGTCAACACAATGTACGATAACAGTCTGCTGATGTCTATAATTTTCCAATCTACAGAAAACTAAGCTCACATTGATTTTGAATGATATAGTTGAACTCCAATTAGATTATTTCGGGCACAATTTATTTACACAATTTTCGATATCGATAGAGTTGTTTAATTAACGGCGGTTAGATTGGCTGTCGGAGATTGTATATAGAAACACGAATAGAGTGTAACAAGGACTATCTTAAAAAGGAATAAATAGTAGTGTTGAGTGAAGAAACTTGAAACGCTAGCGGTTTTCTTAAAATTAGATTGAAGTATATTTACGCATACGGCTGCATGAAACATTTTCATTCTTTTGTTATAGCCAGCTTTCAACTTCCGAGCAACACTGCTTGTTTTCGTTTATACATTCCACAGTAAAACTGCATACATATGTACGTACAACCATATACCAGTACATGCCTTCTGCAAGGGAAACCTGTAAAAAATAAAAGGCGAAACAAACGTACTTATAAATTTCGAGCCACCTGGGTTACCACTTTATATCACTCTGTAATCCGACCATAATAAGCATAATTTATACTTGAATATATTCTGCTAGAACAAACATTTACGTGCGAATTTATCTCCGGCTAAACTCATACACGTGCAATATAACAAAGCGGTAGTAATAATAATCCTTTGTTTCCCATTTACTCGCGCATTCCCTATGAAGTTTACTGGGAAATTCCCTCCAACTCCGCCTCTCTTCTCGCCTACTTTCCTCGCGGAAACGTCGCGAAATATTTGAAATCTTCGAGCTTGCGGCGCGACGACATTAAGTGAAAACCCACAGTTCAAAATAAGAAGTCACTGTTACATTTGCAAGAAAAGAAACCTAAATGCCAGAAAAGCAGCAATAGCGTGTAATATGACACATGAGATACATATGTTATGTTACGTACATATACATATGCACATATTACGAGTATAGTGATATTACATTTCCACTCCACTAAGGTAACTCATATATGAAATTACCTAAGTGCTTAAATGTAATAAAAATCCAATATTTCCGTGAATCTGGATAAGAAATAAAATATGGCTGCATGTGTTGCTATTCCGGTAGTAAATATAACATTTCAGATATTTAAGGTATTGTCAAAAGCATAGCCTTTGATATACACACATGGCATATCTGCCTGGGGGTGTCATCAAAGCTAATTCCAAACATCTCCTTATTAACGCAACAGGAAAACTGAGAGGAATTACTAATACTAATTACATTTCATATCGATGCATCTAGAAGCTGAGGATATAATTGTCTAACCGCTAAAATTAATTTGTATTGACAAAATAAGCGACAAAACGAAGTAATATGACTGCTTTACAATCTCGGGACAAAGTACATATCTATAAGCTAATCGTCCAAGGGGAGAATTAAAAACAACTTCAAATTCCGTAGTGTCTATCGGAATGATCTCACCAGCCTGGTTAATTACCATTAGAAAATTCATCATTTATTACAATTCAATATATTAGAATTCACAATTAATGTTCGACACCACGCCCACCACCTTTTGAGCATTTTATTACCCTACGGACGTTTAATGGGAGAAACAAAAGTAACTAGATATAAAATTATTATTTATTATAAAAAGCATCGATTAAAAACGAAATGCATTGTAAATATTGAGACACATACATACAACACTTTTACATTACAAGAATTCATTATAATTACTGGAAATAACCAAGGATACATCGACATTCAATAGAGGTTTCTATAACAACGATATGCCTGGATGAACTGGAGTCAAGGAGAATTAAAGTTTTCGTTTCGTGGACAACGGATAAATAATGCAGTGTAGTGCTGGTATCCAAAAATAAATAAAAAGTTTGTTTGGTTAACGACGAAGAAAATTGACAAGATAGATAAGTCAACAAATAAGTCTATAAATATATTTCGAATAAAAGGGTTTAAAGAAGAAGTACCAGTGAATAAAAGATCCTCACCACACCGAAAAAGAAAGAGTTTAAAAAGGGAAAGAATCCATAGAAAATAACACCACACAGAAAAAGAAGTTGAAAGAAGAAAAATAGAGCTGCATCGAGAAAGGAAGTTAAGAGAGGAGACATAGGAAGAACCATCATTGAATAAAAGAAATTGCACTCACACACACACATCACTAGGTATCTGGATTTTATGTTAAATATTTCTCAAATTTTATAAATGTAATTTGTTATAATTTATGCTTTTTATATCATTAATTAAGAGCTAGGCCGGTGCAATTTTTTTAAGAAATTAACTAAATTCTCAGTACAATATGCTCAAGCGAGACAGTTATTTGTTTAAGGCGCCTTCTAGTTTAATACATGCTATATAAATGAATTAATTTAGTAATTAATATTCAGAAGAATAGCCACAATAACATTTCCTTAGTGTTTCTTCAGTAAATAGTAGTAATCGAGATTCATCGTTCGTTTTCTCGATGAAACAGGTATCGACGCTTTAAATATTCGATTCTGTGTCGTGTTTCAATAGACGGTTTTAAACCAAGCATTAAATGACTTCTGTTGACTTAATTCGAATCGACGATTCGATAAGCATTAACAGGTGTTTGCGTTACTTCCAGGATTTAATTCCTCGACAAACAAGATTTATTGGATACCTGGGGAAAGTACCACTGCACCGAAGGTAGTGCTTGATATTTATCATTTCGTTTTACTAGTAATAATTTATCTGACGTTTATTACGTATAAAATATGGTGCAGCAAGTGGCACTCAAACAAAAGAAATACTGATCGGCAATCCATCACTTGCTTACATTTGATGGAAATGATCTACCAGGTACCACTTACCCAGTCGTTCCTTTCTACAACCAATGATTTCTACATATTGATTATGTATATTGATTTTCAGAAGTGCATTTCTCAACTTATTTCTTATTTACTTGCTATCGGTCCTGTTAGGGTAATACATATATCTATAACGATGGCTACAGAATAGTTTTAACTTTGCATAGATTGTCCATATCAATGGATTAGCTTCTATGTAACACACAGATATCTGTTTTTCTTATAATCAGTTGGTTGTTTTCAACAAATTTTCCTAAAATTGGGTAAACAGTACTTTGGAACGGTTACCCTTTCTTAAAATAAGGAATAATATTTAGTGTTATCCTTACGAATTTCAGTAACTATAAGCGCTCTTTAGTTTCTTCTTTGTATATGAATACTTTCCGTTGGAAAGATTGCTCACATTCCTACTTTGTTCTCTGTTTGAAATTGTAATTCATTCATTGAAGATTGTCAGAATTGCATTGTAAAGTACATTTCCTCAAATCGCGAGCAAAAAATGACAATAAAAGCACGTATTGTGTGATTTTCCATAGTTCTTAAGGCTTGTTAAGTTGTTAAGTTTAGACTTGTGACCAGAAAGTCAAAATCTTATAATCTATATATATATATATAGAAAAGGAGGCGATTTTGGGCCTACGTATGTCGCCGCATCACGCGCAAACACGCCGACCGATTTAAACCAAACTTATACACAAGGTAGCTATTGGGATCTATATGGTTTATCTTAAGTTTGGTTGAAATCAGAAATCGCATGTGTGCGATAAATAAATTTCAAGATACCATAAATAGCCGCCACGTTATTAGATGATGGTCGCACAGTTCACTCTGCACTGAAGTTACCCCTCAATATGAATGTCAATGAAAATTCCATGTGTAACATTTCCAAAAATTCTGAAATGGGAAAAGTTTTACAACAATGCCAATTAATTGTCCGGGATGAATGTACAATTGCACATAAGAAATCAGTAGAAACATTGGACAGGACTGTGCAAGATTTACGCAATAGCCAAGCAATATTTGGTGGCGCTTTGATATTATTGGCTGGTTATTTCCGTCAAACATTGCCTGTGATTCTTCGTTTAACACCAGCAGATGAAATAAAGGCATGTTTAAAGTCAACTCACTTGTGGAGACACGTACAAACACTGCCTTTGACTACAAAGGTGCGAGTTCAAATACAAAATGATCCATCGGCCGGTGCATTTTCTACGCAACTACTGGCGATAGGAAATGAATAAATTGCTATTGATTGTGCTACTGGCTTTATCACTTTGCCCGATAACTTTTGCAATATCGCACCAACAAAACAAGAATTGGTCTCAAGTATTTTTCCAAACATTGCGCAAAATTATACATTGGTAAGCTGAAATAGCGATACTCGCTGCGAAAAATAAGGAAGTTGGTGCATTGAATGCAGATATTTTAGCCCATGTTCCTGGCGAGGTTGTAACATATCAATCAGTTGACACGGTTACAAATCAAGTTGTTACTGTTAATTATCCCACAGAATTTTTGAATTCATTGGATTTACCAGGTTTTCCATCTCATCGTTTACAATTAAAAGTTGGTGCTCCCAATATTATGCTCCGAAATTTAAATCAACCTCGGTTGTGTAATGGGACCACATTAGCAGTCAAAAGGGTTATGCATAATCTCTAGAAACCATTTTAAAAGGGAAGATTTATTCATTCCGCGTATTCCAATGATTCCACAAAATCTACCATTTGATTTCAAGAGACTCCAATTTCCGATACGTCTTCCGTTTGCTATGACAATAAATAAAGATTTGGAATATCCATGCTTCTCCCACGGTCAATTATATGTATCGTGTTCACGTGTAGGCAAGCCATCAGTTCTCTTTATTTACATTACAAGTCAGGGCAAAACAAAAAAATTGTTTACGATAGAGCTCTGCCATGGTTTAAGTTAAAACATAGGATTTATATTGTAACAAATAGAAATAAAAGTAGATAAATATAAGTTAAAAAATCAACTTTGTTAAAAACCAGGGTGTTTCATTTCTTAATTTGAAAATTTCTTATTTTGTTTTGCCTGGCAAAGCAGGCACAGGGTCCGCTAGTATAACATAAAATATGTATAATGTCCCATGTTTAAATGGCAAAGCCTAACTAAGAAACCAAAATAATATCGGGGTTTATTTAGTCGTTTTGCAAAGCCAAACATCAAAGAAATGCCGACGACTCCCAGTTCCACATATAGCATAACTCATTTCTGTGTGGATTGGAAATTATTGGCTATTAATTTCAGGTACGAGGCAGGCTAATAACATGGTCAGTGTGAGACTTCCAGTCTTCTTGAAACACACCAACAACGGATGGTTTATGTCTAATAATAATTGCTTGCGCAACCAACTTTAGTACCTCTCGTGTTACAAGAACTTGAAAACGCAAAATGAGAGTCTTGAAGCTAGCTGGGTCACAGGGGGCAGATATTTTCTTTAAATTATTGTGGTCAGCATAACGCCATTATCGAAAGGGAGGTCACATGTTAAATCCAACATCTAGTGCGGGTTCGACTGAGCATCTACGCATCTAGAGTCATCATCTTAATGTGACTTTACAATACTCCTTTGTAGGTCTAAAATGAAACGTCCTCCATTTAATCGTCTTCATACGCCCATTTGTGGTGTTTCTGCTTTTCGCCGTGAACCTAACCAGAGTTATGGTTAGGTTTAAAAGTTTCGATGAGTCTGCTCGGAACCAATGACACATGAGAAGATGGAAAGAGAATAATCTGGATTAGGTTCCAGAGATTTTATTGATAAACACAAACTAAAACAAAGAACGGTGAGGAAAGAGCAAGCTGTTTGCAGAAAGATAGATATGAAGTTGATGCGGAACCAAGTAAAATTGGACGAAAATCCGAAGTGCCTTACGAGAAGAGAACGTGCAGAAATAGAATCGGAGAGTTGTCAGACAAAATCAACAACTGTTGCTGGACTACAGAACACAGTAAATAAATTGTGATGTCTACAAGTTTAGTTATATTTTGTTGAAGTGGGTTATTACTCAGATCAAGTACGTGATTTTGATAATCGCAACTAAACGAAAGAAGCATGTGTGTACCAGAGAAGGCTGAAGTGCAGAATTTACTGTGCACCTAAAAAGTCTGTGCGTTGACGAAACATGAACGTTAATGCAGAACGACCACGGTAACATCCGTATATCAAAGAAATGCATAAAATGGTTGTCGACAAACGAACATGATGATGACCTTCCACTGACAGATATGCTACATACATATGTATGTATTGTCTATACTCCATGTCATATTCAATTTACGAGAGAAGAAATCGAAAAAATATGTAGGTGCAAATTTTCTTTTTAAACTCTATTGTATTGGTGTGAAACAGAAATATAACAGAACCGATTAATAATTGGTTAATTTGACGCTGTCCCTCTATATGCAGTTATAATCATTTCTTCCGTGAAGTCGCATTTACAAGCGATCAACTCGCTAGTCCAATTAGCTTACTGTAACTTATTCTACAGAGAGTATATGTACTCTCTTATGGACCATTGACATCTCGCTTTAGACCGCACAAATTACGTAAAGCTATCATTTTCTCTTGTAAGCTTCGTTGCTCCGTTGTAATTGGAAGGTCACATAGTCTATGTAGATAAATCCCTAACAACGACGATATGGTAACAGATCCGATTTCCCATAAACCGTATACTCCATGTGAAATAAGCTATAGTCCATAGCATATTTTAACAATACATTATTAACAAGACTGTTTGCGGATGTCAATAACTTCCACTAGATATTGAAATCCGTAGAGACTGAATTTGTAATCCTACACCCAGGTGTATGTCCTTTCAGAATTATATCTATTCTTGGTACCATTGTTGTTGTATTTCCGGAGACAGCATATTACGGGTAACGTTATTGATATGTAGTCGAATAAATTTCACCATGTTATAATACAAAATAATATAAAAGTAATGGAAAAAACAAAGTAATATGAAATAAGCGAACTCCATATTCCTCCAAGAATCACTTGCAAGGGTGACGAAACGTGGAGTTTGATTATTTTATATTATTTTGTTGTGTGCACTACTTTTATGTTATTTTCTATTCATTTCTATCATTCATCAACAGTTTTGTTACTAACCCTGGGTGTGGAAGCCTAAGTTTTACAATTCTACCATTTTCGAAAAGTTGTGTTTTGTACTTTAGCGGTATGTATTATATGTATTTGGTTAAGTAATTTGGGAAGAACACTATCGTAGCAATAAATAAGATGTTTTCAAGTTCACAAATAAACGCACAGCGACGCAGAATAACTGTTAAGATATTTAATCATTACAATTATGTAATCAAAACTAATCAAAGTGACTATTATTAACTCCTACTACATGAGAGCAAGTTATTACTGTGAATATTTCCGCATTTATGGGATCTTATACTTTGCGTAATTATTCCCAATTGAAAAAGATCATTTGAAAGGAAAGTAATACTTGTTACAGTCCACTTCTTTCTCCTTTTAAAAGGACAGGTTGCAAAACTAGACACAAATCGTTTGCAAAAATTGAACTTGTCTTATTTGTACACTGTCTTCGTGTGTAAACAGCTCTAGTTGATTTGCTTAATAAACGAGGTGCACCGGCTCTGTACACAAATTGGTTCTCTTGATTTGTTTGCAACTGCAATGTCGATAGGCAACAGTCAGGAAATGCTTAAGTAAGGCATTTATAGATACATATGTATGTAGATCCACTAATACGTACAATGTGCATGTATTCCACTTTTGCAAGCTTGTTACATGCGTTTATGTTTGCGCCTTCCTCGCCGCTAATTTCAAAGTCAGTAACAATTACAGCCTAGGCAGTCCCGTTTGGCGTTATTAAATTTGCCGATCAGTTATCGTTTTGGAAACCTGTCAACTGGTTCGCGCTTATATTATCGGAAAATTTATGGCATCCTCCGATTTCGAATTTTAATTACACTACGCTTTGTATTTGGAAAAGGATAAAGTAATTAAATAATCAAGGTGCACCTATATCAATCAGTTTTGTTCGATTGTTTGTAGTATTATATCAACGTTATTCTACAAGTTTTACTATTTACAAAGGAATTATGCGGAAAAAGTTCTAGCCTTTGTAATTGAGCTAATACCACGGGTAATATTAACTATATTTTAAAACTAAAACTTGTGCTATACACGTTGGATTGTTACATTACCTATTTCTCGTAATATTAAGAAAATGACTACGTAACAACTATCTTCAGTCCAAATTACCGCCGGTAATGAGACTACAGGTACTGTGAAGCTGTGCTATGATTACTATGTAACTAGTTATACACACCAAATAAGAAAGAAGTGGAGAATTGTACTTTATTCGTTAATAACTGCTCCGCAGTAATCTTATCTTCTTATAAATTAGCACACACCACAATGCTTGTTTACAGTGAAGAATGCATTTTACCTCTAAACATTTGGGTCAGAAGAGAATTTGAAAACAGACTATATTACTGTCTTCAACAGAATGGTGCACGATATGAACAGTTAATTAATTAATTTGAATTATAATTTTACAATTCCTTTTCAGAATTACTTTTTTCTTCTGCTATAATCCCCAAACCCCGGTCAAATGTTAAAGTATGATATATTTATTATTGATATAATTCGTAATGAAAATATCTTTCCAACGATGGGTCACAAATGTTATCATCGTATTTACGATTTTTATGTTGGCGGTGTTAGGCTTAAAGGGGTAAGTTTAGTACCATAATATATTAATCAAAATGGTTCCCCCTGGAAATAAAAATTGAAGTGTCTGTGCATTTTTTAATAATTCGATTAGTTTCGGATGTAATCCGCCTGGGAGGTTTTCAAACACACTCTATAATAATAAACATGGCATTTTTGATGTAGAACATAAATAATAAAATACTATTTACATTTTACCTTTCGGCATTATCAGGAGAGTGTTCCAAATACCTGCCCCCTGATGGTGCCCAAAGGCGAAATATACGTAGAGTATTGAATCTTAGTTTTATGAAATATATCAAGTGCTTTATTATTTTTACTTATCTTATAGATAGTTTTTCTACCGCTAGTAGAGCAATCAAGCTATAATAATCGAGGTAATAACTATATTCATGAAAATACAATTATTACCTTAATTATTGTAGTTTAATTGACCTATTAGTAACGAAAAATATATATACACATGGTCACTAAAATAAATACGAGGTATAATTTCATGAGAAAACGTATTTTTAATTCTTTGTTTTTTTAAATTCAATTCCGTGGGTTAATTTGTTAGTAGTATAAGTAAACAAAATTCGATCAAATTTCGATTTTAAATATTTGAAGGGGTGTGTTTGCAACTTGGCCATTCTTTTGTCTCTTGACGTATTAGTTATACTTAAATGTATATCTTGCCAGACAACATTTTTCTGTCGCCTTTTTGGGTTTCCTTAATGTAGTTCTTAATTATACCGGTTGTCCATTTTATTCTTCTCACTTATTTCCTACGAAATAATCCTCGTTCGTTTTTAGGGTAACCACGTTGATTGCACATTGATAGAATTTAAAGAGGTCGAGGGTTTTATTTATCTGAGAGTACTGATCAACAGCAAATACCAAGAAGAAACGGAGGTGGATTTGGGGATCGCGAAGATCAGCAAATGTGCAGGTGGTTTAAGTAGAATTATGAAATCGAAAGAAGTATCAAGGAAAACAAAAACAACGATCTACAAAACTATTTTGAAACCTACTTTAACCTACGCATGTGACATTTGTATAATGTCTCACAGAACAAAACAAAAGCTGGAGATTTGGGAAAGAAAAGTTCGCAGGTAAGCAGACAGAGCTAGGATGGGAACGCAGGACAAACGCAGAATCGTATGAACTGTTTAATGAGGCACTTAACAACACCATCAAGGCAAGGAGAATGCAATGACTTGGGCATTTAGGAAGAATGGAACAAAAAAGGGACGTAAACGATATAGCATGAAAGGTACCACAGAGGAAAAGGAAACGGGGAAGACCTAGAAAACGCTACATGGAACCTGTGGAAGAAGACCTAAAAGAGGTGGAAGAATGGAACAAGAAAGAGACGTAAAGCACGTAACATGGAAGGTACCTCAGGAGAAAAGGAAACGTGGAAAACCTAGAAAATACTAGATGGAACCTGTGGAGAAAGACCTAAAAAAGAAAAAAACAGAACTGGAAGAAAAGGAGAAAAAATAGAAAAAATTGGGGAGAAATTGCGAGGTTATGGACCTAAATGCTCAGTCTATATATATATATATATATATATATATATATATATATATATATATATATATATATATATATATATATATATATTGCGCATATCGCGATTCTTGTTTTATGGGTCATTCCAAGAAACTTTGCCAAAGAGACCATAGGTCAAAAATGAATTTCGAGCCCCAGGATTTTTCAAAATAGCTATTTTCCAAAATATTCAAGAATAGAGGCAATAAAATTGTATTTGCTCTAGCCAAACGTGTATGTTGCGGTTTTTTGGGTCGAAAAATCAATTTATTTTTTATTACCGCCAGAGGGCGCATGCGTATTTTTTCGATTCTATCGCCTTTTTTGTGGAAAATTGACGAAATTGTTGTGCAAATTTACGAATATTTGAGTTTCTCAAAATTCAATCTCAAATTTTAAATAGCCCAAAATATTTAGCGTTAAAAATTAGGGAAGGGAGGGGGAGGGGGTATTGTTTCCTTATTTTTACTTTTTTTTTCTTCAAAAATTCAACTTAAGAGATATAAAATGTAAATTAGAAAAAGAATTCAATTGAATTCAGTCATAAAAGAAACAGAAAGACGAATTTTAGAAAATAATCGAAAAGGAATTATTTTTGAAAGTCTTTCTTGCTGTTAAGTCTAGGGAATTTTTCACGGCTTTTTAAGGTCACCGCCATAACTCCTTCTCGATTCTGTTCTAAAACTCATTTGGACACGATAGCCAGCAATTGAACGTGTCTTTCCGTCCTTGTATATATAACGGAATTTTCGGATCAGGCAGCGGTGGATCATTGTCTTCTAGATATTGTTCCAGATATTCATAAGGAATGTTTAGAGTAAATGGTGGTTCGAATATGATTGAGTTATCATTTATGTCAATCATATTCGTATAATGCGTACAATTAAAGTTTATGATAGATACTTTCAGTTGCATCGGAACTTCCACATGGTTACGGTAGTGTGAATTTTTTTAAAAGCTAATAAATAAGTATTTTCTGCATTTATCTTCAGTGTAGAATTTGTCAAGCAAAGTATTCAATTTTCTAACAATACTTCGTTTGGCTATAATTTCAATATTAAGTTTGTTCCAAATTTCAATCAATTTGTCTGTCACGTGGGGAGTAGATGTTTTATATGAAAACATTTTACTTTGCATTTTTGCATATTCGGCCAAGAAAAATAACATCTTAAAATATCGTGTTTAGTTGGCAGATTAAGACCACTCAAATCAGAAGACATACCAAAAGCAGCAATATCGTGAGAAGGCATATGTTTCAAATTATTTTCAATTTCAGTACTTGTTGATGTTGGTGCGGCTTGCAATGTTGACGGCACTAGATCCATAGTTGAACTAATATTGTTTTTCGTTGTTTTCAATATTGTTTCTAGTGATGCTTTCAAAAATACAAATAAATATCAAAAATGGATTTCTCGACCCAAAAAACCCAACATGCACGTTTGGCGAAAGCAAATACAATTTTGCTATTTTGAAAAATCCGGGGGCCCGAAGTTCATTTTTGACCTATGGTTTGTTTGGCAAAGGCATCTTTTACGGTGATTTAAATGGATTTACTTTATAAATTCTACAAGTGTTTGTAACTTCGTCAGATTTGGCCCTCCTATTCTGGCAAATATTTTACGTCAGCGGTTCGAACTTTATTTCTTTGTTTCCCTGGTACTGTCCATATCCTCGAATTATTTGTATTTCACTAAAATCTATCAATATGCCTCACTTCGAAAAGACAAACCATAAAATAGTCTACTAAAGGTAAACGAATTCCTTGGTACTAATTCCTTCAGTACATATATATATGTTTCGAACAATGCCACTTGAACTAATAGGGTATTCCTAAGAGTGCCCTCTTAATCAGGTTTCGGATGATTTGTATTTAGTTGTTCTAAAAAGGGGATAATAGAACATTATAGCTAATTATCTTTCTCATTGTGAATATATTTTTATTCTAATATTTATTTCTCAGGTGCTAATATAGCATACGTGATCAATAATTGGCAGAAGCTATTATTAGATAGGGAAGCGAATCCTTAAGTAGCTACAAACTTACAATATACATATATCTACAAGCAGATGTATATACAATTTCTAGACGTGTGATACAGGTTTCCTTTCACACCTCTAAGTGTCGCAGGGTCGATTCCGTTCATCACCTCATGCGGTGAATATCTTCGCAACCTTCCCAGCTGTCTAGCGAACTCGTGGTACGTAATTTAATTGTCACGCGGGATGCCCTTCGTCGACGAAATTTGTCGTTCTCCCGTACGTATTTTATCCAGACAAGGACGCTTAGTGTCAGAAGGATCGCACGAGTTCACTCTCTACCACTCGTTTCCATCACATCCGATATTCAAATTGGGGCGAGGATCGAACAAATATTGCTGTACGGGCTCAAAATAAAATGATGTATTGACACGTGTACTACGATAATATAATCCTGAAAACATAAATAATCCTCATTTTGATGATATTAATCTTGTTCGGAATAAGTGTGCTAACGAGGTGAGTGTAGCCTGACGGTATGTTGTGTTATAATCAATATAGGAGCCACTTCAGTATTATTATAATGAGAGGGGCGGAAAGAAGGGCTAGTGATGAAAACGAATTCGCTTTGGAATCAGTGCAGTTGGCAAGACGAGCTTCCATAAAAGGAAATATTGCTTTTTACATTGCAGTATGCATAGACAAACTCTTACGAGATTAAAGTAATACAGGGAATAGCTATGATGTTAGTGCAATAATATAATAATAATAATAATAATTCTTGTGGTCTGAAAGATCATATCTGATAGGACCTACCAATTTAAAAATTTTGATAACTCATGTGCTTTAGGAATAAATAAACATTTTCTTTATATTACATTCTTTCCACGATTGTAGGCATTAGATTCTTTTCAAGCACAATAGTTTACCTTAGACACCTAAGAATTACCTAAGATATGAAAGTAATGTAATCAACACCAACTTTTCAATGTTAAATATTTATTTTTTATACTTAAAATTATCACTGAGCAATCTTTCAATATATTCGATGCCATACAAAAACCACAGTTCAAGAAAGCATAATATCCAAATTTTTGGACATTCACTTTATCACAAAATGTCAAGTTGAAGGAGCATATGTATTGTTCCTAAGGATCTATAGCGCAATTGAGCTTAAAAGCTGCACCAGTAAATTACTTCTTAGGATAATATCGAGAACTCGTTCCTTTTATAAGAAAATATTTTATCCTCAATTCTATCTTTTCATCTTATTCTAGGTCTTACTATTATTTCCTCATATAAACGACATCCCAGAGTAATGCCATAACAAAACAAAACGATCTTGACGTCACCCAAATATGGCTTGTAACATCAAATTTTCTCATATATACTGACCGTCATTCTTTAAAAGATATGAACTTGTGTGTGCTGTGACTAAATACTAATGACTTTCTACTAATAGCTTGTGAAAGTATTACAATTTCCAACAACCTTTTGAGAAATTAAGGAAGAAAACGATACGCATATATTTCTATACATACATATTATTTGACATAATTGGAGAAACACCTCTCAAAAAGTTAACATTCCACCTAAAATTATCTTAGAGTTTAATTGCACCAATTGAGCTAACGATTGCGTAGAATTTTTCTTGGTATCTGTGTTTACGGTAATTCTAGTATTTTAATGTGTTTCAGAACGTTCCTTTCTTTTTTACTTAATTAAATTAATGGTGCTGTAATGTCTAAATTAAGACGTTCTAGTTATTTCAAACCAATTCCCTTTATGATTCTATATACACAATGTTGCAATTGACAACCTTATGGAAGGCGTACTATACCGCTTACCTGATCCAATTTCAGGCCCCAACATAGTTGTTAAACATTCTAACGCTATTGTATTGTAGAAATCTGTTTCAATGTTGATTCGTACAACTGTGAAGTATCATCCTCAATCTCTGTAGTCATCACTTACTTTATAAAACGCATGTCTAGAAAATGACTTCCATTGAATTATTAAAATGTCTAGGTATATTCAATGACCGTTAATTAGATATTTATTTTTAAATTTGCTCTACCACTCATAGGCTAATAAAAAAGTAAATCAATATTGTAGGTCTGTTATTGGCTGATGAATGATAAAACAAAACCCAAAAGGCAAATATCTAATTAACGGCCGCGAAATATACCCATATATATCAACTTTAATTAAGGACCTGTGTTCCATAAAGTAAATGATTAGTATTTCTACGATTGAATCCCCTTTCAGTAAATAAAACATAATATAAATAAGTAGGGGAAGGTGAGATAAGTTGACTACCTTAAGAAAAAGGACAAATAGAATGTAAACTTCTGCATATTAAACAGTACAAAAATATTCAATGTATAATATGATCCTAATCGGTTAGATACCTTGCATATTATTGCCATAAAACCAAACATTTTATAAGGAAAAATAAATAAAAAACACACTGCATTTTCGTCATCTTACCCCGCGGTTGGGTAAGATGGCTAACCCGATGGGGTAAGACGACTAATCAGTCAAGGTGTGCACAAATCACAAATAAACTGCTCTATACCTCCATACGATGAGCAGTTTCCATGCCACCCTAGGTTGCATTGGTCACAAAGGATAGGCGTCGAAGTTATAATGTGACATTTTACCTTCTTTCTGGTGCTTCAGCTTGACCGGTCATGTTTTGGAAGGGGATTTATTTCCCATGGTGACTTTGTTTTTGGCGTTTACATTCCTACGTCGCGATGGGTCAGGTGTAGGATTTTCTGGATCAATGGTTTCGATCTCTTCGTTACTGAAATTATTTCTCAAATACGTCAATGGTTCCACGCCAGAAGAATCCCAATCGCTATCTTCCAAATTATGAGTTTCGGTAGTCTTTGTTAAGGACGCAGACGAATTCGTCAACTTGCCCCGGGCGGCACACTGAACAATGTTTTCATATTTGTGATTCACGGAACAGATCATTAACTTTAATTTTGACGAAATACGATATAACAAGCTTAGCACTAATGTACACTACAACCCAAGATTTCCTCTTATCTTAAAATAGTGAAAAATCCTTAGTTGGTACCAGCCGAAAATAATAACACTAACGGTAGAATTTGACAAACAGCCATAACACCCTTAACTCATTCTTCAGGGGCACCTAATTTCTACTGGTTACACTTCAGCAACTACATATATTTGTTTTACATTTTGCCCGTTATCTTACCCACCTCGCTATCTTACCCCACCTTCCCCTACATATGGAATTATTTCCGAAAGGTGCGGTAAGGATATTTTTACATATTTTGTACAAAAATATAATACATTTGATCAGATAGTTCTATACAGTATCAAAGCAAGCGATATACATTGTTATAGAATTGTTCGATAGCTGCAATGCGATATGCAAATCATAATTGCTTATTCTCTAGTTAATTAGCGTCGAGGATGCAGAGACTAAATAATTATATGAAAACATAAGCTAGGAAATGAGAACTACTTCATTATAACAATACGATATCGCAACGGAAGTAACACCGATGTCTGGGTTTACAATTACTAGAAAAAGCATCGGAGACATTCTAGTAAACTACCCGAGCAGCGTGAAATCATATTGTGCATCCTTCCAAAAGTTTTCCAAACTAGGATGGATCAACCAAGAAAAAAATGCAGTATACAACAGTGAGCTGTAGAATACGATTGTAAACGTTTTGGTGCTAAACAAGTTCTAGACAAGTGACTACATGCTTAAACGAATCAAACCATCATCAATGATACTAGAAGTACACAGATAAACATCAGAAAGTTTTGGAAATCGAAGTGATAGGACAGGCAAAAAGGAATATGAATGGATTTGCTGAAGGAATCCCGAACGACGTAGGAGCAACTCTAAAGAGTACAGATAATAATGATGACAAACGAAACGACAAATTCACAGAAGAAACCCAACCACAAGCAGAAATTATAAGAAAGCTGTACTAGTATAGAAGTTTACAACTTACAGATATACTGTGTACAAAGAAAAGCGGACCACTCAGTAAAAGTTTATATTTTTAAACCACTTTTTGTCCACATGTTGATGGTGTTGAGAATAAGAAATGATTAATTAACCAACAATAAATGTTTATGCAATTTTTTGCCTAACTCCAACTAAAATATTCGTTTTTCTGTTCTTTATTTTGGGCCACTTTCCTTCGATTATTCAACTGTAATAGTAGTTATAGTTGTGAATTACTGTATTAAAATTCGAAGGCTTTGAAGAATACTACGTTATCAGCACCTAAGTGATTTTGAACGGGGCGTATTGTTTGTAGACGAAGGTTTGGATTTCCCCAAAAGAACTGCCGAACAGGAAGATAGAGGACAAAAATTGCTTACCCTTAGGAATCGGCATAGTACCACATGGTCTGTGGGAAATGTGTTTTTGGTAGAAATAAGCCGTACAATAACAGTGTTTCCATACATCGCGTATTCGTTCATTGGAGTTGATTTTCTGTCGTTCAAGAACAGTACTGCTTCTCACTAATCGGTATTGTACCCTCAAATTAGAATGGTGCAATTCGCAGATTAAGGTAAGCAGTGAAACAATATGGCTTTTATAGATGAATATCGTTTCTGTTTGTAAGGCCATAAGGGTCGTTGACGAGTTCGACGTCGAAGAGGAGAAAAACAGTTTTTTAATTTTTCTTAGAACATGAGGCTGCTTTTACTACAGGATTGATGGCTTGGCATGGAATTAGCAAAGGAAGTAGGACACCTTTGTTGTACCTGCGCGGCCATTTTAATGGTTAAATGTATATGCACGACGGTATGGAACCACTCGCTTTACCATATATCCAAGCGCTATATAATGCTACATTCCAGCAGGACAATTCATATTGCCGCAGATACATTACCATTCCTGCAAGAGGCCAAAGTCAATATTCTAAATTGACTTGCCCGATCTATTACCCATAGAACATATCTGAGATATGATGAGTCGAGAGGTTGGCATGCTGCCTAATTCTCCAATTAACTTACAGCAGCTGCATTGATTATTAAATTCTCTATACAAAGGATGCGATTCTTTGAATGAGAATTAAATCGTTTATTATCCTCAACAGCGTAACCATTTGTACAAAATTCGGTTTCAAAGTATACACATATACTGGATATTCGTTTTCTTTTGTCACATATCACAATTTCGTAACTCAATTGTTCAATAAATCATCAATAGAATGTAATACGAGGTACGTCCAGAAAGTAAGTTCCGTTTCAATTTAACTCCGCTGCAGCGGTGCGATCGCAGTTCTGCACATGCGCGGTAGACGCTCTGTATCAAGGAGAAGAAACGTGCGCCATTTTGAGATCGCTGTCAGCCACGTACGCTTTGTTGTACTTGTTTACAATGTCGGTGTTGATTGAAAATCCCGCCGCTTCTGAAATTAGATCTGTGATTCGTTTTCTGAATGCTAGGAAAGTGAGTTTTAGGCCAAAATTTACGGCCAAAATGCGATGAGTGATCCAATGGTGAGAAGATGAGTCCGACAATTCAATGAAGGACGTTGTGAAGTGCACGATGAAGAACGAAGTGGGCGTCCATATTTGGTTACAGAAGAACTGGTACACGCGATTGATGACAGGATCCAGGAAAACCGCAAGTTTACAATTAGTGCTCTCGCTATGGAATTTCCCCAAATCTCACGATCACTAATTCATAAAATTACTGAAATTTCGTAAACTTTGCTCACGTTGGGTACCAAAGATTCTTACTGAGCAACACAAAACAAAACGGATGGGTAGTGCACTTCAGTTTTTGACCCGTTATGATGAAGGCGGCGAAGAATTTCTGACACAGATAGTCACAGGAGATCAAACTTGGGTTTCTTACGACACCCCTGAAAGTAAGCGGCAATCAATGGAATGGAGGCACACTTCATCCCCAGCAAAGGTTAAGCCGAAACAAATCTTGACACCTCGAAAAATGATGTGCACAGTGTTCTGGGACTGGAAAGGCATCTTACCGCGTGGTGGTCAAACAATCAAAGCAGATGTTTATTGCGAGACACTTAGGAAATTGCGCCGCGCAATACAGAATAAGCGCCGAGGATTGCTGTCAAAAGGTGTTGTTTTTCTTCACGGCAACGCACGACCACACACTGCAAATGTGACGAAGAGCCTCCTACAGGGATTTGGCTGGGACGTGTTTGACCATCGTCCGTACAGCCCTGACCTCGCTCCTAGCGACTTTCATCTGTTCTTACATCTCAAGTCTTTCCTTGGCGGTCAATACTTCAACAATGACGAAGAGCTGAAAGAAGATGTTTCCAACTGGTTGAAGACACAGGCGGCAAACTTCTATGAAGAAGGTATACAAAAACTTG
The DNA here is from genome assembly GCA_038088585.1 of Chrysina gloriosa. Lineage (NCBI taxonomy): Eukaryota > Metazoa > Arthropoda > Insecta > Coleoptera > Scarabaeidae > Chrysina > Chrysina gloriosa. The sequence continues at coordinate 31,520,592 of CM076088.1, read as the reverse complement.
TGCCACGCTATGACAAATGCCTGCAAAATTTTGGCAGTCATGTGGAAAAGTAGTTTAAGAGTTGTAGAATTTTGTGCAATAAATAATTTTTCTGTATGTGTACACAATTTAATTTTATTAACAAACGGAACTTACTTTCTGGACGTACCTCGTATATGTAAATAATTAATAAAAATTTATAATAATAATAAATCTTCTTCAAGTCAGTTTTTAAAGATACAAAACTATGAATAGATGTTAAACTTATAAGTAGTTTATTATAAGGAAATCGGAAACCCATAAAAAGTAAGTTATTTTGAAAAAGAAAGTTTTATGCTTTAATGGCAAAAGATAATTAGCGTCTCTAGTACTATATTCATGAGATATATCGTGTGAAATCCCTGGTGTTGTTTAAAAGAAAGCACAGTGCTTGAAATATATATGAGTCATAAAATGATTTAATACACACAGTCGACACGTATTTTTATAGCCTTCATTGTCACAAGCTCCCTATATGTATCGCAATAATAGTGCCAATTTAATTTTTTTTTTTAATGGATATGAATGTAAAGTATTAACTACTTCTATAACACCATACTACTCATGCAAACAAATTAAAGATATGGTGGATAGGTATATGAAACGCTGTAAGTGTTTAGCACAAAAATAAGAAAAAACATCCTATTTTGTTAGAAATAAAGTCAGGAATAAAAATAGGACTGGAATGATATTCGATAACCATAATTAATATGTTTCAATAAAATCATTCAATGGAGTCTCGTTGAAGTAGCTACAACTAAGTCCAATACAATTCTAGCCCAAGACGTCTTAAGCCTTCAAATACATCATAGGGGATATAAACATTATCGCTAACATTAGTTTAGCAAAACTTGAATGAAAAGCAACCTAAATAAAATACATTATAAACTTTGAAAATTGCATATTCGGATAGTCCAACTTTATTCGGAATGGTGTAGCGGGACCCGTTTTACCCCATTTCGCGTTTGAAGTAACGAATTACGTTTCCCCATTTCGTCACAATCGTTGCTCTTTCAAACATAAATTAAAACATTTCCGCGTTGACGTAAACTAACAAATAGTTTGTTTCGTCTGTAGCAACAGAATTTAATTCAATTTATTCTCCATGGCAGTGACGGCATGTTCCAACAGGGAATAACAAACTTTGCAAAAAATAGGTTCGACCTAAAAAAGTTAAATTGCAGGTTAATTTATTCACATTAAAATAAATCGGGGATATAAATTTACTAGCCGGTGGTATTGTTGTGTCGTAGAATGAGAAAAAATACGAAATAACGTAATAAATTATATCTTAACTACTGCCCCATGTGTGTAATTTTCAAATCACGCACACGACCGCCAAAAAGTAGATCGGTTCAAGGATGTGCATACTTCAGGATTTGTCCTTCTTTGTAGTTAGTTTTTACTGAATTAGTAACGCCTGTGTGCATGGTGTTATTGTTTGACAAAGCTCAATTATTGTTTGACAAAGGTAATATAGTGTACAGTACAGTATAATAAGCGCATTCAGTTAAAGATGAAAATGCGGAACAAATCATTACTGGTTTATGATATTAATACGGCAACAATGATTTAGAAGAATTAAGAATAAAAGCATTAGGATATACACCACCTCACATTAAAAAGTAGTAAATGATTGAATCTAAAAAGGTAATATGAAATACCCTTTTACTGTGCACTAATAATAATCTATTGAGATACCCCGTTTATTTGCGCATTATCGATGTCAGCTTGACTTGTGTCCTAACTGATCTATATTTCATGTTGCACAGCTTCCAGAATCAATGGTGGATTAGGTAAATTCCCTGGCTTCCTAGTCCCTACACAGGTTCAATGTGGGTGGCCATTGTCTTGTTGAAACAGGTTGTTCTCCAGTATTTGAAGAAATGGAAGAGCATGGGGTTGCTGGTACTACTTCCTAAATATATCGCTAGGCGGTCATATTGCCTAGAATGAATACCAAACAGTGTCTACTGCCATAGGCAATTAAACCCCATACAATCACCCCGCAGTGTGTTACTTGCATATGTCTTTGGATTATAAATTTAATGTTACGCCCTCCATATCTTCATCTATCCTTCGGCCACCATGCGTTCCCAATATAATTTTTATTCACCGCCAAAGACGGTATGATGTATTCTATATATATATGTCCCTATTCAACTTTTATCTAGCAATGCAACAAAACGCTTATCAGACTGGACAATAGCAAACCCGGTGTCACCTTGTCATATTCCACCTTAACACTCAAGTTACTATTACTGTTGGTCAGTGCTACAAACATGCTCCAGTGTGATTCTTCACTTTTAACACTTTTCCTATTGATCATCAAACTAAGGAGGTGACTATCTTTTCGCCTTTTATTTTTATATATATTCTTTTAGCCCTTCTCCATATACCACCTTTTCTTCTTCAATAGCATTAACATTTCCCTTCTAACACTTCTTGGACGTGTGCGCCTTCGTCTTGCAGGAAATTTTTTCTCTTATTACATATTTATAGGAATCTTTTAAACCCCTTGACTCAACTTGGTTTGTTGATGACTTTTACCCGTATTCTGTTTGAATCTAGTATGACTCATTCTCTATATTGTAGATTGTCATAATTTCAATTGCACTTCGGCACTCTCGCCAAAAAAAAAAATCAGTGGTTTCATAGTTACAAATGCGTATGAAGGTACATTAAATTGTAAAGTAAATGAAATACTTAGATGAGACGTAATTATTCATGTCAATTTAGTGGAATTGGGGTATATGAATCGCATTTTCTTTCCATGTTATGTTAATATTCTTATGCCACTGAATATATACATACTTCCGCCATTAATTAATCAGTAACCCTGTTTTAACCGGACAAATAAACATTGATTAACCCGAAGAGTCACTTAACTTGCAATGCAAATAAAAACTAAGTATTGTTGTCCGTCAATATTGATGCTGACAAAGAGTATGTGCAAATTTGATAACAACGGTGTTATACATATACGAGACAATTATAATATACTAGCTGTTAAACCTGTCCCTGCCAGGCAGGAAGAGAAAGAAAATATAAGCTAAAATGTTAAAAAATTGAATTTTGCCACGCCTCTTTTTCGTCGTAATTGTCCGCCCACAGCGCCAAAATCAAAAATCCGGCTACGTTAAGATTTGGCCTAGACGTTTTACTACATGCATGCCAATTTTCAGCTTTCTAGCCCATCAGTGGGCTTCAAAAAGCTCTGGATAGACAAAAAGAGGAAACACAAATAAGGAAATTATATATATATATAGATGACAGGTACTACACAATAACAACATATTGCTGTTAAAATTTATGGACCGCACATGGATAAAATAAAACAAATTTCCAAGGAATAAGACAAATAATTTCCCATGAAATTAATATACACAAAAGAATACACTTCATATTCGGACAAAAGCGATCAGAAACATATTTGGTTAATAATTAGGATGTTTCCCTTTAGTCATTGTAGTATTAATTACCGCCCAAGGTCTCTTTGAATTATTAAATCAATCACCTTTACTGCGATAACACCCGTAGTGAAAATTATTTACATGCAAGCAAAACTATTCTTTCATTACATGACACCTACACTGCGGAGTATTTTAGTTAATCGATACATCTCAGATTATATCAATAGGAAAGTGACCTTCGTAAAGCTTTCGAATATATTAATTCCTTGAAAATAATAAACACATTGAATGCTACGTGTACCATCGGTGATAAAGAAAATTGATATATGAGGCTAGTATGATAAGTGCTGAAAGGCAACTAGTGTGTATGTACACCGATAGGGTATTTAACTATTCAGCAACGTTCAGCATTTCCTTTTGTCTTAGTTAAAAATGGACAAAGTAATTTGAATAACAGTAATTCATGTTCGAACAATGCAAGTAAAGATGTCGTCAAGTTTATAGTAAAAGCGGGTTAGTTTCAAAGAGAGAGCCAGCAAAGTCAGCAGATATTTCTCCCATAGATAGAGCAGCCTGCTGCTAACTAAAGCTTCACAGCTCTTCTACTTCGCTACAAAACTTGGCGTTAGGCTCATTGCTGGCTGCTATTATGGAGCTGAACAGTCCACCACCGACAGGCATCAATTATAGTTGACTCTTCTTTAATTGTAGACGGTTGCTGGTATCATTGCAATTCGGGGTCACTTCCATGAGCATCATGAATTGCTTGAGCTCTGTCTGCTCTTGCCATTCGCCACATTAGTGTCGAGACCAACCCTATATCCCGGTCATCACAATTGATTTGGCAATTTCGAGAGCAGATTCAGGCTCCGTGAGGACCATGCTGCCTTCCCATTGCCTTAATCTCCCTATGGACTGGTACTTAAATTAGGTAAATCCTATTAGACTCGCTGAGCCTTTCTAGCGTTTGTTTATAGTTGACTTCGGCTGATTCTAAGCCCCGCTGGATCAGCTGACAGTCGCTACATATTAAAATGTATATGTTTACTCGAGCAATCTACATTGAGGTCCTGGGAGGTGCAAGCCATGATAGCAATTATCTTGGTTTGGTAAACTATTGAGTAGGGACCAAGCTCTCCTTGCTTTTCCGCATTACATGTCATCTGCACCAACCGAACCCCTGTCTTAATTTTATTCTGCCTCGAAGGACTTAAAACGGCAGAGATCGCATTCTGCCGTTTCCGGGTAGACAAGCCCAGTTTCTACTAACGAACCTGCCCCAATTGTTCAGACAAATTAAAGGTTTCCCAACCTCAGCTACCACCACCAAATGTAAAAAGCTCCAGTTATTCCCATATTTCCGCTAATCGAAAAGCTTGCCACCTAACAAGAGCGTAATACAGGGTCACTGGTCTTACTACATTTAATGTGCTATTCCGGTTTGTTGTCCCCAAGTACGTGAAAGGACATCTCTTCTGTACTTATCTAACATGTGTCCGGATTTTGCAACAGAGTGAAACCTTTAACACATAATGCCTACGATGCAGAGCATTCGAATTGATTAAAGTAATAGTCATAGTCATAATTTAGTTGTATAAAGTACATCTAGAACAATACTTACTTTTTTATCAAGTACAAATGATGAAAGGCAAATGTTCTTATTTGTAAAGAACAATATATTGTACTTTACAAATTTCCATATTTAATGCAGAAATTTACCCATAATTAAGTTATTGCGTTCGGCATATGCGTAATCAGTAACGTATTTTGTACTTAATAAGGACAATTTTTTCATAAACAGCTTTCACGTAAAACAATAATGATTAGAAATAGATGAACTAATTATGAGGCACATCATATTCACAACATTGCGTATGCATAAATACGAAATGGTTAAGTAGATAAGAGCTTCCAGCCTATCTGGATATAAAAGTGTACAACAATTTGAAAGGGAATGAAAACTAATATCTGATTCTAATAGCTTGCCCTAAATAACAATGGTCAAAATACTTCATCCATTGTTAGTAGTAATAAGGGATTACGAGCAAATCCGACTAAGCTCCACCAAACCGTTTAACCGCAATTTGCCCACGAAGTTAGATCGATAAATCAACAGCAAGAAATCGAGTAATAATTTAATCATTCATCGGGAACGACGAATGAATGTAAATACACAAAATGCTGTCTAAATGCATCGCCGCTTATAAACTCTAACGTATGGGTGTCTACATCGGCTTTCTCATTGTTCAGTTGCATTTCCGTTTTAACGTTATTATTCTAATATCTTAACTACGTATTTGTGTATAGTATGTTAATACATAAAATTTCACTTGTAAGTCGTGTTAACTCAACACACTCTCGTTTCATTAACCATACTGTTGGATAACTGTTATGGAATAATTATATTCCCACGAAAGAATGGGACTCGAACGTCGCATATGGGTAACAAAAATAAATTGATATATATATATATATATATATAAATAGGCTGTCGTAAATTACATACTTGAAAGGGACTGACCTGGAACTAAAAATCTCATGTAAGCTAGATATATCGTAGCGTTCAATATAAACAGTCTTCGGGTATCAATGCGTTAAGTAACTTTGCAAGAGTCGCTTGTATATCGCTAACATAAACGGTCGTATTCTTTCTTGTGCGAGTTCATATTAAATAAAAGGAACTTTCTTTCATACTAATTATTAGTATTTGTTTACTGCCCTATCCCAATAGGTTATGGGCCTAGGTTTCTCTGATTAACTATTATTTATTATAAGTGGCATAAATTAGCGTGAAGTAGTTATTTCGTGAAGTGCTTCAGTTTTAATAGACAATGGAGAGTTCGAGGAAGAGAAGAAACATTAAACCGCCAGCACAAGAGTGGATTAAATCGAAGTAAAAGGCGAAGAACATTATAGTTGAATATTTATCGGATTCCTTTCTTGGCTTTGTGAAAGGTGAAAATACAGCCAAATAAATTTTACAAAGTTTAGACAATATCTATGAGCGGAAAAGCTTAGCCACCCAATTAGCCCTTCGAAAAAAGTAACTTACTACAAGGTGACGTACCGCTTCTGAAGTATTTTACCGCATTTGAAAATGTAATCACCGAATTAATAGCAGCAGGTGCAAAATTAGATGAATCTGAAAAAGTAGCACATTTGTTGTTGACACTTCCTACATCGTATGATGGTGTTATAACGGCAATATAAACCTTATCGGAAGATAATTTGACCTTGCCTTTTGTGTAAACAGGACTTTTAGACCAGTAAGTGAAGGTAAGACGTGAAAAAATGACATCAGTACAAAAGTACTCCATGCTGAGCACGAAGACGGAACACCGTTTAAAAGGAATAATTTTGAATCTTCAAAATTTTTCAAAAATAAAAGGAGCCAAAATAGAAGGGTTTCCAAGATATTTACATCAAATGTCATCATTGTGGAAAAAAGGGCATGTAATAAGGGAGTGCCATTTTTACAAAAACATATTAAGCAATAACGCTGATAGAAAGAAAACCGTCGAAAACCTGCCGAGATGATGGAACCATCAACATCAAGCGATAACAGCACGTATTTATTTATTTCCCTATCCCAATACATATATTTAAAAGTATGTAAAACAGTAGCATCTTCCATGCTTTTTACCTAATACGTAGATAAATATGTAGGAACCAGGTCCTTGTTCCGTGCTAGACTTCGATATTATAAGGTCATATTTACCGTATTCATAATTACCATAAGTATTATCATTACCTTCGTAATTCCGTATTCGATAACGCTAACCGACGTTAGGAATGCAAGAGTGTCAAGTAGTAATTTGCTTGAATTGTTCTTTGGAACCTTAAGAGATTATTACAATTTTAAATTTCAAATATAATAAATCAGAACAAAATAATAAATATTTGCTCCCTGTTTCGGCGAAAATAGTACTTCTAGTTATTGCCCCATATCATCACCACCATTCGACATGATTCAGTATATTATACATACGAGTATTGTGTGTAACCTCTATATAAGGCAGGTGTTACCATTACACACCTTCGCGCTGAAGAGTGGTATAACCGCGAAACGCGTCTGCGATTGGTGACAGTAGTATTGTACTTACACTAATAAAGGTTTTTCTCTAAAAGTCTTACAAAAAAATATTCGGTAATGAAGAACCTTAAACAAAATTGTGTTGGAAATTATTTCTTAATTATCAACCAGGAGAAATATAAGCTCCCCTATCAATTCCGTGTGGCCATCTTCTTATGGTTGAGTAGAATTGATATATAATTGATATATAGATATCACAACATGTAAAAGTTAAGACAGTCATTAACTATAGAACAGGTTTACTAAAGAAATTGAGAAATAAGTTTTTAACTAATTGAGAGAGTAAAATCTGCAAAACTTAAGCGTGATAATTACGTGATGAAAAGTTGATCAAAACGTTTACACAAGATTTATAGAAATATTTACCAATAACAAAACCATTATACCCAAAAATACAACCGAGCATTTTTATTGAAATGCGGCGTTAGTCACGATTTCTTTTCTGCAATCGCTTTTGTAATGTCTATCTTGATTTCCCTAAGTTCATACTATTTTCACTTAAATGGTAGAATTTCAGTGAAATAGAAATTGTAATGTTGATTAGTTTTAAATTGCTTATTAAGTAATGTTATAGTACTTGAAATATTGATGTTATTGTATTTATGTCACTCTTAAATTCCGTTTCTGAAATTGTTATTTGCTACAAAAATAGATAAACAAGAACAGGTTGAGAATTGTTAAGACAGGGTATTGGGACCAGCGTGTACAAGACATATACGTAGATAATTTTCCTTTTTCCATCGATACATAAACTAAGTCCAATCGCTCTACCTAACGCAATAAGTCTGGTAACCGTATCAAGGCCTTAACGTTATATCAGCGCGACTGATCCCATAAAATAAGATTGCGTGTCCTTCTGTTATGTACTCATATGTTGTAAAACTTACATTCCACTCCAGAACTTCCGTCAACCTGTTTGCAAGAACACACCCTGCACTGCCGGCGCCGATAATAATAAAGTCAAACTCCTTGCTATTACTAAGATCTCTGCGCATCAGGTAATAAAAACTAGGACACTGGTGTAGCTTCTGAAAGATGCCATGGGTAAAATCTCGCGGTCTTCCGAATGTAAGAGTCACTAATTGCAGAAATAGGAACGTTGGCGGTGAACACGTAGTAACCGTTATATATACGGAACAGGCTTGCGACAAATTCGGCGGAACAAAAGACATTTTACTGTTTTACTTGAGGAAGCAAACCTAATGGTTCTTCGGCTTGCCGCGTGCAGAAAAGTACTAAGCGAAAATGTATTCTGAACCTGTACTTATTTGCGAACACTTTTTCCCTGAATCCCTGTACCAAAAACGCTGTAAGGCAATTTCACCCCACACAATAAGAACCGTCAGCGATGAATTAGTTCAAGCGCGAGCAAGAACGAATGCTTGTTTGATCGTTTATTTTATCACAGTGAACGTACTACTTATTGCTAATAATGTAAGAGTAATAGCATGAGGAATAAATAGTAACTACGTAATTTTACTTTCGAATACAAGTGCATGTAAACAAACAACAAATTAAATTATTTCAGTCAACGAGGTAACATCGGATAGCGGACATCTTCCTGATTCGAGGAATAAATTAGAACTTAGACTATATCGATCTGTCTTTTGTAAACCGTTAAATTTAGGATCTTATTTAACGTAATTAATTCTATCGGTTGAAATCGTATATATATATAGGTAACATGTGTTACGTTTATACATATTTGTAACCGATTAAATACTACCCTCAAAATCTTACAGTTACCTTCCTTATCATTGATACAACGGTATGTAAAATTTACCTCTTCGATATTTCACTATTTCAACGTACTCGATCACTTCTTATAGGAGAATGCAAAAAGAAATTTTAAAACACTCTTTGACTAGATCATTATTATTGATATGATTGGTTTCAACTTGAACACTTTGCAATACCTCAATACCTCGAAGGATACGGACTCAAATGACGAGACTCTCTTCAAAGAATAGAATTATATGTGTTTGACACAGAATATTGTATTTCACCAATGTCATGGTACAACGCTGGTGCTAGACATGTCCAAATAGAAAGAAAAGGAAACAAGTAATTTTAATCACAAAGCAGTTGAGGTGATTAATAGGTAGAAAATCGAATCGTATATACAAGGCGGTAACCATATGTATTTAAACTTATTGCACTGCGTTATGGTAATGCGCCAATAAATCCAAGGTATCCATAATCCAAAGATATTAATCAAAGGTTTTAAGTACGTTGGTAAACACCCCATGGTATGTTTGTAATGAAGCACTTCACACCGAATTAAGTCGAAATTTAGTAAAACACGTAGCCCCGCAAAAAGGCAACGGACACCATTCCATAGTAGAAACTCAGGAAAACCCGCTCCTAGAACCACTACCGGGAAGAAGAGACAATAGACAGCGAAAGAGAAGCTGGCCCATTAACCTGATCTGAGGTTCTTAAGGATTCGTTGTTGGCCTACTTCTCATCATGTTATGCTTAATTTTTCACTACGTGTACAGGTTATATCGTGTGTTCAAAAGTTCTCGTAACTAAGTCAGCCTTTGGACGGTGAACTTATGTCTGTTATAAGCACATTTTACAAGCATTTTGACAGTTTAATTCGTAACTGTTATCCCTGTTAGCTTTTCGTTTAGTTATTTTTAATCGCAGTCAATTTCCAAACCATTTCGTTCGTTAGTTGAATGTTTTGTACAAAATACATCGGCAGCTAACAACGAGAAACTGGGAAACCCCGTATACACACAATCTAATTAATTACGTAAATAATGCTATACAAGATCAACTATTAACTAGCTAACACATTCATCAAAAAACTGCTGCAATAGTTGAATGTTGGTGGTTCCACTGTTCACAACATTCTCCGAAAAGGTGTCCAAATGCATCCCTATAGACTACAAATCTATCAAGAACTCTCAATTACAGCAAAAGATTTCAATATTTGATCAGAACTTGTTACCGTAGGAGCCTCCTGATCCATGCTTTGTCTTCTGAAGACAGAGACAATGTCGACACTCTAAAGGATATTAACATAAAAGACGTCATACTTCTGTTGACCAGGGCCTGGGACAAAGTAACTCTCGGTTCAATTGAAAAACATTGGTCAAAATACCTTCTTTGACAATTACGTGCTCGCGATAACAGAATCAGAAGGTATCATTATAGTATCTTAGCTCAAAGGAAGAAATGGATTTATCAATGTAAATCACCAGGAAATCTGCGAAATTAGGAACATGCTGAAGAATGCTAATACTACAACTAGAGTTGACAGAAAGGGAAATCAATGTCAATTGATGATGGTGATGAAGAATATCTACGTTGCAGTGTAACGAGAGCGATTTGGATACAGTAAATCATCATTTCCGTATAGGTATAGAGTAGGTTGAGAAGGAAATAAATGCCTACTTTGTAATACTGACAAGGGGAACATCAAGGTTGTGAATAACGGATTTTGATGTGTCTCGAATATGTTATAGAGGGATCTCCCTCGAGTACGTTGCTACCAGCTTTTGTAGTTATTCGCCCTAGTTCTCGAGAAAATTACGAAAGTTTTCTTTACGTACTTTATATACCGTCAATGTTAATAATTTTCTAAAGAAGTGAGTATAGTGCAGTGGATAAGTGCTAGACCTACTATGCTGGCGATTCGTGTTCAAAACCTGCTCATGTGATTTTTTTTCTCAATTTTATTACATACGATATTAACAAATATATTTAATTTCATGCAAAATTGTTCAAAATATTTTTCGCCGTGTTAACGTCATTAACAAAATTAATCGGAAGCAAATGTGCATCATGGTGTGCATTTTAAATTTCACAATCAAATCTTATAATTAAATCGTTTTATCACTAATGATAATAATCTAAAATACCCACCATGATACACATTTGTGTCCCATTAATTTTATTAATAAAATTACCATGGCGAAAAATATTATTTTTCAACAATTTTGCATGAAATTAAATATATTTGTTAATATCATATGCAATGAGATTGAGAAAAAATTACAAGAGCAGGACTTGAATTCGAATCGCCAGCGTAGTAGGCCTAGAATTTACCCACTGCACTACACCCACTTCTTTAGAAAATTATTAACATTAACGGTATATAAAGTACGTCAGGAAAACTTTTGCAATTTTCTTGAGAACTAGGGCGAATGGCTACAAAAGCTGGTAGCAACGTATTCAGGGAGGTCTCTCAATAGCATATTCGAGACCCATCAAAATCCGTTATTCACAACCTGGACGTTCCCCTTGTGAGACAGCATGATCTGTTCATTTCTAGAAAATGAACTACCCGTTTTGTTTATTTTCTTTAAGCATTAGTTTTAGTATTAATAAATTAATATTTAGTATTAATAATTATAGATAAATAATTATTGAACAAATTGCATGAATATACATATTTGCTTACTTTTTGTGCGCAGGTATGCTTCAGCTTACACTTTAAGTACATTAAATTAAAAAGACTCCAATAATCCGAATGTTTCACTAATTCGGATCACCTGCATTTTAATTGGTTCGGGTTAGGAAAGCTTTACTGTATCATATGCGTGTATTTACAATATAAATTGAACGGCTAATAAAATTCCTTGTACATTATTTCTTTTTTATTATTTACTTCCTGATAGGAGGTTGCTTATTGAATTACTAGTCCAATAACATTCACGAGCAAATTTTACATTGATAATTTCTGAAAAAACTGAACTAAAAGAAATACATAAAAATGTCCCAACGACGTTTTTTGAAATTTTATTCACACGTAAGCACAATAGCGCATAATGCTCTGGTTTTGCTAGTGATAGTGTAGTCACCAGGTTCAAGGATTTACACCTTATGGATCTTCTTGTAATTCCAACCTGTTAAGAAGTTATATTACTTACAGGTTTGGATAGTTATGAAGACCTTCTTTGCGAATCTTCTTATTTTATCCATCACTATTTGCATCTTCAGGTGTCGATGTAGATGACCTCATATATTTCCTGTTTGTACCTCCAAAATCAGTGTAACTATTATTTCCAGAAAACAAAATACATTTTTTATCAACTTACAGTGTTTAGTAACAGATCATAAATGGTGTGGTAAGTTTATTTTCCGATGAAATCTATTAGCTTCTGCTAACAATAAGCCGTGCTTAGTTTCAAATTATAGCTTCAGTTTTCTATTCAAGAATAAATCCAAAAAGCATAGCAAAGAAGATAACAGAATGGGAAATTAAAGAAATATTTTATTCAGACGAAGTTTGATTTCATTTAAGTGGATATGTAAATTCTCAGAATATGCACTGTGGAACGTTAGTAACCCTCATTATTTTCCAGAAACTTCTATGGATATTGGATATAAACTGGCGTTTGGCTTGTATTTTTCGAACAAAATATAAATGCGGAATATTATCAGAATTTCATTTTGAATATTTTCATCAACGTACTTTATGACGACGAATTGCTTGATGGTTACTTCTAATATGGTTCTGCTCATCCTCATGTAGCTCATGCTACTATTGAACACCTGGGACAATTTGTTCTCTAGAAATTAATTAGTGAGCGCGTTTTCCACGCCGACCCTCTGATTTAACACATTTGGGCCATATTTAAAATATCCTATATTTGGAAACTTTGTGAGCGAATTAAGGTGTTTCGAAATGTTTTTGATTATATGAAGCGACGGATAAATGTATGATCAATTTATGATGTTAACTTCTTTTGTATACATACGATGTAATATGTATATATGATTGCTGATTATTAACCAAACAAAATACATATCAAGAAATACTTATTTTTAGTTATAGCCGTCAAAATGTAAATAAACGGTTTTGTTTACGTTTAAGCGATATTCATTGATGACTTAAGTACCAAAACGATTAAGACCAGTTCTGAAGTACATGCATTGTATTAAAGAAATTATTTGTTTTTGTTTTCTTATTGATATACAGCTAATCTAAAGATAGAAACAGTAAGAAAGTAGTTGATATTATAGAGAACACGTTTTCAACACTCATTAGAATTAACAGTGAATAAATTGAAGACATATATATAACATAATAATAAAAAGTAAGCATTCGATCATGAATGAAGTATCATAAATATTACGGAATTAACTTTTAATTGACAGATAATGCTGTAAAGTAGTTTAAGTAAACCCCGAACGCTACCGACTTACGACTGTATTTGCATACATGTTTACTACCATACCTGCATAGTTTATTGCGACGCCAGCCTATTTATCCATTCTGCTTTTTTGGGGCAAAATTTTCCACATATCCGAAAATTAAAATAGATAAATGAACGTCAATTAGCAATTTTTGTGCAAATAGATAATACGGGCTGAACTATATAATCGTCATGTATTCAATCTGACATGAAGAGCAGGAAATAAATTTAAATAGATGTACACATAAGCGCAGGTGGACATTTATATTTGGCAATTTATAAATAGTTAATAACGGATTTTGTTGGATTAACAATTTATCTAATTTTATTTGCTTTTCGTTTTAGCATTTAATTCTGTTTTCATTTTTGTCTCTGTAAATCAGAGTATTTTGCGTATTTAAAAAACACTGCAATAAAAAATATTCGAAATTAATTGCACAAATCGCTAAAATTTAAATAACATAAATACATCAAAATACAACCCTCACATCATTACCATCCCCTACGCCCTGCATTCGAAAATAATGTGCCAGTTACTTCGATAATATCACCGAGATTAGATGTCATATCGATACAGCACAACAATAACCGGATTATTTCTTGCAATATATAAATGGATCAATATTTCTAATTCCAAAGAATCAAAGAAAAAAATAAAGCTTCACAGATAAGTAACAGTACATTTTATATGAGGCCATTAGTTTACCATCCCAACAGTGTTTTAGAAATTCTTTCGTATGCATGAAGCTCTGAAAGTGGTGGCTGATGAATCCATAATCAATTAAATGCAATTATTTATATATTCTATATACTATATTAGTATGTGCATCGATCTCTTTCGCGCCTTCGATTGCATAAATCACTCGATTTTGATATACAAATTGGAACTATATGGGGTTAGGAGTAATATCAGTGATTGGTTTAAATCTTATTTGTGTGATAGAACACAGCGGGTGGTTTGTAATAATGTAGAATCTGAGTCTAAAATTATTAATATTGGTGTTCCGCAAGGTTCGATCCTTGGACCCACTTTGCTTTTAATTTATGTAAATGATTTACCTTGCACTATTAATTCTTTAGCTTCAGTGGCTTTATACGCTGGTGATATAAATATAGTTATTGAGAGTCCTACATTACATAATTTAGTTGTCAAAACCAATTATGTTTTTAGCATTATTGGCAGATGGGTGAATACAAATCGTTTATTAAGCAACTTTGATAAGACTAATTGTGTACTTTTTAAGAATGATCGTAATTATAATATTTCAGAGATTCTCTTAAATGATACTTTTGTAAATTTAATTTTAGCTCTTGCAAATTGTTAGGTCTAATAATTGATGAGGATTTAAAATGGTCCTTTCACATTGATAGCATATGTAAACAGCTTTCAAGCAGCAGTTTTGCTTTATACCATTTAAAACGTAGTTGTAATTTTAATACTGTAAAAACTTATTATTATTGTAATTTTTATTCAATTTTAAGGTATGGCATTATTCATTGGGGTAGATGTATCTCGGTGCAACGTGTATTTTTATTACAGAAAAGAGCACTTAGAATCATGCTAGATATGAATCGGCGCGATGGTTGTAAGGAAGCGTTTAAAAATTTTATTTTTCAAATTTTTAACTTTTTACAACGTGTATATGCTGGAAGTACTTTGTTTTGTTTTTAAATATAGGCCTGAGTTTCATAGTAAATCCAGTTCTACTTATTATACAAGGAACGCTAATTGTCTTCTTGCGCCTCCTCATAAAACTGCTTTATTTCAAAAGAACCTTTATTTCATGGGTTGTAAACTCTTTAATAAATTACCGTTAGAAATCAGAAATGAAAACGTTTTCAATTAAATTTAAATCTAATATTACAAATTTACTTCTCTCTCTTAATTACTACTCTCTAGAAGATATTTAAATATCTAATTATTAACTAATATTTTAATTATTACTACAATTGTTGTTACTATTATTATTATTATTTGTTATCAATTTTCACTTGACCTGTTGCTGCTAAACACTCTGTTGTTTATTTGCACTAAATTTTATTACTATTATTATTATTATTATTATTATTATTCAAAAATTCCCATGTGTAGCGGAGAATTGACTGGAGCAACACGTTTCTTATATATAAATGTCGCTGGCCAGTTTTGGTGCATGATGTTTTATTCCCCTGCGTACTTTCACTGAGAGCCGCCAAATATGTAGCTATTAACTTCAACCTTTTTCTGAACTATCATTTGATGACCTTCCCTTCTTGTACGTAATACAGTTAAATCACAACTTAAACCTTTCATACATTTCCAAAAAAACGTCACACATTTCGATTCAATTTCGGTCTTCCTCGTCATTAAATTCTTAACCAATCGATAAAAATTCGGTGCTTGACTTTCCAAATTTTAAGCACTTTCATCCGAAAACATCTCACGTAAACTATTGTCAGGGATATTCGCTCACTTCCGTATCTAGAACCTATTCCGTAACAAGTGACAAGTGAATTCGGTCTTTATTTTCTATGATTTTTTATTTTTTCTACACCTATTTTTATTGTATCATTTTTAAAATCTCGCAAATTTCCTATGCGACTTCCGCGATGATACCATTACGAGTAATTAATATAGAACTTCCTAGTTTGCGGTTATTCTAAATTTTATTGAAAGGCTAAACCAAAAACAGGAAGAGTGTTATTATTAACATTATTTGTTTGGTTGCATCATCATATGCAAAAAAATATAAATATTTATAAAGTATAAAATAGGTACGACACATCCTACCTAAACCGCATCTTATATAATCTTAATGAATATAATATGTAAATCGCGAGATTTATCGATATTTCCGTTTGTCAGAAAACTTTCATCGAAATCCTTTTCCGTGATTTTAGAGAAGTTACAAATGGATATAAATTTAGAAAACCTCAACACATGCATCACTCATGAAGAGAAATATTTGACCTACTTTTGTATATGATATGTTAACGTTTAATTAAAATTAGCAGTTTCCAAATATGCATTTATAGCTTTTATAAGCCAAGCATGCATAATATATTACTATCTCTAAAATAATTTCTCAATGTTATGCGAACAAATAAAAGAATATTTCTAATAATTTGCTGCTGTAATATGATGCTGTTATTTTCACTATGATCGATTTCCAAACTGCTTTCACCAAAAACTGTTTGCCGGAAGTGATTGATCGTTAGGATACTTTATTACCAAAAATTTGAAAAGAATTTATCCAGCAGCGTATTAAAGTGTAAATATTTTGATATAGAAGGTTGCGCCTTGTAGTATTCATGTTTTCACTTTCATAGACTTTTCAACACGCTACTATCGTACGTATAGGACATAAACATTTTTTCAAGGCCGTAAACAAAACACGGTTTGCGCAGAGTTTGTTTTCTAACTTGAAGTTTATACGATACTATCAAAAACTTATCCCACTTGTTTATTTTATTAGTTGTTTGCTTTGATTAACTACAATATCTAGAGTATGTGTACGAGGAATTTCTAGATAAGTTAATGTATTTCAAAGAGTTCGGGTAGTCCTATAAAGAAGAATTGTTGCTTCGTCAACTTACACACTATGCAGAGAAGAATTTCTACTGTACAACTTGGCAAGTCTATGTTAGTTTTTCAAGAGCGTATGCGCAATTACACAGCAGTTCTAGTAATCGCAGAGGTCAGTTGCAAAACGTTTGCTATTTTACGTCAGTAATGTACGTCTCTATATGTTCCCAGCAACCTTGAAACATAAACTTACCAGCCTACTTCTAAAAAGCCTTTAAACTTCGAGCTAGGTGTGCAGGATGTCAACAAAGAACCAAATTGAAGAATTGGATGAACCGATTTTAGTATCACGTTTTATACTAATTGTAGAATGATTGTATTGTTTATGAACTCTAATTCTGCTTTATTCCGTGTGATGCATTTGAATTAGAACTTTATTATCTTCTTAGTATGCATAACACAATTTAATTTAATACTGAAATTTTCAGTTTCCTATGAATAAATGAAAGGAGCTATTCATAAAGAAGATATACATATAATTCGTTAACGAACACGAATCGCCAAAGCCCAATTTTGTCTTTCTGAATAATTTGGGTACCTTGAAATTTAATTACGATATCTCTTTCAACCACTATTGCATTGTCGAATCATAGAGAAGTTACGATAGGTTATAGAACTGAACCAGTAAAATTATATACTTTAAACATAGTTCCCTACGTTGGTCACCTATAATGTACTTTCTACTTCTGCAATAACAGCTGACATTCCTCTAATTTCATTACCGGAAAACTTTGAGGTACCTTTTGTACTTGCTCTATAATTAGCACTGTTTCAAGCGGTATTCATCGACGTTTGACATCTAGTAATCGGTATTGGTGTCCGACAGGATAATATGGGCTTCCCCTCTTCTTGGGATATGCACTGTGCCTTCCTGATATTGTCGTGCTGAGGTTAGCACATGTTATAGCTCCTCAGATTTGGATGCCCAGAAAGCCCTAGGCTCTTGAGTAGATTCAGAAATGGTAAATTATCTTCCTCAATGTACTAGTATCACAGGTGCCGAGCCCTTTGGTGGTATAATGTGCACTGTTCTTATGTATTAGTATCTCAACTAGCTTCTTTGAGAATCTACAGGTGTTGCTATTGGCAATTTGACTTTTAGCGCTTTTCAGCCTCGGAGTCCTTGTCCGGTACTTTTCTTTATAGCGCTCTCCTTTCCTTAGCACCTTACGAATAGAATACTGTAGTACTTACACTGATGAGCAAAACTGAACACACATAGTAATATTTAAGGAAACCCTTTAAGTTACAGAAAAGTTGTTGACTGTTTTGTGTAAATTGTTATATTTTCAGGAAAATAAATTAACATATTATTCTGAAATTGGCTAAAATTAGAAATATATGCTAACATAGCTTTATATATAGGTTTTTGTCGTACTCAGCTTTGCACCTGTACAAATATCACTTACACAGAAAAAGTTAATAATGTGTCCACAGACCTTTAACCACTGGAACTTCTTTTATTCTTCGAGGTATAGATTCTACTAAAGCAACGCAATAGGTTGGAGTAATATTGTACTATTCGTCCTGTATACGATCGCATAAATCCTGAACAATTGACGGTGGTGAATGGTATTCCACATACAGACGTCTTTTTCAATGAGCCCACATCTTTTATCGGATTGAGGTCGGAGATCTGTGCAAGCCAATCCAATAGTTGAAACTGTTAAGATGTTAACCAATTTTGTACAAATTTGGTTGTGTGCTTTGGATCTCGATTTTGCTGAAAAATGACTTCGTTTTCTGGTATAGGCTTGTTTCTACTGTTTCAAGTAAATGATCCTCCAAATAGATTTGTACGTGTATTGATGCATAATTCCGTCAATTTTATGTAAACTACTCACACTATACGGTGTCATACTCCCCCATATCATTATTGAGCCCCCGCCATATTTAACAACCATGTTAACATGTTTACGTTGGGGAGGTGCGCCGTCCTTTTTCCAATACCAAGTACGACCATCGGAAGTATATCTATTTATTTTTATCGGACCATATAACTTGTCGCCATCGCTCAATCAACCAACTTTCATATTTTTTTTGCAAGTAATAAACGAGCTTTCATATTTTTATCAGACAGCAAAGGTTTACGTTTCTTTTCTAGTGATCGATAATTAGGCCCTTCAATGTTCTCATTGCTGTCTATTTGCTAACTCTTTTTCCTGTGACCCTATTTAAAGGATTTGCTGCCTTAGATGCAGTGTAAGCCTCCCTGTCGCTATGTATCTCACTAACTGTAGACTTTCACGAACACATAGCAATTTTTGCCGTCGCCCTTTAGACGCAGACACTTCTGAACAATACTTTTTTCCTAATTTTTGTACAAAACTTTGACTAACGTTACACTTCCTGCCAACTTTCCTTGTTGATAAATTTGCTCTTAGTAAAAATATTAACGTTTTCTGGTTTTATTGTCACTTTTCTTCATTTTTTAATAGCTCGTTGTTACAGCACTATTAGTCAAAAAGTTTAACTGAATACTAAACTTTTATGCTCGGAGTGAGCTACCGGAACGTTGCAGCATTGATATAGTAGATTATATGGTTATTACCCTAACTGTATTAAGAAGTTTATGTTTAATAGAAACTGGTGCGAAACGGAATACAATGTGGTATGATGTTTTCATAGTAGAAACAAGCATGGCATTCATGATGTATAGCAGAAATAGACAGAAGAAATTGTTATTTTTAACAGTAGTAATATTATTTATATATAATTCATAATCATAATTATAATCACGGAAAAAGTGAAAATGTTATCTTCTGTTTTCCGTTTTGCTCAGTTAACACTTTCCGGAAACGACTAATTATTATACACAAAGTCAGATTCGATTAATTTTATCTAAAATCGCTTCAACTGTACTAACATTCTCAATGTTTTAATGTTGGAAGGAAGGTAAACCTTAGTTGCCTCTTAAATTTTCTAGAAGTGATTCATAATTTAAGGCACTAAACTAGACCAATCTTCGTTGGACATAATGCATACACAACACATAGCTATGTGTATAGTACTGTGTGTCTAGCTAAGTTCGCGACAAATGGAAAACTTTTTTATTCTTGGGTTTTGAAAAAGTTATTCTTTATAAAAAGTCCTGCTTCATCCAAAACTTAAATTCAAATTGTCAGATTTTAATATTTGTTAGTCATATACGAGATATGACAAAAAATATTAAAATCTGACAATTCCTGAAAAATTTCTGAAAATCAAGTGGGGTCAGATCTGCAGACCGAGGTGGCCAACGTATTTAAATTGTATTTAAATTGTATAATTTCCAATTCTGAACGACTATTCCTTATAACATTTTAAGTATTATTGAAAATAAAGGTGCTTTACTCTTATACTAATTTCATATTTTTTGTCATATCTCGTACATGACTAACCAATATTAAAATCTGACAATTTGAATTTAAGTTTTGGATGAAGCAGGACTTTTTATAAAGAATAACTTTTTCATAAAACCAAGAATAAAAAGTTTTCCATTTGTCGCGAACTTAGCTAGACACACAGTATATGTATGTACCTAGTTTACAATACAGCTATCGGCATTGTAACTCTTTAATGTTGGGACAAAGTCCAGCAAATAATTGCTATTGAGAAGTTTCTAACTGTGTGTGTGGAAACCAAATAATTTCTCTGGCGAACTGATTCATGGTAAACAATAATACTCGCCGTAGTCATTGTAGGCTAACTAAAGAAGCACAAAGGCAGGCATGAGGCTTGATATTTTGTTCGGAGTATAGAATATCGACTTTTCTTTGTTTCGGTGAAACTTATGTTAGTTTCTATTAGCCGTCTTTAAATATATACTGGTCAATATATACTAAGGGACAACGTCGATTAATTATAAACTAAATACATATTTACAAACATACTTATATTACCTCCGCGAATGCGATTTATTTTTATCAATTTACAAGGCCTTTTGTACAAGGCGCGCCGTGCACACATTAATAAATAATTTATTACGATAAAGTGATTACTTTAAGCATTTTTTGGGAAAGTTAGAAACATAACAGTTTTACTAATATGTCACCTGCGAAGAGTTCCTGATCTTGGAAATAAATATATTAAGTAATTTGTGATGCACTTAAATTATGAGATGAAAATATTCATATTTTTAAACAATTGTGTCCTAGAGCATCTTGTAATAATAATCGTTTATGTCTAACATATACATTAATTATAACGTAAACATAACTAATAAGTTTATAATTCGCTGAATGTATCAACATACAAAATGGCCATGGACAGGTTGCGAATAAGTACAGAAAGGATGTGTACGTGTAGCTATAAAAGCAAAAGCGCAGCTTCAATGCGACTATTTCGCAGTTATAAGCAAGGAAACACTTTATAACGATAGCGTGCATGGAATCAAGTTCGCTGATAAATGATGGCATGAAAAATTTTGACGAAAGAAATAAATCTGCAAACTCTAGAGTAATTAAATTCAGCTGTAACAGCTCGTGAAATTATTCATAGTATTTGATATTAATACGCATGTTCCATTCGCCTTTCGTCTACATTTAGCCAGTGCTAAAATTGAATGAACAAACGAAATATCGAGTGAAAAATCAAAATCAATTTATTTGGGGCTGATGAGTTTCATGTTTGGTTTGACTTACAAAGAAAATAAACAACGTTCTGGCAGAAAATACAATATATGCTCATACTTAAATTTAAATGGTTTTCCTTATATCAACTGCTAATGACAGATGATCATTTGGGAGTCGCACTAGGAGATTGCGTAGCTCCAATATCGTCAGAAAATTTTAGCTTTTCTGTGTCAACAACATTGCAACAAAAATTGAAAGAGCAATGAACAATGCGCGAACGCCTGAGACATTTCAGATAAGGAATCAAACGTATTAAAGTATAATGTACAAAATGTGAGTATTGCTTATATTGGCACAAAGTTATTGCATCACTGCGGTCGTATACGAAGTAATCAGTTTCCAGTATAGAGGAACGTTTTTTAATATGACACAACCATGTGTCGCAGGAGTCTGCTTGTTGATGCTTGCTAAGACATGTTCGTACTTGCACATTAATTGCTGCGCCAGGTCGGTGGATTCGGTCATTCGTTAGCAGTGATAGTGTAAATAGTTTGCTGTAGCATCGTAGTACGTACATCGTTTAAACGTATACCACTTAGAAAGAACTGACGCTTGTACCAAGTGATATTTGTCCATATCATACGACTATATTCAGGTGGTACAGAGAATTCAGTAGGAGAAATTTCACTTTGGAGAACGCTAGGAGGGCGGGAAGGCCACGAACGTCAATTGTGTGAATCACTATTGTGAGAAAAATACTTAACCAAAACAGGCGGGTGACTTACCAGCAGATTGAGGACACAATACGCCTAAATATACCAGCAATTCGTTCGATTCTGCATGATCATTTGTATGTGAACGAACTTTGTTGTCACGGGGTACCGCATAGCCCGACTGAAGAGCGTATCACACGACATGCAACATGGTGCCGGAAGACGACCAAGATGTTTGATAAGGGACAATCTCGATATGTGAACAGCATCGTGACGGGTGACGTGACTTGGCTGTACTATTATGATGTATCGACCGAGACTCGAAATAAAGTTCGGGTCTGTGATGGTAAGGATGCATCCGTAGCTGTCAGAATATCCTGTTTATTGAAGAGCAAAATGATAGCTGTATTTCTCAAATCAAGTGAATTTGTGAGGCGTGTCATTTTGGATACACGCGAGACAGTCACCGTTAAGTTGTATACTGCAGAGTGGCTGCTTAAATTCATTGAATCTATGAAGAACCTACAACCAAATTCAAGGATAAACATCTGGTTCCTCCAGTATGACCATGCAAGTAAGAAGGCACCGAGTATTTGACCACTAGAGCACTGAAACTTCTTAAGCTTGCTCCCTACGATTTTGTTGTTGTCGCATGTGAAAATGAAGCTGAAAGGGATGTGGTCTTCCAGTGATGAGGACCTACGGACGGCTTGACAACAAATGTGCCTTGTACCTTAGTTAAACTTGGCAGATCTGGTTTAAGGATTTGTTTCGGAAGATGGGGAGATGCATTGAATGTAACGCAAATTATTTTGAAAAAATTAAATAATGAAACTACGTATTACAAAACTTTCCTCATATCCTTTGTTTATGTGAAAAATCTAGTTCTAAAAATGATAATCATTCGATTCTTCTACGACCCGCTGTATCATAAATAAGAAACAAAATGTAGTATGTAGGAAGTTAACAACAATATTAATAATGTGCAAGGAAAATAAAAATACCTCCATGAGCTTCTCTTGCCCTCTTCCTTGTGATGATTCATTTCACCTTCCTTTTTCCGGTTATTGTATCTCATTGCTCCTTCATTACGTAGATAAGTATTAGCTTCAGAAACATGTGAGATAAATTAAAATGATTATTTATGTGTTTAGGGCATTATCAATATGTTTCGTTTCTTCGCGGGCAATATACCTAGACCCTAGAACATTATCTAAATATAATACTATATAAATATTAATAATGAATAAAGTTGCGTATGTTACTATTTTGACTTTATTAACTGCTAAGACAAACAAATATAGCTTCTTGAGCGAAATGTTAATAGTACGTTTTTGAGCGTATAATAATTCTATGTGACCGAGAGATGGACGCTTAAGTGATGAAGCATCTCATAAGGAAAATACGGATTTCAATAACTCTGTCACCATTTTCGCTGAAGAAACACCAAAGCTAATTTATAAGAATTGTAAATTTACTACCTTCTAAATTCTATTGAATGCAACTGTGAAGTAACTGTATACAACGGGTATTAATCCCAAATTACGCCTTAACTTTTTATTGCTTGTCCACTGAAAATAAGAACATGTTAGGTATACGTATTTGGAAATCTTATCACATAAGCAGGGTTTTTGCCTTTACTATAGGCTAATGCACATTTCAACGAATAGGTTCTCATCCTCAGTTAAATTAAGTACAGATAGAAGTCGCAGGCAAACTTCAGTGCAATTTACTATTCGTAGACGTTAACCAGTTTGCCGGTGAATCCCCTTTGCGTGGTGTTTTCTGCCACTCAACTTAGTTTTCCAAATACGTTTCCTAATTTGATTTGGTAAAAGTGAAATGTCAATGCCTTATTGATCACGATTTCAAGAAATGCGTCTTACAGTGATAACAACCTCAGAGGCCTGTAACCATGAGCTTTCTAAAATGGGGTTTGGTTTTACTTTTCGATTTGTTGACCTGTGAGTTTGTCGCCCGGGTGCGTCACACATTATTATGTAATGTGATTTTGCAAACGATACTTCACTGTAATTCTATCGTTCTATAGTTTACAATAAACGACAGTTTTTCTTGATTTTCCTAATTAGGAAGTAAGCATGTAGCAAGTGTTTTAAATCCGGACCTGAATTTTTAATATAAATTCATAAGCAAGGTTAGAAATTACATTATAGTCGACGATGAGAAACTAATTTTCGGTACCTCATTTGCATAAAACATTTGTTAATAAAATGTAAATGGATATCTTATAGTAGCAATAATTCCTATGGTCGAGAAAAGCGGACCAAGCATTATGTTTATAGCGATGATCGATTTACCAACAACGATAGATTAGAGAAACTGGCGTGGATTTCCCTCTAATCTTTCGCAAGATTAATTTTTCGGTCTATGAGAATCAGCTACACGGAACACATTGCTGTCCACTGCAATGTGTATTTGCAAATTAAAGGGAAATCACTTTCAATTGCATCAACACTATCGTATCAATTCTGCTTATTCACACAATTCTGTGATATGCAATATGTATGTCTCTCAATTAAAATTAATAAAATATGAACTTACGTGCCACCCTGCAACTTCTGATAACCTATTAGTGACGACGCAACCTGCAGTGCCCGCTCCGACGATAATAAAGTCATATTCCTTCCCGGCATTTATGTTATTATGGTTAAACGTTGTAGTAGTAGTAGTGGTAGTAGTTTGCTGTTCGGGATAAGCTTGAGTCCTTAACGTAGTGTTAACATCACGGGATTGACCGAAAACCGTCGCTACTAACCGCAGAAACAGGAGAGACGCCGGCGAACAACTAGTTACCGTTGTGTACACAGCACAGGTTTGCGAAAAATCTGCAGGTATCCAGGACATGATAGCGCGCGATTATTTCTAAGAGATACACGCCAATTATAATGTAAAGTATTTGGTCTATCTCGGTTCTTGAACAATCGACGCCTTCCCGAGTACTGAACGAATTTAGACGGTTCGTCTAAAATTATGCTTGCATAAAGCGTTTCTTCTGCAAGGTGAAGCGTATGCATAACGTACATATATCTATCGGTATCTATTTCTATTCGCTCTCGCTCCACTACCTCCTTGTCAAGATCTACCCCACACTCAAGCACCTTCAACGGTAATACGTGAGGCGAGATGAACCTCGTGCTTTGAGATCTTTCACCCATTCGAAAGCGTTCTCTATGATAGAAATATACGTATGTTACATACAATGTGCTAGCACATGGATATTTAGGGATGACGTAGTAACCGAAGGAGACCTGGATTTCTGCCGTTTCGGTCCGCAAAATATGATCGCATCGTTTCAATGTTAATTAATCAAGTTCGTGTCGAAACAGCGGTTTTCGTGTGATAAATGTTGTTGGTTAGCGAATATCCTACGTTATTAAATATCTGTACCTATATTCAAGCGAGCGCGGAATTACAAACTTTTTGCTAAATCATTTTTGTAGGTTTGCAATTCATGAAACTATTATACCGTGCGGTCGCATAATAGAGTAAGTAGTCTGTGATGTTTGGATTTCAGTTTGTATAGCAGGCAAAATTCAATGAATATTAGTGCATATTATAGATTTGATCAATCCCGAATGCGAGTCAAATTTAACATGCTTAATACAAAAATGTTCCAACAAGTAGCGCAGTAAAACAGGTATACAAATTGACCTGTTTTAAATAAGACATTAAAACGACAGTTCCTGTCAGGAGCTCCACAGCTACACAATTACACTAACGATGGACAATTTTCTAACTATACATCTGGGCAACAATTTGTTCTGCGATATTCACGTAATTTTGTTTGAAACCTCTAGGAGTTCATAAAAGCATGAAGGTTATTTTACTGTGTAAATTTCTATTCGTGATATTGATGCTCAGAAGGATTTTAGCATTAAAATGTTTATTACTAGAGACCAGATCATATGTTCGAGATTTAATAATAATAATAATAATAATAATAATAATAATAATAATCTTTATTATCCAACAGAATAAAAATTCCAATTTATAGGATAATTCAAAATAAAGAGAAAAAAATTATTACATATGCTCTCAACATAAAAAAGTTAACAATGTGATAAATATTACATACATATACGACACAGAAATCAAAACAAAAATATTAGTCCTTTACAGAAACAATAACTATATATATATATATATATGTCTATATATTAACAAAAACAATAACAATAAGATTATCCAAACGGGTCAAGATCGAGTCTATTACCATTGCTCATCATATGACACAATGGAGCCTTTTTCCAAATATTTGTTCTGCCCCTAGGTACAAAAATGCATCTGAAGATCGTGTGTTATGAGTAGGCACGGCGAAATTGACTTGAGATAACAGGGCTGGAGAGAGATATAGTTGTTAATTAGTTTAACCAGGAAAGTTAGACTGACCTTCTCTCTTCGAGCCGTCAATGACTGAAAACCATGTCTATCAAGAAGAGAGTTATAGTCGACGCCACGAGGCGGATAATAGCCGTCACATCTGTAACTCAAGTATTTGAGGAAGCGCTTTTGAACCCTTTCAAGTGTCATCTGTTGGTATATATAAAAGGATACCGGACAACAGAACAAAATTCTAGTTTCGATCTAACAAAGGCACAGAACAAAGCCTTCAAGGTCGACGGATTATTAAATTGCCGGCAGGTGCGAATCAAAAAACCCAAGGATTTCGTGGCCGCAGAGCATATAGCGTAAATGTGGTCAGTGAATTGTAAAGAACTATCAAATAGGATTCCTAAGTTTTTCACTTGTGTTTTACGTGGAATGTCTAGACTGTCAACATGGTAATTGTAAATAATGGGGTTGGAAGCCTTAAAATATGTGACCACAGCACATTTATTTACATTTAAAAGTAATTTATTATCACTGCACCATCCGTACACCAACTGTAAATTGTTCTGCAGTTTGATACAGTCTGCATCACTACCAATCTCCACAAAAATCTTTAAATCGTCGGCATAAGCCAAAACGTCACAGTCCAACAAGGTTAAGAGATCATTAATGAAGAGATTAAATAGCAGAGGCCCTAGGTGAGAACCCTGAGGCACACCAGATGTAGGAGTAAAATGAAACGAGTGAAAGCCACTAAAACACACATAACAAGAACGATGACTCAAGTAGGAGGATATAAGTTTCACCAAAGATGGGGAAAATCCAAAGGTGTCTAATTTAGACAAAAGTAATGAATGGTCAATTGAATCAAAGGCTTCAGTGAAATCTGTATAAATCACATCAACTTGCCGTCGATCATCAATAGCTCTACTAATAAATTGTGTTATAATAGATAAATTGGTTGTGATGGATCGTACGTGAACAACGCCATGCTGATGAGTGGATAGAAGGTGTTTAGTGACTGTTGCAGTTTGGTGATAAATCAAGGATTCAAACACTTTGGCAAAATTACTCAGGATGTTTATAGTTATGGATATTCGAGCGATCACCATTCTTGTGTACGGGAATAACCCTGCCAACCTTCCAAAGCTCAGGAAAGGTAAACGATGCAATGGCCAAATTAAAAATAGTTGCCAACGGTTCGAAAACACAATGCCACAATCCCTGACGAAAAAACCCGGAAGGCCGTCATGGCCCGATGTTAAATTCGGTTTAAGTTTGCGAATACTTCGTAGTACATCGCCAGATGTAACGGGATATAAGGAAATAGGATAACTATCGTTATAGGTATTAGGAGTGAGCGTCGATACAGGACGGAACGCAGAGGAGAAAATATCCGGGAAGGCGTCCACAATTCCTTGAGGCGTAGTAATATCGTCATTATCATGCACCATGGACCCTGGAATACGTGAGCCTCCCTTCCTACCATTAACAAACTTCCAAAATACAGCGGGTTCACGAACAGCCTGAGCCTCAATATGAGACTGGTAAACATTATAAGCTAGTCTAATTTCATGCTTAGTGGACGACCCCAATCTATTGAATTCCAAGCGATGATGATGAGCCTTACTTTTCTTCCACAATCTAAAGAAGTGCTGTTTAAGTTTCAGTAACTGGATTATTTTAGTAGTGTACCAAGGAGGATAATTGCGCTTAGAAGACCTGATCTTTGGAACCGAGGAGTCCACGATAGGATATATCGTCGCATACAATGCCGACACAGCAGCATTTACATCGGTGTAAGATTCAAGAAAAGACCAATCAGTATTAGCCAAATCGTTATATAATTGTGTAAAGTTAGCACACCGAAAGTTGTAACATGGATTCGTACTGGATGGAAAATTAACATTCTCAATATTAAACACTAATGTAATATAAAGAGCAGGATGGTGTGGATCCTCCGCAACCAAAGGAGAGGAGTCACGAATAAGCTCAACTGTATTATCTAAATTAGAGAAAAACAGATCAAGGAATCTTCCATTAGAATCAGTTACGTGGTTAAGTTGTCTTAGTCCTAGGGAAGTCGAAAAATGCAGTAAGGTCAAACACTTACTATCGAAATAGCTCCGACAGGAATTGTAGAGAGGACAATTAAAATCGCCCATAATAATAAGTTTCTTGTTTGTTAGTTCAAGTGTTAAGTTATCAAAGAACAATTCAAATTCATCAGATGTAACGTTAGGGAAACATAAACATTTACCACATACACAACCAAATGATTAAAAATACATCTAACTATTTTAGTGTCGATTAGAGGTACCAGCGACACACCTGTATCAACGGAAATCGCATTAATACGTTCAGAACAAGCGAACAAAACACCCCCGCCAGCAGACAGACCAACTTCAGTAAACTTTCTGTCAGTTCTCATAACGGAGAAAGAATCAGAGAAAAGCTCAGCATTATCAATGTCCGATGAAAGCCAGGTTTCAGTAAAAAGAATCATGTTCGCCTGAATACTGTCGCTAACAGCCCTAATCGTGTGCAATTTCATGCGTAAACCTCGAACATTCTGATAAAGTAGGGTATGGGAAGAAATACTTCTGTTGGATAATGTTAGTTTCCCGAATTTTGAACCTTGGTGATAGTGGGAATACCTCGAATATGTTTGATTGTAAGATTAGACTCTCCAGCTGCTCTACGGTCTGTCAACGTTTGCTTGACAGATTTAAATAGTTCAAGTTGGAAGGGTGTCTTGTCTCTGGATAATATAACTTTGCTAAACTTAGGAATAGAGGTAACCTTTTTCTATTGCGCAAAACCTTAAGAACATCACTATCATCTGCCAGAGCAATCCTAATCGGCCTCATTCTGGATTGCCTCGATGGATCAAATCTTCCCAGCCTAGTTGGAGCAGCAGTAATCGACTCCACTTCCAAACAACTCAGAATTTCCCCCACATTCGCAGCGTCACACGCGACTTGATCCGCCTTCTTACCAATTGATTGTTCAGGAATATTGAAAATGATTATATTATTCTTCCTCTTCTCACGTTCAGCACCTTCCTGTACAACTCTTTCCGTGTCCAGCATATCCAGTTTCGATCCACCAGAAGAATTGAAAGTAGCAGAATCAAATTTTTCTTTTAAAAGTTGAATCTCCACTTGCAACGATGTCACCATAGACGAGAGATCATGAATCAAGGAAAGTTGCTTCTTGAAATCGCCACAAGATGTACAGTTGAATGTTAACCTACGATCCTTACACTTCAAAAGTTGTACCTCATTGCGTGATAGACCACTACAAAACGTGTGAACAGAGCCTTTGCAAAGATCGCATGACAATTCCTTATCCGGAACCAGATCCTTCGCACACACTGAGCACTTGGAGCTCATAATAGAAACCAAAAGGGAAACACAAGGAAAAAATTAGAGTAATACAAAGGAATTAAGGAGGAACAAGGACACTCGCTTCGCACCTAGGGGACCGATCCTGGTGACTAACAGCAATAGACAAACACGAGGGCCACGGTAAAAGGAGTGAAAGGATGAAAACAACAATCAATAATACAAATAATAATGGTCAAATAACAGGAACAGTGAGTGTATATAGCGTTCAAATACATAAAGTATCCAAGAAAAATATAAGAAACATACGACTTGTTTTGTTGACTAAAAAAAAGTGTTACAAGAAACTACGAAGCCGCTATAAGCCCACGGCTTTAATGTTAAATTAATCAAGTACTACTGACCTTAAAAAACGTAGCTTCTACGTACGTAGTGCGACAGAAAAAGGGCTTCACGATGATATAACACAAGTAATATTTGCAAAGGAAGCACTCACAAAAATCAGCAAAACTCAGAGCACCAAGAAAACGTGTCAGCATGCAGAGAGAGCATATGATACATGAGATTTGACTAAAATATGTACAAATGTATATATGTCTTAAGTATAAGCAAAATATGTCGAAAATATTCCTAAACACAATTCATAATCAAACGTTTTTCAATATATTCAATAGTTAAGTTATCTCTCCTATCAGTTAGTAGCGAATTTTACAACGTTTAAATAAAGAGATTCTTGGAACGGGAGTAATTCAGTTTCAAAGATAACAATAGTTTTATGAATAAAATCATAATTTGATTTAATAAAGCAAATTTCGTGGTGCAGTGAATTATTTTCTAAAATTGATTTGCACTTTGAAATTGTACCAATAGTCTGCTCTTCAAAACTTAAAACAAGTTCTTTAATAGAGATAAAATTTTCCGCAAAAAACTGGAAGCTTCCAATCATGTTCAACATCTTGCGATTATTGATTCCAGTGGCAAAAAAGTATTAGGTAATTTTTCTCTGAAACACTGAATCCTTGGAGGAGATTTTGAAATTATTTTCTTTACGTTACTAATTAAGCTATTGACTATAGGAAATTAATTTCTAATATTTTCCACCACTCTGTTTAAACCGTGTGCTAAATACGTCACGTGAATTAAATTGGAATAGAAAACTTTAAGTTATTGAAAAGCTTTGACCATGTACGACGCAGCATCACCCTGATTTTTTGGTGATAAAGATGAACCAGCTAGTGACTGACCTACAGACATCTGCACTAATTTTGATTGTCTCATTTTTTCTAACGTTTGTTTATGAAGATCAGGCGAGAGATTGTTGGGGTTAATGGGAGATAAAAGTAATGTGACCTACTTAAACTATTTTATTAGAACCAGCTAAACTTGCTTAACCTATATATATGCGGGCGCACTTCGCTTCGAAGAGTGATTCGTAATTATAATATTCATGATGCAAGATCATGGCGTTGAAAATAAAACAACGTGCGGAATCGATCTATATTCTAACAGAGATGTTGAGTGATTTGGGATTTTTCTCACATGGAATCTATGAAAGAAGCAAATTATAGTAGAAAATGTATACATCCATGTATGACACTAGGTGTCATACCCACCCTACTTTTAAATTGCCTTACGCTTTTGGCTAATTTGTTGTCTTTTAAAATATATTGTACTGCGAGAAAAAGTACCACACTTATTGAAATTGTGGCAGAAACCACAATATGAAGAGAACCTCTAATCGGAGAAACAAAGGACGTTGTCTGATTCAGCGAAAAGTCTGCAAACTCAGACACGGAACAAGACATAGGTGTAACTCCGTGATTTTAAGAAACTAGGAACATCGAAATCAAAAGTAAATATATATGTCTACGAAGCTCATAAACTTCATAGTACGACCAAGATCAAAGAATATCATTCTCAGACATGCAATAATCCTCCAGAAACATTAGAAAATCCCGATGACTGCTAAAATTGTTTATAGATCAGATGCCGTCTAACATTATAACTCTGCCAACCAAAAACAAAAAGAGATGGTACAGAATTATAACCGCTTTCACGCACACCATTTTACAAATGTGTAAATTTATGAACTTGAAAATTGCTCCGGCCTTTCTATGTGGCCGGGATGGTGAATATGGACATGAAATATAAATTGCCTATGGGCTATATATGCCTTCAGATTAGATATATTTAGAATTGCTACAGAGGAGCTTGCTTTTTACTACTGTATTTGCGCTCCGACGGTTGCCAACCTAGAAGATATAAACGTCAGTTAGGTAAGCTGAATCCAATTGCAGCACTATTCAATATGTTTGTAGCTTATTAGCTATTTATATACCTAGGCATAAGTTGAATTACAATAGACAAAATGTTAGGAGCATTTATGGGTTAACTACTTTTCCAGTTGGCCCAATTAGCCAACTACGTTACGCTACTACTAAGGTTTCATATTTTGATTTAAATGTGTATCGGCAAGCAAACAAGGGGTGATTTTCTACTAAATAACAAACCGGACAATATCTTTTGAAATTCGTTTGCAAATTATCGTCTTACAACTAGTCTGCTGCCCGAGTACTAACTGACGTGAGTTTGTACGCTACGTGAAAATAAGAAGGGTATTCCAAAGGCACTTCTGCAAATAGGAAATCGAATAGTGAAACTTTTTCTCTTTGCATTTCAACGAAACGAATCGTCAGTAGAAGGGTGTTGTTCCTATGGACTTGGCATCACTTACCCAGTATTGATGAAGCAACTGAAACTTAACTGAAATTCGAGACTATTACGCTTTATTATTTCACTAAAGGAATGTTAATGTGGTTGATGAGCTCTCCAACAACTGTAATGGATCTTGTAACAACCTCAGGTGCCATTGAAGTGTATTATTTTCTCTTCTGCCACGACTTCTACTAATGCATTTTATGGTATAAGATGCGACAAAGCAAGATTTTTGACTGGACGGGCATGTGCAAAAATGACTTCCTTGTGGATATCGCTATATATTCACTGCTGTTTATCATTTTTATTTTGGATTGCCACCGCTTAGCTTTGTGCCATTAGGTTTGACGTTGACTTGTTTATATGTGCAAATATTGTTTAAGTAAGGATTATGTTGCGTACGTAAATTATGTATAATTATATATTTAATAAAAATGACTTTGACCACACATATTTCTCAAGTGTGAACGGTTGTGCCCAGCAGAAGTCGCGGAAAACGTACTCTGTAATAATAATAATAATGATGATGATGATGATGATAATAATAATAATGAAAGAAAAAAATTCGAACAATTTGCCATAGAGTAGAAGAAGCTTGGAAGATGCCAAGTTTTTGCACGCAGCAGTAAAGATTCACAAAAATTTTAAATTTTCCTTCATCCGCTTGATTTGAATTTTATAAGCAATTTCGAATTAATTTTCATTCAAAATACGAATATATGAATTTTTATATTAAAAATATCTCTACCTTCGACCATACCCCACTGTACTATTATTGTAATAAGAACCACAAATACTTTTGATGCATAAACCAAATTTTCCTCTTAAACTTTAACTCTTTGCAATTATAATTCATGGCAGTACATATACCTGCAAAAATCTGTTTAACGCAGTCCGGTTACCAGTGTAATTTGGACAATGATTTTAGGATTTAGGCTGTTTAGAAATATCAAGTTTTAAATGATCAAACATCCTTCTGAGATACGATTGACTTTTGTTGACTGAATGAACGTTTGAAAATATTTCCCTTTAATTACATATCCAGGTGAAAGTGAGGTATCTAATCTATTCCGAAAACGATATTTATTTTATTTCATTCTGTGTAATTTCCTGTTTGGTGTCTTCATATACTCAGAAGGATCTTTGAATTGAGTTTCAACGATTTAATAGTTCTTCAGGCATTTAACATAACATTCTATAAGGTGTGCAAACTCATTTGGACGGTAAATCTGAAATCTTAGTAGTCGCAGACAAGAGGCTTTTAATAAAAACTATTTAGCGCAATTCAATTACTAGTTTGACCTTGTCGGAGATCTTCAAATATCCAGAAAGATCATCATGCGTGATTGCTTTTCTATTTATAAATGTCTTTCGAGGTACTGAACAAGATATAAGGGTTAACTACTACCAGTTAAATCTAACGTATGGTTTTTAATTTCAGGTTAGGTTAACAATCTAACTGTCGATCTTTCTAATGTTTTTTATGTTTTATTAGAAATCATTTCTAGGTTCTTTGTTTTAAAAAATGTGGAAGTCTTGTTGATCATGGGAGCTTCTAGATCTATATATCAGCGAGAAGGAAGTTGGGAAGCATTTGCTACTTCTAATATATACCACACATTGTATTTTGGGCTGTGCTAAATAAACGTATTAATCTAGTGAAATACTGTCCCTGCAAATTCAATCTACAATTGCCGATTTTCTTTTTGACCTTTCAAAATGTTTCGGATTTCTTTTGAATTTAATCCGATTGGTTTGCACAACAGCAACAAAACATGATTCTATATCATTCAGATAACAAAAAATTATAATCTTTCTCAGTCTGAATTTATTTCAAAATTATTTTTCTAATTGCCCCTGTTGTTTTTACCAATTACCCTTTTATTTAGACTGATTGAACGCTTTGAACGCTTAAATAATATTCGAAATTTCCTTCCATTTTGAAATATTCGAAATATATCGTAGCAGTCTGTATTCAATTTAATATCTCTATCTACAAATTTGCACAAACATCAACAACGAATGAACTAATATTGCAACAAAACTATTTTCCGAGCGAAAATTTTTAGTTCAGGGAATTAAAAAATTTCACGAGCTGTTTAATTAAAGCTCGTATTCCTATTTTTGTAAATACAAGTATTTAGGAAGTGACACTATTGTTTAATTAACTGCATACATACGCACACGTATATGCTTTTTAATCAGTAAAAATATTTATTGAAGCATTGAGTATGCACTGTATATAATAATAATACCTTCGAGTATCTGCCATTTCATCTGTTAATTACTTTCCTTCTACGTACCAAAAATTTATAGAAATTTAGGTATGGAAACCGTAAAACACTATAGACGTCATTCCATTTACATTCAATTGATTTGTCAATGCATCATTGGCTTCTTTGATAACTTCCTTGCTTCACAGTCACTGTTCAAACATACTGAGAATGTTCTATAATATGAATATATGCCATATGAGGAGAATGATGGAAGCTTACCAATGTTATTAGAAATGAAGAACAAGAAAATGAAAGTAAAAGTTATAATCTTCTGCATTTCTGAATACTTAGTTTTGAAGTAAAACCAAATATCCCACTCGTGTTGAATCCTTCACATTTCCAATATAGATCATTGAGGCATAATTTAATGGTGCACAAGACGCACATAAACAGGCTATTGTATACCCATCATACTTTCAAGGTAATACATCTCACAGAATACCGAACAAAGCATATAGACAGTCCAAGAGCATACACAATACAAAGAATTGTGCAGATATAAGTTTCTCTTGAAATTCATACTGATAATGTATGCATATGCATTTATTATATGTATTCAGGTCAAAATATATTTGTTATGTAATATGTATATTTACCTAGAATTTATAGATCTTATGCTCATATATTTCAAAATTGGAGCAAATTTTCACACTAATTACCAATTTCAATTTAAGGCTAAAAATATTACAACTTCATGCATATCATAAATCACACTAAACGTATACGATATTTTAATTATCTAAATATGTACATGGCAAATTGATTGTTAGTTTTCGGTTTGACACAAAATCCATCTAACAAATTTTTCATGTCCACATCTATTTACATCTTAACATAAATTACATTTTTTTACATTTAATGGTTTCGTCAATATTAAATATTGTTTTTTTAAGGAAAAGTATGTCAACTATCTCTGTTAATCACCACTTATAATCGGCTTATGTAAAGAATGAAGGCGGAGAGTATCAAATAGAATGAAAGAATGTATTAATTAATGGCGTTTCCAGTGTCACTATAGACGTAAGGTAAACATTTTGGGCGCAAATTGAAATTTGGTATGACTATAAGGAATACAAATATATAAGTATGTACATCGCAAATACGTTAGCAACAGTTATATGATATTGCCTCAGTACTAATATTAGTAATGCCCTAACACTAACTATCATAGCTGCTGGCAAGGCCCAAAAAGGCGATGTTTAATTAATAACACATAATATTAATATCATGCTACTATTGCTACAATTGTAATAAATAGTAACAGTAAATAATAGACATCGCCCAACAGTGATAAAAGTAGTAAAGGAGAAAGAAGCGGAATAATCCAAACATTTTCAACTTCCGCAAATACTATAAAATCTAAATTTTTTAATATAATTTTTCGGTAGATCTGTAGATTGTGTAAATGATGATATCATCTGCGTAAATTGTGAGACCGGTGTCGGATTCTGCGCAGTCCCATGAGCAATCCCTGTAAGACTACTGGCCGAAATCCATGGGTGCCAGACTTCACGAATTTTTATTTGGTATAGAAGGATTTAACCACTGAGGAATTAATTCTGGAAACATTCATTTTGTAGATCGGCCCATCGTGCTAGAATCTGTCAAAGCCACTTAAAATGAATTCGAGCCAGTTCCATAAAATTTTATCCACCTTGTACAAGGGGTTGCCAATATTTTATTACGCGTTTTGACGAAATAAAACCAGCAAGTGAGTTTTTCTTTGTGTATTAAATAATTCTGAAGTGAGCACTTGCTCTATCGACTAAACAAAGGTTTTTAAGGTGAGTGACTATTACAACACTATTTGAATACTTCTAACATGAATTATTAAATAATACTCTTAGCTATTTACCGCACTGCGCTAAGGATTGTAACTAAGACACTGAGGTTGCAAAGTACACTTCGAAAATGGGGGATTGTGATTTAATATATACCGCCCGCTTTGAAAGTCTCTGTTCTCAATCCTCATTGTTTATTGGAAGAACACACAGTTTTGCTGCCGGTTTTTTAAGACACTAAGCAAGGTTCTTACCTTGCAAGTGTGTACAACCTTCAACGGGATATGTCTTCACCACAGGACCAATGAACCAAGATGCCGGCGGAAGATTGTCTTGTCGGATCAGTACTAACTGGTCTTGCTCAATTGAATTGCCCTTATTACGTTGCCATTTATGTTTTGCTTGGAACTGGCTGAGGTACTCCTCCCGCTATCCCTTTCAAAAATGATCCTTATTTATTGCCATCTCGATAGAGTGTTAACCTTTAGTGTGTGCGACACACTTGGGGATTGCGGTTATAATGCCTCCAGAAAAAGAATGGTGTAAAGAAGACCATATCATTGGAATCGGTTGAGAGTGAAACCACAGGACAAGAATTAAGAATCCTCTCTATCTAATCTAAAAAGGTGTACATTTTTTCCTAAGAAAGATATCTCTTGTCGATGACTCTAACTAAATATATTTTAACTGACTTTATTATTACCTCCCACTATCCATCGAAGTGCAATGAACGAGGCGGAAAAGAGCCATGTTATACCTTCTTGGGCTAGTTGCTTTTTGAATTTAACCTGGCTTATGTGAACGCGAAATTGGTTAAGCAATATTGACATTTTATTTCGAGACGCCTTCTAAACATACATACGCAAGGCGGTGCAGAGCCTCCAGAAAAAGTCAGTGGTGAAATCTCCCACTAATTCTAATTGGAGTATCTTTGTCGCAAAGCATACAAATAACACGTCGTAGGATTTTGCGAAGATAGCCTTGCGTCTTTTGCCTTCACATAGGTATATCAAGTGGTCCGTCGTTTGGAAACGGTCAATGCAGCTGCTGGAGGTGTTGGTTCTGACTTAATAATTCCGTTAAGGTATATTTGTAGGGAACCTAGACTTCACGTTTTTCTAAGTAAGGTAAGGTTAATGGTGGCGTTTGATAGCTCGGTGGCGTTTGATAGCTCGGTGGTGTTTAAGAAACCTATCTTAAGGCCCGAATGTTCTTACTTAAGGCGAGATGGGATACTGTTTTTGAACCGCAGACAATAAGCAACAATGCGTATTAATTTGTCCAATGTGAATATTTTATGAATACTTTAAGATTTGCAGGTTGAACAGCAACCAGGCTGACGAGTTTAATTCCGAAGATTTTGCGTAGATTATTGTTGAACTGTGGGTCAGGGCATTGACCATGATTATGACTCAATAGGTGGGTCTGTTCCGCCATAGTTTGTTATTTCATAATACTTGCATATGCTCCATTTCTTTGCTGTAGTCAACCCAAACAGATTGTAATTGAATAGGAAGTAACTCATCCCGATTTAGTTTTAATTTGCTGTAAACCATTCTATTTAAGCGGTAATGATATGACAAGACGGCCATCGCCATTTTGCTTTAAGGTGATTGCAAAATGTTTGTCGCAAACCGTTTTGTCCCGTGAATGCGTCGATTCATTCACAATAGATTCTAATTCCCAAAATTTTACTAGATTCTTATTTCGTTCTAGTTCTATCTAACGCCGATAAGTTACAGCTCAACTAAAGTTACTCAACACTAAACAATAAATTTGATGAGCATACCCTGCGCATTTCGAATTTATCTAACTACTAATCACTAATACACGTAATCGTAATATTGAATTGATTCACTCCTGATAGTAAAATACGCATGGCTTTTGTTTGAAGTAAAGTAAGCTATTTTAGTCCTAACTAAGTTTGACTGCTACCCTGAAGACAGGAGGGCCTAGCAGGTGTATATTAAATTCGTCTATCAGAGTAGTGGAGAGCAGTGTAAAACAATTGGTGCTACTGGAGAGGTGATTTGACCCCAAGTGTTCAGTTTCAGGTGATTGCTCGCTAGACTCGTTTGAAGTAGTCTTGTTTTGAGGCTTGCGTGTTAGTAAATACAATAACGCGTCGTGTTTTTTATTACAGGTTTTGCAAGCAGTAGTAGTCCATTTAAATACTGTACGACTTCTTTTAGACTATTCAGACAGAGACCCTTTCATTTAGCTACCTCTATTTCCTCGTTGACGAACAGGACAGGAAACTTTTTGGATTAGAATATCAGATGAGAATTGTCACAAACTGGACATGTATTGTAAAAATACATTAATTGCGCCCTCGTTATAAGTATTGCGGTTTGAAGATTTATACAAGCCTTCTAGCGCCTGACATTTTCGCGTTAAGAAACTTAGCATTTCTTTAAGTGTTAGTAATTTATTACTAGTAATGGAAGCATCCCACTGTTTAATTGTTCTAGTGTTAGTTACAATGAATATAAGTAACTCATCCCAGTAGTTCGTTGGACGCTTTATATTTGTAAGAGGACAAATATGTTTTTATATCCCGTCTAGAATTAAACGTAATGTACTATAATTTTCTCTACTACTTGCTTGAGGCATTTTTGTAGAACTATATTTTTATTATTGTACCTCTGCTTTAGCATTTCCCAAGCATTGACAGAGTAAATTTTGTTGTGAAAGCAAAACGTTAGCGGCATCCCCTTTTAAAGATGATTTTAGGTTGTGAAAACTCTTTAATGTTTGATATTTTATCATCCAAATGTATCATACCATTAAATGATTTGGGAAAGGACGACCACTCTTCGTAGTCCCCCAAATACGTTGGTAAATTTATTGCAGGACGCCAAACTGAATTATCCAGTGATTTCGATTGACCGTCGTTTAATTTTGCGTCGGTACTTGGAGCCGCGGACTTGTGTTTAACCAGTAATTGATACACACGATCGCTTAAATTTAAATATAGTTCCCCAAATCAATCTCGTTCGTCAGAGTCATATTCGATTTGATCCCAATTCTGCATGTGCAATTCAATAGAATTAAATTCATTGGATGTACTTGAAAACCTTGTTTGACGTTCCTCGGGCTGATAAAGATGAACATTATGATCGATAGTGTCAAGAAAATTGCGTTTGACTTTGAAGGCTTTTGGGATATGACGCCAAAGGTGTTGATGCGGCATGCTTCAGTTTTCTCTTTAGAGGTTTCTCGTTGATGTATTTTCCTCTTCAGAAAATCCGGCCCGAGCGACCATGTAGTGAATTCCACCCAGCTCGATGCAATTTTATCCTTCTGGTACGAAGGATTGCCAATACTTTATTTTGCGTTTTAACGAAATAAAACCCGAATTTTGAAGTGGGCACTTTATCTCTCTAAACAAAGTTTCTAATGTAGGTGACTATTACAACGCTATTTGAATACTTTTAACATGAATGGTCAAAGAATACTCTTAGTTATTGAAATTCGGTGGACAATGCAGTTCAGGATCAGTACTGTTCACTCACTAACAATAAGTCGTCCCTGATTTCGCTTAGTCGAGTAAGGATGACCACCTTGACTATTCTCGACAGGTTCGACTTGAAGTTGCGAGGAAAGAGGTGTTGTTTTCCTGGGCTTGGAGATGTTGACGACCTCAGTATGCTTCCAGCAAGAAGAAAAACGCTGGCATCGCGAATATATTTCACCCCTTCCGGAGGTAATCTCTTCAGAAGGCGCCTAGATACACTAGGAGAGACACATTTATACAGGACAAGGATATTGCTTGGATGATTTCAAAGTTGCTTATTAAAAATAGATTACTAGAAATGATCGGTAGACTTCTTCAAAGACAGTGTTCCTGCTAATACTTGAGACGTAGCTGTTTGCATGTAATTTTCAGTAATGTCATATTTATTAGTTTTTGATTTTTTAATTCTGACCTAATTTGCTGTAAATAAGAAAATCAAGTATGGATATTGGAGGCATTATTGTACACTAGCGGTGCAGTATAACGTGCATCAAAGTATCTCAATTCAATTACATATGCATCAATGTGCCCCCA
This sequence comes from Chrysina gloriosa, assembly GCA_038088585.1. NCBI lineage: Eukaryota > Metazoa > Arthropoda > Insecta > Coleoptera > Scarabaeidae > Chrysina > Chrysina gloriosa. Next base: position 31,479,565 of record CM076088.1, on the reverse strand, counting down.
AAGAACAAATTATTAATAATATATAAAATACAAAAACTGTTTCTATGTCCGTTATAGACTTCGAAACTATCCAAGCGATGTGCCCCAAACCGGTTTTATTAGAAAGGCAAGAACGCGAGGATGATTTTAGACCACTAAAAATGCATTCGGTCCATTCATGAAGTGGATTTTCGACTTTTCCCATATAATAATTTTTCCGAATATAGACTGTCAACACAAAAACATTGATCTGTCACTGTCATCAGAACATTTTATCATTTGTGGTTATCGCCTTGACCATGTCAAATAATCGAATTAGAAAATATAAAAAATCTCATATATAGTAAAAACGCGTAATTTTGGCTCCGAAGAATGATGACGTCAACAAAATAAATCATCAAATTTAATTCAAGCTACCCGGTGAAGTTGTCACGTACAAATCAATTGACACAGTTATAGATGAACAAGCTGTCAACTTTCTAATAGAGTTTCTTAACTCTTTAGAACCATCTGGAATGCCACCACATATCTTAACTTTAAAAGTTGGTTCACCGTTGATGCTCTTTCGCAACTTATTGTTACACCCACAGAAATTGTGCAACGGAACGGAACGGAACGGAACAAGATGGTAAGTGTTGCTGGTTTGAACTTCCTGTTTTTCGCACGGCCAATTATATGTTGCTTGCTCCAGAGTTGGAACGTCGGAAATCTTTATATTTACACACCTACCGCAAAAACTCAAAATACGACGGGTATCTGCTAGTTAATAATAATTCTTGAAAAGAAACAGTTATTTTTCGGAAATGAAACGTAATGACCGCTACTAGATTGACTGACTTACCTTGAATTGTAATTACTATTGTGAAAAATAACAACATTCGCTTCACAATAATTTTGTGAATTGTCAAAAAGTGTTTCTTGCCATCAGCAAAACATGTTGATACCTATTAAGACACGGTAGATGACTGCAAAATGCGATATTTGCAATGGAGGGATCGCGTACCCTCATTTATTGGTGACGTTTTAGTTTCATGCTGGTTGTCTAGATATTGAGATACTAACGGTGTACCTATGTTGTACCATACGTGTTTTATGCGTCAAAGTATTCGCTCCACTTACAATATTCCTACTACTTGCGCAATGTGTTTTACATGCAATATATTTTCTCTACCCTCACAAAGATGGATGACGTGGAATCCTATTCAGATTACACACACAAAGTCCATCGAAATTCAGCACCAGAAAACAGCTCCCGTACTTACTGTATGAACACTGCTGTTTTGCGCGATATTTTAATGAATGTCTGATAATTTGGCACAAATCGTATGGTTTGCAGCTGGATGTAATAAAGGAGCCCTAGTCGTTCAAATTATTATCCAAAAATGAAATTCATACACATTTGTACTTGACCCAATCCATAGAGCCGATATGTTCTAAGGTAAATAAAATGAGAATGCACAGTAGCTGCCTGTTCTATTGATTTTTGGTAAATTAGGATTTATAAAATTTGTTAAAGTATATTCTTCTCCATCGCGACAACAACATACCCCATCCGCTTTCCGTGGCATTACCCATCTTTTTCTAATAAACGTACATAGGCGATCAATAGAACAAATCACAAAAGATTATTATACGTTTTTATGGCAGAAACTATTGGTCAGTTCACTTACTGCGCATAAGAGACATCTTGAAAGTATCTGCTTACCAAAGCATTTCTAGCATTTCTTTTGCTAAATTTTAGGTGAAACTTTACCAACATCTATCTAAGATGCGGGTAGTATGCGTTATTAAGCCACAAGCAGTGCCGAAAAACCTAAAGTTTGAACTTTGGTCCTCTTTCCGCAAATATAACAACAGCGGAATTGCAATTGAATTGAATCACAGTCTGGTCTATTTAATGTGTCGTGAGATCCTTCACCTTTATGGAATTGATAAATAGATGTTCACTCTTAATTATAGATCTTTTGCGTGCCTCTGAAACATGCACCACGCCAAAGTAATTTAGAAAATCGGACTTTAGTTTCAGATATTGCGTTGAAGTTGAAGGCCATTCAAGATGATTGAAAGGCTTGGAGCGCGGTATCAGTCACAGTAGATAATATCTGCCAATTGCGGTGATAGTTCCGATTTTTTGTAATTATATAAGTGCTGGAAGAGACATTCTTTTTATTTAAAGCAAATGGTATTCTAACCGGATTTGCAAACTTGCCAGAAAGTGGCTGGCGTATAATTACCTAAGATCGTAACACTAAATTAGAAAGCACAAAACTTATGGATTTTGTATTGCCTTTAGGTCTCCAAGAAATAAATTCAAAAATTGGTGATATCCAATTGCATTTAAGTTTGCTTCAGATAATATCCCGAGAACAGTAGGAAACTAATAAAATAGATACTTAGTTGGTAAGGAAAATAAAACCCAGAACAAATTAGAGAGAGGAAAATCTTAAGAAGAATATTTGGGAGAAGAAGAACTTGGAAGGGTTGGGAAAGACGATGAAATAAGGCAAACAATTACCAAGGATATAACCGACCACGCATTACGACATTTACCGTGGATAGGGCACCTAAAAAGGAAGGGAAACAATAGAGTGTTTCTTTAACCTACCTATATCTATAGGGCGGAAGATACCAAAAGGAGAACAGAAGAGAAGTTGACCGAGCGTTATAGCCAGTACGATATTTGTTGAGCCAGAATTCCTAACAATTTTAAAGCACGGAACTGCTTGCAAATATCTAATCGCGGCAGATTCTTGCGTCGAGTGCGGTTTATTCCAAGAAATAACGTAGCGACCTTCTAAGAATCCTGGCTCAAGAAATATCGTACCGGTTCTAAATGGAAAGAGACTGTTCTAGAGGAGTCCAAACAAATTAAAAACTGAAGGCGGATGGCAAACAAGAAAGGCATGGAGAATAATTACTCAACGATAGGCATCAAGGGCTCTTGAAGCTATGATGTATATTGTACTGAGAATTTAGTTAAATTTCTTAAAGAAAATTGCACCGGCCTAGCTCTTAATTAAAGATATAAGAAGCATAAATTATATTTATAAATTTTCAGAAATGTTTAACATATAATCAAAATATTCACCTAGTGTTGTGTGTATGTGAGTGTAAATTTCTTTTCTGAAGATGGTTCCTGTATCTCCTCTCCTAACTTCTATTCCCGATGCACCTTTAATTTATTTGGATTCTTTCCCTTCTTAGATTCTATCTTCTGTGGTATGGTGAGGTTCTTTTATTCATTGGTACTTCTTCTTAAAACACCTTTATTCCAAATATATTTAAGGAGTTATTTTTTTGACTTATCTATCTTGTCAATTTTCTTCGTCCTTAACCAAACAAACTTTATTTCTTTTGGAAACCAGGACTACACTGCTTTATTTATAAGTTGTCGACGAAAGCAAAACTTTAATTCACCTTGACTCAGTTCATCGAGGTATATCGCTGTTATAGAGACCTGTATTGAACGTTGATATATCATTGGTTATTTCCAGCAAATTTATATTATATGAATTCTTGTAATGTAAAATGTATGTATGTATGTATCTGTAGGTTAACAATGTTTTTTATATATCCATTAATATGTGTAGGCTTTTTAAAATATTTAACAATTTTATTTCTCCCATTAAACATTTCTGGCTGGAGTTAAAATAAGAAACCAACTCCCGTAGGGTAATAAATAAATCATTGAAAAGGTGATGGGTGTGGTGTCGAAAAGGTATAAATAGAATCCCAAAACTACACCAAATGTCAAATGAAGACCATAACCCCAACATTGACTGTGAATTTGGATATCTTGAATTATACTTAATAAATGATGAATTTGCTAATAGTAATTAATCATTCGAGTATTTCTATACTACAATATACCGTGCGCCTTAACTTACCCTTAGGAATTTAATGTATTTATAGATGTTTCAAAATATAGTAAATCAATTAGTGAAAAGTGTTACTAATGAAAGCTAGCTACAATTGATATGGTACAAATTCTTTTTATCCGGTTGATGTTGCCGGGATGGTACTATTCGTGTTAAAAATCTATGTTCTTGACACACTATGAACGTGGAAATATTTCATTATCAGAGCGCCGACACTTGCTAATGATGAAATGGTTCGGTTACGGCTGTTGAAATCGAAACAATGAAGCGGTCTCTTATCAAAGAACATGCTCTTGCGATATTTGAAATATTCTGATTCTGATTTCAGCTGGGATAATCATTTACACATAAACGATTTGACCCTAGGATAGCTCAGTTCACATATTGTCTTAGTTCATTATTTTTACTTTTTAATGTTTCAATAAGTTCCTCACTGTGTAGTTTTATCCTATCTATGTGTATATTAAGTAATTATACTAATACGGAATTAGTAGATTGTTTACGGCGAATCCTGGCAAACTCTACGTGCACTCGAAGACGATATGCAAATTTATTTCCTAATAGAAATTTACCGGCGGCAATAATATTTGTTGATGTTGTTCAACTCTGGGACTTCTCTACATTTCTGCCTAGACGTTCGCCGTCATTTAAATCACGTATACGAAAATCGCTGGACAAGCCGCGAAAGACCGATCTTTTTGCCCCCGCGATCAGCCGAGTTAAACCCCTTAGATTTTTTCTTGTGTGGCTACCTAGAACAATTACTTTATAATACCGAAGTAAACGAGCTAGAGGAATTAAGCAACCGCATAAATGCGTACTAAATGCGCTGCACTAGTACGTAAGCCATTAGTCATTATTACGGCGAGTACTTATTATTAGAGAATTATTATTACAGAACTAAAGGAGTTACTTAGCGGTTCGAGACATATTTACTTCATTACATTCACAAAAATTCCAATATGAAAGAAATAAACAAATTCATAACAAGTAAACTCAATCAATGATCATACCATGCTTTGATGAAGGATATTCCCCAGTTGCGATATATTTCCAAAATTAATACAATACAATCGATGGGGGTATTCGCAATGTATCGTGGGGATTTATATGTATATTGATAACAATGTACATATTAGCCGCAGGAATTCAATAGAAGCGAATGTTCGTTCGAACAAGTTTTCGGCAATTTTAGGGGTTTCCAAGAATCTACATGTATCTGTGCTGTATCGAATTCGCACCATTGATACGCTTCTATTAAGGTGATTATCTGTTATGCCCATAACGCGGCAATAACATTCCATTTAGTAATTGGGCGTACCCCCTTTTGACGGATTTATTACCTAGGTCCTTAGGGTCACATGTGTTGAATGTTAGATTGTGTATATTATAAATTTAGTTGTTAGTAATTTTCAGATCAATATGTAACTACATATGGACGTTTTGGCTTGCCTTTTGTTTCATTACCATTAAAATGTATAAGACGGCTCTAAACTTCGCATAATACTGAAGTGTGTAAAATTTTTGTTAGGTACATATTTACTTGAAGACATAAGGTCTTAAATAGCAGTTTCCATTGATCTGCGTGGCATTCAAACACTATTATTTTTCAGGTTGGTGATTGTATTTAAGCATAAATCGCTAATTATAACATTCTTTTCGCGGTTACCCACCGCCCACATTAGCAGATTACTTACTATTTGTAGATTTAAAAGATCCATTTACTTAATTAACCAGTGAAATTGTGAAATTTGTTAAGCAATTGATAAAACAAGTAAATAAAAACAACCATCTGTATTCCTCTAGAGAGAGCAGCACATTCCCAACAGAAATTCCGGATGCTAAGTTCCGTTTAATTTAATAAAGATTGGCTGCAGCAGGCGCCTGTTGGCCGCTCTACGGGAAAGCAACAAAACTCGATGATTGCAGAATTATCAAGAATATGCCATGAACTGGTATACTTTTTACAAATAATAATAAGCGTAGGTGGTAATCAAAACGATTATGAAAATAAATACAATACATGGAACTTTTCAACAATACCATTAAAATATAATTTCGAAAGGTAATTGGAAAAGCTAAGTGCGTCAAACGTAGACAAATCAAACGATACAAAGTATGATGCTGGAATATGAAGGGAGAGACTGAAAAGTGTTATCACTAGCTTTACGATGGGGTTCGCCAATTATTAAAAATTAATAATTAACATCTGCTTCCCTTTGCGTTCAGTATATACACCTAAATAAAGAAATTATGTATTTCTTTCATTAAAACCCAACAGAGACTAAGATAAAATAGAACCTGTCTTTATATCAACATGCAATATAAAATATGCTAATAACATTGTCCTTGATCCCTAATTACATTATATTGAGTTTGGCACTCTTGAAACTAATATTATAGTCTTCACTGCTCCAGTGGTCACAGCCTGCCACTGCAAATTACCTGCAAAACCGCATTAAAGTGTAGTTCTTTCGAATAAAAAAGTATGCAACACTGTTTGGCGTTTCGTAATTGTTAGTAAGACTAATTCAATTGAGCGCATTACTTTAGTACCTGTACGTAACACAAGTAGGTATAGAAAAAGGAGTCCACATAGACTACATGGAACTTCCATATACCGTATCCACAACGCAATGTATTTGAAGGTAGTAAATTAAGGTGTCATTATACTGCGGTTAGATTTGAATTACGGTCTGCTATCTGTGTCGCCGGTTTTGTTTACAGGCTTATTGGCGGCTTGTACTGGAGCAACTGGAAATAATTTAAAAATCTACATGAGATTTCACCAATTGCTGTTCTCTTTTTAAATCAGCAAACCTCATTTCTCAATATAGTTGCCATTCTCGTCTAAATTTGTTAAACTTATTAACATGAATATGTGAATTTCAATATCCTCTAGGGGCACAAATAAGTTAATATCGAGATATAATTTTACCATTTTGTTGTTATGCTTACACAATATACAAAGCCTAGACCCTACAGTCGTAAGTTCATTTATTCAAATCTAAGTCTATATTTAGAATGCCTATAAATATAACTGTTATGAATGATGAAATCCATATGATCAACGTAACATAGAGAAATATTTTTGGTAGAACACTAAAAGGTACTTATCGAAAATGAAAGCCGATGAGACTATACAACGCTTAATATCCAATTTAGGAATAAATTAATTCGTTGTTGGCTTCGGGCGCAACATAAAATCATTTACTACGTTCAAAGAATGATAAATAGTTCGGTTACACTTAAGTTACCGATTTAGCAAGTATTTTAATTTATGGATATTGCCAGCGATAAAATATTCTGCACTCTATGTGCCTGTAATTATTTCTATTCTTATATAGTCCTGGTGTTAATCTAAAGCGGATGAGGTTTTATCTACCTATAGAATTGTATTGATTAGAATTGCAAATCAATTGCAGTCCATGGCTACATTGGTAAAAGCCATTTTTACCAATGTTGGAATGATATGAATGTAAGGTCGTTGCCATATCTGCAGCGATTAATTGTATTAGGCGTTTAATTCTATGCCTTTTCATACTTGCACTTAATTGAAGAAAATGTGATGCATTATGTATCACCAAGAGGTGATCATAAAACTGAACATATTTAACAATTCATCCTTAAAACTAATAAATTTCATAGTTGACAAAACTAATTGATTATTCCAACTAGAAACATATTTTCATTACTACTTATGCAGCGCTTTTCACAACTTGTAAATCAAATTCAAACAGAAGAAACCTCAAACAAATCTAAACAAAATTTGTACGAGAAAATATTTTTCTAATATCACAGGAAAGCCGTAATTATTTTTCTTTTAATATTAAAGTTTCGCATGAGATATTTTTGGTACCCCTGAATTTTGATACATTTAAGTAAGATGTTTGTTCTCGAGACGTAGAAACATAAACGCCAGCAGCGGTTTGTAAACTCATGTGGGATATTACGATAAAACCAATCAAGTCGTATGTCATGTCCATAACTCCCGAGTATGTATATGTATATAATCTTATAAATAATTTTGACGATATATTGTGAAAAATACTGGCTTCTTTCACAACTTATGCATTGAACTGAAAACAGAAGAAATGCCATAACAAATAAAACAAAATATGTAAGAGAAAATATTTTTGTACTACAAGTATGACAGGAAAGCCGAAAATAAGTTTTGAAGTTTGGGAAGGAAATTACTTTTATATGCAGATAGAGTAAAATAAAAGCGTATGTTTACTGTTTAGACAAAAATGTACACTTCATTAATTAGGTCAGTATGTTAAGGAAGATCAAATAGATGTTTTGATACAACGTCTATATTTATGTACTTGCATAACAAGCGCGTCGAATGCCTACACTGTATCTAGATATGAGCAGCGTTGTATTCATATATAGCATGATTTTCATGTATGTTAAATGTATTCACATATCCCTCAATGTCATTAGAAAGACCAACTTTATTTGATTCTCCCTTCCTAGATATGATGATTAAAATAGTAGCGAAGCCTGCAATATACAAACCTAAAATTAGCCACACCAATAGTTCATGGAAAGAGAAGTAAGAAATGCTACCCAGACTATTATTTTGTAAATGCCGCCCGGTAGAATTAGCAACTTAAGTGAAATCTAAATAGAGTCAAAGGAGTAAGTAGTTGCACAGCAAGCTAAAGGAGAAAGATATGTCTACACATAAATGCAAAGTAGGATGAGGAATCCTAGGATGAGAATTAGTACAAGACTAAGTATGTCCAAAATTTTCCACATTGGGAACATTCTTCGTAAGTAGTGGTAAGTTGATAAGTAAAATACTAGACAAGGAAGATGTTTGAATAAGAGAAGAATGTGAAAGTAAAAGAAGTTTTGCAAGTCGTTCAGTGCAGTCCAACTTATAATAGATGGGGTATTTTTCCTCCTCAAGCTTTCCGGAAGTATTTCGCCCTAAGTTTTGAGAAAAGGAGATTATGCCCTTGAGTATTGATGAAAAATAAAATAAATGCTGCCAGGCATTTCAATATCTGGCATTGATCGTATACATGAGGATAGCTTCTGTAACAGAAATATTAATATGAGGAAAACACGGGGTACAGAGATAACAAAACGCCACCGAAAAATATGAAGCAAAGCGGCAACCAAAGAAAATACAGTAGAACCGGGGTTATCCTCTACAATGACTGGTGGATACACGAAAAATGCGGACAATCGAAAATGAAGTTAGAGTATTTCGTTGTTATCTTAAATATGTAATAAAACATGAATTAAAATATTGGCACGTATTTTTGTTTGGCATAAATACCACAATGAAAAAGTCTATTATATACGTCTGACGTCTTTGTAAATTTTAAGACATGTAACTATTTATATAAGTTAAGGAAGCTTCAGCAAAAATATTTTCTTCGGGTTTACTAGCTTGAATATTTAGTCTCCAACCTCATCAGCATTTTTCCAACTTAAAAACAAACTAAAATTTGAGAACCATTTGAGTCAGACTGTAGGCATCCTTGTACGTCTTTAGTACGCACACTTTCAAATTTCCCTACATATTATAGGAGTTGTGCAAGCCTAACTATAGCTTCATTTTGATGATTGCGTGAAGCATCCTTAAATTGGCCATGGCTTCGGTACAGTTATTTTGATTTCCAGAATTGTTTCAGACTACAGACTCCAGAATTAAACTCAGTCCTCCATTGGCTACAATAACGATGTCACATTCAAAGGTAAATATTTTACCGTTATTTGTTTTACTTGTCAGATGTTTCACTTTCCACCACAAAAGTCTTAGATGCCAATGATTTTCAGAAGTTTCGTTTGTGCTAATTAGAAGGAGAGGATATTTAAACGATTTGTTTTCAATAAAAATTTATGAAGTATTATCCGAAAGAGAAGTGTAAGAATACATAAAGAGATGTTGAATTAAGCTACATCACAAGGTGTTTAAAACTAACTCAGAAAGGTAGAATATGGAACAAAAAGCTTTGGAAGCACATGCACATCAGATGCTCCATCACTAAAACTCTATGCAACCCGCCAGTTCAGCGGTATGTTATCATGTTACATTGCTTAAGGAGACTACGCTCGTGTGCCGTACCAGTTCCACTCGTTCCATTTCATGACGTACGGACAATTCTCGCGTGAAAAACTTTAAACAAACAAAATCCGAGTAAAATTTATGTTCACGGTATGCTCGACTAAAAACCGAACGCCTATTTGAACGCTCATGTTTATGAAACATGTAAATAGCCATAATTTCTCCATGGAAAAGATATTTCTAAAAACAAGTTGTGAGACTGCAAACGCATTTTAAAGTGTATAATCATGTACCCCATAGTAATACGATATTACAGAAATGACGCACCTTAAGTTGTCACAGTACCTTCATATAAATTGATTTTATCATAACAATATCTTGTTGTGATATGTATGGAGATACAAGGTCCAATAACTGCAAATACGTTCCTTCGGACCTTCTAAAATAATTGAACATTTAAACGGAAATATTCTTAATTCCCAAGTTGACATACGATAAACCTACTGCTTTCGCAACCACCTTATGGTCCACTGGAAACAAGCACGTTTCCTTTTTTGATGCAATGGTATAACACTAACAGTACTAATTCTGTGTTTCACCTTCATTCTCATCGTACGTACAACTGAACTAAATTTCAAACTTTGACCGTACCGCGGTATAAGTAGAGAAAGTATATCCATGTTCATGTTGAGTAAAGTTTAAATTACGTCCGTGGTCAAGTAAACAAGTGCATGATACATTGTGTAAACTGGACTGACGCCTGCACTCATCCGAATTTTCGCACTTTGCACGCTGATGGGAACATGCGGTGGAGTGTCGGGGTCAGTCCGGTTTACACTACTTAATAACTTATCACGCACTCGTTTGTCGAACCTTAGTTGTAAGGCTCCAAGATGACCATAAAATGGGAACCAAAAAGGAACTAAAGGTGAAAGTGGTGTACATTATCATGACATCTCTATATAGAGAGGCACTCTGTCACCCTAAGTGTGCCAAATTTTCAAATAAGCGAAAGACAATAACTGAAACTTACTCTAATCACACTTTTCTACTAACGCTGAATGGAACCACTGCAACATTGCATGGTGTAACATAATACCAAATAGATGAATTTAATGCTTTAATGATGATTGAACATCTAATTTCTAAGTGGATGCAAGAACAATACTCGCCATTTCACACTATGTGATGTAGTTTATCTTATTTTATTTGCAGAGATTCGTAGATTTTCGTTTGCAAGCTATCTGCAAAAATACAAGTAGTAGGGCCGAGTAGAGGACGTATAAAATATTGCGAACAAATATGATTCAACTTCTGACAAGCTCCGATTAAATAATATATTTAATTTTTTGGTTAATAAATATATATTACATATATAACTTGTTAATAAACTTAATAACTTGTTCGAATTTCTTATCTCGCTCAGTAATCATCTTTTGCTTTCGCCTTTCTGTTGACCGCAAGTAAATTGCCAATATTTTCCTCTGCAAACGTTCTAGCATTTTTACTTACTCTAGTTACTAGGTCAAATGCAATTTCTGTGTCATTTGCAAAATCACATTATATAATGAAAGTATAAAAACAGTTAAGGCAATAAAAGTTATCCAGTTCAATTGTGAAAGCAATCGTTAGAAAAGGACAACTTTAGTTCTTTTAGCATGGGTAATATACATCGACAACCAAACTTTTCATTTATATTATCATATATTTAGGACAACTATGACATATTTGGGAAGTGAAAGTATGCTGTAGGTACTTCTAAAGCAGTGCATTTTATTGCTTAATTTATACATAATTTAGTCTAAAATCACCATTTTGGGGAGAAAGAAACTGATCACTTCTTAATATTCATATGCTTCACAATATAAATAACACAGAATCACAAATTGAATTACAATAGAAGCTCGACAAAGTAAACCGATTATGACTAAGGCTGTTCACTTTGGCCAATTTCGATGCGTTAGGGAATGTGTATTAAGTACCATTAAAGAGACAAAATCATCGCTAACATTAAGAAAAATTTATAAACAGATAGTAATCACCGACACTAAAAAAATTAACAGATTTTGTTTGCTCCTTTTACTTTTTCTGCAGCCAGGCCACTAAATGTGTTCCCTGCATTCAGTGTTGTAGGTCTTCATCTATTTCTGCCAAAAGAAACCGAAATTTGTTTTTGTAAACGCTAGACTTGGCAGCTAGTATGAGTTTTAACTCACTCATATCCGTACTTTATTGAATAGTAAAACCTCTGTGACAGCTGTATGAACCACCCTCTAAAACCTATAGCATAGTCATTTGCGGTTGATGTTGTCGAATAATATTGTTGACGTGATTGAATGCCCTCATATAAGCTACAAAAAGAACGAGGGTTATCATGTTAGAGTGTGTTCACGTTATCAAATTTGTACTGTACTTCATTTTACGAAAATGCAGATGTGCTCATCTAGCAGTATTATCTAGGCTGAATCCTAGTACGCTTTTAAAAGGTAATGCTTGCTTGTGGTCGTATGTTTTCTTTGCTGTGCTTTGCTTAAGGAGGGTCCCTCTTAAAAGAACAGCAATACTCAACAACTCACACATAAGCTCCTACTCCTTTAAATGTGGAACAGCGATATTTTCTATTGTACTATGCTTGAGGACTGTCTCTCTTAAAAGCCCACCAATAGTCAACAGTCTACAACAAACTACTACTACCTAGAATGTAGGATAGTAGTATTGTTTGTTGCGTTTTGTTTGGGACACCTCTTTTAAAACCTCGATTTTTCCTGCCGGCATTTTATGATTGCAGAAATGGTTTTGCGAAATCATTGATTTACGGCTGGGAAATTTTGAAGCAAATACTGACGAATAAGTTATCATTTCTATGGAGTTTTCGGGTTTTATAACTCCAGTACTATTATTTGGCTTTAGCATCACCCATAATTGGAAATATGTGCCCTAAATATGTAGAACTAGAATCACTGTTGTGCATTATCTGCACATACATATGTACATAGTTATTCATAATATATAATTCAATAGTGAGGGATGGCTCATACACTTTGTTTGCAGCAACAAGTATTATTATATTCACACTTTTCATTGCATTAGCGCTTACATGCGCTATTATTTTTGATAACTTATTCTTGTTTTATGCCACTACTGTCCCGGTCACAAAGAAAACAACAATACTTCGTAAAACTACGTTGTAGTCTGAACAGTAGACCGATAACTATTAAGTCACCAGTTAGTAAAAGTTTCAAAAGCTACAAAATTATCTTCACTGAGCTTCACAAATATATGAAAATTAGAGAACTGTGTTGTATGTTTTCCAATTTACCGATGTGATACTGTGTGTAGCGCAAAAATAAATGCGAGTAAAACGTATGCCATTTGGCCTATTGGGTGCACGGAGAAACAACTACATAGCGGTACCACTACTATATACAGCGAAGAAACTTTTTACGAGCACGATCCGGCAGCGGAGAAATAGGATAAAATGAGCGTGCCCACAACTTTACCTATTTTTCAAAAACATACTTACCTAGATTGCTGAATAGATATGCTGATGCGTATTGAACACGGACCGCCAATGGAAAATCAATAATAAAATATTTCCTGCCATTCTCTAATAATGATATATGACCTATGCAAATTTAAAATTTAAAATTATATCTATGTAATGAAATTCGGCACCAAAGCTTTTAATTAATTAATACCTTTTACTAACACACGAAGTAAAAATTTTGCATTAATGACGTGAAGCTATTACCATGATTTGGTCCAGTTAATTTAGAAATATTTTCATTGCGATTAAGCGTTTTGATACGACATACCAAAAGATTGTGAAAGATCGCATCTGCCGAACGTACTTTCACATTTTGACATAGTTCTTATAGCATTCACAGAAATAAGTACTGTATTTATGTATCCTATTTAGCTTATGAATAAACTCATATAAACCTTTCTCAAGGGATTAGGTCACTTAATAAAATATTAAAATAAATATCAACCACTTTTCTGGGCACGAAACTGAACTGACTTTAGGGATAAATAGTAAAACAAAGAAAAACAGAATTTGCGAAGATACAGTCCGTGCCGTTGGAAACACGATTTTAGCTATTCCGCTACGTTGATAAGGACTATATCAAATGGTCAAAAATCTTTTCGTGTTGATGAAGTACGTGTATACTTGAAAATTATTCTGTTGAAGTCTATTTCCGATCACTTTTTCTAACAGTGAATCACGGTCCCCAATTTGTTAGACGTCATTGGGAGATTTTGATGGATTAGGGACAGAGAAAAAGGTCACAATAATGTTGTTTGTTCCAACCGTCACTTCCCCAAATTTACTGTGCAATACCTTAATTGTGGCATAGGAAGTTCCGCGTCTGTAATATGTTTGAAAGTAAATTTATCAAAGGATTCCACTACTTTGCCAGAAGAACTTCCGATGGAAGTCACCATCATTTGCTCATCCTAACTTTTCTCTCTTACCAAAACAAATGGCGGCTATGCTGTCATCACGACTATATGCAGGACAACCGCACATCGCCAACAAGTTAGACCGCTATAGCCTATAGCCATCGTTCACAGCAACGTATTAAACATATCATTCGAGGGGCTGGGGGTGTTATATCTGTAAAGGCTTAAACACAATTGAAATATCTAACAGCTCTTACGTTTCTATCTCAATGTATATATATACATATATATATATATATATATATCGTGACCTTTTTATACTTATCTTATATGATAGTTCTCTACCACAATTAGGTCAATTAAACAAGACTGGCTTGAATGACAGTTATATTTCCAGAACGTTTACAAACGTTTTCGGAACATCTTCTTCGGTGAAAATATAACGAGATAAATGTATAAACAAATATTTGTTCTTTATTTGGGAACTATCAACAAAATAACTAATGAATAGGATTTCTAGATATAGAGGATATGTAAACAACTTTTCTTATATATATAAATTATAAATAACTAATTTAACACATGCAAACTATGAAAATACCTATCTAAAACCGTTTAGAATCACAAATAGAGCTATTGTATAATCCTTTGAGTACACCAGGCCGTAAAGGATTTGGGGAAGGCAAAATTATGAGTACACTAGTGAAGAGGTTAGAACTGAATTGTTTCAATTTGTTTATATATATATATATATATATCGTGACCTTTTTTACACTTATTTTAATGATAGTTCTCTACTACAATTAGGTCAATTAAACAAGACTGGTTTGAATGATAGTTATATTTTTAGAACGTTTACAAACGTTTCCCGAAAATAACTAAGGTTTGACAAACGAGTGCATGATAAGTTGTGTAAACCGGACTGACGCTGTCCTACTTCCGAATTTTAATGTCGCGCTTTGCATATAAGTGGGAGTAGCGTTTACACTACTTAATGATAACTTATGAGCTCATTTCTTGAACCTTAATAATAAAACAAAGGTGTCATTTCAAGAAGTTGTTCAAAATATACCCAAATTTCCTTTAAACCAAATAAACCATTTGACATTTGCTACGTGCTTTCTGAACATTGATAATGTGCTGCTAACAGGTGACAGGTGGATTAGTTCTCTAAACTGCATTTTGCGATTATACAATTTTTTTCTCATTGTAATATTATTCGTCATCATTCAGCGTCAATTCACTGCCATTAATTAGAAGAACGATTCGACCATGGATGAAATTGCTATCTATCTATCGTAATTTTATTCGACTTTAAGATATGATTTTATTTATTTATAATAGTCTGCATGCTTGACTTCAATAACGCTCTAGGGAACAATGTCTGAATCTTACCGCATAATAAAGTTAGTTAGACGAAGTACTCTATGCCCTTGTTTGCGTGCGCGCTGCTCGTTACCATAATAACATAATCAACTTTCTTTCATTTCGTTGTGTTCAATAAATACTAGGTGCCATAATCACGCAATAAAAGTATTTCCAGCTATTAAGTTTCACATAATCACTTCTAAATATCAAACGTGATTACTATAAAAGTATATTAAGGATGTCCTGGTAATTACATTTCCCATCTTTAATCGTGCTTCTATCCATACTTGCCTGAGTAGTTATGTAGTACTATAACTTTCGCATTGTTTAAGAACGAAGCTAACTGTATGCACCTACTTCTAAATTACAAGATTTATTCTATATGATGAATAAGTTCACATAGTTCCGCGGACGTACACGCAAAGCACTTGTAATCATTGTACGATTACATAAAGAAAGGCGGTGATAGTGGATTGTCAATGGTAGCTCAGCGAAAGAATCTTTAAATTACACTTACACTAAGCGATTACTGACCGACAGCAACATTAATTCAATTTACCATACAATACAATTCAGAACTGTATTAATACAACAAAAATATTCTATCAATCAGGATGCAATTACATTACATTGTTATTTCGAGATTATCTTCTTTATATCTTGCACTTTGAATAAGAAACATGCAATGGCTTTAAATCTAGAAAATAGAATAGTACAAATCTCAAAAGAAACTAAACTAAAGTTAAACTTACGAAGCACCAAGTGTGATATTTGTATTTATTTTTTCAAACTTAGATATAAAAAATATATAGAGCAGAAGTACTGAACTGTACATGTTAGGGCTTAAGTAAGATCCAAATTGCATATGTCAATACTATCAGGGAAGAAATCAAGCTTCATTCATAGTAGTTCGTAACTATAGACCAGTTTCGTAGTTTCAACAATTATTGTTGCTTATGTTATATACGTTTATCACTTCCATTGACGATTAATTTATACGTTTATGCGTTTATACGCACCGAAGGTGGAAGAAATCCACTGGACAAACTATACGAGGGCGGATTGATAATGAAGCTACCTAGCGCTACATGGCAGCACAAACACAAAAACTTTTTTTTTTTAGAAATTGCGATCTGTCAAACGTCAGCTGTTAAAATTTCACCCAAATTCATCTATTAGTTTAGTTGTTGTAGTCGTTTGAAGTAAGCAACTTTTGTGTTTCTTGAAAAATGGAAAAAGTGAATTTCGTGCAGTGATTAAACACTATTATTTGAAAGGGAAAACGGCGAAAGAGACAAAAGAAAAGCTCGATAAACATTACGGTGAGTCCGCCCCGTCAGATTACATGGTAAAATATTCGATTGCTGAATTTAAACGCGGCCGAACAAGCACTGCAACAATACCATCAACAGGAAAGCCAAAAGAGGTGGTTACTGAAGAAAATATCAAGAAAATTCTCGATATCGTTATGAATGATCGCCGAGTCAAGTTACGTGAGATTGTTGAAATGGTAAACATATCATATGAACGTGTGTTCAACATTTTGCATGAACATTTGCATATGAAAAAGCTATCGGCAAGATGGGTGCCGCGTTTGTTGAGTGTCGAACAAAAACGAGTTCGACAGACCACTTCACAGCGGTGTTTGGACATGATAAAGCGTAATCCTGTTGATTTTTGGCGTCGATTAATAACTGTTGATGAAACGTGGGTCCACCACTACACACCTGAAACCAAAAATCAATCGAAACAATGGGTGGAAGCTGGTGGAAGTGCTCCGAAGAAGGCGAAGACAGTGAAATCGGTTAGCAAGGTTATGGCCACTGTATTTTGGGATGCACACGGAATATTGCTCATCGATTACCTTGAAAAAGGATCCACAATTACAGGAAAGTATTATCGTGCATTATTGGATCAATTGATTGACGCAATCAAGAAAAAACGACCACATTTAAAGAAGAAAAAGTGCTCTTTCTTCAAGACAACGCACCGGTTCACACAGCATTAGATACGATGCTAAAATTACGTGAAATACACTTCGAATTGGTTGATCATCCACCTTATAGTCCAGATTTAGCTCTAGTGACTTTTTCCTGTTTCCAAACTTGAAAAAATGGCTCGCAGGAAAAAGATTCATCTCAAACGAAGAAGTGATTACTGAAACTAACGCGTATTTTGAGGGGTTCTCAAAATCGTATTATTCAGATGGTATAAAAATGTTGGAATATCGTCTTACTAAGTGTATTGAGCTAAAAGGAGACTATGTTGAGAAATAAATGGTTTTCGAAAGAAGAAAATGTTTTTTTCCTACTTAGGTAGCTTCAATATCAATCCGCCCTCGTACATCACATATAACTATACATACCTCACCAACAAAGACACTTCGGTTTATTTTATGCTATCTGTCATTCACGTTATGTTATCTAATATGCAAAATAAAAGCAAACAATATATAAGAAACCTAAATTTCAGTGACTTTCGCGATGGTGCGAATAGGATTCACCATACATGAAATAAACAGCAAGCAATTTCATTTGTCAATATCAATAGAATGTAATTTTGACGCAGTGTACCCACAGCGCGAAGAAACGGCTATAGTTTAAATAGAATTATATTTTTGCGTTTTATCTGTTCTGTTTCGCTCGACGTATTTACATTACTCCTATATAAAAAAGAATCAACTACATGTAGTTACATATCTGATATGTTACAAGCATCCTTTCGAAAGTTTCCGTTTAAATACAGGAAAGAGCATTTCAAATCACATGCATAAATTAATACTACGCAGACTTTTGCCCAACTTTTTCCATGTTAAGGCTTTATGTAAGGTTCTCATACTAACTCAACAGAATTAAGCCAACCATGTCATTACGGTTGGCTCAATACCAATTGCCAAATTAAGAATATTGTGCAGCTGAAGAAAGAATGGCGATCTTATTTCTACCTGAAATTCTTCCGTCATATTTTTAATAACTCATTTTGATTTAATCCACATCTCCATTATAATAGTAATAATGTAATTCTAGATGGAAAAACTAACAACTAATGCTTATTACTATTATAACACGTATAGTATCAGCTTCACAGAGAAATATGCATCATCAGCGAATAGAGGAACATAGGGAAATTGTATAGAAATGTTACCATATACCACGTGTGGCTCAAATACCTGCTTTCAATAATAAATGATTTTGTGTGGATAGAAATGTCTTGGTCAAGGGGCAAAAGCTACGTGCCAAGCACTACATGCATTGCAGACAAAGAACTGGTGTAATAACCAAATTTAATAATATGTTGAAGAGTTGCAGGTGGTTAGTAGGATTGATTTACTGAAGAAAACTGTGGATAATTTCCATTCATAATTTTCACCTTGGGTTTATCTTTTAAATGATTTTCTTTTTGCAACAATATAAAGGTTTAAAGAAGAGGTAACTTTTTTTTTTAAACAATTTTAGTACTTGTTTACGGACTCAATAGTCGGTTTGTATAATTATTTTATTGCTCTTGTAATAAATTGACTTCTTTATATACCACACATCGACAAGCAGTCTGGGTGCGCAACGGTAACAGCATATAATTACGAAACAAATTACGACAGCCTACATGTACACAGAACAACTCGCAAACCGCATCGATTGAGTACTGACTAGATAAGAGGATGTCGTAATTAGCACGCTCTTACCGCTGTTTGCCCATACTATCGACAAGACAACTACAGAACCCGTTTGAGTAGAGGTACATATCTAAAAACAGCATCAGCTGAAAAAATAGGTACCCTGAGATAAGAGAAAACAAAGCAAGTTTGACATTTACTATTATGGATGCAGTTGCAGCTTAGAAATTGACCGAGTAGTTTGTTCATCGTGAACGTTTAAAAAAGCAATTTTATGAACCAATGGAAATTTCACGTAAAGGTTTTTGTTGGATGATTTTTTACGATTTTGGTAAAAGCCTAACTCAACACCAAATGCATAGAATCTCTTCTCTCAGCTTTGATAATAAAGTGCCATCAGACAAGACTACCTATGCATGCAATAGTATATAAATTTTAAAGACGAATACTTTCACAAGTAATAAAGCAATTTGCTCCATAAATTTTTCCTTCTTTCCTTTTTGTAACAACTTAAAAAGCGCTCTTCGTACTTATGTATGTATGAGAAAGGAAGTTTATGTGCAGCGAATGTTACTAGTTATATTTTAATTTCATACATCCCATTCTCAAATACCACACGAGTATACAAAGGTAGTTTGGATATGAAGTAGCAACTAATACAGAATGAGTTTAACATTTGACAAATAAGTTCAGTATCCAATTCCTATCCTCCTTTTGGTCTACATAATATAAAAGTAGTTTAAGTAATGCAACCTAAAATTAAATATAAATCCGTACTAAAAATAGAACCGAACCAAGCCATTAGGCGTTGTATAAGATACTATTGAAATCGCTCGACCCCTGAAGTGAAACTAAGTGGACCATGTCACCGGAGCAGAGACAGATGTACAAACAAAAGTGGGATGGCAACCAAAGTCTAAGATGTTCAGAATTAGGGGAATACAATGAACACGCCAAACATTACATCGGGAACTGAATGCAAGTTGCTGAAGATCGAAGCGACTGCAAGAATTAGAAACATTTGCTCGACAGGAAACAGTATAACCTTTTCATAATGATAGTATAGTGATCTCTGCATGCTAATAGGTTCTAAATTTAATGCTTTTGGATTGGCTGCATGATGGTGCATTCAATATTAATCTAATACTATTCAAGGTTACAGAGCAGTTTCCTGGTGTATCAGTTACATATACAATAATCATCACTACGATCCAGTATTTCGACTTCCTTTGGCACTTAGCAAAATGAGAGTAACAGATGAAAGAAAAGCATTTCATGCATTCAGAGAATCACATTGTTTTCAATTTGAATGTAGAAACTGCAAGACCAGTACATAACCGGGGCCACCAAAAATCTCAGCTCTGACATAGTCTGTATATCAACATTCCTAACCTAGACAGTATAAATGTTTGGTAATGTTGATGATAATCTCGCGTGTTAAAATTTCTTAGTTTCATACTTAATAACTCTCTGTAATTTACTAGGCATTAGCCTCTCGTTATTAAATGTCAAACAGCAATTATTAAGTTTATTAGCTGAAAGGGTAATAATCAGAGAATGTCATTCGAGGCTTAAATATACGTGATTTTGGCTATTTATTATACAGGTATATACAGAGTTTGTCATAGCTAATGCGCTAAATTTATTTACAAGTAAGTCAATTAATGTAAAAAGAAATAAGTTTGATAAAAAGAAATTAGGCACAAAGAGTGTTCGTCTTGAATCCCTGCAAAATGTATTGTCGAAATATCGTGGGGTCGTCGAACTTCCCGTAAGTTCCGACCGTGAATGTGTAAACAGAACACCTCTCCAGTACTTCAATGTGCTTGACATTCTTTTGACAAGATTTTACAAGCGTTTTCATCTCTTTCTCTACTTTGTATACATTTGCCCTTATTCTGGTAGTAGGAAAATATTCTCTCTTACAAATTTTCTTTTGTTTGTTATGACTTTTTCTTTTAATTTGGTGGATAAGCTGTGAAAAAGGCCAGGATTTTTCACAAGATATGCTTCATGAGTATTTATAAGATTGTGTAAGGTAAAATTAAGTCAGTAATGTAGACGAAAATAAAAATTCACATTGCCTATTCTACTTGAACGTTATTATACCTGACGAATTGCTTGCTGTCGTTGTAAATGCGATGTTTCAATACACTTTCTATATAATGTAAGCGCTTCGCTGCGGTCGTAAATATACTGGAACGTTGCCAGAATAGACGCCGTTGAACCTGTTAAACATATGACCCAATTGTTACGTTTACGTTTGTTTATCTAAACCAGGTATGGGCAACGTTTTCTTGCTGGGGGACAAATAAAAAAATAGGGTGGACCACGGACCAAAACAGAAACAATTGATAACAATAGTACTTAATAGTACTTAAAAAGATGGTGCAGATATGTAAGTATACCTAGCATTGGTTTTGCAATAAAGTAGTAAAATAATAAAACAAATGAAGAAACTTTATTAAACAAATAACTTCTTATAACCATATAGTGCTACAACGCTAGTTAGTGACGAACTTGGGATTGTCCTTCTCTTGCGGAAAGTTCAATATTTGGTAAAAATGATGTTACTACGCGTAAGGAGTTTTCCAAACTAGTATAAACATTGCGAGTTATTAAATGTAACAAATAACATGGTAATGACTTTAAGTATTCAAATTTGAATGGACTCTTCGTTCCATGTTTATTCCACTTGAGGTTGTTACAAATATCGCCCGACCAACTGCTAGCGTTTATGTTTATACGCCTATATAACAAACATTCAGCGTTCTGAACATTTTTTATAGGAAACTTAATTATTAATAAAAGAAATACGGTTTTTCTGTGATAGTAGGAAAATATTTCCTTTACAAGTTTTATTTAATTCTGTTTGAACTTTCTTCTTTGTAAACTTGATGCATAAGTTGTGAAAAGCGCCGTATACATTCGAGAGGTTGTTTTCTTTTTCATTTAGATTACTTATAGTAATTTTATTGATATGTTTATATACAAATAAGGAATACAGAAAGTGTCATAAATTGATATAAAGTTCATGCTTATTAAAACAGCAAAGCAATATTACAAATATGTGTGATTTAAAACAAACCTTCTGTGTATGCACGCGAGTCAACAAATCACTCCGTCTGACTACTACTAACGGTAAGTGTGCTAATAAATTAATAATAATCACTACGGCTTGATATATCCACCTTCTATGACACTTAACGGTATATGAGAATAGGAAATGAAGAACAAAATAGAATTTCATGAAACTGAATCTTAACACTATGGACACCAACACCGCTGTTATAGTTTCTATATAGGCATGTATAGGTATTCATAACGCACTCGTAAAATAATACCGAGTGCAAAATTTCTAGATTTCAATACTCAGCAAATACTTCCATTGAGCTGAAAACCAGTTACATTCCAAACCTTCCCAAAGCAATAAATACAGTGTAAGGGGCTCGACGAGTTTTTAAAATCGATTGCGCTATTTTGCTTTCATTCAACGACGTATTGCATAAAATCCTGCTCGTGTACAAAAGGTACGCCTTTATACATATACGATGCTGCATCTTATCGCAATAAGCTTCATTAAATTTACGCCTAGTACCTAAGATTGCGCTGGAATTAAACAGATTGGAAATTAGGAACAGTTTTGAAACATCCATTGCTTAATTAAACGGGATCGTGTGACCTGAGAATATTCGTGCTTTGGCCTGTGCATGTTGTACATAGATAAACTCTGTATCAGTTTTTTAGAGCATTCCGTATTATTCAGAGCTTCACTACGGTAAAATATGGTGAGAATACAAAAAGGAGGTTACAAATATATGACGATCAGAAAATAATGAAATGGAATAAAGATTTAATTAATATTTGTATCTGCATAGCCACGAATGGATTCCAGTTCCAGTCCTCATATTCTAAGAGTTATTTGAATGTTATTACCTTAATTATGAACAGTACTGCACTTGCGTTTAATAACTCCAATTTAATTTTTACGATTGCCACTATCCTACGGCAAATTAAACTGGCTAGAAGAAGTCATAAAAATTGCAGACTACCAACCTAAAAAACCCTATCCCTGTTGTAACGACACGAAAATAAAATAAAAATCACAAATCACAATAAACTGTTAACCGAAAGCATTTCGAAAGCAACAAAAAGTATCCACCAGTATTGCGGATTACGGTTTTATGTATCGAACATTCCGGGGTTCCCCGGTTATATACCAAGATTTGTATATAACTGAATGTGGATAAACTCCTACATAAACCTATATGATTTATCTGCAAATTTTCTGTGGGTTAATGGTCGCTTAGCAGAGGATTATATCGATATTGATTTAACAGTTTTTCTTCTCTATTCACTATCCTCGTTCCCGTTTTCGGACGCGGAAACTCTTTCTGACGGTAGGCTTTTAGGCCTTTATTTATTGCTGTAATGTAATAGTTTTCATAAAACGGAACGGGCTATTATACCGTCATTTCACCGCAATAAAATCTATTGTGCTTTAAATTTATTTTATTATTTTTTTTGCTTCATTCCCTAAGGACCTGTTTTCCTGGCCGAGGAGCGAAAGAAACATACATCTCTTATTTGCCCCATTTTGTTTCGTGGACCGCTCGGAAATAAAATAATATTTTAGTGGCTTAACAGCAATAAAGGCTTGACAACTCCAATGCAATAGCTGGGAAACTGAACATGAAACTGAAAATGCTTCCTTTTCCATCAACCCTATACGTTTTCTATTAAAACAAAGATTCCTAATGATTTGTTGCGACCGCTTAAAAGTTGTATAATTAAAATGGTGGAAACACACACATACCCACATTAGTGAAATATAAAACCATCTTTAAAATTTCTGAAACCCATGTAACTATATTTTTATGCTACTATTACATTCCAGCTTACCATCTAGATGAAGATTGTACATAAGCAGCTAAACCAATGTGTTGTTCTACATTAAGGAACACGATATGTGAGATATGTATATCGTGAAAGGAACAAGTTTATAAAGAAAAGTACACGCTAGTTGCTCGCTGTTGCTTACGCCACACTCTTTAAAAAAATGAGAACGGCTTGTTACTGTCGAATACATACTTTATTCGAAATTGATCGTAATTGACTTTGTAAAATTAACTATTTACCAAACAGAAAAAAAAAACGTAAATTTATTGATGCTCTTATGTATATAATTCGAATAAGCGTGTTTGCCGTGATAAAACGTTAAAAATAAAGTGTTTAAGAAGTGTGTTAAGCAATAGAATAAGCATATTGCTTTACTTTGAACGTAGGTAGGCACTTGGCAGGTCCTGCTTTAGAAAATATGGGATATTGTAGGGATTCTCGCTAACCTATTTACAAGAAACATATACTTACAATAATTGCTGGCCGTGCAAAACTACCCCCAAGTATTCAGTTATAATTAGAACCATATCCGTATCATATCTCTACAGACAATATAACTGCCCGAAGTCATGCCTCACCAATTTGAATAAATCTCGGCACATTCTTAGAAGATCAGCGGGACTATTCCCAAATTAAGAAAAATAATAAGTAATAGAAGCAAGTGTATATACGAGTTGATCTTTCTTTAAGAAATCCGTACAGATACATATGTACATATGTCCACAATTTCTTATTTTACTTTCTCTCCCCATTCATATCCCCCGGAAGGCGCTGATCGAAAATTGAGAGGAATATAATGTAATACAAAATTGTTTGAGAGATATTTGTTTGCGTGTACTGTAGACGGGTTAGGACTCTAAGATATGTTCCGTCCATACAACAAAGAAGTTATTGATGAAAATGAACCACCATCTGTAGATTATTTCGATTCAAAAGTTCAGTTGAACAATCTCATAGATTTCCTGGATTTACGTTCTATCCTCACTGCCAGCTACCCTAATATGAGTACTTCTTGCGGTTTTTCCAACTACCAAATTAGGAATCTAATATAATTTACATTACCGTAGTTGAGCAAATCCTCATCGCCCCGTCCAGAAACTTTGCAGAGATACCTACGAAAAAACCGACACATATTCTTCATATTCCGAAAAAAACAATATGACTGGCACAACTAGTGATGGACTACAAATTATAAAGCCACTTGATTACCGTTCTTTCTGATGAAGTAATGCTTCGTGATATCAACATCGACTCACATCAGAACACATACTATTACAGATCTCTAAGTAAGTACCAAAAGTTATCCGCCATAGTTATCTTTGTTTACCTAATTAGAAAGATCACATACTCCTTCTTTGTCGGTACGAGAGCAAGGTTTAGAAGATGGCGCAATAATTACACGGATTCATTAATAATTGTACCTCAATCGTACTTACTAAAACCATTAATTTCAGAACCTATGATGAGAATTTAAGTAATATATGTACTAATTTATTAAAATGACGTTTACATTTTGGAAGAAGGAAACCTTTGACTAGGTTTCTGATTCGGGTTTTCCCTAGCTTTCGAACAGAATTATTAAGGTTTCGACAAAGACTTTTTGATATAAGGTTTTTTCTTTTTTGGGGTGATTTCATAGTTTGCATGTTTGTGCAAAAATTTGCTTCGACGCATTGCAATTTGGAATCCAAAATGACGCAGAATTTTGATTAACTACTGCAACTCTTTTGATTCCTCCATATACGATTGGAGCAAGAAGCGCTGTCGTACTGCAGTACCTAAACCCGTTCAAGAAGAAAGGACGATTTCGGTTCCACAAATGTAATCATTCACTTATTATTATCAGCAGTATTTGAGTCCCACATATATTTTCTCTTATACCACTATTTTCTACACTTCGATCAATAAAATTGTTGAAGGTAATAGAATTATTACCTATGAATAATACTATTGTCTATAATTCTTTAAATTTTCAATTTTTAGGACTGTTACCACAACAGGCACTGGGCACTGCTACTTTCGTCCATGATACCGACGAGCTGTTCGATAGCTTTAGCGGAAGTGCCCGAGTACTACCAGACGGGAAGCCACTCTGCTGCTGGGTCACCGGAAGTTTTAAACATGCTAACTTTTGGAACACAGCCATTTTCAAGGACGGGATGTAGCATTATATGTGCAGCAACAGGCAGACCGATTGCAAACTATCATTACAAATTGGCTGGATGCCCTCCATTAAAGCTATTACTTTAATATGGCAAAACATGAAGAGTCGCGGAATAGCTAGTGTCCGTCCTCCAACTTTTAACCAGGATATGCCTGAAAATTTATTTGGCGCAAATCGTTTCGGTTGTGGCAGCATGAATAACCCAACAGTTCCACAGTTTGTTACTTCTTTAACGACTAACTCAATCGTGGGCAGGATGGTGAGAGTCTTTCAAGTAATTTGCAAAATTTTCTCAACGAGACTGACGGACAAGTAATCTAGTAAATGACAATGAAACCCATAATATCATACATGCGACAATGACATAAGTTATCATATTGCCAAGGAAATACAAGAAACTGTTCCTTCTGGTGATATATAATTTTTATCAGTGGCTTATGATAGCCGTTTTAATACCAAACGGATTTATTTATTCATGTTTACGAATATGTTGTGGTTTGATTTTCAACAAAATAAGTAGTAAGGTGGAAGAATATTCAGTATATGTAAAGCAAATGCATAAGAATAATAAGAAAAGATTCCTTTCCAACTTGGACGATGACACGTCATTGTACAATCGACAGTAGAAATTGAATTCTGCCTTTGGGTAAAGTCGTCATTGCGTAGTGTCTAGCGGTCAGTAAACGGATAACGTTCATGGATAGCCAATACGTTCACAAAAGTGAAACGTTTGAGAATTTAAACGAAATGACACTTTGGATCGTAAATAGTAAGACGAACCTACTCTTGAACCGGCAGTTGACAAAGCAGCCGGGCGTAATAAAACGAGCGCGAACGATTAAATGAAAATCAATCTAAACATTGACAGATGATTAAAATTTATACGCTCATCGCACGCCGATGAAATATTCAATTTATAATAAAAGGGCTCCAGAAGGGAGCGCAGCACCGAAGCTTTTATGGTCGAACACGGAACATATATACCCGGCTCAAATAATAAAGGGATCGCTTGACATTAGCGATACGTCATGCACAACGACGTATACGCTCACGTCGATATCCATATGCGTGTCCCATTATGTGTGCACATACAAAAATACGGTCACATTCTCGTTCGACCGACAAGAGGAGAATGGGTGAACGCCGTATAAAGCTGACCATGTCTATAGACCTAAGCCTTTTAATATTTCACGTTTTAACTTCATTGGCGGTAATGGACTTTTCAAAGAAAATTGAATGTTCGCTTCGCTAAACAAACCTGTAAAATTATTAAGGGAGGAACGGCTTTTCGTCGCTATTTTCATATACATAAAAAAGGATCAAAATGTTAAATTATTTGTATTCCTATTTGTGCTTATATGGTGGAACGAAATCGAAATTACCTGGTGACATTTTTAAAGTAGGTTTAACTCCATTTTCTTACGCTTAAACGAAATCGTTCTTACCCTTACCAGATAGACTTGGGTACCTTCAAATACATACTTCAGGCAGTACCGTAAAACGGGATTACTTCTACAGGTTTTTGACATATTTGTTGCTCCGCAAAGGAAACTATGCGCTTGAGAACCTTGACATATGTGCCATCATAACAATTGAAGCCTTGGTACTAACAAAAATATTTTTCCCCGTCCCCCGTCACTCTTCTTTTTTGGTTTCCGTTTGTTGTTGAAGTTAGTTAGTTGGAGGTAACTTCGACACCACGTAAGCATAAAGTCAAAATTAAACTGCTCCAGGTTAACTTCGACACTAAAAAGGAAAAATTATTATAACTAGTCAATCAGAAATAATAGTCAGCAGTCTTAGAAGCCTAAATTAGACAAGTGGAGCATTACAAACAATACTTGCATACTCATTTATTTCGAACAACTTTGGTAACTCATATTTGGCATATAAATCTAAACTAAAAGAATGTTTTTAAACTAAACAAAATTAAACAAACTAACAATAGTAGAAAATAGTCAAAATATACAAGTTAGGAACACATTTTTAATCATCATAGAAACATGAGGCACATTCGCAGCTCGCCTACTTGGAATCGCCATTGCAATGCCCACAAACCCAATGTTTACAAATCACACACTGGATCCAACCTTTTTGGGTCGTGTACTCGGAGAACTCTATGAGACAAATGGAGCATCAATTGCATGCAGGGCATTCGTATTGAGGGTTCTTAGAAGCAACCTCACTTTAAACACAAAAGTCAGTATAATGTACGTAAGAACATTTGCATACAGAGCAAAGAGAATCAGCCGAGCTCTCGATGGTTCAGGTTCATCAGGATCAACGGTTTTCGTTGTCAGGGGTTTAGGGCGACTTGCCTTCAAATTTCTCTTTTTTTCTTTGGTTTTCGCGTGGTGGGAGTTGTCTCAATATGAAGAATTTGCATTTGTTGGCCTGGTCTTGTTGCTATTTTCTCCCTCTATTGCGAGACATTGCCTGTTAACTAGAATACTGTACTGAAAATTAAGTTAATTTCTTAAACAAAATTGCACCGGCCTAGCTCTTAATTGATGATATAAAAAGCATAAACTATAACAAATTATACTAATAAATTTTGAGAAATATTTAACATAAAATCAAGATAATTACCTAGTATTGTGTGTGTGTGTGTGAGTGTAATTTCCTTTATTCGATGATGGTTCTTCCTATGTCTCCTCTCTTCACTTCTTTTCCCCATGCAACTGTATTTTCTAAGGATTCTCCCCTCTCTTAACTTCTTTTTCTGTGTGGCTCTATTTTCTATATTATCCCCTTTTTAAATTCTTTCTTCTCCGGTGTGGTGAGGTTCTTTTATTCCTGGTACTACTTCTTAAAACCTTTTATTCGAAATATATTTATAGACTTATTTGTTGACCTATCGATCTTATCAATTTTCATCGTCGTCAACCAAACAACTTTTTATTTTCTTTTTGGAAACCAGGACGACGAAACAAAAACTTTAATTCTCCTTGACTCCAGTTCATCCAGGCATAATACGTTGTTACAGAAACCAGTATTGGATGTCGACGTATCCTTGGTTATTTATCCAGTAATTTTTATAAATTCTTGTAATGTAAAAGTGTTGTATGTATGTGCTGTATGTTTACAATGTTTTTCTATCTTTTAATCGATACTTTTTATAATAATTGATAAGTTTATTTCTAGTTACATTTTTTTCTCCCATTAAACGTCTCGGGATGGAGTTAAAATAAGAGGCTAACAGCCCAAGGGCAACAAAATGCTCAAAAGGTGGTGGGTGTAGTGTCGAAGAGGTGTAAATAGAACCCCAAAATAAACTATATGACAATTGAACACCAAAACCCCAACATTAACTGTAAATTTTCATATATTGAATTGTAATAAAAGATGAATTTTCTAATGGTAATTAACCTATCGAGTATTACTATATTACAATATCCTCTAAACTCTTTTAGAAAATCCTAGTAAACTGGAATCTAGCAAGCTCTCAGAAGTCGATTCGTTGTCAAGAATTTTTATCAAAACCCTTTCTGGATCAAAAAGCATTATAGCCAGATTTTAAGTTTGTGCCAGCGTTGTCTGCTATATGGGATCACAATAGATTCAGCAACTTTGGGATGCCTCCTTTCTCCATAAATCTTGGACTTCTCGCTATTTTCGCTCCATGGGAGCAAGAAAACTCACATCTAAAGGCTGCATCAGATGTATTGAATTTGCTGATAGGGGAGTCATATAGATATCATTCGCTATTGCTGCATTGACAACGCGAAGGGAAAAGGGTGATGCAAGATTATCTCTAATCACAACCTTTGTTTGTTGTGGGGCGCTATTAGCGTTCATGTGAGTCATCAAAATATCGAGAAACCATTTTTCCAATGTTGTCATATCAACCCATCCACTTGACGTAACACGAAAATCCTCTTATTGCATACATATATGATAGAGATCTACCACTAATAGGTCAATAAAACAAGGCTGGTTTGAATGATAGTTATATTTTCAGAACGTTTACAAACGTTTTCGGAACACCTTCGTCAGTGAAAATATAACTAGATAAATATATAAACAAACTTTTGTTTTGGGACTATCAACAAAATAACTAGTGACTAGGATTTCTTGATATAGAGGATGTGTAACCAA
This sequence comes from Chrysina gloriosa, assembly GCA_038088585.1. NCBI lineage: Eukaryota > Metazoa > Arthropoda > Insecta > Coleoptera > Scarabaeidae > Chrysina > Chrysina gloriosa. The sequence goes on along the minus strand of CM076088.1, from coordinate 31,449,137 downwards.
CTTTTATATATATATATAAATTATAAAAACTAAATTAATGTGTAAACATACAAACCAGCCTTGTTTTATTGACCTATTAGTGGTAGATCTCTATCATATAAGATAAGTATCTTATATGATAGATCTCTATCATATAAGATAAGTATCTTATATGATAGATCTCTACCACTAATAGGTCAATAAAACAAGGCTGGTTTGAACGATAGTTATATTTTCAGAACGTTTACAAACGTTTTCGGAATACCTTCTTCAGTGAAAATATAACTAGATAAATATATAAACAAACATTTGTTTTTTATTTGGGAACTATCAACAAAATTACTAATGACTAGGATTTCTTGATATAGAGGATGTGTAACAAACTTTTTATATATATATATAAATTATAAAAACTAAATTAATGTGTAAACATACATGCAAATTAAGTAAAACCCTATATCAAAAAATCTTTGTCGAAACCTTAACAATTCTGTTCGAGGACTAGGAAAACCCAAATTTAAAAACCTAGCCAAAGGTTTCCTTCTTAAGAAATGCAAATGTCATTTTAACAAATTGCTATATACATTACTTAAATTTTGAATATCGGTTCTGAAATTAATAGTTTTAGTGTCTTTTGTATATTTATCATTTCATATATTAGTCTTTTTTTATAATTATTCTCTGTTTTTAATATAATTGTGTTTTCAAAAATCAAAGTAATGCCCAAGATCTTTGTAATGCTTTGTTACAGCGGTCATTGCACCAAAATCATTATTTAAAGAATACTTATGGCTATACAACCTTTTCTTTAAATATTGTTTCGTCTGACCGATGTAGCAACCATCACAGTCTTTACAGTTTATTTTATAAACTACATTACTTTGATTTTGTTTAATTATTTTAGATTTAGTATTAGTAAAAAGAGATCTGTTACTATAATTTGGAATGAAAGTAATGTTTATGTTGTTTTTATTAAACTCTTTTTTATTTTTTCGCTTAAACCTTTTTTGTAAGGAATAGCGTTATAAGATTTATTGTTATTATTTTTAATTCCTCTATTATATAATTTGTTAATTCTATTTTTTATTATTTTTTGATAAAAACTATTTGGATAATTATTTTTATCTAAGATTTCTTTAACTTTGTTTAAATTCTTTTCCCTAAATTCAGGATTAGCTAATCTAACCGCTTGATCAACTAAACCGGTAACTACATTAATTTTATGTAATTTTGATGTTTCTGAAAAATAATTTAAATGTCTTCCTGTATTGGTAGACTTTATATGCCAATTTGTTTTTTACAATGCCGTTATTATGCATGACTGTCACGTTCAGGAAATTCAATGAGTTATTAGATTCTCTCTCATATGTAAATTTTAATCTATTATGATAACTATTAAATGAATCTAATATCTCATCAATATTATCCTTTCTTACGGAACAAAAACAGTCATCCACATAACGTCTGTAAAAACTTACACTAGAATTTAGTTTTGCCAAACAAGTTTGCTCTAGGTCCTCCATTACCAGGTTTGCGATAACTGCTGATAATGGAGAACCCATTGCAGTACCGAAAATTTGTTTATAAATTTTATTTTGATATGTAAAATAAGTAGAATTTAAACAAAGTTTCGAAGCTGCAATGAATTCCTCCTTTGGAAGATCTGTAAAATCTTTTATGGAATTCCATTTTTTAATGTAGCTAATATAAACTATGAAAGAACTTTTAATAAAATAAAACAAAACAATATTAATAAATTTAACCAATTAATAAAAAAATGCAGGGGTTGATTATCCAATTTTACAAGAAGATTGGATAATCAACCTAACTGATAAAGAGATTTGTCAAAACGTTAAATTAATTTTAAGTCTAGGTCCTAAGTTTTCTGTAGATTTTAATGTCATACCGATAGATGATTTTATTTGTAGTATAGAAAATATCGTTCAAAATTATGAGGAAAACTTAGAACCTAACTTACGACATAGGTTGGTTAACATTTTTTGACAAATTACAAAAATAAAGAAAACAATAAAAATAATAATAGTAACAATAATATCTTACAAAAAGCTTTTAATGAAACAAAAAAATTTTTGAAATCTAATAAAGATATTATAATAACTAAATCAGATAAAGGAGAAAAAACCATAATTATGAATAAGATTGATTACGAAGCCAAAATGAATTCCTTGTTGGAAGATAATCAAACTTATTCGGTATTATTATCAGACCCAACAAATAAATTCCAAAATGAAATAAATAAACTAATAAATAGTTGGTTTTTAAAAATATATTTCTAAAGATTTAAGTAACCATTTAAAAATTCTAAATTCTATATCTCCAAGAATATACGGTATTCCTAAAATACATAAAGATAATATGCCTTTACGTCCAATCGTAAATTGCATTAATTCCCCACTTACAATCTTTCCAAATTTTTATCTAAAATTTTAAGCAATATTGTAGGTAAAACTACATATAATGTGAAAAATTCATGGGAATTTGTAGATTCGGTTAGAAATCAAACAATTCCTAATAATTACGAATTAATCAGTTTAGATGTTGTTTCTTTATTTACTAATATTCCTGTGGATTTAGCACTAAAAATTTTAGATAAAAAATGGAATTCCATAAAAGATTTTACAGATCTTCCAAAGGAGGAATTCATTGCAGCTTCGAAACTTTGTTTAAATTCTACTTATTTTACATATCAAAATAAAATTTATAAACAAATTTTCGGTACTGCAATGGGTTCTCCATTATCAGCAGTTATCGCAAACCTGGTAATGGAGGACCTAGAGCAAACTTGTTTGGCAAAAACTAAATTCTAGTGTAAGTTTTTACAGACGTTATGTGGATGACTGTTTTTGTTCCGTAAGAAAGGATAGTATTGATGAGATATTAGATTCATTTAATAGTTATCATAATAGATTAAAATTTACATATGAGAGAGAATCTAATAACTCATTGAATTTCCTGAACGTGACAGTCATGCATAATAACGGCATTGTAAAAACAAATTGGCATATAAAGTCTACCAATACAGGAAGACATTTAAATTATTTTTCAGAAACATCAAAATTACATAAAATTAATGTAGTTACCGGTTTAGTTGATCAAGCGGTTAGATTAGCTAATCCTGAATTTAGGGAAAAGAATTTAAACAAAGTTAAAGAAATCTTAGATAAAAATAATTATCCAAATAGTTTTTATCAAAAAATAATAAAAAATAGAATTAACAAATTATATAATAGAGGAATTAAAAATAATAACAATAAATCTTATAACGCTATTCCTTACAAAAAGGTTTAAGCGAAAAAAATAAAAAAGAGTTTAATAAAAACAACATAAACATTACTTTCATTCCAAATTATAGTAACAGATCTCTTTTACTAATACTAAATCTAAAATAATTAAACAAAATCAAAGTAATGTAGTTTATAAAATAAACTGTAAAGACTGTGATGGTTGCTACATCGGTCAGACGAACAATATTTAAAGAAAAGGTTGTATAGCCATAAGTATTCTTTAAATAATGATTTTGGTGCAATGACCGCTGTAACAAAGCATTACAAAGATCTTGGGCATTACTTTGATTTTGAAAACACAATTATATTAAAAACAGAGAATAATTATAAAAAAGACTAATATATGAAATGATAAATATACAAAAAGACACTAAAACTATTAATTTCAGAACCGATATTCAAAATTTAAGTAATGTATATAGCAATTTGTTAAAATGACATTTGCATTTCTTAAGAAGGAAACCTTTGGCTAGGTTTTTAAATTTGGGTTTTCCCTAGTCCTCGAACAGAATTGTTAAGGTTTCGACAAAGATTTTTTGATATAGGGTTTTACTTAATTTGCATGTATGTTTACACATTAATTTAGTTTTTATAATTTATATATATATATAAAAGTTTGTTACACATCCTCTATATCAAGAAATCCTAGTCATTAGTAATTTTGTTGATAGTTCCCAAATAAAAAACAAATGTTTGTTTATATATTTATCTAGTTATATTTTCACTGAAGAAGGTATTCCGAAAACGTTTGTAAACGTTCTGAAAATATAACTATCGTTCAAACCAGCCTTGTTTTATTGACCTATTAGTGGTAGAGATCTATCATATAAGATAAGTATAAAAGGTCACGAAATATATATATATATACATTTCATATAAGATAAGTATAAAAGGTCGCGAAATATATATATATATATATACATTTAACTTATTGTATACAAAAGGCTCAATATAAATTATAACTAATCAACCATATGCTAATTTAAAAGAAATTTAATAGTGAACTTTCAATAAAAAATAAAAATAGAAAACTTATACAAAAGGGATTGGCGTTGTAAGACTTCCACGCATTATTTTCGATTTTCTTGAATTTTAAAATATATTATTATTATACTATCCTTTCATCACTAGCCATTTTTCGAAACATCTATCAACCTGAATGGACAGCGCTACAAACAATTACATACGCTTCACTCAGTGGGGTCGACCGGGTGATACTGTTAGACGCAACAGACTCCCTAGGAAAAAGGGAAGGGAAATACAATGGAGAAAGAAAAAACAAAGGAAAAGATTCGAAACGCCTCGCCTAAGAACATATACAGGGTCCTGCACTGACACGAAATTGTAAATTCTTCAGAACCAAACATAAGATCCAACAGCCTAGCACTGGAGTTCAGAATATTGTTATATTGCCTTAAATCATGATAGTTCGCGAAACCTACCAGCTGAACGGCGTGTGAACCATGTGTAATACAATTATAATAAGTTGGTATATTTAAATCGCCAATGATGATCACGTTCTTATTTCCACTCAAAACCGCATCAAGGTGTTCAAACAACACAACATATTATTGGAGTGGCGTAGAAGGTGGAATGTACAATCACACCATAGTGTACAATCTGCGATCTATCGTAAAGTTAATAACCAAAAGGTCTATTTCCTGTATTGGAGACACAATGTCCACAGATTTCCAATATATGCAGTTAATGACAGCTACAAGCACACCCCCACCCCTGGACAATTTCCTATTCCGTCTGTAAACATTATAAGATCCAGGAAGCAGCTCCGAGTTATTAACACTCGCAGTTAACCAAGTTTCAGTTAGAACTATGAATTCGTAATTACTCGAGCATATACCATTGTAAAATTTCACTAGTTTCTTGATTCGATGATTCGAGGTACTCCGTTTAAATATTTGAGCCTAAGATTAGACTCACGTGGTTCTCTTTGTTCATTAAGCCAATTCCTAATTAATTTCAAGTAGTCACGCTGTTGGACAGTTAAATCATTGTTGAGATGAACGCTCCTGTACTTTGTATCCGATTTTAGTTTCTTAGATGACCGAAGTAATTCTCCCGCTTGTATAGCATCATCAGCAATTACCTTTATCGGTTTTTATCACACGTGGCATTATGGTCTTTTAATAGAGATAGAGGACGAAGCCTACACACTCTTGACGAGTCCAGAAACAAAGAGTTATCATTTACATTAACATCACTATTCGGTTCAGGTACATTGTATAATATAAAGTTTTTTGATCTAATTTGTCTTTCGTTAATTTCATGAAGTAAATTCTTTTGGGCTTCGTAAGAAATATTGTTAATATTACAAGCCGAAGTGTTGCTCATAATCGTCGCTTTAAGTTGTTGAAATTCGTTAACCACAGTTGAGGATGTTGATGTTAATGAGACAAGGCTTGCCTCGAAATGGTCAGATGCATTACAATACCACTTAATATTTAATTTTGATCTTAAGACCCTTGTATCCAATAAAGAGAGATTAACGCAATCAATATCCTCTACAAATACTACACTTAATGATATTGCTGTCTGCAGTAGATTTATTACGACATTTACAATTATGAGCAGGCATGTTCAATAATCGATGAGATGATGAGAGACAATATCGCAGTATAAATTTTAAATAAATAAATTTTAAATCGATTTAAATTCAAATCCCGCCGTCTGCAGCAACAACAACAGCAAGAACAAGGCGTACAAACATTCAGAGAATGAAAAGTTTTCCACTTGCAATATTATAACATATTCAGTCTAAAAACTTGCCACATAAAACACTCACCGCAAATTCAATTTAACCATCAAAAACTATAGTTCAAGCACTATCTTATGAAATGAAAATGAACTTAATAAGATGAATTTAAACTATCAAAAAACACCGATAAATACTTAGTACGAGTACTTAGCCAAGCATTCACTGTTAAACATTACACCACGTGTATTCCAAATATACAACACTTTGTATATATTTTTGGAACTTCCTATGGCTACCGGTGGTTCCTATTCATGTGGAAAATATTAGCTACATCCAATCATAGATTGCTGAGTTATGAAACTAAAGGGTTCATCAGTCATTTTTGTGGCTTTCGTCCTAGATTCTTACAAATGTTCAGTACTAATTTTATAATATTGACCAAATTCACATCCATTTTTCTCAATTATTTAAAATGTAATGTATGTATATTACGTTTCTACATTATCGAGAATTAAATTCTACGCCAACTAATAGAAGAGCAGAAGAGGGAAGTACAAAGCTAGGGATAGAGGAAAATGAAACGATATATGTAAAAGAATTTGAAGTAGACGAGAATCAGTTCCTTATCTTCCCTGTAGTATAGATTTACAGAGCTCTTCTCAGTGGGGTTACTCATGGGGTGTCAGCCAGTTTGTATACATACATATACTATATGTATATGATGATTCTGTTTCCGGCTCTCCCACTTCCACTAAGATTTCGCATTTAGTGACACATCTTTTTACCATGAAATAGAAGATGCTATACTAGTCTGGTACTGTGCATACATTGTTGGCCAAGGCTGTTTCCAATTCTATTAAAGGAACCTTTTTCAAGTCAGGACTTAATTTATAACAAACTTGCACTTTATCTGGAAAAATTTTCCTAGCACTGCTTTCACTTTCAATAGCTTCCACACCTCACCAAATTGTATCGGAGGTTTTCTATTCAGCTGTTCACAGAAATTTCGCATTTATGTACTTTTTGGTGTACGTACAATTTTTTTGTATACGAGGAAATTTTTGCTTGTTGGGTAATTTCTATAGGTAATTAGAAACTGTTTATGCTTTTTACAGTCTTTTATCTACAGCCTCTCTACAACTATGATCACACCATCCTACACTTCTATTTGGGAAAGAAGGATTTTTAACCTTCATAATCATTTCGGAGGATAGCCTGTTATCAACAGCAAGAAACCTATGAAGGTGAATGGAGGCATCAATGCAAGAAAACGGACAGTATCCTGAAGATGACAAACAGTTAGAACCAAAAACTAGAATTTATAATATAGTACATCTTAAGAAATATGCACACAGATCAAATTTGTACGGAGTAAAATAAAATTTACTACCAAAAGCAGTTGAAGATTATATTTCTCTCTGTTAAATCAACTCCAGCTCGGTAAAATTGAACTAATTGTAAGGTACAAGTTGTTAAATTTTTGTTATCTTAAACGGAAAAGGGGTTTATTTTTGTGGAGTTAAAGCAGCGTTACCACTCCAATAGTGTAACTCTAAAACCGATGCAGTGAATAGATTATATAATTATAAAATTTGACTGGAAGAAGTCCAGGTAACATCGGTTTGGAAAAATTCTTACATCGAAAGGGAGATTGTTTACACCATGAATGGTACTTCTCACACAAAAAGAGATATGTTTTTGACAACCAGAATTTTTGTTCCTATTTAACACCGTTTGCCAAATGAAGCTATTGAAGTTATACTGGACTATTTTACTTCGTTGACTACTAACCACACGTACTCTTATAACAAACTAAATACAAAAACTGACTGCCAACTTTTTTACCAACACAGATCCCACAGAAAATGCAAGAAAAAATTTACTAACGTAACATTTTTAATTTATTATTTAAAGAAATGGTACCAATCTTTTAATTTTACTCTGCTACTCTTAGATTATTAAAACAATGAATTAAGCAGAATGTATTTCGTACATACAGCAAAATTAAAAGATAAGGGTGTAAATCAGATCACGATAGAGGCTTACAGATATATACATAGGTACTTCAAGAAATAACTTCAGATGTCTACATATTCCTAACGCAATATATACGATTACTTCATGTGAAAACTTCATTATTTCGATCACATCTCCAATTCCTTATTCCTTACCTCAATTTTACTCGATATTTTCTACAGTAGAAATATGTAAGGTCTAGTTATATATACGTACATATATCAGAATAAAGTCCGCGAAAGAAGGATAGATATAAATCAAATATATATCGATAAGGTGAGAAAGCAATAGCAAATTCAGAGGACAACCGCATTACAATTTTAAAATCATAAATACGAATTAGATTGACGAAAGAGAAGCAGATGCGAAAGAAGAAAAAGGAAAGAAAGAAATATATGTGCTATCGTGAGAAGTTCTATATCAATATTTATTGTCGTCTCTTTGTGCCCATAAAAAGAAATTTAAATCCACTAAATCAATGTAGCGGTGGTTTCCATGAAAAATTTCTCTTTGATATAAATTCCACAAAATTCTTGAGTCGTCTCTCGCTTTTACAATTTTAGATATAGAAAGCGAACATGGCTGGTATTTTAAGACGTATCAATCCCACAACCGTTCAATATTTTAAGATGGTATGTAATGTTTGTTTTGTGTTCTTTAGTGAGTGAGATCCTGCAGAAAAATCATTTATTTTTATTTTATTGGAGCTGGTATTGTGTACTGAATCATGTTAGGGATACCACATATTTCTTTAATAACTTTGTGTGTAATTTTCTATTATTTGGTACTTTAGCACTTGTACTCTACGTTAAGTTAGATTTAGTAATAGAAATGTACAATATCTCTTTAATTTGATGTTTAAAGATTTAGAGATCAAATTTGAATGTAGTTGATTTTTCGTATGAATCACAATTGGATTGTTGTCGCACGCATTGAATAACCAAGATTCATCTAAGATTAACGATCGGCTGGAACACTTGGATTCTCTACTATACCAATTTTTTTTCATGTGTCGGCAATATACACAGTATAATAAATCAAGGTGGTGGAAACAACGCAAAAATGGAGATATTGATAAACTAGGACTTTCCATCTCTAGATATGAAAAGCGGCTATGCGACGCATGAAAAGAACTGAATTTGCTGTAGAGCATAACGTTCTTTGTACAGTAAAAATGATCATTTAGAATACAGTTTGGTACGGCAGGCAACAACTAGCAGTGCTGGTCTTTTATATCGCCATATTTTCATTATATTCCTAAAACTGTGTTTCATCAAAGCAGCACCCGTTCATCAGCGTTTCACCATAATTTACTAAGTTTGTATCATCGTCCAGAAACTTTTCAATCATCATAAGTAAGTATAGTAAGTCATAAGTAAGTATAGTAAGTCATAAGTAAGAAATTCAAGTTGTTTGAGGTGGGCAACGCCAAATGGAAACTCTTCAACTCATTTTCTTGGCGCACAGATATTTTAGCGGGTGTATTTAAGATCAGGGTCAAACTGCAATTTGACTATAATTTTTGATAAATTTGATTATAATTATTATTGAAATTTCAAGAATTTTTAAGAAGAACGAAATAAATAATAATCTGTTCAATGTAAAGAATGTATCTACCATGGAAATATATCCCGGCGTAGCTCTAATAGTATTCGTGGAATAATCGAAAGTATGTGTGGCCTTGCATTCTTATGGTAAAGCAGAGTCTAGCCATTTTGTCAATCGATCTCTTTGAATGCTACTCTTCCATTTGGTTCAATGTACGTATCAAAATTGATCGTTTGATTATGCGTATCAATTTACATCTAGGAAATCCCATTGCAATCCCAGCAGACTGATAACATAACCTTCCTTACATAGATTTTAGCTTTAAACGCTCTTTCAGTTGATACCTCACGTTAGCTTCTTGGTTCTCTTGATTAATGTAGTAAGCAGCAAACCTCCCAGTTCGCCGTTCCACTTCGCTGTTTTGAATTGTTTTAAATCTGGAACATTTTTGTTTGGTTTCATAAGCAAATCGCAGGTATTAATATGTGGTATCAGATAAATTTCTTTGAAATCCCGGGAAACTCATAAATTGGGTATCCATATTGCTCTTCAATTCTTATATGTGACACATCGGATTTCTCTGCAATCTAGCCTGTTGTACTAAGAAGATCTAGAGCTATCATTTCTTTGATTTGATCATTATCAACTTAAACTAGACAACTTAATCATTAACCATCAAATAAAACCACAGCGATGTAAGAAATGGCAAGAATGCTTATATTGACTATCCATTTTCCAACCGATTCTAAATAAGTACTACAACGTCGGTCCATACAATTTTGTTTCTGCACGACCATTGAAGTATCACTTATCAGACAATAACAATTTGACATTTAACCATATCGGAAAATTCATCTAAAGCCGCTTCTCTGTACAATCCGCAACTACCTAGTTATGAAGCCAATATCTTCTTTAATATATGACTAGAGGGTAAATGCAATTATTTTTAATGTCAAGAGCTGAAGGCCATAATCCAGTGATTAAGCGTAAGTAATAAATTAATTAATGTGTAAAATAAAATCAAGTTTGATGTTCATCATACCTCACTTTTAGAACATACATCTCACATTCTCTATGTATACTCACACATCGGACGGAATGAGGTCAGGGAACGTAAACAAAAGCACGGACTGCGCTCCAGTCTCCTTAAAAACAAATAACGACCTGTGCATACCACATAAAACGCTTAATATGTCCTTAAAAAAGATTTTGGGGAACACGCATTAACTCTGCCGAAGAACTTACGGAGAAGCGATGTACGCCGTTTGCCCTTCTACGCTTCTTGTCACTGAAACGCGTTCTGAACTTCAAGAATCTCATTCTAGCGTTTGAGGGAAGTTTTTTAATTTGTATAATCTTCCTCATTCTCATTCCTCGAACAATACTTGCAGAGAGTTACCGCGACGGATTTCCTAAAACATTTTTTTAATTAAATTTCGAATGACAACAAGGTGGTCGGCAGCGCTGTCGAAAACGCCTGCGATTAAAAGTTGGCGTTTGGTAATATACGTGCAAATAAATTCAAATTCTGGCCTTTGTTTTCGGGTACCTAATTGAATTGACGAAAAGGGATGAACTCTGCACAAAATTTACCAATTTTTCGTTGCTAATTGCATTTTATTATACTCTGACTAATCATCAAAAGTGCTTACGTATACGTGTATATGCAAATTAAGGATTTAAGTGTCTGTATTTAGACTTCTTGTTAGTTTCCTCTTAAATTTACAAAATTGTATGTTCATATAAAAACGAATTCTAACTTACTCAAAAGCGTAGACTATTGTAGATTCCAATTTTGCTATTAATTCAGAGATCTTTAAACTAGAAAGGCGTACATTTTGCGTTTGCATAATATGCTAATGAACTTTCGCTAGATAATTTAGAATGGGACAGTGATGTATACAAAAAGATCATAATTTATATACATCCAGAAAACATGCACACAGATTCATTAAATGGCAGGCGCTTTTTCCTATTTCCTGAAAAAGCCGGTATATGTCGTTAAACTAACCGTTTCCTAAACCAGGCGCTATTATGAATAAAATATCAACTTCGTTCAGACAAATTTACATTAAACCGCATGCCAAATGAGTGTGAAAACGCTAGGAATCTATCCCGATAGGGTGTAGATAATGACCCTTATCGTCATCAACGTGCTCCGCATAGGGTGATATTTTTCATTTATACGACAAAGCACGTAGATCCGGACACATAAGCAAACTATTATTACAAATTTGTAACGATCATTGCAAATGGAGCGCAAGTAATTTATAATCTGGGCCGTCTATGGCTAAAAATAAAGGTTCTATCTTAGTACTTTTAACGGAAATTTCGTGAAACCCGTATTGTACCGCCCTATTCCTTAGAACGAATTTGGCAGTGATGTTTTATGAAGGTACTTCGACTATTAAAGTAACCATTAAAGTGCACCGACATTTGATAAGTCGAACGAAACTTATATCCTTGATCCTTACGTGCGATCTATTTCATTATAATAAAAGAAACTTTGTAAGCATAGTCAATCAATCATTCTTTTCCTACTATAGGTTAGGTAGAGAGATACCCGTATACCAAAATATCACACTAGAAATTAGCAGTTTCATATATTTACTTAACTGCAAATAAACAACGAACGAACAAAACAATCACTCTGCGTGGAGATTTTAGCCCTCTGTTACTAGTAAGCAAGAGCCTTTACTTTAAAGTGCGTATTTCACACTTTCTAGAATTTAACGATTTTTCACACTCAAGTTGGTAGAATGACGGTAAGGGTGAAATGAATACCAATTCTGAGCAGATTGCAGTATTATTTTAGGAACATTTTCTACTTTCCAGAAGATAGAGTAATCAATTTTCAGGTTTAAACAATGCTAGGAATGCTTCATTTTATCTTTTGCCAACTGATGAATATGAACTGGGTTCGGTTTTGGAGAGTGTCGCAATGAAACGTTCGGCTGGCATCAATAACATACCATGTCTTCTTATTAAATATGTTTCCATTTATGTAATAGAGCCCCTCGTATATATAATTAATCGGTGCTTCTCTGAGGGTGTTTTCCCCGGATGTGTTAAGACGAACAAGACGATTTCAATCACAAACAGGGTGATAGTCTTTGTGAAAGTTTCCGAGGGAATTATTAACACCCAATTGGCGAATTACTTAAAGAAGTACACTTTCCTATCTTCAACACAGTATGGATTTAAGGAGAAGTCTACGTGTGGTGCTATATGCCATATTATTAATAAGATTTATGAAGATCTAGATAAAAAGACCAATATTGCTGGCCTATTTTTCGATTTATCAAAAGCTTTTGACACTCTTTATTACTCCATACTGTTATCAAAATTGGATGCACTTGGAGATTGTGGTGTAGCTAAGGATTTGTTTGCTTCCTATTTGAGCAACAGGGAAAATATTATTACTCTGACAATGAATGTGAGTGCTGTTACACAGAGATATAAATCTTCACCTCTTGGGGGTGAACTGTGGTGTGCCGCAAGGGTTAATTTTAGGATCAACCCTCTTTTTAATTGATGTGAACCATCTCCATTCCTTATTGACACCTCCAACTCCATTGCCCTCCAACTTAATACAGGTAAGACTAGTGTTGTGCGATTTAGATCGTCTGCGCCAAATTTGGAGAGTTTGTATGGTCGCTCGTAGCTTGCGTAGTGTTGTGGGTTTGCAGTCGATGAAATTGCTTTAACTTGGTTACGTCGAAACTTGCCTTCGCTACGGTGTAAAAAGAATAATTAGCTCCATATTTTCTTTCTCTTGGTTGACATCATGTCCTCATTTCTTTAGGGAGATGAATATTTTGCCTTTACCCTCACTCTATATGTTGGAAGTTTTTCTGTGAAAATGAAGAAATGTAAGCTAAGAATAGCCATTTTTACTGCAGTATACAAACCAGATACCGAAATAATTTGAATATATGAATTAAGTCCAAGGTACACAGCAATACTTTTATATAATAAACAGCACCCATATGTGAAAACCACACAGTCATTGAATAGCTATACATAAAATTTTTAAAAATTATCTTTATGAGAATATGTTTTATAGCGTCGATGAATTTATGAATCCTTAATGTGGTAATGTGTGTCGAATATGCCTGTGATGAATATGTGCGTTAGCGTCAACTTTAGTTTTATTTTAAAATTTTTCTCATCATAATATATATGTACATATACACCTATGTATTATTAGCCATGACAATAAAGGTTATTATTATTATTATTATCAGCGACCGAGATTTAAATGCAATTTTATGTAATGTAGATAGAAGTTCATGCGTTCAAAATGATCCGCTTGTATCTCTTGTACCTTTGATGACTCCGATCAGAATTGTAAAAGCCAATTTCAAAGAACTTACCACTCACTGGTCCTTTCTGGACTAATACTCTAACATTAAGTTAGAATTCTTGTAACGCTAACTCAATAGGAAATGTTATATGTAATCCTCTGTAGGATATTATCAATGCATTTTTCTAACACCCAATTCCGAAATATGCCGATCAATATATCGAAGATACTTTTCAATAACAGTTATTTATGGAATTAGGATTTATGGCATTATAAAAGTTGCAAGTGTTATTACAACAATCAAATATATAATAATAATAATAATAATATTTTCGATGGTTCCTTCCATATCTGTCTTTTCGTTCTCAATGAAAATAAAGGATTTATTATGATGATTTTTTATTATTATGTTTTATAGCAATCTTATAATAGCCCCTAGGGTATGTAAATATTTTTACTTAATAAACTAGTAAGAAATAAATAACTATTCCGCCTGTCATTTTTACATTGTAAAGGTCTTAGTTATTTATAAAATTCCTTTATTGATTTCACTTTTGCATATGAAAGAGTATGGCGTTTCTCTACTTGTGTGCAGTTCCTTGGTTTATTACAATCTCTAAAATATGCAATACCAACTGTCAATCTTTCGATATGTCCCATCCACTTTATTTGCATTGTCACCTAGATCGCAACGTTTGCCTCTCTAGCGCCTTCTTCTACTTCCATATTCGTCTTCCTTTTCTATTGATCTTCTTTCATACTCCCATATACTCATCCTAATACATTTCTCTCCCATACTTGTACTTGTCGTTCCTCTATTTCCTTAAAGCCCAAGTTTATCAGGCATACGATACCATCGGTTTCATATACCTGCTTCATTTTCATGATACGTCTCTAGTCCTCGGCAGCTAGTTTAGTGCGCCGGTCACTTTACTTTCCTTTCCAAGCGCTGCCCAATATCTTCTTCTATTCCACATTCTGTCCTAATCTTGGTTTCTAAATAAGGTAAATCTGCGCTTTCTTATACTCATTTTCGTATATTTTGTTTTGTCCATAGTTATCTAGTTCAAAATATCCTGACTGTAATTTCTTCTTTAATATTTTTAATTCTTATTCAGTTCTAGTGATGATTGTTGACTTTGGTGGCAAAAGCAAAGCACTAGTGTCTCTTGTCATGGACCACCCCCGTGGTGTATATTTTTCTTATTCTCATAATTGTTTCTAACGTTAAGTTAAAGACTGTTGTTTCCGACCGATCTTCTTGCTTTAAGATAGCTGTTATTTTAAATGATTTCGTTTTCTGCGTCCTTATTTATATATCTAAGGTCACTTTTGTCGATCTGGTTAGCTTTCTTTTGTTATTCCCATTTCCTATTATTTATATTAGCTATTAACAGTTCACTTTCCTTGATCGAGGAGTGAAACCTATGAATAACAAGTACATATAGAGTCCTCTCATATACTGCACTACTTGTTCCTTTAGTAATAATACGCCGACAGCTATCGTTTTCCTATTTATGAATCTGGATTGATATCCCCTTGTAACATTTTCCATCTCCTGGTTTACTTTTCTATTTGTTGCTATAACTTTGTATACTACGTCAAGCTGCGTTATTCCTCAATAGTTTTCGCAGCTCGAGCTTTCACCGTTCTTATATATTGGGCACAAAACTGTTTTTGTACACGTTTGTGGTGATCATTGTTCTCTCCAGCACTTAACTATCTGCAAATGCATTTCCTCTACGAATTTACGCCCTGTACGTTTAATAAGTTGGGCTGTTAATTCGGTGTCCCTAGGCCTTTTGTTACTTTTCATTGTTTTTATTCTTATCTCAACCTCAGCCGTACCTAGATTTGGTATCTCCTCCTGTTCAGTTAACCAACATATTCGTTTGTAGTGTTTACGTTGTTCTTGCTAAGCGCTCTTTGCGAAGTTGTCAAAATTAATTTTGTAAACAGCTTTGCACGCATTTTTCACCTAGGGAAAACGGAACGGAAACGGAACTCCTTATGAATTTAGAATTTTAATTTTTATTTGCTTTGAAAGAATTCGGTATGTTACTTTACCTTAAATAATGAGACTTTATGATTTTTCATCAAAACAATCGACTTCTTAATATGTCTAGACACGAGCTCTTGTAAATCGATTCCAATCTTCTTTCTACAACCTGGTCAATTTTTAATTCCGCACTTCCACCGAAATGAAACTAGAACGGAATCCGTTCTTCCACATGAAAAAAGTTATGAGTAATTATCGAAACGTTATGATCCGTTAAATTTCGGGTGGTCACCAAGGAAAAAGGACCATTTATATCAATATAAACGAATTCGTCTTCGATAAGCGTTGATGCATCTTTTATTGCCGGTTCCGGGAAGGGAATTATTGTTCTGTCAGCCAGTCAATGGTCCAGATCCGCAATCATTAAAAATTGAAAGGGATTTTACTGTTGCCTGAGAGGGCCAATTAAAACTTTAAAATCTGTTGAAATTCTTCTCAAATTACGTTGAACATTTGAAAATTTTAAGCCTATTATACTTCGCATAGTAGCCAGGGAATAAAAGAATATCTTTAGACGTAATCCGGTAATTGCATTTTTATGTTTTCAAAGGATTTGTGAAATCTTTAACGAAGCGAATAGTGATTGCAATATTTACTGTTCGACCAAAATTATGCGATTTCGCGATTTACTACAGATAGAAATTTCCAATACGTCAAAATTTTATATTTATGACTTTAGACGACAATAATATAAAAAAGTTAGAATCTTTTATAGAAACTTCGCCCCTCGGCAATAAAATATATACAATTTAATCGAATAGTTCGTCAGTCAAATATATTGCTCGAATATTACCTTTTGTTCTTTCAAACGTTTATCAATTTTTTAAAGTTAATCATGATAATAACTATCTGAAGTAAATTCTGAGATATCCAATAAATATGATTTGGGTTATATCTTCCATTCCTTTTATTTCCTTAATGTATATACGAGGTAGGCGCAATAAATTCTCGACCTGCACCCTAGAAAAAATAAGCTTGGTAAAATATAACAATTTTCATTTTTCAATATAATCTCCCTAACTTCAATACAACAATCATGATTTTATACCCTTGTAGAAATAATCTAAAATATTTCCCTCAAAATGTTCTACTATAGCTGCTTGCAACTCACTATCGTCGGAGCCATGTCCAGACTATACGGTGGATGTTTGAATTCTTGAGAGCCATATTCGCGAATGGCAGCTTATGAAATTTCCTTGACGTTTGGCACGAATATTGTCCCTCAATTTATGTAACAAAGACTTATAGTATGTGTTGCTGGCAGTTGTACTACGCTTGAAAGTCAATGAGTAAAATGCCTTCACAATCCCAGAATATTGGGATTCTCTTCGATTCTCTTTTGGAGAGGGGATCATAAAACAGAACCATCGTTTCATCTCCTGTGGCAATGGACTCAAAGATCAGCTTGGTGTCGTCTCCACACACATTTAAAATCGAATGTCCACATTCGACCCGACGTTGACGTTCCTTCTTCCACTAGTTTTATTCAAATCCCAAATGGTCATGGAGAATTCGGCGAATACTAGTTTCAGAAATGCTAGACGTGACTGCTAATTCCTTCACTTTCAAACAGACCTCATTATCTTCAAAGGATTCTTGCCGCAATCAGACATATTTTGTACACTTTTTTATATTGAAATATGAAGGATATAAATTACGATAAACACCATCTCAACGTTGTTGAATGTGATTAGGTATATCACTTCTTTTGTTAAAAATTTAATGATTGTGCGGTACTCTATTTTCGTTAGCTTATAGCACCTATAGGCTATAGGCAGCATAAATAGGTATGGAATGTGAAATGCATTTAAGAAGACTAGCAATAAGTGAAGTCACTCTTCGCCTTTCCAAATGCCCAAGAATTATGTTGTCCATAAGTGCATAATTATAAAAAAATGTGTTACATCACTTTTAGCAGGTAAGTTCACAAACTATTGAAACATATCCGGACAGACGAAGACTACAGCGCATATCGATATATGACGCGGGAAAAGAGAAATAAATGTGCAGAACGGCTGTATACATAACATGCGGACTACTATAAAAAAATTGGCTTTATGTAATACTGCTAATACTATAGCAACATTTTTATCTTATTTCTCTATTTTTGCAAACATAATTATAGAAAAAATACATAAATGGAACACTCAAAATTTCAGAGCAAACTGCCCCAAAACATGACTTAAAAACAATACAGGATAATACAGGATAAGAAAGCACTAAGGAAATAAAAGATGGAATCTTAAATCAGATAAAAAATAATAAAAAAGTGGAAAGAATACTTTAAACAGAAAATGTAGAAAAGACATTAGGCGCTGCTATACAACATATTCTAGAAGAAATAGACGTCAACCAACCTCGAGGAAATCACTAAAAGGCAAATAAATGCTATATCGAAAATTAAAAATGGGAAAGCAGCAGAAACAGATAAGATCCTCGTAGAGCTATTAAAAGCCGATATGGAAATTGGTCAGCGAATTTTTATATGACCTACTACAGAAAAATAGATACAAGAAAAAATACCTGGAGAATGGAGGGAAGACTTAATTAGGAAATTACCCAAAAGGAAGATTTGAGGAAACACAAAAATTAAAGGTCTCTAACACTACTAGAATATTAATTAACAGATTAAAACCAAAAATCGATAAAGAGCTAAGAGAGAGTCAAGTAGGATCTAGATTGAACCATCTAACCGTATACTTTGTATATATGCACCTCGAGAACAGTTTTAACACAAGCAGATGAATATCAAAAAGATAAATATGTTAGCTTCGTGGATTTTGAGAACGCATTTGATCGGTTTGACCGTGGAAGGATGTGGATAATTCTTGAGATTTATGCAATACCCGATAAGTGCAATAACCTGTTGATATGTTTTATACAGACTATCAAGCGAAGCTCAAGCTCAACTTCACTAATTGCATAAAAATAAACGGCAGTCAAATAGGGCTGTATATTGTCACCCACAGTGTTTGTAATACTTATGGACTGGATATGGAAAACATAGATGCTAGAAAAATGGATTTTAGTTGGAATATGGTCAAAAAGAAGAAAGCTTCAAAATACACTGATGACGGGTGGTTATTGACAAAAACCTAAGACTAAATTTAAGCATTAGTAGAACAGCAATATTAGAAACCAAAGAACGGGACCACAAATCCAATTGGACGGTGACTAATTGGAAGAAGTGGAAAATATGATATATTTAGGAACAACGATAGAGGAACTGGCGGAACTGAGACGGATAATACAAACAGAATAATAATTGCAACATGTGAATTTAAGCCATCAAATCGGGGACTGAGTAACCCTAGCGAACAGTATTACACCGCTTATTAAACAATTTTTAACAAATAACGTCAACCGTATGGGTGTAAAACTATAAGAAAAATGGTTGACATTCTTCAATACCGGCACAATTTGTGGGAAAACATCAAGCTAATTTTTCTTCCATTTAAGAGTGCTTTAAACTTTTAAGTCAAGGTATAATCCAAAATTTCCTAATTGTCCAACTTCTAATATTTATTGACGATAATTGCTGAATTGGGGAAGAACAAAAGCATTACCAACGCTCTAATTTAAATTTTCGAGGGGAATAACAAAATTGTCTTCAGCTACCGTTGAGAGCGTTTTCCTAAAACAAAACTACAAACATTGGTCTCCACAACAGACATATTCGCTAATATAATACACGATAGTTTGCCATTAAGATAATTTATTTTATATTCATATTGATAACGATCAAATATGTGTATCAAAACACAAAATACAAATGCCTATTATCTAGGCGTGTATCCTTTGCAGATGGGTGTGTGCTCGAAATCTAAAGAATTTGCATTATATACTTGCCTTTCACATCATAACATATTTCGGTATTAAATAACGGTACCACGACCTTTGTTCAACCCTGAACAATGAATAGAAAGAATACAATTAAAGTTGGAGCTGTAGTACAGCTGAGTAACACTATCATAACGGAGACTTACCTAACCACAAAGTATTATCCCACGAGATAAAGGAAAATAGATATAAATATGCAATAGAAGAAAGAGATACCTGTTGAAACTCTATTATAAGAAATAAAGATGCATAAGTGTAAAAAGTTTCAAATATTTATTGTAATACCCTTCATTCATCCACCTGATGAAGCTATAGTATAGCGAAACAATATTGTAGTGGTTTTTTATAATAAATATTAAATTTGAAAATAGATATTTTTGCATATCTATAAATTAAAACGTAGGACTCTTATGTCTTCAGACATTGCAGTCCCCTGTCTTATTCACATAGGGTCATTCCATGCCAAATCAATCATGAATTTTCTTGACCCCCTCCGATTTTGATGAAATTTGGTTTAGTTGTTATACTAACTGGAGAATTGACAAATACAAACTTTTAGTACCCTAAGTCGACAAGGGCCGAAAATACGGAGGGTAACAATTTCCCCCAAAATCGCCAAGTCGTGGCACTCTTGTACCTTCAAAATTCAATCTCTTCGGTTCTATTGTAACCACAGAGCCCAATTTTTCTATTTTCAAGCTCTATAATGCTCCACAAGACTACTATAACCAAAAAAATTTTTGAAAAAATGACGGATACCTCCCTAATTTAAAGATCGTGGCAAGGGGTGCGCGAAATGGGGGAATGTATCCCCCGATTTTTTTAAAACTTGGGATTCTCAAAGAGTAAGTCCTAAAGAGCATATCCTGAAATTTTTATCTTGGGACAACAATGGGATCGCTTGCAACGTGCTTGTTATTTATAAACGGGGAAAAATAATTTTTAATATGTGTTTACTAAAAACCCAAATTCCACATCTGCCATATATATACATATATATATGTATATATATATATATATATATATATATATATAATAAAATCTTAAGCATTTCAAAGAATATGTCACATTAAGTTAACTTTAATTAGGAAAAACGACCCTTTTTAATTGTCCATTACGTATGTTAAGGACCACCTCGCACGTACAATCATTTTTTAGTTTATATATTTTATTTTACACGAAATGTATTAGAGTTAAGTTTTGCATTTAGAAGTATTACAGTATTGCCGTAAGGGTTTCCGACCGGCTTTGTATTTTATAAATTGTAGGTATTTAAATCTTTTATCGTGCTGGGACATCACGTTTAGTAAGCTAGCCGGATAGAATGTCGTAAATACCATTGCAACCCGAAATTCATTTAAGTATTACAAGATGTACAAATCCGCTGCTGCATCCTGTCCTTGAGATAATGAGTACCTCTAGTGTTAGACCTACCGCAAAATTCCTCAAACAAGAAATATTTTATCATTTAAAGGGAAGGTGTCTCCTTCTAGAAATTCCAGATTTCATGGAATACTCTCAGGCAGGGTCGCTTTTATTAGCCAATGACAAATTCTGTTTTCCAAAATAACATTTTTGTAACGCCCATTAAAAGTTTACTTCTTGTCAAATTAGGAGAAACTAAATCACTACAAGTTTGTCACCGAAGACGAACAGTCACATAGAAACATTGTTTCAATCTTGCCGTGAGTAAGTTAACAATCAAATTAAGTCATTTTCAGTTTCAACGCGGTCGGGAGCCGGTTAACTGAACACATGTAAATTTAAGTTCACCGCTTACTAAAGTTATTTATTTGTAAAGTGTACCTAGTATTATTTGTTTCTTTTTTAATATACTGTTGAACTAAGCAGTGCATCATTTCCGCGCAACCTACACTTTAAATTAAGCGAGTGCAGAACAAATTACCAGCGCAGTCGATCGTTTCCGTAACCAGCTGAAACGAAAGACATCTCCTTCAAACCAGGAGGAGCAAACAGTGGTCCTTCGAGCCGGATCTGCATTGATCCCACGACAAGCTGCACCATACGTGAAGAAAACTACAGGGGATAGTCGTCCATTCTACATAAGCGAAGACTAAACTGGTTCTTCAAAGAAGCAACATCTACACGATCACTACATCGGCAAACAGGTTAGTCTCCAATCGTTTAGTATTCCTAACTCGACAAATATCCTTTACATTTTCTCGAAATGGCAGCTGAAACTTTAAAATCATTGAAATCTAAGCGTACATACTTAAAGGGATCGTTGACACGATTCAACACATATTTAGATAAACTTGATGAAACTGCTGACTTCACTCAGATTACGAGCAGATACGAAAACTTTAAAAGGTTGTTAACACAAGTAGACGATATTCAGGCGCAAATAGTAGAGTTAGATGAAACAGAATTAAACACCGATCTCATGTCATCATTTGAAGACTCATATTATGATTTGTGCTGTCGTGCTGAATCAATTGTTTCATCCAAGAACTGTAAGCCCAGCGTTCACTCAAATACAGTTTCAAATGATGAAGGTGTTAAATTGCCTATTATTAATTTGCCAAGTTTTTCGGGTTCATACGAAGATTGGCTATCTTTTTCATGATACATTCAAATCCTTAATTCATGACAATAATGGAGTTTCAGATATCAAGAAATTTCATTACTTGAAGTCCTCTCTTAAAGGGGAAGCCGCAAATATTTTACATTCGTTAGATATAACCGCAGAAAATTATAAAACGGCTTGGAAAATGTTATGCGAAAGATATCATAATAAGCGATTAATAGTATATAACCACATAGATGCTATTCATAATTTGCCTGGTGTTAGTAAGGAAAACTTCATTCACCTTAGACAAATATTAGACGGTTTTATAAAACATACAAGAGCTCTAAGGTCACTTGGCTGTCCCACCGAACATTGGGATGAGTAATTAGTTTACCTTCTAACCGTAAAATTAGATTTCATTTCACGAAAGGAATGGGAATCGAGTCTATCAACTACCGAACTGCCTACCTTTGATCAAATCGTTAAATTTTTAACGCATAAATGTCAAACCTTAGAGCTTATGTCGAAACCTATAAAAGCTAGCGTCCAGCATACCAAACAATCATCTTCGCTTTTAGTTACTAAAAGATCAAATTCATGTCCATTGTGTCACGAGAATCATGTAATTTATAAATGTAACAGGTTACTGAAATTATCAATAGAGCAAAGAATTCAGGAAATCAAATCAAAGAAGTTATGTATAAATTGTTTGAAGGGTACTCATATAGCGGTGGAGTGTAAGGCTGGCCATTGTAAAATATGCAATAAAAGACACAACTCATTACTTCACAAGCCACAAGATAGTCAACCATCAGTACCATGTAATAATATTCAGGAAGTCACTACAACTATCGCTAATCATAGTTCAAATTTAAAAATGTATGCGCAAGTTTTGTTGTCCACCGCATTAGTTAATGTTCTAGATTCTAAAGGGCATAAACATTCTTGTAGGGTGTTATTAGATTCGGGTTCTCAGTCCAATATAATTTCAAGAAAATTAATTGACAAATTAGAGCTGCCTAAAGAGTATACTCAAATTTCAATTTCAGGAATTAATCAAGGCACCACGAATGTAACATACTCAACTTGCGTTGCCATAGAGTCTAAACATAGTAGTTTTAAAACCAAGTTACATTGTTTAATATTAGAAAAAATATCTGAATGCATTCCCCTCATCTCTATTTCCAGAGAACACATTGATATTCCAAAAAATATCAAGTTAGCAGATCCAGAATTTCATATTTCTAGAGATATAGACATGCTAATTGGCGTAGAATTATTTTACAAATTGCTATGCGTAGGACAGATTGATTTAGGCATAAAATCAACCGTTCTTACAAAAGCCTACTTGGATGGTTAGTGTCAGGTACAATTGCAGCTACTTCTGTTTCACAGTTTCCATCTATTTGCAATTTGTCAACCGTTGACAGGTTAAATCAAAATATCACAAAATTCTGGGAATTAGAAAGCGTGAGTAGTAAGCCTGTGTACTCTCCGGAAGAAAGGCGTTGCGAAAAACATTTCAACGACACAGTCAAATATGTCGATGATCGTCTTGTAGTATCGTTACCTTTTAAAGCTAATCCACCTGTACTAGGTAACTTACGCGATCAAGCGTTGAAGAGATTTTATTCTCTAGAAAGGAAATTAAACAAAAATCCTACGCTTAAGGCAGAGTACTCTTCCTTCATGAAAGAATATTTGGACTCAGGTCATATGCGATTAGTAAGCGATAATTCTTCAAATATATTTCCAAATTTTTATCTTCCCCATCACGCAGTTATTAAAGAAAATAGTTTAACCACGAAAGTTCGCGTAGTATTCGATTGATCGGCTAAAACCTCATCCGGATTGTCTTTAAATGACATCCTTATGACAGGTCCTAAGCTCCAACACGATTTAATTGACATCGTGGCAAGATTTCGGTTACATAAGTATGTGTTAACAGCCGACGTAACGAAAATGTACAGACAAATAAACATCACAGAGGAACATACACAATGTCAGCGTATCTTTTGGCGAGAAAACAGTGGCGAAGCAATAAATACCTATGAATTAACCACGGTCACTTACGGTACTGCATCTGCATCATATTTAGCTATTAAGGCGTTACAGCAATTAGCGATCAATAGTAAAAATACGTATCCACTGGGTTCAGAGTTAGTTTTACGCGATTTTTATGTGGATGATTTGTTAACCGGCGCGAATACGGTTGCCGAGGCTAGAAAAATTAGGGACGAAGTCATACAAGTTTTATCGTTAGGAAAATTAGAATTAAGGAAGTGGGCGTCTAATGAGCCCTATTTGTTACAAGATATAGCGCAGGGTAGCGAAACAAATATGATTCTTAACCTCGATAATCAGGAAGGTATCAGTACGCTAGGGCTGCAGTGGAATCCCAAGAACGACACTCTCCAGTACTCTACTATACCTGTTACCGCAAATAAGATTTCTAAAAGACAAATATTATCACACATATCACAAATTTTTGATCCGCTAGGGTTACTTAGCCCAGTCATAGTTAGGGCAAAAATATTAATGCAAGAAATTTGACAGTTGAAAATTAATTGGGATGAATCTCTTCCGTTAAATATTCAAACTAATTGGTTGCAGTATGCTCAAGATTTAAAAAATTTAGACAAGTTGCAAATTCCAAGACATATTCTAACAATACAAGACCCGCAAATATATGAGATCCACGGTTTCTGCGACGCTAGCGAGCAAGCTTACGGTGCCTGCGTTTACATACGTGCGGTCAATAGCCGTGGTGATATATCTATTAATTTATTATGCTCCAAGTCAAAGGTAGCGCTCCTTAAAGCAATCACGTTGCCAAGATTAAAGTTATGCGGAGCGGTCCTATTATGTCATCTAACCAATAAGGTATTGGAAATTTTACCAATCAATTTTAGTAAACGGTATTATTGGACAGATTATCAAATTGTGTTAGCTTGGATAAAATCGTCATTAAAAACATGGAAGACATTTGTTGTCAACAGAATCGGAAAAAATCCAGACATATCCAATGATCCAAATGATCTAACCTTTTTAACTCCTTCCCACTTCCTGATTGGAGACATATTAACCTCTGTTCCAGAGCCTGATCTGACACATTTGAAAACTAATTCTCTGTCTCGCTGGCAATATACTCAACAGCTGCGGGACCACTTTTGGAAAAGGTGGAGCAAGGAGTATCTACATCAGCTTCAAGGCAGAACCAAGTGGCAGGTTAACAAGGGGTCACCACTGTTTCCAGGATGTTTGGTACTTCTTCGAGAAGACAACATTGCCGCAAGAAATTGGGTTACGGGACGTAGTGTACGTAAAAACATCTCGCGGTATATTCCAAAGAGCGGTGTCAAGGGTGTGCGTTCTCCCTATTGATTATGTAACACATCACAGTGCGTAAAAATATTTTGAAAGGCAACCTTTCAAGGCGGGGAATATGTTAAGGACCACCTCGCAAGTACAATCATTTTTTAGTTTATATATTTTATTTTACACGAAATGTATTAGAGTTAAGTTTTGCATTTAGAAGTATTACAGTATTACCGTAAGGGTTTCCGACCGGCTTTGTATTTTATAAATTGTAGGTATTTAAATCTTTTATCGTGCTGGGACATCACGTTTAGTAAGCTAGCCGGATAGAATGTCGTAAATACCATTGCAACCCGAAATTCATTTAAGTATTACAAGATGTACAAATCCGCTGCTGCATCCTGTCCTTGAGATAATGAGTACCTCTAGTGTTAGACCTACCGCAAAATTCCTCAAACAAGAAATATTTTATCATTTAAAGGGAAGGTGTCTCCTTCTAGAAATTCCAGATTTCATGGAATACTCTCAGGCAGGGTCACTTTTATTAGCCAATGACAAATTCTGTTTTCCAAAATAACATTTTTGTAACGCCCATTAAAAGTTTACTTCTTGTCAAATTAGGAGAAACTAAATCACTACAAGTTTGTCACCGAAGACGAACAGTCACATAGAAACATTGTTTCAATCTTGCCGTGAGCAAGTTAACAATCAAATTAAGTCATTTTCAGTTTCAACGCGGTTGGGAGCCGGTTAACTGAACACATGTAAATTTAAGTTCACCGCTTACTAAAGTTATTTATTTGTAAAGTGTACCTAGTATTATTTGTTTCTTTTTTAATATACTGTTGAACTAAGCAGTGCATCATTTCCGCGCAACCTACACTTTAAATTAAGCGAGTGCAGAACAAATTACCAGCGCAGTCGATCGTTTCCGTAACCAGCTGAAACGAAAGACATCTCCTTCAAACCAGGAGGAGCAAACAACGTATGCACATGTGTTTGCTGCAGGTAATTGCCATCCTGTATTACACTAGTTGCAAGATTTTCATATTTTGTCCTTAAGTTGTTAATAGTGATAAATAAAGTCAGTGTCTTACAAATTTTCTTCAACGAAAAATTCTTTTGTTAATATAGAATAGAACTTTTACAGCGTCGTTTATTAAGTATTCATTATTACCCGATAAAAATTTTTAAATTTATATATTCAAATACAATGCAAAATAAATTTTATTGTTGTAACTCTTACAAATTACCAAATCATTCAAGTGTCCGCCGATCAGATAGTGTGGTGACAGGTGGGAAAGTGTGTGATAACTATCGAAAATTGTTGGGTACAGGCAGAAAGCTAGAGAGAGTGGAGTTTGAAACTCCAACTAGTGAAACTTCAGCAAATGAGGATGAGGCAGAAGCAGGACCAAGTGTTGAGTCACTAGTTGTAGATGAGCTAGAAGAAATAGAAAGGGAGGAAGTAGAACAAACATCCAAGAAAGTACTCAAAACAAGAGGCAAAATTGTCTCAGGTATTAAAATACCTTAAGATGTGCTGAAATAATTAAAAATGTTTAATTTGTATCGTTTTTTAATGAAACTGTAATAAAAATCTCACATCAAACACATATCGAATTGTTTTATTTTTGACTCTTTTCCAACCCAGAAAATAACACTTTCCCATTGGTCCCATTGTTGTCCCAAGATAAAAATTTCGGGATATGCTCTTTAGAACTTACTCTTTGAGAATTCCAAGTTTCAAGAAAATCGGGGGATACATTCCCCCATTTCGCCCACCCCTTACCAAGACTTTTAAATTAGGGAGGTACCCTCATTTTTTTCAAATTTTTTTGGTTATAGTAGTCTTGTAGAGCATATTAAGAGCTTTAGAATAGAAAAAATTTGGGCTCTGTAGCTACAATAGAACCGAAGATATTGAATTTTGAAAGTGCAAGAGTGTCGCTAGTTGGAGATTTTGGGGGAAATTGTTACCCGCCGTATTTTCGGCCCCTGTGGACCTGGGGAGCTAAAAATTGGTTGTTGTTAATTTCAAGAAAATTTTTGCCTCTTTTTGATTGATTTGACATGGAATGACCCTATAAGCACCTATGGGGCACGTCTCTTCGAAAATAAGTGATGTTTAACTTAGAATAATAAGTTTTAAGTAAGGTTATATTATTCGTTACAATTCCATAAGTAAGAGACAGTGCGCCCTGCAAGTTACAGTCAAATGGACGATTTCAGACGAAATCTAATTGGTTTGCCAAAATGCGGTGTGTCGCGCATAGAAATCAAATATATTTATATACGTATATTTGGCAACCGATTTAGCTACGTATCTTTAGATTGCCCGTACCATTTCAAGGTTAATAGAAAGCCAAATTTTAGATTTAACAGATTATTGTTTATGATGGTATTTTAAACCAAAAATCCGGTCCTGCCGTAAAAGTAAGCAAACGTGTGTAAAATTGTCCTCCATATTATTACACGCAATTCGAGATAATACTAAATCTACTGATTCAGAGTGTAGAAAACTATCAAGAAGTTTTTCGAAAGCGTAGACTGTAAGCAGACATATAAAACGCCTAACAATATAAATTAAAAACTTGAAAGATTTAAATAAAGTAAACTGATAAGAGGCAAGTCTCCGAACGATCAAAGTCCACTAACCTTCTCCGCGGATCGATTTATCGTTAAATACCCGAACCTGTGTTCAGTTAGAAGAAAGCAGGGTGATTCTCTTGTAAGTGAACCTGAACCAAAATAATGAGGTAAAATGATAAATTAGATATTATATTGAAGGAGATGAAAGTGGAGATAGGAAATATACCAGTTATAAACAATGAAGATACGCAACTAAGAACATAGGTGAAAGAATATAGAGAGCAGGGAATATGAAATGGTTAAAGTGGAAAACAAGGAAACAGAGAGATAAGGAACGCAGCAACGGCGTAGAAATAGCAGAGAAAAACCGGAAAGAGAATAATATATGAATGCAACTACCCACAGATGACAGATTTTGCAAAGGAAAGGAACATAATTATCAGAAGCACATACTTCAGAAGATAGAAATTTATAATGGCACATGGACGTTACTAAGCGGGAAAGATATTAGTCAAATAGACCACATACTAATAGAAAAGAATGACAAGAAACAACTATAAAAAAGCTGATATCTTACCGAGAATCTGATACGGACCGTGACTATTTCATGGTGGGGATCGAAATGAAATAAAGAAAAAAAGTAAGAAGTCAAAACTACATAAAGCAATAAGGTTTATACATGAGGAGGAAAAACAAAAATATGAATAGATCTTAAATCTAACCTTGCATAACCTAGCTGACAAAAATAGCGTGAACGAAACATGGTGGGCGGCAGAAAATTCCAAGATAGAAACTATGAAAGAGAAAATACCGTGGTATGACGAGGCATGGTTACAACAAAGGAATAGAGAGATTAACATCAGTCAGTGAAAGAACGGGAAAGGCAAGAACGAATTTTACAGAACAAAGAAAAATGACGAGATCATTGTTTAGAAGACGAAAGAGAAATTATTACCAAAACCATACGACAAGATATCGAGGAAAATTTTAAAAACAATGAAGAAATAAGAAAAGAAAGATACGCATAGCAATATAAGCAAATATATTATAAGGACAAAGAAGGCAAAATTGGTGCAGGAGATGAAGATACTATCAACCTTTGAGGAACTTTTAAATGCAAAAGGTATTATAAATTCTAAGTAGGACATTGTGACAAATAATAACTACCAACGGGATGAAGAATAACGAGCAACTAAAGAGGAAACAAAAGGTATAATATAAATTATAAGAAATAATAAGAGCCCAAGGGATGATGATACCACAGCGGAAACGTATAAACACGGAAAAGAAGAACAAGAAGAAAAATTACAGAAGATGATCAGTAATATCTACACACAAGAAAAGTTACACAAAGAATAGACAGAACCAGTACTGTGTCCGATATATAAGAAAGAAAATAAAAGTATGATGAAAATTTACTGCCAATATAAATAATAAATTAACAATGAAAATGGAAAATGGTGTAGGAGAATACCAAATGTGGATTCAGGCAGATCAATTCTTTACATTACGAGAAATAGAAGCGGAAAATTTGATCTATAATAAACTCACCATACCAATATTTATTAATTTAATAAACAGAACAGAACTTTATAAAGTACCAAGGGAACTAGGAATTAGTTTTAGCGAAAACTTAATAAGAGTGATACACTGAACTTAAAAAAAAAAAGAAACAAAAAATAGTATAAAACTGAATGATAGAACATCAGACCGATGTTATAGAAGGAGTAATGGCCTTTATAAGGGACCCTAGTATCTTTAAATCAGGTCTATTGTATGAGCGATACCATTAGCCTACTTTTTCCCGACAACTTAGTAATTTTAGCTGGAACTAAGCGACAATTAACACAAGTAGTTAGAAGACTACAAAAGAAACCACAAGAGATGACACTTTGCATAAATGATACGAAAATGAAATATATAAGTTGCCGGAGTAAATATTCATAGAAAATCAGTGCTTAACAATAATAATACAAAAGGATAAAGCATACAGCTTTGAAGAAGCCAATAAATTCACATACTTGGGAGCAATTTTAACTAGAAGACCAAATATTAAGGAAAAAATTTGAAATAAAGGATAATGGCCGGAGAATATTAAAAAGTAAAAACGTATCCAAAAAAAAAAAAAGGCAAAAATACTTAAAACTATTATTCGGCCCATAGTAATGTTTGGTAGTGAAGCGTAAATAGTTAGCACGACAGAACTGAAAATGTTAGTGGTCTGAGAACGAAACACAAGTTTTTGGGGGCAAGAAAAAAACGAGCAGTAGACGGGAAGAACAAATGAAGATGTATACAATCTGTATAATCAGCCGAGGGTGACAGGAGTAATAAAATCCCAACGATTACACTGGCTAGGGCATGTACACAGAATGCCCAAAAACAGAATCCTAAGGATTATCTTTACAAGCTCTTTTACTGGTAGAGAACGACGACGAAAACCGAAGCTGACCGAAGTAGAGAATGATTTGGAAAGGACGGTCATCATCAGATGGAAGGAGAAGGCTGGGGATAAGAATAAATGGAGGAAAATATCAAACCAAGCCATGGACCTACAAGGTCCGTAGTGCTAATGTTTTATTATTATTATTATCATTTTAAACCAGTTCCATAAAACTTTATCAGTGGACTATAGTTCCGTATGAAAAAAACATGTTTTCATTTTGGCAACTAGCAGTATAATGACAAGCGGCAAAATTTCTTGACATATAAGATCCATAGTAGATTCAAACACATACTAGTTTTATGTGCACATGCAAACGATATTGTAGTATATTAATATTCACACACATTAATTAAAATTCAATGTATCAAAATTCACAGTAAAAGTTGCGGTTTTGAATGTTCATGTTCAAATGACATTTGGTTTAGTTTTGGGTTCTATTTATACTTTTTCGAAACCACGCACGCCACCCTTTCAGCATTTAATTACCCTGCGGATGCTTCCTTTTTTAAGTCCAGTCAGAGACGTTTAACGAGAAAAAAATGTAACTAGAAATAAAATTATCAATAATTATAAAAAGCGTCGATTAAAAGATAGAAAGCAATGTAACCATTTAAACACATACATTCAACACTTTCACATCACAAGAATTTCGAATAACTGGATATAAAATACCAAGGATACCTGGGTATCAACAATATAGACTTTTGTAACAACGTCACGCCATGATGAAGTGTTATCCATGGTAAATAGTAAACAGTTAGTTATTTGGACAACGGAGATATAATGTAGTAAACTTTAAACGCCCTGGTTTGCGAAAAAATGAGGGTATGTTTGGTTGACGACCGGAAATGACAAAAAAGAAGTCATCGAAGTACGATTTTACTGCGTTGAAGGGATACTGGATACTGGATTGAAATACAAGTTTCAACTATATTTGGGCCAAAAGAGTTTTAAAGGAAGTAACCATTAAATAAACAGAGCTTCACCACACCGAAGAGGAAAGAATTTAAGAAAGGGAATCTATGGAAAATAGAGCTATACCAAAGAAGAAAGAATTTACGAGAGGGAATCCATAATTTACGTCAAATATTTCTAAAATCTTGTAAATACATTTGCAGGCTTTTTATGATATCGTTAATGAAAAGCTGAGCCGGTGCAGTCTTGTTAATGTAATTATCTAAATTCACAGTATAATATTCATAGCAAAAGATCGTCGTTATTTCCCCCTTTACCAAAAAGTGTGTGTTCAAATCTTAGCAATTCTGTTGAAGGACTGGGCAAAAACTGCCAAAGAGGACCTAGTCAAAAGTGTCCTTCTTATGGTATGCATACATCATTTGAACAAATTACTGTATCTATACATTGCTCAAATTTTGGATGAATTCTGAAATGAACTGCTTTTCTTCCACGTTGTATATGTATTATTTCGTATATATGTCTTTTTTTTGTAATAATGCTTGCCTTTTATAATAGTTGTGTTTTCAAAGTCACAGCGATAACCTAATATTCATGTACATATGTGCACATAAAAGTAATTGATATTAATTTTTTCTACCTCCGATAGTTTTCCAAATTGTTTTTTATGTGGAATTGTAGTTCTATGACAAAGAATTTGCGAGAACGGTTTAAAATGCCGTTTTGAATATAATCTATTGCACTGAAATTATGCGTCTTTATTGACCTAAAAGTGATAGAGGTAACCGGAATGATATTCGGAGAAATCACAAACCGCTTAAACAGAAATCATGTTACGATTATTAAGAGTTATCGAGGGTGGGTTTGAACGGCAAGAATCTTGCCGAATCAGGTCATCTTTGGGAACACATGACCATCGTGTAAAGGCCATACGAAGACGTGGAGAAAATCGCTACATTAAATTTTCAGTCTGTATAGCTGTAGATTTTCTTTGTCTTTCGTTCAAGGCAATATGACAACCCAGCAAAACGTTCACGAAATAATGCGGTCCCTGTTCGGGAAAGTTTTCCATAGAAATAATACTAATAATAATACATCATAACTCTCGCTGCCTTACAATCCGCGATTTAGCAGAAGTGTCAAACTCCAGGGCGCAATTCTCTACAGTCCCATGTACTTCTATTTCTTCAAACAGTGGAAGATCATTTGTTTTAACAAGGCAATACCGTCCTCTGCCTTGGCAACGAAGATCCCTGAGTCGTTTCCCCATAGAACATGTGTGAAATTATTGGTAGGAATATAGGGAGTTTGCTCAACCCACCGTTTACTTTGAAAGCTCTTCCATGAAATACAGAATACTACGGATGCAATAATGCAGGATGACAACTTTTAGATTCGATCACACGACGTGTTAGTGAATAACTGTATAATCATTTAGAGTAGCAAACAAATTAAAAATTCCAACGCCTTCTGGGTGGTACAGTTTCTATGAAAAATATAATTTTTCCAAAATAACAAGAAAAATATATTCCGACTGTATCCGCAAATATCGCATACAGTCCCACTGTAAACTCCCCACCCTCCTGAAAAGGAAAACCATTAAGTTGAAATCAAAGTTTCCATATAAATGGTTTGTCATATTTTGCGAGAAATAAAAACCAGTCAGTATTTCTTCGAGTTTATTTCAAAAGAATATTTTAAGTAAGCGGCAATCCTCCCTCTCACTTTATCTCCTTTTGTTAGCAAACAGTAGTTGCGGTTGATGACCAATAATGCCGATTACACCAGAACTGTTTTATCCGCGACGGCGCCTTCAGTTTAGTTTCTAACAAGTAAACAAACTATTACGAAGTCTACACTGATCCCTCGGTTCCACCACTTTCTACTCACTTCGACATTCTACTTCGTTTCAGCATTTTCCCTTCCTCGCATTCCCTGCGCATTGTTTTAAGTTGAAATTCTGACCCAATTCTCCGCTGCCGTTACTCTACATCTCATAAGAATAAAAGGGGACGCCGAATCGATAATCGCTTATTACCTCTTAGACATGATGCGGCTCAAGCGACGTCAGATAGAAGTACAATACTGAAATACCGGATTAGACGGATTTTTTCGTAAAAGTAGAAATAAACGATATTTAACAAACCATTAGAGACATCGTGCTGTTTCTTTTTTTTTTTTGTAATTTACTGTGTGAAGTGTACAGGCATATATCTACTGGAGTAAATGTATAGACTTTATTATTTATTATTTGTTTATATTTATTATTTATTTATGTTATTGTATTTCGTAAAAAAATTCTTTCTAATTTCTGTTTCAGTTGTTAAAAACTCAAGTGTCACCACGTATACCAGCATTTCTATGCAATATACGTGCCCTGGGATTAAATTAAATATCTTTGAAAGTTTAAATTCAGCATGCTCTGGCAATGCTATAGAGAATTCCACTACATCCAATTCCTTCATTATTCTTCGAATCAGACATAAAAGATTTTAGAACTTTTATTACTACCTCCTCGTGAAACATGCACACGTCTTAAAACTTGGAAATCTTCTTTGAATATATTGCTAGACGCAAATATTGATACTTAGACTCTTTTCTTCCAGACGCTTTAGTAAGCCACAGCCAGGCGTTGTTACTAATCCGAAGTAATTCGTGTTCAACAAAATAGAAATCAAAAATCACTATAGTATATTTTTCTAACTAAATTCCCGGCCATAATTACGGCTTTACAGATCACCTGTGGCCCCTATCTCTCTGTTGGGTTAATCGTAGCTAGCCTTGGCGAGAGGGTATATTTTCACAAGGTACACGGGGTGCCCCTCAAATTTTCAACTAATACAGAACTCTCCAGAAAATTTTGAGAATTTGCTAATAATTCAACATAACCTACGCTTTCAAAATCCATGTGGTAAGTTGATTGAGAAAGAGATTCCAGGCTTAGACATTTTTTCTTAGAGAATCTATTATCATATAAAAATATTGTCTCCGAGCTACAATAGACATCTACGCTGCAACTACACTAACTTTTAAATACTGCTAAATATAATTTGTTTTAATTTTAAACGTTGAAAGTAGTACTGAATCTGATTAATAGTTGCAAGGAATTATCAGCTATATTTAGTCATATTAGGCCAAATTGCAGGTAAAACTGGACACTCCAACCAAAGCAGATAGCTAAAGTTAGTAATAATAATAATAATAATCTTTATTGTTACGGCTCATCAGAGCATCGCCATTTTCAGAAATAATACGATGAGAAACATTTTTAAATAAAACTAAAATTGACGCTAAGGCACATATTCATCACAAAAATATTCGACACACATTATCACATCAAGCATTTATAAATTCATCGACGCTATAAAACATATTCTCATAAAGATAGTTTTTAAAAATTTTATGTACAGCTATTCAATGATTGTGTGGCTTTCACACATGAGGACAGTTAATTGTATAAAAGTATTACCATATCCCTTGGACGTAATTCATACTGTCTTGTATGGTGTACCGACATATTCAAATTATTTCGGCATCTGGTTTACATATTGCGATAGAAATCGCAATTTTTAGGAAACGTTTCTTCATTTCTTTTAGCAAACAGAAGATCTCACAATATATACAGTGAAGGCAAGGGCAAAACCTTCATCTTCCTAAATGAAGATATGATGTCAACTAAGAAACAGAAAATATGGATCTAATTTCTTTTGCAGGAGAAACAATCGTTCAACTCCAGCGGCAGACCGCCAAAAGATTACCACCATACCGAAGACCAGTTTCGATGTAAGCAAGGTATTGCACCGATTGCAAGCCCACAACGCTACGCAAAGTTATTATACCAAACAACATCATTGATAGTTTACCTTCAAGCATAGAGCAATGTTCATTAAACCTCAATCGCTTGTCTATAACTAACACCAGTGATTTGACTATATTACTCTACGGGACCGATTTGCCATTAAGGCGAACATACAAACTCGGCACAGACGATCTAAATCGCACGACACTAGTCTTACTTATAGTAAGTAGGAAGGCATTTATCTCGCACCAATTTACCATTCCACTTACAATGACTGTCATTGATGCCAAAAGTGATTTAATATCGGAAGTAAAAACGATTGAATTTGCATCATCAGCATATTGTGAGAGAGTACAAGGTGTTAATAAAGAATGGAGATCGTTCACGTAAACCGGAAGAAGGGTTGGCCCCAAAATTGAACCTTGCGGCATACTACAGTTTATCTCTGGAGGTGAAGATTTATATCTCTGTGTAAGACCGTTCACATTCATAGCCAAAGGAATAATATTTTTCCTGTTGCTCAAGTAAGAAGCAAACAAATCCTCAGCTACACCACAAACTTCAAGTGGATCAAATTTTGATCACATTATCGAATAATCAATAGTGTTAAAAGCTTTTTATAAATCGAAAAATACGCCAACAACATTGGTCGTTTTATCTAGGTCTTCACAAATGTTGTTCATAATACGTATGGCATATGGCATCACGCATATAATTCCCTTTAACAAATCCAAATTGTGATGGGGACAGAAAATTGTACTTCTGTAATTAATTCGTCAATCGGGTCAGTCGTTTGTGAATTGGAATCGTTTTGTTCGCCTTTAAACGTCCGGCAAAAAGTCCCTCAGAGAAGCATCGATTAAGTATATATTCCAGGGAATCGAAACATATTTAGTAAGAAAATATGGTATGTCACTGATGCCAGCTGAATGTTTAATTGCAACACTCTCCAAAGCCGGCGCACTTCGTATTCATCAGTTGGTAAAAGATAAAATGAAAAATTCCCGACAATGTTTAAACTTGGGACTTGATGACTCTCTCTCCTGGAACGTACGAAATGCTTCTGAAACAGTTCTGCAATTCGTTCGGAATTGGTATTCATTTCACCCTGACCATCACAGATACCTAAATTATTCCCGTTGGAGTTATTTAATTTTGTTCTTGATCTTTGAACATACCTCATCCAGCTTTAAGCTTATTATGTGAAGCCGAAATCAAATCAGGTTTGTCGTTTCATCAACTTGTTTTTTGTAGTTTTTATTAACTCTCTTATATAACTCAAGCACATTAGAGTCGTCAGTAGATTTATATAAATTATAAACCCTACTAGGGTGTTTATCAAAACATTTCAAGCCATCATTGTACCTTGGATTGTTGGAATTTGGTTTAACTAAATATTTCTTCGGAACACAACTTATAGAAAGTTATGGAAAAAGGTGTTATAAAATAACGCAAGTCACTAGAGTAAACATCATGCCAATCATCCCCACTCAGCGTTTGAAATGCAAAAATTGACCCATTAGCAAAACGTCGTTGATTAATTGAAATCTGGATCCCGGAT
This sequence comes from Chrysina gloriosa, assembly GCA_038088585.1. NCBI lineage: Eukaryota > Metazoa > Arthropoda > Insecta > Coleoptera > Scarabaeidae > Chrysina > Chrysina gloriosa. The sequence goes on along the minus strand of CM076088.1, from coordinate 31,412,210 downwards.
CCTCAATGATTTGAGCTTATTGTTAGTAGCAGAAAGTTATGATCCGACAGCAATAATTCCTCCACCTAACAATAATACCTGTATACATCGTTAGTCGCAAACACATTATCTATTTAAGTAATAGATGTCGCAGTTACTCGCATGCATTCGGGAACGAAACACGTGAACAGATATAGAGCACTTCGTGTATTAGTTGTGTCTTCCTTAGAATCAACATTAAAGTCGCCGCAAACGATAACTTCACCGACACTGCTCCACACTTCATCCAGCTAGCGAAACACCCCAAAAACTATCTAAATCTCCAGATGGTGATCTGTAAACACAGATGACAACACACCTACTTCGCCCCAAAGTGATATTGGCACATGTATACTCAAAATGCTGCTACAAAGCCGTAGCAGAAGAGAGATATCGCGAGCAAATCGGACAAGAATTATAACGGGTAGTCCAACCACAATGCACGATGTTAATTGTCAGTCACACTTTAACGTCAAGTTTTTCCCAACTTAAATTGACATTTCTTTATGTCAGTGTTTGACAAATTCAACCATGAAGAGGTACACAATTGAGCAGCACGTTAAGATTGTTGTAGCCTTTTACGAAATCAAAATGCATTTCGTGCACTTCGTAATTTTTTTGGTCAGTATAATCGACCAAATGTGTCCACAATCGGGAGAATTGTGCGCAGATTTCAGCAAACCGGGTCTGTAGGAAATGTTAAAACACCTGTGCATGCTCTCCCAGTTCGTTCTGCGGAAAACATTGCTGTTCTTCGGGATAGTGTGGCAGAAGAGCCGTCAACCTCGACTCGTCGTTGTGCCCAACAATTGAACATCTCACGAACATCACTGATGCGAATTTTGAATAAAGATTTGAATTTACACGCTTACAAGGTTCAATTGACTCAAGAGCTGAAGCCTATTGACCATTTCAAGCGTCGTCAATACGCCGAATGGTTGGTTGAACAGACAGAACTGAATGGTAACTTTACAAAGAAAGTCATCTTCAGCGACGAGGCACACTTTCACCTCAGTGGATTCGTAAAGAAGCAGAATTGCCGCATTTGGACAAATGAGAATCCACGAGTGATTGTGGAAAAGCCGATGCATCCACACAGAGTGACTGCTTGCTGCGGTTTATGGGCTGGGGGCGTCATCGGGCCGTACTTCTTCGCAAATGAGATCGGCCAAGCAGTTACCGTGAATGGTGTTCGCTATCGCGAGATGATAACGAACTTCTTATGGCCAGAAATTGAGGATATGGACCTGGATGATATGTGGTACCAACAGGATGGTGCCACTTGCCACACAGCCAACGAAACAATGGCTCTTTTGCGCGAAAAATTCAATGGCCGTAATATCTCATGTCGTGGTGATATTAATTGGCCGCCACGATCATGTCATTTAACACCGTTGGACTTCTTTCTTTGGGGATATTTAAAAGAATGTACGTCAATAAGCCAAGAACAATTCAAGAGCTAAAGGATGAGATAATTCGGTACATTAACGACATTGAACCTCAATTATGTCTCAGAGTCATTGAAAATATGGACCATGGGATAAAGGTATGCCACCGAAGCCGTGGCGAGCATTTGGCCGATGCTCTGCTTCACACGTAATTGTCATAGATCCTTCTATCATAATAAAGAATATTAAGATAATTCTCTGAAAACTTTTTGTTTTATTTACAATTAACATCGTGCGTTTTGGTTGGACCACCATTTATGGCAACACCACCAGCCCTCAAATTATTTCGGCAAAAACTATTGATAAGCTTATAGTTATTTAAGGAACAAGATAATATTACATGCTACACTAGGAAGATTTGTTGATTTAATTTACATAGTAAGTAATATGTGTTAAGAAGTGGGCAGATGCACTTTCAGCATCAAAATTACTGACCCTTCTACCTTAGGATTCACATTTATTGTCCATGTTTTTTAATTAGCATTATCCTAGAATATTTAAGCAAACAGCTTTCAATGGAACTTAAATATCCAACAGCCAGCTCAGTTAATTGGTGAATATGGTATGGTATTCGAAAGCAGGAGGGAGATTCAGAACATTTTCATATAATTGAAAATATATTCCATCTTAAATTTTAATTATTTACTTAAGTAATTTCGAAGCTTGGCAAATTTTCCTTGTTCAATTCTGAAAGCAAATCGCTTCAGCACTCGTACGTACATATTCTATAAACATATGCGTACTTCTAATCCTGTGAAGCCGCCAAAATACAAAATGCCACCCGAAAGACAAACAAGATTATCACATAAATTTAACGAAAACAGTGAAGGAGGAAATATTGAGATCCGCTCAAGACGGAAACAGGAAACGTTCCATCCATCTGTTACACTGCGAAATCGATCATAATAAAATCGTTTGATGGAATACGTAAGGGTATGATAATTCAACTTTATTACATATTTATAGAATAATTTTAATATTAATGTGTGTGCAATAAAGGAACTGTTTGCTATACATGCATATATACCCCTACATATGTACCTATCTACAACATACATATATCTGTATACATATCTGCGTATACAATATCGGATTTGTTTCTTTAAGAAGTGCTTATTTTGAAAATTAGCCTACTTGCTTGAATGGGCCCATTACGAATAATATACGTCGATTTAATTTGAACACTACAAAATATCTCTTCTAAAACGTGAGAATCACCTATTCTCTACGAAGCTATAGTTTTTTGTTTAGATTGTATCGTATCTTTATTACGTTTTCAGTGATACGTTGATTTAATTTACAACACTACAAAACCCGTTGCATTATTTTCTGACTATAAAAAGCAGAAAGGTAATCCATTACTATGCTGAATAAGTGAACGTGTGGACATACAGTTTTACAGGACTTCGTCAATCCCAAACTCCGATCGTGAAAAATAATCTCCTGCACGCCGTCCTGTCACCATGACCTCGTTTTCCCCCGGCTTAATTTATATTGTCGTGAATTTTGCCGGCGTATATCCGGATCCCGTTTGTTTAACATTTGAATATTAAAACACATGCAAATGAAAGAATTAGTATCGGAAAATGTATAAATTCGCAGTATTTCCATTTTTCTTTTGCTTTGTTAGTTTATGCAAGCATACTTTTCTATTATGAAATTCTCACAATAATCGCGTATGAAATGCATATACAAGGATTTAATGATTCATAAAGGGAGTTTTAAAAATATAAAAATTGGATCTGCGTTTACGGCTTTAATCCAAAATTACCTTTATCGAGTATTTTATATGGAAATTTTCGAGGATATGAACTCAACGAGGTATAGCTGGTAATCTAATAAAACTAGGTGTTTAAAATGTAGGGGAAGGATCGATTATTGAGTGAAGTACTTGTTCATGGATAATTTCCAAACACTTACGCGTACCAAAAATTCATCAAATTGGAATGGAAAATATCTTTATCCACATGTAATATAAGACGATAAGCAAGCTAACTTTTGAAAATGAAAAGTATTTTTGCAAGCGGATTTCCGTATGTACTATTATGTTTAGCATTTTTTTAACCGTTTAACCGTCTTAAAAGAGGAAATTAAATTAAACTAAAGATAGATACGTTTCCTGGTTTCACACAGAAATTACGATTCGCATTCAACTTTATCTATAATACCAAAACAATTATGTAGTCATAAAACACATCCATTTAGAGCTGTGAGATTACCTCAAATATTCCCTAAGAAAATGAAAGAAGTGTCGAAAGTATCATCAAGTTTTGGATTTTCTACAAACGAAAAGTTACATTTGTAGTGATAGTTTCAATCTCACGAGTTTGTAGACTGTAAATCACAATAGGACGCTTGGAATTCAGTGTCCTCGTTAGCACCACCTGAAGAAACCTTTATTCCTAAGGAGCAGCTTTTCAGTTAGTAATTTTAAAATACGTACCTTCTAATTCTAATACATATTTAAACATCATGCACAAAATAGTAGGAGCAGAAGTGACGCATTGATCTTATGTAGCAGACATTGCTCTGATGCATAATGATACGAGGTTGATTGTTTTTCCTGATTTTGTCAATAACGTCTGCCAAATAAATTATTGTATACAATTTAGCATATAGTATATTAAATGCCACTAGAAATAAACTTATTAATTTTTATAAAGAGCATATATTAATGGATAAAAAAACATTGCTAACATTCAGATACATACATACAACATTCTACATTACAAGAATTAATAAATAATAACTGGAAATAACTAAGGATACATCGACATTCAATACAGGTTTCTATAACAGCGATATACCTCGATGAACTAGAGTCAAGGTTAGGAATTAAAGTTTTCGTTTCGTGGACAACTTATAAATAAAGCAGTGTAGTCCTGGTTTCAAAAAGAAATAAAAAGGTTTGTTTGGTTAACGACGAAAAGAATTGACAAGATAGATAAGCCAACAAATAAGCTGATAAATATATTTGGAATAAACGGGTATTAAGAAGAAGTACCACCTAATAAAAGAACCTCACCATACCGGAAAAGATAGAATCTAAGAAGGGGAAGAATCCATAGAAATTAAAGGTGCATCGAGAATAGAAGTTAAGAGGAGATATACAATAGGAAGAACCATCTTCCAAAAAGAAATTTACACTCACACACACACAACACTAGGTAATTATTTTGATTTTATGTTAAATATTTCTCAAAATTTATAAATATAGTTTGCTATAATTTATGCTTTTTATATCATTAATTAAGAGCTAGGACGGTGCAATTTTGTTTACGAAATTTAGCTAAATTCTCAGTACAATAAACTGGTCTTCGAACCTCTATAAGAGTGGTTTGGACATGACACCCAAAGAAACAAGCGATCATTTTCTAGAGTTTTGTGAACAACTTTTGTATGATTCAGTTCATCTTAGAACAGCTAAACAGTGGATTGTTGCTTAGTTTCCAGTTCATAGGAATATATTCAAGTTTGGTCACCTGTTAAGTTATTGTATATGGATCTTGCAGTCCTCGGTCGAATTTTTTGCGAATTTCCTTCCACCAATTAGCACGTGCCTTTTTATGCCAAATCCATCCGAAGTAAATCTTTTCGCGGCTAACTGTTTATGCAAAATCGAATATATGAGCCATTGCCTAAAATGCCTGTATCTCACTGTAAGTCACGTGCCCATCTTCTTCAATCATGTTGTCTTTTGGAACAAAAACCGATTGTGTTTGATCTTCCCAAACTGCACCACTAACAGACACACGACGTCGACGAAATTCTGCAAGTAAATTGCAAACAGTTTGTTCAGATGATGCTTCATTACCAAAACAACAAGGAAGCCGTTCAATGCCTTGTTGTTGAGTTGGGCTTTTAGTAAAATGATAAAACCACCCAGCGAGAATCTTCACGTGAGATTTCCATTCTTTCACTAAATTACACAAACTACTTGGTTAATTTGTGAAAACATAAAAGACACCTCTAGTATATATCACTGATTATATTCTGTTGTTTTGCATATTCTTGCATTTATCTTTCCTTTTTGGATACATTGTTATCATTTATGAACTGAATTTGAGTTTGTGCGGATCACTTTTGGTGGTAAGAGAAGTCGTAAAGTGCGGCCAGACACAGTTTTTTTCTTGTGGATGCAATAAACACCCAAATCATCGGTAGGAAAATACCATCACAAAGAAATTGTTTCAGTATATTGTTCTACAACACACCGATTGCTAAAATGACGTTAAACATCAGTGTTGTTCTTGTCATAGTACACGAATCTTTGGTGTTTTGGAAATAGGCTAAAGTTTCGACACAAAGTCGCTTAAATTGTATAAGAAAAGTTAAGATTGTGTATGTATGCTAAGGAATATAGAAAATGATGAAACTCGGAATCCCAACATGCAAAAGAACAAAGAGAAGAATAAAGAATTCTAAGACCAATTAGATGACTTATTTAATAGAGCTCACGCTAACGCTATAAATTTAATTAAGACAAGAAATTCTTGAGACTTCAGTGAGATAAAGAACATGTGGAGTGTATGCTGAGAACCGATGAAGACTGCTACGTGCGTCTTTGCGTACCATGTGTTCCGCAAATTAGAAACATCTATAAAACAAGACCTTAAAACCCCTGAAGATGAGTCTAATGAAGAAACACATTGTTTAGGAAGTAGGTGGTTGTCAGAATATCTCTGGAAGATTTGATGACATGCAGAAACTAACATGACCGGCAGCAACGTAAGTTCGTGATTTCAGAGTTCATTATAACGATAGAACGGTGTTGATGGTACGAGAATTCTAAAGGGCGCCATTAAATTTTTGGGGGTGATTTTAGCGTTCATTCTTCGTCGTGTTTAAGAATCAAATTGAATATTGCGACGGTACCTCAAATAGAAAAGGGTATTCTGCCGAAATTCTGAACTAAAACGGTACTTAGGCTTCTCTCCTTGAGTGACTCCATTTCTAGAGGTTCGGCCCGCAAGGAAAGGGGGTGAAATACACAAAAAATTATGAAGTAAATTTTGATAAACCGATCATTTCAAATAAAAAGCAGCTTAAATATTGGTTAAAATCGTGGGCAAATAATTTCTTAAAAAGGGAAAATAGTCCTTTAATATTGAGAAGTGCCATACATACTAGGGTGAAATGAAAAAACTTATTTTTCATTCGTGTGTTGTAATAGTTGCCCTTAGGGTCACATAAAGTCTATACCAATTTTTGATTCAATCACTTTATATTTAGTGGGTCTGCCAGAACCACAAATTTTAGAAGAGAAGTTGAAAACTGCAACTTTAAAAAAATTATATTAGTTTCATTAAAATTATACTAAGAGTATAAACAATACTCCCCTGGAAAGCTAAATCATACCCGCTGATTAATTAATTTGCAAATTGTATATTAAGATTATATGTGAGAACTGAAAATCCTTCACAGACTTTACTAATCTTGACGCAATATGTTGTGAAAGTTTACCCACCAGTTTGGTTCACTATAAAGAAAAACAATTTATGTTGTGATGGTGCACAATATCTTTGGAGGCTCATTAAATATTCCAGATTTATGAACAAAGAATATTTAAAGATCATAGATCCGGTGATTCAACGCAATGCCTATTTTGCGCATGAAGAGAACATTATTTTGACTATGGCAGCAGGTCCAAGAGAACACATTAGAGAACTGGAATTGCGAAGAATACTAAAAGCAAGAAAAATTGCATCACAAAAAGTCATCTAGATGTTAAAACTTTCGAAATACCAAAAATTAACTTTAATGTAAATTAGTATACGGAAATGATATATTGGCAACACATAAAGTTAACTGAGCCACCAGCTTTTCGTAATATTACACACGGAGATCTTCAAATCGCGATTTGGACCAACAGAATGTTCGAGATCCCTAAATTTCCTTGCCACACACAAGTTGTGGAACGGAGCATTAAGCTTAAACTAAAGTCGCAAATCTTAATACCGACTTTCAAAAGTACGAATAAATAATACTTTTAAGACTGTGAAGGAGTCATAGGTCCTAGTATAATAGGTTGGGTGGTATGGCGGGGAGCTCAATAAGAAGTCATCCCTACGTGGTGAGCTCTGGGTTACTTTGTTTACACAAAATAAGCCAGTTTCTTGCATACTTCGTAGGGTTTTCGCGTTTAAATAATGATTTCTAATGAATTTTATTAATTCTAACGGGCCCTGTGGATATTAATATTTATTTAAAAATGCAATTTTAATATGTAGGGATATATATAATCTAAGGGTTTTTTGCTATTAGGAAGCAAAAAGTAGTAAAACATATTTTAATATACCTAAAATGAAATGGCGTTTTTTCCCTAAAATATGACTTTTTAGAGGTACGGCGGACCCCCAAGGTATTTTTTATGTGTGAATTGCAAAAGCCATTCTTAAGACAACAGAATCCAGCAACTTTTTATCACTATCAGAAATCTGTAAAGAAAAAAATATATAAAAAATATATTCTTGTATGCTAGGAGGACAAACGTGGCAAAGCTTTTCAAGCAACTCTTACTTTACAATAATATAGACAAGGATTGAAATTTACTAAAAATTTTAAAGGAAGCAAGGAGCATTTCATTTTTAAAGTTATATCTCATTCTAAAATGACGGCTTTAAATAAGAAAAATCCCGCTTTGCATAAATCTTAACAAATTGTGACGTTCGGCAGACAATCAGGAAAATGAAAACACATGAGCCGATTGCGGATTCGCCATAAAAAAGTGCGTTTAACGCATTAAAATCTTTGGCGGCCGTTACTTCACAACTTTGCAGAAAGATACGAAGCAAAACGAATGTTCTCACTTTACAATAGGGTTCTTACAGGTGGTCGTCGCAGTGCACAGTGTGAATTTTCATTAACAGTTCAAGATTATGAAGTCATCCTATAGTGTAATGATCGTACAGCCTGCACATCTCCTAAAAATGGCATCCTCCTAAGGAAAGTAAACGAAACCTTTCTAAAACTCCGTTCGTCGGAGAATCTTATCTACAACTGACTTTCGCGGTCAGTTTAAAAACTTAGTTCGCATAATTTGACAAAACTAATTACCAAATTCAACCATTAAATTCAGAACAAACCTCTGGAGGGGTAGGGTGTGGCCTCTCGGTTTAAACCGAACGATCTACAATAAGTTATGTAATTTTCACTCCCCAGTAATACTGATAGCTTCGCGCGTTACTTTAACATAAACCGGGAACAGCTGCAGGAGGTCATCAAACTGTAACTGTAAGACTGCCCGAAAACATTCAACGGGTACAACAAGCTTACAGAAACACAATAGTCCGAACATGCCCCATTTGATTTTTGGTGCCGATACTTTCGCCCTAGACTTTTTGTGGTCTTCCTATTTTTATGTTTTCTATTCCTTTAGATTCATGTTTTTCTTGCCAACCTCTCTCCCTTCATTTGGAAGACATTTCTAAGCCACCTCAGTTGTCTGCTCTATTGTTATTTTCACTAGTTAGATTCTTAACCCCGTACGTATCGTTTCTAATTCGTTCCGTTCCCAGGAATCTCATCTCCATAGTCTTGAAGTCACTCCTTTGTCTCTCATTCGTGGTCAACGATTTGCACGAATACGTGAAGTTTGCATACATCAAGAGGCTAATTATTGATACTAACAAATCATATTCTCAGGTTTATCGCTGCATGGGGATATAGGATGATCTTTCACTGGATGGAGCCATTTGAAAGGCACAGTTTTCAATGGAAGAAATCACTTTATAAACCCAGTCCATTCCTCTAAATATAGTTTCGAGAGCTCTGAACAACTTTATACAATCTATTTTCAAAATGGATGCCTCCATCAAGGATGATTTGTCATGGCTTTTGGACTGTAATTTTCTTTCTCCTATAATTAGGTGCGAAATACATATTTTTAATCAAACTATAAAAGATTACTAATAAACTCGAACGCAATCGCGAGTGGTTACATCATATGTTAACACGTTCTATACTGTTTCAATGTTTTTAATATGCGCTTGTCAAAGATATACGATACGAAAAAGAAGTAAACGGAAACTTTTGTTATAACCTAATAATCAATATACCTACACATATACCAGTATGTACACATTTGTCTTCGAACATTCCTGTAACTAGCAGTGCAAAAGCATGTAATTAGACCCGCTACATAGTGATGGTTAAAAACATTCACTTTCATTATACGGTGACCCAGTTGTTACGTTTATACGTCTAACACATACCTTTATTTCTGTTCATGTACGTATTGTAAGATTATATTAAGACGTAGGATATGGGAATACATAATTTTGGATTCAATAAGTTCGACTGGAAACCCTTTCTGCAAGATAATTCTAGTAGTCTACTTTCTGTTTGTAGTAATTTAACACCAAGTTAAAAAAGGCCATTCACCATATTAGAACTAAAAATTTAAGATCCAAAGAAAAAGTATTTTAAGGAAAAGAACGGGTACATGACTATCCAAATTCAATGGACTAACTATTAATACGCCGCAAATCCTATTTACTTTAATTACCTTTAATCCGTTTATTTGATCTATCTGCTCTATTTTCCTACATTTCCGGCATGTGTCATATAATATCCTGTGTTCTGTTCTAAGACAATAAAACATCTGGGAAATGCATTAACCGATAATTTTCCAAACATGCTTGATTATACTCCGATCCGACAAACGACTCGGTGGCAAGGTGCCAAGTATATGTGTTGTACAGGAAAAGCACGCACAGGCTCCACTATTGCGAAAGATGAATATTAGTTTCACTGTTGGAATAATGCCTCTACACTCACACATACCGAGTTCTACTATGGTTGTCTCTTATACACTTTCCCTACGTGAAATAAATTAAATATTATCCTTGCCACACCGATCATTTCAAATACTCCAAACACGCATGACTAATGGTCGTCCTCAGTGAAGAACACAAAGAAAAGGAAACATGCACAAAATCACTAGTAAAAATTGGTTAAAAACAGATCGTGCGCAAATTTAATGAATTTACTGCATAAACTACGTATGTACCAATGAACCAACCGTGGTTTAAAAATGATTCAGGAATTACGATACATACAGCTCATCATTGGAATATGTTCGGTTTGAAATTACCAGAACTGGTCATATAAAATGCAATTAATGCCGAAGAAAGTATAGCAGTTGATCCTAATCTATAGGTGAAGTAGTCGTATAGTCATTTACGGGGCATTAAAATAGTATATTGTACTGAGAATTTAGTTAATTTCTTAAACAAAATTGCACCGGCGTAGCTTATAATTAATGACATAAAAAGCATAGATTATAACAAATTGTATTTATAAATTTGGAGAAATATTTAACAAAAAATTAAGATAATTTCCTAGTGTAGTGTGTGTGTGTGTGAGTGTAATTTCTTTTTTTCCGTGATGGTTCTTCCTAGGTCTCCTCTTTTAACTTCTTTTCTCAATGCAGCGCTATTTTCTATGGAATTTACCCTCTCTTAACTTCCTTTTTTCGGTGTGGCTCTATTTTCAATAGATTCTTCTCTTTTTCAAATTCTTTCTTCTTCGGTGTGGTGAGGTTCTTTTATTCACTGACACTTCTTCTTAAAGCCTTTTTAGTCTTGTTTATAAACTTTTTTGTTGACTTATCTATCTTGTCAATTTTCTTCGTCGTTAACCAAACAAACTGTTTTATTTATTTATTTTTTTTTGGGGAAACCAGGACTACACTACATTATTTCTTCGTTGTCTACGAAACGAAAACTTTAATTCACCATGAATTCTTGTAATGTAAAGTGTTGAATGTAGTATTGAATGTAGTGATGGTTTTCTATCTTTTAATCGATGCGTTTTCTAATAATTATTAACTTTGTTTCTAGTTACATTTGTGTCTCCCATTAAAAGTCTCTGGCTGGAGTTAAAATAAGAAGCTAACACCCGTAGGGTAATAAATTGCTTAAAAGGTCGTGTGCGTGGTATCGAAAAGATATAAATAGAACCCAAAAATAAACCGAAGGTCATTACCCCAACATTTACTGTGAATTTTGATATATATTGAATTAATTAATAAATGATAAATTTTCTAATGGTAATTAAGCATTTGAGTATTACTATACTACAATATACTAAAGTACATAAATAATACAAAACTTTTTTAATACATCTTTATTATTACATAGTAATTGAAATAGAACGACTTACTTAAAATTATTACTGCAAGAAGAAATTGACCGAACCAATTTTAACCGATTTAATAGATAATTATTTTAATATCGTCTGGTTAGTAGAACATGTAATGCATAGCTAAGCTATTCTGCAGATATTGCAGGCCAGTTGGTTAATCCACACAGAAAATTGGGCTGAAATTGGTTTCAGGTAGATGCATACATATTTCGAGTAACAGATTTGCATTGTGTACTAGCTTCCCTTAACTTTTCGACCTTTACATAAAACATTACATCAAATATTTATTTCTCTGCGATGACTCTCTGCCGTTCATCTACTCTCTTTAGCTGGTAACCTGTTCTTCTCCCTGCAACTAAATATTCATCTTCGTTGTTCGTTAAAACTTCCTGAGCTGTATCTATAAGATTTAACCTCTTTTGCTGGATAGTATTTTACTGTGGTTTCGTCTATTATAAAATACATAAAATTGTTATTTACAGTTTACTTGATTTCATTAATTACGTCCTTATATACATTTTTAAGATAATCTTTCCTTAAAGTACTTTCGTCTGGTATAGTATTTTTGCAATGGTTTTACAAAAATATTTTGAAATTTATGTTTTGTAACTTACAAAATGTGATATTAGCAGAAAGCAAAGGTTTAGTTAATTCCGAATTAAATACTTGTTGTTCACTTTGATTTTTTGAAGATGAATAGGAACCTGCTTGTGACTGACCTACAGAAGTGTGCACTAATTTCCGTTTGTGAAGGTCAATCGACAGATGTTGAGTAACTTTGGATTTTGTTCTCACCTGCAATCTATGACAGAAAAAATTAGTAGAAAATGTATACACCCTTTTAGATATAAGGCAGGAAAATGATTTTGAAATTAAAGGAAAATATTTTTATTAATGAAAATAATTTTATTCAGCACTTCAAAGCAAGTCTTTGAACCAATTGTATGGGAGACTACAATTCGCAAAATAAACATGTAATATGAATTAAATAAATAAAATAAAATTGTTTGGTAAAATTATCAACTTACCATTTTACCGCACCTTTTGCAGAATTCTTTTTCTTCGTTCGAAAGTGATTCTGGAACGGTCTTGATCCAGATTATTCTGTGTCTGTAAATGATGAACATTTTTAAATGATAAATGCTCAAACGTATACACCCCCTATATAATTAATTTTAACCAATCATAACTCAACTTTATTCGTTTGATTTGCCGATTTTTATCCTCAGGAACCATAAAAAAATAATCTTTACTCTTCGGTATTGAACATGATATTTCGTTTGGAAGTTTCAAAGCAATTGACTATTTCTCATAAAAATGTTGAAACATAAATTTCTTGGAAAAACCATTAATCCCTATTTAACTAATATTTATTCCATTATATTTGACGAAACATCGGTAATCGTACAATGTAAATTTCTTAGAAAATCGTCTACAATATTTTTTATAAAAATAACGCGAATTTAAACCGAAAAATATGTTGAATAATTTCAAATATGTTAAAATATTTAGAAGACAGCCAAAATTTTCTAAATATGTTAAATTAGATTAGTGCTAAACGCTTTTATTTACCCTAATTCGTTGATATTTATCGATATGCAAAGAACATAATTCAGTCTCTATTACCGTCTCAATGTTTGAAATTGAAAATTTCAGGTAACGCCTGGAACACGTTCAGACCATATGAAATTCTACAACAGATTCAACGGCAGATCGTATTATCTACATGCCGTTTAATAAAATTTCAAGAACCTATTATCTTATCTTCGTGTTAAAATCACAAGAGTTAAAAAATTAAACACGATGTATTTCAAATTTATTCTAGGTTATCATTTAAACAAATTTTGGGAACTCACTGCCATCTCCTGTACAAGTGCTTAAATGGAGAGAATAGCTCTCCGTAAAGTTTAATAGGAGCCTAGAAAGCAGTTCTTTTCTATGGTGATGCTCTTGATCATGAGATGGCAGCAGTGGCAAGCTCTAGTCTATTTATTGAAACAAATATAAGATATTTAAGTAAACAAAATTAGCAATAATTATATATGTAATAACGTGAAGCCTACGTACAACCAAAGTCAGTAACGAGACGGTTTTCGGGTTTAAGCCGTCTCATGACTAAACTAAAACTAATAAAAGTAAGAAGAAAAGAAATTTCTAAATATAAACAAAAGCGCACAATGCAAAAATATATTTAAGTAGAAGTAAAAATGCAATGAAAATATGAAACTATATACAATAAAAATAAAATACAATGAAAGATAAATATATATATATATATAATAGAGAGATAGAAATTCAAACACAAAGAAGTTTCCACACCTGCTTAAATAAACACTGGGATTTCCTAAATCTAATTCCGGGGGTTACCTATTTCACTCAAAAGGAACTTTATATAATCTGGAAAATACTATTCAGTTTAAGTATTGACATTAGAGCATGTTGTGCAACTTTATTGTATTAAGATGGAAGTGCCACAATCTATACGAAAATTACTAGCTTGGGAAAAGGGAGGCAGTTATTATGTAAAAAGCTAAAACTGTTAAAAAATCTCCTGCCACAGTGGAATATATAGTAAATAAATACAAGGAATTACAAACTTGTGAAAACAGATCACGTTCGGGTAGACCCAGAAAAGTAAAACCCATTCATAAACGCGCAATCTTAAACACTATTGGCGAAAATTCAAGTACCAGTCTATCTCTTCTAACAAAAAATGTTAGGAGACGATTATGGGTTACAAGTAGTATTTCAGCCGGCCAGATATATCATACGAAACCCAGGTTTTCAGAGGCGAAGTCTTAGGAAAAACTCTTCGCTAGTAAAAGGAACTTTTGAATTTGCAAAAGCGCATGTCAATAACCCTTTGTCGTTTTGAGAGTCCGTAATATTCAATGACGAATCTAAATTTAACGTCTTTGGGTCAGATGGGAGAGTGACGAATTGGGGGAAGAAAAATGAACACCTCATAAGAACATCGGTAACGTTCTGATATGGGAGTGTATGAACACAGCAGGTGTTTACCTGTAATTTAGAATTTTACAAGAAACTCGATACGTTCTCAGAAATTTGATTTAGAGTGGTCAGTTATCTTTCAACAAAATAATGACCCAGAGCGCACTGCAAAGCGTATGAAGGAATTGTTCATATTCATACATCTGCACAATCACCCGATTTAAACCCTATCGAAAATTTATGAGAAAGATAGGAAGAAGGTTCCAGTTAAAAGAGGTAATGTTAAAAGAATGGAATTAAATTGAAGCAAAGGTAACGAAGAAACTGGTAAATAGAGTCAAAAAACGTATTTAAAAAGTAGTACAAGCAAATGGTAGTCATACAAGTTAATAAATCTGCATGATAAATTAAGGCCATTTAAAATATGTTAATTTTTGTCCAAAAAATGATTAAGGTTCTAAGTATATATAAAAAGTCATCAATATCTTTCAATAATTACTACACTTCATGATCTCTTCCAGAAATAACAAAACCTACCGTAATGAAATTTTATATTGATTTTCTAAGGAAGACCAAATATATAGAAACGTCAAAATTGGTTCGCTTCTTATTATTTTCTAAATGATGGCCGCAATTCCAGGAATATAGAATTAAGCTATAAATATTATATGGTACGGCTAAGAAAATTAATTTTATTTACAGTTATATGTATATATATATATATATATATATATATATATATATATATATATATATATCATTTGTAATTAGTAGAATAGAGAGTTACTTTTGTGCAAGTTGCATGCGTATGGACTTTCTAAATACCTACTGTAATAGTCCTTTCTCAAAAAATAGGACCTAAACTAAATTAATTTGACCCAGTGTATAATAAATAAGGTTCGACAAACGAGTGCATGATAAGTTATGTAAACTGATGCTGACACTCCTCCAAATTTTAATGACGCGCTTTGCACGTAACTGGGGTGAAGCGGTGGAAGAACAGCGTCAATTCAGTGTACTCTATTTAATGATAACTAAAGGCCGGATAATATGCAGTTTGCATACATTTGCATACTTGCATAATATATGCATTTTGTATATTATTTGTATATTTTGTAGTAATTCAGCATATTTGAAGTATTCGAGTTTTATTTATTTATTGGATGTAATGTATTGTACGATAGGCATTACTAAAAATATGTCGTGGTTGTAACAAACAAAGAGTTAAATAGCCCTCTTTAAATTAAAAATAGCATTCTATGAAGCCTCTTCTCGATACTTTTCCGATAAGCGCTTCCAAATTTTTATTAATACTGTTCCTACACATCTAGACCGCGACAGAATTCAAGGAAAAGCTAATTCCCTGAAACTTCTAAAAATACATTTTACCAGAAAATTAGGAGCACAGGTGTTATTCAGAGAAATTTATTCCCATATTCGAAAGCAATCTTATTTGTTTTAAACGTCATTTTACGTTGGTTTTTCTAAGTGTAAACTTGTGGGTTGTTATTAATTATAATAGCAAAAATGCCGAAAATAGCGAGTGTGCCTGGATGGATTGCACCTTATTCAGAATTACGTATGGATAGAGAAAAAGAATTTTGCGTACCATGCAGCAAGATTGTAAGTAAAATTTAAGTTTATTTCCTCTTATTAATCTATAGTTTTTAAACGATGTTTAACAAAATCTCCAAAACAACGCTTCGACAAATAAATTTTATTTTAAAATGAGTAAAATGAGATATATATTTCATGCGCATTTTTCGCATATCATCAGCACAATACGGAATATTTGATATTTCGTATTTTTAAATAAAAATCATGTTGAAATAAAATTATTTGTCGAAGCGTTGTGTTGGTTAAAACTCTTTACCCATTAGTTTTTTATTACTCCTTTATCTTTTACTAATACTTATTTTATAAGAAAACAACTGATGATGTGATATCTTTTATGCAGGTTGCAAGTGGGAGAAAGTTTCAAGTCGACCAGCATATTAAAACTCCATCTCATGCTGCAAAACTATCAAAGATGAAATTGGCAAAGAAGGGTGAGCAAACATTACCGCAATGTTTGCCATCAACCTCCAAAAGATCGGAACAAGAACAATTTAATGAAGATTTGTGCCTAATGTTTGTGTCGGCAGATATTCCACTACATAAAATAAACAATTTAAATGTCAAGTTATTTTTGCAAAAGTGCACCAGCAAATATAATATTCCCGACGAGAGCACCTTAAGAGAAAAATATATTCACCGTATCTATACAGAAACATTGAGTAGCATTAAGAAGGCTGTGTCAAACAATTACCTTTACATATGCGCAGACGAAACTACTGATAGTGTGGGCCGATACATAGTTCATTTAATGATAGGTATCCGTAACGTATCGGTTCCAGCAAAATCTTATTTAATTTCATCCAAACAGTTGGAAAAGGCAAATAATTTGACAATAACAAGGTTTATACAAGAAGAACTGGCAACCTTTTTCTTACCGGAATCGATTCCAACAGAGAAAATTCTATTGTTTTTAACGGATGCCGCACCATACATGGTGAAGGCAGCTTGCAACTTGAAAATCGTTTACCCAAATTTAATTCACACAACTAGCTTGGCGCACGGACTAAATCGTGTTGCACAAGAAGTAAGAAACCATTTTCCCTTGGTAAATACTTTAATTAGTAATGTTAAGAAAGTGTTTTAAAGGCTCCATTAAAAGTTCAGTTTTACAAACAACATCTACCCGGTAGTCCGCTTCCTCCTCAACCACTAATCACACGATGGGGAACGTGGTTGGAAGCTGCTATTTTTCATGCAAATCGTTATGAAGAAATAAAGACAGTTATTATGGATCTTGATAGCGATACACAATCTGTGCTAGACGCCCTAAAGGTGTATTCGAGTAAAGAAATACCTCAACAGTAGGCGTTTATTAAAGCCAACTACAGTTTTATTTCCACTTCTATATTGCAATTGGAAAAACAATTTATGTCGCTAATTGAGAGCGTTGAAATAATAAACAAATTTGAAAAGTTATGTTTTGATGTTAAAGGAAGGGTGGGAAAATCCGTGTATGAAAAATGTTTAAGTGTAATAGAAAAAAATGAGGGTTTTAAAAAGCTAAAGGTATTGCTAAAATCTTGTGTGGTGAGTCAGTAGAAAATATTGAGTTGACAATAGAGGATATTTCTAATTTGAAATATGCTCCTATAACAAGCGTGGACGTAGAACGAACCTTTTCAATATATAAATACATGTTATCAGACAAGCGCCACAATTTTTCTATTGAAAACTTTGAGAAATATGTAATTGTGAATTGTTTTCATAGTTAATTATGTTGTAAAATGTTATAAATAAACTTGTAGTAAACATAATAGAATATTTTTTTCTATAGTATTATAGCATTACTCCTATTTTTTATCTACATATTTTTCATAAGAAAGTGCATATTTAGGCCAAAACATCTGCATATCTATGCGCATATTTCCACTTTTTTTGCATATAATCCGGCCTGTAGTGATAACTTATAATGCACTCGTTTGTCGAACGCTAATAATAAAAATGAAATAAAATGACTACTCAGAAACTTCCTTTAAATTTCAGAAGAACCCACTTACGAAAATGTTGGAACTGTTTCTTTCTTATTTCTATGTTATTTTTGTTTTGTTTTCTTTTACTTCTATTTGATGTACTTTATTTCATTTTAAGCTATGCTTTATTTTGATTTATTTGCGTTTAACATTTTAACTATAGATGTCACAATTAGCTGTTGAACATTTATTGATTTTAAATACTTAATTTCATAATTCAAACCTTTTATGAAGGAAGACACGATTTATATATTACGGTCCTTTATTGTACACATAATCATACAATATACAACATAACTATTAAGTTTGTCTTAATTTACTTGTATATAATACAGACCCAGTATCTCCAAAATTCTGGATATCCCTTTTGTGTTAAAAATGTACACATACTTATTTAAATATCGTAAGTGGTACATATACATAAGTATCACTGTATTCCAAGTTGATTTTTTTCTTAAAAGTTATTTGTATATCCACATATCAACTACTTAATAGATAATGTACATGTTACAAAAATTGATTCTGTTTTGGAAAAAACGTATACGTAGCTCAGAATTTTCGGGTATCATGTAATTTTATTAATAATAGGCATAATAATATACAAATTTTATTTTATTGTGTTTTGGTATATCTACTCTAAAGTACATTTAATTAGTAATTTTTTTCACACTAACGATTTACAATATTTTTTTGTCTTGTTTGAAGACTGGTTTACAAATAGGTCGTTTATATTACAGATTCCATTTTGTTCTTAATTTTTGTTTATTTGTACAACATTATTTTACATCGTATACAGAATGCACAGTTAGAGGTTTCTGAACTATCTATCGATTAAATTACCCTAGATAAATAAAACGATTATCTTGTGTAAAACACTGCCAAATGGCTGTCGGAGAAACAACGATAAAAATATTTCAGTCTTAGTAATAATAGTACGAAACACTTCGTTAGAAACAGAAAGTTTTACAAAACAAATACTGAGAGCTTATTTTACCGAAGACAAAGATGTGCCCTTTAAACTCCTAAACTATTTAGAAAATAGACTTGATAAGTAAGAACCACCAAAAATTACTTTAGACTTTCCCACTATTAATGACAAAACCGCTCGTTTTTCGAGAAGTGATTTCTGTTATAATGTTTCATACACTGCATATAAGTACTGGACAACAGTCGGGGAAATGAATGGTAATAACTCTGTAACTCTCAAATACTTTCTGGGGCTCCTTACTAGTAAATAACATCATTTGCTTAATTATCTCCTCTTAAGTTGGTATACGTGGTTAGAGACCTTTCAATTGGTTTCAAATCTAACAGTTCTTATCCTTAACCCAGTATTTCAACAACCAACTTGCCATTATTAATAGAAAGGTTTCGGAGGAAACTGAATATTTTTTCTTTGAGACGCACTTTACAACTTTACAGTGAACACGACCAATACGGGTCAATTAGTCAACGATACATTTGGTGTCCACGTACATTATTATTTGAGACATTAGTCATCTTGTAACAAAGAAAAGTTGGACAACTTTCAGAGACTGCAAACACAAACCGTCCTGCCCTCTGTCTTGGCGTTTCTCTGTTGAATTTTTCCAAATTCTACTTTATCACTCCAACCTCACTAAATCAGGGAGACGATAGACGATAGACGTCCTATCTGATTGGGAAAAAGGAAACTCGGCTCTGTCAGCGGCTTTCTGTGCACAAATTTTATCTCATCCTCCAGCTGCACTAAATCAAGGAAAATCTTATTCTTAAACTTTTACTCATACTTTTGTAAGAAAGCGCATAAGATTGGTGTAGCCGCAATTCCTTGTACAGAAGACCAAATGTTTTGGGAAGTAAGTGACCCGGCACCAACCAGTATAAGTTTGTTTTCATTTTAAAGTTATCATTTGAAAAGTACAATTATCAACAGAGCCAAATTGGTTCGGTAGGTACAGGTACAATTTCGCTTGATTCATTCTAAACCATAAATGTTCCTACTTTCAATTGGTATTTGGCTTCTATGGTACGTATACATGTGATAATCTACACAACTTTTTGTTTGCTTATACTGCTAAAAATAGAATTCATGTAAAATGCATGTATAATTTAACGTTTCCGTTCTTTGTTAATTTCAAACCTCAACTTTCGAATTTAGAAGTCGTAGTGACAATATAATGATTGGTAAGACGGAATTAAATTGCAGTTTGATTTATTTTTCAGCATGTATCGACATTCAACCAAACAATATGATTATTACGAGGATTCAATTGTAAGTATTTTAAACAAGACGAAAAGGCAAAAGGAAATCTTACACGCCTGTAAGGTAGGGTAGTCGGTCAGAATCATGTAAGATTTCTCCCCCTTCTTTTTTGTTTTAATTTTTATGACTCTCGTTCAAAGCAACCCCTTCAGTTAGATTTTTGTTCGTCTTTTCCTTTCTTAAGTACAGAGTTTTGGTGATATTTATCTCTAGGATTGTAATTCATTCAACACGATTTACATATATGTACCTATATGTATAGGTATATTAGTTTGCGTGATGTCAGAGGATTGGATTTACATTTACATTTATATAAATTCATTGAAATACATAAGTACATTATTGCGGAAGGTATGTTACACGTGAGATTCCGGGGAAGTACTTACAGGTGACAACGTATACATTCTAAACGTAATTTATTATATGTACAAAAGTTCTGTTCAGTATAAGAGCGCCATTTCCTGCTTACGCTTCGCATGGTGCGGCCATGCTTATCCTCGTAGAAATTCTATTGCACGACAATAGAACACACAAGAGTAATGCAAAGATAAATAATATACATAAACTGTTTCGCCAATTCAGAAGGTTGCAGATGTTGATTTCGTTATGACGGTAATTAATTTTATCAATTTTTCAACTGCACACATCTGTCTCATAGCATTAAAACATACCGTGATGCATTAGGAAACTTATGATATAGTGCGATGAGACATTTACATAGTACAAAATTGACTAGACAGTAAAATATGTACCTCACAGCTTTCATCTAATGTATCAAAAACAATAAGTCATTTTCAGTGAACGAAAACTAATCTATTCAATTTCTCCTACACATTTCTTCTTCTAAAATCAACATCTCCATTACATCAGCATTCTGTATAGCTATTCACTTACAAATAAGCGTTTCAAAATTAGAAAAAAATACTAAGTATATAATATCTAAAAAGTAATAAAAATACAACAGGAATATAGTACGTTTTCTGTTTGCTTTTCACCTTACTTGCAAGTACATAGTACGAATAAGAAGACGCATAAAGGCGTTGTCGCATATATGAATACAGCCCATATAAACAGCAGGATGCATACTAATTCACTGTAATTATATTTTGTAGGCGTATTATTTTTTTAATTATCATATTCAAAGCAGGACGACAAAATAGTTTGGATAAACGTCAATAAACGTGGTATATAACAAAGTTATATTACATTGAAAATAAAGCAGTAATCAGCAAAAGCTTCTCTATCACCGCACCAATGTATCACTTCTGATTACTGTTAAATGACCTCCTTTGGAGGTATATATATATACATATATATATATATATATAAAGATAGTGTAGAGAAAAGTTAAGCTGTAGCTTTTATGTAATGTTTTCACAACCCCAATTTTTTTTATTGGTTCCAAACTATTTTGGAAATTGTGTATCTGACCTTTAAAAGTAGTGTGTGTAATGATAAAATACTAGTTTTTTACAATTAATTGCTTTATTATTATTTTTTCAATCATAAGTAAGGAACCAGTAAGGTTACGTGCTCGAAATTTTGCATACAGTGTATTCGTTACGATAGCTACGTCTTATCGGTGAGCTTTTTGTACATTCCTTTATTATCGTTGCTTTCTTGAAGCCGAAAAAATGACGGTAAGGCTATGGTCATTTCTCTATTCCTTAATTACGGTTAAATTCAACAACAAACAAGGAATTTACAAAAAAGCTCACCGATAAGACGTAGCTATAGTGACGAATATACGGTACGCAAAATTTAGAGCCCGTAAACGTACTAGTTCTTTACTTATGATTGAAAAAATAAAAATAAAGCTGTAAAAACTGGTATTTTATCACTACTTTTATACACTACTTTTAAAAGTCATATATATAATTTTCGAAATAGCTTTGGGGCCAATAAAAATAAGTTTAACCGATCTTGAAAGAAAATAGCGAACACCCTCAAACATAAAACCTACTAGTGCAAAAATCAACAGCTCATTAATTTGAAGAGATATTCCAGAAACTAATAAAACAAATTTTTTTATAACTAATTGAATACAGCACCTTATTCAATTGTTGGATATGTTCGCAATGAAAGGTCCAAATAAAGTGAAGAGCAACACAAACAATTTAATTTTCTATGGAATAGATCCATAGTTATTCAAAAATTTTGTTATTCAAACTGTCTCAAATACTTTTGAAAATTATGGTCTGTGTATTTGACTACAACAAATACAAATTATTTACCCCAAGGTCATAACTTATTAAATTCAGACGTTTTATAATTTTTTAGTTTGACACCTCACGATTACATAAGTGCCCATAATGTAATAGATCAATTGTCGCTAAAGACGGTAATGATCCCGTGGTTACACTGACGATCTTAAGCATTAAACCTTCATCGTCCTTGTCAAATATACGTTTCAAATGTGTAAAAAGGTTTGTTTATGGTCGTATTAAAAAGCACTTTGTGGTTGAATAATTGGTGTTTCAGAAACGTATAAACGCATGTTTATGTAACAGGGATATGCCACGGTGCGTTTAAACCAAATTCTACTTTGTCTGGTCTTATTAATAGACATTCAAATATCATGATGTATTGAATTGTTAATTCCCTCTATTAGGAGTTTATCCTTTTTAAAACTTTTAAATAGTTCATGAGTAATCAGCCAAGATCTGCTCTTATTATCCTTTTCGTCGGACTAAAAGTTGCGTGATTAAACTCGACCAAGAACGGTAATCTTTAATTGCAGGCTTGGCACGCTTTTTTCGCGAATAGGAAGTAAAGCACTGAGCTCTTTAATGCGAAGGTGGAATTCCTCCAGGTTCGCCCAAATTCTAGGAGGATGTACAAATAATCTCCAAGCATGTATCAGTGCGAAGAGTGTCTGAATATCTGACACTTCTCTTGCAAACAAAGGATCTTTTGCCAAACTTCTCGTTAAGGTAAATCCAGAATTACGCGCTAGATGAGTGACGGCAAAAGGCAGAGTGGGGATGAAAGTTGACCTCGTAACTGGTGTTGCCATTGGTCAAAGCGAAAGAGAAAGATGTATAGTCAAACTATTCAGAGTCACCTGGGTTTTATTATTTGGTTGTATTGATCGTCCTTTCTGTTATTTACATAATATTCGTTTCAGTATTTGATTGTACTTGTTGTCGTCTTTTTTTATTGTTGAACACATTCGAAGTTTCACTCCAGCGGGTGGGTTTTATAGCACAACCCATTTTTTTCTCCTTAAACAAACATCAATATCAGTGAATGTTACTTGGATAAGTCTGCTTTTTTCTAGTAACGATTTAGTTCTGCGTTCAATTAGTTACAACGTGGCAAGTGCAAGTTTGAGTTTCAAGGGGGTATGTGTATTGAGACGGCGGCTTTAATAATCTCGGGTCTGGAAACACAAACTTAAATATACCAAGCTGTATATAGATATGTATGTATATTGTCAGTATCACAAATTCACAAATTTGCGAACCTTATTTGACTAGGCAGACAACACTCAAAGTTTGGCGCAATGACAGAGTGATTTAACGGCAGCTAAGTTAATGCTGCATTTGATTTTTTCATATATAATATTATAAACAATAAATTTTCAAAAACCTATTATCCTATTATCTGAAGGTAGCACTTTTTCTGTACCTATTTGACACATCTAATGAAAGGCGACAAATATACACTGTTGCAGATAATAATACATGAAAATATACAAGGTAAAAAAGCCAAAGAAGAAAACGCATTTTGTGGATGAATAGACGGAGGCAGTGGTATTGATGGCAGCTCTATGGAGTTATTTGGAGCAGCAGCTTCAAAAGCTGAAATACCCATGATGATAGTCAACCTTCTCAATGGAGGCAGCACTTGAAGTATATTGGGTTGTATACCAGGTATACCCAAAAATTGCGAGAATTTATATATAGCGCACGACTTACAATTAGTCTAGTGCTATATAATGAGTCTAGTATGTGTGGAGCTGTGCCATCCTTTGATACAAACTGTACTGTTATAAATCAATTTACCACGCAACGTCGTTGTGAGGACAGGTACTGCAGAATTATTTGGGGTCTATTTGAGTGAATATGTAGTCATCGAAATGGGGGTGTAAAGAAGCAAACGACCAAACATTAATAGGCCATTTATGTATTTTCATAAAATCAATGTTCAAAAAATTATATTTTCTACAAGTAGATATTTAGAATAATATCTCCTAAAAGTTTTAAATCGATCCGACAAATATTTTCAGATATATGGATTGTTGGTAATGGTAATTAACCTTTTGATTTTCAGGGATATCTTCTATCATGAGAAAGGTATAGGCATCTTTGTACACAATCCCAAACGCACAGTAATAAATGTAATTTTGCAAATACATGCATAAATTCTCTGAATTTTTGGGTAGATCTTGTATATGCCGTCAAACTTTTCTATGTAAAAATTGCTACTCTGTTTAATAATTGGCCCTAAGTGTCCAATATACTCCTCAACAAACTGTACGTTTACTTTTCGATAAAACAATAGAAAATGCATTCAAGAAAAAGTTGGTGATTGACCAAAACCTTCTCCAATTGTTTTTACTGTGTACATTTATTTGCTCAAGGATGAACTGCTTATCTACAAAAGCTAAATATCTCCTCTATTGTCAAATCTTCAGGATAAATTAAATTGAATATGTTGGAAGTTAAAGAACAAATGTTGATGTACCTATTACTTAGTGTCAGCAAACACCGTCCAATTCTATGAGCGTTACCTGTGGAGACAATTGTAGGCTTATATTATTGTCTAATTTATGATAACTTTTATTTGCATGAACCATGCTAGTGACTAATAAGCATGTTAATATAATTTGGGCATGATTTAGTATAAGTCGAGAACTGCCCCTACTTCTACCCCTCAAGGAATTTGACATTATTTGCCGACTCCACTATTATTTGTTGCTTTTGGAACACATTAAACAAGTTATACATTATCTATAATGTTTCCAATACAATAAACATAAATTGACTCTAGAAGTTACGTGATTAACAGTTAAAGATCTATAATTTTCTCGCATCTAGATCGGCGTTGGAAATGTCTGCACTTTATGATTACAACTTTAATAATAGAGCACATACAATTTCTCAAATTGAAACTCTTTTAATGGCATTTTATTTGGTTGGGAATTCACCAGACCATAAAGTCGAACTATAAGAACTTGAACACTTCTTGCTTCTAGGTAGATCAAAGATTAACTCAAAGATAATAATATAGTAGAGTACATGTTGTAATTCGCAGTTGTGAATAAGGATACAGCCAAATACAGTATACCGGATGAATATCATCGGCTGGAATTAATTCGACTGTGTTCCCTATGCTAAATGGCTCGCTAAGAAATGCTCACTATTTCAAGAAATCTAGAATATCCTGAAGAGACTAAAAGCACGAGTCCAGATATTATTTATTTTAGCTGGATTTGGTATTTTGGAGTATAGATCGTGTTTTCCATACTCACAAATATCTCATTCTTCGGTAAGCATCCAAATTCAAGAATTTGCTGTTTATCATGCGCTGCCGAACCATCGTACATTGTAGATTGAAATCAGTCTCTCGGGAACGTGTGGCTCTCAATTACTTCGAACAATGTACCAGAGATCATTTGTAAGGTATCGCGTATCATTAGCTTCGCATTCTTAAACCGAAAGGTAATAAGTCTTTGAGGAGAGACACTCTCAGCATTTCCACGGTTTATTATAAGTTATTTCTTCCTCTTGCTTGGTTCACTAACATTTCTTCTCGAGAGCTAGTACACAAGCTCGAGGCCTATGTTCGACTTCCAGGTTAGGGCACATCTTCCTTTTAGCCCTAAATTCTTAAGCTATAAGTTACTGGGAAAGGTCATCGCCAGCATTACCACTGCATCTTCGAGATTACTTCTCCATCAAACTAAGCTTCTTAACGCAATTCCTCCTAAGACTTTTTAGGTTCTTGCTATGCAAATATTTTACAGACCGCTTAACTTTTGGATTAGTAATTGGAAAATTTCTAAAATTGATTTATACTTGTCAAAAATTATTTCACGTTCACAAATTTCTTGAATTCAACTTTAAATTTAATTAACTAATTAATTAATTACGTTGTAAACCAAAAGTAGCACATTTTATGTAAGTGAACTTAGCTTTTTTCCGTAACATTTGATACAAATGAGTTTAGTTGCTTATTCCATTGGGTTCCACAAATTTACCAAGAGGTATCTTATCTTTCAATAATTGAAATTTATCGAACAGTCCTCACACTATCTATATTCATAAAATACCATTTTATTAGTATACATCCTAGTGCATATACACATGTATGTCTCGTAACGTGGTGAATTCTGCGAGTAGTCTTTATGGCTACATATGTATGTTACTTTCATCGAAGTACTATATAGCCTAATTGTGAAAGGCGAAATCAGATATCCGAAATTATAAAACAAAAATAAAGAAGAAAAACGAAACACATAAAACTAATACACGGACGCGTTATTATGCGTATCGTAGTTAATTTGCAAGTACGAAGGAATGGCGGCGTTGAGTTCGGACGCTCTCCGTCGCAACGCCGCGATGCTATGACCGCGCCATACGTCCTCCTCCTGATCATTGGGCGACCCGCCGGCGGCCACCGGCGGGGTGGCGGCGTTCGAGCACGGAATCTGCGGGGGCGGCGAACTTCCTGTTCCGCCCGCGTTTCCACCAGCACTGCCGGTGTTATTGCAGTACGTCATCATGGTGTCCCCTGCAAGAAAAAACGGAGAATAATATGGGGTGTAACGTACAAAAATACATATTTTTGATTATGATATATATAGAACTACATCATTTATATTTTCATTAGATTAAACACGGCAGAAAGCAAGAGTGTTTCCCAAAACAATTAAATGTTTTTAATGTTACGAAGCAGAAAACTATTGAGGCAAAACAAAGAAATACATACTTCGTTGCAGGTCAAAGCCTTTATTAAATAAAAAGAAGCGATGTCTGGGAAAGCCTAAAGAGAAGAGGGATAGAAGAAGACATGATAAAAATAATACAAGCTTTATATAAAAACAACATAGACAAAGTAAGATCATACAATGACGAATCGAAAGAATTTATTACAAAAAGTGGGCCTGAAACAAGGGTGTGTACTCAGCCCACTAATGTTTTCAATCATGTTAGACGATGCTCTTAGGAAATGTAAAGAAAAATACAAGAGTATGCTCCTATGATTCTGGAAGGTGAAAGCACTACAGTTCTACAGTTACAAGATATGCTATTTGCAGACGATATGGTAATCGTGGCTGGAAGCAAAGAAAAGTTGCAACATAATGTGAACGAATAACAAAAGGAACTAGGTGTAATAAACATGAAAATAAATATTAGTGAAAGTAAAACGATGATAATGGCGAATGAGTTTAAAGAACAACAAATAAAAATTCATAGGCAATTAGCAGAACAAGTCAAAAGCTACAGATATCTGGGAACAATAATAGAGTACAATGATAAAGTAAACGAGGAAATATCAGAGAGAACAGGCAAAGTGGGAAGGCTCTATGCATGCTCAAAACTACTTTCTTCAGGAAGAAAGAAATTCCTAAAGATACCAAAACGCAAGTATATCAGAAAGTTGTAAGACCGTCACTAATATATGGAAGTGAATCATGGATTATGTTAAACGAAAGAAATAAGAGTAAAATCAACGCAATGGGGATGAGATTTCTCGAGAGAATAAGAGATAGGATAGTAATGGAAGAACTAAACATAGTGCCGATTTCGGTCGTAGAAGAAAGACCCCTGATCTGGCTCGGACATCTATACAGAATGAACGACAACAAATTAACCAAGGAAACATTTGAAGCCAGAGTACCAGAGAGAAACAATGTAGGAAGACCGAGAAAAATATGGGTAGAACAAGTCAGACAAGCAGCCGAACAGAGAGATATAAATTGAAGGGGAGCTGGAACATTGGCTCAAAACAGAATAGCATGGAAGAGAAAAATTAGATAAAATGGGAATTCATGACAAGTGATTCTTAAGCACGTGTATTTAGAAATATAATGTACAATACTAATGACTAATACTAATGTAAATGTAAATGTATAATAGTTCGACACCGAAAAATACAAGGACTCGATTAAATAAAATAAATGAATAATGTCACGATGAAAGGTCTAATTATAATTTAAAAAAGACTTATATTGAACTCAATACTTATACTATTTGTAATGCGCCACTTAGAATTTGGAGTTAGATTTGGTAAGTACAGACAAAGAGCGTATAGTAGAGGATAATATAACATAATAATGATGAAAGTGGATATAACAGTACCTCAGATAAATAACAGGAAATCAGGATGAATGGTTAAGGGCAGGAACGCCGCAGAAAGAACAAGGATGGGTGAGATAGGAATCGAGAAAATACGCAAATTATTCCATTTAAACAGTATGGAAGAAAAGTAATGCAGTAGGGTAAAAGTAAAGGTGTGATATTACAGAAATCTGATTATATGTTTTGTGCATATCGATAACTATCAACGGTACAATATTTTGGCTTTCTTTTCCACATATTTCGAATATTTTAACATATTTGAAATTATTGGACATATTTTTCGGTTCGGAAATTGCGTTATGTTTATACATTGTACGATTACCGATGTTCCGTTAAATGTAATAAAATAAATATTACTTAAATAGGGATTAATGCTTTTTCCAAGAAATTTATGTTTCTACATATTTCTAACTAAATGGTTAATTGTTTTTAAACTTCCAAACGAAATATCATGTTCAATACCAAAAACAAAGATCATTTTGTTACGGTTTCTAATTGTAAGAATAAAAGTCGGGAACTACTAGTAGTAGATGAAACCACAGATACTTGTGGACGCTATATAGCAAATTTATTAATAGTTGTCTAAATAAAAACACTCCTGGTAACTACTACGTATTCCATTTCGTGTAAACAAATTGAAAAAATTTACCATGTAACAATGGTTAGGTTTATTAATGAAACTTTCATGATGTTTTCCCGACATTGTTCCAACTAATAAAATCGTGCTCATGCTTTACGATGCTGCGTCATACATGGTCAAAGCTGGTCAACAACTTAAAGCTTTGTATTCCAATTTAATTTACGTGACGAGTTTAGCACACGGTTTAAACAGAGTGGCGGAAAATATTTGAAATTCATTTCCTATAGTTAATAATTTAATTAGTAACGTATCCTCTGAGGATTCAGTATTACAGAGAGAAATTACCTAATACTCTTTTGCAACGGGAACCAAGATGGGGAACATGACTGAAAGCTGCCAGTTTGTATGCTGAAAATTTTACTCCGATTAAAGAACTTATTTTAAGTTTTGAAGAGGAAAATGTTGGTGCAATTTCAAAGTGCAAATCAATTTTAGAAAATAAGTCACTGCACCATGAACTTTGCTTCGTTAAATCAAATTATGATTTTGTTCATAAAACTATTGTTATTCTTGAAACTGAATCACTTCCGTTACAATAATATCTTCATTTGATCGATGAATTTAAGGAAAAATTACAGAAAGTTCCTGGACAAATACGACAATTAATAACTAAAAAGTTAATAATATTTTAACACGAAATAGCGATTTAAATTTGTTGCAACAAGCAAACCAAATTCTCGATTCTCGATTTTGATGTTGAAACCGATTTAAATCCGGAAGTTGTTAATGTTTTAAAATATGCACAAATCACATCAGTTGACCTCGAAAATAGATAAGCTTAAAAACATTTTGTTTAAAATAGGTTGTAATTGAAGTATGCAATAGCAAAATACTACGTTATAAAAGGATGTAAAATGCTATAAGCTTGGTTCAAACAAATCAGGGATATGATAAATTTGTCGTCGCACTTCTGTGGGTACATGGAGTGAACTGTTCCGAAATCTGGAATGTATTTGCACAGACTTTCTTGCACATAGCCTTCAGTAGCCTTTAGTATTTACATATGTACCTATTCTATTGGCTCCTTAGGACAATAATCAGCAAAGGTACTGTGTTTTGTTACTGCTGTAGTGTTATGTACACAAACTTTGAATTTAATTTCCACTAGTATTGTGGTTTGGAAGAATGATTTCAAATCTTCTTCTTTCACATTATCCTTCAGCCCGTCTAGGGCGTAGGATTTCAAATCTTAAGAATTATATTTCTAATCAAAGAGTCCTAGATAGAAAGCACACAAGATACACCCAAATAAACCTTCCATAGTAGATCATTTATGAAGAAGAGAGTTTTCATGATACTAACATGTAGACTGAAAGTTTATTCTGACAATTCTCTCCATTGCTAATTTCTTGTGCAGTAGGTTGACTAGAGTTTAACTATTTTAACGTATGAATAACTGTAAAGTTGTAGATTATGTTGGAAGAATACGAACGGTGTAGTGTGCAGGAAAGAAGGATTGGAAGGAAATGCCAGGGAAAGACAATGCACTCGAAAAATTTCGAAATTCGTGATACCGAGTCACGTGTATAAAGGAATTTACTGATCACGAAATGCTTCGATCGTACTTAGAATTAGTAACATATCGTTGGCACTGTATGAACACATATTAAACTAGAAATATTCACAATAAAATAGGGGGCACACATGGCTAAACATGAGGCCGGGTTCTCTGAAATGCTGGAAAAGGCCTTAGTACGGTAGTATATATTTAGTAATAACTGGCTTTAAATTATATCGAATGATTAGAGAAAACAAAGTAAAAAGAACCGTCAAACGTGTCAGAGTAGTTTTCCAAAATCGGCAAATAATCAATGCAACACATATTTTTGAGCTACACTAATCCTTGTTTGATGGGGTTTATTATTTCATCTTTAGTTTAATAGACAAGATCTCAATATAATAGTTGCTTTTATTCATCAATGTGATTACACATAAAATTTGGTTCAGTATAGGAAGATGATTTGTTAAAGGATATTCGTTGCAATGATCTTAAAAATTTGGGGAATTATCAATTTTTGTGCACGGCATTCAACTAGATAGTTCTTCGCCAAAATTATCACAAGTTTGTTATCAATCCTCCTAATAATTACTTATGCACTTACATATCTGAAAAATTACCGCCTTTTATTGCATATTTTAGATCCTATATAATAAAATAAACACGCCAAAATCCGTCGCTAATTGATTCAAATGGACCATGAACGTTAGATAATTGTCTATTCTTACTCGAAAATGTCCGGTCAATCAAATTGTATCCAGGAGATGTTATGAACGTTGTTGTTGCTTAAAGTCAATTTATCGGTAGCGAATTGGTCTTATTGTTAGAAGTTGCAAGTACGTACTAATTGTAAGTTGACTTCTAATAGCGTTGCTAGAAATATGCGTACCTATTCATAAATAATGAAGTGTGACGGATGGATCGCAAACACAAATAAAACGAGAATAACTTTCCATTTTTTGGCATGTACGTCCACGATTCTCAAACAGGTGAATCGCTGCATGGCAAATGTCTCAACATTTACTTTCGAGAGTGTTTTATTGCCTGGACAATAAATATTGCTTCTATTTACTTAAACAGCATATACATACCAAGTAATTACCATACATCCTTAATGTTCGCGTGCAATATACATATTTAAGCACATACCTGCACAACGAACGAATGTCATGCTGTAATATTGTAATAGTAATGAAGACAGATGTAGTAGCATTTCTCTATTTAATTTGTTAATTAACTATTTGTATTATTAGTATTCTTTTAGCACTAATTAATTTTGTTGGCTTCTAATTTTCATTGTCAATACTTTGACCACTCACTTTAATAAGATCATATATTTTGGTAATATCGAACAAAAATGGAATTTGCAAACAATATAGATAATGCCGTTTAGTAATTTGTGTATTTAGTAATTTCTGAAGCAAAAATATTATTGCAAAATTGCAATTATCAGCAGGTACATAAAAGTTGGGCACTCCCCAATTTTATTGACTTGGAGTAAATGGATTAACCAGCACCAATGGGGGCGATGCCTATCCGAAATTTTCACTTGTGCTTAATTCAATGCAATTTACGCCCCTAATTAATTACCACAGGTGACTGTACTTACTACATAGTAATTCCTTGCATGGTTCTCGATGAGTTAGGATTCAACGACTTTTCAGACGAGGGGTTGACCGTTAAATAATTACGAAATTAGATAAAAACTAACGAACGGCAAAACCCATGTATTAGATTATAACTGTTTTCCATATCAGTTTGGAGTTTAGAATCTACCACTAAGCGATCGATCAGTTGACGTTTCTCGTTCCTTAAAGCATTTGATGGGTTCTCACTCTTTGGTATTTTCCATCACAGCATTTTATCTTGTAATTTTCTTCCCCAGATTCGTATCTCGTATTTCGTATACAATTTCCCACATTTCTTTCCATCCTATGTTGGCCTTTCCCATGTTCTCCAGTATTTAACAGTCCTTTGAATTTTACTCTCCTTATGTGGCCATAGCAGTTTTTGTAATTATATTACTTTAGCCATGTTTTCACATTTTTTCCATTACAATCGGTGTGCTGGTTTTCTTATATTAATTATATATTTTACTTGTAGATATTCATCTCTGTACTTCTGCTTATCTTCTGATTACTGGAAATTTGGTCATTTCCATACAAAAGTCTATGCTCCATTTCCTATTTACCTTCGTAGTTGGTACGTCGTTTGTCATATTAACCACTATTGCTATACAGTATTTCAAATACCTGCATCGATCTTATCGTTCTTATTAACTGTACCTTCTCATTTCAGCTGATGTTCATACATTTTGTTTCCTCTTCGTTCATCTTATCCGTTTCCATCTCCATTTCTTCAGAAGCCTGTATGCTATTTTGTAAGAAGAAGTGAGTAGTCGCTGTAATAGTCTGAATCCGCTAGTATTGGGGTTGCCTTTTTGTCCATCGCTCTTCCATTTGTTATCTTTTCGATCGTCCAATGATATAATGAATAAATAATAGTACTGATAATTTATCGACCTACCACCCTAATTATTCCCATTTCCATCTTCCTTTTTTTTAACTCGCTATCCTGTGGTATCTTGGATTTTCTATCATTTCTCTATTTAGGCTGTTGAACGTTTGTCTAAACGAGGAACAGTATGTGACAATGACAAGATATAGGTACTAAACGCGAAAATTTGTTTAGTTAATTTTAATTCATAACAATGCCTCTTGTAATAGAAAATACAATACGCTCAATACGATATACTTGATGAACCTGGTTTGCCAGCTTTCTATGTAGATAGTCTTCAAGAAATGAAACTAATAAGCACAATGCCTTCTGCATTCTCTAATTACCTTGCATCGTCGCAGCATTAACAATATCAGATTGTGTATTGTGAGATGTTGAAGTGTGCCCGCTTATCGTTAACGAGTTTTCATTGGTAATGCTTTCTTTTTCTTTGTGTTCTGCACTGAGGATAGTAGTGAAGTAGTGAAGATGAGATATTTGGGCTTTTCCAAAGAATCGCTGCGGTGACAATTTCTGAATCAATAACAATTTTTCTGTAAATAACTTCTTAAAGAAACTAAAAATGTCTAAAGCTATAGTACGCCGCTATGCAACGTTTGTGCTATGCATTTTTAGCCACGAAGAAATGCTACCATCTGTTAGACAACA
Source organism: Chrysina gloriosa (assembly GCA_038088585.1). Taxonomy (NCBI): domain Eukaryota; kingdom Metazoa; phylum Arthropoda; class Insecta; order Coleoptera; family Scarabaeidae; genus Chrysina; species Chrysina gloriosa. Next base: position 31,378,202 of record CM076088.1, on the reverse strand, counting down.
TTTTTGGTATTGAAATGAAAAAAGATAACAGGATATAGAATATTTTCCAGATATCTGACTGTGATTAGAGCTCTGTGAATGTGAAACAGTTCCATTCTTTCATCAGATATTGTTCGCTAAATTGTAATTGATTTGCTTGATGAAAATTGTCCATATGTTGCTGATGACATCCACAATATCTTGACATTTAAGTTTTTCTTGTATGTGCATGAAAATGTTAGGCCACGGCTCTTTGATAAACGACTCTCATTTCATTGTTGTTCATGTGCTGCATACCTTATTATTTTTTGATTATCATTACCACTTGTTGGACATCCTAAAGAACAATGCGTATGAACATTGACTTGTCACTTTTTCTATCTTTTTTCATCGAGATATAGTAATAGTTGTCTACACAAACAAATTGTATATGCACATTTTGTAAGGCATCAATCAGAGTTTTAATTTCATTTGTTGAAACATTTCGCATTAGCCTTAAATAAAGCTTGTCCTTAATCAACATTCCATTCTTCTCAGAAATTGTTTGGTTTTAGATTTTCAAATTCTCCATAGTAGGCTCATGATCAGTGAATTTTACTTTTAATTAAATAAATAAATTTGTTCATAACATCCTCAATGTGTCTGTGGAACATTAACTATTCGTTTTGATTGACGAATAGTTAAGTACCACAGAGGCATGACTTAGTTTTCACGATAGTCAATGAGATCATTATATTTCAAACCTCATACTAATTTTATTGTACATATAGCAACTCTGCGAAACATTCTTTTCATAGTTTTGATGTGAGTAGGATATAAGGTTATTGCAAAAGACTTGATATATGTATATGTACAGACATACTCCTGCGTCAGTTCTAAATATATGTATATCTATGTATATATATATATATATATATATGTATATGACTTTGTGTATTGAGACATTAAAACCACCAAACAGAGCATCAGACGTTACCATCTGTTTCACCAATTTACCTTTTAGAAAACTAAACGAAGTAGTGAAGATTTCCAATTTAGGAATGAAAGAGGCCCTGATAAAGCACAGGCCGTCGCTTTTTAGCGTCGCCTTAAAAATCAGAAATCCCAATATCCCGGTGCTGTTATTTGTAGGTACTTATTACGCTAAAAGTCCCCGTTAATGCTCCTGTATTTTGTCCGAACAGGATACTGTATTGTTGAGCGCACGTTTCAATGAAATGCAGTTAGTTAACAAATAACACATGAACGCTGTTCAAACACATTAACAGTTCACGGGTAAACAGTAAAATGTTAAAATAGTGCTAATTGAAATAATGCATTTGTATGCCAGTCAGTTAATCAATCTATATATTAGCTTGTATGTACCACAGTTGCTTTTGCTAGTTGTTCTAAAAACTTAATCGCCCATATTATGTGATACATTGTCTTGTAGGAAATATTCAATAAAGACTGAAATCAGTATTGATTCCTACACACAAGTGCACAACCATTTCTTTTGGTTAGATGTAGGTATATTAAAAACGTTTTTCTAATTTAGCAACTGCTGATTCTATCACCACCACCAAACACAGAAATTGTGAAATTCAATGAACCCTAAACACACTTCGAAGACCTCCACTCTATAGTAGAAGATGTAATTGTGAAAATAGAAAGAAAACATCTGTTTGTCGCAAGAGAAAAAGTCATTCCTAAAAATAGTAGTTTTCGGAAATTCTAACTTTGATTCTTGAAAACAAAGGAGCACGCTTCCGGTTGATTTTCTAAGAGACTTGATTCTGCGTTTTAGAGTTTGCTACAATACTTTATGATTTGAAATTGTACCAGAATGATATTTTCACTACCCGCTAACATTTTGCTGAATTTCAATCAAATTCGTATCGCTTCTGCGCTCCTCCTCTGAAAGTTAATCTTGTGTGTAAAGATTCCTATCTTTACACACAAGATGAACTTTCAGATTGACTATTCAGATGAAGAAAAAATCTATGTCGAAAACCGTACTATTTCAATTTCCTAACAGTAAGGATCGCTAATACCAAAAAATTATAAAAGAAATTTTATGAATTTTGTATCTTACACTAATTATCTTTTCAGATTTAGTTGAAATAGGAAGATTTACTGACTGGAACCCCCAAGTAATGTTCTGATCAGAAACCATCATCTTGTTCACAATGAAACTCGAATCACTTATTATACAACAGCTGCTTTAGTATTTCTCACTCTGTGCTGAAACTCGATAGATTTCTTGTGGAGTGTAGTAATTGCCATATGGTTTCCATGTCCTTCATCCTTGTGAAAGTACGGAGAATAAATTATAAAACAAAAACCTAGTGCAAGTATTGGAAATTGTGTATCATACTTAACACCTTTGGTCACATCTGGTCAAAAATCCAAGAGATATCAATGCTGTAAACGCTTTCGAAAAAGTAATTTTGAGCAGCATAACGAATACCATCGGTGATGATCACATCTCTAGGACCCTATCGTTACATCTACTAGTTATATGAAGAGACCATATAGATGTCCTGGGAATCTTCTTTGTGAGAAAATACAAGACAAAAAAGCATGGAAAAGGCTACACCTAACTATCAGATGTTCTCACATCTTAACTATAAAAACCCAATAGTGGTAATTCACGAGGGGGCAGCTATTTTAAAGCAGTAAATAGGCCATGTTCATATTCAATATACATATATTCAATATATTTCAAAAATTTAAAAATATTTGCTGAAGATTTTATCTATAATTAAAATTCTAGGCCTCCAGTAGTTTCCCTGAAACAATGCTTGCTTTATTAAAATACAAAGGAAAACACATTTAATTCTGTATGATATAATTTAAAACACTTTCTCACAATTAGAATGCATATGCATAGATAGTCAACTAAAACCCCCGGAAATATGTTTGGAAACTGTAAATGGAGGCACACATTGCTTCTTGTAGATACATTGATGTTCCTAGCTAGCTACTACGGTTCCATTATTCATCTGTTATGACATTTATAAGATATTTTTTTGACTACGTTCGCTTATACCAAAACCCATTGAGGTGTTAATCGTTTTTAATATCTCCTTTTGTTACGCTTCGCTTCGTACATTAAACATAGCATGTTAAAACGATGCACTACATAATACTCGAGGTTTCTCCGTTTATTCTTTTTTCTTTCGGCCAAATGCATTTCAATCTCGGACGCACCATCTAGTGTTTGAATAGTAATTTACCGAAAAACAGCGGTGGAATGTTCTATTCGAAAATTTAGAAATACACATCATGGCTATATCTATCTCCACAGTTATGCTTTTAACAAACTTGTTTCTTTCGCACTTAGTACGGTTGGATCTTTTTATAGTTCTGTTAGAGGAAGATGTACGATAGAGGAAAGAGTTGAAAAAAAGGGAAAAAGCAACAGTGGGCAGCCTGGAGCCAAAACTGACTCAGACACAAGCGTGTATATAAAAGAAACTCAAACAAACCTACAACATTTACTTTTGACACCTCCGGTCGAAAGTAACAAGTCGGTGCGGCATTCCAGTGGCGGGTCGTTCGAGGGGAACGGAGGACGGAAAGTCTGAAAAGAAGAGGGCCGAGCTGCGGGGTCGGAGATGCTTAGAAAGAATTGTACGACAGAAAGAGGCAGCACAACGTACAATTAGCAGTGATTAGAGAGGCAACCTAGTTAACCGCTACCGAAATACGCACCAATGGTTCTAATTGTATCTTCACACACATGTTTTAACATTATAACGTGCACGTTGTTATATAGCTTGTAGGGTACGTAATGTCACAATAAAATTAAACATTCGCAAATACTGTTTTCGTCGTAACGATTTTCTCAGGACAAAGAATTTAGTATACTGACAGTATGCAAATATGTCTTCTATCTATTGTACTCCGAGACTTAAAAATACAAATATATCAACTTCGTGTTACCGAAACGTAACGAGATAGATCACGGGACGCATTATGTTGATATTGACTCTACATTCTGAAGAACGTGAGTTTCTCATGTTTCGACACTTATCTATTGTTCGAGTTGAATCTCGAACGTCTATATAATTAAAATTTCTAATTATGTTGTGCTACCAAGTAATTAGAATTTTAAATGAATATCGTCAATGATTATATTAATAATAACTACGTGAGCCAGCCCACACCAGGTTACACAATTGACTTTATGGTCCTTCAGAAAATATTTCACTCTAAATCCAAAGATATTCCTTTCGATTTAAAACAGTTTCGTTTGTTTAAATAAATCTGCCAGCTATTATAGTAGACAAGACCCTACATATATCACTTATGTATATAGTGCGGTTATATAAAATACATTGTGATTATATATATTCCGGACAATGTTAAGAATGTAAGTGCCATTGATGGTATCCCTTTTTCACCACGTTTTTGTTTACTGTAAGTAGCTTTCTGGTCACAACATGCTTTGACAAACGATTAGTCTTCAACTTCTTCTCTGTCATGGCTGTTGTACTATTAGCAACCTTAGATTTTCGTCACAAAGGAAAATTATTAACAGATGTCTCAACCCTCTTAAGATGTAGCAATTTGGGTACAGTGTCCGCACCACAAACAGCTCCACAATTCTACGAATAAAGTACCTTGGAGAAGCAATGCTCTTGCATTACATCGCACCCCCTTTTGAACGGGAAAACTGTCGGCTGTATTAATAACAATGATTTCAATGGAAAACCAATCAAAGTGCAGTCTAGCACATCAAAACCGGCAGTTACGATCATTACCTTCCAGAGGTTAATCCTATACTAGTGAACAAGCTGGATGCTACTGGCTGGCTGAATACGGCAAACTCTGTTGACGAAAAATATGCCGTTGCAGTAGATTGTTCAATAATATTTTTTAATTTAAATTCAATTGAATACACTGGGTGATTTATTGGCTCCATGATTATCTTTATTAGGTGAGAGTAGAAGCAATTTTAAGCATAAAACATCATTCCTGTCTGTGCTAGTTAAAAGTTAAATGCTTTAAAAATTATAAGTACATTCAATCATACCATTATAAAACATACACTATGATTTGCTATTGTGAAACCGCTTGGGTCAAAACACTTTTATTCTTGTTATTATCGTAAGTACCACCCAATAATTGATGCTTACTATTGCTGAAATCGCCATCCTCTAATCACATTGCGAATTCTGCAACGATTACATATCATTGATTCAAAATATTATCAATCACGTTTTGTTTGTCTCGTACATTGGGTTCATGCGGACGAATAGCTTTCTGAGGAGCAAGATTACTTGCTTTTCTGAGTTTCCTGAGTAATGCTGTGATACTGTGTTGACTGGATGGTGTCCATTGGGAAAGATGCGCTGATATTATCTTGCTGGTTACCGAGAATTTCCATTAAGAAATCCTTAAACAAAGACGACCTTTGCATATTTTTCAGTGGCAACGAAAATAAAACTGTTGCCAGAGAAGCTATATCATAGTACTGTAATATAATAGCAAAATATGTATATATATTTATGATAAGTAGATTCTTGATAGATGAGAAATGTGCAAGGAAAATTCTCTGAGTAAACAGTCAATATATTCTTTAATTAAAGGTCCAGGTATAAAAAAGATGTTACAAACGTTTCGAGGTTATCTTCTCCTCATTCTCAATGTCGGTTAAATACGATGACGTGAGAGGGTACGGGGTCCCTCTCACGTCATCGTATCGTATCGCTCGTCATCCACGTCACTATTCCAATTTCCAAATGAAAGTATTTAAATTTTGAAATATTCATAACAATAAAATTCTTTTAAAATTATTTTAAAAATTAAATGTGCCAAAATTAAAACCCCAAATCTCCTAGTCGTATGTTGACGCGTAAAAACACATGGCAACCTAAGTGGTTTTGTTTAAAATCATCTGACAGAACTTGTTATGGAGGCTCTGAATCAAAGGATATGTGGCATATGGCTATCTCCACAGATTATATCCTCTCAAGGAGAGAATCTCTAACTAAAGCAAATATGGGTTTTGTTCTAGTATATTAACGTCCTGCCACAGCTTTTGTGTTTGTATTCGGTTATTAATTATACAATTAGACATTGAGAATTGTGCCATCCGAGAAAAGAAACATTCAATTAGAAATGTTTAGAGTTCAAAACTGAAATGAATTAATTGTCACCCTTACCAAACCAATTCTTTGGAGAACTTCAAATGTCTACCACGAAGTAATCGAGGAACATAAAAGGAAGGGAATGCCGCTCATAGAAACTAGGTAGCATGCTGGCTTCACAGTCGACACTGGTTACTTGTGTTGACTACTAGGTAGTCGAAATGCGTATTTGGCGTATTCTAAAGTATTAGTGTGGTAGGTGTAATTTACGTATTTTTGCTATCCGGAACTAGTTCCAAATGTACTATCCCCTCAAATTCTTACTACACGCATAACGTAACAATTTATTTTCTAGTAATCTTATTCACCATCATCATCACATCTTATCACTAGGTGCATGTAGATGTTCAACAATAGTCTTGTTGGACATCTGATTACGTCTTCGATGCATCACGTAAAATATTCTCAATCAAGGATATTAACATGTACATGGTCATTTCCTGACTTCAAGTATTTCATTGGAATTGTTGGATTACTGCGTCCATCTGTTAATATCGCACTAAAGTACAAACTGCAGAACATTTATTGTAGATTAGAAAAGCTCTATGTTAGAATATATAATCAAGGCCACAGACAAATGGATTTTATACTATTATCTAAAATGATATGTTACAAATGAAGGTGATACTTAAAATGTGTTCTTCAAAAATATATACCATACCAGAAAATGTCGAAAACCTTTGATAAACCTAGTACTAGTATAGTTATATATACGTTATTCCTAGGGCACTGGCTGTAGTCGATTAAAAAATTTACCAACCAGTATATATTCAAAAATAAACCACTTAGTGTTAAACTGGAATAATAAAATATGATCTGCACTTCCATTGCTAAGGAAATTCCAAAATAACTGATTGAAGTTTTAAGTATACGCAAAAAATTTGTTTATAATTTTGAATTGCACCTTTCAATTGGAAACAGACCATATGAATCATAAAAAAATTTGAAGGAAAAAGCTTTCTGGGAAATACCTAGCGAAGGTGTAAGTATGTCATTATCTTTACGAATTGATTTTGCCTAACAAATGAATTTCACATCATTACTGGTATCCATTTGAGCACAACCAGCTACAGAGAAAACTGACAAACTATTAGAAAATTAACAACGTCTTATCTAAAAGCATCTAAAACATGGGAAAACATTAAAAATAAACCAATCTTACACACTAAATATTTATTCTTTCAGATCACATACTAATTTCATACCTATTGGTATGGGCTCAACACTATCTTAGTTTACTTTGTTTTAAATTTAGTACGATTGCAGTAGTAATATTACAGCAAAAATAATTGAATCTAACTTACCCAAGGAATTGAGACCATAATGTGCCTGATAAACCGTACTGGCAGCTGCTGTACTTATAGGTAACGCGGGACTTAATCCGGAACTTTGGTTCAATTGGCCTAATGATTGGCCAAAACCGCCCATAGAAACTCCACCTTGACTCAGCTGTCCCAAACCTAAGAAATAATGTAGAATTTAATATACAAATATTTGTTTAAATACAGCCAGTATACTTTACCCGTAGCCATTCCAGCAACTCCCCACCTGGATTCGGACGTACTAAACATACTGGAACCGCAGAGCCCGTCTCCCATTGCTCCAAAGGGTGGAAGACCATGTGATGGAAGTAATGCTCCAGGCGTTCTAAAGACGTTGGTGGTCTTCTTTCGTTTCTTCCATTTCGCCCTTCTGTTTTGGAACCAAACCTTAGCAAAGGAGAAAAGCTTAATTTTTAATAATTAAAGAGGGTGAGATACTAATATCCCGAGTGGCGATACTATCAGATAACCAGGAAAGTTCGTGTGATTTATTTAATACAGATTGTCATTGATTTCCTTTTTTGGAAAAAATTAGTCACGGCACATGTTTATATGGTGTCGTCTGCTCTAGTATTAATCTATCTTTATTTGCTACGTATAATTAACGACAATTATTTCCTAGTACATATACCAGCAATATACTTTGAAACGTTCAGGATAAGTTTATTGGATACACACCATTTTGAAATAATATCTAGGTTTAATTGGTTTCGACAGTGGACAATCCACCAATGGATGTATATATCTTTGCATCGTCTCCATATATTTGGATTACACAATTGATACTATCGGTTAGATCGCTAATAAATATCAAGAAAAGCAGTGGACCCAGATTTGAGTCCAGAGACACGCCAGAAGCATCTCTTTTCTACTGGAAACGAAATCGTTGTAAGGAACGACGTAACTGCGATTTTGTGGATACGATTGGAGAAGTTTTAATAAAGAATCCCAAAATCCAAAGTTATGCAGGTTGCATAATAGTACCCCACGATTCAGACAGTAAAAGGCTTTCGATAAGTCTGTGTAAATAAGTTGGCTGCAATTATCAATAATCTCAGAAGCATACTATGAAAGAGGAACCAAGTTTGTAATAGTTGATCGCCTCTGGACGAATTCAGGCTGGGAAAATGAGATTTGGGGCCAAATCACGGTATATATCCGATTGTAAAGTGCGCACTCAAAATAATTTGCAATATTTAACAAAATTGCCAATGAACAATAATTGGAAATATTGGCTCTATTATTATTTCTGAAGACCGTACACATTCTAACAATTGTCCACACGATTAGAAATAATTAATACATTACTGAATAAAGTAATTTGGTTGAATGAAAAATGGTCTTCCCGTCATTTCAAGAAACTGAATTCACGTAGTTGCCAAACCAATTCATAGGGGTGATACTTTAGGTTGAGATGAATAAATAGTAATGTGATGCGATCTTCTTTGAGTTTCCCGAGCGAATATAAACAACCGAATTGGGTACACTTTTCAAAATTCAGTTTGGAACCTACTCTTCAAATTCAAGGTCTTTTAGTTTTCAAAAGATTACTCCTATTTAGTTCCTATTTAATTATATTTGATATCCACCATTACCTTGTCGATTATATGGTTAGTAGAAACAAAATTGATAAAAAGAGTACATTTATTTCATTCTAGCCTCTATTTTAGTGGGATGTAATAGTGTCACGTTGTAATCAATTTCTGCTGAGTAAGCTTCGCAAAGTCTTAACCGTATGTTAAGTGCTCTATACTGTTCTAAAATTTCTGCAATTTATTTGTATATGATACATCTAATGTTTTCTCGAAATCTATGAAACTTACATTACACATATTTCCCTCATTTTTCTTACTTTTTCTATTATACTTCTTACTTCTGTACAAATAAAGTTTTGGCATGATCTTTGTGGTCGAAATCCAGCTTAATTTCCTACTTTGCTTGTTGTGTATATCAATGTACGAGTGTTGTCTTTCTAATGTTGCATGTACCCACCAGAGACAAACACTTGATCGACTGAAAGCGCTTTATTGTTTTTCAATGTCTTTTAACAATATCTACCCACTTTCACATTCAAATTACAAATTGACTAATTTTTCTGAAGAATAGAATCTTTGATTGCTCACTCCATTGACTCGTCGAAATTTAAACGTTAGGACTTAGGTCGGAACTCCACAGTCATCTAATAGCTCAATTGTCTTTCGAGCTGTATATAAATTACTATTGTCTTAGTGGAGAATGAGCCGTCATTCTAAGCTAGCTTTGCAAAGCATAGCGAATACTCCTGACAAACAAACAGCAGCATGCCACGACAAGCATTATCTGTTCCTCGTTCTAGCAAGGCAATTGTTGCCACATGATCCGCTTTAGACAGAAATTTTACTATCATCTTAGATACAGAACTTTTGTTGTATCCTCCTCATCTGGAGCTTTCTGAACAATGGATTCGAGTGTCCTTTCGTGTTCATATACATAAATCCAAAATTTGTACCACTCATGATCCTATAAGCGGGTCTAGTGCCTCCGTTATTGAACCGCCAAAGTATTTCGGCATCAATTTATACTCTAAAATACCTAATTTATTGTAGAGCATCTTCTCCATTTCAAAGCCCTAGGAATATCTCAATCTTGTAAATATTATATCTGCCGTCTTTACAGGACTTGTTCTGGGATAGTTGCTGGCATCTAGGTTGAAATTCGCAGAATCACTGGAAAGTTGTCCTTGAGACATTGTTGTTGAGACAGCCTTCTACCAAAGTAATAATTTCCAAGCTAAAACTCAATATCATTTTTTCTTGGTTGTTTGTCCACATGAAAAATTTACTATGACATACTGCTCCCCTTTACTTCTATTCTACATTCTCCTAAGGAGTTCCACTTCCTGCAGTTTTGATACAGTTAATCACTGTGCCGTAGCTGAACCTTTGATGATGTCTTTGGATTAATACATATGTCGTAAATACAGATTGAATGTGTAAAACTTGCTTTAGATAGAAGGGAAAATTGAGACTGTACAGACAATATTAGCAATCAGAAACCTTTTTGAGACTATTGGCGAAATTACCGTTACAGGTTCAAAGTTTGTAATTTTTACTGATATTAATTAAGAGAAATGTTATAATTGACATATACCGAATACAGGTCTAATTACTTAATCGTTTAGCTTTTATTTTGCTAATTAAATGACGAGACGCTGGTCTGGATTTTATCTACAGCAGCGATGGCTTCGAGATACAGAATGAAGATACCCCAAAGATAATATTTAAACATAATAAATTTTGGTTTTATGGATGTTAATTTATTTGCCGAGCATCGGAGTGCGGCCAGACCTCTTTGTGGATTTTGCTATAGGTAACATACGTGCGTCAGATGACTAAAAGTCAAAAGGGTAAGGCCGATGGATATCTAATGCGCGCCCGCGCACAAACATCCAGAATTCCACAGATATATGTGAAAACTACCCCTTACAATCAAACAGAGCGGTTAGAATACGAGTTTCAAATTTGAAAACTGTACGGATAGTATTACGGTGGAGACAGAAAAAATATGTAGTTGTAAAAGCAAGACCGAGCAATCTATCTACTACTATACCTATGTTAGTGAACATTTGGTCGCAATGCTGTCTTATGAATAATTCACTACTCGTTAATTTATTTATACGCGTAAATGCATGGTTACGTGTGGTTTATAATAGTGGAAAAATTTAACACTTTTTTTCTGTATTTATGTTTTTCTATGGTACACACATCATCGGCAGAGAGTGAATCACTTTAATACTTTATGCGGCGGGTTTTCTGTGTATGTACTTTATTTTTAAATGTATAGGTACCTCGCATTTGTTCATAATTTGCAATAGATTTTATTTATAAAGATAAATGCATTATTCATGAGTTTTATCCGAAATCAGCAAATTTATTATTTCTGTCATGAAACCTATTCAATTTTAGAATATGCGAATTGGTAGCAATACATTTGACATGTTGAAAAGAACTGTTCGTAGAACTTGACATTGATAGTTAATTTTTTAAAGCTCTGTTCTTCATAAAGGAATTATTTCTCGTTGAATATATTTAAGTTTTAATGTATGCTGTTTTATTAATCGCCACGTGTAGATGGATTTTCCACTTCAACGATACCACTGTAACCCAAGAAAACGATGGTAAATCCAATGAAATGAAAGGAAATGGCGTTCAATTTTATAGTGAGAAGGATGAAGCAATATTGTTTATATGAAAATATAGTTGCGTAACTCAAATATATGAAGTGCATACATGTATTTCTCATTCCAATGAAACCAGAAGGGTAATTTCATCTTAAAAATTCGAAAGTATATCTAACTCTTTAAAATAAAATGTATTGTGATTGCAGTTACTACAAATAATAGCTAGCTAGACTTTGTCACACTGTTCTATAATGAAATGATACATTGTCATGGCGAAGAATAATCCGAACAATTTGCATTGATTTCCTTGAATTTTTCTTGGAATACTTAAATATTACTTGGTTATTTTATTCCAAGTTCATTTGAGTAACTATCAATTTAGCCACTTACAGCGATATTACAAACTTTGATTGAATTTTATGAGCATATCGGTACTCTATTTTGCTGCTATCTTTGCAACTGTTTGATTTTCGGTTAAACTCTATGTAGGACATATAACTTTTCAACAATTTATCATGTATGGTAATTTTCCTTGTGTCAATATGTCAATACGGAGGGTCACTTGCCAATACATCTCAATCGTCTGGCTAGTTAGTGCTCTGAGTACAGTAAGTTGCTTTTTTCTTGTAGTTCAATTTAATTACTTTCAGAAATTCTGGATTTTTCTGTGACATATAAGCGCTAGTAAATACTTTTTGTTCTCAACTTCCAATCCAATCCTACCCAAAATATGAAAATTCTACGATACTGACATTTATGCTACAACTATACTAATATATATATATATATAAAAGATACGTTCCTACACAGATCTGGAACAGTATCGCGAAGAAAGAAAAGCGTTCTACAAGCAATAACAACAACTGTGTATGAACCTTTCTTCATTCGACTTTTGGAAATAAGCCGCAATCAAAAACCATAATTTTTAACTTATTTTCGGAGTCGATATTTGATCCTAGTAGCTTCAGTCATAAAGTTCGCACAAGTAGTCCATTATCGTGTGTTATTTCAAGAAACATCGATGCTGTTAGTAACATGATCGAAACCGATCTACAATTGAGTTGTCGTTTGATATTCACATGAATTAGGTATTAAAAGATTATGTATGTGATGGATTCCACACGATTTCACTGAAATTCAACTCAACTTTGTGTTAAATGGAATAAGTAAATGTTCCAAAAATTTAAACGGGGTATTTTAAATATGAATTATTCATACGACTTTAAAGCGACATAACAGTTGAGTGTTTGGGTATTCCAAGATGAATCGAAATTATCAGTGGTGATTGGTATATAGCAATATGTTTGCCAATTGTCACCAAAGAAATCCTAGAAACTAATTCACTCTATTTTCCTGTTAACCATGACAATGCATATTGTCACACATGTTTCCGTTTGCCAAAACTTAACGCGTGGGACTTTTTTCAAACACATGCAAATGTTGTTGAAGTATTTAGTGGCCTCGTTTCTGTAGAACCATCTTCTGGACGGGAAATACTTTGGAACCTAGTTGTAACGCATTCAAAAAAATAATGATTATAAGAGAGAATACTTTAAACACATAACAAATAGTTTTTACTACAATCGGGTTCTTCTAGAATTTTCTTCCGAAAAGTAAGAAATAAATAATACTGGACTTGTTCCTCAAACTGATTTATTAATCCAATAACCCAGACACACATAGAAGACACCGATCAATAAATTACTTATGACGTACATATTAACTCCATAAAGTTTACTAAATTCAATTCTTTACCGTGCTTACCTATGTACTGATTATAAAGAAAGAGGCATCACACGCGTCAATTTGAAAGTTTAGCTGGGCAGTAAATACACGAAAATTCAAAGATATCTATTATCATAAATTTCCTTGTCAATATTTATTTCTAACACACTTAACAGAACAAAACTATTTCAAGCAATATATAACTCGATTGTAAATGATTCGTGCAGATTATTTTCGCGAAACCAACTCCATTTGTTCTAACCGCACTAAATCGACTCTTCATTGCGCTCTGGACCTATAAATCTCTCCGGAGAGAGAAATTCGTAGGGTCGACGGAGATGCATCTAGGCTAGGTCCTTTAATGGTACTGGATTATTTAGCAGCCACACGTCTCCATGCACGATGGATAACCATTGTCAAGCCGTCCCGGGAGACACCACGACGATCCCTTAGTGCTACAAGGAAAGTGCCAATGTCTGTTTTTGTGGGTCGACGGTCAGACCCGCAGGAATCACCGAGATGTCACTCACGCATGAGATCAATGATGATTTCATAAATTATATGTAATACTGCGACATATGTAGCATTACTTAGTATTCATATTATAATGGATAATACTTCAGTTTTTAAATAATACGCTTATGAAAATAATTAAAACCTGGACAAAGGAATTTATTTACTTCTGTCTCCACTTCAGTGTAGTCATAATTTCTTCACTCGTATAGTCTGCTTTTATATTACCACTATTCTCCATTCTGTCCCTTCAGCTGATACCCATGTTTTACCAAATTCGAAGAAATCTGTTTGATTTCAAATCGCCAAAGCTTCTTGTTGTGGTTAACTTTAACTTATTAACTTATGATAAATTAAAAGAGACTTTGTAAGTTTCAAAATATTTAATCATAGTACCACTACAATATTGTTTCGCCACACTATGGCTTTATCAGGTGGATGAGTACTCAGTATTCATCTACCTGATGCTTCATGAGTATTCATCCACCTGATAAAAGCCACAGTACAATATTGTTGTGGTTCTATGATTAAATATTTTGAAACTTACAAAGTCTTTTTGATTTACCATAAGTTATTCGTTATGGAGCTTCAACAAGTGATTCTCGCATCGATTAATGATTTAGCTTATTAAGTAATGAGGATGATTGTACATACTGATATCCCAAGGAATGCCATGTATAGCGTTCCTTCAGTATAATACATTCTGCATATCAACAGTTTCCCAAATATTTTGTATAATGGTTAGAATGATCACGCATTTCCTACATTTTTATGCTTATGACTACCTCGAAATGCAAGAAATAGTATCTTTGTGCAATCTGGTACAGCTAAACAGATTCTATAATATGTTTACTGATCTCTTCGTCTCCTTAGTCAGATCTAAATTCAAAGTAGGTCAAAACGGGCAAACTATTAGCCAAATCGGGACAAACGAGGACACCTATGACGCAAACCGAAAGAATATTAACACTATCCTTCTAAACCGTTTATGATTGCTATGCCGTTAACAACAAAATTTCTTGTATAACCCTTTCTAGAAGTTGTATGTACTTTTCTGAGACCTAATTGCTGTTCGTTACCACCAAATCAATAAGTTCATTGCACGATATTGGATCACCCTTCAGGACAGTATCAATATCATCACGCTTGGGACATAAACTCTTCAACCTCTAGGAAATAATGCTAATAGTAAATGGTCAAAGATCTTATAATAAAGTGCTTTTGTTATCTGCTTCGTATAATCTGTATGCCTATATTTCGAAATTTTTTAGGTTCTAGGTAGACATAGGTACCACAGTCAAGTACTAAAAATTAATAATAATCCTCGATGGGTTTTTGTTGATATCTAATATCGGCTAAATAAGGCTAAAAGTGTATATCTTTGCCTTATCACTATCGTATGTGAATTTCTTTATAAGTTCACCAACAAAAGCATGGGAAAGGACAGACGTACGTATATACATACAATGCAACACATTTATCAACGAATCACATCGAATGGAAATATTTAAATATCTTTAAGTTCCCAGCCTTTTCCTGTACAATTTGTACAAGTTTCCGATGAATTAAATTGAAATTACAATAACTACCCACACTAAAATGAAAATACATGAAAACGGAGTGAACTGAAGGAGAAAATACAGTTACCAAATCCTAAGTTTTACGTAAATACTACCTGCAAAGGTTACAAGTTTATAATAATTAAATTTGCAATATTAAAACGGTTGAATTAGGAGATTATCAATAAAGTTTCAACTTGTCAACATGTTGAATAATTACTGGCACGACAAAGCAGATGTACGTTTCCATAAAACAGCTTCCAATATATTTGTGAATTGGTACAAGTATTTAAAAAGATATCAACCTGAAACTTACACCGCAGACTGTTATAAAGTTGTATAGCTAACATGAATCAATGGGTCAAGGTAATTCACATATTTATAAAATAAATTGCTATGCTTGTACCTATCTTTGGATTAGGTCTATCACAAAAAGTCAATTAGAAAGCAACAAGTGTCTTCAATAATTGTCCATGTGGATACATATGGATAGAATAACTATGAATTACCAAGTTCATGTACCCCTCCATCAGAAATCTCTTTGTTGAAACCTAAACAATTCAATTCACGCCTAGGAAAAACGTCGAAAGACCTAGTGGAATCATAGATACTTTTTGCATAATGAATTGGGTGCAACAACCGCTGTAATACGGCATTCTTAAGATTTAGACCAGTGCTTTGATTTTTATAATGCAACTATTAAAGAAAAAGAAAGTAATTACAAAAGGAGACTTGATGTAATATGAAGAAAGAAAATAAGGCAGTTATTTTCAGAACAGGTGTTCAAAATGTTCATATCGTATGTATAATAATTTCTTGAAAGGCTGTATACATTTCATAAGAAGGAATTACCTTATATCCCGCCTTTTCCGCGATTTTCCCTAGTTCTTGAACAGAAGTTGCTAGCCGTTAAACTACAAATTTAAGATTTTCATAGTTCTTTGTTTAAATAAAATGATATTACTAAAACGACTAAGACCGTTGATACCACAAGTTTGTACTACATTAATTTTAAAACATGTGCCTAAATAACTTTTCGTATTAGTGTATCAATTTTTATGAAAACATTTGTATAAGCATGTCATGGATTATTATTACATAATAATAATAACCCAACGGAAACCAATTACACGGTAATATAACAGAAATGATTACACGTGTTAACATAATCATACAAATAGAAAAATAACCTAAACAAATTAATTATATTATTGTAAATGGAAAAAGAACTATTTTAAACAAAATAAAAATCAAAAAAATACATTATAATATAATATATAATAATTATATTATTATATATAATAATAAATACATACAAAAATACAGAACTTAAAAACTAAACAAAGATATCCTCAAAGTATGAATTCGCAATATTGAGCATCCGATTCATCGGTGCATTTCTCAAAACATTAGTTTTAGCTGTCTTTAATGAAAAAGTCACAGAGAAACGAGCAGATGGCCGAGGCACTTGAAAGGCAATGAGAAACAGCAAATGAGATGAGTCGACGCCATCATGAAGCAACTTGTATATAAATCGAGCACCGTGTGCATTACGACGCTCATATAACGATGTCATATTATGCCTGTCGAAGAGCAATGTGTAGTCAATACCTCTGAGAGGATACATACCATCAATTTTGACGGAAACCAATTTCAAGAATTTGAATATATATATATAAACGCATATTCCAGAGAGCTGAGAACAAAGGCAAAATATAGTGACGTCAGAGTAGAAGAGTCAGTAAAATATTTAGCACAGCGCATAACGAAGCCTAAATTTCTCGATGCTCGGAAACAAAGTTGATCAATATGAGGTGAAAATGTAAGGCAAGCATCAAATAACACACCAACGTCTTTAAAACTATTACACTTCTCTTTAGTGAAATCATTGATACTATATGAAGAGCATCGAGAAGTATGTTTGCGAGTGTAAAATACTGAACAGCATTTATTGACATTAATAGTCAAAGAATTAACAGAACACCAACCAACAAATACATCCAAACCAAACCGGAGGAGACTAATGTCAGTTACAGAATTAATAACTGAATAGAGTTTGATGTCATCCGCATCATCATATCATTAATATAAACCACAAATAGGAAAGGTCCCAAGTTTGACCCTTGTGGAATACCAGATACACAGATGAATTCCTGTGAGTTAAAATATTTCTTATTTATATAATTAAATACAGACAATGGCAAGCAACATTATTGAAGAAAAATTGACTCTACGCTAGAAAAATCAAATTATAATTATTAAGAACTTTTATATTCTAAGAAATCTGACACATAAATCCACTTATCTCATTACAGCGTTATCGTGTGTACCAACCAACATGCTCAAGCATCAAATTCAGCCCTTGTGCAAAATCGGCGCAACTACATTTCAAATTCTTGCTTATAAGATCTTTCTTTTGTGCGGCTATAATTACAACTAGCCCAAAAGCTGTTTGATTCATGACTTGTGATACATGTACTAGGTCTTTCACTTCAACTGTGTTTTCTACGCACTCATCAAAATAGGCGACGTAGAACCATATTGAAATTACCGTATATCACATTTGTTGGAATGGTGTGCAGAGGAAATCGGTTATAGACAAAAGAAGATTACTTAAGCAAAAAGTTTTCTGAAGTCTACAAATTAAAAGCTTGTATTGGATATGTAATACAACTACTTTTGAACACGCTGAGCTTTGGCAAAAAGTTCAGATGACTTGGCGTCACCCTTCTAGAAGATTGACAAATTTGAACACAATCGAACTGCATTGGCACTCGCATTTGAGGTTTAAATTCATCTGTAGTTTTGGTGACGTTGTTATTGGGATCGGATTCGTGGAAATCATCAACTTCACAGAAGTTATCCAACATTAAGCGAACTAACTTAGCAAGACAACTTCATTAAAATCTGCCTTAATAATGCAAAACTGCGTATTGCCGAGTTCTCCAGGATTTTATTATACAAATCTATTTGATATTATGTTGAAGAATAATTTACTGACGTCTACAGACTAAATGGTTCAATTTGATGTATAACACGACTTACTTTTGGGTATGTAGATTTTTTGCAAGATTTCAAAAGAGAATTTAATATTTAAATTGACGTAAGTAATAGTCCCGCTTTATCGTTATCACGGTAGGGTTAGTAAACATCTTTGAATTCACCAATTTTTCTTATATTTTCTTTCTGGATATATCCAACCCTACATAAGTATGCAAACCTAAGTCAAAAATATGAAATACGTTAAGATATAAGCGAATAATGCGTTTTAGAGCGATTAGCGTTTGCTACTCAAATGAGGGAGAAACTTGAGAACTGATGGAAAGTTGGTGGTAAATCAATCCAACTCTTTTTCGGCCATCAAACCATATTACACAATCTACCTAACCTTCAATTCTTGATACGCTTTAACAATTTCGCTGGTGGATTGTTAGACCAATTGATTAACTTTTTAGACCATCTCCCAAAGCAAATGTTGTTAACTAATTTCGAACAGTTCTATCGCTTAAATCCTCTCCAAATGCAATTTAAAGAAATAATTATATCAAACTAACCAATAACCGGTTTTAACGTTGCCTACCACATGTATCACGAATGGCATGTAAAATATGACGAAGCTATAACGTAATACAAAGTTACTAGTTTTGACATAAATTTGAATAACATATAATTCAATTGTATCAATAATATTCATAACACTGATAGTTTCAGAAATAGTAGATACGAAATATTCAGAAATGTATTTATTTATTCCGAACAACCCGTGCAATGCAAAACAAAATAGAAACGATAAAACCAGATGCAGATAGATGTTTATTTTTTCCGTAAAGCTCACTTTTCCATTCAGTTCTCGGCAAAACAGCGTTCGTTTAAATTTTCATCTCGCCCCGTGAAAAATTCATAGCGAATGTATGTTGACGTGACACTGTGTATATGGAGGGATGTAATTTTCCACCTGGTCCACGTTGCGACGAACTCTCACGCAGGCGCGTTCCTCATTCCTCCCTTCCGTTATTGAATGGTAGAGCCGTTACTGACTGGGTGTACTCCCTTTTCCCGAATCGTTTCAATTTCCATGAAGTTTGCTGCGATGAAGCAGGCGATCGTCAAGAAAATCCACGACTTTTCTACAATTGGCACATCAAACGGAATCTCACCGATGTGAGAAAGTTTGAAAGGGGATAGGCTGTGAGTTATTGCATTTTAAAGCACTAAGGCATAAACTGTTTTACTGATAAATTACCTTATTTTTCAGTTGAAAAGATCCAAGTACTATATGTGATCTTTATTGCCTTAAAACATATTGTCTCATGGAAAATAGTGTGGATATAATTAGAGTAACAATATATAATACAATATACAGAGATTTTCAAATTCTTTTAATATCTGCAATTAGAAAGAAGCAGTTTTTTTTTGCAAATGAATAAAATGAAATAGAAGCTGTAAATTTCAAATTTATATTTTATTGACCTAGAAAGTGGTGATCTGAAAGAGTAGTGGATACTATAACTTATAACAAAGACTTTTGCTTGGAGTGATGTTCATTGCCTCTCAGTTTATGGTGGAATATGTTCCACTAAATCGCCCACTTGATCTTACCTCTTCCCGACCGATATGATCCACAGTACAAAATCAGTATACACTTTTCCATTTGTAGGGCCGAACCTATTTCACCAAGACTAATGCTTGCTTCTTGTCTTACATTACATACGAATGTTTCAGGGGTAGCTATGGAGAGTGATATTCGTTTGCTCATTATGACAACATTAGATCGGTGCAAAATTTGACTGCATCTTAGAGGATGGGGTAAGTGCTCAGAAACAGCACGTTCACTCCGCTTAGAATAGTGATAGTGTCAATATTGCTAGTTATTCTATCAACTCGTATGTTTTTATCACGCCCACGCAAAACACTAGCAAATATTAAACAACAGTACTCAATCAATTTTGTGTTAGAGTTAAATCAAAAACGATTGAAATGTCAACAAATGCACATGGAAATATTGCGTTATCTTCCGTACGGGTTTTCAAGTGCCACGAAGTATTCATCAAGGGCCGAGAGTACGTTCAAGATGTTGATGTTATTCACGTAGAAAAAATGTGTGAAAGGTGCGTTTTCTGTTTGCCAACAACAAACGATTATCACCAAGCATGATTCCAGATGAAGTAAACACGAGCAGATATGGTGCAGCGCATTTTAACAGATGGGTGCAGTACGAGAAATGTTTGTGCAAAGATGCACAAACCTGCAAACTTCCATTCCTTTTTCGCATATGGCCCGAATCGCGGGAAACGAAACCAGAGAGAAAAATTTTTGTTTCAAATTTCGCGGATTCTTGCTTATTTTACGGTTAGACACCCCCATAGTATCGAACAACATAATTGTCAACGCAAGACCACTTTGTTTACATTGAGAAGTTTGTTTCCCTGTTACTTCTTGATGGATAAAAATGGACAAAAATACAACGCGAAACAAAGAGGTACGTTGTATTCAACGATTGTTATTTTCTTCGTTCTGTTTGCTTTTTCTTAGATGGAATTAGGTGCATGTTCAAAGTATTTGAGAAAAAGAGTGTTATTAGCATTTCCAACTAAAAAGAAATCAATCGCTTTTTGCATGTAATGTCTTAGTTGCCTTCGAGTGCTTATGGTCACTTTTCCAAAAATAATAAAAAATTAGCGGTGTTCTCATTTACGTTTGGATTTAAAGCCAAAAACAATGTGTAGCGTAGCGATAAACAAATACCACAACTATGATGATTTTCTAACCTTAGAAACATGTTTTATGTTTAGGAAAAGTTGGGTAAGGCTCAGATGAACAAGAATTATATCGAAAAATTTAAAAGTACGCAAAAATTTCAGGATTTCAAGAGAAAAAAGCAAGCAGTTTCCCAGAAGAGGCGGCAAAAGAAGATGAAGCAGGCAGAAGACGATACACCGATAACAAAAATGAAAAATCTCGTTGAAAATCGTCGTGCAGCAATGTATGAAAGGGTAAAAAAGCACAGAAAAAATAATAGTCAAATTCAGTGCAAGAACAGTCTGGGACCAATGCAGTTGCTATCGTGAGTAATAATTATAGATGTAGTGTCAGTGATACTGAGAATGCTTATCAGTCCACACAAGCACTTGGTAAAGCAGTAAAGAAAACTTTGGAAGGACTTCCTGTTTCTGAGACACGGAAAAAAGCTGTTTTGGAAAATATCGTTGTAAAAATTAATAATGATAACAGAAATGAACTTGTGAATATAATATCACCACCTATGACTCAAAAACAAAATAATGCCGACACTGAGCTTGTCGAAGGAATTGGGAAATTGTATGAGCGAGATGATATTTCTAGAATTTCATCCAAAGCAATACGTTAATCTGGAAACTGGAGAAAACGTACTTTTTTCAACAAGACACGTACTTTGGACAATCAAGGAAATCTTCGCCATTTTCGATGATGAAAGAGAGACCACAGGAAAAGGTAATAAAAATTCAACAGAACTCTGTAAAGAATTGTTTTCTCATGTTATCGCAGCCCGTTACTTTGTTTTGATTTTTACTAGATGGTTGCGACCTCACGTTTTTGGAGGACATCGACCAAATAACGTCAAATTAAATAAAGACCTCCTCTATGACATGTGCGTGTGCTCTTATCATGCCAATTTTATAGAAGATGTCGCTGCTGTATATAACTTTGTTTCGTTCATGTCAACATATAATGGTGGATTTCTTCGGCAATATTTGGCCAACGTTAATGACATAGATTGTTGGTTTTCAAAATGCGATAATTGTAAGGGAATTTCGATCGAACGACTAAAGGAATCTATTGGTGGCATGGCACTGAATACTGCCGTGATATGGATGGTTTGGCGGAAAAGGGATACTTCAAAACCAATCGAGAAACTTAAAGAATCTGGTACACTGGCAAGCTTACTTCTAGATATAACAGCGATATCGCCACAATTTTTGCGCCATAGCTACGTGAAACGCGATTAGTCGGATATTTTGAACAAATACGATCGCCCGAGAGGGTCAAACGATCAGTTCAGTGAGGAAGGTATGCTGCAATTTCTTTTGCTGAAAATTTCGTCTGATGAACTACAAAGTGCACATTGGAATCAAAAATAGCTAACTTTGTTCAATTCCAATCAAAGGTTTTCGTGTCGAACAGCTTATCACACACAAAAGAGACCATCATTCCTTATATATGTGCAAATTGTTCTCAGGACTGCCAGAATCAGTAAAAATATTAAAAATTTGAAGCGACGCGAAGGACCATCATTGCAATTTGAAAATAAATTCATTGCTTCAGTTATTCATGTTTTCCAAAGCGAATTCGGTATAATAATCTTCTGGAACTACTTTGCAACTTCTCACGGGAAAGGTTACAAGGATGGTATAGGCGCAACTGACAAGATGATCATGAGAAAGCATATTTTGTCTCATAACTGCATTATAAATTTAATCTAACTGAATCGAAAATCGCTATCAAAGAAGTTACCGAACATGATTTTCTTGTCATAAATTTCATTTTGGACGCACCTGTTATGTTCGACAGTGCAAAAATATTCGGCTCACCAAATTCAAGTAATTGATGGAGCAAGCGCCACTTTTCGCACTTGAAAACAAAGATACAAATTATAATTTTAACAGTTTTTACTTTGTAAGTCAATTTCACCAAATTTTGATTAGTGCACGGAATAATTCAAGTATTTTATATTTTGTACATTCGAAATCCATGTCAGTTATCCGGAATTATTTGAATGTACAATATTAATTAGTGTTATCCGTTGTGAAATAAAACAATTTAAGCCTTTTCAATGCTCAATTCATTTCTTTATGCCCACGTCGATCGCACAAGTAACGTAACAGTCTTTTTGTGTAACGTAACAGTCCAAACACTTTTGCTTCTAAAAATTAAAAAAAAAAATTCAGCGTAATTAATTTATTACATTCATTCTAAGGCTTTAGAATTATGCACTTGACGTTGTAAATAGCCTGCTAGAAGAGCAGACCTTTTCCATGATGTAAGGCAACTCCAAAGCCTACTTCCAAAATTATGTAATGTAACAGTCCATGTTTAGACATTTATAACTTCTAAATTACGAAGCATACAAAAATCTTCATAATCATAAATTATGTTACTCAAAACGCGTCCTTTCAGATGTATGTATATAAAATATTCAATATATCAAACTATACGTGTTTTTAAAAATTTAGTGTCAAAAAATACGTATGAATTTAATGTAAAAGTCCGCGTTTTCAACCATATAAAAGACTAATATGTCTCCAAAGCGGGTGTTAACGGATGATGAGAGATGAAGTAACTAACAAGCTTTAACGAAAACTATTATTATGAACCTACTGAAAATTATCACCAAAGGACATATTATTAATGTTCAATCATGAATATGGAGGCCTATTGTCGTCAACTAAATAAATTGTGTAGAATATGAAATACCGACGTTTAATGTGAGTTAGATCATTCTTCAAAAGCGATCACGGGAAGGATGACCACACCAAGCCAGTTCAATATATGTGCGATACCATCTGATTGCCGTTTGTTATTAATCGTAAGGAAGCCAGGTGAAACTCCTTTAGAATAATACAACTGTTAGGCATATCGTAAAATTGTTAATCCCTGTTATAAATTATTTTATGCAAATATAAAATTGTTACACATAATCCGTAGATTCCAAACATATAGGTAGAAATTTTACTCGAATACATGTTATTGCTCTTTTTCAAGAATACGACTGTTTGAGGAGGATGAGGTACAAACGGTTTAGTACTACTTGGGTAATCGTTTAATACATGTGGTAAAGATATTCATCCTTAATATCTTATCGCTTTCCTGCGCGGAATTTTTTTAATTCAGCTCGAAATTATAACAATTTGGTAAGTACTGACCGTAAAAATGACAAAACGCAGACAGTTGACTGTAGACCAACGTTGTACCATTTGTACTTTTCGTGACGAACGATATACGGAGAGAGAAATTTCTCTACGGTTAGCGATTTCACCAAAAGGTGTGCATTATGCATTGGCCCGGAGAAGAGAGATGGGGCATCATCTTGATAGAAGACGAAATGGGCGGCCACGGGTGACTTCTCACCATCAAGAGGCGATTACTGGCAACAGATTTAATGGGATGCATCGGCCGCACAAACAAAAACGTTTATAAAACGTGTGCATAAAAAGAAACTATTAACTTGGGCAAGAGAACATGCAAATTGGTCACTGGATGAATGGAACGCAGTCTTATGGATATACGAATCCAAATTTGTGTTATTCGGTAAGAAACGGTGAGTCTCTGTTCGTCGACGACCAGGGTAAAGAGCTAGTGAAGCCTGCTTAATGCCGTCCGTCAAACACAAAGGTGGTCGTGTTATGGTTTGGCGTTGTTTTGCTGATTTAGTGAAAATTAGTGACACAATGCAATGTTTCGTGTAGAAGCCGTCTTGTTCGTGAGCCGTTTGTGTTCAAGCAACAGAATGACCCCAAACATACGATTCGAATCTGTAAAAACTTTTTAGAGGAAAATGCAGCAAGAAATGAATTAAAATTGGTAGCTTGGCGTCCCCTAAGTTCGAATTTATCCCCATTGAGCTTGATGGAAGGGCTAGACAGCGATAACCTCAGAACACCCAACAGCTATGGGAATATTTACAGAACGCATGGCAACAAATTGACGCCGACTGGTTTGAAGAATTGCTTCGAAGAAAGCCTAAACTTTGTGCAGCGGTTATCAAAGATAAACGAGCTCACAGACGAAAATAAACTTACGAGGTAATAACACATAAATATTATTATGTTCAAATAAATTTACTTTTATTTGACAATAGTCATTAATGTTGTATAAATTCGTTAATAATAACAATAAAATTTTACTGTATCTGTGACTTTTTGTGAAATCCGTTGCTACTTCCAAACTTTTGGACGGTAGTCTATATAAAAGATGTAATTTTCGATAATTGGTTTGCAGTAAATAAAAGAAAAATAAAATAAAGCCATCTGTATTGGTGTTATTAAATCGAAAATTATGTATTTTAAACGACTTTTCGAATTTTTAGATTTTTGTATAATAAAAATATAAATTCTGAAGTTTAGCCATGTTAGAATGCATGATCATAGCTCAGCGACACTAATTGGAAACAGGTACACTGAATTTTCACAAAGATAGCAGGTTTATGTTATTTCAAAGGTAGTCCTCTCTCTCCTTCCAGAATTGTATTATACGGTGGCGGTAGCCGTACGAGAAAGATAATAAATAAGTTCGTTTTTACGATCTACGACCACCGTCCGCCAGTATAATGAAAGCGCTAGAACCTCCGAAGCGAACCCGAGCGAAACCTAGACAACCTCGTCGGACGGACCAAGGCAAACAATATTGCCATTCTAACAAATGGTTAATATGTTAACGTTATTGCCGCGGCGGTAAGCCTGTGGGGAGTTAATTTCGGCGATGTTGGCATCATTAATCCCTAATGGGGCGCGGTTGATGTATGATCGGTGGTCCCTCTTTCGTATCGCCCTTATGCAATGTATATAACCTCCGCTCAGAACCGAACGAACCCCTGCCGTAAGAAATAGGAACACGTACATTTACACCTAGTATTCTCACTGTTCAAACAACACCTTCACTCAGACGTGATTTTTCACTCAACAAAAACCTTTTACAACAATCGTATTTGGGAATGAATTAACCCACTGGTAAGCTGTACATAGCTTACCGATATGTTTTGAAATTTCAGTAAATAAGTACTACAGCTTTATCTATACCTATTTTTCATATTGTGTTTAAAACATTTTGCTTATAAATTTAATAGTGGGTTTGTGTATAGAACAAACCCGGTCGAATTGGAAAACAATTAATAATCCACGAAATTACGTTTATATATTGAAATAGTTTAGAAGCTTAAGGTAATAATTGATGAACTAAAATGGATCTAAATGTTTCATTCAGGTTCCATTTATATCCACCTGTCCCTTTCCAACTTGTTCTGGATTTTTAAATCTATACCAGGAGTGACATCTATTTCTTGCAAACTGATGTTTCTCTGCTTCCTTATGCTCAAAATATTATTAAACAGTTTGAAACTGAATATATTTCTTTGTCTTAGGATTCATATGTAACATCGATTTATAAAGATAAAGCACATTGCATGGATAGCTTCAAAGCTGGAAATGTGTTGATGAAGGTGTCGTGGTATTTTTAGTTAGTTAAAAGTGATCTTGCAGAAACTATTGTACAGGGCAATAAATATGAAGACAAATCGAATATCACAGATTACAGGTGGGTCACTGGCACATAAAGTAGTTGCACTTGAAATAATAACTTTCTTTTCAAGCATGTGTTATTAAAATAAATATCGATGAATTGCATCCCAAATGTTCAAATTTTAGTGACGTTGTCTAAGTAGGTGGATTGTTACTTTTTTATGCCTGTCAGTGCTGGTCGTTTAATTCAAATAGAGCGGCTTGTGGACTTACCAAAGTATTTTGAATACAGTGACGTTCGGATGTAATGAACCGCGAAGGGTTAAGAAATTTAGATTTTTATATGCGAAGTTCGTAATAACAAACATAAAAATAAAATACGTAGAATAGTTATTTAAGTAAAAGTAGAAATTCTGAAAAGTACTAACTGTACGCTTCAATATTTATTGCAAATTTTAAAAAATTGTAAGCTTTGATAATATCAATTTCACACTAGCGCAAATTTATGCAGTAGCAGATCTTCACCCATTGCAGCGCTTTTTGTTTAGTGGGGATTGTGTTTGTGTTTTGGCCAGCGTTACTTCCATTGCTATGGAATCACTTGACTCAGGCGTAAACGATTTGTGGTCTGACTGCTGCTACTAATAGTGCCACTAATGTAAATCTATTAAACGTGAAGATTTCAGTATATAAATATACATCACAATACATTTTTCAGAAAAAAGGTCGATTCTATGCATATACGCCGTTTTTCACAATTTATGTATCAAATTAAAGCAGAAGTTCATACTAATTAAGACAGAATTTGTAAGAGTAAATATTTTCCTACTACCACAGCAAAGCCATTTCATATGGAATATGGTCAAGTACGATGTGCACATTTTAGACCTCGAAAGGGAAACGCTAGTAATATTCGGGTCGTATCTGGAATCAGGTCAAGTAGTTCGTATTCGCTTTATTATGCGGGTAATAAATAATATGTATCGAAGAACTTCGAAGATATAATTGAGCAATAGGCTAATGTTTACCATTTAGAGTAGTGAAGTGTTTCTTTTGATAGCACGTGTTTCTTTTATTTCATGGCCGCATAGTATGCCTGAGAGTTCGAAGACCCTCGCGTTTTTTAATAACATTCGAGGATACATACATCACTGATTCCAAAACAGCAGCTTTATTTGCCCAATTGTTTGATCAACTGTTTCCTTTTCTTAGTTTATACTCATTCACTTTATCTCATATAATCTTGTTAACAGATTTAACTCATCACTTATGACAAACTCTTAATGGAAATTAGCCATCCCTGGTTTGGATGATGGAATTCATTAAAATTGATATTGTACTGAGAATTTGGATAATTTCTTAAACAAAATTGCACCGGCCTTGCTCTTAATTAATGATATAAGAAGCATAAATTATAACAGATTATATTTATAAATTTTGAGAAATATTTAACATAAAGATAATTACCTAGTGTTGTGTGTGTGTGAGTGTAATTTCTTTTTCCGTGATGGTTCTTCCTATGTCTCCTCTCCTAATTTCCTTCTTCGATGCAGCTCTATTTTCTATGGATTCTTCCCTTTTTTTAAATTCTTTCTTCTCTGGTGTGGTGATCTTCTTTTATTCACTAGTACTTCCTTTAAGACCCTTTTGGTCCAAATATATTTTAAACTTTTTTGTTGATTTATCTATCTTGTCAATTTTCTACATCGCCAACTAAACAACTTTTTTTTTTTGGGGAAGCAGTACTACACTACATTATTTGTCCGTTGTCCAGATAACAAAAACTTTTAATTCATCATGACGTAACGTTGTTATAGAAACCTGTATTGTTAATGTCCAGGTATCCTTGGTTATTTATATCCACTTGTTATTAGGAATGCTTGTGATGTGAAAGTGTTGAATGTATGTGTCTGAATGTTTACAATGCTTTTCTATCTTTTAATCAATGCTTTTTATAATAATTAATAATTTTATTGCTACTTACATTTTTTCTCCCATTAAACGTTTCTGGCTGGACTTAAAATAAGAAGCTAACACCCGTATGGTAATAAAATGCTTAAAAGGTGGTGTGCGTGTTGTCGAAAAAGTATAAATAGAACCCAATTGTAAACCGACTGTTATTTGAACATAAACATCTATAACCCCAATATTTACTGTGAATTTTGATATATTTAATTGTAATAAATGATAAATTTTCTAATGGTATTTAACAAGTATTTAAGTATTTAAGTATTACTATACTACAATATTTTGGGTAGGCATTACTATTTAATAAGCGATCCACTTTATTTTGCCTCTTCATGATGTTTACTGTAATAAACTGCCGTGTCAAGAGTATGTGGACGAATAAAATTCAGACAATTAGATTAAAGTTTAATAGGAGTCGGACAATGAATATGCGTGAGGCAAGCATATTATTTTCGGAAATTGCAGGTAGTATGTAATGGCACGTGTCCACTTTAGTAAGTTCTTGTCGGGTCTACTTTCAATAAAACCAAAAGCGTTCAGTTACCAGACATGTGCCGAAAGGAAGCCGTGTCGAGGTCACCGCCCCAAACAAGCAGCAATGCAAGACCATTTTGGCACTGCCAGAGCTATTGGCAACTAACAATATGTGGGCGGCATTTGTCCCCAATGTTTGGCATAAAGTTTTCAAAAGATGTTGAGCGAACACGGAATACAAGAGTCTTTAGTCCAGCTTAGCTCCAGTTTGATTTGAGGATGAACGATGCACAGCCACGGATAAAAGAACAGTATGCCAAAAGCAGCGATCTACAGTTTTATATACCTTATATCCCCAAACTGAGTTTACAAGAGGAAAACATTTTCCTTTTGATTTGAAAGAAAAATATCATAGGAACAAAAGAAATGAAAATGAATCCATTTTTATTTACACAATACTTTAATCACTTTACTTCGGTTATTGTTGGTCAATGAAACTTACCAAATCGACAAGTTATTATTGTAATCCGCCAAACTACATATGTAATATCACAAACCTAATCAAAACCGTTTTGAAGAAAATGTTAACACTGCAGCAAAAAAATCTTTTGCTACAGTATTACGGAATCGCTAGTACCAGTTACAAGTATTTCTACCAGAGACATTTCAAAAATTGTCTCCTGCTGCTTTTATATCGCGCATAAACGTACTAAAGTTAGTTAAAAGGTTCCTAAAAACAGATTCGGTACATAATTTGAAAATTTAGTCCAAGATCCTGTGCAGAATCATCCACTACTTTGTATGCGCAAGAAATAATTGCAGATTGGGGGAAGTAAGTCCCACTTTCAGAAGATTTTAAAGTGACGAAGGCTGGGTCCGTACGAGTCCGTTTTTAACGCTTCACTGTAACGATGGGATGATACTAAACATCTTTATTTCTGTGTAGAAATGAGGAACAAAATTATTAAGAATAGAAATTTTCCTAAGAGCATCATATTTACGAATGAAGGAACTGTGACATCTCAGCAAGTAAAGTATTGGAATGATAGAAATCCAAACATCGAACTACGTACTTCTTTAAGGTTTAGTGTGTAGTTACTTGTCATTGAATAATGGACCCGATCGCCTTTGATGGCAACGTTAATAGTCAAACATGCTTGGATATGTTGCAATATGATTGTCCACCACATAAAGCTCAAATTGTTAAGGACTTAATAAACATTTTAAAAGGGGTGGCCTCTTCAGCTAATGAAGAAATTTTGGATAGCGTATTATTTGCTTTTGACAAGTTGAAACTTGAAGAACCGTCAAGAAGGCAAAAGGAAGCAGTCTAACGTAATTACGTAATGGTGGTAACTTACGCAGTGTTTTCTATAGCTTCTGAGCTACTAATGGAAATTTCGTATAAGACATTCTTCATTTTCAATTAACCACCTAGTTAGCTGTTACCGTTCTTACTTATTAGTATCAATTATAAAATCTGTGTTTTAACATGCACTTGTGCCCTTTCTTGTCCGGTATTTTTCTGTACTAGTGAAGCAATAAAATATGATTTAATGTACATCTAGCTTTAATATGTAATAAACCAGTGTTCTTGATTAAATTCGATGTATTCTAAGAAGACTGTATATATACCATTTCACCACACTTCGAAAATTCGCTCTATACAATAATGGATCGCATGATGGTATCACACCCACGTTTTACACCGTCTAAATCCATATTAAACGAGAACAAATCAAATCATCACTCTTCATTAAGCATTTATACAAACATTTGACTGTATAATGAAGCGCGGCTTTTTATTCGACGAGGGAGAGGGAGATTTCGTTCCATTTATTCCCAATGGGGCGCTAAATAATATAGAGCCCGAAAGATGCGCGCGTTAAGGTTGAAAAAATATATTGCAAGGCTCTATACAGTATGAGTGCGAATTCGGTTCAATGTAGCAAGAGATCTCTATCGAAAATCAAAAATATCTGTATTAAATATGAGCCTAGTATGTACATACAAAACCCTTCTTAGAACAACTTACCAAATTAAGTGAGTTCTTAGGCAGCTCCCAAAGAAAGTTATGGAATAACCTGCAAGCACAAACGTCATACTCCAATGATAACGGTGCAGTCCATTACGTTTAAGCATAATCCTCTCCGTGATAATTACTGGCATATACAATTTGTGCTTGCATTGCAAGCTATTGTAGAGCTTTCTTCGAGGGCTATCTAACAATGCAGCTAATTTAGTAAGTCGTTTTAAATAGATAACTATAGATGGAACTTTCCAAAGATTAACTAAAAAGATAACTTCATTACCACTGACCTGTATAATTTTAATGTATCATATGTAGTTAAGAAACATAAGTACTATCAGCAAAACTGAAAGTAATTAATTATCTTCAAATAGCCACATATTACAGTTCCTGGCCAAATTGCCTGAAACACACAATATCTAACAGTCTTTTCATAATAAAATAAGAATTACAGAACCTATAGGTTTCATTTATGAAAGGTATTGCAATAATATAACAATTCTGTCTTCCCTGAGTTGTCCGTTGCAGCCATTTGGGTGGTCGGTTTCTTTTAATTCAACTTTCTCTCTGCATCAAAGCTCTCTTCGCCCATTTAACCTTGCTAGGTATCTCAACCATCTTGCTCTTTGAGCTCTAATTATATGGATTATCAATGATCTGTCGTATATTTCTGTACTTTTTCCGCCTTTTCCATTCTTGCTCTTCCATCCTCACCCCACCAAAAATTTTCTCTAGGATATTTTATTCCCATAATACAAAACCGCCTTCCTCCTTCTTGTTCATGACCCACGTTTCACACTCGTACGTAACTTTTTACCGTATTAGTGTTTGATATAATCTGCATTTAAATAATTGTTAATATTTAATGCAAACCCCACCTTGTCTTTATAATGTCGTTAATTCGGTGAGGCATTCTACTAACGAAAGACGTAATTGTTGTTGGTTTTGCGTCATTTTTCCTTTCAAGGGTCGTACTTCCATATACCTTACTTTTAAGGAGATACCATTTGTTTCTGATGGGGTTGAAGTGCGGTGAATTTCGGATACCGTTTCCTTCGTTGAAATAGTTTTTTCCACACCAAGGATCATCCTACATAAGTATGCGTTCTATGGATATGCGACGTTCTGAATTAAGGTGTAGTAATACCACGTTTCTTATGAGATTCGTTTATTGCTTCTTGATCCATTGTACTTTCTACAAAATATAGCAGATCAGGTTCGTCGTCGTTAATCACCTTCGACACCATTACCCGCGACGGGTGTTTATGAATTCTAAGAACCGCGGACTCTCTGATGCCTTCATCAGATGGTTTAAGGACAAACTGCGATCACTGCTCTACAACACAGCGAACTCTCGTTACGAAAGAAAACATGTTGAATGATGCAAATGTTAATCTAAGAAATGTGAAATGTTGATATTCTTTTCCAAAATTAAGACGGGCAGATTTCGTTTTCTTCGTTAACCGCGAATGCTTACCAGGTCACTGGTCCATTAGGTGATTTTGGTATAGGCCTCAAAGTTTCTTGTTCTAACATCTATGCTTTTCTCTTTTAGTCTTTTTAATTGCTTTTGCTGTAGCAAATATATTATTTACAGCCTGGCGAACAATTTCACGGTCAGATCTCTCTGAGGTTTTTCTTTTACGACTACATTAGTCACAATTGTATATAGTTTCTAGCCCCTTCTTTTGTTTCTTTTTTTTTGCTAAATGATGAACTGGAGGCTACATTATGTAATTTTGCAATTCCTGGTGTGAATATTTGCCCGAGTTTGTATGGCAACTTTTGTTCTTGCGTTAAATCTTTATCTGGCATTTTCTATTGTATTAAGAAACCAAAATTTTTGAAAGTTATATAAAAAAATAAGGGAAATAGAATAATGATTTTACCTTCACAATGATGAATTATTAGTACAAAGCAGTATCACAACCTAGTCTTTATGGAATTTTTCTGAAATAACCTCGACGCGATCCCTAAATTATAACAAACAAGAAAATGAAGAGTTTATGTCGTTCTCAATATTATTTTCGGCGTAATAATGTAATCCCCTAACAATTGGTTGTAGTTAAAACTTTGAACATCTTTATAATAGGCTAGGATTACCTGCTAAAAGATAATTAATGAGGTGTTCCAGGTAATTTGGCTAGCGAATGTATGCAGCAGATCTATTAGAAATAGTAAATTATCACTAACCCATCGGTATTTTTGAAACAGCGAGAAAGAGACTTGCGTCTGTTGCCTGCACATTGAACAATTGGTTTAACTGCAACGAATTCACGTGTCGTAGAACGATTTGCAAGCAGTTGTAAGACATCAAGTGCAAAAATTAACAACAAACGTTACATAAATATCCAGTTGGTAAAACAAATGAAATGGTGTTTCATTTTACATTAATTTCGCGTCAAGCATGCTGCTTTAATTATAAATTAGAGAATTTCGTAATGGCATATTTCCGAACAGACAAACTATTCTGACAAACGATCGCATCCTGTAATTTGCAACGTTCCATAAATGCTGCAATTAAATGATGAAATTCAGCTAACCATCGCGTCAATTCATTACTCTTTGTTACACAAGCATAGAACAATTAGTGAACTTTGATTTTCCTGGTGCGCGTTCAGCAGTTCAAAAATTCGTAAACAAAATTCCGAATTTGTTGTAATTTTTTTCTAACCTTTGTTAATTAAAATACGTAATTACAGAAACAGGGGTAGGAATGTATTCATCTTTTTTCGAAACGGATCTGTGTGAATGATTAAACTTTCAACATACGTATGTCGTCAAAGTAGAAACGTGACAAACTGATTTTCGTTTGAATATGGTTTGAATGCATCGATTAGAGATTTATAGATCCATTAAAAGTTATATACAGGTGCTGAATAGCTCGAGGAGTAATTATTTGTCAGATAATTTTATGGAGATAGGAAATTCCCGCTAAATATAGCATTGAAGTTACTATCCGACAACTGCAAAGTAAACGTGATACCTTGTCACATACTTTAAACTCGAAACGTATTTGTCCTAATAACAGGAAATCGTCTGCCAAACTTTCTTCAGTTTTGTGTGTTTTTCCTACTTAGTCCAAGTCACACACATCATTTTTGCATATTTCAGTAGCAAAGGACCTATATTTTTCGTGACCTATGCGTAATATATCAAATTTAAAGAGCATTGCAATGAATTATGTTAGATCCGATTAAAAAATTATTTTCAGGCAATGCTGATATGCCTACGATCTACAAATCATTTCTCCCAAGTCGTTTAATGTTTAATTAAACATGTAATTGTTTAAGCATAGTTGTAAGATACTTCGTTTAACAATGTAAGAGTGTCTACGAAACTGCAGTCACATTTTTCAATAAAAACAAAGTGGTAGTGTAACAAAGTAGTATTTTTCTTTTCGCAAGTAGTTTTGTAAGCATTAACTTGCTCAAAACATATTGAAAACCTACCTAGTTACCAAATGAAAGTACTGTTCTATATTTACTGCGGTTCTGTAAAGGAAGAGTCTGTCTTTTTGCATTACCAACTACTAAACTGTCAAATGAAAAATTCGCCGTATAATTATTAACAGTTCAACAAATCCCTTCAAAATAGTTGAAGAAAGATGCATCATGCATTCTTGTGACACAGACAGATCCCATAAAAGTTGAAAATTGGCTGAAATGCATCAGACTCAAACGCAGGATGACACTTTCAATTCATAAATCATCAAAAGCCACAGTTCAGTTGCTTTTTAGTAATCTACGTAGATTTGCTTTACAGCACCTATTTTTGTGTTAATTATACGTAAAACACAATAAACAATATATATTTTTTAAATCTACAGTAAATTTAAACTAAAACCTCAGTGGAATAAATCGGGACACTAATGTATTCATATCAAATTAATTCCCTTCTAGAACGTCCAGAAATCGATTTACCTTAGGGGTATGTGTTTTAACACCTACTTATTCATAAACTACATAGCGCTCGCCCCCTTTCCTAACGCAGAATACACAATTTAACCCGGTAAATCACTGACATTGCAGTGATGTAGGCAAACACAGCATTAGGCGCGTGTTGAACGTCTGCAAGTCAATATATTACCGACAGATTAGCGTAAATGGATATTGCAAGTCAGGACGATGTCGCTACTGACCCTGTCGAACCCCGTGAGAAGTCAGCCCGTGGGGGTATTATGAATCACGACTAAATTAAACGGAGGAGCAGATGAAATGCTCTCTTATAAATACTGTATACATCGTCCACTCACGCCGCATGCCCTATTATGCATTCGGCAAGCCAGGTGAATATCTGTTATCCATCTGCTTAATTGGAGTATATGAGTCCGGTGGTTTCTGACCGCTTGTGACCGCCGCAGGACGTGGATTAGAACTTTGGCTGCAATTTCCAACCGAATGACATGTACAGCTACCACTGACCGAATGAGTGAGAGGTCAACACCAAGCCGGTAATCCTTTTGGCCAGTTTTGGGTAAGTTAGTGACTGGGCTAAAAGTGCCTACATAGCATTTCAATTAATGCTTTACTTTGGGGAACATCTGGTCGAAGTTCCAAATGTCTATCTGAAAATGTTGTGCATTATTTAGTACTGAAAGCGAAATAATTTGGAAAAGAGAAAGAGTACTTCAAGCTAACTTATTGATTGTACAACATACAACATACTTATATAATTTTTATTAAAAGATGGAAAAGAAAATTATTGTATAAATATTGTTATAAGAAATTATTCCGAAGGTGAATGTATACTAACATACGAACACTAGGAGTTTATTGTAAGTAATTACCAACAGTGTACCGAGTTTAATCGATGTTAAATAGTGGATAATAGATTGAACTTGTGAACTGTAATAACATAAATTTCATATATGTTTCTATCTGATTACTGTGCAAAATTACTTGCATTGAGTGATAATATACGCATTTGTTTTTCGAAAGATTCGATAGATGAAGTTTATAGTTTACACCTATCGTTACACCATTACGTTACGAAATAGTCTATAGAAATGGCATCTAACTCTAGAATAATTCTGATAAGCTTCCATTATTTCAGACCCATAACACTAGGGTTAATTGGTAAAGACACATAATCCACAATTTCGAGAATGAAATTTATAGAAATCCAAACTTCTAGTGCTAGTTATACTGAAAAGGATATTTGTAACCGCCATTAATTCCCAACAGAAATGTCTTTCATATTTAAATCACATGAGCAAACAAGCGCACTGCTTAACGGTTTAGACTTTGATTTTGGGCGTTCTGGCAGCATCATATGAATCATATCTATTAGTAGCAAAAATGTAAAAAGTTGCTTTGCATTGTTAAAAGGCGAAGGCGGTTCGCAGACTTATGGCATTAAGAACTAAACGTGATTCTCAGATAATTTTATATGAAGCAATGTGTGAAATGTAAATATATAAGTGCGTGTATTTAAACTTTTGGGCATGTGCAAAATTAGAAGATTAGCAATGAACTCCGTAAAAAATGTCGTAATCATTGACGAATGAATATAACACTGATGTATTTCAGACAATTGAGTAATTTCTAATTAGAAGCGTGTGTGTTGCTATCGTCATAGGTGCTAAAATGTATCACAAAATTCCAGAACACTAGGAGCTTAAAAATTATTCTTTCCAAATAGTTCAAAGTATTAATTTAATTTCTACTGTGATGTTTAGGCCCTCAAAATGCTTTTTATAACTTTTCTAACAATCGATTAACCTGTTTCCAAATACATCTAGATGTATTGGTGTGTATGAATACTCGAGAAATTATCTTCCTAACCTAAAGAAGACGTTATAATGACATAGTATACATCAAATCTCCTACAACAATAAAAGTTTCGATGAAAGTACTGTTTATCTAGCCGATTCACTAACTTATCGGGGAATCCATAAGTGACGAACTACTTTACAATAAAAAATCAC
Source organism: Chrysina gloriosa (assembly GCA_038088585.1). NCBI lineage: Eukaryota > Metazoa > Arthropoda > Insecta > Coleoptera > Scarabaeidae > Chrysina > Chrysina gloriosa. The sequence goes on along the minus strand of CM076088.1, from coordinate 31,341,198 downwards.
GTTCTAAATTTCCAACAAATACTTATTTATTATTAGATTAATCATTATCACCATTATGCGGATATTGACGCAAGGGCGAGCAGGCAAGCCAGGAAAGCCACACGAATAACAGCGTTCCTGAATAGTACAATACGGCAGAACAGATACATGAAAGCAGAGGTCAAATATAGAAAACATAAAACAATAACTCGACCTATAATGACATACACAACAGATATACGACCCAAAATGTCAAGAACTAAATCAATGTTAGACAGCTGAGGTAGGTATAGAAACGAAAATATTAGAACATGTGAAGTCGAAAGCATAAAACTGGCTATTGGACAGAAAAGAAAAAGAATGGAATGAAAACGTCAACAGGATGGATGACAGAAAAGTAGTAAGGATAAGACGAGTCAGATCCCCATCCGATCGTAAAATCATTGGGCGTCCGCGGAATAGACGAAGCAATTATATCAGATACAAAAAGTGATAAAAAAACCGAGGAAAAACGGGGGCGTGCCAAATGTGAACATAAAAGAAGAAGAAGTAGTAGAATCACTATCAATATATAAGACACCAAAGTTCCTCTGTTTATCATGACATCGAACATCATCAACCGATCCCATTTTTTTGTTTCTTGGTGGAGAAATGTGTAGTCATTTGATTCGCCGATGTTGAGTATGGTTGGTTGAATATGGGGAGAAAGAGAGACTTCTCGTTTCAGCTGAGTGATATTTTCCTGCTACATGAAATCTTGCATTGCCATGTCAATACCAAATCAGGCCTCTTTCCCAAGAATTCAACATTTAGTGTATGTAGTTATGGGCAACTAATGTCAACAATAATCATCTCTTCTGGCTGTAAGAGTTCATGTGAAATATCTCCTTTACAATTGCACCAAATCCACAGGCGAATATGTTTCATCATTGATAATAATAATAATAATAATAGCTTTATTGTCCAACGGCTGATTGATGTGGATTGATGGGTTAAAGTTGGCGATTAATTTACAGAGAAACACTGTTTGGAGCGATACAAATTAGAATTTGATTATTTTGTAATTTTCTTAACAATGAACTGATTTTGCAGCACTGATCCTTGCTCGCATCAGACAATTGATGTGGAACCTACTTGCCTTGTCTGAGGAATTTATTAATTTCACAGAGAGGTCTCTGTACTGTTGATCACGTGGAACCCAGTGTATTTAATTCCGATATAGTTGATATATGCTCAACTAGTGATTCCAAAGCTACGTTTTCAAATTCCAGTTCTTGCAGCCAATTCATACTCGTCGGATACGAATGTCCTGCACCAATATCGAAACTCAGGAATTATAACCATAAATATTGCAGATTTTCTTAATCTCAACTATAATAACGGATATGGTCTTTGCAAGTGAAAGTGGACCATTTAAAAGCACAACACAATATAATGGTTATGGTCAAAGATAAATAATAAGATCACAAAAAGCCCATTAAACAAAACTAACGTGGTACTCGAAAATAATTAATAGTAATATATTTTTGTCGTAGCATACGACTAAACAAAAACGACTAAGAAGAAATTTGAATTGCCTCTGTAAACGACCTACTAACTCCCTGTATAGACAAAGGTTTGAAACTTATCAAATTACAAATTATAGAAAATATTTTTGTATTGATAATAGCATTTAGCTTTAACTTAATGTTCGAGGTACATTTCGATTTACAATCCTTTAAATATTGTCAGACAATAGGAGTTGGCTATTGATATTACATTATGATCATTTTGCCGGCATAAATATTTAGATTATTTGGGAATGTCTGGATGTAACTTGTAATATTCCAAAATCTGCTTAGAAAATTTCGGAAAAACTTTTCTCTTTTATTGATCAGTGTGTCAACTGCAGGGTAGCACTGGTTAGCAGTTTTGGCTACAAGATCCACAGCATGCAATGCTTTCAATCTCCTACCATCGTTTCGCATTTATGAAGCTCCATCTGTCACTAGCATACATACCTGATTGAGTTCCACTGCAATTTTTTACAGGGTAGCTGTGAAATGGGACACTCTTGTTTTTGCAGTAACTTTGGTCTGAAGCTTATTTTTTGGTTCAGATTTTAAATTTCCTTCTAAGATTTCTTTTATGTGCAATAAATGGTATCGTAAGATGCTTTGTGTTGGTAACTTCCAGGCAGGTTCTTATGTCTTCTAATACACTTTGAAATGTTCGTTATTAACTACATGTTGCGGAATGTTACACATTTAACAAAAAGATTAAATCGTATAAAACTTCCAATATGATAAACTGCCTTCTTTCTTCTATTTATATTTGGCACTGTTTACATGGACATCCCATTTACTTCAATGATTACTGTAGAGTTCCACATTACAAAAGGTACAGTACATCCGAGTTCCTCTACACTCCAACTCCGAAAACTGCACGACAGTAAGTGGTGTAATATAAAACTAGAATGCCAGAATACCAACACCTAACACAAACATTTTCAATCTCAAAATAGGAAAATATTTAATCTCCCAGAAATGTGTGCCAAACGTTTATTTCCAAATTCTTAGTTATTAATAATTGATCTTGCTTCTATGTTGTCACAATCATTACATCTTCCAATCCCACAAAATGTTTTGTTATTAATTGTCTTCCCATAAGTTTGGAAGAATGTTTACACAGTTCCTGTTCACAATTGAGAGGGTCCATCTGAAGTCAATAATGATCGACCTATATCCCTAATCCGCATTTCTTTAAAACTGTTTAAATTAATTCTATTCCTTTATTAAAACTTCCACCATTCTCTTTCACCATAAGTGTATGCAGCAAGAATGTACCGTAGCTACTTTACTCTACGTTCCACATTGCGTTGCAGAATTAATTGATAAGGGTAGTTGTTACAATATGTAAGGGTTATGCGAGTATACACGTTTTATGTAGCCTTTATGGAGGTGTAATTAGATCTCGGTTGTATGGGGTTCCTATCGAGGCAACTCACATTGACCCATTTTATTTTATACTATAGGAGGCATATAGAAACATAGTAGTGACGTTCTTGGTGTCTTACGTATTTTTGTATTCTTAAATTCAGTGTACCTAACATAAGTCATTTGTCTACTTCCTGTGCAGATAGAAGTAGATCGAACATTCTTCGACATCGCCTCTTCCGTTGATGTGAGAATACATTCAAACTGGTGCCGGCAATTGAAGTGCAAGTATGTGTCCCTAATAGTTCTCATTATGATTACCACATGATCTAGGGCAAGGTTTCAAGATCTGAGGAAGCTAAAGATCTTACCAAGGAAGCTTTTTATTGTGGCTCTTAGTCTATTTACTGCATTAAGTTGGTGGAAGCTTCTTTATCTCTTCTCAGTCGCTCAACTTCTGCCTCTCACAGAGGATATGTTGTGATGTTTCCTGTTATTTACAATATGCCCTACATACACGATCTTCCGTTATCCCTATTGTAGGCAAAGATCAACATGCCCACTGCTTTTCCCATTTGGTTCCTATTCATTCACAGTGATGGATTTATTTTGGTATCTGCAGGATGCGGAATGCAAAATGAACAAACTTTACTGTCATAATCCCGGCACGGTTCTCCCATGTTGCACATCCTGTTGTTCTAGCAAGTGCGTTATCTTTATTGTTACTGTTTGATAAGGAATTCCTCAAGCACATTCGAATGTCGTCTCACGTTTCCTTGTATGCGGAAACACCAGGGCATCGTTGCATTTCTTGACAGCTTTCAATTGTATTTCAAAGTTTTGTATTCCCTTGATAACTATCTAGTTGTCGGTCACGCTCATGCTTATGCATTCTCCTATTCCTGGCTTAAACCCTGCTGCAGTTCCGCTGTGTATCATCCAATCCGTCTGCCAAATTAACAAAATTCCTGCAGTTTCAACTTTACATCCCTACCAGGTCTGAACATTCTAAAAGGTGTTGTATCAGATACTAAACTTGGCGGGCTCCTTTTCTGGGATACTTTTGTCCCTGCTCTCCGGCCAAGTATTAAATTCGCCACCACTCTTACAGGTGCAGATGTGGGAACGACAGTCGGAGCAGCAACTCCAGAGTTATTGTGGGTATTGTAGATAATGCCCCGCTTATTCCTACATTGACTAACCCTTCTGATTGCATAAAGTTATAAAGAATTAAAGTATGTGGACAGTTAGACGGTCGAAGCATAGTTTTGAGCAGTGCTTGCATTCGTAACAAAAGAATACTACTACCGCAATGTTCTATTGTAATTTTGTTACATCTAATGGTGAGTTATCTAAAGCGTTTTCTATTCCCTTATTTTTGTTGTAGATTTCCTAGATGAGGTTATGTGTATACGTAATCAACGCAACATTTCTACAGAAAGAATTACATAACACCAAAATTTAATCCAGTATGTGAAAAAAATATTGAGTTAGTGTTAAAATGTTTGTATTTCAATAAAATCAATAGGTTCTAATATTGTCAAAATTTGAAATAACATAAATTAAAAAATTATTATTTGAAGTTTTATTCGTCAACCCTGTCCGGTTATATGTATCAAATAAAATAGGTTTCTGTGTTGACAATAGAACTTATATGCTGATGTTGAAAATATAGCACTCATCTAAAATAATTTCGCTGTTAGTAGTCATTTTTCATTAAACTTAGTGACGGGCTCTTCTCTGCAGTTACAAGCAAATGCATTTTTGCCCTGTAATTGACATCTACATTTTAAATTGGTCAACACTTCGCGTATGAAGCTCGCGTTCAAAAAGCTTTTTGTTTAATAATTAATATTTTTGACGCGGATCAGAACGCTATGAAGTCCAAAACCCATTTTCGACTGCATAATCTGGAAAGAAGCGAAGTAATAGTTTAAAACCACTTTTATGTAATAACCCGAAAGTTCCTTTGACCTGACAATTTTCACGTACGTACGGCAAAATAAATGACAATCAAAAATGCATTATTCGTAGGTTATCCATGAATATTATATACAGTACTCTATCTCAACTCTATAGTTAGATTCCGTTAATTATTAATGTTTCTGTAGTTGAGAACATTTTAAGACGAATAATGATAAGATAAGAATAGGCAGTAAATTAAATACGATTTTAGAATGGAAGCTCAGGTTTTCTAAAATTCCCTTAGTTAAGTTGAAATCTTATAGCGACACGAAGCTTGCGGAAGAGCTTATTTAGCTTACAAACCCGAAAAGCTAAATCCGAACATAATCCCTGATTTCACACAATTGTCAACTTGCTTTAAAGTTTCTCCCTCTCGCTGTAATTATTATTAATTGAATATCACCTGTTTCCGAGTTCGCAATTTCCTTTAATATGTAGCTATTATTTTCCATTCTTTGTAAGATTATCCCTTATACAACTATTAATATTTTACAAAACTTTATTAACTATTACATTTTTTCTATCAATGAAATATGTATTTAAATTTTACCAGAAATGCAATATATGACTGTAGAATTTATTTCTAATTTGTAATATATTTTTCAATTACTCCTTTACGCTAACGTTTTAAGGTTCTAAGGTACACACATAAAAATCTTTTCTTAAAAGAAATATATACATTTATTTCAATATATAATTTTAAATCAAATCTTAGAGTCTTCCTTTATGAATACTTTGCTTGAATATAAAGTATGTGTTGCTTTATAATGAAATAAGTATGTATTTAAATTATATGTTCAAATTGATAATTATTTCTTTGAATCAAAAGTTAAAACGCTTATTGCAAATTCTTAGTTGTATTAAAATAAATGTATCGAGACTGTTAAATTAAATATAGCAGTATCATCACTATCAACGTAAATACTTTAAGCATGTGGTTGATTTTAAACTTATATTGATATAAAATATAGCTTACTTTTAATTAAAAATTGGGCAAAACAAAGAAATTTTCTTCAAATAAATCATAAGGTTGTTATAATGCATAGAGTAATAGTAAATTCAAACATAGCCAATATTTCTGATAATATTTTGATTTCTTTCGTGACAACCATATGATACATTTTATTTAAATATATGGTTAGTTTGGGTGAGTGTTGAACTTACCCTTTATTTCATACACACTTTATATGCTTAAATTAAAGAATGGTTTTTATGTGTGTACTATTATATTAAAAATATCCTATTCATCAGATTAGAAATGTTTAGGGTATCTGTTTGGTGTATTCGCCGGTTTCGTTGTATTGCATTTTTATGTTGGAATAAAAATTACTTAATTTTGAAAAAAAAACCGCTTGGGTACTATATACGAATTTTAGATTTTGTTTATGTCTATATGAAATGTAGAAAGGAAATAACCAAAGTTAAAAAATCAGTTGTACTTAAATAGTAAATGAAAGCTCAGAAATACCGGTAAAGAAATATCGTACGTGGTATAAATTGTGGCAAAACGTGTCTAGCCGCTGTTTAATCGCTATAAACGTCCAGGTAAAATAAACTACAAATATGTACATAGTTGTAAAGCTAATGGATGACATGGTATGGATTCGGTGTGGAAGCGACAGCATTTCATACGAACCTGCGAACTACAACCCTTCCGGTGTTGTAAAGTTTTATTATTCGTCGACCGTCACGGCCGTTGCTTAAAAATTGATATCCAGAGATCACTTAACGTTGGAAGGCACTTCCTGATTCCATGCGATGAGTGCATAAGATTGGCGTGAGTCGTGAGGTGAAATAACAAAACCGAACCCTTTTATTGTCTGTTGTTCTGAGCGCGTTTTCATATAACAGATGAAATAGAATGTAAGTCGGAAACACATGAATGTTTTGTCTTCCCCAATTTTTCATATTTTTCATGGTATTCCTATCCTGCATTAATTATCCTTACTTATAACATTGTACTTGGGGATATTTGAAAAAATATGTTATCTTAATGTATTCGTAAAATATATAATATTACTCTTTTATTAACGGACACGATACCTTCTCTTATAATACTGATTTAATTAACACGCAACAAATTAATAGTATATGAATCTGTGTTAAAATAAGAACCCATCTACTGCGGTTTAATTAATTTTTAGTTATTGTGTAATAAATTCTACAATTCATCAATAAACATATATTCATAGTAAACTCAAGACAAGAATAATCGCTATCTACTTGAGATTTAGAATATTTTACAGTAATTTGTTGAATCATAAAAAACTATACACAATCAGTACTTTTTCACGAAAAAAACCTTGTACACTAAAATAACCGAATGTTACTACATAATGAAGTAGATATACAGGGTACGTATGTATAAAGCCTCGAAATGGTGAAGTATCCTCATTAGTTTCAAAACCATTTTATTGAAAATGGCATGCATGTACTTACAATCAATATTAAGCAATTTATTACTGATATCTTTAATTTTTTTACACTATTGATTTTAGCTGGGAATTAAATTGAGATAACATTTCCAAATAGGACATGCCATATACATATGTATGTCTTCATTTTCCGATCCAGAATTTAAAACTGCATTAAGGCGTGTGATTATAAAAATTGTTTTAGAATTAGGAACCACATTGTTCGGAATGCTTTCCGTTAGAAAGTTAAGTTAGAAAGTAAACTTCAATGAAATTCCTACAAAACCGGCAGAGCAAAAAATTTTTAACGTCACTAATAAATTGTTTAATATTGACTGAATATGCGTGCCAATGACTTTGAAACTAACGAAGATAATTAACCGTTCCGGAACTTTATACTCATCCTGTATATAATTGAGTTAAATGGAATATGCAGAAATACTTGTACAAGTAGTGCAAAATAGAAATTGGTAGTTAGGTAAATAGGCATATCTTTTCTCAGGAGATGGTAGACAATTATTGGCGAAATAACTTTAAACAGTAACGTATTACTTACATTTAATCATGATAAAATCGAACTATTTAAATGCAATTTAACATCGCCATCACTATTTAAATTTTTACCATTCAAGAACTTTTGCAAAGAAGGAAAGGAATCATAATCTGATGTCCAATGTCACACCTACACATGTAAGCAGCATAAATAAATCAGATTTTCCGGGACTTATTGTTAATAAGACAACCGTTGGAGTAATGAAAAGTGACAGTTTCTTTAACCGTCCAAATAATTAGTGATTTAATTGGGAACCAGCAACAAGAAACTCTGACTGATGCATCATATCGGATACTGTCCAGAGGATTATAAATCATGGAGTAGGGTAAGATAATCGTCCCAGCATCCGTAACAACTGAAGCAGCCAACGGAACTCGGCACGCGCCTGTTTGATGCGATGCGTAAACATCTGCCGGTGGCAAAGCATTCATCAATGACTGGCTGCTCCAGCTGTTAGGGCTATGTTGGGACGTCGCGATTATCTTACCTTAATCATGAGCAAAATAAAACTGGGGGTAACATTCTATAATACAAAGAACAAACATTAATTTTCCGCCATTATGATAGAATTTCAAAGGTAGTATATTTTCCTGTTTATTTACTGCCAAAACGAAACCAGAATTAAAAGCAATACCTGCTAATCTGTTGCCAATAACACATTTCTTATTATAGTCTATCCCAACTTTTAGATGTACTATGGAATTAAATAAAGATTTACGTGTCTTACTATTACTGTAATTCATCAATAAGGCGATGTTGCATGTTGCATGTTGTATCGAAAACAGGTATTATTAATATTACAACAGTCAGCTGTCGGAGATCTTATCGTGTTTCTTGTTAAACTTTTAATTTTTTTATTTATAATAGATGGTAAATCGTGCATTTCCGAATGCCTACCTCCTTACGTAAGTTTTATAAGTGTAAGTACACACATTGTTTTTAATTTCTGTGTATACAATAGCGTATGTTATATTGCTACAGTTTCGGAGCCTGCAGATAGAAAGCGACGTAAAGGAGAACAATGTATTCGTAAAGAAAGCAAATGATTGTGAACGTGTTCCAATACTTTCACAAATCTATGAATGTAAGTGATGCTGTTCAAGAAGCGAGCAAAATTTGAGGTTGTTTAGGGAGGTCCATATACACAATCAACAGCGAGCAAAGAGAAACACAACTATCAAGCCCAAAAAACATAAGAAAAGCAAGGGTGCACAAGCGAACGATTGACTTCATACTTATGATGAAAATACTCAAACTTCTGTTCGGCAAGAGACTACACAACTTGTCATTACAAAGTACGCCAGCTATGTTAACTAACATTTTTGCTGCTATTAGTAACAATGATGATCTCTCTAACTACAGGCGAACAACTTTATACAGACTGTTACACGATATGGGCTTTGAATTTAAAAAGGAGAACGAAAGAGTATTCCCAACGACCGATATATTATTGATATTATTAGTTGCAGGCATAAATACCTACGAAACATTGAGACATTTAGAGAAGAAGGTACAGTTCACTTTTCGTGATAATTATTTATCTGTTATTTAAAAATTGTTGATTTTCTTTTATGCATATTTTTATATCGTTTTAAGGTAGGAATATAATATACACAGGTGAATCGTGGATAGATGTGGGCCATGGACATGAATATATACCACCATCTAAAGCAGTCAACAAACTGTTACGTAGGAATCCAGTACTGGTTTAACATCACCAACTCGATATGCTTTACTTCATGCTGGTAGTGAAAATGGTTTTGGTCGTGATGCTGAATGTACATTTCTGTGCAAGGGGAACACTGCTGGCGTCCATAACGAAAAGGATGCAGAAACATATTAAAATTGGTTCATTAAGAAGTTGTTTCCGAACATACCAGAACATCCTGTAATTGTTCTTGATAATGCTTCCCATCCCAAAAAGTTCCAACAGCAGCATGGAAAAGAGATCAAATTGTCTCTAAACAAATATTTGTAAGAAATGATATGTTAAAACGGAAATTACTGGCTTGCGTATAAGAAGCTAAGTATGACATAAACATGATTGATGAACTTGCGAAACAGAGAGAACATGTTCTTAGGTTACCTCCTTATCATTGTGAATTTATTCAATCGAGCTGGTATGGGCACATGTTAAGCATTACATTAAAATGATGATAAGATAAAAGATATGGAAGGGGTAATTACAAGAGGTTACAGCAATGTAACAGTTAATAATTGGCAGAACTACGTTACCCACATCAAGAATATGTAAAATGATATGTGGATAGTTAATAATTTGCAAGATGATGTGCAAGAATTTATAATTCATACAACACATTCATCGCCGTCAGAAGATGTAATTGGCTCCTCGAGTGATTAGAAATGGCTGTTGGTGATCTAAATATTTGTTAACACATAGGATTGTTACTTGCGTGCGTAAACTTATCAATGTTATGCATTTGTGGTTAAATCTATTTTTTAAATAAGTTTCAATTATTGCTCGACCGTATGCATTCCCGTCGCCATTCTTAGAATACAAATTATTTCATACACGTTGTCATCATAGTAATAAAACAGCATTTTTGTAAAGGTTACATTTTGATTATATGAAAGACTTGTACTGCATCTTAAGGTTGAGATGAATTATAGCATGATTTTAGGAAATTGGAGAAAAAGATACCATATACTTTTCGACACATGGAAACAGGGGAAGATCCAGATACATTTCTTGGATATGTAAATTAGCTGTCGTCCTCAAAGAAATGTACTTAACATAAAGAAATAGATATTATTAGTTAGAAAGTTTTAAAATCCAGATGTTTCCACAACAATGTCTCACAATTATAACAAAAACGAAATAATAATAATACTGAATATCCTTAAAGAGAACCAGATAATAAAGTTCACTCAAAAATTTAATATACAATTAATTATTAGATATGTTGAATGCACACACACAATTCAATTTAGATCTGCCTTAGGGTCCCCTTTTGTTCAGATATATCAAACATGCAATTCATGTCTCCCACATAGAAGTGAGATTTTCCAACCAAACAGGTACTAGATAGGCAGTAACGTGTGATTGATACTTGACATTCTACTCACGACGTAATAACTATGTGATAAATCTACCAACGCGAACATGTATGATGTGACAAGGTTTCGCAACGATATTGACAGACGGATATACACAGCAAGCAAGAGGAGTAGCTGCTACAGCGTGAAGCTGAAATCAATGCCCTATGGAAACGCAGCGAGCGTCATGAAAATATGATATACCAACATACAAAACTCATTGCATTTAGAATATTCATTTCACTTGGGATTTATGCAGAAGACTAAAAAAAAGACTAAATGAATATGAAGTGTGGAGAATAAAGAACAATATGATAAATGAACCTTTCTTATTTAAATGAATCTTGAAATAGCGTTTCCCTATAAATTTTTACACGACATAATTTTTCTGCGTATACCTGTAAATCATAAATAGACAATATTACCGCTTGCCGTTTCCAACGGGCAAGAATTTTTTTATTTTAAAAGGTATTTATGTAGTTATAAAAGTATCTTCTATAATTGAAGTTCATAATTCTAGACTAGCCAAGTTAGAAAAACTAGAAGTGTTGTGAACGTGAAAATATTCTGAAATAGAGGCTTCTCCTCCAACGGTAAAAGTAATAATGTAAAATATTGATTGCCCCCAAAAATTAGTTAAAGCACACATTTGTGCGTTTTCGATACTTATAGCCACGTTTACCAAGGCAGACTAACAAAAACGGAAAACTGCAACTTACATTAAACAAATAGTTTATTTGACTACATCCCCATTAAGAAGAATACTAGGATGTTCTTGAAAAATGTCGAAAGAGAATAAAATTTACTAAAATGGCTGCATCTATTTTCTTTAAAACCAAAAATTTGTCCTAGTTCCTAGTAGGAAAATCATAGCCATAGTGGGGTTTTATATCAGTTGGATTATACTTCTGCGCAAGGTATAGTTCTAGTTCTTGCGAAAATTTTACTGGGGAATACTGGGTCATCTTTCGTCTCATACCCAATGGATACCATCATTTCTAAATTCAAATATAACGTCGTCAATTGCTAGGTAATAGGGGAAAGTTGGGGTAAGATAGCGAGGTGGGTAAGATAACGAACGATCATTTGGGCAAACTGTAAAACAAATATATGACCGGTGATATTTACGTTGGCATTCTGTGGCTGCTTAAGTGTAACTAGCTGAAATTAGGTGCCGCCGAAAAATGAGTTACGGGCGTTATGGCTGTTTGTTAAATTCTACCGTTAGTGTTATTATTTTCGACTGGTACCAACTTTCACTTTTACTTTAAGGTAAGAGGAAATCTTGGGTTGTAGTGTCCATTAATGCTAAGCTTGTTATGTTGTATTTCGCGAAAATTATAGTGAATTTTCTGTTTCGTGAATCACAAATACGAAAACATTGTTCAGTGTGCCGTCGGGGGCAAGCTGACGAATTAGTGATCTCACACCAGTTAATGCACGTACCGGAATACCGGGGTCCTTGTCTTAGCAAAATATTAATTATAGTATTTGTTTGTCAAATGCCACGTACCTCAGAAAGAAAAACTAATCGACGAGAGTGGAGCGACGATAGTTTGATCGCAGCACTCTATGCCGTCGAGGAGGAGAAGCAGTCCTACAACAGCGCGTCAAAAGAACAGTCTCAAAGATCCCAGTCGGATGTTAAAAATGACAAAGCCGTAGCGTGCCCCAGGTGTTTTGGAACCTATATAGATCCACTAAGAGAAGAATGCATCCTTTGTGACCAATACGACTTATGGTGGCATGAAAACTGCTCATCGTATGGAGGTATTGGGCAGTTTATTTGTGATTTGTGCACACCTTGACTGATTAATCGTCTTACCCCATTGGGTTACCCATCTTACCCAACCGTGGGATAAGATGACGAAAATGCAGTGTGTTTTTATTTAGTTTTCTTTTTTAAACTATTGGTTTTATGGCAATAATATGCTAGGTCTCTAACAGATTCGGATCATATTATACATTAAATATTTTTGGACTGTTTAATATACAGAAGTTTAAATTCTATTTGTCCTCTTTCTTAAGGTCGCCAATTTACCCCACCTTCCCCTACCCACTATTTCTGCTCTAATCTTTTTTATTTATACATTATAAAAGTGTGGTGTGTACTTCAGAATTAATACAAAAGAGATATTTTTAACGATTAACGGTACTGAAACCAAATTCATTTACACAAGTATAAGCAAGCATCTGGCGTGTTGCTAAGAGTTGCAAATTAATAATGACTAACGAATTTAAGAATCATTTTGATCGACTATTCAGACCTCTAGGAACCGGCTTCTTCATCACTGCGATGGGGACACTACTGACAAAGTATCAGATATAATATAGTAATGACGATTGTGAAGAATGGGCTTGGATTATTAATTTGCCAATGCTACGATATCACAAGTACCTATCTACTTGAACTTTTTGCTAGAAAGCAGTATCGAAATTTGTATATCTTCCCACAATGCTGCTTGAAATACATATGTATTTGGGTAGAACAGAAATCCTTTCTTCCCGATGAAATAGTGGCGTTTCAGAAAAAGGCTAATATAGCATTCAATCAATAGTTGAATGAAACTTTGAGCGGAAAATCTACAAAACAATCGAAATAGTGAGACAAGAGATAGAAAATCTTGAAAACTGTATTATGGTTATAGAAGAATTGATGATCACAGTTTGAAGAATATAGCTAACTTCTGTTTTTAATTTCAATTCTATTGACAAACCAGTACATTAAATTCATCATTATATTTCCTTCCATGTGGAGCTCGCGCAACAATATTATTACTATACTGCACTACATCATTGTTATGACTATTCTGTTGCTGTTAATACTGTTTGCGTTTTATATGTACATCTTTTTCCTGATCTTTCCTTTATTTCCTATTATTATTATTATTATTATTATTATTATTATTCTTATTATTTGTAATTTATGAGAAAGCGAACTAAATATTATAAAAAATGTACGCAAGGGATGACGCCACAAGGATGTAACGAACACTAACAATTGTGTTGCATAATATAATCTGCACTTACCTGTACCCTGGATTCCGTCAGACCGATTCTCATCGCTATTTCTTCTCTCATAAAAATGTCAGGATAATGAGTTTTGGAGAAACACCTCTCCAATTCATTCAGTTGTGCGGGCGTGAAACGCGTCCTGTGTCTTTTCTGTTTGGACGGCTTATCCGCATCATTCGAATTCCCGCCTAGAGAATTCATAGAGGGCATACCCGAGTCGCAGAGACCACTTAGACGTGGTTGATCTACGACTTTAGCTCTCCTTGATGCCGTTTCAACTCCTCCCCGCACATTTCTTTTATACCTGCAATGCAAGAATAAATCCGCTTAATACATATATTATACAAGTTTTCGGCAATTAGCTAATACTACAGGATCTTGACAATCCAGAAAGAGATATAACGGAATAGAAACCTATAATTTCTTCTATACTTTGGGTGAACTGGCTCTTTTTAATTTTACCTTCAGATAACGCAAGACATTTCCCAAATAACAACAAAGCGTTTTCTTAGTGCTTACCACAAAGCTAACGAGTGTTAATATTTTAAAAACATCGCAAATTGTCATAAAAATTCCAGTAATAGCATATTGCCACTTTGCCTGATACATCTTCTTCTGAAATGTGGCATTGTCTGTGTAAGTTAGCAATACTTCACAGATTGTTCTCCACTGCATCATCTAATGCTTTGCTTCCAAAGTATAAGTTAGCTTTACAGTTCCTAGCCAAATTACCTGAAATGCTTCATTACTCACCATTTTACCTGAAAATCCCAGTCCATTGTAAAGATATTTAAAGCTTCGAATATAACCAATTGTTAAGGGATACATCTAAGAAATAGTATTTAGAAGTATACAAGTTCTTCATTTTTTGTTTGTGCAGCATTAGCTTGTTTACAGTTTAAAGAATTCATGGATATTTTTTAACCTCCCCATATAATTTCTTCATAAGAATTAGGTTGTGCAGAGTTATTCATTGTCCTGTACTAGTACATCGTCATTGTGCAGCTAAAATTATTATTCCGTTCCCCTTCCTTTGGTGTAATTATTTAAGAATTACTAAAATTTTGAAATATTTCGATAAAAAATACATGGTTTTTACCCAAGATGAAAAGGCAGCTATACAAGCTGTTTTAGAGTCGGGTAGATATGCACAACAGGAAGTTGCAAATTGACGTAAAGTAGCTCCTAGCTCTTCATCCCTGTTGCGAAGAAGTTAAATGAAGAGGCTACCACTTCTACCCAAATGTGTAAAAATGTGGTGGTTAATGAAAAACCTCACAGAGATCTGACTGGAATATTGTTCACAAGTCTGTAACTAACAGATTCGCTACAGTAAAAATATTTTAAAAAACCGAAAGACAAGAAAGTCATAGATTGGAGTATAAGTCCTGACGTCGCCTACACAAAAATCGTATAATAAGCTCAAGACCTATCAAAATATTAAATAACCGCGTTTAGCGGCAAAAATTAAATTTCCTCCCCTTAATTTTGCCAGAGAATATCAACACTTCCAAGGCGAAAGTTGGGAAAAAGTTCATAACCTCGTAGAAATATTTTTGAATGAATTGAATGAATTAATATTTGCATCATTTAACAGGTTTTCACTGGCGAGGATTAAAGAAAAGGTACGTACCTCGATAAAAATAGAATAATATCTACTAAATTAATGTTTGCATCATTTAACCGGTTTTCTTTAGCGACGAGAATTGTCTGTGTTAGAGCAGAGATCGCAATTTATCGACAGAAAACCTGGCGTTTGACGGATTGAAAAAGAAAACTCAAATGGAAATATTAGTAAACAGCATAAAGGTTACATGGGAAAATGGCGGTGACAGAAACAACAATAGTTTGTCCCGAATAATTAACGACGTTATAGAAAACATGGCCTATGGATCAAATAGTAACCATTGATTAAATATTGTCGTAGGTCCTATTATAATATTTTGTATGAATGAGAAGTACAAGACGTTTCGTATCATATATTGAGTGTTGTAAGTAATTTGGCCAAGATTGTAATTTGATAATTAAAAAAAAACCTCCTGTTCATATCAACCAATATTCCATTGGATTTATAATGTGTCTATTAAATCCATTTAAATTTTTTGAGATTCCAAAGGGAACCTTTCAAACAAATCAGTTTTCCACCCATAGTCTCATTTTAGCACTCTCTCAAATTTTCTTTGTAATTGACCCTTATATGCAATATAAATGTCACCACATTTCTGTTCATTTCTTTGGTAGAAACTGTATAGTACACACCCAGCGAATCAGTGCGACCCGTATAGTGTACCTATACTAATTGTAAGATCTATTCTAACTTGTGCAATGTTCTGGGTTGCTGTTAATGGAAATTTGTGTGCGATACTCCGTTGTATAATTTCTTCGTGTTGTACTGGCTGGTTTGTATGTATTTACGACAATATTGAAAGATTTGGTAACGTGCTATCTTTTGCACTTACTTAGATAACACTGTAATAAGTAAATTGTATTCTGGGGCATACCTACAAAATGTCAAGAACAATCTTAAAGTTGGACGAACTTTAACAAGAACTCGTTGGAATAATTTCTCTTTAATGCAAGCTTAATTTCATAAGGCAAATTTATTTCCATCATTTTATTCAAGTGAATTTTGATTTGGTGTATCATTTTACCTATATTTACTGAGATGGTTAATAACAATACGAGTGATAAGCTGCAGGAATGATAATAGCTAAAAAAGAGATCATTTTTATCACTAACTTATTTCTATATTTAATTTCGAAATAAGGTGTAGTAAGGTTTATTTCATAACTACATTTAAACCACAATCTACTGCGATCTTTGAACAATGATTCAATCAACTTTCATATTTTTTTACTGCCAATGTAAGTAAATTCCAAGAAAGTTCATAAAATCGGCAAAGGTTGAATAGTAAATTTCGAATTACATTTTCCTATATCAAGATACATTTTTCCAACCCAAATAGTTTGAAGGGAATATCTAGTATCTTCTTCTTTAGTTCAAATTATACCCATGATAAAATTCGTAGTGACAATGACTAATGTACATCGAAGCAAATAAATAGTAAAAGTTGTCTTCGAATAACTAGAAAGGAAAACGTTTATAAAACAGAAAGATTGGGCTTAGACGCCAATGGAGAATTGTAAGCAGTTTGCGAGGGTTCTAACAACTTATAAAGGAAAAGCAAAAAACAAATTCGTGAACGATTGTATAGAAGTATATAATAGACGCTTAAACATTTGGGAAGCAAAAAATTTGCAGAAAGCTCACTGAAATGTCTTCAGACTTCTAGGGCAACTATCTAAAGGCGGTGAAATCACTTTACTGTCGTCGAATCACCAATTCTAGAAAGTTCACTGTTCTAGCAGGGCATTAATCATTAGTTTGTTCCGTACTTTTTACATCTAACCTATTTGTCAAATGTAAATTGTAGGACAAAAATGAGCGTATGTACAGATTTGCTGTGTTCGCTATATTGTGATGACTTGATCATAATGAAAAATGAATAATATTTAATTTCTTGAAACGTTTTCAAATTGAACAAAAAGATCCATCATTGTTTCATGCACACATATTCAAAATGTTAACAAATTATAATATATTAGGGACTATGTGTTCTGATTTAATTAGCGCATTTTTATGAATTTTCAAAATCCATACACATTGGGATTGTGTCATTAGTTATGTACATAGAGGGTTTACCAATGTTTCCAATAATTTAGAAGATTATATAAAGAAAATGCATATCAATGAAGCTAAAAGCAATAAAAAATGATCAAAAAGAAATTGAACAAGTAAAAGTGTAGTTTTATAATTACTGTAATATGTATCGTCGAATTGTATTTGAAAAACGGGATGTCATCGAACTCCATCAGGTACAGACATAAAATCCGGCAATCAAAGTAAACAAAGAGAGGTCCTGTCAAAAGAAATAGTTCACCGTGCTTGACATGGCCCAGGTTTTACTAGCGTTTATGTTTCTTTCTCTAAATTTTAAACATCCGGCTTTATTTTTCAACCACATGTTCAAAGTTCTTCGGCATATATTATTTATTACGAGCATGAGCGCACAAACTACTTGTCCTCGCTCCAGATCTGATCCGAATTTTACAAGCAATTAGGTTTGTATGTCTAAAAAGTAAACATCCCACTCCATGGCATAATGCCAATCACTCTCAAACTTTCCTTAGGAAACTTGCAAAACTTCAAAAAATAATTTCGGCTTTCTGCGATAGTAAGAAATTATTTTCTCTATCAAATCATATTTTATTTTGTTTGAACTTTCTTCTGTTTTGATTTGATGCATAAGTTGTCAAATCCTTTATAGATACATACTTTGCGAAGACAATATTGAAATGGCGGAATTTTAAACTCCAAACTCAAAGAACCGCAAAATATTAAGTACAGATAAATATATTTACAGTACTATTAATAATATAACAAAAATGGAGCAAAAATTCAGTTAAATTCATAAATATCACCTCAGCCATGCGTTGCGACGGAAGCTCCCGTAAAATTGTCAAGTCGCAGGAGTCAACAGTCTGTAACGTGATGAGACGCTACACCGCTGGGGATGCGAGTATATTCTGTTGCGATCCGGTAACTTACAATTCAGAACTCGGAAACACGAGCATACCATCAACCGATATAAAAACACCGCAATCACACAAGGAAAATTAGTGTCGAATTGAATCGTACCAAGCGCTTAAGAGTCACGAGTGATTTTAATAAGATAAATTAGTATTACATAGTGTGTCTAAATAAATTACTCTAAAAATTTTTATTAAACGAACGCACGTCGAACGTGGAAGTGAATTATTAATACTCTATAATTTTATTAGGATAGTTAGTTTTGTCAAGTTTGAAAAAACTTGACGAGGAATCAACAGTGTCGCGGAAAAGTAATTAATTAAGATGAATTTCTGAAACGAATAGAATTGAATAATTGTGCGGTCCAACCGGACAAATCGACTGATATAGCAAACGCTGCAGTATTGCTTGTCTATATTAGATATATTTTTAAGAATTGCACTCAAGAAGAAATAAAACTCTCAAAAGCTCTAGGGCAAGACAAGCAATTTTTGATGTGACCACCGACTATTTTCAGAAACAGAAAAACTGGTCTTTTTACTTGTATTATGCACAGACGATGCAAAATTAATAACCGAAAAATTTTCTGGTCTCGTGGCGCGAGTAAAGTGGTCAACGAGAATATTGAATGAACTCATTGATGTATTTATAGACAGGCACTGGCATGTAAACGTATCCTCGTAGAGTTGGCCAGTGTACTGACGTAGAAATTGTGAATCTTATAAAACCGCCATCTTTCTACAAACTCTAGTTTATTCCAAGCGCTTTGTGAGGATATTGAAAGTCTTCGTGTTTCTGTATTAGCTCAAGCAGAAGGTAGATGACTTCCTCAAGGCAAAGTTTTTGTTCACACATTTTTAGTGACCAGGTATTTCATTTGTTTTCTTGTATACTCAATATCCTTTGGATATTTAGCTTTGAATATTTAGCTGACATGTTTCCTAAATTAAATAATTCAAGCCGAAGTGTCACCATTTTCATTGTGTACGATAAAGTAGAACTCATACTTAGGAAGTTGAAATTTTCGATTCAATGTTTGGAGATGAATGAGTATGAATATTTTCGTTCTCGCAGCAACATTCTATCCGAAAATGAAATTCAACTTACAATTAGTGAAAATATGAAAACGAATACTACTTAACATCTCAAATAGCTTCAATTAACTTTCGATAACTATTCCAATATATTTGGATCGAGCAACTGGATGCGTAGTTCTTTTTAAAGAGAAATAAATTCATATACTTCTATAACATTGCTTGAAAGAGGAAAGCTCATTGACTGGACTGTTCCCTAGAAGCTGATGACTCTTTCATTGACTTTTGGCCCGGTGTAAAAAATGAATAACCTGTGTTCTCAGAAAAAAAAAACATTAAAGTTTTATTACTGTTCTGTACAACATATCTGTGTGAGAAAGGATTTTTAACATACCTGAAAAGTAAAGGCACCTAAGACTCAAACTTTTCAGACGCCGAACTAAATTTTGAATTTCTCTGTTCCACCAGCCAGATACCATTTTCTAATTGAAGGTTTTCTCAAGTTTAACCGTGATGTAAATAAGACTCAGTTGGTACTCATTTGCATTAAAAATAATTTCGTTTTGTTTTCGGCTTTTCTCAGACGAGTGTTTTGTTTTATGATATTTATTTTTTGTAACTATCGATTTGATTTTATTAATGTTGGTCTATAAATGTTTTACGATTGTGGTTGTTTTCTGTTACAAGTTATTATTCAACATGGAGAATAGACTTCAATAACAACTCGATTTTACTGCTTTATTTACTTTATCAGTGTGTCGTACAATGTCGTATGTTCGCCAATTTATTTCGGTTTTTAGAAGGGGTTCGCAAGGAGAAAAAGACTGGCAATACCTCATCTATGTGTATAAGTATCTATGTAATATATATATGTATATATATATATACACCTATAGAAAATATGTAGTAGTGCTTTGCAAAACAACACGCCGGTTGAATAAAATCACTTCAACTTTGTAAAAAATGAGTGATAAAGATTCAGTCGAGATGAAATGAACAAAATTAAAGTTTTGCATCCTCTGCAGTCAATCTCGAAAGAATAGGTCGCTCATAGTAGATTGTGAGCAATTTTATTAAGGAATCCGAAAAATTTGGAACACTTTCCAAATAACGTGCAAAATTCATTACAGTTAAGTGAGAACATAGAGCCTTATTTAGGAAGCCTTAAATTTGGCTATAGCAACTCACCACATAGCACACCATATATTTCAGATCTCTTTCCAGCGATTAACACCTTCAAAGAAACATGTCCATGCATTTATTACCATTTATATGACTTGCTTCTATTACTCGAATAGCTTATTAATCGCATTTCTAAAAAGAATTGAATCTCTGAAAACAAAATATTCTTCTAATGTCGCTGAAACTCCGTTATTGTCTGTAGAGCGTTTTTCGTTCTAAAAGCTACGGTGTGAGCAGAACAGTGGAACGATATACGGCACAATGTTCAGTGGATGTTAGTATGAACTACAGCTCTTCAGTTTAATTTGTTTTATTTTTAAAAACTTACAGCCAAGCCTGCGTTATCTACCCCTATAAAAAAATCCCCAATCTTAAAACGCTTGAAAAAGGGGAAACGATAACTTTGGAAATCAATTTTTTCAATTTGGCATAGCAATCCTTAATTCGCCAAAGCAAAAATAAAGTTGATAAATCAATGGCATAATGCCATTTTTAGTACTGAATGAACCAGATGTATTTTGCAACTATTGCGACGAGTTACGAACAAAATAAATAATCTTATCCTTTAAAGCAGGCATGAGCAACCTTTTTTGTAGAAGTTTTATGCTGCGAGTAATCTTGAAAAATATACATTTTTGTAGTATCCTTATGATTCATTATGAATTAAGTTTAGACGGGCCGTGCTAATATGCAACGAAAGAATTCAGTAGCGGCCCGGGCAAATCTTACTCGAGGGCCGCATGTAGCCCGCGGGCCGGAGGTTGCTCATACATACTTTAAAGCGTGCCGAAATTGGTAGTACTTCAAATGTGGTTTTGACGCGCAGTCATATACACAATAGGAGAAGATTTAAATGCCACAACAATCCACTAACACAATGAACCGCACCAAGCACTGGTGTTACCTTTCGTTTGGTTACTTAAACAAGCTGTAAAACTTGGTTCCAAGTCCAATTAATGGAAAAGTATTAGACGTCAATCATAGCAATAAAATTTATGTAAATTGAGGATTCTTTTAATTTGTGCGGTAATTGTAGTCCAACAGTACCCATTGCAAATTTATTATGTTAAAACTTGTATGTATGTGCTAATAGATATTCAATAAATAACCATATTCTTCATTTCTTATACATTTTACTGTCATGATCTCAAAATTTTACTTCTTTTGTCAACTATCTACTATTGCTTTTAGGATCGAGACAATTACAAAATATAAGAAAACTTCATCAAGGCATCAGCTGCTACAACATGAAATAACCCATGTCTTTACACAGAACATATTTGATCATATGTTATTGTGGGTATAGTCCAATTTCAACAAATAATTTCCGTTAGATTAAGTTTCCATTGTACATGGGAAATCAAACTACTACCCGAATTATTTCTAAAAACAAGCACTATTCTTCTGCAGAGAATAGATGCATGAATTTGCCGAAAATTTTAGATAAAAAATTTGCTACAATTCACCTACTAAAAGAGAAACAGTCATAGGTTCTAGATATCTTTTTTTTATTCATTCATTAGATCTTTTGATCACAAAAGAATTGCGTACGACGGCACGGGTAAAGGTTGAACATGACACCTCCTGACCGTCGGTGTTTGGAAGTTTAGTTAGAAATCAGACAATATGCTCCTCAAGAAAGAAATTAAAACAAGCTGCTTGAAAAAGTTTGCTGTATTTGGAAAAGTTGTATCATCGTCAATTTAGAATGTTGTTTGTAACTAAACGGTTAGCCATTTTTTCCTCATAAAAAAGGAAAACGTATTTTGAACGTACTTACTTCTCAAATTAATTTCTTTAAGCCAGTTCAAATTGTTTCGCCGCTAATTAGAATCTTTCCGCTTCCTTAGTTGATTAGGATTCAACTTCGGGTTTTTAGCGGCAGTTGTGTGTACTTATGGTTCAAAATAGTTATGGAATTCAATATAGAGGAAGGTAATACATTAAGCAATACTCCATCATGAAGAAATAGAAATTAGTTTTGGGAATACCCTACGCCTTAGAAATACTGATTAGAACTTACTATGTTTTGACAAGCGTCGTAAAGAGATAGACAATTTTAATCGAAATGTATTAAATCTCATCGTAACGCATTCAAAACACTTCTTTCAAACATTAAAAGTGCGAAATTTCTCTTTTACTGTATGTACTAAAGCTTAAGTATAGATCAAATGACGAATAAATGGTGCAATAACTCAATTGAAATTCCAGTTTAAACTCTATAAGAGGCGTTTATGGAGCACTTCGCTTTAGTGGATATTAAACAAACAGATTGAGCATAAATATTTGATAGAACACTGAATATCATTAAATGGTGTTTCTTAGAAGGTTTTATGGAAAAATTGAATATCATGCACACGAAGAGCACGCATTGGCTGCAATAAATAATAGGAAATGGAGAAGAGTAAGATAAACGACAAATGGGAATGCAAAAAGAGTTGACGGGAGACTTCTCTGTTTAAAGGAAGTGTATTATAAGCATCCGGGGCAGAAAATACACTCAAACTGAAATATTATAGTTAAACATAACATGTGGTAATAAATACAAAGACGGCGGTGTAATATTACTTACTACTGTCGTAAGTATTTTGGTTGAACTCTGATTTTTCTAAACGTAATAGATTTTTAAAATATTCTTGATATTTTGCGCAAATTATTTAGGTGCCCATTGTTAAATACAAATCTTAGAATCCTACAGAAAACGAGCAGCTTACTGCAAAGGTATCTACTTACATAATTTGTTGTTTTGAAAAAGAAAAAAAGTACAGAGGAACTCATTATTTAAAAAGAAAAAGTACAGTAAATCAGTGGCGATTGTGTGAATCGGCATTGAGGTGAACAGTGCGTTAATGTGAGTACAAAATTTTTGCATTATAGTGTGAACAGCGGTAGGTACTATGGAGTAATGTGAACAATCGTTTAAATATGTATAGACCTCTATGGAATAAACGTTCACTTATTTATATTTTATTTGCAACACGTTTCAAACGTGTAAATGAATAATGCATGTTTAAGTTATACATATCATTCCTCTTGAAAAGTTATCTCAAAGTTAATGTCATTAGTATGAACATATGTGGTAACTTGAACAGCGCCATATTTTTGTTTACATTATCGGGACTGACTGTATTTGCCTCAGATTCGTTGTTAAAATGCTTTGTTGGATTGCAATGCAGCTCACACATGAAAAAGGTCTGTTGTTGGCTGTTTTTCAAAAATTTGTAACGAAAAGTTATTAGGTTATTAATGTTATTATCAATAGAACGTGTAAATATATTAACAATTCTTCTATCCCAGTATTGATTGATAAAAGAAGAACATAAATTCGACCACAAAATGCTTACTAAATGTAAAGAAAAAAATGCCTTGAAAACAAAATTATGTGTTTAAATTTAAGATATATTGATACCTACCAACCATCATTGTAACTATCACCTAATTGCAATCAACCTGTTTCGCATGTCTAAATGATTTTGGTTTGAACACCAAATAGCACTACGTAGATAAATTTTCCCTGTTCAAAGCAAGGTCAAGACATTGCGTGCACTAGTTTCATTGTTCACAACACATCAACACAAAATACACATTGTAGGTATATGGGAAACTGGCTGCTCAAAGCCCAGGATAAATTCAGAAAACACTTGATCATCACCTGTTAATTTTTGAATTATGTTCAACGTAAACGAGAATAATTAATAATCATGTGGTAGATACAGCAATTAGATTTTTATCGAGTTTCAATGCTACCAACCGCCCACGAGTAAATGCCCCAAAAATGATCTGAGATTATCAAGTCTTCCGTGGGGTACGTCGTGTAAGGCGCGACAATAGACTAAAAGAGTATCAAAGAGTGTAAAACTGGGAATGTGTATGTCCTTAATTGTATGGCCTACCCGAGCAGGCCAGGAATATTGGGCTAATGAGGGCGAGGCAGCTTCAATTTAGCCCATTTAACTAGCCTATCGTTAGTACGCCGGATCACTAAAGACTTTAGCGTCAATTAGTAGCCCCCACTAACTTACCGACAGAGCCCAGATTGTTAAGCATGATGTTGGTGAAGGTCTCCAGACTGACGCACTGCACTGTTTATTTAATGAGTACTGATTTGATACTGAATTGTGAATATGTTCCTGAAGCCTGAAAATAGCGCCGGTAGGTAGGGAGCCAATAAGGGTAGAACCCCTTCGAGGGCGTGGCTTACGACGAAGGCGGAGCCTGCCATTTGGAAAGCTTCCATTTTCTGCTTCTCTCGTTGAGTTGAGATATTCATCTTTGGCCCCCTCCAGTCAAACGGCCCTGGAAACCCATACCCGCGTACAATCTCTGACGTTCAATCGCTCAAGAGAGGCTTCGTCTTTACACACGCAGAGAGGAAACAAGGCCCGGACTTCTTTGTGTAGTATTTGATGAAAAATATAATGAAAGTTTGGAATGCTTATTATAACTTCTTGTATATATCTACTAAAAATATTTTTCTCCTTTCTCGAGATTTTCGTATCTTTTTTACTTTGTTTGCTATTCCTATGCTTAAATAAAATTTTATTCATAATTTATATAGAGTTTTGGAAAATAATACAACAAGTCTTTGCTCGAACGTGTGTACAACAATATAATCGGCAACGTTATTGAGATACCTACACTTCTAACTAAATTTACACTTGTTAAACTAGGAGCAAGCCAATAATTATAAATTACAAGTCGCAAGAAAATGCATGTCGCGTCGTTATCAAATGTTTGAAACCAAGAAATCTTTTTTTTTTGGAATTAAATTATTATCAACATTAGAGGAAAGCTAGTTGAAACCAAATATTTCCTATTCTTATCACAACAACGTGAATATTTCCAAATACGTGTTTCGACAATTAGTTACCTATTTTTAATAAAGTAAATCTGTAGGAACGATTCCCGTCACTAACACGTTTATGGACTTAGAATTGAGTATTTCTATGATTTATACACGGTCCCTGAAAATAAGCGCTCTTAAACAACCGGACAGAAGTTTTAAAAAGATTGAGCAGTGCAGTTCTAGGTTAAGTTGGTTTAATTTTATACGAAGTCGTTGTAACTTCAACCGTCTGCCTCGCGTTATACTTCCGTTCCCTTCCAAACACTACAAGTGGCTAATTTAACATTTCAACTCTTTATTTCGTAAGTTAAGCAAAAAGGTTAATAAAACGATTCAAGATTGAAGTTAACAAGTGTGTTGTTACATTTCCAAAATTCTGTAATTTATCTTGTAAGTTCTCTCTACTACTATTTAACGTTAATTATAAAACAACAAATTTGTTTGACAGGGTATATTTCATAGACTAAGTGTACAAAAGGTCAAAAAATATATACAAGCACATCTTTTAAAAATTTTTAATGTTAATAGCTAGCACTCATCGATGATTTCTTTTGGTGTACTTAATTCTTCCAACTTTTGAGGCGAATACCTTCAAGTTATTTTCGAAAGAGAGGACAAACACAATGACATAAATGTGATATTCCTTTGTTTCCTAGACAATTGTCTTTCTGATTGCGCTACTTTCTGATTTCAAAACGTGCATAATCCCTCGCCAATAAATAGATCAGTTAAAAAAAACAATTTACTTACGAAACTAAAAACCAATTAAGGTGTGGAGTCATTCGCCAAAAGTGCCGTTCAAAATCTGTAAACGATTGCCATTTCCTTGAAGGGACTAGAACCCTATACACCTAATAATGATGTTCCCACAAAAATGGATCTACCATGATATTAATGATTGCTTGGTTTCGGTCTTTTTTAATTTCGCGCCTTTCAGAATAGTATTTTTCTTTCTCTTGTACTATTGTCCCGTGTAGAATTGAAAATGTATTCCATTTACACATACGGGACCATGATCATCATCATTTCGTAATTTATTGTTTTTCTACTGAATGGCTTCTCAAGCCATTTTAAAACAAGATTGGAAGAATATTCATAATTTGAAATTATATTCCAACAACATATTAAACTTGCGTTTTAATTTCGAATTACATTTTTAACTTAACTCGGGATTGCCAACCTTGGCTGCTAAAAATTTGCGCGCGAAATTTAAGCTCATTTTACATTACTTTACACAGTCCTCACATCAATACTTACTTTCATTTTTCTATCCTTTTAGTAACTATACGAAAGGATTTCCTCATATTGCCCCCTATGTCATATCTATCTCTTACTCATTACAAGCGTACTAACCATGTATTTTGAATGTAATACTCATTATTTCTTTACGTGTTGTAGTTTTAACAAGTTTCTCTTTATGGCATAAAGTATCTGCTATGTACCGATACGGAAAAAATGCCGGTTTCACTGAAACCGATTATATAGCAGCAATATCAATATAGATTTTATATAGACTGTTGCATACTCAATTTCCAGGTCGTGGTACCTCTCGGAATTCTAACATCAATTGCCTTGCTAGATCATGTGATTTAGCACCATTGGACTTTTTCTCTAGGGTTGTATAAAGAGGGCAACAAGCCAACAAGCCAGCAACAATCAATGACCTCAAAGAAAATATTCAACGTGTTACAGCGAGAATTAGAGCCAGGTTTATATGCCAGTATTATGGAGAATTTTTCTAAAGTAGACGAGGCGACATATGTACATGTATGAATGATATCCTTTTCCATTTGTAGCCGTAAAATCTAGAATTTATGTTGAAGAATAAACAACATCAATGTTACAAATTTTATGCGTTTTATCCAAAAATCAAATCGTATAGTTCCCAAAGAGACATCCTCTGGTTATGTACCTAATAACTTTAAAGATTCATTTCCTCATGTTCCACCATTTTGATTTTTAACCCAAACTATAGCATATTCATCGTTACATTTTCATTCACTACAGTTAGTTATTACAATTGCCTAAATTCATAAATGTATGAAATTAATGATTTTCTATAGAACACCTTGTAACTCGACGACTAGACTACTATTGTAATGACAATCTACCAAATCACTGTCTTTGAACTCAGTAAAGCAATTTCTGGGGGAGCTATCTTTTTGTTCTATAGAAATCAATTCTTTTGCTAATAGCAATCTACATAAATTACAAAAAGAAATATTGATGAGTGTGTGTTTTTGAACAATTTCTAGATATAACGCCACACTCCATTTCTTATTTAAATAGAATCATTTTACTGGACTAACATCGCTTTCTTAAACGACGGTGTATTTGATGTCGATCCCGAAATTATATATTTTACATGTAGCCAGTGTACTAAACTAGTATGTAAATTCACTTCTATTTATTGCTAAATATATAAACAAATATTCCAAAAATGTTTCTGTGACCGAATAGATATAGAGGTTTCAAAACCATATTTTCACTTACTAAATCAACAGCATAACTTCAGTTGCAGGTACAAATTCAATCAACTGCGTCAATTTATTTTAATTATTTGCTAAAAGAAATTCCAAGTGTTGAAGTTAGAAATCTATTTCTTGTTGTAAGTCTAACACAACTGCATTTATTTTGTTGCATTTGACACGTGAAAATCGATTTTGATTTTTATTTTCATTTCAAGTTAATAATATCCAGATGCAATAAAAGTTTACATAAGTACAAACACTTATAATGATAATACTATACAGAATAATAATGGTGATAACACTGATAACACAATAACGAAGGCTCCTATGGCAGGTGTCAGTAACAAAACTGTGATATCATAGAATGAAAATGAAATAACAAAACAATATAATCTTAATCTGTTTTATTTTTATTTATTACTTTTTTATTTTGTGTGTTAACTGAATAATTAGCGGTAATTGCATAATCATAACTAAGAAAATATGTGTGATTTCCTTAAAAGACTAGATTTAGAAACGTAGGCAGCAGCTCTGTATAGGTCTCTTCAGATGTAATGGACCTCGCGAATTTCTAGATGTATACATACTTTTGAACTGCTAATTGTATATTTTTATGATGTTAGTATTGGAACTATTAACAGATTCTTCTTTCAATAATAATTAACGTAAATATCTAACCAGAATTTATCCAAAAATTTTGTAGTGCGTACTGTACTTATGCATAAATGATATAAATCGGTATCTAACCTGACTTAAATTGCTGAAATTGGGCTTAGACAGGATTTAAGTAAAAATCTGTTACGAATTGGATTTCCGCTAATTGACGAAATTATCAATTTTTGTGTAACTACACGATAAACATAAAATTGACGTATAAAATAAAAATATTTGTTATAAAATTAGCGGTCATCAAATTATAATAAATGTATAAAATACTGCTAACTGTTATAAATTACATTTCAACCGTAGTATTTTACGAATAATTTGAATCACTTATACCAATCATATAACAATAATATTTAATAATAACAAATGAAGCTAATTTTTTCCGATAAAGGGATTAATTGATGATAGAAATTTTTGACTTTCATTCAAGCCAAACGTTTCTATGTCCATCCTTGTCCATCATTCCGAAAACTAAATCTTGCTGTATTGATTTAGTATTCTCTGATAGATAATTAAATGTAATTCCCTAATTTATTGACAGTAAGAAACACATTCATGGTATATTAAAACCTACATTATATATGAGTTAAATATTATAATAATTGAATAAACCGACCAGTGAGCGCAGCATAGTTCATTTGTTTCTAGATGTTATTCCTAATTTTACTGATATACAAGAGTTTGTATCAACAAACATTCGTATCTTATTAAATAACTTAAAAATTTTGTAAACTTTTTGGAGCAGCGTTTATACGTTTATTTATACACCCGCACCACGTTTACTATCGGTGAAGTGAAGTAAACTCTCCACAGATGCAGCATAAAAATTCTGAGATCAAGGTCTCACAAAAACTATAGCATTCCGTAAATCAGTTCTAGTAAGTTAGGACCTTAAGTAAACAGTAAGCAAATTCAATCTATGGATCTAGAAGCCAAATGTTGAACACCGAGAGGTTTAAAAGTACAGAAATTTATGACGTTGAGCTTGTCTTTCCTTTCACGAACTCTTTCCAAGTCTTCCAATCTAGTTTTGTCAGGATTGCTCTGATACTGTCGTCCTACGTCTTCTTTGGTCTTTCTCTTCCTCTTCTCCCTTGCCTTTTAGCTTCGTATACTTCTTTCACTTGTGCTGTTTTATCCATTTTTTAACGTGTCCCCACCATCCTAATTATCTTTCATCTATGTATGTACTCTTCCATGCCCTTAATTTCCAACTTCTCTCTTATTTTCTCACTTCTGACTTTATCCTGCACTGTCACTCAGCACGTTTGTCTTAGGTATTTTATTGCTATTTTTTATTCTGCTTTTATGTTTTTATTCATTCTTCACGTTTCACTTCCAAATGTTAGTGCTGGTCTGTAAATCATTTTGTATGCTTTCATCTTTGTACTTTTTTTCGTGCTATGTATTTATTCAGCGAATGGTATAGTTTGTTTGTGTTACTAATTCTGTTATTTTTCTCTTCTTCTTGTTGTTCATGGACGCTCCGAAGTATTTATAGTGTTTGACTTATTTTATTTCATTGTTGTCAATCTTGATATTCATTTTTACTTCTTGTACCGATATTGCCATCACTTTAATTTTATTTGCATTCATTTTTCATGCCAGGTTCTCTTAGTACCTCATTCTACACAAATACTTTTTCTTGTAGGGCATCTTGCCGGTTTGCTATTATTGTAATGTCATCTGCAAAGGCGCATTGCTGTATCAGTACTTGTTTCACGTTTCTGTAGCCAATGTTTGCAGGTCTTATGTTTACTTCTCTTATTATTTGGTCCATGTATATATAGAACAATAACCAGCTAAACTACCTCCTTTTCTAACTTGTTTAGTTGTGAATTCTTTGGATATACTGTTTTTAGCTGTCACTACATTTTTGTTTCTTTATATATATTCTCTGGCATATTGCTTTATTCGGACCCAAAATTATTTTTATTTCTGCCGAAGGTGCTTGGCCTGTCTATTTTTCCAATTAATTTGAAATGACATTTGTATTTTGGAGACGCTTACCGTTGATTATAGTCATACGGTGGCACTAGCATTTTTGTGCTTTTTGTGTTCATTTCAAGCTTCTTGTTTCAGTATCTTCTCTATCGACGAGTGTATTTGATTATTTTGTTACTGTGCAACCTAATGATTGAAATTGGAGAACATTGTATAATAAATTTAACAAGAGAAAAGGAACTGCTGGTACCAACAAATACATTCAGGGATTGGGTTGTGTAAATACTGTCTAACTTGAATAGATAAAAATGTTTCATATAAAACTGTACATTGAGGATTGGCTTACGTGACTGTATTTCCAGGAAATAGCCATATCTTGGTAATAGGAATAGATTGAAGCCATCAGTGTTTGCAAAATTAAATATGAGCAGACTGTTTTTTCTCTGGAAGGAATTTTTTAATAATAATATAATATAATAATACTACATAAAAACAAATATAATCCATGTGGTTCGTAAACCACAGATCGATTTGAGGTAACATATACGTTGCAATAGTGAAATTTCTCGCTCTTTCGATGTCTAACACAACTGTTGTCTGAATTAAGTCGATCATACTTGCTTTCATGTGTTCAACGAATTTTTTCAACAGGCCACAAGGCTCATGTATACATTTGCAGATCCGAATCGTAAAAATTAATATAATGGGAAAAGTTCATACTGGAATAGAATATAAACGGAGGATACTGAAGATGCAATTCACACCATAAATCCATTTCCTTTGGACCAAGACAAGTTGTTGGACAAGCCTGGCAAAAGATTCTTCGGAAACATTATCAAGCATAAGTCTAATGTTTACGTCACAAATATAGTAAGTATTCCTTTGTGGAACCTCACTTTTGATTATCGCTTACTGCAATTTACATGTATTGGAAAGTACACCCAAATACGCTCAAATATAATCTAACAAAGCCCTAAGATAATCCAAAAAACTGCACATAACATTAAAGCCTCACATTGTTGCCCATGTCTTGTTTGTATCTGTCAGTACATAGAAAAGAAACAAGAGCAATTTACTAAGCAAATGATATTTTCATCTATACTAGCTAGAGCTGGATGGAATCCTTTTTACTTATGCCACTCCATTTCTCTGGAAAAAATACATCGTAAGTTTTTGAAATACCTCTCCTACAAATCTGATGGTCTTTATCCTGAGCCTGGTATTCCGCAACTTCTTCGGCGCGACACTATGAAGTGCCTAGCTGAAAGAAGACAGATCCACTGCGCCAAGTTTTTGTGTAGTTTATTAAATTTTAAAGTGGACTGTGAGTTTCTACTTTCACGAATAAAACTGAATGTTCCACGTTTAACCACTCGCTACTTAACCACTTTCTATACACCGACAGCACGAACTAACACACTGCTAAGATCTCCAATTCATACTCTAATAAAATGTGTGGATAAACATTTTGAAGACATATTTAATGCTTAAAAAATAAGTTAATATAATAATTTGTTTTCTCTTGCGATTTTTACTAATTTTGTATTTTTCTATATAGGTATATGTACGTATATATAGTTTGCTGAATTATCTATGATTGTAATTTATATCTTATACGATAGATCTCTACCACTATATATATACATACATTTAATTGTAATTTATTGAATTTTGTCCTGTAAGTGGGATTACCTGTTGGGCAAATAAAACATATTATTATTATTATTGTTATTATTATTAGAGCTACTCTGAACACCAAAGATCTAATCTGTTGATTTTAAAGTCCAATTAGGTGCACATACAATGTTTCGAATACGCTTTTTATAACCTCGGGTATCTACAAACACAATTTATCATTTCGCAATTAGCCCAATATAGCAATCTAAACGCAGAGGCATGTATCTATCTGGATATCTAATTTGATGTAGTAGGGGGTAAGAACCATTACATTACATTTCATTCTGGAGTGTAGGTATAATTTTATACTGTTCCTCAATCTAAAGCAACTAGTTGAAACAAATGATATCCATTAATATGTAGTAGGTGAACCTATTTCGGTTAGTTAAATACCCACTATTGGTATTTTTTACATACGAAGGATATCCTTTTTCATCGAGTCTCTAACGGACTACATTATTTTTAAACAAATATTGTTTGACACTTTGAGCTAGCTGTTTCCATGTTTAACAGTTGTGACAAGTGACAAATACACTTGATTATTTTTAAAATACATAGGTTTGAAGTAATCCTTTGAATAAGAAAACATGGAATTGAACAGAGGGCACAATCGAGCTGTGATTTTTTACAATTTGGAACGTGGCTTAAGCCGTAAACAATGTTTTGCGGAAATAAGTCAAGTGTTTGGCCGCAGTCGCGTTCCTTAGCTACCATATAGCGGTGGTACAACAAATTTTAACGTAGTGAACTTTCCTTGAATTAAAGTTTTCGAGCTCCTAAGTCGAAAACGACTCTTACCGAAAAAATTGTGTTCATAACATTAGCGTGACTGAAGAGAGCCGGCAGGTTAAAGTAACGATTATTCAAGTAACTCTCAAGATTGATCTAAAAGCAATTAATACTATTCTACAGAAGAATTTGAAGGTAGGTAAGCTTTGTTCCCGTTGGACTTCCCACAATTACATCCTAGTTTAAAAAACAAAACCGTAGAAACGATGTAGGACTACACTAAATTTCTTTGGGAATCTTTAGTCCATTCTCATGGTTGATTAAACATGGGTGTACTGCTATGAGCTCAAAAAAGCAACAATAAGCACTTTAGCTCTTTGAGAATAAATCGGCTCCAACAACGGTTATTCACGAAGACGTCAAAACAAAAAGTCTAGCACCACAGTTTTTGGAATTAGCGAACAAGTTTCCACTGTAGCACTGCAGCATCTCCGTACTAGTAATGCTGAATACTTCACTTCAGTTTGTTCAGTTCTTCAAAATTGCCATCTTGCAGTTTACTACCACTGGAGCTCACACTGCTGTTCGAACGATTGGGTATTTGAATGTCTAAAATATTTAAATAATGGGTCACATACTTTAGACTAGGCATCTAATAAGTTCTTTTATTTCCACGTGTATAGTTGGAATCGGTAGATGGATTTAAAAATGAACCTAACAACTTAACCCAGAAATCTTGCAAAAAAATGTTTGTTTGCATAGAATACCAAAATAAATTGACTTCCAAAAGAGAATACTTTTAAAAATCACAAGTAAAACTGTTTTGTTAATATATCTGACTATGGTAGATGATGTTATGCGTGTCACGGGTGATGGCAACGTCACTGTTTTAATTCTTTTGAATTATGGTAAGGTTTTGTTACCGTCCACCACAATACTGTACTGGTTATTTCAAGAGCTCTCGGGATATCTACGCCGGCTGTGTCTTTCACTTGCTTATACTTGCTTGGTCTAACCCTAAGGGTGTGCTGAATTTCGCATAGTCCTCACCACTGCTTGTTTCTCGTACCGCAATTTTGAGTCCCTTTCTGTTTGTATTTCTGGCTTACTTTTTGGGATTCGTCACTGTCAGTATCACTTATATGCAGATACATACAAGCTGAACTTCACTTGCTTTTAAACCAGATGACGTTATAAACGTAGAGCGAATGTAAATAATGACGTGTAGGATATTTACAACTACTCCAAATTTTTGCAGTGACAGATCAAACCTATTAAAACGGAATTGATAATTTCTGGATCTACGTCAACGTATTGGAATCATTTTGGGTATCCCAGTTATATCTCAGAAGTTTCACCCAATGATAGAAACTTGGGCATTTTCCTGGATCCGTCACTTAATTTTTCTTTATTAGCCGACATTTCTTTAAATTCGACTATGGCATAGCTGCTGTGTAACACTTTGTTATTAACTAAATTTAATTAGGCTGATTTCTCACTTTGCATTTCTAATGACAACGTATATCTCATATACTTAAAAGGGATTGCATGTTGAATACAGAAAACGCTCATCGATTACATAGTACAACTTGTGTAAATATATTGAAATATAAAACATCTACCGATTTTTTGACAAAATAAAATTTGAGTGTCAAGTTCATAGTGTAAATGTTCGTTGTAGTAATTTAGTATAGCTAAATAAAGATTAGAATCTTTCAAAGGCAGCTTCTCTTACAACATCGCAATCTTTTCATCAACCTTTTCCATTTACCTATTCAGGCTGTTAAAAATAAATCAAGCTTCTTGAACTACAGTAGTCAACTTTCCATGAAGTTGTTCTTGACAGTCGCGAGAACATCGCATCCGTTTTCACTTGGTTTGGATATCAGTCTAAATTTCGATTTCTTGGTCCGATTTTCTTTAAACTCGTACAACATAAGTTGCTATAACAATTGGCTTATTTTGATTATTTATTTCCTTTTATTTTTCCTTTCTTTTTTCTTTAAGATTACAGGAGAAAGCTTAAGTTTAAACGCAATGCATTGCACAGCGACGAATTAGTCTTTAATCTGTTTCTATTTTATGTTGGGTTGAATTATTTAATTGAATGTATGGTCAATAAACTGCTATTATTATTGTTATTATTTATTCTGTATTATTTTACTAGGCTCTATGGAAAGATACAACCTTCTTATTAAGAAAATTGATGTCTAACTTTGCCATTTCATGAGGAGCGTTCAGTACTTTAACACGCAAAATATTGACAATGAGTAGTAGTTTGTCTCTCATCATTAAACTGGGCAAATATGCGGTATGGTAAGCCATTTGTCCTTTTCACAAGATAATATATTACACAGGACAAAGGACAAAGGACAGATGACTCATCATACAGCATGTTTGCCCAGTCTACTCATCATATTATCTTCGGCTATGATCGATATCAAATTTGTAAAACTAGCTTCGATCCAAATATAGCATAAAACATCCATGGCAAACAAAGTACAGAGTTTGAACTTATAGTGCTAACCACACGTGATATGCTAATTCTAGAAATAAAAGGCACTGAACAATATATTACGTGTTATGGCTAATGCAACAGAAGAGCTTTGATTATTAATTTCGCATGCCACCCTTACATAATAGAAAAAGGAAAAATAAAATCTGGGAGTTTATTTAATCGAATTGACTAACAATCATACTTTAGCACATATTTACGTGCATAAGTTTTACTTGACTCTTTGTACTACCGAATTCACATTGTAGCATAATATGGGAAGAAATTCCACAAGGTTTGAATTTTCGTTGCACATTGTGATATCTGACTCCTGTAACAGATAGCAAGTAATAAAGCAAGATCAAAAATTACAACATTACGTGCTCGTCATCTATGAATTCATAGATATGCTTCTAGCAAATGGGTAGCCACTCATATCTTCAGATTAATTAACATGTTAGAATATCAGATATGATATTTCAGTCAAACATTAAACTATTTACACATATATGTAACAAATTTATAGTTTCATTCGATGTAATGCGTATCACAATTCCATATCTTTTTCGACGCCCATTAGCGTGGTATTCGGCGACGGTCATAATTCAAACCGATAAAAGCTGTGCCAGTATTCCAATGTCCGCAACGTTATAGTATAGAGTAATTAGGTTACCGGCACCCGAAAGATTTTGATTTATTCACCAACATTCTCGCTTGTCAAATAAGCGAAGGTTTGCTTTTATACCGCGGTTCATTCACGGAAACAGTGATAGGCGCGGGAACTATAGGAGACCGGTAATATGTATATTACAGCAAAGAACAACGAAATACAGTGAAAACTGTTCTGATTATGAAGCTAAGAAATTTCATATTTATTTATAAATGGTTAACTTTGGAAGAGTGTATACTTAACATAAAATACAGATAAAAATTACTACGAAAGTGAAATGCTACATATGGATTTCAGTTCATTCTATTTCTAATTTATTTGTGAATATTTTGCTCTTTCTGCATCGGAAGACCCATTTGAAGTGCTAGTAAACTCTCGTCCTCGGTGAAGGAAGCAAAACTAAAGGAAAGCTTTGAACCTTGGTTAATGCAGGCTTATCATTTTTTAAACTGCGAATGATAATTTGAGACGAATATTTGAAGGCAGTCAAATCGATGTGGTAAAGGTATGAACTATGAAGGATACTGTAAGAAGAATTAACTTTTGGGTCAAATATCTCTCCTGGTAAAATAATTTCCTTATTTTTCAGTCATCTCATGCGCTGTTATAACCTGTTATATATATATCCATCTTCTCTTCCAGTCGTCGGAATCTCATCTCCATATATGCATGTTATATTGCGATTCTTATTTCAAACGTGAATAATAAAACGACAGTCCATAAAATAAAGCATACGATGTAAAATATAGGCACACAGAGTGATGAAGAGAAAAGAAACGATGGAATCTTTACTACCAGTTTCCGTCGATCAAAGGATAGTCAACGGAATGGGTCAATAATGAAGTGATGCTCTTGGGAGACGTTCGCCTGATCGGACCATTACGGGGATAAACTTACGCCTTTTTCCTTATACACCCCCGACGCCACCTCTACTCCCGCTAGGATTTTATCCACTACCGAATGCTTGCGTCTTATCCCTTCGCGTCTCGCACACTTTTATACTTCCGTTGCAAGATACCGTTCTACCCTGGCTGGCAGCTCGTAGCGACGTCAGGATATTGGCGATCAGCGTTGGAACTGCGAAGCTCTAACGTGCTCTGGGCTAAATTAAATTTCAGACATTTAGGTATCGATTGATTCTATCAATTGAATTCTTTTGTCGATATTTGTTGGTGGAAACGAATTACTTCGATATTTTGGGATTACTTCGATCAGTAATATGTGGTTAATATTCGTCGATTAAGAACTTGATGCAAATAGAAAGCGTTTCCTGAAGTCCTTATTATAATTTTATGAATACTTGTATTTTTATTTATATTTATATTACATATTATTGCAAGTACCAGTGGTGGCTCATTGCAGTAAACCTGTTAAAATATATGTACGAGTATATGTGTGAAATCATATGTTTACAATTTTGACGAATATTTAATCTTTAACGAGTATTTTCTCAAAAAAGTATCAAAACCAATTTAATATGTTCAAGACTCATTTTTCTAAATTATTTCTTTGGTGTTGCAGCGCGTGTTCCTATCGTATTTCTAGTTTACTTTTGTGTGACTTCCTCTAATAAATTTCTTGAATTCTGACTTTCATAGTTGGTGAAAAACTTACGTATTCATTCGACGCTAAGACTCGTGAAATAATTACGATCGAATCTAGTTTCTGGTCAAAAATAGAGATATGATTATCTCTAATTGTAAGACACAATCTTATTTATAACGATCGCATACTTCTCATTTCATCCGAAAAATGAAACTAACTAACTACGAGTATCTACAGTACATCGAAGTAATTATCATAAAATGACACAAATTTTAGGTATGAAACAAAATTATCTAAGAAAGGTTTAACGCGTTTCATTCAATTCTTAGCCATGATTTGCAGCGATTCGAACTGCGATCAACATGAACGATTTTATATATGTGCTCACCTGCTGAATGGTAGAATTTCTAACAATAAGATATTTTTCACTTAGTGATTACTAGAGTTTGTTAAAAGAGTGGTACGGACAGTGGTGTAACGCATAAAGTAAGTACGTAACACAATATTAGTGAAAAATAATATTGTATGTTACGTATTACTGTAGTTTTGATGCCCACTGTGGCAATAGGTAATTGTCCTGGTAAGCTGCGTAGCATTGCAACATTAGCAACGCTTCCATTATCGATTCATTCTGCCATCGACTTTGTTGTGAATATGGTGTCGTATACACCTAATTCTGTTTTTCAACGGTCTTTTTTGCACGGTTTTGATTTAACACGGTTTGAAAATAAAAAATTATAATTATTTTACACGATTTTATTCCATTTAGCACGATTCAAAATATTCGTTTTTTTTTGTGTATACGTACATACAAGCAAATTTACTGGTCAGAGCAATTGTAAATAGCACAAATTTAGGGAATTCCCTTTTGGTGCATACAAGCAAATTTACTTGTCAGAGCAATTGAAATGTGTTAGTATGTATTTTGTGAACTATCAATGCAATCAGACGTGTTTGGTAAAGAAATTTTTATAGGCAAATTTGTTTTTCCAACGTTACATTAAATTTAATTTTAACGCATTAAGATAAAAGGTAAACCAAAAAATATTTTATATTCATTCAGTTATTTATAAAAATTGAATAACGTATTCTTTTTGTTAACAACACAGCTGTTTTATATACATACATAATGGTTTTTAGTTCCTGAACTTGTCAGACATTTAATTTACATACTTTTAAGCTTAGAGTGCATATCTTTTTTCTTTAATAACTATGCTTCTGTAAATACACATTATATACAATGTGATTTAATAAAATAAACCTGAATACTTGTTCTTAAAAAATCTTTGTTTTTTCACTAATTTTAATAGGTTTTAGAGATAAGGAACCAATCACCTATTTTTGCATATGATCAATGTCTTTTTTACACGGTGTTTTTCTGGAATCAATCTACCGTGCAAAAACAGAATTAGGTGTACTTAGAAAATGATCGTTGGAGATCCAGCGAAGTAAGATTTGTAAATGTCAGATATTCCTTTTCCTCATCTTGATTTTCAATTATAGACCACTTAATTTGGTGTGCATTTGTATGGATCTTCTTTAAGACGGTGGCAATCTATGTGGCGATTTAGTAAGTAATTTATAGATAAATATCTTGAATTTTTCAAAATCAGCGGCGTCATCATCTAAAACAATGAATTTCCTCACACGAATAGCGAACAGTAATTATGCGCAATATATACATTATAATACATAACTTTTCTTTAAATTCTATACCACTTTTAGGGCAACTAAGCAACAAATTAGTGGTAAATAGCAATATTTGGAGAACGTTAATAAATCAGGTTTTTCATATAGCCTTCCTCAGTAAAAATATAATATATACCGACGAAGGTTATACGAAAACGTTATTTATTAATATTCTGAAAATATAGCTATTAACTCTCAATTTGTTGTTTAATTGACCTAAAATTGGTTAAACAGCGGATCTTTAAAAGATAAGTACATATACGTAACTTTGGCATCAACTTCTCAGGTTTTAAATTCTACTCCCATAAAAGTTCAAATCATTGTTTTGCATAACATATTACACAACAACTTCGGGCTTTAGCAATAGATATGGACGAGAATCACTTACAGAACAATCTGCTAAGTACAATACACGTGGCAAGATTCCATAATTTTCCTTTTGGATGGCTGTTGCTATGTACATACATATGTTCAAGGGTTATGTTGCATCGAGATGTAAATTCCGTAATAATTTCTGTAAATTTCAAGCATTATTTAATTTCAAACATATGGGTAGATCATTGCAGGGGTTAAATGTGCTTTGAAAATTCATGACTTGAGATTAAATAACAACAAATAATGGGACTTTAAAATTTAAATACGTACGTGCGTCATTTTTATCACATTCTTTCCACAAAAACAGTCACGTCGGGGTGTGAATCAGCTTTTCGTGTTCTAACTTCAAATTATGGCTCACTTACCGATTTAGTTTCTATTTTTCGAATTGAAAGAACAATACATCCATTAAATGCCGGTCCCACCCTGTCCCAGGTCAAAATTGCGCAAGTAACGTACACATTATACTTTTAAATACCCACTGGGTAGAGCAAAAGGATCGAGTTATTTATTTTTTTATAATAAATCGTTCTGCACCAAATGGAAACCAATTATCAATCACGCAGCAATATTTTCAATCTTATATGAGTGAGAACTGAGATAAAGCGAACCAGCATTAGACACTCAGGCAGATATGATTTATTAAAAGCGAAAGCAGTTCATTATAATCTAATAAAACGTTATCAAGAAGCAGTTCATAAAGAATCACGAGAGAATGTTTAATTCTAAACAGAATTAATAATCTACACTAACATAAAAATGTTCAGAAATGCTTTTGGAAGATAACTACAGCAGCTAATAAATTAGGACCGAACGAACGGGAGAGTGACCTGTAAAGTATCTCCAAGCACAAAAGGGACGAAGGCTGACAGCGTAGGATTTTTGCATTTATTAATTTTAAATTAATTGCAGCAGACTGCCGGTTTTAAGGTATTCAATTATCTGTTATCCTTTGAGTACAAAGCACTTTTCGAAGGACATATAATTAAAAATGTCCAACCAACGTACGGAAAGTCAAGGAGGCTAGACTACATACTAGAAACAATATTGGAAATGGAATGAAAAAAGGTTTTGTACTTTCCTATACAAAAGAATTATATGTACGAGGGCACACAGTGACGTAAGGGAAAAAGAATTGGTATGACTGCAATAAGTTTTATTTATAGTTTTAGAATTATATATTATGATACGTCGAGGCAAGGGCCCAAAGTGTTACCAGGATCTATAATCTTTTTCTGTTAATCCCATTTACTTGGATAATCATTTTAGTGCTGTATATAGGGGAAGCTGGAATAAGATAACGAGGTAAAGCTTCTACCATTTTTCCTGGGCATTGTAAATGAACTAAAGAATTGAAATCTTTATGAGAACTTCTACCATGTTTTGCTGATACCAGGCATTTTTCTCAATTGCTTCTTTCATCTTGAAAGAGACTAAACACGGTTTCTCTTTTCTGAAAATTTTCGTCATCTTACCCCAACTATAGGCTAAGATGACAAACAAAACTTGGGATTTGTAAACACAAAAGCACCCCTATTAAGAAGTAACTTAGATAAAAAAGAAAAAGAACTTCTATAAAACTTTAAAACCAAACTTTAAAGTCAAATGTAACGTAAAAAATGAAAAAGAATGAGTCCACTTGAAGCATTGGTATCACAGTTCATCTTTGCCTTCTTTCGAGCATAATTTGTCTTCTTCAAAATCCGGCGGGTCCATATCATCATCAGTGTCGATGTAAGGTCCATGATATAGCTCATCGTCAGAAGATGAAGGGAAGTCTTGTCTTCTCAGTCAATCTTTTCTGTATTTTCTGTTCCAACGCTTCTTTTACAGGAGTTCCTGATAAAAGAAAAGCCGGTAATTTTTTCCTTGATTTTCTGGCAGTCTTTTTGTTTGTCACTAGAAATTAGGGGAGGGCGGAAGAAATAGATGGAGATAGATCCATAGATTAGGAGATAGTTTGGGAGAGGCTATGGTTGAGGGTGCTGGTTTGCAGGGCAATCATGTGCAGTTGGTGGTATCGCAGAATCATAATTCTGAAATGGTGATTAAATTTCGTCATATTTCCCTCTCACGCGATTTTTATGAAAACAACGTGTTTCCAATTAACGAAAACTATTGTAAAAAAGTGAGTCTTCTATGAATTAGTAGGTATTGAGTTGTGCTTTCAGAATATTATAATAAAGAAGTTGAAAAACTTACCGTAGAATGCTGATTCCCTGCATTTTGACTCTCAAAACTTACAATGAAATACGCTGTACAAGTTTTTATCAAACTTTACTTCAGCGTGCCCACTTGTTGTTGTCTTCTTAATGAGTAACATTTTTCATCACTAACGAACTATTATGCACGCTGCTGGGGCATGCTGCTCTCAATGATAAAATGTGAGAAACACTGAATTCGTCATCTTTCCCCATTCGTCATCATACCTCGCCCTTCCCTGGTCATAAAATACAAACAGTGGTTCAACTGGGAACGTTCTACTTTCCAAAGCATCCTTCAAAAGGGCTGATATATTTTTGCGTTCGTCCAACCCAAATCTTGAAGCACTAGTTCGATTTTCAGTTTGAATAATCAGAATTACGAAGTTGAACACAGGAACTGCTTCTTCGAGCGACTGCAACCATTGATCAAGCAGTCCATTCGTAATCTAATAATTGGTTGTTTTGTTGATCCAAAAATTCAATCCTCGTTATCTTTCTGGAGGAAAATTCGTTGTCCTAGGTTAATTTCTATAAGTACACCTATTATTTCTGTCAAAGAAATTGGTATACTACTCGGTATTAACCGTTTTTAGATCTTATAAAGGAACTACATAACCTGCCTTTAAGACAAAAAACAGCGAATTGACCTTTATTTTCTGGTTCATAATCCTTCCACACACACAACTAGGAAAGTCTCAATCTTGCAATATGTCACGTACTGATCCTCCTTAACCGGCAGGCGCATAGCTTCAATGTTTGCTCTATTTACCCTGGTATTGTCACCGAGGCAATTACGTTTACGTTGGAATTCGGAATACCAGCAGGAAATTGTCGATTTATACAGGGCGCTGCATTACAAACAATAATAACCAGAGACAATTTTGATGTGTAATATTGTGTGTACAGCAATGCACATGTGACACTAGGAGGATATCCCTTGTGTCATACCTTTATTTTTGCTCTTATAATTGGAAAACTATTTACGAAGAAGGCCTTAAATGTAAAAGCCTAATTTGATCATCAAATCTGGAAACTGAATAATATTAAACTGACAGGAGGATCAGTACTGTGTATTTTTATTGTTACTGGGTATATTTTACGAAATAAAATTTGTACACGTTTTATGTTCGACATCTTTGTATCAATTAAACTCGTTGACTTGATTGATGAGTCACCATAGTGATCGACTAAGAGTTTTAGAAGGGATAAGTCAAGAGTTTATTGTAAAATCTTACGAACATCAATTTCTGCGACTCCTTACAAGTATGCCACATATAATTTTCTTTATATTATCAATATTTGATGATTTGTTCATCACATCATTATAAAAGCTTTGATAATTGACATATCTGTATGTATGGTCGTATACTGTGCACGTGCTATCAGTGTCTTTAACTCCTAATAACCCACTTACTTTTCGTGATTCTTAAAGATGTATTCTTATACATGTGTTAGCATTCAAAGTGGTAACGTGCGCGCACATGACTGACGTATATATATATAATGGAAATATGATACATTTTTTAATTCATTTTACTTAAAGCCGATATAATTTGAAAACTTGAAACCTGTGAAGCCTTAGTATAGTATTATACTGACAATGTAATATGTTTCAAAAACCTGACATTTTGTCGAAATGAAAATGCATAAAATAGTTTTAAAATCCTTTTAGACCGAATAAATTGTTTTGTTTTTATATTGTAGAATATGCGCAAATATGTTATAATACCTGATATTTCTTTTGATTAACCTTTAGAAGTAATATTTATAGGGACAATCATAACTGAAAGTAAACTTGTGTGGGTGAAACGTATATAGAGATGGAACGTTTGGTTACAATAGCAAATACATGTGAAAAGAAGTAGGTTGCATAGAATTGAAATGGGATGGGACGGCACAAAGATCAGAAAAAGCAGAAGAAAATCGGAATCGACAAGAAAGCATATATTACTGAAGTTACAACGCTACAGTGAAAAGTAGAAGGGTTTTTAAGTAAACTGAATAAGACTACATGAACGCATTATCATTAATATTCTCTAGGTACAGTTTTAAGGTAGCATTTATACACTGAGATTTCGCCTTGCTTTCTTGTTTAATAGCATTCTATTATTGAATCAATTCGAATACTGATAGTATCCAACAAAGAAAATGGTTTATAGACAATTATAGTACATAACTCTAAACGAAATATTCACAAATAATCATATAATATATTCAACCGCATCCAGCAACTTTCGCAACATTAACCATAGCAACGCAACCTCCTAGTCGGAATTTTTAAGATAACATTTCACCATTATAACTTGTGTTCAGTGTTTCCAAGTTTTTGTTCTTGTATGCCCTACCCCTCCAAAATACTCATATCCCAGCATAAATATCACAAATACTCAGATGGAATTAAAGAAGAAATGCAATAAGCAGGTAAAATATTTTCCCATTAGTTTGGAGTGTACTGAATAATATTAGTTGAATTCCACAGGCAAGTGGAGCAGCCTTTGATCTGGAAAGGGAACGGTAACGGGCGCATCGGTATTCTGTCACCAAGCAACCGGTTCTGGAGAGGATTTCATCGTCCTCGCATTTAATATTGAACTTTCTATCGTGTTTTAGTATCGAGAACTGCGTCCGGAATGTATCTTTTATTCTGCATATTACCGCTTTTTTCGTATGCACTACGCCCACGTATATCTCTTTTATGTATTAGATATGTCCTGGCGTATGATTGGTGAGTGAAAGACGTTTGATGTGATGAGCAACATTCTTCTATTAAATTTTGTTAAAAACCAATAGTTATTATGTGAGTTATATACATATATAGAGTCAGAGACTTTTGCTTAAGATTTTACAATTCCCAAATTTAATTGGGAAAAGCAATAATATACTCAACTGAA
The DNA here is from genome assembly GCA_038088585.1 of Chrysina gloriosa. Lineage (NCBI taxonomy): Eukaryota > Metazoa > Arthropoda > Insecta > Coleoptera > Scarabaeidae > Chrysina > Chrysina gloriosa. The sequence goes on along the minus strand of CM076088.1, from coordinate 31,296,293 downwards.
TTGAAGTAAGCCATCCATAAATACACTAAATCTAAGCGTCCTGTAGACGTTGAAGGTATGTCCAAAATTCAACGCTTTTATGTATTGACTAAAAACTTAAATTTCTGAATTCAACTCAAAATCATATTGCTATCTTTTGATTCAAATATAAGAACTTACACAACTTCTTAGTCAATATTAGAATTGACGTTATTGTTATTCTCCTGCAGTTGTCGTCGGAAATGTTACATTGATGTGAAGATTGTAGCGGCCTAATAATTGGTATATATAGAAAGGCGATTATTGATTTGAGACATCACGTCCCCTTCTAATTAGACTACATTTCTAGTGATGCAGCGTTAGCAGGCGTGCATGGGGTTAAATAAGACTAGATGACCTAGATGAACGAGAGCTTCTGTTTAAATGCAAATACGCCTTCTTCAATGACTAGTTTTAATTCGAGAACGAAAAGGTTGCTCACACGGAATATTGCAAATAAACGTGTTTGGCAGTATTAGTAAGCATTAACTCTGCGTGTTTTCTTGTTTCTTGTTGTTTCCTTTCGAAATGCACAATAGTGACGTCTCTATTAGGAGGAAATTTATAGGCCAACGTCGTCATCCTTTTCAATAAGGAGACATTAAACTTGATTAAGATAAAATGTCTATGTCTTCAAATTCAATTCCACTTTTTGAAAGCATCAAGTCTAAATTTACTTCGATGATCTATAATAATAATTATACACAAGCACATACAGACTTTAAGAGCTCAAAGCATCTATCTTCTTGATCGTTGCCTTCCAACCTGATCTATTCTCTGTTCAGTTTTGGACTCCCACCTTTGCCAAATGGGTAATACCACACAAGTCTTCCTTCGGGCATACTGCCACCTATCGAAGCTACTGCACTTTTTACTGCAATCTATTTTGTTTTGGCCACATTTTGACATAGCATCATTAAATTATTAATCGCCGGTTGGTTTAAATTTGGGCAAATGTTCATTAGAGCAATTTCTAATTCTTAGGTAGGGCTGGAAAAGTTTCTTTCATTGTCTTTCTAAATGGTCTCAAGTGTGTTGAATCAGACTTACATCCGCGTTTTACGACGACTTAGAAGTTGCTTTTTCTTATTTCCAGCTATTTTTCCTTTCCGTCACACAACATGGTGCGTTATTCTCTTGTAAAATACTTCACTCACTATTTCTAATCATGCAAAGGTATTTTGCGCAATTTCGTTGATGCACGTTTCAGCGTGGAGACCATCACAAATAGTTACTAGGTATATATATATATATATATATATATATAATTTATATATACTATAAATAATCTATTCACTTCGGAAACCACAAAAGTTTCGTACTTTCCTGAGAAACTACAAGCTACATTCGAAAGCCAACACAAGCAGTGCTAGTTGACGAACCATGTTAGACCAGCATATCCTACGTCACATTTCCATATGGTACACATTGCAAATCCATACGGTAAATATCTAAAGTTGCCCATAGCATCACATGCTGTTTGCCAAATTTTACACTTAGTTACAAATAATCTAAACGATACGTGGCTTTTAGTTAGTTTTGTACCAAATTGTTTGAACTTCAAATCATGAGTAAATATAATAACGCGCCAATGTTTAGGTTGATTGTGCTTCATTACAAGAGTACTTGCATGTGAGGTACACGTGTTTTCGTGGCTCTGTGAGTTTATGGTTGATGCTAAGTTAATTGGTTTGTTAAAAACTTGTGTTGTACACCAGTTTGAAGTTTGCGTTATTTTCTACTCGTGAGTATTAAGTAAAATTCAAAATTCTTAATAACGTTCCTGCTTTAAGCAATTTTAGTTGAATTCGGTGCACGTATTTGTTTCTTGCACTTGCATTTTTGTTTTATTTCTTTTTCAATATAGTATCTGGCATACAATATTTTCGATCTCCTTCTTCCATCTGTCTCTGTTGCTGATCCTCTTCGTTGCCCATTCTTTCCTGTGTAAGTTTGTTTTGAAGTCTCTGAGACGGGCAGCTCTAGGGTGAAGTGTGTGTCCCCGTTAGATCCTTATAGTTTCTTTGCAATACTTGCTGTAAAATGAACCAAAAAATGTACCTGCTGCGGCTCTAACGCCGAGCCACATTTAATTGTTAATTGTGCAATTTGTGACCACTGTTATAAAATTGATTGCGTAGATATTTCAAAAGCTGAAGCGCGAAAATTCACAACAAAACTGGTTTTGCTTGGTCGTGTTCTGATTGCGCACGTATGGGTAATGACCTTAATAGCTTGAAAGCTGTAATCGTCGGTTTGCAAAATCAAATCAAGCAGTTTGAATCTAAAATATCTTCCGGTCTTGGTTCTGAATTAGATGTTCTCTAGAATAATGAAAAGATTATATCTGAATTATCCGAACGGCAACGTCGTAGTACTAATTTAATTATTTACGGTCTTATCGAAACAAAGCGTGGTTCTAAGCGAGATCAGGAAATAGATGATAAACTGTCAATTAATAAAATATTGAATCACTTAAGTATACCTATTGATGATGTTGCACCAATTCGCTTAGGTAAGTTCGATATTACCAGGCCGATTATGAAACGTCAACAGCTTTCCGAAATTGTAAAAAGCTTAAAAACTTAAAAAAATAAAAAAAATACCGCAATATTTCAGTGTCTAGCGACAAAACACAGATGCAGCGTAAATTATACCAGCTAGTTAAGTCTGAGTGTGAACGACGTTTAGAGAGTGGAGAGACAGATTTGGTAGTGAAATATAAAAACGGCATACCAGTTGTTACTTCGAACAACTTGACACAGGGAAACTAGTTGGTACAGTAACAGTAACATCGACACGCAATTAGGCATATATTACCAAAATGTACATGGGATTAGGACTAAACTTAATTTAATATATGAATATTGTTTTGGTTATCCGCTGATGTTGAAAATAGTGAATTCATACCTCCATCTTATACTGTTTTTCGTAAGGATAGGAATTGTGAGGCTGCTGGGTTGAGTGGGGGAGGCGATGTTCTTATTGCGGTTGATGCAACTATATCATGTGAAATCATTGAGCATGCTTTCTCTGACAACTTTAGCCCTCTGATTGATGTTATTATCATTAAGTGCACTTACAGGAATTTCCGCTTTATGGTTGTGGCAGTGTATATACCACCATATTTGTCGGCAGACGACATTACTCTCTTCCTTGAGGCTCTTGAGCTGGTAATTTCAGATGTTCCACTGATGTTGGTCGGCGATTTCAATATAAGAAGTTACTTTCCTCCAAACGTTCCGGTCCTAAATATATATCTATAAACAATTTTACTTTATCCATGGGTCTTGACCAATTTAATAGCGTTCTCAATATTAACTCACGCCTTCTTGACCTCGTGTTTTGCAACATTGATTCTCACATGTTAGTCAATCACTCTACTGGTCCCTATTGTTCCTGAGGACTCATACCATCCAGCGTTGCATATTTTCTTAAGCGTACCATGTGCATCTTCAATGAAATGTTTTCCGACGAATACCAATCTACGCTTCAACTTTTTCTCGTGCTAATTTTAATACTCTTTACAGTGACATGTTCGATGCCGACTGGAACTCTGTTTTGAGCGCGGAGGATGTGAATACAGCTGTCGACCGGTTTTATCAAACATTGTACAGAGTAGTGAGTAAATCTGTTCCGACCTCTCAGTATAGGCCTACTTCTTATCCTCCTTGGTTCAGCAAGCCTCTAATTAATAAACTTAAAATAAAGAGTTACTATCACCGAAAGTGGGTAACTACTGGTAGCACTAGGTTTTATGATGATTTTGCGCGATTACGTAAGCTTACTAAACAAGAAATAAGCATCTGTCACGCAGCCTATCTCAATAAAATTCAAACTAATCTGAGGTCTGACCCTAAAGCATTTTGGCAGTATATCAATACAAAAAGAGTCAGTCACGCATTCCAGGGCAGTTGTTTCATGGTGATACAAAGTTCAACGAACCACAAACTATAGTTGATGCATTTGCCGATGCATTTGCTAAAAATTTTATACCTAGCAACGAGATCCGTATTTCTGATACTTGCTCCCCTCACGATTCTTTTTGTATACAAACTATTACTCAGACAGAGGTTGTTAACAGCAACGTTAAACTTAAAAGTGGTTCTATTGCCGGTGAGGATCAAATTCCCTTCATTCTTCCTAAGAGACTGTCGCATGGTTCTAGCTATCCCGCTATGCGCTATCTATAACTTATTTATAAAATCCGGTGTCTTTCCAATGGTTTGGAAGATTGCTAGAATTACGCCAGTTTTCAAAAAAGGCAAACCAGAGATGATCACCAACTATCGACCAATTTCTGTACTGAGTAATTTCTCAAAGGTTTTTGAACAAATTTTATATGATTCCATTTACAGTAGTATCAAAATCAAATTGTCTTGGCACCAACATGGTTATATGAAGGGTAGGTCAACGGTTACTAATCTAGTTTGCGTAACACAAACGATTTGCGAGACTATTGATCAGCGCTCACAGTTGGATGTCATCTATGTATACCGACTTCACGAGAGCCTTTAATTCTATTGATTTTTCCTTATTGATTCAGAAGTTGAGTGCTATCGGCTTTTCCGCTTCATTGCTGCAATTAATGGCATCTTATCTTACTGGCAGAATGAACTATGTAACTTACAACGGCTTCTCCTCCAAGCAATATTTAACAACATCTGGCGTCCCGCAGGGCTCAATTTAGGGCCGCTGCTGTTTTTGGTATTTATGGATGACCTCTTGCAAACATTGACGTGCCGTTATGTAGCGTTTGCAGATGATTTAAAAATATTTCATAAAATTGAATCCCTTCATGATGCCAGGCTTCTACAAGAGAATCTAGCAATTATTAGCGGTTGGTGTATCCACAATAAACTTCACCTTAATGTTGATAAATGCTGCGTCGTCAGGTATACCCGTAAAGTATCGAAGATTATCTATGACTACAGTCTCCATTGCCAACTCCTGTCCTCATCGGATACTGTAAAAGATCTTGGAGTATTGTTTGATGATAAACTTTGTTTTGGTCAACAAGTTACATCAGTGTGTAATAGTGCGTACAAACTTCTCGGTTTCATTCTTCGTAACACACGAACATTTACTGATTGCGCTGCTATTAAAACTCTTTATTATGGATTAGTTCGGAGTAAGTTAGAATATGCAGCGATCATATGGTATCCTCACTATACATCTCACCAACTTCGACTTGAGCGAGTGCAGCGACGTTTCTTAAAATTTTTAACATTCAAGGAGACTGGTGACTCTCCGAGGAGGAACTACGATCATGCACAACTGCTTCTGTCACACGAATTGTCATCACTTCATATGCGCTATCAACGCACTAGTGCGGTGGTTCTTTACAGACTCATTAACAACAGGATTGACTGTCCTGAGCTGCTTTCTTGCGTACCTTTTTATGTGCCTGCCAAAAAGTCGCGAAATATATGTTCATTTTACTTGGATTCTATAAGAACAAACGTCATGTACCTAGCGCCCATAACACGTCTGTGTCGTTGTGGTGATATGTTATATAAAGACATTTTTTGTGGGGAGTTAGTTTAATATTACGTATATATATATAAGGTAGCACATATATGTATGTACCTATGTATAGTTATAGAAATACTTTAATATGAGGACGGGTGTATCTCTTCGTTCAATTGTTGCATATTGTTCTTTGCTTAGTGTATTTAGTTTGATTGTATGTGCCCGTTGTGGTTTTGTACTGTTGGGCACGAAATAAAATATTATTATTATTATTATTATTATTATTATTCATGGATCGAGCCCAGTAAACGCTGCGCTAAATATTTACAAAGAGTAATCATTTTCATCTAGAAATTCTTCCACAATAATCGTTTCTGTGTTGTGTGCAATGTACCTACGGTAGAATAACTTTTATCTTTACCATTTTCTTTGTAGCTGTTGGACGCAATTGTACTTCGTACAGCACTGATCTTTAAGGAGCTCGGAAACGCTGCCGTGTTCCTGTGGTCCCCTTGCCTTCACCATAATATTCTTTCACTATTTTAAGCACCACCGTTTCTGTTAGTTTCAAATCGCAAGGAATCCCTCTAATGCAGCGATCATAGTCCCACTGACCGATCCTGGAGCAAAGTGTGAAATACTACACTTTGTCATCGGGTATGATTCTACATGCAGATGATGAATTTATCAAACGATATCATAAGGACTGAACACGCTATATAAAACAAAATAGACTTCCATACCCTAACATTTAATTTCTAGTAACTTTTGTTGCACTTTCTCTATTTGCAGACGACACTGTGTCATCCACGGTTAATTTATATTTGTCTAACGTGAGAAAAATGTATTTGTACATTTGAAGTCTAATTATGAGTTTTCCTCAATCTACTTTTGGCAGTTCTCACACTTTATCAACATACTTGTGGCCATCGAAAAATTGTTGGCCATTCTAATCTTCATTTTAGTAAAAATCAGGTGGTGAATATTATTTTCTAGACTAACACACCGTCTACGAAAGTTTATCACAATAACCACCTATAGACATTGTTTCTCTAAGGTAGGATCTGTAGCCAATATGTTCTAGGATAGTAAGACAAAGAAACACTGATAAATGTATTTCACCGATATAAGGCCCAGAACAGACGGTGAAATGCAACTGCAACGAAACCCTTTTGAAATTATTGCTTTGAAACCAGTTTCAATCGTTTTCCACACACCCCGCAACCTAAATTGAACCACAATGAAAAGAAATTATCACAATCATTTTGGTTTTCTTTGAAAACAGACGTCTGCAAAATATCTAGTTCAAGTGATGAAGAAGTTGTGGTTATGTATTTGTATCTTCGACAAAGAAAGGGGCGTAAAAGAAGATCTATATGGATACATCCCTACATTGAGAAGCCGATAAAAGGGCAAAGCGGATGAAACGCAAACACGAGTTTCCTGCACGCCGGTTTCAATACAACTGATTTCCAATGCGTGTCAAACCGGTTTCAAAATGGTCGCGTCATGTGTTGTCTCTCAAAGGAGTCTATGGCATAAACTCAAATGAAACTCAAAAATAACTAGAAGTTGCAGTTTCGTTGCAATTGCAAATGCACCGTCTGTTCTGAGCCTGAGAGATATCAAAAAAATTTAGATAAAATTTTTACGTGCTCTTAAGAACGCCTTGAGAAGAATGTTTATGGAACCAACTGCTCACCCCCTTATTATAGAGAAAATATTTACGTTAATAGCATGTAAAGCACTTTGTCCTAACTCTTTTTTATATTTCTTGCAGTTTCTCAGTTATTGAGTCGGCAAAGAATAGTGTTCAGCTTAGATCACTGCACACCTCGAAAAGGTAAGATTGGGCAGCTAAGGAACTTTCCGTTCTCTTTGCACTAGATCGGTCTATAAACCCACAAAATTTCATTTAAATCGATGAGACAGACCAGTGTTTCCTTGTTAGTGGAAGTTTCAGAAATATTTCTTTCCATTTTTTCTTGCGTACCTTCCAAAATATAATTGTGAAAGGCGCGAATGGAGATGTACATGCTGAAACTTTACATTAATAACGGTAATATAGCAAATGTTCGCAGCGGTATAAAACGTTAAACACAATTGTAAGTGTGTTCTCCGTATGGAATCATTCCAGTTTTGTGATAGTTTTCTTTCTTTGTGTTTCCGATCCCAGTTAATTCGACTCTAATTTTATTTAATTTTGTGAAGTATTACTCCGAAAGAGAATTTATCTCGTATTCTTGACCTGCAAGTTGTGTGGGTCTGTTTGCACTGACAAGTGATGTATAATTTATCAACTCACGACAACAATTGGGTTATAGATTTCATGTAATACCTACCCGCGCAATGTAGTTGTTTCCTATTTTATTTGATAATATATCCCACTATGTAGTTCCCTAAACGCATATATTACTTTTCGCACTTTACACCGTCCCATAATTTTGGCAGTCAGTAAAAGAAAGCTAGATGGAATTAAATGTGATTACAACAAAATTTACATCATTAATTCTCCCTCTTTTTCCCTCGACTACAATTTAGCGTCGTATATTCTTTGCGAACTCTTTCGTAAAGAAGTTTAAATGAAGAAAACCATAATACGCAGATTCGGTTCGGTGCGTCACCATCGGTAAATTGGAAATGTCGCTCATTCCTGCCTAAAACAGGCGTACCACCCACTATGAAAATTGAATTAGAAAAGTGCTGTGCAACTGTCTATCAAATAGACAATTCATTCTAACGCCGATGTTGTGCGCATTTGACAACTGTAGGTACAGCAGGAAAGTTATTTCGTGTGTATATTTTGCTCCATTATCGAATGTTCGAATGTTTTAATTTCTGGTTTGGAAATTCGAGCTGGTTTTGTGTTCCATTAATAGTGATTCGGAATCATTATAGTGCTAATATTTGAACTTGTAGCAAAATAAATAACTCTATAACAATCTTCGTCATTTCAAATAAAAAATATTTTAACCATATTTTCGTTTTTGTCATTTTTAAGTAATCACAAACAAACAGAGAAACTAGGAACATTTCTGTTTTAGAATGAGCTGAAGCAGTATAGGAGTTACCCTTTAAACAACTTGCAACTAAATTGCTTTAAAGTTTAAATTAAATTGAATGGTAAATGTTAATGTTTATTTTGTACACCTTTATTACCTTCAATTCCGTTTGCTGAAAATTAGTAATTTGTACTAACAATAAGCCGAGACCAAAACGGTCATAGGACTGTAAAAATAGACATAGATTTAAATTGTTCTGGTATCCTTATAAAAGTTATCTCCCTAGAGAGGGTTGCAAAAAGCATAAATTTCGATTTTACTTTGAAAAATCCTTTAAAACTGGGTTTATAGCTGAATTCTTCTAATATGGTGCTGAGGTGAAGGGGAAACTAGAAGGAATTCGCATCTGGTCCAATAATGTGACGAAATTTTGTATCCGCTAGGCCAATGTCGGGAAGCTCCTAGAAACTGATTACATTTTATTAAATTTCGACCAGTCTTATTCGTGAATTATTGCGCCACGCTAATTGTTTGTCTCCTTGCTGTAGAAGAAGTATTTGCAGTCCAGAATTTCCTGTTTTTTTATATCCAATATCTGATTTTCTTTAACAAATGCGATTGATTATTTAAGAAGGGAATAATTATACAACGGAAAAGGCTTTCCTCCAGGTATCCCGTAAGATCCTTAGCCTGTACTAAAAGTAAGATATATTTGATCCCACATAATTTCCGGAAACAATGCACCGGAAGAACTAGTCTATCTTAGATTATAATTTCTTCGCTTATATTCTTTAATAGTTCTTATTAATCTTATTATCAACTTAATTAGGTTCAAGTTCAGTATTGTAATTTTGTTGGTTATGTTCACGTAAGTTGCTCATCTATGATACACTCCGTAAATCCTTGTTCAAAAATTATAAAATGTATGATATTTAATTAGTAATTAGATCTTTTTTAAAACAAGATAGAAAGAAGAAATTTAGAACGAAGTTTTAAAGTCAAGCCCTGGATAGTAAAACAAAATCAATATGTTAAATAGAGAGCAAATAATTTTAATTTCAAATTAGATCAAAATTAGAACGGTCTTAAGTTACTTTTAAGAGGTAACACCACTGTAACAGCCTAGAAAGAGGCGCTCTTTGGACAATTTATTTTGGATGGAATAAATGGCAATATGATAATAATATTCGAGGAGATTATTAGGCATATATTTAATCTCCTCGAATATTAAGCATATATTTAGGTATTGAAAAAATAATTATCATTGATAAATATTAAAAAGTTGCGGCGCCGGCGACATTATTGCGAGGCATGTTGAACTTGAGGCGCTCCGCGGCACGCAGTGTAACTGGTGCAAATTTGGATTCAGAATAATGAAAAAGAATCCATCTAATCTACGTGGTTATAGCTAGTGAAATACATAGGGGATATTAAAAATATTGATTTTTGTGCGATTGGCGAGTATTTGAAGTAAAACATTCAATTTTCGGCCAAAGAAATTTGTTTAAATTAACTTACCGAAAGTACCATATGTATATCACTCGATATTCTTATGATAGAGATATGGAAAAATTGGAATGAATAGAATAAAAATTGTTGTAGTTATGCTGCGTGCCGTTTTGAAAAATGTTATGTGTGTTATGTGGTTAAAACGCCCCATCGGGGCTTCACCGCTTTAAAAGCTTTCTAAATCCATAATTTCCGGAGTGGATCGGTCCCCATCCTATGTTTTCATATCTTCTGGCTTATTTCTTTCCAGATTCTTCTATCCGTCGTTTTTTCTGCTAGTTGTTAACGCCTCCCCTTAGATCCTCCAACACCTCTTCCAGCCATCTGGACCTCGGTCTTCCTCTTCTCATCTTGCCCCCGGCTTCCATTCCAGCAACATCCTGATTATAGATTCCTCCCCTGCCCTCCATACATGCCCCAACCATTTTATTCTTTGCCGCTTTATTTTTTTACCACATCTTCTCCCCCAATTTCCTCTTGTAGTTCTTCATTCGTTCTTGATGATTCAGAAGAATTCATTGTCTGTTAGTTTAATTGGCGCCATTATGGTTCTTAATATTTTCCACTCGAGTATTCTTAGATTTTCTTCATCTCTCTTAGTCATTGTCATCATTTCCGCTGAATACATAAGCACCGGCCTTATTATTGTGTTGTATATTTTTATTTTATTTTTTTTTAGAGAGATTTACGTTTTTTAACAATTTCCTGTTGGCATAAAAGGCTTTGTTTGTTGCCATAATTTTTTCTTTTATTTCGGCTTCTCTACTTCCATCATTTGATACCATAATACCCAGAATTTATCAACCTCTTCAAATGTAAGGTTTTCTACTTTAAATTTTTTGTTTTCTTTGCCCTTTTTTCCAACTCTCATCAATTTCGTTTTTGTTTCATTGATTTTCAGACCCAGTTTCTCCCCTTCTTTAATTATTTCTTGCAGTATTTTAACCATTATCTTTCTTCTTTTCGTTATGACCACTACGTCTTCCGCATATGCTATTATTTGGCTTCCTCTTGTTCTCAATGTGCCTTTGTTTATATTTTTTGTCACATGCTCCAATACTAAATTGAATAACGTCGCAGATAGTGAGTCACCCTGCCTAACACCCTTATTTGTTTCGAATTCGTTCGTTTCTCCTTTCGATGTTTTCACACTAACCTTTATTGTTTTTAATGTCATTACTATAAGTCTTCTTAGTTTCGCTGGCACATTGAGTTCTCTCATTGCCGAGATAAGCTCTCTCCTTCTAATACTGTCAAATGCTTGCTGAAAGTCTATAAACAAGAATTCCAATTCCATATTGTATTGGTATACCTTTTCCAGTATTTGTTTTATGTTATGCACCGCATCCGTAGTGGACTTTCCGCTTCTGAAACCATATTGATATTGCCCCGTAAAGCTTTCCATTGTACTTGCTAATCTTCTCTGTATTATTGATGATAGGATTTTATATGTTGTGCTTAAAAGCGTGATTCCTCTATAGTTTTTGCAACTTCGTTGGTCTCCTTTCTTGTGTAATGTCACTATTTGCCCCGATTCCCATTCTTTTGGCATCGTTTCTTCATTCCATACTTTCCGTATCAATTCGTATATGTATTCTTGCAGGCCCTCTCCCCCGCATTTGAATAATTCGTTATTTATACCATCTTTTCCTGGTGCTTTTCCATTTCTACTAGCTTTTATAATTTCTTTCACTTCTTTCAGTGTTGGTTTGGTTATAGATATAAACAAATGAAAAATTCGACTGTTTATATTTTTTACCATTAATCTGATACCCCAGGACCATAAAGCTGCCCTTCCAGATTCAAATATTCTTTTCCATTCTCTTTCCTCGAAGATTGTATGCTAGAGCACGCCTCTTTTACCGCATCTGTTAAACATAGCTCGGTGTGTTTGATTCGCTTAATATCGACTTCAACACAAAAATTGTATCATTGGACGCCAATATCCATCTCCAATACTTTTATAATTCGTAGAATATTTGGCAGACCATCACTAAATTGTACACAGCAATATCAGTCGCTATATTTAACACTTTTTTATATAATAGTTTAATTTAGAATTAATGGATTTTGTTGAACAGGGAGACTTTCCATTGCGAAGAAGAAGTATTAAGTATATGTAATTGCTTCTTAAAAGTTGAAACTAATATCACAATAACGTTTTAGAAACCTCATTACCTCATTGCCAAGCATTTAAACATTCATATGATTCAACTATATAAAATATAAAGTATTGAAGAGTTAATAATGTAAATCTTAACTAAATACAATTAAATATGTTTGTACATATTGTATATATATATATTCTTCCGGATAATGAACTTTTTACCCCATATTCTAGAAGGTTCAAAGCATCTATTAAGCCAATAAAAAACAATCGATTTTCTAAAAACTTCGCAGTGGTTTTATCTCTTAAATTCAATATGTACATTTATCGTGGAAATCATTGACACAGACAATGTTGTGTTTTCTCACAAATTGTCACAATATCTTTTGAATTAGTTCGCTTCCTTAAGAGTGTGTTTTTTCGCCCACCGTACTGAATTTAGTTGGCCTACTGTGCTACTCCATCAAGTCTATGTCCCCAATTGGGTGTCCCACAAGGTAATGTCATCAGCTTCATATTGTATGCTTTATATGCTGCCGATATGCCAAAATCCAGGTTGACAACAATTGCAACATTCGCAGATGATACGGCAGTCCTAACCTCAAATTCTAATGTTGAATTCGCTTCAAAACACCATTTAAATCAAATGCAACTGCGGATGAAACAACGGCAAACTAAAAGTAATGAAACAAAGTCTTTTCATATCACATTGGTAACTAAAAGAGTAAGCTGCATTTCAAAATAGAGAAAACAATTGCGCTTGCAATTCTGTAAAATTGTACTGGTTATCACTTCACAGTGACATTTTGGCCTAAAACACCATCAAGCCAGTTGAGACATATGAGATAGAGTTATTTGGTAAAAAGTGGTAATGAATCAAAGCCTGTAAAGAGTTGCAGACCAATGGTTTTGCCAACCAGATTCAGTTTATATTTGTGATTTAGATGTTTGATTCAATATAGAGTATGTTTGTTGAGACAAATTTATGCATGTTAGGAGAGAATTCATACAAATGTATTGTTATGAGACCACAGAAAAGTACATTTATTTTGATAGATCATCACATTATTCATTGATACACGCAATGTAAGATTTTCACAGAAATCATCACAATATCTTTCGAATTAGTTGCGCGTTCTTTCCTTAAGGGTATGATCTATTGCCTACCGCACAGAAGGTCATTGACTTGTGACATTCCATCAGACCTATGTGCTCAAATGGGAGTTTTTAGTTAGAACTCCATTCCTGGACAATTCTTGTAGGTATTGGTATGTGCTCCCTTTGTTTCCTAACAATGTTCCAAGATATTTTCCGTTCTCCAGGTCGTTCTATCTCCCTGCCGATTTTAGTTCTGTAGGTAAGTTGGTGTATTGGCGTGCACATCAATGACCAAATGCTGGGGCGGCACGCCAGTTAGCGCTTGGGGGTAATTAGTTGTATTAAATCGTTTGAATATGAAAATTTGTAATACATATCCTATGTGTTCTAATCAACAAATGTTTTCAATTTTATTAGTTATCTTTGGAGAAATCATTATAACCTAACCTCGAATAACGGTCACTGTTCACTTTTCACATTCAACGACTGCTGCAAGGAGCAGGTGTAATAGCTTTTGATAAGTTAGTATAAACAGGCTAGTAATGCTACCATTGGTAGTGCAAAATAAATGTTGCAGAAATACATGGTACCTGGTAAGCAAATCATATCATAAATGTTTTGGGCTATTAGCTTAAAATATTTTAGTTTATTGAGCTTGGGGGCATAGTCAAAGTCCTGTTTACAGGATTCGTTACAGCTATTGTAACTAATATTGTAATGAATATTGAGAGATGAAACAGCGGAAGATACTGAGATACTGAATTTCAATGAAAGCAGGTTACACAACACCTACAAGTATTTTATTTTGTCGATTTTGTACACCAATTTTATTTTGATACTGTTTTGGTTATACCGCATTTTGCTTCATCATGCTGAACTAGATTTCGCAATAATAATATATTATTGCCTGTACCTGAAAAATCTTTTGTGTAAAAGCAGGAGCAATTCTTCTCTAGGCAACCGATTTGCTATTTACTCTCATACGTACATACTATGCACACATACGTACAATATGTGTACATACACATAGAACGTTCGATTCGGTGTTTACTCTAACAGTAGATGTGCAAACAATAGCTGCCAAATAGAAAATGCGATGGAATTTCTCTTGATAAGTCGTCGTTGGTTGGTTCGTTTGTATTTTAATGTACACACATACACATCAATGCGCTGGCAGTACATACAAAATTGCTAACACAAGTACACACACGTAGTGAAAAAATACAAAAATCACGAATAGTGTTAAATGCTTAGATAAGCTATTAATTAGGAAAACTGTGCTAATTTGTGCTAACCAATTTCTACTTAAAGATTGAAGGACACTCTTGTTGCCGAATGTTTTAAATATCTAATTAGACTGAAGCTCCTAATATTGAACACTTGCTACTTATGTTTCCTACACGTGTTATTTTGCCTACTATCGCCATTACTGTACTCTTTTGTTTAAATCCCCCTTGTTTTCTCGTCTTTAATTAAATTGAACTACAAAGCAAATATAAGAAAGCTTAGTTTTGACAAAAGTGTCTGCGTTTCATAATAGTTTTGTCTAAATATGTTCGAGATCTAAGTACAAATGAACTGAAGAAAGGGAAAATCACAAATTGTTTCTTCTGTAATTTGAAGATATCTCTTGTTCGCGATTTAATATTGACATCGATTTGCTAATATTCGTTTTATCTTCATTTTGCTTTTTACTGCGAAGGCATAAACAAAAAAACGTAAAATAAATTTTACGTTTTTGTATTTTGTATGTATTCAACACATGAAGACTTATATTCTTCTTATGTTTATGTTCAATGTAAATAGTCAGATCAGAATCCCTTACCATCTACATCGTGGGAAAACTGTACTTACTTGAACAATGATATTTTCTCAGTAGTCAAGTCGAAAACTTCTTTCATTTGGTTTATTTATCAAAACTCTATACAATACCTTGCACATTTTGTCATATATTTTTTTAACAATGTGTATATTATCGTTTCAATTGTTTCAAGAGCTTATGTTCCATACTCATGGGTACAAAGTTCAACTGGTTCAACAAAACTTCAAAGCAAATGACATATGGTGATTAGAAAAAGGGTATTAATACTTCATTACAGTTTATTATTATAGTCAAAATTATCTTGAATCAATTTGTGGACATAGTAGTCATTGAGAGGGTGGTTCTTGTAGCTAGGAAAACAAAAGGAAGTCTCAATGAGGTACATTTTCCAAATTTGCGATGGATTTTTCATATTTTGATATTCGGAAAATTCCAGAGATTTGGTGCATTTTATGCCTTAAAAGTAAAAATGTGCAATTATCTAAACTGCCCAAGTAAGATATTCTGCAATAGATTTCCAAATCATTCGCAAACGAGAGTGTTACACAAATTTTCGACTAATTGTAATTATA
Source organism: Chrysina gloriosa (assembly GCA_038088585.1). Classification (NCBI taxonomy): domain Eukaryota; kingdom Metazoa; phylum Arthropoda; class Insecta; order Coleoptera; family Scarabaeidae; genus Chrysina; species Chrysina gloriosa. The sequence continues at coordinate 31,280,693 of CM076088.1, read as the reverse complement.
GGATTTTGATGAACTTATTTTTAGATTGATTTCTAAATTTTTCCTCTTACATCATTTAGCCGACAGAGCTGCGATTACCATTCTTAGAATATCAAGTTCGAGACCCAACCGAAATGTGCGAAAACTGTTTCCTTATGTCTTATATCGAGGGACTTATCATAGATAATGTTATTACATTTGCTTAAGAATTACAAAAACTTCTTATGCTGTAGCTATATCCTTCTATCCTCGCATGAGTTATTCTGCACTAGATCAGTAAAACATAAGAAGAAGATATCAAATTCAGTGTCTTCTTTTGGACTTTAAGGACAAATAATAAGCGTGTCTGATTTATTATTGTACATGCAATAAGTAAAATAGAAATTTCTCTTGGTAAATGAATATCAGATGCACCAGATGCTGTGCGTAATTCACGCAATCCTCCACTCGGATGCCATGATGAATTTATTATTGTTACCTTCTCTTTTATTGGTCTCTTCATATCTATTGTTCGTCTAAATATTTCATTCCGTTTGAAGTTTGCTTCTTTAGTGGCATCTTTTACTTCTTCCATCCACATTTTTCTTTGTCTTGTTTTCTATTTTCTCATCCTTCTCCATCCACATTATGTGCCCATCCACATTATGTGCCCATCCACCTCAATTGTTCCTATTACATTATAGTTTGTACTAGCTTACCTTGTAACTTTAGATGAACATCATGTTTCTTATTTCATCCAGTCGTCATTTCGGCCTTTTAAGGAAACCTATCCATTTTTATTATTCAAATATGGATGGAAAAGGTACCTAAAAAGAAAACTATTGTTGTGTGCTTTTTCTTTGGTTTATTTTTACGTCTTCTGCTATCATGCCTAGGTGTTTGAAACTGCATAATTGTTCCAACTTTATCCTCGCCAGTTATATTTGTTGTCTTTAGTCCGTATTGGCAACTGCCATTGTCTTGGTCTTTTCGCTTATCTCTGTAAGGTTGCTTTTCACATATAGAATACATCGATCGCGCATCGACTGAACCCCAATTGTACTGTCGTGTTTTTGAATGTGTGTACTAATGACATTCGAACACCGACATTCGTCAACCTTTTCTAAATCGACACTCTCATAAACTTCTTCTTAAATCCAACTCTTGACCAGTTGGCTGGACGACTGTACTGTAATTTGAATAACTGTTTCCAACTTGAATTCTCTTAGAGTAGAACAATTTTTAGTAGCAGATATAAGTTTGACATAGAGAAATTCAACCTTTAGTAGTAATCAAATGAAAATCTCTCCTTGATATTTTGCGGTACAATAAGTTGATGCGAAAATAAGCGTCTATGTATTTTCCGAGTTTTGCTCTGACATGTTCGGTCATCATTTTTATCTCAGCATTGGTAAACCATTCCACCACCTGGAAAGCCATTTTTAAGCCGATATTGATGTATATACCCATAAGTTTTCTTCTACAGCCATTCTTAATCTTTTTCTTTATTATTCTGAGACATAATTTTGCTGGCACATTAAGCAATATGATCTCATAGTTTTTTGCACTCACTTATATATTTCTTTGTAAATTGATAGTATTATTTATATATCAGCTATTTGGATAGGAATACATGTTTTTGGAAAAAGGTCCGGAACTTGAACTTGTGGGAATGCTCATCAATTCTTTTAACATATTTTGTTAGGAATTGAACTAGGTTTTAAACAGAGAAACGTGTAATAGCTATGTCGTGGAATAGTCGATTTCCTAGCGAAACGATTTCTGACCAGGCGTGAGGATGTGTGAATACGCGTATTATTGTAATAGATTATCAGATTTTTCCTTTTTCTAGAAAATACAGTTAGTTCATTTAGAGAGAACCTCCCTTCATTCGGAGTATCTTTTCCTTACATTACAGTTTAATGCTCCTAGAAAGTATATTGAAAACTGTAGGTACATATTTGTATTTTGTATAAATTTTAGCAGGCGACAGAACAACATGCATTACTTTTGTATGATGCATTCGTATTAATCAAAAACATTGACAAAATGTAAATGAAGGAAGGATACCTTTCTCACAGTAAACCAACTCTTCTTGTCTTAGCGGGCCTTCTAAATTTCTTCTTTGATGACTCGTTCATTTGTCAATATTATATATTATTTGCCCTTCAAGAATTTTCCAAATCGGTCACACAATCCTCTACTTCCAACAACTCCAAAATTTTCACTCGGTTTATGATTATTTTTACACCCGCTCTTTCAGCTCTCGAAAAGTGATTTTAGCAGCAAACGCAGACAATTTGTATCAGTAGCAAACTACCAAATACGTATCGGATATAGGTCTTCCTGGTCATAGCAATGCAAATATTATATAATTTGTTTTCCGGCTAATTAGATAGTTACCTTACCTGCCATTTCTAGAAGTTATCTATGAAATTTTTGGATGCAAAGTAAGTAAATATGTACTTGAAAACGTTTACTTATTGCCTATTAAAGAGATTTTATTCCGGTGGTAAACGTCTACGTATTATTGCAGAAAAAGACAAGGCATAGACAGCTACAAAAGTGAACACATAAAATTTAGAAAAATTAGTGGAAAGGAAATTATAGTTAACCAATTTAAAAAATGACTTAACACCATGAAATCCCCTGTACAATAAGAACAGTGATATTTCATCTACCAGCAATAAACAAAAAATCTACTTGAATGGAATGGAATTAATAGCCAGGTAGACATTGGATATCCGTTATTACCAAGAAGAAAAGTGCTTCCATTAAACTAACGTAATACTTATTGCATTGAAGTTTGTCGCCATATTTTGCTGTCATAAACTTCTTCATGCCATTATACTTTAAATCAGACAGAAGTAACGAGTACAACGTAACTGCAAACTTCAGAAGTAACAACGTATTAGACTCTCGGGGAGGTCAAGGTGAAAAGTAAAATTTAAGTCTTTTCACCTTGACTTCCCCGAGAGTCTAATACGTTGTTACTTCTGAAGTTTGCATTATACTTAGATTATATGTTAGATTACTTGAGGTGGCACTGATGCCTGTTCCACTGCGACCTTTCCAGGTCTATTGTGGTCCTCATGCCTTCTTAGAGTACATTCTCCAGCTTTATTCCTTTAATTAGACTTAACAGCTTTGAGAGCGGTACTTCCGCATATACGTGTATTTTTAAAGCCGAGTTGAAGCCCTTGCTCCGTAATGCTGTTATATGCCTCCATAATAGAGGCCTGCCTTAAGCTTTGCCGGCTCCATCTGGGTGGGTGGATAGTCGTTGCATACTACCACGATCCTCTCCAAAGCAGCCTCCTTGAAGGTTAAATCTTGTGGCCCCTTGCTTTTCAAAAGACCTGCGGGAGTACTACCCTCCGACCTCGTTTTTGGACTTCCGTCCTTTCCTTACGTTTACTAGCCTCCGCCGCCGGTTGAGGCCCAACTTCCTTATCTAGACTAACCTGGTCCTTTGGCCCCTAGTGAAGTTGGCCATGATTATGGCCCTTTTGAGCCTGTATGAAATCTTGGCCCTGTTTCACAAGCTTTTGCACTTTGGCCTTGGAAATTCTAGATAGCGTAGCTATATGAAGAGTAGCTAGGGATTTTTATGACTACTTAGAGTACATTCTCCAGCTTTATTCCTCTAATTAGACTTAACAGCTTTGAGAGCGGTACTTCCGCATATACGTGTATTTTTAAAGCGGAGTTGAAGCCCTTGCTCCGTAATGCTGTTATATGCCTCCATAATATAGTCCTGGCCTGCCTTAAGCTTTGCCGGCTCCATCTGGGTGGCTGGATAGTCATTGCATACTACCGCGATCCTCTACAAAGCAGCCTCTTTGAAGGTAAAACCTTCTGGCCCCTTGCTTTTCGGAAGACCTGCGGGAGTACTGCGCTCTGATCTCGCCTTTTGGACTTCCATTCTTTCTTTATGTTTAGTAGCCTCCGCCGCCGGTTGAGGCCTAACTTCCTTATCTAGACTAACCTGGCCCTTTGCGCATGCCTAGTGAAGTTGGCCTTGATTATGGCCCTTTTGAGCCTATATGAAATCTTGGCCCTGTTTCACAAGCTTTTGCACTTTGGCCTTGGAAATTCTAGATAGCGTAGCTATACGAAGAGTAGCCAGGGAAGCATGTGTCCGCCCGATCAGAGCCCCGCTTGATCGGGTAAGGCTAATTACAAGGGGTTTCGCCTGGTGCCCCCTGGGGAACGTTAAATACCGCACACCCCTGCGGCCACGCAATTCTCGGCACGTTACCTTACACCTTAGTTTGGGTTTTAGCTCGGGTACCTCGGGAGCGCTAAATTCCCGAACTCACTTGTTAAACTTATAAACAGTGAGCCACTGAGGCATGCATTATACTTTAATGCTAGTTCATTTCTGCAATCTAGTGTACCTATGGCGGTAGATATATGAAATATTAAATGCCACTCCAGTGATTTGCCTCGTCCAAAGTCTTACAGACCGTTGTACGATTCACTCCAAAATGGTTTGCAACGCCAATTTGTAAATTACTGAGACAACGTAAAAATATTTCTATTGTTTGCCCTGGCAAGTGCTCCGCCTCGATTTTCAACAGGATCAGTTAAAAAGCAATTGCTAATAAAATCAACGCCTCCACTATCAAACCGTAATAACTTGTAAAAATCATCACTTATATTTTACCGTTGTTTACCACTTTGTCTCCTATGTAACACAAAAATTCATCCACCTTTAAAGTGAAGGAGGCAAACGAGTGTATGGTTATTCATGCTCGCAAAATTCGAGGTCGTTTAACTTAACTTTATTCCTAGTATTTTAAAGCATTTGCTAGTTACTTTCAAGGTTATAAGCTAAGAAGCTTTGTATTCACTTGATGATAAGTAATTACTTAAAAGTTGGCTAATAAACAAGTCCACTCGTTTTTATTCACCTTGCTTATTGTGTTTTAAACCTTGCACTTACGTCCTTGGCACAATTTAGACGCACAAGCGAAACATTTTTGATGACTTTGTAGATTAAATTATCATCTTTTTCATGCCAGATTTTCTTGTAAGAATTTCTTTAACATAAAATCCATTACATTTTTACTTGGTACCGTAGAAAAAACGCAAACTAAACATGTTACACTTATAAATAAAGACTCATAAGACTGTTGTAATGTTTCTATTACGTATTTGTAATTTCAGCGCAGGAATGTGACATTTCAAAATAGTTGTTCTATTACCCAAATCTGGTAAAGATGCAATAAAATCTTGTTTCTCATCAGCTGTTCATTAAAGATTCGCTAATTGAATGATAATAGTGGTCATAATATAGCACTAATATCCGATAAATTGTCCAAATTCATCTAAATTTATCATTAAACAAGATATGACATTACTTTCGCCCGCGGCCACTACAGCGTAGTTCTATAAACCAGTCGTGTGTCAATATTAAGATATATAGGTACCCGAATATCTACTACCTACGTTTGACAATAATAATAAAGTATAATTTGTTTGCTTTTTGACTAACTTACAGCTACCTACTAAACATTTATTTGACTACGGTGTCATTAACCTCCAGCTTCAGTTTCAATATTTAGCGATTCTTCGTTTCGTTGAGATGGTACGTGCCGCAGTGATCAGCTAAGGAAGGAGGTCCAAAACGGATACTCTTCTCTTTAGTAATACCACGAATTTATTATTGTTACACATAAGTAGATGCGAGACGTGTTACGCAATTGCTTCTAGTTTTATTATTTGATTTATTCATCATAATGGAATCACTAATGCTAAATTTTACGAGCCTGTTATGAATTTATTTATGAAATTAGTAAGTTATAAGTTATGGTTAAAATCAACAAGTTAATTATTTAATTTTGGCTAACTATTTATTAACAGCGAGAACTAATTAACTCAGATTGGTTAATAATGTCTTAATAAGGATATGGAGTTATTAATTGCTTATTGAATGTTTTAAAATTTCTGAAACCTAAAAAACATACATACGTATTTTTAGAAGGAAAAATACGAAATATTACTTTTGTATGGAAATATCGTTATCCCCGTATCAACATTAGATATTTTACTGACTGGGTATATGCGTTGCAGGATCGTCTGCTGGATGAACCCGTTGTAGTTCTTATATTAACTGAAACTTTATCATCTATTTCGTTTTATTGGCTCTGAATTTATCATCACTACAGAAGTGATGAGCAACCTTTCTCTTTTTCGTCCTTCCTCCTTATAGTCTTACGTTCATTGAATACGGTTAATGTGAAGTTCACTTCAAAGACAAACACCTCAGAAAAGTCTAACGGTTGCAGTCCCATTGCTTCTATATTTGACTCCTTTATAATTAAGTCAACCTAAGTATTCCTAAGTACATATTTGGCGAACATAAAGACGGCACCAAAATTGTAATGCCATAATGTTTTGTAGTTTTATTTGGTGCAAGAAAAAAATCTCACTGAAGCAAGAAACAACTGAAATTTCCTAAATAACACAAAGGTTTGCTTCATCAAACATCATCAACTGTCATCCGAAGGTGTTTACGACTTTGCTTATCTGATCAATCCCGTTTTAAAAGACTGATTCTGAACTTCCTGGACACACTTATCACCATCATTTAGAACAGGCATGGGCAAGCTTTTTTGTAGAAGTTTTATGCTGTGAGTAATCTTGAAAAATATACATTTTTGTAGTATCCTTATGATTCATTATGAATTAAGTTTAGACGGGCCGTGCTAATATGCAACGAAAGAATTCAGTAGCGGGCCGGACAAACCTTACTCGAGGGCGGCATGTGGCCCGCGGGCCGGAGGTTGCCCATACCTGATTTAGAATGAAATTGCGCCGATAGAGGAAGATGTGACAGATATCTTTTGAATAAAAGCAATTTATCCAAAAAAATCCAGTTGATATATTCCTTCAAGCGCCATTAAGCATGCAGCTGGATAATGGTTTTGTTACTAGGTTTAACAATTATTCCCTTTTCAAACATAGGCTTGGTCACTCAGAGTGAAATGTGATTGAAAAGCCGATTTACACAAACTTTAACATAACTTGGTAAGAAGTTTATGGATTATACATTATATTGAAAATACTCTTGACTTATATATTCAATACAATCTCGCCCCATTCCAACTGATAGTACGAAACGTTAGGGCAACCGACGCATTAGTTTAGACCGTAGAGATGTGTTGCCTGTTCCACATAAAACACAAACGGAATCCCGTGCTACTCGACTAGTCGCTGGCTGGTTTCGGGAACACAACGGGCTCGGTGTTGCCGGTACGGCTGCCAGCAGGAGCATAGAATCGCAGCCGTCACAGCAGGAAATCAAGAGTAATGCGGACACGAATCTGCACTCGCCCATATCCCTCGGGACGCAAAATGGCGGAGAGGACAAGTGAATGTATCTGTATGCAGCATCTCTCTCCAATAACATCCCCGTCTTCCTCTATTTCTTGGCGGGCCGAAATTACTAATAGAAAAAGTTCATATTCAGCGTGTATACAAATTTTGCAAATAAATGGCTTCGCAATATTATAAAATGTGTGAGTAGTAAATTGTTTCTAGTTGTATTCAGAATTCTAACCAAAAATTGAAATAACTTTACCCAACTGTCTCATTTAATTTAGTTGTGATTCAGTTTCACTTTAAGTACAAGACATTCAGGCGTTTCAAAATGTAACCGAATAAAATTTAAAAAGACGGTTTGTAAGTTGTGGACGTGAAAATTAGTGCGCCTATACTGTAAAACAATAATTTTACCCATTCATTTACAATATAGTCACAAACATTATTAACAGATTTCACTGTCGTAATATAGCGACATAATTTAGAAATGACTCAACATATTATTAAGAAACAATCATAATTCTAATAGTAATAGTAATTATATAGTTCCTATTCATGTAATTATTATTCTTCAGATTTCTCAGAATCTTATTTGAACTCATCTTCCTACCAGAACATTCTACTGTTCCACTAGCCAGAAGGTGAGGAGCTCGAAAGGTCATGCAATTTAGTTCCTGCTCATTTGCAGTAACTGTTGTGTTTTGTCATCTCAAGATACCGCTATCTCTATCCGAGACTATAAGTCTCGATGCAGTCTTCTAATGTTCATCACGCTGCTCCTTAGCAAATTTCTCATCTTGGTTCTTAGAGTTTGTTAAGAAATTGCAGATGTAGATTTAGGCCCTACAAGCTTCCCCCTTGCCGCTTCTCCTACCAGAAAATTCACCTCTTTATCTCCTTGTATGTCCCGCTGCTCAGACGGTTACTCCCGCTTCACTCCATCGTGTTCTGTTAAAGACACCAATCCATCTCTGCATTACTAGATAGTCTTTGATAGTACTGAGATATACTGAATTGCTCTGAGAGCTGCTTTACTGTCCGACATGTACACCTTCCTGTTCTGCCCGCATATCTATATATAATTTGCGTACATGTAATTATGGCCATAATCTCAGCCTAGTAGACATTCGCATAACTTCTCTGCTTTATGTTATTCTTTTTCCTGTTGCCGCCCATTCCATTCTGTAAGTTCCAGTATTCTACGCTGGTTGCTTCCAGCTGGAATGTTTACAGATATTGACACTCACATTTGTTGCTGAAGATGGTCCTTGGAAGTTTGTTTGTGCACCAATCATTATTTCCAACCTCTGAAATAAATATATACAGCGAAAATTAATCTGGTAATTACATCATTACACGTAAGGAGGGATATGAAGCTTTGCTCAAAAGTGAAAATTTCGAGTTCGAACGGAAATTTGCTTGTTCGAAAAATTTGTATCTACAACCAAACATGACTCATTTCCCGTTTAGAAATACCGTATTTCTAGAAAACATGTCCACAAATTAATCGAAAGACGAATGAAATTTTAATTAATATGTTGAATACGGAGCTATTTTCTCTTTTTCTCTTTGGCAAACATCAATATTTTTAGAAAACGAGATTAGAAAAATCGAAAGCTGCAAATGCCTACAGCACCGAAACTAGTATTATACCTATAAAATTAAACTAAAATTAACTTCTAATCAGAACAGCAAACTCTTTTGATAGCCGTAATTTTATGCTTCGAACCGTGGTAGGTGTAGAAACTGCATATTGATAGATCCAATTTTTGTTTTACGGTTTTTGTCGAAGGATTATTTTATTCAAGTATTCCGATTAACAGTTGTATGTAATTTCATTATGACTGCTTAATAATCAACAAACTAATGATGACACTGTTAATTGTAGTTTCTGTCTAAACGTCCGAGTAAAGAAAAATAAACGCCACGGTGCAATTACGAAGTAAAAGAGCAGATTACACTTAAAAAGCTGATTGCGGCAAAATTTATTACAAAAGGATGAGATTTCACAGATAGTTAATGTCCTATTAACTATCTGCGCAATCTGATGCATAGAAAAGGGTAATAGTCGGTCATCGGAAGTTGTGCCCTGCAGCAGTGAGAGAATTCACTTATGCAGATGATTTTATCCTTTCTGCACCAACAGAGGCATTCCTAAGAAAGTATATTGGCACGTTGTTTGAAATATCGGGGGTTCACGATAGAAGGTAATGGGAAGATGGATCAAGAAATTAATATAAATATTATGCACTCCTCAAAGCATCTATAAATAAGAATGAGGTTAGTATAATACTAAGATTAAGGTCTATAGTGTTATATATGTGCCCACATTAGTGTATAGTGTATTTAGGCGTAAGATTAGAGCAGGTAAAATGAGAGCAATAGAGGAAAATAGCCGGGGCAATTAAATTGGCCTATGATAAGAACAATTGAAGAAGAATTGTAGAATGTTGGAATTAGAGACCAATAGGGCCGAACGTAATAACGATAATACTGAGCTCAATAGCTGCTGTACTTTGTTGGAGGAATGAGTCTACTTAAATTTTTCCATTGATGAAAGAACTCACTTTACTCTTAAATATAATTTAAAACGAACAACTCTTTACACTTTTGGGGAAGGTTTAAGTGAAATATAATCCAGAAGTAAGTTCACACAACAGACTAAAAGCTAATTATGCAGACAGATATGCATTATTTGAATGTACATATGTGATTCATTTTTTTTCTCTTTGAAGAATCAATAAAGAGGATTCACACGTTCGAGTTGTAATGTTCAACAGTAATAAAATTGCACAGTCAGTTACCTTGATGAAGAGGCACATGTTTGTACTTAATAAATTGATAGTAAAAGGGCTTGTCAGGACGCGTGTCACTCACGTGCTCGAACGACGTCGTGTTGCTTCACCAGAACTATTGCGACTAGCAAGTCATGCACAATGCAGGTGATCCTCATATGTATTGCAAACTTACTACTACAACACACAGCAGAACTTAAAATATGAAATATATATGAACATAAAGGCTATTCTATGCATTGCACTCTTTACTGAGATTAGAGACTAGAAACTACTTTACTTAAGATTTCTTATATTAAAATAGCATGTTGGAAAACAGTCCGGTAGTTTCCAATTTATATCTATTTTACTGGGTTAATTTACAAAATATAGCAGAAAAGGTAATCTATACGACACTAGTGAATAAGCAAGCAAATGAGTTAATGGGATAAACTCGATTTATGGAGCGCAAGTGTAGTTCCATTTGTTTACAAAATACTTTTTAAATATACTTTTTATACATTGCTTATATTTACCTATGTATACTTCATCGATGTAAATTTGTATCTTAATTCAAAACTTAAATCACTTATATTTTAGTAGGCATTAACAAACTAACACTAGATGCACTTATTCTAAAACTTTCTACCCTCTCTGAAAAATTACATAGATCGTCATAAACAATTGCGGTATAAGAACGAATGGGACTCCAGAAATGATTTCAGTCGGTTCTTCAAAGGGATAAAATCCAGGTTTCCCAGTCGACTAAGAGGACTGTGCTCCCTTTATCTGGTGTCCCCTTCACGCGAGAAATAAAATAGACCGTTACCGGATCAAGGAGGCGCCGTAAGCATAAAAATTGCCTTTTTCACAACGCAATCAAAGTTGAGCCCAAATATTTCCCCTAGTAATCTTAATATTTCATCTGGATAAAATAGGTCTGTCTCTCTCGAATGGATTAAACGTGGTCGAGCTGTTCTACACGGAATTTTCTTTTTACAGCACAAAAATAAATCACGTGAAATATAATGATAACGATAAAAATAATTGAAAGTAATTTTTAATTTGAAAATTTGGAATATCGAATGACAAATCAAGAAATAAAACGCTCTCCAGGAGATTGCACTATTTTATGCACCGTTTCCAAATCTAGAAATCGAACTGATGCCACATTTAGCACGTATGTATATTGACATTGTTGCAACAATTTCTTTAAATTCTTTCCAAAATAATGCTAGTAAATTGTATAAAACAAATTCTTGTAGTTATAACATCTTGCCCTTGATCATTTTCGCAATTGCGCATCGTATTTTATACTATTTGAAATGCATTAAGCTGAATATGCTGCAAGGCTACTCCTCACAAAGTATAGGGCCCAGCACTTTAATCGTCTTATCTTTCGCTATGTTGGTGTCACCAGTCCCATAAAGGGAGCTGAAAATCACTTGCATTTTGTACATAACATAAAACTGAACTTCGGTGTACCAAAACGAAGTTTGTTGGTTTCAAACCACTAAATCTTTGGATTTAATCTGAATGATCTCCAGCGTCACCCCTATCATTGCCTTGGCGTTACACTTTCGAATCATTGCCGTAAGCAAATACTAAACAAAAAACAAATGAGAATCCGTCGCTAATGAAGGGATTGGATAACAAAGGACCAAGGCTAGAACCTTGGTGCATGCGAGATGATTTGCAGTCATCATGGTACATAGTACATTCACATCTAGAAAAACTATAGAATACATCACTCCCATATATAACAAACACACATATACGCTTACTCACACATTTGCAAAGTACCTTCTAAAATACATATATTGTAAAAAATACGGTGTATACTCTGAGCATGAATTTAATCACTGCTTACTACTTTGAAGTTTTAATTTAGAAACTTTTCATTTTCATCGAAATATAGCTGATATCAAATTCCTTTATAATAATATACATTATAAAATCGATTCCCCTGAAGTTTCATATCAAATTTAATTTTTAATACCTAGACTGAGCAAAACACTTTCTATAACATTTCATTATTGACATATGTACTAGTAAAGTCTCCACTATACAGAATGTGCTCTACTATTAATTCATTTAAATGTCAACATAAATGCTTTACCTTTGCCATTAATTATTAACGAGTGCAAAAGCAAGTTTCGTTATACATATTTAATTTCGGCTTTGGCTTACTTCATCATTTAGTTACTCCTCTTTTTGTTTCTTACTTTTTAAATAGTTTTGTCTCTATTGTAAATTGTTCATTTCAATATTATTTTTTCATTTAAACACACTATGTCGATGCAATTCTATATAGATAGGTTAAATATGCTAGGGTGAGGTTAAAGTGGTCCTATAATTAGTGTTTTATAATCTGCTGAATTTAAGATTTTCAATTTTTACCGATATACATATATACTTTTACTCGCCCCATGACAGTTTCGTTCTGTTTTCTTCTTTAACATTGTTCTTCACCGCATCCCATCCGCTGGCCTACTTTTCTTTCTGTCTGCGTATTAATTTTTTGTGGCTGTCTTTTCTGATACTTCTATCCATTGCAACTTTTTTCCTCCAACTATAGCTTTAAGTTTTTCTTTGTTTGCAATTTGCTATAGTTTGTAGTACGCTATCTTCTCTGGCCAGAATATTTGATGGTCTTTTTTAACTTATTTCAAAATTTACCGGATGCTATTACTTGGTATCGTCATTTCCCTATCTGTCCTTTCAGGTTCTTCTGTTTAAGTCTTCATATTATCATGATATTAAACATCAATATCAAATAATGGTACACAATGGAATACTAAAGGGGTTTCTATAATTGCTTATAACCGTCTCTTGTGATGAGTGGGGCCCGTCCAAAAATATTTTGTCCTTATGGGATGACTCCCGCCCCTTCGCTTGCATTTATGCGTTGCACTGGATTGGAAGGATAAGTACAGGAATACGTATTTAGGAGGCTGACAAATTCCATAAACGAGGCGTATCCATAATGGGAATAGTATTCTTTGTTGAACTTTAGCAAGAAGCCATTACTGATCATTCAAATTTCAGCTCTACATAATAAGTTGGTATAGTCGAAAAAACTTTCCACTTCTGTAAGCGTTACAAGTGAAAGCAATTGTCTATTTATACTAATAATGTATAAATTATAATTTTTATTTATTAGTAATAATCCACTTGTAATACTTATTTTTAATACTCTCTGTACTGTACTTATGCTATTCGCTTCGTGACCTGTATGGCAGTGCCTTCAATTGTATGTATAACTCCAAGTATAAAATTGTCTCATTTACTTAATTCTGCTATATCTGATTCTAATATCCAATCCTGTTCTATCCTTTTCTCATTTATTTTGAGTTACACCTTTTCAGATGCTTTCCTTTTCGGTTCGCCTATGTTACTTTGCATTTTACTTTTGTTTTTATTGTTATTAGCAATATTTTATATCATCAACTAAGGGTTGGTACGAACGGTCGATTAAACAGGCCTACCAAAAAAAACCTTTTGTTTGTTTCCTGAACCGTTATAACTGCTTTCGACTCTATTAGGTGTGCTGATTCCATATATAGAAACCGCTTTCTCAACTATAATACGTTTTCTGGGATACAATGCCATGAACTAAATATGTTACCTGCATACAGACATTCGTTCATGAGTCAATGTTGTGCCAATATTAAATTACCAGATTCGCCACATTTCTAGCATTCCTGTATATAAATCTAGATTTGATGAAACAGTTTGCAAAGGCTCCTACGCATGATGGACCATGTTTTGCGTATATAGTACGAAGAGTGCCTGGATTAAGCACAGAAAAACATAAAACTGGAATTTTCTTCAGTCGCCAAATAGGATAAGTCGGTAGTGATGTTGCTTTCGTATATTCAATGACGTAAGTAGGTAGACGGCATTTGTTGTCAGACACTTTTTGGGCAATCACAAAGCTGATAATCATGTTGAACTAGTAAACAATAAAATAATTTGAACACTTCAGAGACCTTAGATGTAACATGAGCGTGGATTAATTACGCAACCACTTGGACAGCTTCGGTGAAAATTTAGGTAATATCCGAGAAGAAGAAATTTTTCAAAGAGGCTATTCAAAGTTGATTACGAGATGTCCCGCAAAAGGAGGTTCCCAACGGTTCCCAACGGTTCCGAACTTTTCGTTTGATTTTTGTAATCTGCTGAAATGTTATTATGGTATTACTTACTATTAGTATAACATTACTATGTTTTCTTGTCATGCCTGAAAAAAAAATTATGCTGTTTCTTCAAAACTACATGTTTTCTTTCCGGAATTATAAGCCCAATTAAGTGTAGTGTAAATTACGTCATTGTTATATCTAAAAAATTAGAGCTTCCAAACTAAAACTATCATATTTATACTCAGTACACCAAATATAAATAAGATCAGTTCAAATAATCCCGACACCAAAACATGTGTTGGACTGTTATCTAATAGTTTTAGTCGCCGCAGTTGTTCAGCTGTTTGAATAGATGTCTTCACACACCTGCGGTTAATTCGCCTTGGTTTTTCGAAAATGCAGAGCGCTTTCCCACATAAATAGGATAAATACCACCATCGCCGTACAGAGCAACTGCCAAAATGGAGTACTAGTACTGGTAGAGAGCACTGTAAACAATTAATTGTTGATACTGATACAATTTAGTGTGGCACTATTAGTAACGGGATACAACGCTTCTGGCTCCTGTTTTCATATCAAGGTTTTCAAAAAACTTGCTTGCATGATGAACTTTTGCAGTGAGCTTATCGTACAATAGCTCTGTTACTTTTAAAAATCTGTCAGATATTTTATAAGAAGCCTAGATTTGCACTTCTTCGACTTGTAACTTGTTTGTTTATAGCAACTTTTCGTATGGTTTCCTTTCTTATTTTTACCCAAGCAGTTCTTCGGTATTTGAGTTTTCCCTTCATCTTTGGTATTTATCCATTTAAGTTGTAGATGTTTCCTTTTTCAACGTTCTTAATTACTTAGGTGACCCTTTTCTATTGATGGTAAAATCGAATAATACCTTACACTCTGTTAACGCAATGTAACATTGTGTCAGATTGGGTTGAATTGTGTTTAATGCATGGTGTCATTGATTCCGTAACATTGTACGATGTTCCGCGATATTCAATATAGTTCTTCGGCTAAAGCTTATACGCAACCGGAAAATTCCGTGTTAGTTGTCCAAATACATATCTGGAGTTTCCAAGCAAGACTATATCTAATTTGAAATTGGCACGTTGTAAATCTGTGACTGAGCACGTCACATTTACACCTTGATAACCGTTAAGGAAGAACCAATTGTCATTAGAAAAATTATAAGAAATGGTGACCACTCCAATGAAGAGGTAACATAATTTTCGATAAATATAGTGAATATTTAATACTATATTAGAAAATTGACTACTACTGCCCCATACGTACCCTTCGTGGCATGTAGAAAACTTTCAGAACGAGTTTCAGAACAAAAAATAAAATCTGTAACATTTGCTCAAATATACACAAATAACCGCTATATACAAGGGCGATTCGTACCGTTTTGTTATTGAAAAAACAGGAATACACGAAGCGGTTTTTACTATATACAACTTAAAACTACTACTTTCAGCAATCTTTTAACATAGTTGCCATTGCCATCAAGAATGAGACATTTGTCAAAGCGATAAACCAGTTTTTTATGCGCTCTTCATAGAATTCTACCCCTGTGAATTAAGCCATACTGTAACACTGTCCTGCAGCTCTTCATCGCTTTCAAACCATTTTGTGAAAAAAGCACTCAATTCTATGATATTGAATCGCCGATTTTTACGAATTTTCTCTTCGATATTACCTGAAAGCTTATTGTCACAACAGTTGGCCTTCCACTCCGCTCTTCATCATTGACATTACTTCGTCATACGGGTCCATCTTCTAGCCATACTGTCACTCATAAGATTTTCACCATAAACACAAAGCTTACGATAAATCTCAGCAGCCTTCATGTTTTTTGCACACAGAAATCGGATAACAACACGCAGTTCACAGTGGGTGGAATTTTTAATTGCAGCAGTCATTTTAAACGATCAAAGTAGCACGATAGAATGTCCGAACGATTCCCTCACTCACTGCCAGATTCACATTGAAGCAGATTACACCTCAGAGCTGCGATAGCGCCGATTTGCCCGCTCCTTCTACTCACCAGGCGGAAACGGAACTTACTTTACGAATAACCCTCGTAATTTTCATTGTAATGAGATAACATATTTTTTTCTCTCTTTGTTTTAAATACACTTTCTTTGTGTTATATGTGTTCCATGTACTACTTCTACTAATATTGACTATATGGCCATGATTTTTCTGAGCATAAAAACTATAGATATTTCAATTATCGCTATTATTTGTCATATACGCACGTATAAAGAGAATCGTTTTAAAACGTAATATTAAACGTCAGTAGGAATTACATCTGCATCGTCAGGACAATCAATTTTCCCTCGTCTAATCTCAGGTATAATTGAGTCTTCATGTCAGTATCAATAAATCAGTGGTAACAACATATTACGGATCAAGCAAGCCGTTGTCACGTGCCACACATTACCAGTACTACCAATATAACATCTCTTTCCCCAACAATATCTAATCCGCCTCAATGCATCTCTGGTGTATTTACTTGGCATTACTACAACGTATGTATTTAATTTAGGTTTACAACTGCAATATATATTTAACCCCATGTTATTGTTCTTATTTGGAAATTACGTAATGGTTTGTAATTTTTTTCTATTTTAGTTTAATATCTGGTTGAAGTAGTACTTTCAAAACCAATTCATAAAGTTGTGACATATACTTTCAATTAGCAACTACTTTTAGCTTGCTATGAATCTGCTCTAAATAAATTTATGGTAGTCTAAATTATCATACAGCTAGAGATCATATAATTAGAAAGATATTTTTCCCAAAAAGTAAAAGTCACGCAGCACACAGATAATTATTTACCGAAATTATTCACATATTTTCAATTCTACTCCATCGTATCTACAGACAGATTAATAAAGATGCCATTTGAATCAACGAATTATTTTCAAAAACCAGCGCTCCACGGATCTTAAAACAAAATGTTTACAACTAGGTATATTACAACTACGCATATAATCGATTATAATCACAACACTTTCTCTATAAAAATATTGCCAGTTACTTAATCGTAACGAAAAAGGGAAAAAGACACAATCTGGAAAGTTCTGACTACAGATTAAGATCGTGTTCAGCATATGCAACTAGTAACTCAAGGAGACAGGAAAGGAGGATTAGCATTGCTTCACCCTTTCGTCTTTACCATTTTAACTTTGAAACCACTAGTTTTGTACCAGAGATATAGTGTCCAATATCGTTCACATTCACCAAAAGAATAGACTATGTTCTCGGTACTGCAAGTGGAAGAAAACTGTCAGGAGAATGCTGAATGCCCAAAAAATGTAAATGAAAAAGGAGGAACGTAAGGATCTTTCTTTGAAGAAGAGTGTATTATATCATTCAATAATATAAACAATGTGATATTGCGTCTTATGTAAGTACTATAACTAAAGTTCGTCTTTCCATCATAGAATCAAATGTGTAAAGAAATAATATGCTTACGTATGTATATCTTGTCTGACGTATATGTTTTCCTGATTGACATCAATACATAGCAACAATATTAATAATAGCACAGGTAGATGTTACGGAAGAATCACTACCTGGGACACGAAATAAGAAAACATGGACGTGAACGTATCTCGAATAATTAGCAAACTTCATAATCAAGTGGTGGACAATTCTCACCTGAAATAGAACTACCCGTATAGAAGCAAAGCCGACTATTGAATTACATTAAGGACGAGTATTGGGCGCCTTGCCTAAATACATAATATGCTCGCATGCGCTAATTAATTAGGGCGGGAAATGCATTAAATTAAGCGAAAGCTTCGAATCGATTGGAACTCTTTCCGTAGTCATCCTACGCACAATTCACATTCTGAATGTAATTCAGTAGCCAGCAGTGTAGTTGTACAGGTAGTTTTCCAACTGGAAATTGCCCACCACGTAATGACGAAGTTAGGTGATTATTGAAGACACGTCTAAATTCATGTTTACATGAATCTGGTAAAGTTATTTCAACTAATTCTTACTAAGGAAGCAGACGAGAGATTGCAGATTAAGGTCGCTGATCATGTTACTTCCGAGGCTGTGAGTCTTGAGTTGCTGCTAGAATTGGGCTTGAGTTTGAAACACGAACCGTCAGTCATGCTCTAACTGTTTGGCAACAGCGGCATATCTATGGAGTCTAATTTAATCACATCCCCGTAAACATTTTTTAAATTTCACCAATAGCTTAAGTTGGTAACCGTATATCGCTATATACCGTGTGTCCCCGGATTGACTTCACTATAGGTATAATTAATCCAAAATTTTGGAATCTCGTTTTGATGTTTTGGGATCCCGGCCTGCTTGGTCTAAAACGAATTTCATGCACATTTTTTACTTTTTAAAATCCAATATGGCCGTGACAACTGAGAAAGAATCATTTTATGTTGAAGTAAAGCACCATTTCGGTCAATAATACGGCAAATTGTTATTAAGAAAAGTTGTTCAGAATAGGAAATTGTGTCCATGTGCAAGATTTCACAAATATTGGAACACTTTGATTAAATCAGTATTTGATGTGTCAACTATGTATTCTGTAATAAGTTGTCAAAAACATGTATGTTTCTAATAAAGTATTTTATTTAAAAAAGAAAATACATGACAATTATTCAATGTGAGTTCCGCCACGATCGGCACATCGTTCCACTCTAGCCCGAAACTCCTCAAATACTTTTGTTATGCTTGTTGCGTTAATTTCATCTATAGCATCACTGATTTTCTGTTTTAATAATTGAAGGTCATCATGAGGATCGCATGAATAAGCCTTTTGTTTCAAGTATCCCCATAAATAAAAATCTAAAGGGGTCAAATCAGGCGATCTGGCTGGCCAATGCATTGGACCATATCGTCCAATCCACCTTTCGTGAAAGTGCTGGTTCAAAAAATGTGTTACAAGGCGAGTTGAATGTGCTGGGCATCCGTCTTGTTGAAAATAAAAATTTTCTAAATTGACGTCTTCCATAGCAGGTAAGAAAAATTTTCGAGCATGTCCAAATAACGATGTTGGTTTAAAGTAGTATCGAAAAATAAAGGACCAATAATTTTATCGTATCTTATTGCACACCATACATTGACTTTCTTATAATGTTGACTGTTAGTTATTGTACGAAAATGTGGATTTTCATGAGACCAGTATCTACAATTTTGCGAAGACACGACGCCATTTGTTGTGAAGGTAGATTCATCCGTAAAGATTATTTTTTATAAAAATATCTATCTTCCAAAATTTTTCTCCAATCCAAAAACAAAACAGCAGACGATGACCATCGTCCCCAGCTTCTAATTTATGATTGGAAATGGGTTTAAATGGTCGAATTTTATTTTCTTGAAGAATTTTGTGTACGTGCGATTTACTTATTGATAATTCAGCAGACCGTTTTCTCAATGATAGCCGGTGATTAATATTTACGGAATCTCTCACCAACAGTGTAGCAGCATCGTCATGATCATGAACCATTTTCTTTTTCTTTACATTAACCACGCTTCCAGTTTCGGTAAACTTTTTTACAACGTTTTTTAATCCATTAACAGAAATTGTCACTATTGGAAATTTCTCATGAAACTTATCAATAGCATGCGAATAAGATGCTTCCCCCAACCCATAACACTTGGTTAGATAAACACGCTGTTCTAAGGTCAACATTTTAAATTAGGAAACTAACAAACAAGTTATTCACAAACAATAAATGATAAATAATTGATTTCAAACTGATTATTTTAGATATCACTGTAATCTTAATGACAGTTAATAATAATGCATTTCTTTTATTTACACAGAATAGTTGTTTGTGTGGTTGCTGTGCAAGACCACAAATCAAATACTGATTTGATCAAAGTGTTCCGATATTTATGAAATTTTGCACATGGACACAATTTCCTATTCTGAACAACTTTTCTTAATAACAATTTGCCATATTATTGACCGAAATGGCGCTTTACTTCAACATAAAATGATTTTTTTCAGTTGTCACGGCCATATTGGATTTTAAAAAGTAAAAAATGTGCATGAAATTCTTTTCAGACCAAGCAGGCCGGGATCGCAAAACATCAAAACGAGATTCCAAAATTTTGGATTAATTATACCAAGAGTGAAGTCAGTCCGGGGACACACGGTATATTAGTTCCCCCAGTTTTCTACTGAGGATTGCAACTTATTTGCCGAAATACGTATTTGGAAGTATTTTCGAAAGATGTGGTAATGGCAATTTTATTTATTTGGAAATGGAAAAAGGTTGAAATGTTGTCTTTAGGGATTTTAGCTTTTTATGGTAATGTAGTTTTTTTCTATTGTATCACCTTGTTTCTGGCCATAAAATAATTAATTGAAATACCAGCGCCATATTCCTCATCTGCTTCAAAATTTGAATCTGATTATTCGTTACTTCACCTATCTCCTGTTTCGAATTGGTGGTCACCTTTGAGTGTAACTTCTCCAGATTCTTCTAAATTATCACAAAACGTGTTAATTTCTGCAAGAAATTCTTGATTTCTTTACACATCCACTACAAAGTACTAACTAATTTCTTGGTCTGCCATTTTTTTCGAAACTTTCGAATATTTTCTTACAATATTAATTACTAGAAAGGTAAAGTCTTATGTTTATCAATTTAGAACACAACACTCTTCATAAGGGAAATCGTAAGTTAATGTCCATAAGTAAATTACATGCTCCGTAAAAACATATCAACATACAAACATATTAACTTCTTGCCATATTATTTACGTAGGCTGAAAATGATTGCGGCAACATATATGACGTGCGCAGCCAATTTCCAAAAAAAAAATGAAAAAGATTTTTGACATTGATAACAAATGGAGCACTCATTTTCAGTGCACCTGCACAGCCAGTTAAGCGTTAATAACGTTGAGTATCACCTGATACTCAAATTCCCGTTTTATTTATTATTATCATATCATTACTGCTATGAATGATATGATTAGATCCATAAACTATTAGCATTACTATTATTAACATACGTAAGATTAGTAAACCAAAACAGCTGTTAGCTATATTGCGGAGGGGTGCATAATCTGATCAACCAAAACTAATCAAAAAGTTCGTGCAAATCGACTCCCCTTAAGACCGTAAGCTCATCTGTTAATATTCATATTATGTTTAGATCGTTCATCATTAGGGGTAGAACTATGTCAGCATAGCAAGTGATGATGGAGATTAAAATAGTTATGTTACTTTGGTTTCTTATATTGCTCCCCTTGGAAACAGTAGAATGACATTGATACTACATTATTCATATTGTTTATCACAATAACATAAATGTAAAAATGGGTTATGAGATCGTTTAATTTACTCTGTAAATGACAACTAAGAAATTTATTAAATTATAATGGCAGTGTTTCTACGTATTTGAGCTCATCTGCGTACCCTGTCAATAATACATGTCAGATAATTCGATACTGTTGACTCACTATTTATAGTTTCGTACTTACTAATACTGAAATGATCAATTAGTTAACGTTATGAAGTAAATTGACAATTTTACGATTATTGACTTGATTAATATTCTCTACTTAAGCTTTCAATTTGTATTTCATTCATTTCTACGATTACGATTAATACATTTTTCTAGATGTCGAAGATAGGATTTTAATTTTACGTAAATACATTTACATTATTACATAATCTGGTATTGTTTTAGCATCATCTATCACTAGCTTCAAATTACTTACAAATACATAGTGTTTCAATAAGTACAGCCACGTGAGCAAGAAAAAAATATTTTATCAAACAATTATGCAAGATTTTAATTAGATTAGGCCATAATTCGAGTCAACGCTATTTTTATTTGTTGTGTGCGATTTTTATTTGCGAATTTTATTTCTTGCCCGGTCGCTATTTACTAATCTAGTACCTGCTATTGCAGATTATTATTTCGGTAAATATTTGCGGCGTTAAGTACACACGCCTGTAGATTTTTGACGGTCAGGTGATATAACCATGACCTACAATAATATTCTAGCATGGCAATTAAAATCAACTTTTGTGATTGGTTGCTAAGATTCATTCTGGGGGCTTGAATGTTTCTTATTAATTTAAGTTACTAAGTGACTGCAACTGTCGCCGTGCCACAAATCCTATTGAAACTTACCAAGTCAATAGATAATAGACACTACCATAAATATATCTAAAAATTTTATACATTTTTACATAAAATTAAGAATAATTTGTAGATATATTTTTGTTGACACTAGCACAATATGAAATTGCAGCAATGAAAAACAAAAATGCTTATTTCTTTTAAAACTAGAACTAGAATCCCACTTTCTCAACTGTCAGTGTATTTAGAAATGCTTTCGTAAACTATAACTTAAAATCAAAACCAGTTATTGCATTACAAAATGGTGCTGGAATACTCGACTCTAAATATGAACATACAATTCTTGAACTAATTAAGACACGGAAGCTAAAAGCAGCACACTATATCTTGGTCAACTTTGATAAAACATATCATCTCCAGCATGTACAGCACTGGAGAAAGGCGCCAGGTTCTCATCTGTTCATAGCGGAATTTTCAAATGCTAAAACAGAGTTTTTGTAAATCACCAGGGAGAGACAGTTTGACTGTTGGCAGGACACACACACAACCATTATGAGAATTAAACATTCTGGATCTCGATTCCTGCCAACCAAACGACACTCTTTAGTAAAGCATTGTAGCCAGCATACCTACCTGATTAACTGCCTAGGCAGGGAGCACAATATGTCATTGAGCTTCGATGCAGTAAGCTATTGGCCATACCATTACGAGGAAGAAAATTGTATTAGTGAATAATGTAGTGAGTCAACTTATATAGCACACTATATAACGATATATGTATGTATGTAAGTGTGTTTGTCCACCACTTATTTTCGTAGGGGTAATCACATTTGCAAACGTAAGAACAAAACTGCGTTGGTAAATTCTATATCAACAATAACTGCCCTGATTATGCAAGTATTTGAGGAATATTTGGCCACTAACAGCAAACGGAAGCTAATGTGCTGGCTAAGAAACGTGAAGAACGCCTTCTTTCTTCGGCAACCAAACAGAAAGAAATTAACAGGTCTCTCTAATTATATCAACCAGCACAATAAATTCACATATTTTATCGTCATAGGGGAAGGACAATGGCAAGCTAATTACATCCTCCCTACTAGGATAAGAAGGACCCAAACCAACAGATATATCTACGGCATGCAGAAAAGAGTTAATTAACACAATATTTTTGGCAGCTAGTGGGCATCAATGCAGGACATTGAAAAAGAAACAAATGAAGTTGATGTTCTCGAAGCTCTGGAAAAGAAGGATTACTTATACCAGAACTTAGGAAACCCACAAGAAGATCTGCCAACGATCCGAAAAGAAACTAAGAGTTACATGCGATTTTCATATATGTATATCCGGACTTTCTAAGAAAACCGGTAGAGTTCTAACCGAAAAGAACTGGGAGATAAATACAGAACCATAGGATCAATACAGTACCTTCAGTTCACCACGAAACTTCAAAGGTGAACATTAGCAAAAACGGATGGCCATTTTCTAGAAGGTCAAAGCTGATCAAGCTTCCGGTAGAGGGCTCCAGAAAGCAACGAAAATAATGATTGGTGTGCAAAAATCTTAACGGAAAGGTCTCGCTTCTTGACGTAACTTGAAAAAGTTCAAAGTGGGATGAGATCTTTCCAGAGAACTCACCAATTTTGTCAACTGTCTAAGTATTCTAAACGTATAAGTAGTTAAGAATTTGTATCAAATAGGATGTCTCCAGATAGTAGTAGCCTGAAAGGCATTTAGTACCTTGCCATCTATCTATCTACTAAGTTATAGCATCTGAAAATACTAAAAGTGGCATATTAAGATCTTTCCGACTATTTTAATATTACATGTGTTGTAGTGTATTTTATTTTTATGTTTTCTAATTTGCTAGTATAGATTTGCGGTATTCTTTTTTATACATTCATAGATTCGAGAATAGAATACAGACATATTATTGTTAATTCATAGAATCTAGCTGAGCTTAAAAAGACGAACTAATTAGGTCCGTTCATTTGACAACTGCTAGGTAGTTCTGCAATGGTTTACTAAGTAAGCATAAATTGCTGTAGACTATAGTTTCGTCGTTATTTGGACTCTTCAGTAAAGTATAGTCGGTACCCGATTAATAAAGCACCAGCCGTCAGATTTATGAGGAATATGCGTGAATGAAGACGTGTGCCGTGTAGTGTTCGATGAGGCTATTAAAATGAATATCACCGACGAGTCCATACTCTTTATTGTCGACTAGGAGTGACTGAGAAATACTTTGCAGCACACATTTCTTCCTTTCTTTTGAGGGAAGCTCGTTTTCGTCTTATGGACAAGTTGAAAGACTCATATCTATCATGAGCTAACAACCAATTTGTTTTTCTTTGACTATTTCTTCTTTGTAGTTTCTGCACTTTCTCGTCATTTTCAGATCTCCATTCGCTTTATCTACAGCCGTTTGCATAAAGTCATAACCGTAGTTGAAGATAACGTGCGTGTCGATGGAAATATAATACAGCTTGCACATCAGACATGAAACTTTCTTTTTCGAAATCGGCATTTCTGGGAATATCGTCTCGTATAAATGCTCCACTTTCGATTTCGCGTCCATATTCGGATTCGGATAGTTACTCTTTTTCCGGGAACGGTATTGCATTCAAAATATCAAATCTTCGTTTGAAATCTTCAGAATTAATCATTTTTCAGCGCAAAACATCCAAAACAAGTTCCACATCGGATGGTTGACTGACAAAACTGCTGAAATCCTCGCTGATAGATATTGGTTGCATGAATAATGTGATCAAATAATCGAAAGGGCATGTATTCTTCAAGATATAGGTAGTAAATTCGATCTTGGTTGAGGATCCGTTCGTAAAAAGAGGGAAATTTATGTCTTTGAATTTCTTCGTCGAGTTCCAATTCGGACAATCATCCAAGTAGGTTTTTTTGCTCTTCTTTGTGTTTATGTGATATGGATATGAGCACAGATGTGGGTCCATCTTCCGAACAGAAATAGCATAATTTCCTCCGTGATTTTATTGGCATAGGCAATTTGTGCTTACTTGCCGATTCTTTTTAATATGCTCTCTTCTATCACTTTGAGGTCTGTAAAATAAATAAAAATTACCCTTACCACACCTTTCGGAAAAAATCCTTATACGTATTTCTGCAACTAAGTTGCCATCTACAGTGAAAAACGGAGGAATCTAGTATCATTAGCGATTCCGGCTAGTGCCCAAGACAAACATTACACAACGAACACCGTACAACACCAAAACAGTGTACAATGAACATCACACACGGAACGCGCAAAATTTTGCATACTATTTTAGCCACAGTCTCCTTATTCTCAATTGCACTTGTAGGTCACTTGAACACCAAATTTTGAGTTAATAGGCTGAATTTCAGAAAGTTATTTCAACGTTCTGATTCATCCTTATCCACCTCCGTTTAAATAGAAAATATGAAAAGCTAAATGAATATACGTGAAAATAGTATTTCCGGTACACCAATTGGGGGATAATCTTAACAGCGCAAAGGGAACAATAAGTTTGACACGATTTGATAGTCCTCAAAATTTCGAGGACAAGTTTTACCCCTAAATGCAGGACCAAGTTGACCAAGTTTCATTGAAATCGCGAAGTGACACTGGGAATGTTCCCTTGGTAGTAAAGCCATTGTTCAACTTACCTTGTAGCGGCTTAATTAATGCACCTAAGTCGTTTTTGTAGAAAGTTATCTAGATTTTATGAAATAGTATTTTGACTCGTAAATAGTTTACGATGTTCGGTAAATAAAATAGATTTTTCCATCTATTTTGGTGAACTACAAATGTGGTCCAGCGAGATTCTCCCTCTCTGTTCATACCTGAGGGGAATGCGGAATTGGAATTGCGGGAGGTACCTACTCCAAGGATCTGTCTCCCGGACGTATCTAAGGTGAATACTGTAACTGAAACAAGACTGTTTGAGGCAAGAACAGCGCGTAACCATGAACCTGGGAATTCATACCACCTTATTCTAAGTTTAGGTTATAGCTGTGTCCACATACAATATAAGTTATGAATGGATTAGAAACCAGAGACTCTATAGCATGGCTGAAAACTAGGCAGGTATCAAAACCCTGCAGAAGTTTTAATTAATTATTTAATTATAATAATTGATGAATTTATATACAATCTGGGGCTGCCAAGTAAACATGGATGCATTGCTATCTCTGATATAACATAGTACAGTAAATCTATGGTGAGGGTCGAAACATGGAGGCACAGGAAAGAACGAAGGGGAATAGGAAGGAGTCGTAAGGGTTGAAGCTACATGCCAGAAACTATATTAAACTATACGAGCTGAAGTTATAAACTAAAATAACAGCATGTAAATTACTGGAGAACCGCTAAAGGGTTACACTAGTTCCGTTAGTTCATTAAGGAGCCTTTAAAAACAAATTGGGCAGTAGGTCTGTTGGCACGACTTTGCTGGTTTTGAAAACATCTCCACCCCATAGGAATAGTGGAGGACCCTGCCTGTATGGCCTTTTGCGAGAAAAAACAAACTCCGCAAAACACAGTTCCTACAAACAGAAGAGATAAAGAAGTTTTCCATTAGCAAAGGCAGTAAGTTTTATGGAGGACACCGATTTGATGGACTAAATTGACTCGGGGCCCACAACAAGCCGTTGAGCTTGGTTGCAGTCGGCATGAACTCCACTGTTAAGAGCAATTTGTTATAGTCAGCAATGTTAGGAGAAACAATAGGAAAGTTTTGAGGAAGAGCTTAGTTTCCATCGGTATTTCGATTTCTAATACACGTATTCATTTATTCGCTTCAACATGGAATGTACAATAAACATTTGACTAACTTTATTACACTTAAACTACACTGGCACATTCCTTTGGAATGCCTTTTCAGATGATAAAGTACACCTTTCCCTTTTCGGGCTATAATACGTTACATCGGTAATATCTATATATAAAATTAAGCACATATTAATCTGTAATGCATATCACAAACGATCCAATTTACATAGGGAATTGGCCCGTCTAGTCTCCACTACCTAGCATAGTTCCGCCAGCAAACTCACCATATCAATGTATGGCATTCGACGCTGTACTAAGGGTGACCCTGTTATATAATGCATGGTGTTATTATACATATTTCACCGGGAGGAGGGTGAATCCGTGACGGCTAATGTGGTAAAAGATAATGGAGCGAAGCGTCGCTGCTACATCAGCAAACGACATCCGGAGAAAAAATAACAGCACTTTCCTTTTTATTTCTGACGACTTTCTGTCTGATCGATGATAAAGCGTATCTGATAATGTAAGATTTATAACTTGAAACAAAACCATATATATATTAAGGAAATATTCTTCAATCACAGTCTGAAATGTACGTCTTTCTTTCTGATACTCTCCGGATTCGAACTTTCTCAATACATTTTAAGACGCCTTCAATTTTATAATTATTACAGTAGCTTCGTAATTTTTCGCGTACTATCTCCAGCACACAGCATAAATTCGTAAGAAAATCGACCACCTCATTGTACCGCCTTTTATTGAAGCAGAAAACCGAAACCAGCGAGAAGCCGCAATAGCAACAGCAGCAGCTTAGCAAAAATTTAATATAAAAACATATACCATAAGATTTATGCTGTGGGTAATTTAAAAGTTTATTCGGGGTGGAAATCCATTAGAGAGGTGACGTGAAAAGCAGGGCGGAGCGCTTCTATATTAATTAAGGGCTACCTGTCACTAACCAGTCCCCGTCTCATGATGGATGACTACAGGGGCAACTCGTCGTTCATCTCAAGAATGTTTTTTCGCCTCCACTCCTTATCTACCGCGTGTGTGTATTACAAGTTCCAGTAAAGCGCCAACGTTCGCTATCGGTTTACCTTTTAGCATGGCGGTTTTACATTGCAACTTTTCTTAGTTTATGCAAAAAATAACGAAATCAATAGACATCTCAAATATGTAAATCTATTCATATTGATTTAGATACTAAAGGAAAACAGCTAGCCTTACACCGGTCTTGATTCCTAAATTGTTATGAGATTCAAATTAAGATTATATTAAAAATATAGTACAATAGCAAACTAACTAAAACAATTAAGTCGGCGAATGAGAATGCAAAACGCTTATGTACTGCAATGCCGAACACCAAGGCCCAAATCCTAGGAGCTCCGACTCGGTTTGTGGTCTACCTAATCACTAAATATTGAGTACCTGCGCTCATTGTGAATAAAGCGTTATAACAGAAATTTCTTTAGATGTACGTGATGGATTGGTATGCAACGTATTCTGAGCGCAAAAATGCGAAATTGTCGATGTTCCACTTTGCAAGCTGTGCTCCCTCGCGGGGAGTTAATACCTCATCTTTACTATTGCAACCAAACCCTGTTATAATTGTCATAGTTTATATTGGGGATCATTTGCGATAGTATGTTATATGAAAGGGCAAGGACATAGAAAATCAAAAATAAGTGTCAAACTATGTAGAATATCAAATTTGTATCTGTAAATTCGACAAAAGGTTGTTCTCCGGGAATCAACGATTCTAGGCAATGGGTAATAATTTAATAAACCAATATCACTACTGCGAAAGATAGCCGTTAAGATACCTGGAACGTCAGCTACGATTAAGAAGAACCGCAGTAGGAGGAAGAGTGTATGACCCGAGAAAGAAACGGAAAGTAGGGGGTAAATCCAGAAAATCTTGAACAGAAGAAATTAAAAGTGCAATACTGGAGAGAAAAATTGATTGGAGAAACGAAGAAGTGTATGAAAACGCAAACCAGATTTTCATAACTCGACTATTGCCTTACTTCCAAAAGACAATATAAGATTTTTGGAGTGGATAAGATGTTTCAATCAATGACAAGCTCAAACTCTTAAATATATTTAAAATAATATTTTACCTTACATTAAATAATACAATAATAAAAGTGTAGACTATTTACAAATCACACAGACCCGAGATGGACAACTTACTGCCTCCTCCATACTTGCTCTTGATACTTTCAATAAATATATATATATTTACTACTTTGACACTTATCAAAAATTGTACTATTCTGGACACTATTGTCTCTTCCAACTGACAAACATAGATTGATAAAATATTTTTCAAGATTTTCCGACTAATTTCGTTTAAACCTTTCTTGTCAGAGGATCGGATCGGAAAAGTCTAATTTTATCGTCATAAATATTGAGGATATGATGCCGCAACTGTTCCAAAGCAGAATCTTAGAAGATTTCGACATTGATCTTATGCTACTTTAGTAACGAAGTTGCTTATGTATTATATTATTTATCAACTCAAAGTAAGTCAATCAGAAGTTCATTTTAAGAACAACAGAACTTTTACTTTTTTCTACAAAGTTAGATTTGGCAAATACCAAAGAACATGGCATGCTTCCACTCCATATGTTTAGGTCGGTTTTATCATTATTTTGTATCAGAAGAAGATTAAGATCAATTTCCTTCCAATTCGGTAACGCAGTTTTTTTATTTTCAAGTCAATTTGCTTCATCTTTTTCATATGTGAGATGACATCAAGGTACATAGTTAAATATTTTGTTAGATAAAATGTCTACGTCGATTGAAGCTAGTCTTGTGTATGAACATTACCTGAACAGATTTCCTTGCATTATTGGAGTTATTTTCGGATAGGATACAACTGGAGTTCTCCAGCCATTCTAAGATTTTCATGTGATGCCAAAATTGCCCTGCCCTCTGAAACTGTTGTTTTGTTGAGGGTTAAAGAGCTTGATGTAAAGGAAGCAAAGTAATAATGGCTTCAGAATGGTGTCCTACGGAACTATAGCTTTGATTGGAAACACGAAATATATTTAATCGTTTATCTTCATTGCGAAGGTAGAATATCTTAGAGGTGACCCCCTGAAGACGTGTTGGTAATCTTTGCGTAATCTGCAACAATAGTTGATTGTTATGCCGCCTCTACCGTCTCCAACCAATTCTGAATTGAGATCGCAATTGGATATTTAGCCTATTTGATGTCGCAACCAACTGCTCTTGATCTAGTACATCGTTATTAGGTGGAGACATACTGACTAAGTATTCAACGAACAAGCTAACCTTCTCTTCGTTGTCTTTCATTCAAACTTTTCAGACTGTCATCAAATAGAAGAAATGTCTTCTTGTTTTGTTCTTTCAGTATACTTATTACCAACACACATATGTATGTCACTAGCATTCCATTGAGCTACTTTGATAAATGTAGCCATTCTTAATGTTTACCAATCAGCACTGAAAGCATGTATATCTAGCACCATGTTTCTGTTAATACAAAGGCAGTTAAATCTTACTTTCAAACTGGTGAGCTACTACGTCGGGAAAAAGGAGTCGGTTATCCGTTTCGTAAATCATAAGCGATTAGATAACTTCTTACTTCAAAGTTCTGGTGAACTTCATATTGATCTTAATTACTTAGTTTCCAACAAATTTACAACAAAATGTACTATTGCGGCAACAAAAGATGGGATACTTAAAATAATGTAGTTTAAATCTGGCTTTTGCCTTGTCAAAAGTTATGTCATTTTGAAATCATGACATATGTCATTATGCCGCATTCAAGTGCTACTGGAAAAATGGAAATAATTACATTACTTGGGGAAGGATGGTCCATAAGAAGACTAGGTAATAGATTTGGAGTGCCCAAAAGCACACACATTAAAAAATAAATGACTACAACAGGGAACTGTAGAAAGGCAAAGTGGTTCTGGTCGTAAATTAGTACGGAATTTCATGGAAGAAGAAAATCTTATTCAGTTTTTAAGGAATAATCCATTTGATACCGTGGTAAAAAATAACTAAAAATACTAGATTAGATTTCCATTAAAATATTTGTTTCCAAGATTTTTATTTCAAATAAATGCATTTAACAGAATTTTCTTGCGTTCGTGGGTAAACTATTCTTGAAATTAGACAAGATGATTGACGTGAACATGACATGAAACGACTGGTTTACACAGCTAAAAAACAGTCAAAATAGCCTATAAGACTTGTCCCGATTTTTGTTGCCGCAATAGTACTATTAAATTTTTTGACGCTTTACTCTGTTTATAAACATATTCTATTTAAACCAAATCATTTGAAACTCTAAATTCAAATCACATCCAAACGAAATATAATGATTGGGAGCAAACTAAGCCATACTGGTAACTAAAAACATATTTAAATAGGCGAAAATATTTGCTTTCATCCTTCCTTCGAAACAAAATATGCGAACGCCAATTAGAGCAATTTTCACAAATCTGGTGATCTAAGGTACACGTGCGGCACTGCGCGCGTAAATACGTATGTATACATGTGTACACATACGCAAAATTGTTATGAGATACCTAACAAAAGTGTACTCTTATCACTTAAAGCTGCCTTTCATTGTATATTTTTATTATATTATAGTGCCATATCAGAAAATTATAATTTTCTAATGACTAAATTTGCTATTTTGAATCCTCTGTGTATTTTAATTCACACCTTCCCATACACATCCACGGTTAGATAACTAGAGCCTTCGTTATTACATTGCTATGAACTAAGCTGTTCAAAATTAAGACTAGATGAAAAACGAGAAAATTAATCGCTATCTTGAAAAAATTTAGAAATCGTAATACTTTTTTGTAGTTCATCAAAGGTTAAAAATTTTACTACGAATAAGGAATTTAATGAAATTCACTGAATGAAGTCTTTACAGTACACAGAAAAAGGTATATGTGAAGATGTAGTACTAAACCTGTAATTATTTAGAGTAAGATTTGGTACATACGTGTAAAATAAATTTTGTATGTGACATAGTAACAAGTTTACAGCTTTGTGCTAGATTTACAAAACCTAAATATAAAATTAACTGACTTTGTGCGTATTTACAATCTCTTTACAAATAGATAATTTACAAAAAAAGCTGTGAATTAGCAGGCACATTATGATGCAGTAATGGAGATGTGACGTTCTAAAAGTTAGTCTAACATGATACTACCTGACGCAATCTGCGGAAACAGAGATGTGCATTATCATTTTACAACTTTTCTGGTTATGATTACTTTTTCTTATAATTAAATATGTTAAAACCTGCATTGTCATTTTATTAAAATTACCTACAAATTTACATGGTACTGTAGGAATACATTTTCATGTTCACGTGTGAATTTACAGGGTACGAGAATATTTCCGGCGTCGAATTTGCCAGGTATATACCTGTAAGGTATTTGCACTGTCTAGTAACTAAAGACCACTTTGTTTCTCTTTCAATGGAGTGATTTGTTAAAACATTTGCAAAACTTCATATGTATCTGCGTGTCCTACTCTCACTAATTAAGAACAACAAGTCATGACTATTCCTGAAAAATATCTTCCTATGTCCTGAGCAATTGGGAAAACCTAAAAATTAAGTGATTTGCTTAGTTTCAGGCAATACCGACCGAAAATAATCAAACCTTTAAGTATGCTGGTTGCTATTATTGTTTTCAAACAATTTCCAGAGTTTCTCACCGTTACAATATTATATTTAGTTATTTGATGCGCTATTCGTTTCTTGAAAGCTGATTCTTTCAATCATGTTTACAATGACAGAAGATTTTCTCGACGAAAATCCAATCTTGTTTGCATACTAAGGGACATATAGACGAAAGTACAATTTGGCATCATAAGCAATAAATTTTTTCTCCCTTTTCTAAATTGATAATAGACTATACAGTAGATATTGGAATACATCTCAAACAATCTGTAGTTATTCAACCTTGTAGTTCTAATCTTCTTACTAATTATTACCTTCAGCTTATAAAGACATTCGTATAAAAGGGTCGTGTTGATAAGGTATTGTATTCCTTTAATAGTTATCATAATAGATTAAAATTTCATACGCAATAACGGCATCATAAAAACGAATTGGCATATAAAGTCTATCAATACAGGAAGACATCTAAATTATTTTCTGGAAACATCTAAATTACATAAAATTAATGTAGTTACCGGATTACTTGGTCAAGCGGTTAGATTAGCTAACCCCGAGTTTAGGGAAAAGAATTTAAACAAAGTTAAAGAAGTCTCTGATGAAAATAATTATTCAAATAGTTTCCACTAAAAAATTATAAAAAATAGAATTAATAAGTTATATAATAGAGGTATTAATAATAATAATCACAATAAAAGTTATAACGCTATCGCTTATAAAAAGGGGTTTAAGCGAACAAATAAAAAGGATTTAATAAAAACGATATGAACATAACTTTTACTCCAAATTATACTAACATATTTCTTTTTACTAACACTAAATTTAAATTAAATAAACAAAGTCAAAGTAATGTACTTTATAAAATAAACTATAAAGGCTGTGATGGTTGTTACATCGGTCAGGCAAAACAATATTCAAAGAAAGGTTGTATAACCATAAGTATTCTTTAAAAAATGATTTTAGTGCAATGACCGCTGTAAAAAAACATAAAAGATCTGGGACATTACTTGGATTTTGAAAACACAATTGTTAAAAAAAAATAATTATAAAAAGAATAAGAAAATATACGAAATGATAAGTATACAGAAAGATACTAAAACTATTAATTTCAAAAACCAATATTCAGAATTTAAGTAATGTATATAGTGAGTGACTAAAATGGCATCTATATTTCATAAGAAGGAAGCCTTTGGCTAGGTTTTTGATTCGGGTTTTCCCTAGTCCTCGAACAGAATTGTCAGAATCTTGACAAAGATTTTTGATATAAGGCTTTTCTTTGGGTGTTCTCATAGTTTGCATATATGTGTTTGCACATTAAATCAGTTATTTATAATATAAATGTTTTTGCAGATCCTATATATCAAGAAATCCTAGTCATTAGTTGTTGATAGTTCCCGAATAAAAAACAAATGTTTGTTTATACATTTTTCTCGTTATACTTTCACTGATGAAGGTGTCTATAAACGTTCTAAGAATATAATCTATGTCTTTTAATTGATCTAAAGTGGTAGAAAACTATTATATAAGATAGATTATTGATAAATGCTGAACAAAATTAATTTTAGAATAAATGTCACGTGCCTACAAATGCACGCCACTGGTGGATCAATTTTCGAAGTCCTGCGTTTTACTTTGCCTTATGTTCCTTAAGCGATAACAACGACGCGTGGCGTCCTGTTTACTCACTAATGCACCTTTGACATTCGCCAATCATCCCCTTCCTGTCGCTGGGCACAGTTTTACTCGTCTTTCCCTTTATACACATAACTAGCAACTTCTTCCTATTGATAAGCAGTTATCCTGAATTCAAAAATAAAATAATAACGATAATAATATAGGTAATGGTGATGATTATAACAAAATGTAGTACTAAGATGTATATCTATATATATAAAAATGGATCGTGGTTTGTTCGGATGCTTAAAACTTGAAAACGACTGAACCAAATTGGATACTTCCTTCTGCGGATTTGTTCGCAATTGCTACGTGAAGGTTTAGGACAAAAGAAAACTATTAAAACATTTACATAAAAATTTTTAAAAAAAAATAGGAGATTAAGCAAATTGATGACGTTTGGTGGGTTAGGTTATGACAGTTGTCATGGTGCGCGCAAAGACAATTAAGGTTATGACATTTGTGATTGTGCGCGCATGAATAATTGTTATGTCATAATAGAAGCAAAGTCAGCAATATCCATCACAGTCTTATTTACAATGCTGCGAGCGAGAAGATCGAATCTTTTGCAACGAAGCTGTAATGCAACTAGACTGCGGAATATTGCGAACCAATCCACTGCAGATGAAGAAGAAATCGCACGAGAAAAGGGCGCCGTATTAGTACGGCCCCACTTCGTGTTTCACAAGCACAAGAACAAAGAAAGGCCATACGTGAGACGGCTCGATTGGCAATGAGATATCGTCGAGCAGAACACAGAGATCAACAACGTCAAGCCGCAAGGAGAAATGCTTCAAGTGTTAATTTGAATCGAAGAGCGTTTCAATACGATTCCACAATTGAGTACAGCTCGCACCCTTTCGTTAGGATTGGCGATATGGAGGTTGTGTGTGTCCATTACAGTGCATTAAAGTTCGCTAAAGAAACGTCTGGATTGTGCTGTCTCAGTAGAAAGGTTAAATTCGCTATTTATGCCTCCGCCACCTGAGCCATCGCATTCATTGCTTCATGGCGAAGCTCAAGAATCACGACATTTTCTTTCGAACGCTTAAAGGTACAACGCATGTTTCCAAATCACTTCATTTGGAGCAAATATTATTGAAGAACGCGGATTCAGTCCGATATTCAAGGTAATGTTTGTTAATAAGAGAGTAACCTTTACTTTTGGTAATCATAAATCACTAATTATCACTTCCCTTTCGACTGTACGGATACAAGGACAAATGCACCATAGCATTGGATCATTGCAGCCGGTTGAAGACGCACAGCATAAAATTGTTTCAAATTTACTTCATGGCCAATATGGAGGATCAACTTGATCAATAACGCAATGAAAGAGAAATTCTTCAAGATTTGAAGGAAATACTTCATGAACATCATGTACTGATTGGGTTGTTCAAAACTGCGTTGGACCGCATGCCAAGTGATAGTCGTAATCGGAACAAATAAACGCCCCGCTGGAACACACGAACGACAATTCAACGCTACGACAATAGTTAAAGTGGCAAAATATAGTATATCACAAGGTGCTTCAATAAAGATAATCGACACGAGTGCAACCCATTCAGCAAATAGTTTAACAAAATGTATATATATATATATTTCGTGACCTTTTATACTTATCTTATATGATAGATCTCTACCACTAATAGGTCAATAAAACAAGGCTGGTTTGAACGATAGTTATATTTTCAGAACGTTTACAAACGTTTTCGGAATACCTTCTTCAGTGAAAATATAACTAGATAAATATATAAACAAACATTTGTTTTTATTTGGGAACTATCAACAAAATGACTAATGACTAGGATTTCTTGATATAGAGGATGTGTAACCAACTTTTATATATATATAAATTATAAAAGCTAAATTAATGTGTAAACATACATGCAAATTAAGTAAAACCTTATATCAAAAAATCTTTGTCGAAACCTTAACAATTCTGTTCAAGGACTAGGGAAAACCCAAATTTAAAAACCTAGCCAAAGGTTTCCTTCTTAAGAAATGCAAATGTCATTTTAACAAATTGCTATATACATTACTTAAATTTTGAATATCGGTTCTGAAATTAATAGTTTTAGTGTCTTTTTGTATATTTATCATTTCATATATTAGTCTTTTTATAATTATTCTCTGTTTTTAATATAATTGTGTTTTCAAAATCAAAGTAATGCCCAAGATCTTTGTAATGCTTTGTTACAGCGGTCATTACACCAAAATCATTATTTAAAGAATACTTATGGTTATATGGTCTTGGGCATTACTTTGATTTTGAAAACACAATTATATTAAAAACAGAGAATAATTATAAAAAAGACTAATATATGAAATGATAAATATACAAAAAGACACTAAAACTATTAATTTCAGAACAGATATTCAAAATTTAAGTAATGTATATAGCAATTTGTTAAAATGACATTTGCATTTCTTAAGAAGGAAACCTTTGGCTAGGTTTTTAAATTTGGGTTTTCCCTAGTCCTTGAACAGAATTGTTAAGGTTTCGACAAAGATTTTGATATAAGGTTTTACTTAATTTGCATGTATGTTTACACATTAATTTAGTTTTTATAATTTATATATATATATAAAAGTTGGTTACACATCCTCTATATCAAGAAATCCTAGTCATTAGTCATTTTGTTGATAGTTCCCAAATAAAACAAATGTTTGTTTATATATTTATCTAGTTATATTTTCACTGAAGAAGGTATTCCGAAAACGTTTGTAAACGTTCTGAAAATATAACTATCGTTCAAACCAGCCTTGTTTTATTGACCTATTAGTGCTAGAGATCTATCATATAAGACAAATAGTTTAACAGAAAGTTGTTCTACAACGATACGAAAATCATTTGGTTTTCATTCAATAAAGCAAATGCTTCACTCCCACGTGAATTTGTTCCTTTCTGAACTTTTATCCAACTAAATTAATTTTATCTTAATATAAATAAGTTAATAAAACTCAGGTAACTTAAGACAACATTTATTAATTCTAAGGCGGTACGAAGTTCGCTGGGTCAGCTAGTATATGTATATATATATATATATATATATATATATCGTGCCTTATTTAGATACTTGTCTTAAAAACAATACAACAACCTTATGAAAAAATTAGCATGACAGAAGAGTTCCTAGCTACTAATATATTATCAAATGTGTTTATTTCTATAGAATTATATTTCACTGGGAAAGTGTTTACGCAAACGGTTTAATTACCCTTATGAAATGTAATCTGTAAATTTGAAATTTGTCTTTTAATGGACTTAGAAGGTGATGGACGTAAGCCGGAAGATAATAGTAATAAATAAATACGAACAATAATAATTATTGGGCTTTATGTAAAAGCACAAAAACTAATGAGATGTAACTAGTAAAATATTTCAAGACTACTAAATATACAGTAACCGGCGATCGACACATAGGCGGGAAGTTATTAGGAGGTCTTGGAACAGTGAGAGGGGAAGTTTTACGATAGATTAAACAGCCAACTCTACTCTGTACATATACTTAAAGCTATGAATCTGACGCCAAATAGATTTCCAAATGTGTCGGTCTACATTTTCCAACCCAGTATATATGCACATAAGCAACATATTTCCTTCTCCATTTCTTTTACTAGTCAAGAATAAAACAAAAACCTTTCGCTAGACTAGAATTTTACAGAAATAAGCCGTAAAAATATGCCAGGTATATAAAAATTAAATTTAAGAGCTAATATAATATTTCTTTATCATTATTACAGCACAAAATCACGGCATAATCGTAAAATAAAAGTGGGAATAAAAGAGATATAAAGCGGGAAAACTCCCTATATAGGACTCTATAATGGGTTCTCATATTGCCTGCCGGTATTTGGAGAGATGACTTATGTTTTTTATTCCCTTTTATTACAGTGAAATTTTCGTCGGAACCGCATGTGCACGTATTATAAAATCCTTATTTCGGTTCATTCGCTAGATGGTTCCACGTTAATTCCATTATTACGCCTAGTTTATTGCAGTAGTTATGTAGTTCTGCTTATTTGAGTTACCAATTCTTTGTTCACATATAGATCCTCTGATTAAGTATTTGGAAGTATTCAGTAAAATATTTTTATATCTAAAGCAATTACTTATTACAAAATCAATTCCACAATCGGCACAAATAAGTTTCTAAGTTTAATTTTGTCATGTCATACAAATAATTAGTTATAATTAAAATTGACAGTGTTTTCAACTACAATTCTTACCGACTAAAAGCAATTGAATACTTACAATCTGGAGACAATCAAAATTACAAGCGGTTACTTTGCACTTGTTATATGATTTTGTTTCACATAGGATGATTCAGCCAACATTATCTGGTTATCTGTTTGACACGCAGATACATATTCGTTGAATGACTCTAAGAGAAGTTCATTTAAAATGGACGCGACTTGATGATCATATTAAGTGTTAGATCTTAAAACTACTATCATCCTCCAAGAACACGTATTTCAAGTTTACACAGGTCCACAGGTGTACAATTATGAAATGCGGATTTCAGACAACAGATGCGCATTAAAGCAATTTGTGCTATAAAGATTTGACACTGCGCCATTTTGTTATGTCATCAACAAGTGAGTGATAAATTGGAAAAGTGTGTGCATAGTGTATAGTGCATAGTTGTGTTCAATATGTCGAAATTTATACCGAACAAAGAGCATTCGCGGACAACATAAATTTTTTGTTTTCATTTGAGGAAAACTGCGGCTGAATCATACCGATTACTTCGAGAAGCTTATGGTGAACATGCTCCACCTCAAGATACGTGTGAAACGATGGTTTCGGCGTGTCAAAAGTGGTGACTTCGATGTTGCAGACAAGAAACGTGGAAAATCTCCAAAAGAAGATACGAAGATGTAGAATTGCAAGCATTGTTGGACGAACATGATTCGCAAACACAAAAACAACTCGCCGAGCAATTGGACGTTAGTCAACAAACTGTTTCCAATCGGCTAAGAGAGAAGGGAAGTATTTAAAAGACCTGTCAATGAGTACCACATGAATTGAACGACAGGCAGATGGGAAAAGCACAAGATCCCCTGTGACATTTTGCAAGTAAGAAATCATGGGTAACCCAGGCGCACCATCCACATCAACCGCAAAACCAAATCGCTTTGGCAGAAGGACGATGTTCTGTGTTTGGTGGGACCGGAGGGGCGTGGTCAATTATGAGCTTGTTAAAACCTGGAGAGACGATTAATGGTAAACGTTACCAACAACAATTGACCGATTTAAAGCGTTCGCTGCTAGAAAGAGGCGAGAATACGGAAAGAAGCACTACAAACTAATTTTCTTCATGACAATGCTCCATAACGTACGGCAAAACCGGTTCGCGACACGTTGGAAGCACTCAGCTGCGAAGTTCTATCCCATGCAGCTTACTCACCAGACTTGGCACCTTTCGATTACCACTTGTTGGCATCGATGGGTCACACACTTGCTGAGCAGCGTTTTGGTTCGTACGAAGATGTGAAGAAATGGCTCTATGAATGGTTCACAGCAAAAGGGGAAGAGTTTTACTGGGATGGTATTCACAACTTGCCCGGAAGGTGAGAAAAATGTGTAACAAGCGATGGAGCATACTTTGGATAAAGCACTTTTTATCATTCTTCCGAATTTAACATGCTTTCTTAGAAGAGATATCCACATTTCATACTTGTACACCTGGTATATAGCACTGAAATAATCTACTGGAAGTATTGTCATATTTGGCAGAATTCTAATCTCGGTCAATTTTTGTTGATAATTTTTATAAATCATTGTATGTATATTCATTTTTAACTGTTTCGTGCTGGTAGACAAACCTTTCCGAAAGAAAAGATCGGAAACTGGTGTAGAAAATATTATAAAACATCCGAAATTCAAAATTATTTTGATGTATATACGCCTTTACTAACTTTTGAATACAGGAAAAGGTAAAAGTATGCGCAAAGAAACAAAACAATAAAAATTAATTAGTTAAGTCAAATTAATAAAATTGAGTGCTAGAAAATTCAGCATATTAAAAGTTGCATACTTGGAAATACTTTATATCCAAGTGATAAATAAACGTACCTAATATACAAAAGAAAGTATTCGCCTGTACGAACGCAAACACGTGCAGCTCGTGTTTCACTCTGGGCAGCTTAGCGTCGGATGGGTTTACCGGAATTACACTTTATACATAAATCTACAAGATACATAACTCTCCAGCGGGATCAGGTTGTATCCCGTTGGCCGTGCACGGCGATTTTGTTTTCGTATAAATATGATAGGCCCTGCATATAGACTCCGCAAACCGGAGGGAGAGCATGCCAGTTCTCTGAAAGCCGCACAGACCGGATGCCTCCATCATACACTATTCGATTCAGCAGTTAGAGTCGATATGGGATAACAGCTACGGAATTTTAACTGCCACTTAACTATACGGAATGGCCAGAAATAGTAATAGTTATGGGATAGAACAATAACGTACTAATGATAAAATTATTAATTACCAAAATGAAGTCATGTTATTTTCAACATTTAAGCTTACCGATAAGCCTTTCAGATTACTGACAATTTCAGAAACTGTCTCAGTTCTAATCCCTATTCCCTTTGGTGCAAGTCCTATACATCCAGTGAAATCCCTAAATTACTACAGAGTTATGTTTTCATTTATCTTATCCATATTTCTCTGACTTTTCCAACCTACGAATTAGTATATTTTCCGAGAATTTCCATACTCTAATAGTGGCGCTAACTTTACCTTATTGTCATTTTGAACATTTGAATTGAAAATCAACGAGTTAATTATTATATTCTTTTTCCTTGTTCATCCATTTGACTACTAGTCTTGATTTCACATTTATTGTTCCACTTATTGTTTCAAGTTGTTTCTTAATGTTTTGTTGATGTATGAACAACGAAGCTACATATGAGAGTGCCTGCTAGAAGTTCCTTGGGAAGGAGTCCGGGTAGGGCATTGATAATTAATGATGAACTTACAGCCTGAAGAAAAGGAAATCAACAATGTTTGGTTCTTCTCTTGCGTTTCAAATGAGTCCTTCGATCACAACTACGAGTCACTCTTTGTTATATTACATATTTTGCTCTTCCTGACAATGTGTGTAACACTTACCGTCTGCTTTTTCTTTTCACTTAGCTTTCATGTAGCTAATAAATGGTATTAATATAGTAGTTATCTACCAGCAGTACTTATATCTCATTTTATAAATATTCATTTGCTATTATCTAGCACATTCTACCACCGTTAAAAAGTTTTAAAAAGTCAAAAGTTATTGCTAGGTAGTATTTGCGAAGGACAGTTCGTTGAAGCGCGTACCATATATTGAGTTTTAGCACAATAATTTTCATTTGAAACGCGATGTATTTCGCAATTCATTCTAATAACAGCATATGTTCAGCAACTGCAGTTGTAGTTTTGCAAAATTTCCAACAGCCTACTACATTTTCTTCAAGTAATAGCTTAGTGGACAATGTCCAGCTACCAGTCCTAATTCTTTTCCTCGTAACTTCAAGGGGTCTCTAACATTTGTTTTTCTTTCATAAAAGCTCACAAACCGGCTTACATAATGCGTTCCTTTATTACAAACTTCGAATTGGATTTGGTTGTATGGTCATTTAGTACCGTATTTAAGTTTCCATGGAGAGGCAGTTCGCACTTCAGTAATTTTTGCAATTGCTTTATTAAAAGTAAACTTAACATAATATGCGCTTAGCAACTTGAGTTGTAATTTTGTAAAACTTCCAATGATACGTTTCATTATCTTGCAGAAATATCTCAATAAATTGTGTTCATTGGTCAGCCTAGATTTTTCTAATGTTCAGAGACTTTTAGCTTTGTCTCCAGAAAATGTGATCAGGTTCTTTTTTAAATCAGGCATCATTTTACATGGTAAGTAAGTAGATCAAAATTTTACACAATACAACTAACAAAAAGAAACAAAGTAGGTACATCTGAAAAGGACAGAACGTCATTTCAGAAAAAATGGAAGGGCACCAGGATTTCGGTTCTGCGAGAAAGTTATAGTAGCACGAATATTAAATGCATGTGTGGTTTGTAGATGTGAAGCAGGCCTTGGACAAAATTAAAAGGGAAGATAAATGAAAAGTGCTGAAAAGTAGAAATATATAAAAGTAAGAGCTGTGCAATGTATATAAGGAAAATTATATTTAAAACATTTTAGGAAAAATAAGTTTGGAACAGGGATGCATTATGGACGTTTCCTGTTAAATAAAACATTGGAATCCCCCACAAAAGTGAAATTCTATACCATTGGAAGTCGAAGAAGTAATCATAGCATGTGATAATTATCTGAGGTACATGAAAAAGAATTATAAGCAAACCTTTACATCTACGTTGTTCATTGTAGATGTAAAGGTTTTTT
Organism: Chrysina gloriosa; assembly: GCA_038088585.1. NCBI lineage: Eukaryota > Metazoa > Arthropoda > Insecta > Coleoptera > Scarabaeidae > Chrysina > Chrysina gloriosa. The sequence goes on along the minus strand of CM076088.1, from coordinate 31,237,899 downwards.
TTTCTATTTTAAAGCAAATTACAAAATTTTGATCTTCGCTTGCCATCCGTAGACGTACGTTTCGCGGTTATACCGCTCGTCAGTACGGCTTTGCAAGAGCTGTAATTTCGCATACAAATTTTATGTATATATCGTCGGAACATTCATGTTTGTACATGTGAGAGGGATTCGATATGAATAGAGAATAAATTTAACGTGGAATTGGCTAATTCGGCACTTTCTGAGAAGTACATATGTACATATGTTATATGCCAAAAATTTATATTCAGTTTAGAAGAATGATCGATGATAATGATGATTAAATGTATAACAGGTTACTTTTTTCACCAGCTAGTCTGGCTTGTTGTCCCAGTTGATTCTTGAGTCACATGTAAAGGATTTTAAAAATTTTAGTGACACATAACGCTTTAAACACGTACAAATTTAATTGTTTGCGAGTTTTAAAAAAGCAGGGACTGTATTACTGATTCCCACTGATGGACGAAATTCAGAGGATTATCACATAAAATTCTTGGTTTGCCTTAGAAATTCATTAAAGAGATACTGAATTCTAAATTTAACCAAATGGCGGTTCTGGATTATCTTTTCCAAAAATACTTTGAATCTCTGACGCGAAACTGTAGACATTTTTAGCTTCCAACGATTGAACTAGTTATAATATAATTAGTTAAGGCAAAGTCGCGTGAGATAGTCCAATGGAAAATATGACCGGGAGCAAAACCTGAAACAAATTAACGCAGAATCGATCTGTAAGTTGTATTACTTTTATTTACGCATGTGCAGTAAACAGAATTACGATCTAAGCTGCGCTAAGTTGCAATTCTGTTCTTTAATTCATTAAAATTATATTCAATGTACCTAAAAGTGTTACTATAAGTCTGGCTTATACCATACAAATCTTAGGACAACTTTCTATTAATCAGGATGATTACCTTTTTAGTTTTTGGTATAAATGGCTAACTGACCTGTGGGGATAGAACACTAAGTGTTTTTAGTGAATAAAATACGTTTTTTATTCCTTTCAGAAAAATTCCAATAGGATATAAAGAAAACCCTAAATCGTGGAAGCTGTCTTGAAAGCAGCCTTATCTAAGCCATATAAGCTGAAAATAATAGTGCTTCCGTGAATGGTGCTTCGAAAACTTATAATACATTTGAAAAAGCTCTTAAAAGATAGAAACCAGAGAGTACATTTGATGAAAAGTGGGGAAAGGTGTTACACATTAGATGCTCAAAAATGTGATTTACTCATGATTTTTGTTGATAGGGCTGTAATTTTACTGAAAAACTAAATTTAAACTACGACTATAATAAGGGAAAATCGGTTTTAAACAGCAAGCGCCATTCTTTTGTCCCAAAACCAGAAAAATTCTAAGCACGACCGGTGTGGAAGTTGGAAATTACTTTGAGCTTTTATGCTTCAAAGATGAAGGTTTCGCTAAATGTATCTCTATCTTTAATGTTAATGAGAGGTGAACAATGGGTTGCACCATACTATACCTAAAAAGGTTTAAAAAAATTCACATTAGGGAAAAAAGTGGAAACGATAACGTGCATGGCATGTTACAATGCTAAGGAGATAAGTTTACAAATCAATTTCTTAAAATTCTATTTCATCGAAAAATGGAAGATAGCACTTACTTCTCTGTCGAATTTCTGACAACCGCTAAAATAAGTAGTGTAGTGTTGCCGTGGTTTCCTTTCCATACTACCTATTATCTACAACTAGTACGCAAGACCGGTGGTTAAGTCACTAAAACCCTATCAGGCTTGTAGAAACTGGATGCAAAAATTGCAGTTTGTTGATGTTTTAGCACAAAATTTAGAAAAGGCAGCTGCTGTGTATAACGCGGAATCAGGATTTAGAGCAACATGGAATTACGTGCACTCAATTTCTGGTCAAGTCGTTTGCTTGGCCATCGAAGCAAGTGATACTGGCCTGTTAAGAAATCAAGAATTCTCCGATGAAATTACATCAAAGAGTAATGCCTTAGATCGTGGGAACTATATCCTTCGTCAGGTAAATATGCTTTAAGTGTAATTCATGAAAAATCATTAAAGGGGATTAATCTGACACCTATCTTTTTCATAGGATCGAAGAAAAGAAAGCCATTTCGGTAATGTATTAAAATCTTGAGGAAACACATTGGTTGTGCGAAGCAAAGCTGTGAAAACACGTTGACTTTAAGGGATACAGCCCCAAGCAAAAAATCGTACAAAGAGACAGCTCTCTCTTTTGTCGAGGTCAGATGATGAAACTGAAATACCTACTATATGAGGAAAATGGTACGCTAGAAGATGAAGATGATGCCAAATGTATAGGATGTCGAGAACCATAAGAAATCACAACAAAGAAAAAGGAGAGGTATCGCGGGACACCTAACAAGGGCAAAGCACTTTACGCATTTGATACTGAAATTCTATAATTAAATAACCAATGTATAAAGGAACAGTATTTAATTATGAAACCGATGGTACATAAGCTGAAGTTAAATTTGATGTAAATTCGAGTCCGAATAATTAGAGCGCCATCTGATGGGAGAGACGCAGATTTCGACGCAAACGTGTGTGTGTACGAGCGAGAAAGAACTAATGAAAGAAGAAAGATGGAAAAAGCGTCTATCTGACGATTACAAGCGCCTCACTTCTTCCCAGTTAACTCTCGCCGCAGAACTTCGCTAAAAGAGCTTCGCTCTAAAAAGTTTGCGTGGAGTGTCTAGTTTGTAAGAAGTGATTCCACGGTAACTGCTCCTCTTTCGAAACAAATAATATTGTTTTGACCAACTCTTTCGTCATAGCCAGCTGTTCTTGTTCTACACTATGCTAAAGAAATTTTAAAAGAATCTTTTTCTTCAATCTCTGTCAAAAATCTTTAAGGTACATATGAAACTACTTATAATACAAGAATAAAACGATAGTTCAAGAAAACACCAGTAACTTGTAAATAATTATGTATTTCGAAATTATTTTCCAAAATGATGGCCCACTCGCCTGGTTCTTACCTAAAACTAGTTTCGAAATCTTAATTTGCGTTTAACATGAAACCCCAAGTATAATATAGAAAACCAAAGGACTATTTTTAAAGATTTTGCATTGGTGCATAGCGACGTTTTAAATGAACAATAAAAATAATGACAAAAACAATTAACCAATATTCGTATTTTGTGTACATTGCATTTGATATTATTTATGTTAATAATAATCTGGTGCATTAGCACTATTTATCCTTCTCATTAGACAATTTCTACGGGAATCAGAGTAAACAGTCATTTTTCTAAAACATTAAGTTTGATTTTGCATTTAGCTATAAAGAAAAGTTACGTAAAGTGAAAGCCTTTACCCCGGAATTGTAACCTATTCCATTAAAGTATTAAATGAGATCGTAGTGCAAATCCCCAACAATTAATAGACTAGTTCTATTTAAAAGAAGGATTTGAAATGTAATCATGTAAGAGTATAATGGGAATGTTATTTTTCTTAGGAAAGTATCAGTATTTTAACTCGAGAAAGTAAACATACACACCGCCATCTAGTATTTACTTTTAAAGCTATTATTAAGCGCCAGCTATTGGATAGTAGTAATTTTAAAGATGCATCGGTGGTTACAGGAAATTGTGGTACTTACGTTTTTATCGTCGTCTATTAAAGAATCTTTTTCCTTCTAGCTGATTTTGAAACACAGATGTCTCATTCAAACATTCGTGGATGTATGTATAATATATACAGGGACGTAACAATTATCAGAAACGACAAAAAAGTCATTTTTAACCATTTATATTGATGCATTTATAAAATCGTTATAATTAACCATTTTTATAAGATATATATTATTTTGGTTATCGTAACCAATTAAAGTGTGAAATATTTTTTTGGTTATAAGTAACAATTATATCAACCAAAAAAATTTTGGTTTCAGATAACCATTATATCAACCAAAAGATTTTTTGGTTAGAAATAACCATTACAAAAAAAAATTCTTTTTTTTTTGTTATCAGGGATGAAATTGATAATAAAAAATTAATTCATAAAGTTTTAGTGGGAATATTTCTCTCATTTAAAATGTTGAATAGGGATTTCTAAATCCATAAAAATAGTTATTAAAATTGCAATTGACTGTATGTAACCTTTATTAGGTTTTATGTAATAATTTTAAAATATAAGAAAACATACACCGCCTTCAGCTATGCTTAGTTTTGCTACTACCGCCACAGATTTGTTGTGTTCATGTGTTGTTGTTGCATTAAATTTATGGCTCATTTGTTGTTCTGTTTGTTAAAATTTTTGTTTTTTTATTTTGTGAGGATTTTTGATATTGTTTGGTATATTTTGTTTTTTCATAGCTTTTTTATGTTCATTCACTTAAAAATTTTGTTTTTTTTTTTCATCCCTGATAACCAAAAAAGAAATTCTTTTTGTAATGATTATTTCTAACCAAAAAATCTTTTTGGTTGATATAATGGTTATCTGAAACCAAAAAATTATTTTGGTTGATATAATTGTTACTTACAACCAAAAAAAAATATTTCTCACTTACGATAACCAAAATAATATATTTGTAATGATAATGGTTAAAAATTCCCAATATTAAATAAAATGAATTTTCTTGTAACCTTTTTATCTGAAATAAAAAAATAACAATTATATTTGGTCCCTGAATATATATAATTATTAAACTGTGAACTTCATAATGATTGCAAGAATTATACAACTAATACAACTTTTATAGGTCTTTCAAACTTAATAGGATAGAATAATGTAATTGTTTATGTTAGTTTCATTACTAGCGAAATATGTGTCCCTGATTAATAATTAATTATAATAATAATGATAACAATAATAATGATATTTATTTCAAAAAACAATCGCGATTTACAATCTTTTTGAAATATGGTCAACATTAAATTATTCAAAAGAATACCTAATACATCAAAAAGTAATATACATATATACACCCATGATCATAATAATAGGTACACCAAATAACTAAAAACCAACAAATTCCTATTTCTAAATGAAAAAATTACTTACTTTATAAAGTTTTTGTATGTGGCAACTTTACTAATTACAAAAATATGGCAAGTGCCGCTTTATTTATATTCAGACAGTTAACGGTTTATGCAAAGTGCCGAAATAAACTGATCATAATAATAGGTACAAGGAAAGTTTATCTAATTTTCTCTTGAAGAAAGAGATCTCTTGAACCAACCATAGCTAAAAACTTAAGAAAAGAAGGGAAATCGTTAAGACAAATTGCAAAACGTCTAGGACGTTCTGTGAACTTTGTCCAAAACGCATTAAAATGGAAACAAACAGCAGAAAACCTTGGTAGACCACACAAAACATGTCCAACTACTGATCGCCACATTCTCTTAATTTCAAAGAAGGACCCGTTTAAGTCCTCAAAAGCAACTGCCGCCGAAATTGGCAATGTAATCAGCGCTGCAACTATTCGACGACGTCTTCAAGAAGCTAATTTACCCGGCCCAATAGCACGAAAAATTCCCCTCATGCGTAAGAAAAACACTACTGCTAGGTTAAATTTGCCAATGAACATTTGAACTGGTGCGGAAGTGAAGGTGAAAAAAGTGGCGAAATACTCTTTTTAGTGACGAAACAAAAATTAATTTGTTTGGAAATGACTATCAAAGGAACGTTCGTCGCCTAAAAGGAAAAGAATTCCACATACGAGTTACAAAGAAGGCTGTTAAGCATGGCGGTGGTAATATAATGGTCGGGGTATGCTTCTCATGGAGTGGAGTAGGTCCAATATATCGCATAGAAAACACTATGAACGCAATGGGGTGCAGAAGCATTTTGCAAGATGTTATGCTTCCTTATGCACGCGAAGAAATGCCATTACTTTGGGTTTTCTAACAGGGTAATGACCCAAAGCATACCTCTGCATTGGTCAAGAATTGGTTCTGGGAGAATAACGTCCACCTTTTAAGTTGGCCTAGTCAATCTCACGCCTTGAACCCTATAGAAAATCTTTGGGGCGAACTAAAACAAAAATTGTCGAAGGAAACTTTCAGAAATAAAGGCGATCTATGGGGGAAAACTAAAAAAGCATGATACGAAATTACACCTGAAACATGCCAAAAACTAATATCTAGTATGCCAAACAGAATGAAGAAAATGGCACAAAATAAAGGCGGTTATACTGGGTACTAGTCCGTTTTAGGTATTCTAAATTAATTTATGAAAAATACACGTGTGTGATTAATTTTCCAATATTATTGAAATGTACCTATTATTATGAGCAGCAATTGAATTGCCCTTAGTTAAAAGATGACATGGTTTTTATTGTTGAAGTACAGTTTACGTTATTTGTTAAATTTTTGTTTTCTTGTGACCATAATGAATAAATATGAACACTTTTTTTGTTTCTTTATATCATTAAAGCTATTTTGTTTTACTTAAAAACGAAAAGTATAAAGTGTACCTATTACTTTGATCATGAGTGTACATAATAATAAATCAATGACAAACATATTATATTCTCACCAGCATAACCCAAAGAATTCATCAATGCTGTAAATCGCCCTTTCAATTAATTGTTTTTTATAGCGTTTTTAATTATATATATATATATATATATATATATATATATATAGTACGGTCGAAATACATTTTTACTATATATATATATATATATACATATATAATATAATCATATTCTTATATTACTCGAAGATGTAAGAATTTATAATGAGGGAATAAGAATTGAGAATTAACTGTATATGTTTACATCGTTAGGATCTTTTCGAACAGGATAACAAAGGGCGCAGATACAAAACTCTGGCCCAGAGGGTCCACATAAACGCTAGTAGGAGAGGAGACATCGTATGATGTGGAGTGATGAAACCTATCAATGTGGAGTGATGAACCTATTATAAGATGAAAAGAAACGAGCTCAGAAAAGCCTGACTAGATCAAATCAATATAGTTGCTCAATTTGCGCCAATAGCAAAATATTACTATCTGAAACGATTGTACTAGAATAGCTTAAAAGTTTTTCGGAAAGGATCAACTTTCGTAGAATACATATCTTTTGTTTTCATTGAAAAGAGCAAAGTTTGCACGAATGATGGTACACTATTTCATTTAAATGGCAGATGTAGTTATGGGGTACGTAATGCACTTTCCGAGCCCAATTTTTTGTCACTTTTTCTGTTTTCCGTTATTTCGCTAATACCGCGAATTATATTGGATTTAAATTAGTCCATTGTTTCTAGCTTCTTTGTATAATTCTATAACTTAAATAACTCTACAAGAAGCAATCGAACGGCGTCAGATGGCACGAATCAATTGGGCGCCATAATTGATTGGTCCCTTTCCGAAAATTAATAAATCATTAAATGTCTGCTTCAATAAATCAACGATTTCAATTAGCACATGGCGTGTAGCACCGTCCTGTTAAAACCACATCTCGTTCAGATCAATATGCAAATTTGGAAACAAAAGTCATTTACCGTTAATAATATAGCGAGAATTGTTTACCATAATATCAGCGTCGGTCTCATTTTGAAAGAAATAAGGATCAATGATATCACCAGTCTGTGAAAGACACGCTGTTGGTTTGTCAGGATGCAATTGGATCTAGTATACCTCTTATGGATATTAATTGCTCTGCATATGGCAATTTTGCTTATTCACAAGCTTTATGGCTAAAGAGAATTTTGCAATAAAAACGACCAACAAGTGGTTTATGAGAAACATTAGCAAATCTACGATGCAGCAAATGGTCTTTTACCTTCATTTCTTGCACGACCTGGATTTTGTAAGGATGTATATGAAAATCCTTTCATATAATGTGGAGGTTACAGTTGTTCAATTGCTAATAACGGCGTGGAACCGACAAATTTCGAGTTTCACGTACACTCGACCCAATAGCAGCAACAATTTTGTCACCACGTAGTGTGTTGTATTTTAACTGTTTTGGTCGACTCAAACTTTGTGATACTAAGACCAACAAGCTGCTCGGAAGGACGATCATGTCGACCATAGAAAGGTTGGAAAGTTCTATAGATTTCACGCATAGACTGTTTATTTTTATTGTTTTTTTATGCGTTGCTCTAGTGCGTTAATATTCATTGTAATAAATGGCAAATTGCTGAATTACTAAAGAGAAAAGTCAATTGGCTTGACAGAAGAAGTTCTATCATCCTTATTGAAGAACTCTTTACAATAATTAAGGTTATTTCGTAAAACTTTAGAGTCTTTTATTGTTTGTTTGTTTAGATTTTGGGAATCATTAGTATTTCAGTCACATATGTATAATAATGATATATATATATATATGCATATATATATATATGTATATATATATGTATATATATATATATATATATATATATTTGAGGTTTCTGAACGCATCCCTGCATGAATCCCCATTACCCATACTGGCCATAATACGGATTGCATGCTTTTAGAAAAAAATGCTTTGTAGTCCTTTCGAACGGCCTGAATCTACAATTCCATATTTTACCATAGATGGAAAACATGCGGAGTATCGTGCTTTTAAACTATCCAGATCGCAAAATTTTGATAGTATTTTCAGAGTAAAACTTACTCCTGCTAATCTGCTAGATAAAGAATTAACGTGTTCTTTCCAATTTAAGCTATCATCTATGGTAAGGCCTAATAGATTAACTGAACTTGAAACAGAAATTGATTCATTGCATCGACCCAGGTATATATTTACATATGTGTAGATATACTGCGAAATTACAAATACAATTCAGTATCAGAGGTTTTTATTGATTTCTACTTTCTCTTACAATACAATTTAAATCACTAAATAATATAAAAATATACTTTCTTCAACTATTACATTTGTACATAGTTATAAATAAATCCAAGAACATATCAAACTCCGCAAGATTTGCTTTCCCCTATTTTACATCAGGAACGATTTTATGTGTTGATAGTGTTTCATGGCCAAATTACAGGATTCTGTATAATACTCTAAGGTGTACTGTATATTGCTTGTCGTCGGAACATCGTCGAGATATTCCTTTAATACTACCATGCTGAATTCTTCAAAGAAATATAGCTACTATGTACAGTTTTCCAATTTTCTACGCAAAAGTATTTTCTCTTCTCTGATCAACTCCCCCAACATTTTTATGGCCTTCTCAATTTGCTTTGGCGCCGCTTTGCTGTACGAAGCTCTGATATAGCTACAAGCTTGCGTTGGGTCCGCCATGAAGGCATGTCCAGGGACAAAAGTGATCAATTTCTTTAAACCTCTATTCATAAGCATCTCATAAACGTCGGCCACGCCATGAACTTTGATCCACACGAACATCCCACCTGCGGGTATGGTCCATTCACAAAGGCCTTTGAGGTATCTCTCCATTGCGGCGATAGTGATGTCGCGCCTGACTTTGTAAAATGCGGTGACTTCTTCGAAGTGTTGTACAAGACGTTCGAAGCCCCATAGTTGAAGCAAATTATTTGCAATACACTGTAAATAAGAAATGGCTGATAAGTTGATATTACAAAAATACAATTTCCTTTGTCAACGTTGCGTTGCGATAAATTAAAGAAAAATCAAGAAGACTTTTAACATATTTTAGGAATACTAATATTTTGTTGTTTAAATATTAGCGACTACAAAATTATATGCCAAATTCAGGATCTACCAACAGAATTGTTCAAAGATGATATCCGTGTTGATAAACTTCGTTATTCGCAATTTAACATTCGTGCAATTTTAAGTTATGTCATTGATACTAATGGGCGTACTGCCAAAATTATCGCGATTTCAATATTTCTACATAATATATATCCGGCATATCAGTGATTGCGTACTTATGAAATGTTAAGTGCAATTGCTTATTAACCTTTCGTAAAAAACCCAAGTTGTTTGTCTTTGCTGTGTCAAAAAATTGTCACATTTTAATGCAGCCCTATTTACAGTATTAATCAAACTGTAATGAACAGTTACGTTATCGTAATTCGGTACAAATTGGAAATAATTTGTGTAGTCAGCAAAATTTGCCTTATCGGATCCAAGAAGAAAATGGATTGTATTAGGAGTAATAGTTTTCTTACTTCCACATTTGCAAATTTGGAAGATACAATGAAATTCAAAGTTTACTACATAAATTTAATAAACAAAAATATTTTTTAATGTATTCTTTCTGTAAACTGGCTTTTTAATGTAACCCAAGAACATAGATATACGATTTCATGTTGTACAATAAAATCTAAAATATTGCCTATGTAACTTACTTGTGATAAGGTACTGGAGTGAAGATAGGAACTTTGTATATGTAATTCAAGAGCTTGGATGAAAGGTTTTGCGGCAGTGACCCATCCAACTCTCATTCCAGAACTTAAAACTTTCGAAAACGAATCAAACCTCAACACTCTTCCCCTCCGTATCCATAGAAAGGAAAGATGGGGTTAATTCATCTAGGAAATGCATGAAGAAATACGGATCATCTTCCAAAATGAGAATGTTATATTCGCAGCAAATTTGATAGATTTCGCGCTTCCTTTCTAGGGTCATAGTGGTACCAGTTGGGTTGGAACCTATTTTATGAAAGAATATGTATTCAGTTAAAGCACAATTTCGTTAATAAAATTTGGTATTCGCACCTGTCGGGTTCAGATACATAATCTTCGGCATTTTTAGTGTTTCATCTTGAAGACATTTCTCCTTCCAATTTTCCAATTGCTGTCTCAATAAATCGGGAACCATACCATATTGATCTTGATCCACAGCTATTAGAGGTGATTTGTACGGACTGATCTGAAAATAGTTTGCTTATGTATTCGGGACGAAGAAGAAGAATAAGATGTTAGCTCGATGTTTTTTCAATTGAAAGGTCAAATTATTTAATTTAAATCATGTAACAAATATATCCGGTTGCGGTTGTCTATCGAATCAAAGTCAATTGACTCGTGCGCGATTGAACTGGTTAACGATGTCATTTCCTCATTATATGCATAAATGTGTGGTATTGATCTTGAACTTACGCTGTGACGTCCGTTCATCTGGTCTATTTTTACAAGTAGTTTATTCTGTCAACAAATAATCATCCGACTTGATAGATAGAAGTATTTGTCCATTCCCCGCGTATTGTTTTGATTAACAATTGTTTTTAATGATAAAATATTCGTGTTCACTATCGAGGGAATGTTCCCAAATAGCCGTTGCATCACTTTGAATCAGCTTGTACAAACATAATAAGATACATGTAGTTTTGGTACTGATTTTTAACATAAGATTTTTTTATCTTAGAAGCCAAAGAGTAAATCTTATTTTTAATTTAAACCTAAAACAAAACGGCATAAGATTTTGGAAGAGTTTGGAAAATTTAAGTATCTTTCATGATGCTGGTTCAAGGGATTTTTGTCGTCTTTTACATTATTTTAGCAACTTGCGGAAGTTAGGTTAATTGAAAATTTAGTGTTGCACTGAATCTGCATAAATACTAGCGGCAGCAAATGGCATTTAAGAATAAGTGGGAAGGAATTGGCAATGATTGGGAAGGAATTAAATGTCAATATGAAAAATTTAGAAAATTTACCACAAAAGCATTGAGTATGACTAAAATAGAATGATAGGATTTTCGGTGATTTAGCCTTTACACGCGTGCTCTCCGTTAGATTTTTATGAAGAGTATCATTCAGAAAGTATTTTTTCAAACCAGTTTAGAATGTAGGATCTAAAAATAGAATTCGTGGCCTACAGAAGTCATCCAAACGGTTTTTGTGAACCTTCATTGTAGTCGAGTTATGTTTCACTATTATTAAATCACCTATTTATACTTCTTTCTGGACGCTATCCAACAATCTGCCTACTAATTATATAAAACAGGAATATCTGTTGTTGATTTATACAATGGATTATATCATACTTTGTCGTGCTGTTAAAGCGTACTTTTACTTCTTGACATCACAAAAAGAAACAAATACGAAGCTCTGTCTATGACAATCATATTACAAAAGCCAGTTACATTAGCTATTTTATATACTTACGATAATTTCAATTCCGGCATAGAGCGGATTTTGTACGACAACCGGTTCGCCTTCTTGAATACACATTTCGATAGATTTGCTGATACCGTCTTGGGATCCGTTGATAACCAACAAGTCGCTCTTCTCCCAATTCGGGGTTGGTGTATCTTATAAGTGAATTCCTTAAGGGTTTTGACCAGCGGTGGATAACCTTGCGTTGGAATGTATTGTAAAGCTGCTCCTAAGGTTTGACCTTTTAACGTCATCACAGAACCGTCTTTCATCGTAATATCTATCTTTTCAAAAGGAAATGTCAATTCGTTCGGCATTCCTTCCGCCAAGGAAATTGCTTCTTTCGGAGCGAGGTAGGCTAGTTTTGCTGAAATTAGAAGTTTGCATTTTTGAAATACTGTAGAGATTTAATCCAAAACTATATATCGAAGACCAATTTCGGTGGTAATCTACAAAATCTTCTCTTGCGTATCTCTGTTAAATAGAGAAATTGCGCAAGATAGTGAAAGTACTGGTAGAATTTTTTTAAAGGTCTTAACAATAACTTTGTTCTGACGTTTTCCTAAAATTATGGACGGTGTTTTTGTTGCTACGAATTTACTACACAACTACAACTTACTCAAAATATAAAATATTTGACATGGAAACTGAAATGTCTTTCCCTTATAAATCCGGTGATCCGTGTTTTATCTCCAACGTTACCGAATAAACCGCTATTTCTTAAATTCTATTCATGAAAACTAAAATTTTTCCTCTACTAATTGGAGGTATATTTATCTATCTCCTAAGAATATTTATTGCATGCGTAAACACGTATCTTTTCTTCGGACTTTTCCTTTATTTACTAAACATTGATGTTTGTACATGTGGCAACGCAAGTTGTCCACTTCTGTAGAAAAATAACTGTAAAAATGCGTAATACGTGCATTGTGAGAGAATTCATATCGAATCCCTCTCACATGTACAAACATCAATGTTCAGACCATATATACATAAAATTTGTATACGAAATTACAGCTCTTGCAAAGCCGTACTGACGAGCGGTATAACCGCGAAACGTACGTCTACGGATGGCAAGAGAAGATCAACATTTTGTAATTTTATTTACTAAACACGAAAGACAAACTACCTCTCTCTCTATAATAAATCAATCGGCGACCAATCGAAGGGACCGTCATTTTTGTTAAAAATGTTCGTATGTTTACGTCATAACCATCTAGTTCTCGCGGCGAATTTGCATATTTTATCAATTTTATATTGTGGACATTAATATCGTGCCCTGTGTCGTTGAGATGCTTCGCAGCACTCGACAAATCTATTCTACCGTAACGATAATGATTCCAATCTGCCATAATGAATCTGTTAACATTTTGCTTTTTCTATAGACGTCGATTTTCATTTAGTATTATTTTGTCCTAAATTACAAAACTATCTTAAAACAGGAGGTGATTATTGTGTTCTTCGACAGTAAAATTAATAGTGTCCAATTTTAAATTTGGTTGTCGCATGAACTTCTGTATCGAGCATTTCTTGATGTTTAATACTGCAAAAATATCGTCTATGTATCGAACCCTCTCGGGATATACTCGCTGTCAAGTTAACCATGAAAAGTGATAAGGGATTTTCCTTTACCTTCCCGTTGTATGTAAAATATATTATTAAAAGAAAAGTAGGAATGCCTGCGATTTAGAAACAAAATGGTTCCTACTGTTACCATAGTAAAAACTATTTTACTTGAAAAATTATTGTCTTAAATATGATACTGTGAATAAACACAAATGTACAACGAAGCTGCAAATTTTATCTAATATAAATATGGATACATTACAATTCTCTGACTTGGCATTATTTTACATGATTTTAGAATGACTACAGCTTTTCTTTTAAGCATGTTTTCGCGAGCATGAGAATTTGTAATAAGGTAATTCAGCAAAAAATTAAAGTGCATTCCGTTAAATAAACTGAGTCTTATCAATTTCATTGATTAACGTTTGCAAATTTAGACAGGAATGGGTCATATGCGAAATTGTTTGTGACCCTCGTAAAATGTTTCCAAGCAAACAATTTTGGTATCGAATAAAAAATAAGTTTAGGGTAAGATACTAATTTCATATCATGTTCATTTCATATCAGTAGTAACATTTACTTCGCCTAATTGTTTATAGCAAAATTCTAAGCTTCCCTTGCTTATAAAGTTATCAATACTTTCAAAGTGCCGGAATTCTGAAAACTAAAATGAAATATCGTAAGAAACGTCAATTCTATAACAAACGTCGATCGCTGATAAAATCGAAAGATAATTAAATTGAAATAATCACCAATGTGAATAAATCATTATGTAAGAGAGAGGGAGAGCTTTAAATAATTTTGAGTATCAATGGTTTATCAATGATGTTTATGGATGTTAAGTATTTTGTTTCGATTTATTGATTATCCTTGGATACAATTGCTTTTATAAAACACCAACGACGCCAATTGTTTTAAACAAAAATGAAGTAAAAGAACCCGCATCGTACGATCTTTTACAGAAGAACACATCAATGAATATAGTAAGCGTAAGAGATAAACGTAAAACGTTATTAGTAGTCTCCCACAAAGAACTCGTCAGACAACATTAAAAACACGATAAAAATGTAAGGGGTTTCCATGTCGGTCGAGATTTTAACCAGTCAACATTCTTTACTATGTTCTATCTTTTTTCTATCTAGTGGGTCATATTGCGTTGCGCTCCACGATCAACAGGTCAATGGAACATAGTCGTAAATTACCAACTCATCTAGGATACCATCCTAATACTAGATAAATTTAAGTTTATGAAATACAATTTTCAAAATAAACAAAAAAAGAAACATTGAGGAAACTTCAATTAAAATACAAATACTTACTTAACTCTCTGGTTAATGCCGGCCTTCTTCTAGAAGATAGGGGTGCAATGAAATAACTATAATCCAAAACATTTTCAATTTTTTCATTAACGCGTGTTGTCTCCATCTTCAAATCGCTGCTGCCCGTTTCTCTATAGTGTGTATGTCAATAAAGCGTCGCGAAAGCTCCACGTAGATCAAGGATGCACGAAAATAGAAAATCGCTTTCAGAAAGACTCTCACTCAAGGATGCTTTGAACGAAATGAGTTGCCGTTGGAGAAGGCGACTGGTTTTTATAGTTCCGGGGACGCATTTACACGCGCTCGATTATACTGCTGGATGCGCTCTACGTTGAAAGGCGGTGCAGACGGATTGGTGATGACGATGATGTAATTTTTTCACATTCTCATAATTTCGCTGATGAAATCGGTAACGCAGAAACGTGAATCGTTAAAAGGTATTCCCCCATTCATTGCATTTGCTGATAACCGGATACAATCATAAACACTATTACTTAATCAATAAGTAGATTAAATGGATGATTTGTGTCCTAAATTAGTTCTGAAAGTTACCTGAGTGACTACTATAGACCTATATCTACAGTTTAGGTCAAAAATTGGGAAACATTCTCGTCGTTTATTGCTTTTAGACATATATATATATATATATATAAACTTTTATACATGGGGTAGGAAGTAAGCAAGTTATATGTACAGTAAATTATATATCCTCGGATATAAATAAAAGTATAATGTAGGAATACAGTTTTTAATAGCCAATAAACTACTTATTATGTATTTTTTGAAAATGTTGGGTGCCGGATAGGTAAAATACTTACACACTTTCAAATACTTACAATAAGTAGTTTATAACACAACCACCAGAAACTTACCATTAAACAAAATGATTAAAATTTCTCTAATAATCTCCCATTCTGGGAAAGTTAGCAAATGGTATAGTCGACATAAAAGTGACTATAGTGAAGACGACAAAAAATTGTTGACGAAACCAGGCCAGGGCAGAATAAAGTTGCACATTAAGGTTAGCGTAAAGTATCTGTACCTGGTTTCATAAAATTTTCTTCTGTTACCAAACAATAAAATTAATAAAATAAAAGGTTTTGTCATCAATACAGATTCTTAATAAGACGGGTATTTCGTATTTGTAAACAGAAATACTTTGGAAAGTAGTGAGAATAATAATTATAGCATTGCTATCAAATCCGAGAATTAGCTACGTAAGTCAGAATTTCCAAATTACTGTTGAAATGATGGGGCAATAAATTTTCAAGACAAACATTGTATGCTGCTAGAATTTTGATCTAAATATTCTTAAAGTGTAGAATATGATAAAATGGATTTCTTGGTTACATCAGCCACATTTGAGGTGTTTCGAAATTGTAAAAAGTAGTTTTCAATTGAAGATAACCCGATAAGTTGTTTACGTTCGCAAATACTTATCCTCAATTTACCTGTAGAATTTTTCGTTATCGCATAGAATAAGCGAAGAATTTTGTAATAATCATATTTACGTAATATCTATAATTTTCTCTTAGTACGTACATCAGCGCACTGACGTATCGAAACGATGGACTGTGTCTTTGTAGTTATTGAGTATAATACCAACGCAAAATTTGAACACAATGGGGGCTTAATTTACATCAAAGTAAATAAAGAGGTTGTGGTTCTTTACGGATTGTGCTAGTAAAAAGTTTACTACTCAAATATTGAGATAAATCGTTCCGTAGATAAAACGAAGGTTATTTCCGAATGTCTAGGATGGGAAACTATGTGATAAGATTACACTTCGTATCTGTTACATTAATTTTTACTGGGAGCCTAAGCATGAAACATAAACATGATGATGACTTCGTTCAAGTCGTACACATCTAAAAAGTGGAAATCCTAAGCGATTAGATATAGGGTTAAATATCGCTATTTCGCGTAGTCAGTCGATTGGAAATTGCAGGGTAATATAAATAATACGAAAGCATTTACCACAACGCAAGGTTATTCGTTGACTCCTATTAAAAAATACAAAATGTGTAAAATGATAGTGAGGTGTATCTGCTAACATGATGTTAGAATAATACCCTTAGATTTTCAGAAGCCCAGATGCGATAATTGTATTTGTTATGAGCTTCGTTAGAAAAGACGATTTTGTTTAAAGATCCTGCACCTTCTTCAATGATGAAATCAGCAAATTGTCGACGCTGATCATCAAAAAAGAAGATCTTATTGAAAAACCCTTTATATCTATGGAAGGAGGATAATGCATAATAGTTTAAACAACGGGTGACAGAGCTCACTTGTCCTTTCTACGCCTTAAAAACACGCACGGACAGATTACAAACGTCCAAAACAAAATATAATATTTTATCCTGAAGTGTACACACCCAAAGTAGCACGTCAACATCTACAGTATCTCGTATCTTAAGAAGAGCATAATATACAAAGTTTATTATTTTTTTTACTAAGTCATCAATGTTTATATTCTGAGACACACAATTGTGAAATTAAATATGCGGAAACTTGAACTGAATGGAACAAATATTATGTAGTGACAAGGCATTTACATTCAAATAATGTGATGTAGATGGGAACCACGAAGTAACCCGTTAGTGACAAATATCCGCGCTTTGACGCGTATTTTGGTTATGTAATGAAACAAGGTGGCACAAAATTACAATTTATTTGTGTACCACAGCCATGTTACTTTCTAGGGACTATTGGGGTAGGTTGCATTACCCAACTTATCAAGTTTCTTAGCTTCTGGGAGTCAAGAACACTTCTAATGTTTGTAACTGAAGTAATTAATTAAATGAAGCGGGGAAATTCTACTTCTTTCGGTATTGATTAAAGTTATATTCTCTTCTAACCCTTTTTGCGTAGACTCTTCTTTAATATTAAGTGTTACGCCTCTTAAAGTTGAAAAGAAGAAATGCTATTTCCACAGACATGAGGTATTTGTTTTGGGTACACCTGCATTTATATCATTCTAAAAGTTTATAATGAGACAAATTCTCATTCTGTGATTCTCATTGCATCCAATATCAGCACATTAGACAATAAAGATTCAATTGATTGCACATCGAGATCTTGCACTCTATTGGTGTATACCAATTAGATGTATATCTAATTCGAGAAATACATATGAATCGTTTACTTCTACACCTTCGAATGAAAGATCAACGAAACAAAATTTTGCTAACCAAGTCAGACCTCCAAGTTTCATTACCATACGTAACACATAACTCTCTGTTTTCGTTTCGATACATTTTCCTTTTCCGAAAGTAGTAAATTTGAACAAGACAAAAGAGCTTGTTTTGATTCTCAATCTTTCAGTCAACACCAAACAAAGCTACACGACCGAAAAGTAAATTTTTTCTGAATAACAATTGAAGGACGAACAATATGGATCTTCAAACCAATATACAGCTATGAAATAGCATAGTCATTAATATTAGTATTATGTGTGTCTCTGTAAGATTTGAAAGTATGCACACCGTACTTTTTTATTTATGGTAGAGCATGTGTCTGTATCACAAGATACTGTCTTACTCTTGATTAATAAATTAATAAATTTATCTATAGTACAAGTAGTGGTAACTTAGTTAAATATTTCCTATGCTTTATATATGTACAATATGTACATATATAGCAAAATTATTGGTGACTTATTTTGTATCTAATCAATAACGTATCTATTTGAGCATTAATCTCAAAATTTCTTATTCAGTAAAACCTCGATTAACGTTGGAGCTAGGTTCTTCAAATTTACGACATGAACTAAACGACGTTAAACGCAACGAGATTTTTAATATGTAAATGTTGTAGTTAAACGATGTTAAACCGAAACTATTGCAACTTTATAGCGGAGAATGGTATATTTATACCGACAACGTAATACCGAAACAACTCTAACCCGAACAACTATTGTATTTATATTTCGCTTTGAATGACATGGTGTTCTGCATTCTAGACGGCACAATAAGAGTAATAAGGTAATAAGCCAGAAATATGTAACATCCTAATCAATTATTCAGAAGCAAAAACTGCTAAGTAAAACAAAGATACATGATTATATGATTCAACCTTGAATTTTGCTTATCAACTTAGTTTTGTGTATTCATCATTAAATCATTCATATCGTTAACACGCTCTGGAACAAGTAATAAATCCTTGTTATTAGAAGAACAACTAGTCATTCCACTACTATATTTTAGTCACTTGTTTAATTACTTCCATCTCAAAATGCTGCATAGATTCGAGGTACGATTACTCCGGTACAAAGCTCTCTAACACTAAATAAATAGTAGTTCGTTAACTTGGTTTTAATAGAGCACTTTGTATGTGTGTCAATACATATTTTTAATGCCAGTTTTCTACGTCGTTGTAACTACCATCTCAATAGGATTAACGAATTTATCTAACAAATAGAATAAAAACGACACCGTCACATACACATACACCAAGTATTACTTTTGTTTAGAAAAGTAATGCTCTAGAAATAACATTAGAATCATAATCTTAAATGTGCATCTGTCACTAAAAGTGTGGAATTCTGTCTCAGACGTATGTATGTGAGTGCATGGACATATGTATCACGTAAACGTTCCAAGGTGTGAAGTAATATATTTATTAAAATATAATTTTAAAAAATTGCAGAAATTCAACCACTATTTGTTCCTTATTTAGCTATGTACTGAATATCATTGGCGTGGTTGATATTTAAACATAAATAAATTATTCAGGTTTTTTGCCCTGCAGTACAAACGATCTTTGACGCAAATTTGAATTACGCTCCAAAGATTGATGCTTGTGAAGCGTTACCGCATCAAGTTGTTCTGGAATGGGTTTGTCTGCAGTTGCTTCGAAAAATAGCTTTAAACTATCGTAAACACTATGACTATTTGAAGTATTGTGATAATTAACGCTTTAATAAATCATGATGATATTTAAGCATATCAGCTAAAAATAATGAAAACACATACATACATCAATCAATGCGAATTACTTCATATTCAGTTGGAATGATTTAAAAGAACGTTTAACAAGATAAAATATACGTTAGGTCGTTGTTTTCATGATTTACCAAGTGCACTGAAATTTTAAGATACTATTGTGAATTAAAGTAAAACTACTAACTTACAATCATACAAACCGCTAAACCCCGTATAATCAGCGAAATGAATTACGTATATGTTTTCTAACCACAATAATATTGCTTCAAAGTAATTTATTTAGTTACCTCCCTTACGAAAAATAAGTACTACTTCTTCCAAGAACTACGTATTATAATAATATAAAATCATGAATTATAATAATAGTACCACCAAAACATCGGGAGTTACTTCAAACAATAAAGAATTGTGTATGTGAGAGATGTTCAATAGCTAAGTCTACATATTGGCTTACAAATCTCAGCAGACGAAAATACTTCTTTAACTTCGTGGTTTACAAGATTTCAAAAGTAAATGAAGGATTCGATCTTGCATCAAATCACAAATGCGTTATAGTTACATTAAGTTAAAGTACAATAAAAAAATAGACTGCTCCTAGCTAATAAATAATTCCATAAACTGGGAAAGTTTATGGGAAAGCGCAATCGCATTTATCTCTAAATATCACTGTGCTAGTCGAAAAGTTCAACATTGATCTGAATCCAACGCTGTCGGCCGTTCTGCGAAGTTGACTCTAGTTTTCGGGATATTCACGAGTAAAGATTGTAAAAAAAAAGGCAAGAAACACGTTTTCCCGTACATTTCAACCGTTCATTCATCAAATATCGTCTCAGTTCGACAAAATTTCTACATTTTATGAAATACTTTTCACTTTTTCTAACTTACCGAGTATTCAAGGTTGCAGAAAGTATAGAAAAATATGTAATAAGTTTATTTGTTTCCAAAACTTGTGTATTTTCCAGATAGAAATATTTTTATTTCAAACATCTTATATTTCTGATGCTTCTTTTTGCAAATTCCAACAAACATCTGCTAAAAGAGCATTCAACTTTTTCCCACTATACCAATATTTGAGTCTTGCTGTCACTTGGAAGAAATTTCGTCGAACTGAAACGGTATCTGATGGCAAAACGGTTCAAATGTGCGGAAAAACGCGTTTCTTGGGTCTTTTTGTACAATCTTTACTTGTAAATACCTTAAAAACTAGGGTCAATTAGGTTGGATTCAGCGTACACGTTTTCTACCCAAGACCCGTTCATGTTGAAAAAATAGGTTCCCGATTCGAGTAGAGTGATACCATTAATCATCAGAGCAATTTTTGGAAAATATACAGTAAGCAAAATATGGGATAAATTAAAAGAAGGTCTGCAGATCAGAATGTTAGTAGCTGAAGAAAGGTGACAATAATATCAACAAACCAAAGCTCGACTGAAAAATAGCTCGGTTCAACAATGGCATAGATAATTTCCAAAATTGAATCATGGGTTGGTCCAGTTCTCAGCCTAACCAGGACGAACTAATAATAATAGTACAGAATATTATAGCGTGTAACAAAGGAAATTTAAACACAATAGCCCACAGTCCACTTATAATAAGTAGATAATCTTTTACTGTCTGGGTAGAAGATAGATCTACTTCAGGAATGCAAGCCTTGGGCCCATTCCAAGCCCTACTATGTAGAAGATCACTTTAGTTTCTTTTCTATAAACGCACTTACCCGCCTCTATATCCTAACGACTTCCCAAGGTGCTTGGTCAACAGGGTAAGTGATAACCAACATCCTGAAAAGATGTCGATTTTTGGATATCGACACGAAGGAAGCACACATCCGCTGAAGGATGATTGTGCGGCGTATGATAAAACCACTTCACCGGAGCCACAAAGAACACGAGAATTTGATGTGAACTGTCTAGTAAATAGCTTCACCACTAATGAATGTTAGATGTAGTTCAAAAACTGGATGAAAATTTGCAGAATTTTGAAATAGTATAGTATAATCTTCGCCAACCTCCAATCGCCTAGAAATATATCCGCTCGTAACGATAGATTGTATATATCCAATAATGGTACAATTAATATTTCAGCACAGCCTTTAAAGCTGAGCGTTAGAATATCGTCTATACCCACTGATTTCCTTCGCTTTAGTTGTCTTATAGCCAGCCGAAATCTTCTTTTACGGAAACTGTATCTCCTAATATGTGAACTAAAAACTCTAATCATCGCCGAATGTATGTACTGGCAAAGTAGAAAGCAAAAGCACTAGATATCTTATTACTGCTAGAATCTTGTATATTATTATGTAGTACCTGATGGACCGAGCTTTGCTCGGAGTTCCCAAAATTTTGAACCAAATAATAACGCCCTTTATTTTAGTTTTGATATTTAATTTATATTGTATATTTCAAGTATATATAGTAGCACATGTATATTATAGGTTTATAAGGTCAAAAGTATGTGAATTTAGATGTAGTTATTAGATTTCGTAGATATTTGTCTTTTATTAACATACTACTTTCAGCGCCATCTATGGTCTAGTAATAAAGCTTTAATTATTTATAATTTCGCTTGGCTGCATGATGTTAAAAAAGTCGCTAACCCACGTTTAGGCCGAAATTGGCGAAAACCTGGACTAAATGGATTGAATCGAGACCGGGACCATGCTAAATCGGCTTTTCGTCCCCAAAAACTCGCAGATACTAAATTGTAACAAAATCTTGGGAGTAATTTTCGATAACACATTTCATGTACCGCAGAAATAGGTAAAAGCGAGACAAATATATTTTCTTGGGACCGGGACCATGCTAGATCAATTTCATGTTCTCGAAAATCCCCAGATACTAAATTGCATAAATATTGCTAAAGTCATTTTCGATAACCAATTTCATACACCGCGATACCAGAAATGTGTGTAAACCGGGTCAAACTGGATGTTCCCGGGACCGGGACCATACTACATCGACTTCTCGTCCCCAAAAAGCCCCAGGTACTAAATTTCATCAAAATCGTTAGAGCCGTTTTCGAGAAACCAATTCTATATATACAAGAATTGCTCGTTTAAATATATTAGATAAAGTTTATAACACAACCACAAAATTAATTAAATAAAATGATTAGAATTTCCCCTAATAATCTCCAACTCTGTGCAAATTAGTAAATGGTATAGTCAATATAAAAGAAACTATGGTGAAGACCACAAAAACAATTATTGACGAAACCAGAGCAGAGTAGAATAAAGTTGCACATTAATGTTAGCGCAATATATCTGTACTTATTTTTCACAAAATTTTCTCCTACATAAGTTCATCGACCGTACCAGTTTGGAAGTAAAAAGGGATTAATCGGGTCTTCAAAGAATTAAAAAAGGAATTCCTTTGTTCAAAATTCAAAGAATTTGTGTCCTTCACTACAATTCACTAGAGACCGATTAATCCCTTTTTATTTCCTATATACATATATATCAAAAAATACAAAGTTTTGTTATCAATACAGATTCTTGGTAGGGCAGCTACTTCGTATTTGTAAACAGAAATAATTTTTAGTGAGAATAATAATTACAGCAACGCTATCAAATCCGAGAATTAGCTACATAATTCATAATTTCCCAATGTTAGGGGATCGCTCTAATCTTAAATTAAGATTTGTACATATATCCAAATTACTGTTGAAATGATGGGTAATAAAAGACAAACATTCAATGCTCCTAGAATTTTTATTTAAAAAATAAGTGCAGAATATGATAAACTGGATTTCTTGGTTACATCAACCACAATTTCACATGTTTCGAAATGGTAAAAAGTAGTTTTTTAATTGAAAAGAACCCGATAACTTGTTTACGTTCACAAATACTTATCCCCAATTTACCCGTAGATTTCTTTTTGTTATCGTATGGAGTGAACAAAGAATTTTGTAATAATAATTGTGTTTACGCTATATCTCTAATTTTCTTACTTAGTACGAACATCAAGAAACTTGACATATTGAAAACGGTGGATTGTTTTGAACGATAAGAATATTTTTGTATGTATAATGCTAATGTAGAATTTGTAGAACTCAATGAAGGATTAACAGCCTGAGATATCGAATTTTGGATATCGACATGAAAGACACACATCCGATGAATAATAACGATCCCGCATATGATGAAAACACTTCACCGGAACCACAAGGAACATGTCAACCGAAAATTGTGAACACATGTGAACCAACTAAAAAATACCTTTGCCACAAATTAGCGTTAGAGGAAGTTCAAAAACTTTTTCTGCAATATTCATACCCAAACGACTACAATCAGTTATTGAAGAAAAAGTCTCATCACCAAACATCAAATTAAATTTACCAAAGACATTCCACCTTAGATGAAATTTATTCCTTACTGTTTTTAGACATATCGCAGGGTGTTAAGAAAGTTTAGCCTGAAGAACTAACAAGATTTAAGATAAATAAGAGCAGGTGTCTCCCAAGACAGTATATTAAGCTCCATGCTATACCTGCTGATACTAGATGCATGATACATAGTAAGAGGAAAATATTTCTATTGGCACCTTGTGTAACACACCAATATTAACCACAAACGAAACTAAATAAATGCACAAAACAGCAACGCATAAAACTAAATGAAGAAAAATACCTACATAGGTATAAATCTTGATGCTGAAATGAACGTCAGGAGTTTCGGTGATATTTGAGATTATGTCATCAGAATTTCTGCTTTTGTTTGTACTATTTA
Organism: Chrysina gloriosa; assembly: GCA_038088585.1. Taxonomy (NCBI): domain Eukaryota; kingdom Metazoa; phylum Arthropoda; class Insecta; order Coleoptera; family Scarabaeidae; genus Chrysina; species Chrysina gloriosa. The sequence goes on along the minus strand of CM076088.1, from coordinate 31,213,360 downwards.
AAACCCATTTTTGTTTGTATCGACTCGGCTTTTCTTTTCAAGGTATACGAATTTCGATGTATGGTACTTTCTCATATTGATATTTATATTCATATTCGTTATTAATACCGTGTTACATAGCAGATATGCGTTTGTAATTTACAATATCTAATATACATATATATATATATATATGTATAATATAGACAAGCAGATGCAAATGTAGATTATGCTTTACGTTGTCAATGTGTCAATTCGAGCGAATAAATACAATGACACAAAATAAAATTGGTGTATCAACTCATGCCGTTATCAGAATTAAGAAAGTCCTGGAAGTTATAGAAAGCGTTGCTTATCAAAAAACGTTTAGTTCACTGCACTACAGTTGTTTTTGATTTGCTTGTAATTCTTAAGGATCTTATTGTAAAAGAGGATAGCGTCTTTACAGAGAGAAATTTGTTCTGTTCGGTGGGATGGAATAAGTAAGTCTTCTGTGCCTCGAGTATTGTGGCAATGATAATTTAATAATCACATTACTTTGGAAAGTTCTCCGGATTTGTTTGGCTCTCTTTGGTTGATCCCATATACCGCAAATGGCTACAATTCTGTTTTTGAGCACGATCTCAAACACCTTAGATAAACTTGGTAGTATCGAGATAGATCTCTAGTTCTCGCTCTGATCTTTACTTCTTTTCTTTTGCACCATCGCCTTCAACAGATGAATAGGAAGACACCATTAATTAAGCACTCACTATTGTGTATTATTTATTAATGATTTGCTCCTTAAGATCGATTGTCCGATTCTTGGATATGCAGGCGATATTAAAATATATTCGGAGATTTCTTCGATAGATGATGTAAATAAACTTCAACACAATCTAGATACACTAACCAATTGGTGCGACCTATTTAATAATAATAATAATAATAATAATAATAATAATAATAATAAACTTTATTCAGGAAGCCAAATATGATGGGTTGATACGTCATACAAGGTACATAATGTATCTTATCTCTAATTGTGTACTTAATGTACGAGTCAGAAATTAAAATTAATAGTATGAATCTATAAAAAACAATCACATATTAAAAATTACATATTTAAATATTCAGTTATACTATAAAATGCATGTGATGTCAGATACTTTTTAACCTCTTTTATAGGTATTAATAGAACAGAAGGACTTGTACATATCAGGTAGTTTATTATACCATTTTATACAAATATAAAGTGGTGATTTTTCGTATAATGTTAATTTGTGTCTCGGAAACGAAAAGCCATAGACATTTCTTGTTGAGTAATGGTGTAATGGTTTATATTTCTCAAATTTCTCTAGCTTTTGTTTAACAAAAACGACGCATTTATATATAATAATACAAGGAAAGGTAAGAATACCCTGCCTAACGAAAACGTTCCTACAGGTACCCCTGTAAGGTATATTAAAAATTAGACGAATAAGACGCTTTTGCGCCACAAGCACCCTCTCCCACTCTGCAGCAATACCCCATATCATAACATTATAAGACATTATTGAGTAAGCCAATGCGTAATAGATCTCAGTTAAATTTTTTATTGATAAGTTGGTTTTCAGCTGGTAGATTACGTAATGAGTGCTGCTTAACTTTTTACAAACGCAATCTAATTGCTCATTCCATGATAACCTATCGTCAACCATAACACCCAGTATTCCTACATTTTCCCTTGTTGCAAACGGCATCTGCAAATTGGGGAAGGGCATCCTTTTGTGAAAATACACAATTTTTGTTTTGTTTTCATTCAAAACAAATCTATTTAACTTGCACCATAACTTCATATCCTTCATTGTTAGTATTATGGAGCATTTGAGATCCTCCGCACTCTTAACCGATACTATTACCGATATATCATTTGCAAAAACCGTGGGATAACCACATCTAAAATGCCCCGGTAAATCATTTATAGTTAAAAGAAAGCAAAGAGGTCCCAAAACAGATCCCTGTGGCACTCTAAGCGGTACGTTAACTTCGGGAGATCTTGAACCATTAACATCTACCGTAATATATCTATTAGATAGAAACTATACAATCCAGTCCAAGGAAATTCCTCTAAAGCCAATGCTGTACAGCTTTTCAGCGAGAAAGTTGACATCCACGTAATCAAACGCACGCGCCATATCGAAAAAATTCCTACCACAAAATTATTGTTATCTAACCCCCTGCAAATGTGCTCCATACAATCAAATAGAGCAGTCTCAGTTGATTTAGATTTCATAAAACCATGTTGGCATTTACTAAGAATTTAAAATTTTTGCAAGAAATTAAAAATCTGATCATAGGCAATTCTCTCGATTACTTTAGATAAGGCACTTAATATCGAAATTGGCCTGTAGTTTTCAATTTTTGCGTGATCGTCTTTTTATATAGTGGTGCCACCAACGCAGTTTTTAATTTTGATGGAAATATGCCAGTTTTAAAAGATTTATTGATAACATACGTGAAAATTTCCACTATATCTTCACTAATACACTTAAATAAAAAATTACTAATTCCATCAACGCTACATGACTTGATGCTATGACACAGGTAACATCTTGCGAACAAACAGGCCTGAAGACAAAGGTATTGGCACATACAACAGGATAAGGAACCCTAGGCCCAGGATCACCAAGCTCTCATTTAAGCTTAGATTGAATATTGACAAATGTTACTTATACTAGGTCCTGTACACCTTGTATGGGAACTAACGCTGTTAATGGCAACAACCTAAGCCGCGTAACAGAAATTAAGGATTTGGGAGTACTGTTTGACTCTACTCTATCCTTCAAGTCACATATTACTAATATGTGTTCTCAGGCCTCTAAATCTCTGGGATTCATATTACGTGTTTCCAAATACTTCAAAAATATATTGTCAATAAAATCACTATATCACGCTTATGTCGTGAGTAAGATTGAATATGCATGTCTGATTTGGTATCCTTTATTTGCTTGCGATTCCTTGTCAATAGATCGGGTTCATCATAGATTTCTAAAATTTCTCTCATTTATAATCGATGGAATATATCCAGCGAGGGGTACTCCTCAGGATGAACTGCTAATGCGTCATGGAATGCGACCATTGAGTGTAAGACGAGATGCTATTTGCGAGAAGTTTCTGAATTGACTTTTGGAGAATAAAATTGACTGCCCATTTATATTAAATCGTAGGAATATTTCTGTTCCCCGGATTAACTCAAGATATGGAAGCACATTCATAGTTCCATTTACCAGAACAGCTGCGATGAAACGAGTTCCAACATACATCCTTTCCAGAATTGGAAAGAAACAACCGGGTAGTGCATTCAATGAAACTTGACTATTATCTTTATTATGTATTTTTGTATATCCTGTAATTGGGCTTGGCCTGTTGGATATTAAAGTTATTATTATTATTATTAATAATAATAATAGTTAGGCCAGTGGTAAAGCGACGGTGTGTTTTACACTTTTTAACTAACTAACTTGTGTTTCACTCAGGTGGCAAATTTTTATTGAATTATGAATTGAATGGTACTTAGCTTGAAATTCCCGCAGGGCCACTGCTGACTTATTTTGTGTGAGGTAAAAGTTTGTTCGTTCATTGAAGTGAACGAAACTTGGTTCAGTTTCCAAGTTGCGATGAAGCCGGTATTAAAACAATATTATTATTAATGCTTGCAGACCTTGGGAACACAGTTAACTAACACAGTTTTACAACTACTAAAATTAAACATAGCTCTACCCTAACTTAACTAAAATAGCTATAACTTTTCTAACACCCCTTCTACTAATCTTCTCCATATTCTTCTATCCTTTGCTTTTTCTCTCCAGTCTCCAACGCTGATCTTCTGCATATCTTCCTCGACGCTGTTAAACCATCTCTTGCTAGGCTTGTCCATCTTTTTTTCCAAATGGTTTTCTGCTTAAAACCATTTTAGGCATTGTATCTTTATCCAGTCTTTGGACATGGTCTAGCCATCTTATGTGTTGTGCTCTACTCACTATTGTTATCTTAAGTTCATTATCACATATTCTTCACCTCTTCGTTTGTCCTTCGTCGCCATCCGTCCTCCGTATATTGCTCTGAAAATTCTTCTCTCCCACCTTTCCAGCTCTCCCTCATGCTCCTTCCTTAGAAAACAACAATTGTCAGAAATATTTTAAAACGCAACAAATACAAGTAGAAGAAAATGAAAGCTGGTCAAGAGATGTTTCTTGAGGATAATATTAAACGAATAGAGTTTTTGGAAGCTATCATGGTAAAAACTAATCGGAATGAATACTTGATTTAAAATAATTTATTATCTGATGAGTCATCATCCGCATGTGTTGGTCGTCACAATCCTACAGTCGTTCAATATTGGTCTCCGGAGGATGAACAACGTTTCGTTAATGCTAGAACCCAGTACCTTGAGAAACTAAAATTTTGGACGGAAATATTGGCTGGTAACATTGTAGGGCCCCTTTTTTATTAACTGTAACTTGACAGTAGAGATGTATTTGAATATGTTCCGAACATAAATTGCTCCTATAGTGCGCTATATTAATGTCGATTTTGATGGAATTTGGTTCCAACAAGACGGTTGTAAAGTAAAAGAGCATTTACAGATTTGAGAGGACAGCAACCTGCAACAATTATATGGGAAGATGCTAATGATCTTCGGCGCTGTAGCCCTTACAATTCTCGAAGGCGTGGGAGGACACTTTTACGACAAACGAGGTTATTGTTTGCTCAGGGAAGATGGCATTTTCGAACCCTCTATAAGATGACATTTTGATCTTAGAGCTTAGAATCTGAATTTACTTTATACATAATTGCTGAGTGTATTTGTTTTCAGAATTTCTTCCGAATTCTTGAATGTGACATGCGACACCATGTACACATCAACAGTTACCGACTTCCATTGGTGATTTTATCTATGACTACGGTGACTGGTTGCTTTCTATCCTCCATATAAAACGTTATCGATTTAACGCCTAAGCTGTTCTTTACTATGTGTCGGTTGGCTTTTCCTAGAATATATACCACCACTGTTGGAGTTATTTCATTGAGGGCATGTTTTACAAAAATTAATTTGCCTCTTTATTTCTGGATTACTCTCGATTACTCCATAAACTGGCAAATATCCATTTTGATGCCTTTACGTTTCAACCTTTTTCCTAAAGACAGGGTTTTACTAGTAAATTTATAAAATCCTTAGTTTCAAACACCAGTAATGTGGAGTTGGAAATGTTATCCAATGTCTACACGATATAATACTAATACAACATGCAAAGTCCGGATCTGTGTATATTGTCCCGACGTATTCAAAGGATTTCTTCAACTTTTGATAAGCCTTAGCCGAACGACAAAAGCGTATATTTTGTCTACCATAAATTATAAAGCATGCGTATAAAAATTTCAAACACCGTGAGACAGCGTGTATGTACATAACGATTACAGCATATGTACGTTTATCATATTAGCTTTATTAACTAGATAATTTCTGCATAATTTGTAAATTATTAAACATGTATTCGATAAGCGCGTCGCATACGTCAATGAGCTTTATCGTGCTACAGTTTAGTCATTGGCTACAAGTTAATTTCGGCGAACATATGACTATCGACTAATTACTAGAGCGATCTACAATGTACTTGATAATTTAGCTAGAATAAGTTGTAAACTACTAAATTACATTCGTGTGTAAACAATGTATTATAAAAAATTATTGCTTTATCTTCTTCGCGGTTGCTTTCCCCATTTCTTACAAACATGTTGAAAACCAAATAAAGATTTCAAATTAAAAGATAAATCTATACTGACAAGTTAATACAAATAAAGTTTCTTTATTCTATATTTTTAGTGTAAGAGCAGCCTTTCAATTTTTCCCCGTATGATAATTTTCTGTCGTTATGTTTCTGACAAGCTTTCTTGGTTTGTCTCTTCCACCTTCATTTCCAATACTTCAATTCATCTGTCATTCAACTGCGGTCTAGTTTCTCATTGTTCGCTGCAATTTTTCTATCCTTGATTGATTGGCTGATGAACGATGAGAAAGCCTAAGGAGTTTTAACACTGTAGCCTATTGACTTGTGGTTTTGTTTTCATTCTTATGTGGGAAGATGTAATAAGCTATCACCATCAAAATGCTCACTGACAAAGATTTTGCCAGAATAATCTCCTTTGGGGAGATTTTGTCACCATCAAGCAAGAGTGAATATAATGGGAATGACTGTTTCTTCTGTTTAATTCTAGAGTCTGCAGATAGGTTTCTCGTTCAATATTCTCATCACTCGCACGTGTTTAGATGCAGTGACCAGCTATAAACCAACAATAGAATGTCAGTATTGGATCAAGATGTTATTTGCTATCATCGTTTTGCAAGGGTATGGATTCATCCACATGAAAGTAACGATGTGAAGGTTTGCAAGGACTGTAAGGTTTTAACAAAGATTATCAACTAATTTAAATTTATGTAGTTACTTGCAAGTGCTTTAAAGCTTAGCAATACTTAGCTTCGCTGCATAAGTTTAGGTGTTCATTAAAGCAATTTAAACTTATGAGATTTGTACTTCCCTTCTTCTTGTATAGGATGCTACTACTGTTCTTAAAGAATACCAGTGCAACTTTTCCTCAAAACCATATATTTGCCCTAATTTAAGTTAAGTTCTGAAAATGTATCAGCTTTTTTTCATGATACTAGTATAACTAGATTATTAGCGTCTCCTTCAAGATAATAGACTTATGTGTTTTGTTTGACCAGAAGTCAATTGGCATGTCTCAGCAAAAATGATAAAATTTTCATATACAAACACTTCGCCAAACCCTTCACCCATTTGGTCTGTTTTAATACTTTTCTTGTGAAGTTCAGATATTCTTTACCATTTTAAGTGATCTATTCTATCATCCAGAACAGTATTTACCATATTGGTAGAAAGACCCTTGCTTCTACTGTAACCTGAAGTGTTTATTCCTTTCAGTGGACTATGTTCTCAGACCGCTTTACCAGTGGGATCTCAATCTGGTGTTCTAAGTTGTCTCAATAAATATGTGACACTACCATTTAGACCCCTTTCACGGTGCCCTATATCCTAATTGCTAATTTTGTTCTCACTTGAATCATTTCCTGTTTCATCTTTTATAGGGGAAAACAATTTGTCAAAATAAACATTTAATATAATAATAATAATAATAATAGTAATAATAATATATGTTAATGTCCTTAAACTATACAAATAGCATGGGACAGGTGATCAATATGTGAATGTATGTACAAATATAAAACTGGTGTACAGATAAAAGATAATAAATATAGCCATTATACTCATACAGATAAAATTGGAATAAGTTATTACATACATATGTATGTATGTATATAACGACACAATATCACAAACAGTCCAACACAAACGACTAACAAACAAGTTTTAAAAATTATCTTCCAAATATTCACTGACTGACAATGAGTAGTAATAGTTGTGATTAGTAGTTACCGCATATACATTTTAAAAATTTTTGAGCTTCATCTTTTTATAACCATTTAGTAGTTTATTGTACACTTTTGTAGGTTGATACTTACAGCTTCTTCCAGAAAACCTAAGCCCTTGTAGGGTATCTCCAATTTCGAAAATTTATAAAGAAAGTCTCGTACAATGTGTAAAGAATGTAATACACACAGATAATATATATGTACAAACATATATATATATATATATATATATATATATATATATATATATATATATATATATATATGTATCTAGATTGAGACAGTTACAGAATGCGGATACACAAAGACTATACACAAAAGAGAAAATATTCATCAGTGCTGTATAAAACCTTTGAAATCAGCAGCCTCTTCAAATTTCACCTAAATGGGTGCATTTTGTAGTTCTATAGTTCTATAGTTCTTTAGGAAGGTGGTTAATGAATTTATATCCGTTATGGTGTATATGTCTTATTGTTAGATATTTAACAGAACAGTGTTTCACAAGTATTAAGCTATCTTTGTTACGTGTATACTTTATTTTGATTATCGCACGTGAAACACAACACATCGTTGACATATAACGCATAAATTGTCATTGTACTAAGATGTTTAAAAGATGACCTGCAAGAGTCCTTATATACTAGGCCAGACACTGCCTTCACCGTCCTCTTTTGCGCCAGAAACACGCGTAGAACATGAGTGTTCGCAGCACCGCCCCAGTGAACTATTCCATACTTTAAGACGGATTGAAAGCAACCAAAATATAACATTTTTAGAATTCCAGTAGAACAGTAGCTAGATAAGTTTCTCAGCGCAGATACTACCTTTGACAGTGGGATACACATATGATCAATATGCAAACGCAAGGCAGAGTCATAATTTTTAGATCTACAAAAAATGAGCGACAACTAGAGCAAGAAGCCACACTCATTATCACTCATATTGCCTGCTTTTGCAGTTGTTGTATAAAAACAACTACTCGCACCCCAGGCTATTATTCCACACGATGCGATCGCAGGAAAATGAGTAGTACATTCTTAAGCAACATTCATCCACTACTGCCTTCTGCTTGCGCAGTACTAAACATGGTTAAGCTAGTGGGTATTATGGTATACTTGCGGTATGTACTTATATGTTTGTACCAACTACTGTTGCAGTCACTTTTTAGTCCCAAGAACTGTCTGGTCTACCTCTCCAATGCTTTTGCTGTTAATTTTTAAAAAATTAGAGTGGGTCCTATTTAATTTCAATGGCTTAAATTCTACAAAATCGGTTTTCTAACTATTTAAATTTACTAGTAAAAGTAAATATTTTCGGAAGCAGCAGCGGACCTAAAGCGCGTACGCCACTTCTACTGCATCGACAGCATATAATGAACATGAACATGAACATATAATAAATTTTGTATTGCAAAACAACCGCAGCGTAACACCTTGGGCACCATACAACCTCAGTTTCTTCTTTAGAATTGTATGATCCACCAGATTAAAAGGTTTGCTGAGATTTAAGAATATTCCAATATATGAATGATTTGTATCAATATTCTCATCTAAAAAAATAAAAATTGTAATATAGCAGATATTCACTACGATAACCATGCTAAAAAGTTATATTTCTCCAAAAAGATCTATTAGTCTTGATGCCACAAGTTTTTCTATGATGTTTGAGTACGTACTTAGTAAAGAGTTCGGTCGGTAGCTAATACCATGTCGTACCTTGACATTACTTTTATCAGGCCAACTCACCTTAATCATCTTGCGCCGTCCAAGATTCAATATTGCAGAAGCGATTAGTTACTGCCTCTGATCTACATCCGATCTCTGGTAATAACGTATATATTTTCTCAGTGTGGCACATGACTTTGCAAAACATATTTACAGACTTACATAAATCACATAGATTTTAGTAAAAAAAAGATAAAATTAGTAATCTTCTTTGTAGACAATAATTAATAGCCATGCGATAATGATCTTTCTTCCGAAATTGTAATAATAATATTCTGATGCGGAATTGTATAGAAGTTTTGTTCAAATGCCAATTCCTCTCTCCCTTTACATAAATTCATATGAATGTATTGTCTTCTTCTTAATCTTTTACCCTTTCTACCTTTCGGTGTAAGGATGAATGTATTGTATGTGTACAAATCCAGTTCAATGGATTGTCCGTGCGTGTAAATATTTCGTGGCCAATTATATTCGCATAAACACAAGTCAAGAAAATAGTATCCGATTGACGTATTAGACAAACCTACAAAAATTCCGACCATCAAAATAGATTTATGTCTCAGTGGTATGTGTCAAGTTCAATTTGCGTAAATGAGTTTGTTTTTCATCTTCTGTATATACGCATTTTGTTATACAGAGAGTTGATATAATCCCCTCCTTGTATTATGCATCACGCAACGGAAGATACTACAGCATAACATTTTACTACATTTTATTTAAAGCAAAATAAAGATGTACCAAATTGTGAAGATCCTTTTCTAAACCAATCATTATACGAGATGTGTAACTAAACAACACTGGTAATGCGCGACTTGGAGGGGGACAGGTGAACATGTGATACGCCATCAGAGCAAGTTAGAACTTGCTAGGGTCACGTTGTTTGTCCATAGCCATTGCTTTAGTAAAGCAGATCTTGCTTGTGCGTTCCGACAACGACCGACAGCAATTTCGCGTAACGGTGTACAATCAGTCAACCAGGCGCCAGAGCATAAAATGGCACACTCCAAGCTCTTCAAGGCCAAAAAACAAGAAGATCAAAAGCCTGTTGATTTGTTTTTTTTTATAGTTAGGAAGTCATTGGGAGAGTTTTTGCTTTCAGGCTAAGGGGTTAATCAACACTTTTTCCAAAAGGTTCTTGAAATACTTCAAAAAGAAGTTGTTACACAAAAATTTCAGTATATCGTTTTCTGGTCAGTGAGAAAATTCCCGCGGCTCTTCAGCTTCCTTATTAGCTCGACTTCAGTCTTTCTGACTTTTTAGGGCACTGGACAACATTAAACAGCTGTAACCGACCAGCTGAAAGCTATTCCAGTATCCGAGTTCCAGCACTGCTATGAGGAGTAGAAGAACCGTCCCCGCACTGTGTGGCGGGGACTACTTTAAATAGGACAACGTTGAATTGTAATGTTATTGAAATAAAACAAATGAAGAAAAAATCGGTCCCATTGTTTTATTCACACGCCTAGTATGAGGCTAGACAAGTTTTCGTTACGCATTGACATTGTGTGAACCAAGATTTAACGGTATTTTAAGACAAATGTCACGAGTATCTTCATCTTTGGGTTTATGAGTTACGCATTCTGAGTGCAAGAGCTTAATGAAACTTCATTGACTGGTCCAGTTAACTTTAGGACAAGGGTGTAATATCCAATTATATGATTCGATCGAAAATGTTATCAATCTCGCTCTATTTGAAAAGCAATAATTGTTGCCGAATTTTCTAAAGCCCATTGACAATATTATTTCCTACAGTACATAACTGGAGTTGCTTCCATATGCATTGCCCGCCGATTTAATCTAAAACATGTAGAACATGGTTTACGTAATTTGTAAACACAATATAATTAAAATATACATATTTGCATTTTTATATCATTTATCATCAAGGTCATTGCTTCTCAGTGCCCATGAATGTAGAAAAGAAATTATCTCCGTGTTTCCTTTTAATTTCTTAATTCAAGTTTTTTAAGACATAAGATAAAGTAATTTAATTGGGCCGTATACGGTAATGTGCTTATAATTTCATTCGAAGGATCATCCGATAAACAAGAATGATTTTTGGCAAGGTTAAAATGATCTAAATGAAAGGTTTCAAAATCGGTCATCAATAAAGACGTTAACGTACGCACTGATTAGGAAGTTATTATTGTTGTTTTTATGTAGCTCATAAATTAAAAGATTGCATAATCCGATAACATTCGCCAAATATGACGAAGAGGTTTATCAAATTTCGCTGTTTATTATTTTCGTGCGGTTGCGATATTCTTGATAAGGTTAAGAATTTTTTACAATATGCCGGAACGTCATGCACTTACATTATCTACATACATATGTATGTACGTACGAATGTGCCTGCGTTTTCCAATTAGGTGTTGTTTACTTCTAATTATACTCTAATTATCATTGGAGTATTTAAAAAGGTACCGTCATCTATGTTTCTTTGTACATAGTATTTTTACAACCATTATTAAAGTTAATTCACTTTGTAACACATAGTTAACCTATAGTATTTCTCAAAGTTTATCTGATGTCACCGGCTATTATTTAGGAGTTCGATGTGGAAATGAAACACTTTAAACAAAGTTTTTTACAATGGTTTAATATATAAATTATATTTAATATTTCATTTTTAATATTTCTTTTTGGTATGATAAGCGGTGTAGCAATCACCTACCTGTAATGGTACACAAAGGTTTTGCAAATATATATTGCTTTCGCGTTTTAACAACCGTATAAACCGATATGCGGTTGTTGAAAATGTTTGCATCAAGCTAGCGAAACACGTGTCACCGATTTTACTATAAACAATTGTGTGGCGAAGTTTTACCGATGTGATATTATGACAGTAAATTACACCACAGTCCTTGCAATGACATTCATTTAATTTTGAATGCAAAGTGTAGTTAATGAGAAAGAACGCAAATTTTTGGAACCTTTTTAAAGTTTTTCGTAAGATACTACTGTTTGCCAAATACTGATCGGCGCGATCGGCTTCTTTCATGTATTTATTGTGTTGCACATGGGTTTAACCGTATCAATCATACAATTTCTTTTGCTCTTGCCACATGATTTCAGAGAAGCATCATGAATAGTTGTTATCATGCGCACTAATGTTTTATCCTTCCACGTGATAAGAACAATTGGACCTTTCCGTGCAAAAGTCATTTCTCGTTTGCGTAGACTTTTAGGCTTCTCTATTAAAACTCTTGGGAAACCACGTTTTCGTATGGTAGCACAGACTAGTGTCTTCTTTCTTAGTAATACTTCGGCTGTAGAGACGCTGATATAATAATTTTCTTTATATATATGATGACAATAACCAAGGTATATAGCCCCAATAGAGACAATATGGTTTCTTTCAGCTTTTGTCCTTGTCACGAATAGACTTTCAAGTTGCATATGTACCCACTCCCACTTTCACAAAGCATTCCAACCAAAATTCCATATTTCACCATCTTTGCCGGATTATACGTCCTTGGTCAAATCTCATTCTGGACATAGTTTTACGAAATATTGGTGTTTCAACCGAAGGGTCCATAGACCAATAATCTCCCCAGTGCGATTTTTTGGTTTGACCCATTAGTATCAGTAATCCAAAAACTCTTTTATTTCGTTTGGTGGTAACATCTGTCGATGGTAACGTCTTCCTAGAGTCTTTACGGAATTCTTTCATTTGAAAGTGGTACAAATTGATGATAATCAGATAAACCTTCCGCGTATAATTCATTCATGTAAGCGTCGTTATTTTCCGTCTTGGTTGAAATTTCCTTTTTATAGCGAAGGAGATACAATTTGACTGGTTTTACTAGCTAAATATTAGCTAAGGAAGCTTGCGCTATGCTGAATAACAATAAAACTCTATGATCTCCAAGAATGTACTGACCAAACGAAGCTAACGCGAAACAAAGGCGTACCGATCACGAGCTTACTCGTCACCGGTCAACAACGTCTTAAATTAGATGACACCGGTAAACAATGTTTTTGTTTCTTGGACGCTGAATACTGTTTGTTGTATATTTATTTGTTAATTTTGAACCCGCCATCAGAAATCGTCCATCAGTCACCAACTTTCCGCGATTGCATTTTCCATTGTTGTAGGTTAGCGTTTGTACTCGACCATTACGGATGGTTCAGTAGGAAAGACATACCCGACACCTTTGCAGAAATTTGAAAGACTTTCTCCATGTACTCGGTCCTCAACTAGAATGTATCAAATGTTTCTATTTCTAGTGCAGAGATAGACAAAACTATTTTGTAAAAAAGACAATGGGCACCAAGAGGACAGTTCGTTCCGAGACCAAACAATGTCGTCAGTCAGTCTCTGGTAGACGCCTGGAAGATCTACCTACCACCTTCACAAGTTAAACTCGGATTAATGCTAAATTTTGTTAAAGGAGCGGATAAAAACGGCTACGGTTTTAGCTTTCTTACCAACAAATTTCCAACGGTCAATGATGTAAAAAACAAAGAACGCATATTCGTTGGCCCTCAAATTCGAGAATTAATGGACAATCCTGAGTTCGATGGCACCCTAAATAAGGAAGAAACACCAGCATGGAGGTCATTCAAAAAATTAGTCTAGCACTTTCTTGGATATAACCAGGCGGACAATTATAAGGAGTTTGTGGAAGAATTACTTCAGACCTGTAAAGCTCTTGGGTGCAATATGTCACTGAAGATACATTTTCTTCATTCATATTTAGATTTTATCCCGGAAAACCTAAGTGAAGTCAGCGACGAGCACGGGGAGTGATTCCACCAGAATATATATGTCATGAAATCGCATTATCAGGGCGAGTTGGATCCAAATAAATATTCCATCTGCAAAATACAGAAGAAAATCACGTAAAAGACTATACCCGACACAAATTTGGAAAGCAAATTCAGAATCAGTTAGAAAAATACGAAAACCGTGAGCCCATCTGATAGAAACACGCAGAAAGTGAAATTTTGTTCACCAATGTGATCAATTAAATGATCAACAATTTTTCACGAATAAGATCAGTTATGTGTGCAATTTTTTAAGCAGTATGTTCGGTACATCCAAAATTGATACTGTTTCAACTACAGCAGTTATATAATAGCTTGCATAAAGTATCTACGGACGGTTTTAAAACATGTCTTAATCTAAAAGCACTAATAAGAGTAATAATTCAAGTAAAATGATAAAAGTTAATATCAATAAGGTGGTTTAAGTACCACACAATTAGAAAGATTAGCTTACAATTAGTAGTAAGAAAATGTCACATGTATGTTATTACCAGCAAAATACAACTTTGATGTTAGTTATTGGCTATGACATGCAAGTTATTGTACAAAGCTGGGAAATAATTGACTCTTCTTAATTGATAGGCATTATCAAATATATGTGAATATTGTAAATATTTACTAAAACCCGAACAAATATATAAAATTCTGAATCAAGCGCTGGTTATTTCGAAATGCGTCTTCTTTTATTAAAACTGGGCGTTTGCATACGGGTCGTATCATCTCTCAAAAATTGATAGATGGCTGGGAGGAACTACATGTTGCCGCTGGACCTAGCTTCTTTAGACTACCGTTTGCTGAAAAGCTTTTGTGGGATGTGTTTTTCGAAGCTCTTGGAAAGACACCAGAGTTGGAGATATCTAACCCTGCTGTTAGATTAAAAAAATATACGAATCTTGTATTACGAGACCAATTGGTCCATACTGCACAAATGCAAATTTCTTATGAAAATTGATTGAATTCTTTAATGTAACTTATAAATATAATTATGAACCGTTAATAATTTATTTTGCCATCCATTTATCGGCTAATTGGGCGGTCTAATGTGTTTATGTTAGCTCGAGCGTCCAGCTGGTTTGTGTTGTATTTGTTGCTGTCGCACAGCCACCTCGTAAAATGGATTCGCTTTGATTTGTATAAAGTTGCAAATATGCTAGGTATATCCGTTTTGAATGTATACATACTTTCTTCTGAGATCGATGTTTCATGGGCACCGGCTGATCAAAATCGCAAGAGACCAGAGTTTTTACGGACACTAGCACTTTCTTTGGCTAACGCGCATATGATAAATCGGAGCCGATTACCTCAACAACAGTTTTCAGCGAAATTATTGACTGATATACAAATGTCATCCTTGAATTTTGTAAGCTCTTCAAATATTGCTTCTTCTAAAGCGGGAGCAAGAAGGCGGGGAATATGTAGTTGCTGCAAGGCCAAGTCCGATATAAAATGCTGCATTTGCAGAAATTTTATTTGAAAAACAAAACGCAAAATATTTTGTTTTGGCATGTAATGAAACACACTTTCAATAAAAGCATGCTTTTTTGTAAATAAGTTTAATCTTTTGTATTCTATCAAATTGAAAAATGGTCCATGATACAAGAATAACTTTTTAATTTGTTCAGTTCAGGCTTATGTCATATTTAAAATTATGGATTTAGGCTTGTTACAAAAATAAAACACGTGAGTCGAAAGTTCAAAGCAATATATTACACCGTTAAAAAGTTATTGAGATTACAAAAAGAAAATTTGGACCAAATGGGCTTAATCCAACGGCAGGGTTAAAAACACGATTTATTACATAATTACGCATATGATAATGTTAAATCATGACTATGGTGTAGTATATTGTAACTAAGGTTTGATAAAAGAGTGGATGACGTGTTATCATTAAGTAGTGTAAACCGGTCTTTGTCCCCACTTACGTGCAAGGCGCGACATTAAAATTCGGAGAGGTAAGGGGGTCAGATCGACTTACACTACTTAATCATAACACGTCATCCACATTTTTATCAAACCTTAATTATAACAATATAGCGTTACTTAACAAATGGAAATACTGGAAATAAATCAAACATGCAGTAACGTTATTTTTATTTTATTTAAGCTTAAAACAAAGCCTTACCTGGTAGGATATATCTACGAGGGCGTATTGGAAACTAATGCCTCCATGGCTATAACTTTACTAGTAATAGATATATTTTGTGAAATGTGTGAAATGATAATAAAAACTGTTCTCTACCCACGGATATAATCACTTTTCCACATAATCGCCATTTACAACAATACATTTACGCCAACGCACTACGAGTTGCGCAAATCCGTCACGAAAAAAGCTTGAAGTTTTCGGACAGGGCCATTTCCGCACGTCTGTTATCACCTCCGCATACAAACAGAAACGCTTGCCCTTGAGATGTTCCTCAAGATCTTTGCTATAAGGTGCAAAACTGGCACTTTGTCTGGACGAATCTTAAGCAGCCGTCGCTTCAGATTTATTACGATGTTAATATATTCACCAACGTTCCAAAAAGTCAATATGAACGATGCCATCGCAATCCCAGAAAATGGTAATCATGACTGACGTTTCATTTCAGGTTCGTAATTATGTGCCGACAACTCGCCGTCGGTTACAATTCTGTGGAGAAAAGCATTACTTTCTGTCTCATATTGGGTCAAGTGTTGTTCACAAATTTATTTTCGATTGGCTTTCATTTCATCAGTAAGCATTCGGTACACCCAACGAGCGCATATTCTCCTGTACTTCAGCACATGGCAGATAATGTGATGTACTCTTTCTTGTGAAACACCCGCCCTATTGGCAATGTCAGTTTGTGTACACCGTCGACTCTTACGAACCAATTCATCCACGAGAATCACCTGCCTTTACCACACGCAGACACTGGTCGGCACTGTCTGTGATCCGTTTTAAGAGGATTTTCGACTTTCAACGTCCTTACCCACCTCCTCCTCCACGTACTCACATCAAGACTTGCATCACGGTATACGGCACTCAACGATTAATGCATGTCAATTGGCGCTACACCCTCCGCATTGCATTTTTAGTTTGAAATTCCTCAGTGACTTTCTTGCGGGCACAGCCTTTGTTGCCACCTGGTATTGCTTATTTTTATAATGACTATTTACTGACAAAATATTAAATAAGTTAGCAAATAAACCAAAGATTGTTGAAGCAATAACCTATAACGCCATGTTGGCTTTTATAGCCAGAAAAGTTGAAGGCTGCTCGTTAATTAGATTGTACATTTTATGGATACCTAGTCAAAGGACTAAAACTAAACTATGTGATAAATAAATAATAAATAAATAATATCTTTATTATGCCCAACAATTTAATAACCAAAATTAGGTATTCATATATATAGGTCGTGTACACTTCAACCAGAATATAATAGAAATAAAGAAAACATCAATGATGAGTACAGCCTTTAATGCTCATATCATGAACCAAAGTAGAAACTTGGGGTATCAGGTATATTTCAAATGTGCTAGACATTTGGCTCTAGTACAAGGCCGCTTCGTAAATTATTTAAAAAACTAGGAAATTGGGACACACTGTTGTATTGCTTTTCAAAATATTCGCCTTTAAGATTCAAATAACTTGTTAAAACATTTTTTCCGCTCTGAAGTTGGCATCTCAAAGAAAATGGTGTTTGAAGACTTCGACAGCTCCTTGAGGTGCTGAAACTCGCTGTCCATGTACTTTTTGTTTAACATTCGGGAACAGAAAGAAATCGTTTGGCGATAAATCAGGTGAATACGGACAATGAGACACTAATTCAATATTTTTCTCCTCCAAATAGTCAATTTGACATACCGTGTAAGAGCCGGTATTATCATGATGCAGATTAATATGACGTTTTCGGTTGTATTTCCTAATTTCGTCGATGACTTCCAGAAAACAAATTGTTGTATATCATTCAGCATTAACTGTTCGTTGATTGCCTAAAGAAATAGTTGCGGCATGTCGAGCACAACTAAAGGAACACGCGATCATTTTCTTGGGAGTGCTTTGTGAGTCAACAGCTTTTGTGGGATTCAATCTATCTTGGAACACCAAAACAATGAATTGTTGCTTAGTTTCCGGTTCATACGAATATATTCAAGTTTCGTTCCCTATTACGTTGTTGTATACGGATTTTGCAGTTCGGCGGTCAAATTTTTGAGCATTTCCTTACAAGTCTTGACACGTTTACGCAACCATCACGTGTAATATACTTTAATCATCAAAATGTATTTTGTGATAGGGTTAACTGATGCCTAGCATCATGGCAAAAATTAGAGTTACGAAGCTTGAAGGTGTGTGCGATACGTATAACAAATCGTGTATCCAGATGTCCGTAAATACGAATGCGATCTATTTATAGATAGATCGTCCGATGTATGCACGCGCATCCATAACATATGTCGTCAATCGCCGAAATCTCATAAACGATTTTTATAGTAAACAAAATACAACATTGGTAATTGTCCTGCAAATGAATAGCAGATGGCATTTAACAATGTTTTTAATATACATATACTAATAATGACGAACATCAATGAGCAGTTTTTAAATACATGGTTATAATGGAACTGTTTTGTTATACATATGTATATGTACATATGTAATACCATCGAATTACTTTTAAATTTGGAGGTGCCATTTTGGAAGTACATATGGATATACCTAATTTTGGACGTATCCTATATTACTGCTGGGTTTTTGAGGAATAGAGGAAAATATAAAGCAAGCTTCTGGCTACTTGCTTTTATATAGATATGTACAATGTGACCAATTAGAATTATCTTTTTCAGCGCGTCGAGATCTATAAGTGGTGAAAATTTCAGAACGATACGACGAAATTGACCGAAAACCTCAGAACATTGCCGCTCCATCGCCAAAATTTGGGACCGAAATCGGTCAAAATCTTGACCTCGACAGTACTTTCTGAAAATCGGTATTCATATGTTAAATTGTGCGTGAAAAAGTGTGGTGGGATCGGAATCCACGTATCGGGCTTAGTTTCTGCAATATCCGCATTCAAAATCGATTATTTACAGAGGTTCGCAGCGATTGGCAGAAATGCAACAGGTACTCTTTTTCTTTCGGCAATTTTTGTCTACTACTTGATCGGTCATGAAACACTAGGTGGTAAATTTTCAACATTTTACTGTTTATAATTTAAGCGACTCGACGTTGACACTTTTATCTCTTATCTTCGCCAAGAGATAGCAATTAGCAGGGCACACATAAGGTAATTCAACGTAATTTGACGTTTCTGAACAACTTATTAAGTGCAAAAGAAAAACAAACGATTAAGTAATTTTCATAAAAATAAAATTGTTTGTGGATTGTGAAAACTACAACGTCGTTATTGTTCTGCGAATATGGGGATTTTGAAATGAAAAAAGGAAGAAGCAAACAAGAATACGACTGAACGTACAACTAAAACGCACAACAGATTGACGGTTGCTACTATTGACTCTCGTATAGTCGGTACTTGAAGTGAACACCGGCAACCCGAATTCCCCAAAAATTGAAATTTTGTGGATCTGTAGAGGGGTCCAAAATAAGATTATTGTGCTTATTCTTATTGGCGGAATCCCCCATTTGTGGAATGGAGGGCGCTCTAATGAAAATAGCACCCTTGAAATTGGTGCAAGTGTCTCGGAAACTATTATTATTATTATTATTATTATTATATTATTAAAAGTTAAGATAGGTTTTTAATTGTTTGAAGAGTACTAAATAATGGTATAATCGTCATTTAAAAATTTATTCATTTCAGTAGAGAAACTACCCCTACCCCAATACAATAGTCGAGTTTGAGATATTTGCAACGCTTTTAAGGGATAGTATTTTCATTAGAACGCCCATACTCCACAAATGGGGATTCCGCCGATAAGAATAAATGCAATAATCTTGTATTGGACTTTATTTGTAGAAGGCTACAAATCCACAACATTTCAATTTTTGGGGAGCTCGGTTTGTCGGTGTTATCTTGATGCCTGCTAGCTAACAAATAAGTTAGCAGTTCAGTAGATAATTGAGGATGGTACAATAATCTTCTTTCTGCTGCATTTGGTTCGTTAGTTCTAGATTAGCTGTAGTAGCCGTTGTTTCCTTTGATGGCTGCACATCATTGCAAAGAAGCGGGTAAAGTAAAGGACACTAGTAGGTGGGGATAAAATGCGACAACTTGCTGTGTAACGATGCTTGCGAGAAAAGTATACTGTAATGGAAGGCGCCACACAGAATTAGCGAAATATACAAACATATATTAATATACTGTAGAAGTGGGTATAACCGCAGCTCGTTACGCTGACATACTTTATTCCTGTTTATTGTCACGTTCACAAAGTCTCCATGTTATTTGGAAATTTCCTAGAGAAATATGATTAGATTAAGTGGACCACACAAATTCGGGGATTCGTTTTCAACAAGAAATTTAAGTTGCATTGGAGGTATTGTTCTAACAAAAAAATTGAGTGTTTCATTGCAATATACCCATTCGAAATTGAAATGGTCGAACACATTGTTAACGTTTTTTCTTCTTATTTTATAGCGCAAAATTTCAATCATGTAGTTATTGACTTAAGAGAGATGTGGTAATAAAATCAATAGAAAGTTTTTAATTCGAACTATATTTATAGTGCGATTCAATTTAGCTCTTTATGAGGTTCATTCTATTCAGCATTTCAGCAATACACTTAGAATATTAACAAATGGAAAAGTACAACGCCTGAATTAGATAAAACAAATAATCTAGAACTATTCACGTCAATGGTGCTTAAAATAGCTTGTTGAGGAAAATTAGTACGCATTAACTATTTACGTTGTCAAACTATTTTTAATCAGACTTGCAGCTTTCTAAAATATGTGAATACAACTCATATCATTAACAATAATAATAATAAAATTATCGAATATATTTCGATCAATCTGGGAATCAAAAAATTAACATGAATTATTATATATAAAGTAACACTTTAGTGTATCTGGAAAATAAAGTTTTATTACATACATATTTCGATAATAAATAAAAAACAAGAAAACAAAATCTATTGATATCCGTCTAATATTAGCACTTAGAATTTATTTAAAACTTTAACAGAAGTCCACTTGTGGGTAATTTAGATGTAATACAAAATTATAACATGTTCTGCAGTGCAGAATTTTTTGGAAATGATTTCGTCTAACTATCAAAGAAGAATTTAGTTTTACAAAAAGGGAACTTTACGTATTGAAAACGAAAGAAGAAAGCAGAAAATGTAAACAAACAAATTAGTAGTGTAGAGTTCTATTTTTGAATACATCACTGACGTCATACTTACGTTGTGAAAGAATCTGTACGCCAGGTGTATTTTCAAACAAGGTCTGTTTATGAAAACCTGTACCGACAACGCTGAACTTCGAAAACTAGTTAAAAATAGTTACTCGTGACTTATTTGTTCATACGGGAAGTTCAATTGCATTAGCAGTTAGATAAGCGACACGATCTATTCTTGTTTCACATAAAACGAAAATCTATATTTATTATATACATATAGGTATTATATTATATTTACATTTATGTGAAATTTTTACGATATTCGGTCACTAAAACAGAGAATTTCCTAAATAACGTTCTCACACTGTCTTAAATGTTAAAGAAGTTTACAGTCTGTTATCTTTAATAAATGTTCAATTTCAACATCTTTGTGAGTTTCCCAGGCATCTATACGTTCAAAGTCGGTCGGCGCACGATGGCAGCGAGTTAGAACGGCACCGGGTTCTATCCTTCTAAAAAACCCCAAACAAAAAAAAATCCATCCAAAAGAGCAAATTTAATTTTTCATTATTTCTATGATGGTGGAATTTTTTACTTTTAACTCTTTCCGGGGCAGTGGTATGAAAACTATACCACTTATCTAATAATTTTTCCTACATTTTGTGTTCACTGGTATATTTTATATACCACTTTTAAGTGTAAATTTAAGGTTATATTTTCTTAAAAAATATATATACCAAGTGGTTGAAAGAGATAGATATATGTTTTTTAAACTTAAGTTGAATGCCCTCGGCTAAGTGAAAAAGGTGTTGTTCCATTCAGTAAGTTAAAAAAAAACACGCGCATTGTACTTTGTATTGCTACAATTTCTGATAAATAAGATAATATTAAACGTGTTTAAAACAAGTGATACCAAAGAAAATTTGAAAACGTTGAAGTAGTGAGAGTAGTGAGTAGCTTAACATATATGGTATAAAAATCATACCACTGAACATTAGACTACGCTTATAACAATGACAAAAAGCAATAAGATCAAGGACAATGATATTTCGCATATATTGGATATTATCTTATATGATAGATCTCTACCACTAATAGGTCAATAAAACAAGGCTGGTTTGAACGATAGTTATATTTTCATTGGAGAACGTTTACAAACGTTTTCGGAACACCTTCTTCAGTCAAAATATAACTAGATAAATATATAAACAAACATTTGTCTTTTATTTGGGAACTATCAACAAAATAACTAATGACTAGGATTTCTTGATATAGAGGATGTGTAAACAACTTTTATATATATATAAATTATAAAAACTAAATTAATGTGTAAACATACATGCAAATTAAATAAAACCTTATATCAAAAAATCTTTGTCGAAACCTTAACTGTTCAAGGACTAGGGAAAACCCAAATTTAAAAACCTAGCCAAAGGTTTCCTTCTTAAGAAATGCAAATTTCATTTTAACAAATTGCTATATACATTACTTAAATTTTGAATATCGGTCCTGAAATTAATAGTTTTAGTGTCTTTTTGTATATTTATCATTTCATATATTAGTCTTTTTTATAATTATTCTCTGTTTTTAATATAATTGTGTTTTCAAAATCAAAGTAATGCCCAAGATCTTTGTAATGCTTTGTTACAGCGGTCATTGCACCAAAATTATTATTTAAAGAATACTTATGGCTATACAACCTTTTCTTTAAATATTGTTTCGTCTGACCGATGTAACAATTATTGACCTATTAGTGGTGGAGATCTATCATATAAGATAAATATCAAAAGGTCACGAAATATATATATATATATACATTGAATATTATCGAAAATGAAGCGGATTTTGATGAGATTCCATCGGATGCTGAATCAATTGTCGATGACATTGAAGGCTTCGATGATCAGAACCATATACAGAAACTTTTTGATCACATCATTGCAGTCGACGAACATGCATGCATTGATGAAGGTAATAATCCGCAATGCAGTGCAGTTTGTGACTCATATGAACAATTTGGTAGTGACGACGATATTCCCTTATCCATTTTAAAAAGCAGCTTCGTGTCAATCGCTCCACCGAAATGGAGTAAGAACTACTCAATAGATGGACCAAATGTATTTACTGGCACGAAGCAGGGGCCCACAAAAATTATTGAAAAGATGTCATCCCACGACAACTTTCGTTATTTTTAAACAAATTATTACAGAAGAAATTATTGAACATAATGTATTTCAAACGAACTTGTATGCTCAACAAAAGAGTGAACGCTACACTCCAACAAATGCTACGGAAATACATGTTTTGTTGGAATTAACTTTATAATGGGAATAAAACCCCAGGCCAGTTATAGAGACTACTGGTCGTCTCGCCCAGAACTAAACGATAGCTTTATATCAAATATAATGCCTATGAGAAGATTTGATTGGATCTTAGGTAATCTTCATTTCAATGATTCTATCCAAATGCCAAAAAAGAATCCCCTAAATTCAACAAACTGTACAAAGTTCAGCCGTTTCTGGATATGTTGCAGGAGAGATTTAAATTATGCTTCAATGCGGGGGAATATCTAGCGGTGGATGAATCAATGATCAGAAAGATAGTTTCCAACACATATAATTTTATGGGTTTATTTTGTTTAGAATTCACTGTTTTATAGGTCGTTCAACTCTAGTTCAGTATATGCCTAAAAAGCCAATAAAGAGACGGTTTAAAACTTGGATGTTATGTAATAACAGTGCCTACGTTCAACGTTTTGAGATTTATACTCGCAAAAAAGGAGAACTAATAGAAAGACGACTTGGAGAGCGTGTTGTTCTTGATTTAGTCTCAGATTTTGGTGGAAAAAGAATCATAAAGTATATTTTGATAATTTTTTCACTTCCTACAACCTTATCTTGGAACTAAAAAGAAGACAATTAATAAATAGTTGCGGAACAATGCCAAGTAACCGAAAATATCTCCCGGCCGATATTAAGCCTGATAAAGAATTAAAAAGGGGAGAATATGACTGGCGAATAAGTGATAGCGGTTTGCTTTCTATGAAATGGATTGACAAAAGAGCGGTCACAGCTTTGTCTAATTTCCAGGATCCAAATAAATTATAAAGGTGAATCAACGTCAAAAGGATAGTACGGTGGGGAAATCAACAAACCAGGCATAATTAATGACTACAATATGCACATGAAACCGCAAATGGTGGCACAGAATTTGTTTCCATTTTCTCGATGTGGCAGTCGTCAATGCTTTTATTATCGCCAAAAATATGGGATACAGCTCACAACTAAAAGACTTCAAGCTTGACTTAATTTCAAATCTAAGTCAATCAAGCTCATGTTTGTCACCGACTGTTGCAAAATCATGCAAAAAAAACTAACATTCGGATCAAAAAGAATAATCCAAGAATGCGAGCCTCATCCTCCCACCAACCACTAAGAACCACACTACGTAGATGTGCCCACTGTAGCAAGACGGGTCACCAGAGAAGAACTCAGTGGATGTGTTCTGCTTGCAATGTTCCACTTTGTATAAGCAAAACGAAAACTTGCTTTAATGACTTTCATAAATAAAACTTATCTTTATGTGCGGTGGTATAAAAATCATACCACATCCTTGCGCGGAATCCTGCAAGGATAAATTTTTTTAATAAATATTGTTCATTAAATTACATTTATATACAAAAGCAAACCGTTTTCTTTTTTAATTTTCACCGATTTCTTCCGGAAAGAGAACAACCAGTCCTTTTCGCAGCCTGTCTGGACAGGAAACTTTTGTTTTGTTCGAACGTGTTTAGACACCGATTTAGATACCGATGGGAATATAAGGGTAAACGCGATCGACAAATTGCTTGTTCCTTAATTTTTGTTTATCTAGCATTGACTGTTGCAATCGTAATAATTTGCGCAATATCGTTGTGATTTTTATGTTTGACTGTTTCTTGTTATTACTTTTTTAATAAAAAGAAAATTAAGGTAAACGCAATTACAGACAACAATTGTTAAAATTGGGTTAACACTTTAGATCAGAAGAAGGGTAGTAGGGAGTACCACCATCTCCTTAAATTAAAGGTCAAATAGTATACCTTTTTCACAGTAACGGTTTAAGATATAGCAAGTGTTTCAAAAGTAAGGCAAATAATTTCAAACAGTGTGCTTACGAGTGTTTCTAAGGAAAACTTTTTTACGCGATAGTTCCTGTAGTCCTTATTTTCTATTTCTTAATATTTACTTTCACTTTCTCTGTTTCCATTTTTTCCCAGAATTTACTGAAAAAAGCGAGGATAAACGTAATATACCATAACTTTCAAATTAGAAGTTTTTTCTCAAAATCAAAGAATACTCAATTTCAATCGAGTTGATTGAAACATCTGAATAAATGCTGATAAGAATTGCTGCAGTAAGGGCGTATTTGCCACTCCCCAATGATGTTGATTTGTAGCCAAGTCCATTATTATCATCCCAAGTACAAGACTTAATAGAAGAAAGTCCTGGATATTATCAAAACCTACTTTCCAATTTCAAATATTCAAAAGACAAAAATGGACGCAAAGTATTTGACACGCTTTTGACAGATCTCGTCAAACAATGTAAGGCTTAAAGCGAATTAGTTACTATATTCTATTGAAAAGAACTCTTAGGCACTCTTAGGAACCACTTCAGTGAGCACGAGAAAAGGAAAATCCATTTTCGATATCTATATCTTCGGTCTAATTTCTTTGAAAGATTGCGAAAGAATAAAACTGTTTACTTGGAATTTCAAAATTTATTAAAAAAGAAACTAAGCATTGGCGCCTAGAGAATTACTTATGGCATTTAAGTTAGGCCATTTAATTTTTAGCTGTACAAGATTACACACGATTACAGTGAGAGTGGGGTAATCTTGCATGTCTAGACTTTAACAGAATCCAATTTTTCGGTCACTTTGGTATTATACGGTTTTGATATTGCTTGGCCTGCGCTAGCAAAATACGTGTCAATGAATTCTATTAAACAATTGTGTAGTGTTTAACAACAAAAGGATGAAGCTGTCTAATGATCTCAAGCTCGAAATTATTTGATGAATGTCTCTTTGCACTACTTGCGAGTGAGAAAAACAACGTGCATATTTTTTTGTGTTGAATTTTGTAACTATTGTAATTACTAATCAATAAGCAGACGAGAAAGTTCGAATTCCTCCAGAATACTTATCTCCACCATTTAGGTTAACTAAAAGGCAAACTTGCAAATGATTTTATTATTATTTATAGTTTACTAGCTTACCCGTCGCGCGTCGCTCAGAAGAAAGGAAATTAAAGGAAACCCGTAATGATAGCATTTAATTTACATTGTGTCATTTTTGTTGAAACTTATTATTATTCATTTTCATTTGGAAAATATTTCAAAGTGTCATTTTAATTGTATTTATTTATTCTAGTGCTTGTGGATACACAATATTTTGGATTTTTCCGTTTGGCGCGTACACGAATAATAATAATATATTTCAATTCAAATTATTCCAAAGATTATTGAAATCGATGTGAGAAGCACGGATTCCCAATATCTAGCCCACACTGGCAGCGATTTTCCTTGTGCTTTGTTGATGGAAACTGTAAGCGTTTAAATTCAAATTATTCAAAAGACTATAAAAATTGAAATCGATTAAACTCACAATAAAAAAATGTATGTAAATGTATTGAGTGAGAGGGGCGATTGGCAGTTCACAATGAATATAAATTGTTCCACGTCTCACACGCGGTAACTGTCGACGATGCTCGTAATTCGCTTGAATAAATAAATAAATGGGAATATTCAGTATTACAACTTACATACATCAGTTATCACCCACGAACTGCATTGTCATTAGTCATTATTTACATTCAATTGAATTGAATTTGTTTGTGTACGCGTGCGCCACCTATCGTAGGATATATGTACTATGCCAGAAACAGTCGACGCACGCTTGCCACCTATCGTAGGATCAGTATTACACGTATGGAAACAGCGTTTCTTCTTTTGGAAAACGTTGACTAAATAAATAAATTATGCCTGTAATCGTCACGGGGTGTACTCAACAACTTCCGAAAGTTTCATGGCAATCGGATGAACGGTGTAGTAATGGATAAAGGACACACACACAGACAAATATATAACCTTTATTGGCATGCTTCATTTCCAGATTCATCATGTCACAGAGGTTTACAGAACTGAATATAAAATTCGAAAAAACAGAATAAAGAAAAGAAACTAAACTTAACTAAACAAAAAAGAAACAGAAAGAAAGAACAATCTCAAGACTACCAACAATTTAGCTTAGCTGCCAGACGTTTTGTAATTTAATATTCTTTTTAAAAAGCATCTCCCGCCCCTTTTTCATTTAATAATTACATATATAGATAACGCTACTTAAACCATTTTTATAATACTTTGTCAGTGAAATATAATTCTGCATAAGCAAAACATTTAGTTTTATTTTGGCAATTAGCAACGTAATAAGTAGGAACGCAGATTTCTTGATTTAGACATCTATTACTTTTATGTACATATGCAGACACGTGGATATTATAAAACAGTAATTACTTATCCCTATAGCAAACCATTTTTTCTAAAAACCTTAACAATTCTGTTCAAGGACTAGGCAAAGCTACCGAAAATTCAAAATACTTTATTCAAGTATTAAGAATCGGTTCCGAAATTCATTGTATTCCTTTCTTGTTGTATTTGTATTACCTCATTCTTCTTTTATAACTAGTTTCTTTTTCTTTACAATGGTTGTGTATTCAAAATCAAAGCAATGAGCAAAAGCTCTGTAATGTTTTGTTACAGGAGCCACTGCGTCGAAATCATTGTTTTAAGCAGGCAATCGCGGACCCGCGGGTCACAGGCGGCCCTCGAGTAACATTTGTCCGGCCCGCCATTGAATTTATCCATTGCGTATTAGTCAGGGATTATCGATACTAATTTGCAAAACTCCTTACGCTCAACATCATTTTCACCAAATATTGAACTTCTTGCAAGAGAAAGGCAATTCCAAGTTTCTCACTAATTAGAATATTAGCACTATATGGCTAAAAGAAATTTGTTAATGAAGTTTCTTAATTTGTTTTATTATTTTATTGTAAAATCAGTGCTATGTATGTATAATTACATGAATGCACTTTTTTAAAAAATAAATACTATTATTATCAATTGTTTTTGTTTTGGCCCGTGGTCCATCCTAACTTTTTTTATTTGCCCCCTACAAAAAAAAAAGGTTGCCTATGCCTGATTTAAAGAATACTTGGGGTTATATATCCTTTTCTTTAAATATTGTTTGGTCTGACCGAGTCTATACAATTCATTGTATATATTACACTGCTTTAATTTTGCTATAATCATTTAGTACCGGTAAAAAACTATTGTTACCACTATCTGTATAACGTCAGTTTAATAATTGACGCATTTAATTTCTTTTTCATAAAATTTATCATATTTTTATTCAAAATGTTTCTAACTTTGTTTAAATTATTTTCTCTAAACGTTGAATTAGCTAACTACATCAATTTTGCATAATTTATAAATTTTTGAAAAAATTTAAGTGTTTCTTGGAGTGTACATGTTAATTTGTTTTTACAATGTCATTATCGTGTATGACTGTTTTGACGTATGACGTTTTGAAATTCTAATAAACCATTAGATACCTTTTCATATGCAGATTTTAATCTATTATGACAACTATTAAAGGAGTCTAATACTATCCTTCTTTACAGAACAAAAATGATCATCGACATAACTTGCGCTAGAATGTAGTTTTGCCATACAATTTTGCCCTAGGTTCACCGTGATCACATTTGCTTCAAATTTTAGACAAAAATTTATAAGTCGGAAACTAATACAATTTACGATCGAACGGAAATAAATATTATTTTAATGTGTTCCATAAATACCAAAAATTCTAGGTTCTAAAGAATTAAGAATTTTTAAATGGTTCCTTAAATCTTTGGTAATATACTTTTAGGCCAACTATTTCTTAGTTAATTTATTTCATTTTGTGATTTATTTGTTGTGTTTGATAATAGTACCGAAATAAGTTTTTAATTATCTTCCAAAATGTAGTTCATCCTTATTTCATAATCATTCTTATTCATCAGTATTGTTTTTCTTCCTTTATCTGCTTTTGATAATGAACTATTATTATTACTATTATTATTATTATTGCTTTCTTCATTTTTATAATCTGTCGAAATGTTTACCAACTCATATCATAACTTAGATTCTAAATATTCTTAAAAATATATCTTCTCTACAGTACAAATAAAATTATCAATCAATTTGTTAAATTTCTTTATATAACCCAAGAACGGTGCGCAGAGGACTTCAATCTGTGAGACTTAAGGCAAGAACTCTAAATAGTAAAATGCGCCCAGTTCAGTGGCGTTGCATGGGTGTCAGTCGCCCGTGGCAGAGGAAAATTTAGCCGCCACCTTATTTAGATATTTCAATTTAAAACACTAAAATACGGGTATACAGTAATTCTAAAGACCTTTTCGGCAAGAACAATTATCATTATTGTGTATTGTACAGGTTACAAATGAAAAAGTCATGTATATATGTTTTATAATATAATAACCACATTTATTACCAAAATTCTTACACGTATGCCACTTACATTGATAAGTGCTCGCTTTGTTTCTCCGAATGGTGTAGCTGACATCGTAACTGTAACCTAATTTGCAGGTGTTATTATATTATACAATATTGAACACTATTCTTTATATTATAGAAGTCATTCTCGCTGAATATTAGTCATAAACAATCCAAGCACCAAATAAAATACGGGGAATTCCTACAAGTCAGTGCAGACCGTGTTGCCAGCCGCTACATTGAGCCAGTTGTCATTATTATACATTCATTTAAAGCGAGAGGGTTCTTCAATTTCGTCAAGGAATGAATAATGAGAAATTCCGTGCTCATTTCAATCGGTTCAAATCGTAGGTGCGAGAAAAGTATGAAATGAAATAGTTCAAATTTCTACAAGATATTATTATCATTTATTGTGAAATTTTGTTGCCTCCTAAAAGTGCCGGCCTTTCCGCCCCCGCTACGCTACGCCACTGGCGCAGCTCGCCCAAATTTTGCAAGAAAGCACCAAACCTGGATTGAGAATGACTGGAAAAGTGTTAACTTTACAGATGGCACGGTTATTAGCCGAAGTAAATTTCCAACAACTCAAATGATCTGGGGTGGCATATCATACTTTGGTTGTAGTACGCTGCCCTTCATAAACTGCAATTTAAACACTGATGAATATATCGGTACCCTTAAGGACTTTTTGGAACCCCCATTCATTTGGTTATTGACTCTATTTCCCAAGACGATTATCCGCCATTTCGCAAAGCGAAGATGTCAGAAATATTTTTTTAACACTGGACACTGTCCAAAAAAACATACAACATTGTTTCATTTCTGTATTAATTAGGTAAAGCAAAACAAAAGGGATTACATCCTTGAAGTGGCCCGGAAACAGTCTAAATTTAAACCTGATAGAGAACTGTTAGGCTACTGTCAAGAAGCACGTGAGTAGGTAAGGTCCAAGGGAATAAACCTGAATTATAAGCAGCTATCTTAGATGTTTGGAAAAATGAAATAACTGCCAAAATATTATTAGCTTAATGCCGACAAGGATTGCAGCTGTTATAAAAGCCCTGTGTGTTTGTAAGCTTTATTTTCGTTCGAATTCGTTATTTTTTGATATCAATACAATTTGGCGTTGCTTATACTTGAACAATTTGTAAGCAAGTATGAATACGTATTTTGTTTCTTTTGGCATATACAGTTAATAAGTTTTAAAAACTATTTTGTTGTTTGTAAGAGTTTCTGTTCCATTCTCAAATATACATATACTGGTGGTACCTTTATTTGACCACCACTGTATATTTTACTGATGAAGTTTTTACGAAAGCGGTTTAGTTACTTTAGAAAATATAATCTGTAAATTTAAAATTTGTCTTTCATTTGATCTAGAAAGTGGCAAAAGTAACCGGAAAGATAAGTATCTGAATAGTCTGCGAAATATATGTACATTTAATTCTTTCAGAACGTAAATATAATCTAATAATAACAATTTTATGAATAATAAATAAACGATATATAGATTAAAGGAGATTGTACTATGCGCCATCTAGTTATTAAGCGCTAGTCTATATTGGAATAGGCAAGTTAAGGGTCTCTGATCAGAAAAGTATAATGCAGCAGATCTATTAGAAAATAGATATCGCCTCAGGATGTAATACCCTATAGTTTGTTTCAAAAATAGGAAGCAAATTTGTGAACACGCCACTTTTATAGTAAATTCTAATTAGTCAAAAGCAGCACCAAATAATACTGTACCAATCTTGCTATAATCGTATCGTATTACGTAATTCTATTAAATGTATTAACATATGTTTATTACGCTCGTTAT
Source organism: Chrysina gloriosa (assembly GCA_038088585.1). NCBI lineage: Eukaryota > Metazoa > Arthropoda > Insecta > Coleoptera > Scarabaeidae > Chrysina > Chrysina gloriosa. The sequence goes on along the minus strand of CM076088.1, from coordinate 31,181,732 downwards.
GATAGTGTTTATTGTATTTTCGTGTTTTCTCTGCTTCTTTCAAAGTATAAACATATACCAGTTCTTCTTAAGACTCTACAGTTATTTTATTTCCAGATTTTTTTAATTTATTTTTTGTTTGTATTCTATATTTTGTGATAGTCGCGCTGTAATTTTATTGTTACCTGCAATTGGGATTTATCCTGTTGGTAATAAATATATTATTACTATTATTATTATTATTATTATTATTATTATTATTATTATTTTATAGTGTAATTTGTACTTGGGGTTCGTCTCTCTATTGTATAAACAAGGTGTAGTTAATACAAATATTAATATTGATATTAACGCAGTTTGTTTCAGCAGCTTTATAAATTCTGTATTTTAATAGAGAAATTCGATTGAAGATGCTTGCTCCGTTGTTAGCGAAACACGTGCCACCGTATTTAATTAACTAGTTATGTGTAAGGAGTTTACCAATGTGATATGGTATCAATAATACTATACACCGCATCTTGCAATCGTTATCAATAGATTTCTAAGAAATAAATATTAAATTGTCTTGAAACCTAAATTAAATCAGTGTACAAGTAACTGATGTGCAAGTGTTAAGCTTTTCTAATCTAATCTACTTATGATCCTTTATTTTGAATAAAATTACAGCCTTGGTACTCATTCTCTTGAAGAAATTTGTAAACGGTGGAACTAAATTAGAATGAGAAAAGTTTGCACTTAGTTTATAGTAAATCGTCGTCGAATTCTCGACGATTACTGAAAGTAGCTTAAATTTGTGTACACATATTATCTATCTTCTAGGCTAGGAATTTGCAGCTAAATGTGTTTGATTTCAACATTCCTAATCTCTTTGCGTATATTAATTAATTTTACCAAATTTGCTTTTCTGGGCACATATAAGAATTTTACAGTATCAATCAATGTCAAATCGTAATTTACAGTAATTGCACAGATTTCTTAAAAGTTGAATTTGAGTAAGTGACGCCTTTTTACCTTGAATTGCTTAGCTTTCCTTTAAATAACCAATATTTTCTTCCGACTGGATATCTTTTAGGAATGATCATCAAAACTCAAAATTTGAATCAACGTTATCGAAGATTGGTTGAAAAGTCCTAGTTGAATTTCAAATAGGTGTACGTACGCTCTCCCTGAAATCGCCAATTGCTCTATTCCTTGTAAATGTTTTTTCGTAACAAATCCTTTAAACCCAAATTTTAATATTATAACTATCTCAATAAGGTAGGTACAACAGAGAACTTCTGAAGAAAATAAATATACATATCAGTAATATATACAAATTATTGGTCACAATAAGTCTTCCTTCCACATTTATTGTTAAGCCAATATATGAGGCAGAAATGACGAAGAAGCCCAGATAAATAATTGCCTTGCTTTCGTGAAATCTGGCTGGGCTATAGAAATTATAATGAAGGAATATGCTAGTGTTTTAAGTTTTCGGATAACAGGGGATCATGATTCTTGCGTGCAATCTTGGGGTTACAGCAATATATATGAACGTGCAAACAAACTGTGAAAAGTTTTGGTTTGTATTTAGAAATGTTGCCGTCTTGATAAAATAACAAACAAGCGCGACATTACCAGAAAGACGTAAAAATTTATAAGGAAGGTGATAAGAACCTATTTATGTGCATTTGCAATGTTATATATTTATGACTGTCCAATAGATATGTTTTGAATTGCAGGTAGCCTGAAAAAATTAAACAGTCTATGTTATAATATACACGTTTAATCCCTGCAAAAGTATTGAATTTGAATTAAAGGAACACACTATTATCGAAGTACTTTGAAGATAGACTAACAGATTGAAATACACGATACGACGTATGTGTATGGCTCAAATGACTGCAAGCAGTGGTCCTTATACACGCATAAGCTTTTTTCGTAACAAATTAAAACTGAAAGGAAGTTCAAAGAAAGTAAAACATTTTTCAAAAATTTTCCTACTATCACGGGGAAGTCGAAATGAATGTTTAAAGTTATAATTTAGACGTGGAAATATAAATAGTAACTTTTGTAAATATCTCTAGTAAACTCAAGTTGTTATATCGTTACTAACGCTCCAATTTATCGAACATAAACCATGAATCCGTCGCGAATTCTTAGATAGAAAAATATAAACACTCGTAAAATCCGGTAAATATGTACCATCACGGACTTTGGTTATGTCCGGTCTTTTGAGATACACCTGTGCTCCTGTAAATGTATCGGTTTTAGCGTCAAGCAAATTTCGCACATACAAGACAGGATGTTTGTGCGAAATTTGCTTGACGCTAAAACCGATACAGTAACAGGAGCACAGGCTGTACCTCAAAAGACCGGACATATCCAAAGTCCGTGATGGCACAGCAAGGGTCAAGTCGATTTTAATTTAAGTTTTGTTACATACCACCTAGTAAAGCAAAAAAGTATTTATTCATTTATTACGTTTTTCCATTAAATAAGTTCATTTACCAATACTTACTTTCTTTGTAGCGCCTGGACAGTTGTCGTAATTTTCTGTTTTCTGAGGACCCTTCAACAATTCGTACAAACTGATTTCATGGGGGCATGTATTCGTGACTTACACACAATCGATATTTTTTACTTATCGGAACTTCGAAAATCATTAGTTTATGAGATAGAAGGAAATACATTCGAATTACTACCTAAGTTCAAACGCATAGAACGCTTAATCATGTATGTGGGTTACGTCGAGCATAATTGTGCCCAGATGCAGACGGTGATCACTTCGAACGTTTGTTATGCTTAATAAGTCACTGTACGGCAAACAGAACTTCCATTGGCCGATACTTCTTTAATTACTCTTTACTTCTTTCACATTAATTACCTTACTATTATCACATAATGGGTGCATAGTTCTGCCTTTTTTCTTTCTAAGCTAGGTTTTACTCCTTTTTGACCCACGTAAATTGGTACCGAGAAAGGTTCATAGACTCCTTTAGATCGTATAACACGAATAGATTATGTACAAACGTTTGCACAGGAGAAGTTAGTTGCCACGTAACAGATTACTACGTCTTACAAGGAGAAGGCAAGGAATCGGATTTTTGTAATTTTTGATATTTATGGTAGCTGTAGTTTGGACCTTAAATAAGAATATTTTGGAGTAGTTCGACGCAACGTTCATAAATTACCGAGATAATCGATGTTGAAGTTTCACCCACCAATTAAATCCACTAGATATAATACGATTGTCAATTGGACTCGTGGACTAGTCGATAGCGTTTACGAGAAGAAGAATAAAAAGACATATGGTGCGTTTTGAATGGAAGAAAAAGACATGTTCCTTGACGAGACCCGAACCAGCGATCTTGTGAGTATCGCACCAAAACGCTATCGACGAGGCCACGAGTCCAATTGACAATCGTATTATATCTAGTGGATTTAAATGGTGGGTGAAACTTCAACATCGATTATCTCGGTAATTTATGAACGTTGCGTCGAACTACTCCAAAATATTCTTATTTAAGGTCCAAACTACACGTACCATAAGTATCAAAAATTACAAAAATCTGATTACCTTACCTTCTCCTTGTTAGTGACACTAACAATAAGTAGCACTTAGTTAGAAATTACTATAACTACTAACGTTTGGTATATTGTGTATACAGTGATCAGCAATGAGTAGTGAAAAAGTTAGTAGAGTTGAATCATGACTTATAATTTCTTGTACTTATACGCACTCATACTTATTGCAATGTTGTCCAACTGCATATCCACTCGAAAGTTTGAAGTACTCATCGAACTCATACTTAACAACATTTATGACGTTGTTGATTTCGACTCTCCTTAACTCAAAGTGTATAGACGATGGAAAATAAGTATGGTTCGCATACGAACATTAATATACTCATTATGAGGTTGTGTGTTTGCTCTGTTGCGTTTTTTACTGTTGTTTTTTTACTAAAGCTAAACAAAGAAATATGTATAGATTTGTGTCTTGTGTGTGCTTATTTCATATTATATTGCGCTTTTACCCTTACGTTTTGCACTAATTGAACAACTCTGCTATTTATTTTTTCCTCAATCTCACTATTGCTATCCATTTTTCACTACCTGCTCATAAAAATGATAAATAATAAAAAAATTAATTTTCTCGAAATGTTTCTGCACAAACTTACAATTTTATGCTTTTGTATATCTTTATACATTTTATACTGGTTGCAAACTGTTTAATGACTAAACTTTTAAATATACATGGATGAGTTGAGTGAGCTGAATCAATGTGAGTATTGTAAGTATTTTCCTGACATTAGAAATCAAACTGAGGTGATATATGAGTGTGAGTATAGTATGTGTATGATGTCGCCGTCGCATTCATATTTATTGCAACCTGTACTCATGAGTCAACGTTATCGTGAGTATGAGTAAATCAGAGTAGTTGAGTTTAAATGATGCCTACTCACTTATATTTAAAATTTCATGAGTCAGTATGAATAGCGAAAAACGATGCATTGCCGATCACTGTTGTGTAACACTTATTTGCTAGACAAATCGCATTCGAAAGTCTATCACATTGCAATAGTATGCTTAGCACACAAATTTACAGATTTTTATCAATTTCTAAATTCAAGAGTGGAAATCTCCAAAATTTTAATGGTATTGGTGTTACTTCCGCAGGAAAACTTGTCACACCAGCAGCTTCGTGACGAGGAAACATCATTAAGAAACGTAAAATTCGTTTAAAATAATTACTGAAAATTGTTTGTGTAGATGAAGAGGAAAAGTAAACGGATTAACCTTTGAGACTGCTGCCGAGCTGCTCTCTGTAGTAATGAGGATATTGTTTTTACGTGATTATGACGAGAGAGAGATAGAAGTTTGGAGGAGAGGAACTAAACGCGCGCTAAACGAGGGAGCGAAAGAAAAATACTTCATTAAGCACTTAATTAGATTCGTGAGTGTTAATTGGCTTTTACGTCGACGAAATTAACATTACGAAAGCATGGGTCTCGTATTCTTTTCAGCAAGATCTTTATAAATTGAACATGGACATTTAACTTTGTTTTCTTAACTTATTATATAGAGGCTATTATCTGGAAGCCAATGATGGGGAACTTAGTTTTTAAAAATCAATAAATTGTATCAGTGCCTCTTATCTCGTAGGTCTAGCATATGTCACAAATGAATTATCTCAGATGTGGTGTATTTTCAAAAACTGTTATTTCAGAAAATCCAAAGTGTTTATATTTTAATATAAATTAATTATTATTATTAAATTATTGATCAAATCAGGACATCAGCAAAAATGTGCTGAATTATTAGCTTTTCTTTACAGTATTTCTTCAGAAGTCTCCCACCTAGAAAAATTCGGTGTATTTTAGAGGATAAAATCTTATCTGCTTCTTAACATATTAAAATATTTTATTTTGGTATATTCTAAACCAAAGATTTCCCTACATTTCATAAGCAATCCCAAATTCTTATCCTTATTATGTTACTTGAACGATCTTAGAACCTAATTCTGAATTTACAACTAATATTTTTACATGATGCTTACTTACTTTTTTACAATACCTACTACTGTCAAAACTAAGCAAATGAAAGCATCACAAATATACAAATTACAACTGCTCCAGAAAGCAAGGTTTTTTCGCAAGCGGAAAGATCGTTTATGGAACGTTCGATAAAGGAAATGACAAATTTAGTAGTAATTAATTTGTGTTGACAGGATCGTCGAGGGGCAAACATCGATATTAAACATGAATCGAATTTGAATTCCCGTAATCGAGTTACGTCGAAGGGAGAGCAGCTAAATTCATTACAGACCAACACCGGACGCCAATACCAGACTGTGATTATGCTGTAAATTCATAAACTTCCGTATACATTAACAATGGAATATCCTTCTATACTTGTATGATGACTCAGATAAGGTTGTTAAAATAACATGGTACCTTGTAATTAAAAAGTAAAGATGCGTATATGTATTTCCTCAAGTTTGTGTAATTCCTCCAATGTGTTTATGTTTTAGGATGGTTACGAAAGCTAGGTGCTTGATTCATAATTTTATTATACTCCTGCACTACCTTTATTTTTCATCACTGTCGGGTCCTTTATTAATCAATACTTGGACGGATTCTAGCTAACACAAAACTAAAGAAAATAGTAGAAAAAAGAACTTGGAAACGTAATGTGTAAGTTTACAATGATCTCAAAATAGTTACTCCTAACATACAGATATGAGTATCGTTGAACAACTATTTTAATGATTTAGTTATCATCCACAATAGAGAAAGCACGAACAAAAAGACGCCACCACTGAAAACGACAATTAGTTGTAATATAGGCATTCAGTTGTGTTCAGATGTATTCATTCGCTTATGGATGGCAACTATTTAATTGAAAGTGAAGTGAAATCAATCGATGAAGATAATACATAAAGTAGCACCATTGTAATTTCTGGAGTCTCAATTACAATGAGAAGACAGGATACCGGGTTAGCAACATTTGTATATGGTTATATTTACAACATCCCAAAATAAAGAAAACTTCTTACCTAAAGTAAATGACATCAATGTGGATAATCAAACGCCATCTTCCAACTGGTTTCCGATCAGAGAAGCTCTCTTTTGATTTAGACTCTGAAACCACTATCTGAAGGAACAATCTCGAGAACTCTAAGATCGCAGTGGTTAACAGTTTCTGTTCAGTTCAAATCTTGAACTTTTTGATGGATTAAATGCGACCTATAGATTAGCACAGTACATGATTACAGCAATATTCACTTCCCTATTTATTAATGACGAGGAATTCTGTGTAAAACGAGATGGATGCCACCAATTACTAAACATAGGTGTTTAACTTCTATAGACGAACTAAGAGGGGGAACCGAGTTTGGAATGTAACTAACAAGTAAGTAAGGCTTGCGTTTAGTCCACCGAAATGGCAGAAGTTATCTTTTTCTCAAAGTTCTCTTGCTATTTCTATTGCTTCTGCGTTTGTAGATGTTTTGCTCCAAAGTTTATTATTTCCAGAATCTAATATAGGTGCGTTTCATATCTGTAACCCACCTCTATAATGTTGTAAGAATTTACATGTATGTACGTTATAAAAACATAAAATGTTTATCAAAATAGGTAATAAAAAATGTATATTCAATGCTAGAATCATTTTCTCTAGAAATTTGCAGAACTTAGTCCAATTAGAGCTGGAACTCAACCACAGAAGCGTTTCATATTTATAACACAACCCTCTTCTTTTCATCATTCAGAATGCTAGAAAATTAAAGTCCGGTATTTACAAGTTTATTAGTCATCCTTTAGACTTTATTATTTTAAGAACTCATTTATGCATATACACAATATAAGGTTTTGTAAAGTGTTCTCGCCCAAGTTCTCTCAGGCGTTGAAGATGGCAGCTTTCAATTAGTTAATGTTGTCGTATTGATGGTCATTGCTGTAAGCGTGGCGAACTAATACTTCCCACAAATTTTCTAGGGGGAGCATGCTGGCCACTCCAAAACATGGATATTGTTACTGCCAAGCCAAGCCTCCTTCCTCTGCGAATACTTCCCAGATCACTACTGAGCCCCCTCCAAAGTTTCCCTTAGCGAAATAGGGGGATTCCTTCCTTAAATCGCGCCAATAAAAGTTTGAGCCATCTGGTCCATCTAAATTCCAGTTTTTCTCATCATAAAATATCATCTACAAGGAGCAAATCAAATAGAGCTTGTATTGCTCATTTGACTTACCGAGAACTAATCAGTGTCCATATTTTACCCAGCAAATTCGGGACGCGCAGCCTTATACCGTTTAAGCAGCTTTGGAGCAACCGTCATTTTAGCTCGGAAAATATCTGGAACGTTTTAAGATACGCCAAACGATTGTTTTGGACAGTTTGGTGGCGCAATGATTGGCTAAACTGGAACAACTGATCTGCGAATTGTTCGCCTTTCATACTGCTCGCTCCTCTCTTTCGTACAACTTTCTTTTTTATCAGATTGTTTTTCCTTGCCGTACCCTTCTGTGTTTTCAAGAAAATTGGCGATTACGACTTCGTCCGAGTTTTCTTGCAATTTCTCTCACCGAATTATTATCGGCGCGGCATACCTTCCCAACACATAAATAACTCAAACCTAACTAATACGTCTTTTAATTAATGAAAAATCTGCAAATGGGTTACAATTATGAAACGGTAAATTCGCCAGCAAAGCCGAGCGTCTTCACGTATAAGGAATCATAAAAACTTATATCAAAACAGAGTTTCCACCATAAACTACTCACTATGCAGTACTTACCATTTACAATTAGTTATCTATTCACAGGGAATTAATTTACCAATTGTTATTTTCATATCGTCTATAGTGTGATGCGTGAGTTGTAAATATGAAACACACCTTATCTACTGGCCCTGTATGCGATTTGGCATATAAATTAATCTTAAACTCCAATTTCTATTTAGTTAAATCTTCTTATTTTAGGTGATCTGTGAGAAATTCGAATTGTCTTTTGGCTAGACGGCCCGATAGTGACAGCTATATTACCTGGAGGTAATATAGCTGTCATATAATTGATTATTTTCTTCAATGTCGCCATGTGTTCAACAAAACTTTTTATCGAAAAGCAATCTCTTCAAACAGTTCAACAGTTGTTTATAATATGCAATTATGACTCTATGCAAAGTTTCACACCTATCGGATCACTTTGACTAAATCAATATTTTTTGTTTTGTATTCTTGCATTGGTGGCTCCGAACCCCTACACCGAAAGGTATAAAGGGTAAAAGATTAAGAAGAAGAAGAAGATTCTTGCATTGTAACTACAGAAAAACAAGTATCCTGTATAAGCTGCAAAAAAATATTAATGGAAATTTCTAATAAGTATTTTATTCCAAAAAGGAAAATACAAAACAATTACTCCATTTGAACTCCTCCATGGTTTTTTCGAAGAATTCTGACATATAAATCAAGAGTGAACGAAGCCTATAAATCCCGTTTCATGATACACTGGACTAAATACTGCCTAGAGTTAAGCATCGTACACGGAATATGGAACCATACACTGCCTAGACGTAAGCAAATCACCTTAATCATCAGGAAGTTCAATTTTGTTCACTCACTAATCAAAACATCTCCTCTTTCTCACATTGGTTTATAAAAGAAAGAGTATTCCAACGAGGTCGTAGTTATATTCATATTGGGCCTGTAATCTAGACAACCATAACGTTGACCCACTATTGACGGTCTATATTTCTTTGGAATTGCAGCTCGTTTCGACTCATCTCATAAATCTAATTGGGTAGATTACATTCAGCCTCATCGATGTTGTAAACTGGGAAGAAGTACATAGTAGCAGCGATCGGTGTTCTCTTAACTGAATGCTATCGAACTAATATTTTCAAACTTGTATGTTCTGGATGTTTAGAAACCTACTGTCAATAAAATGCTTTGTATGAAACGGCGGGGCGCCATAAACACGAAAAGCTATCTTCATTGCAATTTGAACCGGGCACAAATGTTCTACTACTAACATTTGATAATGAAGAATATATTGATAATTTTTTCAAGGCATCAAGTCGAGATAACGAATATATTTTTGAGATCATTAACAAATAAAAACAAAGAGAACCACGAAAATGCAAAAAGGAATAAAATAACCCTGAATAGATGGGAGTGAAACACTCTCTGTACGATATATGGAGGCATAAAAGAGGAAGAAAGCTGGCGAAGAAAAACAAATTAAATAATGGATTACCAATAGTAACGACTACTGCTAAAACAGTAAAGAGACTTAGATAGCTCGGTCGCATAGATAAGATGTAAGAAAAGAGAAATCCTACTAAATACTATTGAATATAGAAGCAGGTACAAGAAGAAAAAGGGAACTACCGCGCAGAAAGTGAATAGAGTCGGTGGAATAAAACATATAGTTAACTCGTGTTACGGTCAGTTTGTCATAGCGTTTCGGTGTTGTAACGTTTGGCCTCTTGCTCCACTTCTGACGGGTAGCTGGCGTCCCGCTTTCGTAGGATTTTGATACAATCGGCGCTTGTGGATCCACATGTAGACATTCTGCTTGTAGGTTTCGGTTGAACAGGTCGTTTTCCGTGAATAGGTTATTTCGTTTTCGCTTTAAAGTCTCTTTGTCGAGGATATTCACGTGAATTCGACTCTGGAAAGTTTAATATTGTCGTTGTGTGTGTTTAGGAGTTACGCTTCTCCAATTTTACTGTGCGAACTAACGGCCGCGTTGGGCGTTTGCTTATCCCTCTATTGGAAGAGAGTTTTCGTTTTTGTTAATTACGATATCGTTATCTTTTCTTTTACGCTGTTGTAAGGGACTAATATAGGACTCATAGAGTACTAGAAGGACCGAATCTATGCTAGTACAGTGCTAGGATTTATTTTTTAGAACATCTGAGAACTTTACGAACATCTAAGAATTATCGTAGGAGCTAGAAGCCGACTTAGTCTTCAGTTTGCTGTGCTCGGTTGTATATCCGACATTTTACACCAAATGCGAATAAATCCGCCATCTTTGACAGCTTTCGTCTCGACAGCGACTACAACGCCGTACGACGATTTAGTTAGATTTTGTTGAACGAAACATTCAATTCTGTTTAGTATTTTAAGGCGGTAGGAGAGGGGGCTTTTACTTGTCACTTGCACATACTTTTCTAATTTCGAAGCTAAGCTGTAATATGTCTGTGAATTCCAACGGTTAGCGAGAGTTGTCCAAACATTATTTTAGCACGGTGGCCTCAGTCTCTTGCCTCAATTTATCTTTATTTCCTTTATTTTATTTTTAAATAGACGCCGTTTTCATTGAATTAGTACAGCCTGGATTCCCATTTTTATAACCAACTAAGTGAGTTATTTGGATAGTAGCGACTAACGCCCGTATCGGTCACGTTTCCGATTTTTCCTTTTATTATCATCATTTTACCAAAAGTTTTTTAAACACGGGTGCAAAATTACAAAGTGCTAGCATAGGTCAGAAAGAAATGGAGAAATACTATTGAAGCCCTAGCTCATTAAGGTCTGTTGTACTAGTTAAGGAAATGTTTTATGAAATGTAAGGAAAAGCTGTCTTAGAATTAGTTGAAATTAATATGTTCGTACTGTTACGTTGAATATCTCCAAATACGTATTCTGCTATTTGTCATATTTAAACTATAATTTGACTTTCAGTCTACTGAACATGCCAGTTTGATCATCGACATGCGTATGCATATGTACCCAAATCAATGTTAATTTTGATTTCTATTTTCACATTATCTTCTTCACATAAACGTTTTCACTTAACACAATAAAATACGTACTAATAACTTTTTCAACCAGTTTTTATATAAATAGGAAATTAAAATGCCCGAAGAGCGCGAAAATTATATTACGATCTCACCCTCGTAGACTGCGACTCAATTAAACATGTGCCCCCTATATACAAATGATTCGAAGTTTGGCAAACACGAATGTAACGCATTTATGTACGTGTACTTTGGGTACCGTATATGTCCCCGTATTTGGTTGCTCTTCCCTCGGATATCGTGGGGGCCATTATAGGGACATTACCACCCCGGGCGGTGATGTAATGATTTTTAAACGCAATTAGGTTTGTTTCGACATACATTTAATAAAAACGTTGCGACATTTGGCGGGGGATGAAACGTTTTCATTTATCTGATGAATGCCCTTTCTTCTTTGACTGAACTGTATTAACTAACGTTCAGTTTATTTCCTGTTTGATTGAACTGCGAATTGTTACCAACTGTCTAATAATTGATTATGTACTTGTAGCTTAATAGTTTATCAATTGCTAATCTACGTTCCACTTCATATGAATTTCATTTAGATTTCTGTATTCTATTGATTGGAATTCTGCTGATACATAAAAGTACTCTGTTCCTGTCTCTATCGTTTTATAATATCAATATTATTACCAGAATTTTGAAGACGTGGGACTTGTAAATTAGTAGGTGACTTACGCTTATCTTCGAATGTACTTTTACCTCAACGAAACATCAATTTCTTTTTAACAAAGCATATTTAAGATTTTATGCAACGTCTCCGCAATCACTTCGGGTGAACACGTTGACTGTTCAACTGATTTTGCTAATGTTCACCGAGGTGTCACCATTATTTTGTTTTCTTTTTCGTAATACGTAGCATCCAACATTAAATTTAAGTAAAAGAGTTTTTTTTTAATCTGGCAAAATTTGGAATGGTAATGAGCCGCGGCTCTCCGTGAAACTGAAACACAAGTTTTTTCAGCACGGACCATGGTTATCATATTTGAGCACATCACAGGAGGAAGAGGGCGGGAGGGGAGGTAGTAGCTGTCAAACTTCTACTAGATTTGCGTCTAAGTGATAAATTTTTGATAGGTATGGCCTAACATGTGAGTGCAATGTTATCAAATATGATAGCCAAAGCCTCAACAGAAACATCACTGATAGCCATGATATTCAATGTGTTAATAAATAACTAAAATCAGGAATTAAGGAATGATGACGTATTTTACAACAGCATAGAGTAGAGATCCTATAAGTGGAGTTGGCTAAAATCGGTTCGGTGGCGGCGCAAAACATAATTACATACATTCTATTCTAATTGAAATAGAGTATTCGTGTTGTGTACTTCGCATTTTGTATGTAACATGTTTACTGCATGCTATGCATCTAGCTAGAGCTGTTATCTGCAGCTTGCGTTAGTCAATAAAACAGAACCAGTTATTCTGAAATCTAAGCAAATTAGGGAGTTTTAAAGGTTGTGTCCGGAAATCCCGATACCACAACAACCTCTTATAATGACATATGGAACGTGACTTGACACAGTTTATTATGGCATTTCATCGAAATGAAAAATGTAACTTAAACTTTAAACGCCTCAGATTCGAATATGATTAAAGAAAGTCAACAGTCTAAGAATTTCCAAATTGCTATATGCGTATTGCCGATTGCATTAGCAGTTTGCAGGACACCCTTTTGTTATCTAAACAATCGATAACATTTATACGTATGCTCAAAACCACGTTACATAAACTAACTGATTCGACAGACCAATAAGTTGCTGAAAATTATCTTCGATTTTGCGGCAGAATCCTAATTGTGTTCCTGACGTGTTCCAAGTGACATTGTCCCACATTTAAAATTTGCAAATCTTACTTGAATTGATGTTGAACATTCTTTTTCTATATATAGAAACGGTTTTAGTAATAAACGCCAAGATTGAGCAGAGTCGCCTTTACATTAGGTCTAGAAATTGCTTGTCCACACTACTTACATAATGAATAATTAAATGTATATATATATATATATATATTTCGTGACCTTTTTATACTTATCTTATATGATAGATCTCTACCACTAATAGGTCAATAAAACAAGGCTGGTTTGAACGATAGTTATATTTTTAGAACGTTTACAAGCGTTTTCGGAACACCTTCGTCAGTGAAAATATAACTAGATAAATATATTTATTTATTTTATTTATTTATTATTTATTATAAATATATTTATCTAGTTATATTTATTTTTAAAATTTATTTATTTTATTTATTTATTATTTATTATAAATATATTTATCTAGTTATATTTATTTTCATAAATATATTTATCTAGTTATATTTTCACTGACGAAGGTGTTCCGAAAACGCTTGTAAACGTTCTGAAAATATAACTATCGTTCAAACCAGCCTTGTTTTATTGACCTATTAGTGGTAGAGATCTATCATATAAGATAATGAATAATCACTTCATATTTGTTACTATTGGGTAATAGTTGTGGCTTTTTGCAGTTCCACTAAATTTTCAGTGAAAGTAAATATATATGCTATCATAATTGAATATTAGCGAACCAGTCTACAGTTCTTCTTTCTAGTGACGCTTATGCGTTCATCCCTCCAAATCTACTTATAAGCCATATTTAATTTTATTTATTGTCAACCTTATAAGTTATAAAGTTTCCAGTTTCAAGATATACAGACAGGACGGCACGTATATAGAATTTCAGGAGGTGGAAAGTTTTATGTACCTCGGAGTATTGATTAATAATAGATGCCAAGAGGAAGTAGAAGTTGGGTCAAAAATCGTGAAGAGCAATAGATGTGCGGGTGTCCTAAGAAGAATAATGTCATCCAAAGAAATATAAAAAAACGAAAGTCGGAGTTTACAAATCTATGTTGGGACCCACACTAACCTATGCATGCGAAACCTAGATCGTGAATAACAAAAGACAACAAAAGCTGGAAATTTGAGAGAGAAAGGCACTGAGAAGAATTTTTGGAGGAAAGCAGACAGAGTTGGAGTGGGAACGAAGAACGAGTACAGAACTGCGTGACTTGTTTGGTGAAGCAACGATCGCTAATTTTGTTAAAGCAAGAAGAATGCAATGGCTTCGACACTTGGAGAGGATGGAGCAGGGAATAGATGTAGAGGAATTGCCATGAATGGCACCGCAGGGTAAAAGAAACCGAGGAAACCCGATAAAACGTTGGAGAGAGGCTGTGCAACAAGATCTGAAAGAGAGAAGGGTCCAGAAGGGGTTGAGAGACATTACAAGGTTAAGGACCTAAATGGTCTGGACCTCACTATTACTATGATAATTTACTATTATACCAAGCGCTGAATATGTAATTATGAAAAGCATTTGTGATTGAAAAGTTCGAATCCTAACATATTTTTTAGACATAATTTTTTGAGATAATAGCTTTGGCAAGTTGTCCTAAAGGTCATTCGTACTTACCTTTTGTATGAGTTTTCATTTTTCTTACATTTCTTGAGCGAATTTAGTATTAATATTTTTGTAGTATTTTGTATTTAGTACATACGTAAAATGTATTATTTATCAACGTTAATTCTTAAAGCGCTCGCCCGTCGTCCTCACTTGCTTTAACATAAAGAAGTTCTCGACGGAATTTATGCGGAGATTTATGCTGTTACAAAAGCAATGTCCGTCCAATTGCTTTGTACAGAAGATATTTCAATACTTAATCTTTTAAGAAACAGTGTAATACAGAACAAAAGATCAATTTCTTAGTATTTTGTTATTTATCGGTCGAGGATCCCCATTCCAAAGTCTGTATCTATTACTTAAAAATCAATTTCTAATTGTATATCTCTAATCATCTTTAAAGTTCGTACTTGTTACAAGACGACATTATACATTTCTCAAAACAAAATTTTCTTCATTATAAACTGATTTTGAAAGACGCACGGTGTCTACTGCTTTTGGAAGTCCCTGATGAAGTAATTGCTCGCCTGGATATTTACCAAAATATATAAATAAAAAGTTACATATTCCTGTATTAATAAATAATTCAAGGAATTCAGGGTTTCAGAACAATGTAGAATCCAAACTCGGATTCGTCGTTTTAATTTTATTTAAAAAAAAAGCGAACGGCAGATTAGAAACCTATTTACAGGCCACAGTCTTGCAGACAGCTATCAAAGTGGATGGAAAAGTAAGCCAATGGATACCATGTACATTGATGCTTAGAAAAGGGTGAAGTAGTAAGATGAGAATTGAAGGCATCTGCAATGTAAACCTAAAGAAAATCGGTTGACAGCTAAAAAATTGTCCTGAGAAGCTATCAAACAAATAAAATAATTAATGGCAACTGATATGTATGTATATACTGTAAAAAAGGCTTATTAATTCCTATATGGAAAACGAAATTGCAGTTTGTGCATCTTTACAATCGAGATGATGTTCCTCACATTTGGTTAGAACAAGATTTGAAAGTTTTCTAAAAGAGTAATTAGATGTTTTAAAAAACGACTCAACTTTCATGTAAGCATTCTGATATACCTGTTTAGGTTTTGCTGAACTTCTTGGTGCTATTAGGAGTGCGCTAATTACAGAGGCCGTTACAATGCTGCCAATCAAAGAAAATAGCAACATTTTCACTTTAATATGGTTGAGAAAGGTGTGAAAAAGTTATATGCATAGTAAGTTGACACTAAAGCTAGAGTTTTTAGTCTGGTGTATTTGGAAAAACATGTCAGCACCTCTATTTTATTTATTTATAGTCTCAAAGCCGAGTATTAGCCAATATAACACCCTAGTTAAAACACATAACACAAATTTAATAATCATAACTCAATGCAATATTTATTTGTTATTAAACAGGAATTTACCATTCACCTGGTTCTTAGTTCGCATATCTAACGACCTAATTCTCAATCCCTGGTAAACACAATAGATGGAAAACATTCACATACAACGCCTATCTCTTTATTGAAAGGTGTCGAACATATACCGCACCATTTATACCGAGGCTTTCATCAACAAATCCCCTCTATACATGCATATAGATTTTTCGGCTTAAAAATCAATACCCAAAACATTCCCATTTACACCAGTGAATAGCACGTATACTCAGAAATAAAAAAAAGCACGAACCTAATGGGGCACATAATATAATGAGCAGACCGAAAGTAACAATAGAAGTAGCGATACAGGATTTAAAAGCATAATGTGTTCTGTTTGTGTTTGACCGCTACTATTGTGGTCGCAGCGTAAACTTGAAAAGAGCACAGAAATGTAAATGCATTGCTAGAAGAGAGATCATTTTCGAAGTGTCTGTCGGAATATTGCGTTTCAACAATCTAGAGTATCTATTCGTCTTGTAAATCTATCGTCCCCTTCAAACAGCTTTTCATTTTTCAATTGAGATATTTACAATATCTTACGGATCGCAACAAACGAACTGCACGAGTATTATTAAGATAAGAAAAGATCTGTACATTCTTTGGAAAGCTCAAGCGTATTGTGCGCTGCGGTTTGTTTTCGGTTTTTAGGAAGTATCCCGCTGAGCCGTGGCCCGTGTCTTGGGAATTACGAGACAGAATCATCCTGTTTGGATAGCTTATCGGTAAATCTTATTCGTTTATATTGAAGGACCTAATAAGTAACTAAATTTACTTTTGTGAACATTCTATCGCAAAATCAGAGCAGATGTTTCAGGAAAAAATCGATGAATTCAATTCAAAATTGGTAGCCACAAAAGGCACAATAGAATTACGCTTGATAAAAATCGATGTACTTCTTAAATATATGATCTGGATTTCTATTAATTTTAAATAGGTACATACATGTGGTGTATATTATACCCTAAGAAGTCCTGAAAACAATTTTCATTACCTATGAACAAATTTATACATTTAGTAATAATAATAATAATAATAATAATAACAAATTTTATTCGACGTAATAAAATCATTGCACGAAGATCAAAATATAAGGAAAATATATGAATATATATACAAACACAAACACATATAACAA
This sequence comes from Chrysina gloriosa, assembly GCA_038088585.1. Lineage (NCBI taxonomy): Eukaryota > Metazoa > Arthropoda > Insecta > Coleoptera > Scarabaeidae > Chrysina > Chrysina gloriosa. Next base: position 31,164,487 of record CM076088.1, on the reverse strand, counting down.
ACAAGCAAATGCTATAAAGGAAAATGAATTTAATGGCTCCATTCAAAATTCAAAAATTTGTCTATGGAATAAAACCAATTACTCAGCAAAAGTTGTTTCATTTCTTCACATCTTTTTCTTGTGTTATAGTCGTGATGATCTCCGTTGCCCACGAAGTTTCCTCGATGTTGCTAGACGGACTTTATTGTTGTGAGTATATAAATGCATGCTAAAGCAAGTATCTTTTCTTTCTTGTAATACTCTCTCCAGCTGACACTAAATCCTAAATTGCAAAGTGCACGCACTGTTTCTTTCTGGAGCCGAAAAATTATTTCTGCATATGAACAGATTCCCCAGAGCAAAATCTCATAACTTATTTTGCTATGAAAGCTAGAGAAATAGACAGTCCTGACAGCCGCGTGCGTTACTATATTAGTTAGCCATATCCAAGACTTTCTAGGTCAAATAAAAGACAAATTTCAAATTTACAGCAGTCTTTAAACCGTATTCGTAAAAACTTCGTCAATAAAATGTAATGCTGTATGAAAACAACAAAGTTTTCGGGAAAACGGTTTAATCACGCTAATGGAAATATAATCTGTCAATTTGAAATTTGTTCTTTATTTAGTCTAGAAGGTGGTGGACGTAACCCGAGAGTAATTATTTATTTATTACACATAACAATAAGATATTTTTTAAAATTGTTTACCGTTAAAGATTTTCTGCTCTCCGACAATAAATATTTCAATTAAGACAAAGATCTCTCTACATCTACTGATTTTAGAGAGTCATTTCTGGAACGTCGTAATTATATATAATAAATTTCTTGCACTCCAGAAAGAATAGAGACTAGAGTCTTCACAGTTTCAAAATCCTGATTTGTAGTAAAGACAGTTGCAAACTTTTTCTTAATTTTGCGCCCCTTATTGCTTGACACACAACATATTTCTCTTATGGTATTATTTACCAGATTGATGGAATCAACTAAAGTTAAGTCTCTGCTTTCTAAATTTACTATTATACTAGGAATTACAGCAGAATTAGTTGAAATAAAGGCCAAATCGTTTTGTAAACCTTTCTCTATAGAAGTTTCTTCTCCCCTGATCGAGGTCGCCGAATCTTCATCTAAACTTCTAATTATTTCCTTCATTTTGGTAACATTGGCATCGTAGTAACATGCACCTCAAATTCAGGTGCCGTGTCATTCATAACGAAATTCCAGCACTGGCAAATGCTGTATATACGACAAAAGAGAATTCGGATTGTCGATTTGATGTTGACATAAACATTTTCAGTAACGGAGTTTTTGAGCTGACAATTTTGTGGTCGACTGCTTTCTTTTGTTCCACTCCTTAAGTGGGCTGGGTAACAAAGTACTTTTTCTCGAAATTCACAAATTTCTCACAGACTTTACAAAAAAGCACAGAACTTTCACTAGAAGAAATGTCACTTCCGAACTATTTAAACTAACTATTTAATTTGTCAGTAACTGAAAATAGCACTTTTGAGGCCGCAACTATAAACAGGAGCGAATACGATACACAGCACAGAAAATAAATATGTTTTTTAAACATGATTATACATTCAACACGTAATAAGATCGATGCAATTGCATATTATTCAAGTGGCACAAAAGTGAACAAAATCTCTGTGACAGACCACTAGTTAACAGAAGAATACGCAGACCTAATAAATCTGGAAAGGTACAAGGTAGCATCAATTTTCTGGATAATACGGCGGAACTTTAATTTTAAATAAATAAGAAATACAGGTGACTGGAGGACCTCGCGTTTTTCATTTTTTGTAAAGAAACAACTTTTAAGGTTAATATATTCTTTAAAAGCGAGAAAGTAATGGTAATCAGTATTTACAGATTACCAACGGGGACATTTTTTTAGAAACAATTTTATAGACGCGGAAATTATATATTTTATGCTGCAGTATTTTAACATAAACTTAATGGTAGAAACACCCGAGAAATCAGCTCTTCTCAACGGTGTTGCTTATTTTGAGTTACATCCACTTTTTCCTGAACTACCCAGAATAGCTTATACGTCGAAGAGCTGTATTCCAGTGCTCATGCGTCTCTATAAGTAAAAGGAGCAGTAAATCCACATCTCTCAGACCACCTCTCACAATCGATGAAATTTTCTACAGAATAGTAATTAATGAAATATCGGGAAAGCAGAAATTGTTGGATGTGATATACATGTTATTGTACAATTCACAAAAGGTTCAGATTAACGAGAAAACTTACAAACTTGTCTGTGGATGCATTGCGTCAGCAATGTTTTAAAAGAAAGAGGTTGTCCATAAACCTAAACAAAACGAGAAATATTTTGCTTATCACCTGAAGCCAACCTCGAAGCAAATGAATTCGTTTCTTGAACACCCTCCTTGTAAATAATATGAAAGTCAATCAACATACAACCAAATTTTGCAAAAGTCTGTCTTTAGCTATTTTTGCTATTCAACGACTCACGATGTACGGAATCTTTTGTCTGAATATAATGCAAATGAGGAGTTTGTATTCTTGAAGGAGAAGGCAGAAATCAGCGCACTATATTTGCAATTCAACATACATATACACCGAATTTTTGCCAACAGATTATATTTACGTTACCAGCAACATATACAGTTCTTACTTGTGTAGGGTTCGTACGTATCAATAGGGATAAATATACAAAGAAGGCTGGATGTGCACAATGCGGAAAACGAATCATTATAATATATATTATTTCCTACTTCCTCACGCGTCCGTTTTGGTTAAGTGTTAGTCAGATCACTTGAAGTGTGTAACTTTTTTACAATTGCATGTTCTTTTGGTAGAGATAAATTGGTACAGTCATTTATCGGTATCCATGAGGGTTTCTTATTAGGCAAACGGCGTATGCATGGAAACCATGGATAACGAGGTGAAAAGCTTAAGAAAAGTGGATAATACATACGTGTACGATATCGCAACTCACATTCATCCCACTAATATACAAGCGTTCTAATGTTTAGTAACAAAACTGTCCATTCTTAATATAAAACCGAAAGTGTCTATATATAACAACTGAAAATAAAACAAATGTTTGAGACATAAAATATTCTTTTTGCTTTAGTTAGTTCTGTGTATTTATTCAACTTTTCATTTCCTTAACACAACAAATCTCGGAACTGCTTCTAACTTCTCTCGACTACTCTCGCTTTTTGAGGATTCAAATGTAAAACATATGTATACATTTTAGTGTCACCAAAATACTTATCACAGTAAAACATTTCCTTCAATAAAATTCTCCACCACGTTACCACCAGTTAATTGTGGAATTCGAGGACAAACTTTATGAACATTTTGGATTGATTTAGACCATTTTAGGAGCACCAGTTTTTTGTTTTGATCTGTAATTTGCTGACTAAATAAACGGTAAGATACGGTAAGATAATCGTGTCGTCCCAGCATAGCCCTAACAGCTGGAGCAGCCAACCATTGATGAATGTGTATCAATTTGAACTGCTTTTCCACCCGGCAGATGTTTATGCATCGCATCAGACAGGCGCATACCGAGTTCCGTTGGCTGCTCCAGAGGTTACGGATGCTTGGACGAAACAATCATCTTATCCTACTAATTAATAATAAAAAGGATAAGATGGAGTTTAACAGTTTGCCAAATTTGAGCTCCATAAATATTTCATTGAGTTTTATATGAAATTAAAAAGATGTCTACTAAATAAAAAATAAGTAAATAAGAATATTCTGTCTTAATTAACAAACTTACTACGCTCATACTGTCGGTCGTTTCATCTGCTTTAGCCAGAGTTGCGGCGTTATGTTTGCTTTAATTAGCTTTAACCCGTGGTAACTTATATCGAAGAGATTTTAACATTAGTAATAGGTTTACATATCATTCAAAACAATTGAACGGCTTCATTATTAACTACTTAAATAGTCTATAGAATATTACACGTACTCACGTTATAAAAAGGATTTGTGCTGTTTTTCATTTTGAAATTGCATGCTTTATTTATTTGGGGAAATATGGACTTATATTTACACTTAATTGAGAAATATAGTACGTACTTAACATGTTAATATACAATACAAGTGATTGCGTCATTTATCATTGACTTCTTTAATTACAAGAAAGGATAAGATCTTTTTTTCTAAAAATATAACGCACCTTGGCAAATATCACTTACAAAGAATTTTTCAAAAATTCTGATAGCGAATATTATAAAATAAATAGATACAAACACCAACACCCAGTTGATATAATAGATTTATGAAATGTTGGTAATTGAACAATAAACTTTCATAAATATCTAAGTTTTAAGACGCTGGGTCTTCAAGAAAAATTACAAAACCGTTTACAATTTTTTCAACAAAATGATACTACAAACACATTTGTATTATGTGCCAACAACGTATTGTAAATGTACCGAATATTACGCCCGAATGCGTCGTGGCACTCCAATGTATTGTGCACCATCTAAAGTGGATGATACTCGTGATTTCAAACGAGAAACTCTTTTATAGGTTCGTTAATTCCAGTGTGGTTATCGACATTTGGATCTCCACGTTCATCCACCCATCTACATCGGCTTAACCTGGTATATACATATGCACGTTCGTTATCCTTATTGGAAAGGGTACAAATACAAATATGTCTCGTTTTTCGCCTGATAAGTTGCGCCTTTTGCTGGAAAGAGAAAGGTGACAACCATCAGCGGTCGTTACGGAAAACGTAGTCATCTCAAATTTTATACGTTTTGACAGACCATTATGTCTACGCTATGTATCAAAATAACCCTTCTTCTTACACCGGTGAAGGATTAGGTAACGAACTTTAAAAGAACAGGAGGATTAATTCTACTTCCCTTATCTGATTAATGTGAGGATAAAGCGCTTCTTTTTGTGGTAATACAAAGGTGTTCCTAAAGCGTATTCATACATATTATGATAATAAGTTTTTACGTAAATGATATGGTATGGCAGCACTTAGAAATAAATTTTGCCCGGTTCTGTCATATCATAAAATTTCATCTCCTGTAATCTACTGCCGTATACGTTAATAATCTAGAATACAACAAAAGATAAGGGCTAATAGATTGAAAAGAGAGCATTTCACATTAAGTATCAATGATTCTATACAGAACCATTTTTGAAGTAATTATATCGATAAAGTAATTCTGTTCTGTAAAGTTTATATGCACACGATCAAATAAACATAAAATCTATCGATACAGTAACAATTAGAAAAGAAATTGATAATTGTTTTAATTTCATTTATTAACCATCTTTCATCATTTCGTTTCAAAATGGTTTCCTTTTAACTTTAGTCTAATTCTAATTGAATTGTAAATATTTATGTGAAATAATTTTAAAAGGTTGAGCACTTCTTGGCCCCTACAAATATGTAATTGTAGGTATCGCTAATCATGGTTACTAATCAAGTAAAAATACGCCAATTGCAGGGAAATTCAAATAAGCATTTTGACATTTGTGGTCAAATTGAAATTTATTTCAGTTTCCCTAAACTCAGTTTAGTAAGGGTTATTTTGAATAATATATCTAAGCCGTAATCTTCTAGAACTATTCTATAATTTTTAGCACATACTTTTCTGTGAAATTTATCGATAAGAAACCCTCACCGCTGATGGGAGATATAAAATTAGTGTCTCAGCATGTTTTGATCCAACGACTGCAACCGATGCATTAGAACATAAAAAATCGATAAATATTCTCAGATTAACTTAAACTACTTCTATTTTCTAAATAGATAACGAGGTTTTACACAGTAAAAGCAAGTGTTGAATATAAATATGGATCGTTCCAGCTTCTATTCATTCCCGGAATAAAGCAAATCCCAACACAAAAATCTATAGACACAGCTTGTAAGTCACACTAGTGAAGAACCTACGGAAAGTAGGTAGCTAAATAGCTATTCGTAAAATTAGTGTAGCTATGGCTACACGGCAGGTTTACGAGATTTTACACGAATGTTTGGGCGTGAATACGGTTTCAGCCGTCCGGAACAGAAACTCAACAGGTACGACATATGCCATCAACTTCAAAAGCCTTTATCACACTATGGCGATCAATTTTGGCAATTTTGGTACTAAATACTGATGAAACATGGATACCTCACTTCAATCCTGAAACCAAAAATTCGTCGGAGGAATGGCGTAAACCAAAAGAAATGCCTCCGCTTAAAGGATGCGCATTTCCGTCGGTGGGAAAAGTAGTGTTTGCTATATTTTGGGATTGCATGGGTATTGTTTTTATGGATTATGTACCAAAAGGTACTAAAATTAACGCAGAGTATTATTCTAATCTTTTATCTGCTCCATTGCAGTAGGTGTTTTGGATGAAACGGCCTGGAAAGTTGCATAAACGTCCATTATTGAAAGACCCTATACCTTACGAAGAACGAAGGATATTATTTTAAACGAATTACGTTGGAAATTGGTTCCACACCTACTCTATTTTCCAGATCTTGCTCGCAGCGATTTTCATCTGTTTCCTAATTTACAAAGAACCATTCCGGAGTATTCGATTTTTAGACTGTCAATTACCTAAAATTTACTATATATAGGTGGATTATAGGGACTCCCAAAATGTTCTTTGACCACGGTTTAAAATATTAATTTCACGTTGGGATAACATAGCATTGGAATAGCACAGAGTGGCACTTGGAACCACTTGATAATGTACCTTATAAATCCTAGGGATATGTATATGTATTTATTTTGCTTTAATGATACGCGTGATCCTAAAAACGTTGTTACTGCTACAGAGATACACAGTTAGTTAATAATTTATGTTTCACTGGGAATATAGGGCATGGTTCCTACATATACTTAAAAGTAAGGGTTATTTGGATGTTTGGTGGAGTCATACATTTTGGGTTTGGTTCAGATAACAGAACTGGCAGTCAATTGGTACAGCCAATAAATGGATCAGATCTATCTCAGCTTAAAGCAGATGTGCTCCTCATTGATAACACAACCCGACAAAAAGAACAAACATTTTTCGTGCATCGAAAAAAGCTGATTTTAAATATTTCAAGGACTCTGATTCCAAAAATACCATTCTGTTTTTTGTATCAGCTTTGGTTGTTGAGATAGACAAAAATTAGATATTTCATATACAGTCGACATTCTATATAGTGAAACACCAAAATGTTTACCAAAATTCAAAAGTAATAAATAAATAAATAAAAGGTTTTTCACTATATAGAAAAAAATCACAAAATTTAATTATTAGGAAAGATTTTATTAAACATTTGAAAGTTTAAATACAGAGCATGTACATAATGTACATACTGTACACATTACATATGTATGTACATATATATTATGTACTAGGAAAAATAATTAGTTATTTTCTTTTGAACATTAATTCTGAAAAATAATTGTTGCTCAAAATTCTCTCAGATTTGATGAGCTGCACTTTCCTGGCCTCTGAGAGTAGTTCGCACAATGTCAAATGCATTTCTTGTTTCATTTTCCCTAAATTTAGCAGGACATTTCCCGGTTTCAGTTTCTTCTTCATGATCTTCCATACTTTTTATATCGTCAATTATGTCTTTGTCGGTTGGGAGATCTCTCCTGCCAACATCATTGTCGATTTCTAAGAAATCTTCATGTAAAAATCTGCGTTGACGGTAGCAGTTTTTTGTAGAATACCCCATTGTTTTCTTAAGGTAGCGACATCCATTTCGTCTTCTTCTTCCCATTCGTCAATTTTTTCAGTAAAACCTGCTTTAGAAAAGCAGTTATTGATTGTTTTCTGAGAAACATTTTCATTCCATGCTTTAGCGACGTCGGTTATACACTTTTCAAGGGTAATCAATTTTTGATTTAGCGTATAAAATAGGTTTTCCCCGGAATAAATATTTTATTATATAGAGTGTTACTATTTTACAGATTCACTAAATGCAGGGCTTTTTACATGAAATTTCATTAAAATATTCTAGGGCTTGAAAAAATTGTACTATAAAGAGTTTTTCATTATATAGAGTTTCACTATAACAGTGTCGACTGTATTTTCATTCATATTGCTACAATAAACCTTCTGAACAGACCTTCTTTTCAATTCTAGTTATTTATTGCAGTTGTTTTCTACTTCCCCAATCTTTCTAGGTAAGAAGCTATTTATTTATCATCTTAAATTCGCCTTATTACCCCCAATGATTTCCAAGAATACCGGCTTTAATATGTTTATGCTATAAATAGTTTTCAAGAATGTACGTCATAAAAGATTTATGAAGGATATTTACTTGTCAATCATCGACTAAGTTTAAACTTAAGCTTTCTTGCAAGTGTGTTTGTTCGAGAAGTGTTATTAATATGACTTCTACATGTTAAAGTTGTCCAAAATTTTGGGTTGCTATATAAACATTGATTCCAACTAAGATATCAGAATAATGGAAGAAAGGCACCAGGGTAGATGGCACACACATGATGGCTGATTACTGCTGGAGTATAAAAGAGACAAACCCTTTCAGACATACCCAAGGAAAGTGCTGAAAATAAAGTTTTTAAATTAGTTACCAACTACTGTAAATATTTATTTTGGATAATAACATTTGTAAATATTTGTTTTATAGAATAAACTCATTTTCTTTTCTATTTGTGCGTTTTTTATAGGTTATATTGTATAATGCAGGAATAATACTGGTTAAATAAGAATGAGTGCTCACATCTTTTGAGGACGAGCTGATAGAGAAAATTTGATGGTATTTTTGGATTTAGCGCACCAAAATTAGTTGGGAACAGTTAAAGAAGTCAAGCACCAAATATGTGTTGACCAGTGCACCCTAAACCCTATTTAATCTAACAGAAATTAAGAAATCAATGGACTGGACCTATAGCTTAATGATTTCCTCGTCATTAATAAATAGGTAATGAATATTGCCTTAACACTGTACTGGGCTAACCTATAAGTCGCGTTTAATCATCGAGATATTTAAGATTTGAACAGAATGAAAACTTTTAACCACTTCGACCATAGAGTTTTCGTCATGGTTCCATCACATAGCGGTTGTGGTATCTAAATCAAAAGAGTGCTACTTAGACCGAAGACCAATTGGAAGATGGCACATAATTATCGGAATGGATATCATTTATTTTATGTAATATAATTTTCTTTATTTTGATTTAGTACAATATACAAATGTTGGTAACCCGGTTTCCTGTCTTCGCACCACATTCTAATTGAGACTGTAGAAACTACAATGGTGGTGCTTTACGTATTATTTTCATTGATTGACTTCACTTTAAAATTAAATAGTTCCCACTCTTATCACACCAGTTTGAATACATCTGAATGCTTGCTACGACAACTAATTGTCATTCTCAGTAACGGCGTCCTCTTCTCTTCATGCTTTTTCCATTTGGGTTGATAACTAAATGATCAAAATAGTTCAAGGCTATTCGTATCTGTGTGGTAGGAGTAACAACTATTTTGAGATCATTCTAAACTTAGACATTACAAAAATCCCGACAATGATGATGAAAAGATAAAGGTAATACAGGAATATAATAAAATTATGAACCAAGAACCTAGCTTTCGTAAGCATCCTAAAACATAGAAGCATTGGAGGAATTAGACACATTTAAGGAAATACTTATAAGGACTTCATTACTTTGTTAATTACAAGGTACAACGCTACACAATAATATAATTTTGCGTTGTTATTACTTTGATAAAATCGTAGCTATTTATATAGAAATTCTTTAGAAAATATATGTTATTCAAATGCACCAAACTTACAACGATTCAAAAATTTATTTTACAAGGTTTATCTAGAAAAATATAGCGCACTGCATTCTGTTAACAGATTTAAACATACTTACTACGACATAAGCCTGCAACAACGTTTCAAAACCTGTAATTTGTACATCCATTGTGAATGCTAACCCTTTAACTTTGAATGTTGCATCCCGCAGAGAATCTCTGATGACATCTGGCCTGGTCCCTAAAAAGTAAAACTGAAAAATTGGTCCGCCTGGTTTGTCATTTTATAGATAATTACAGGTTTAGTTGAGTGAATATAAACCGAATTTGTATCTAATTGTAATAATACGCGTATGTGTTTACAACCGAAATGGTACTCTTATGCCTTCAAAAGGATATGCGCCGCTGTTTTAATAGAACAAAGATAGTGCAAGTATCTACTTTATAATTTTTATTTCATGAACATAACGCACATCACAGATAACACTGAGATCCATGAAACGAGATTTATGCTGTATTAGTACATGTTTCGATATAGACCGATACTCTTCACGTCTTTCTTCGTTCTATTTTTTTCTTTAATAATAATGGATCGGCACGTTTTTGTTTGGATGTTTTCTACCTGATAATCCGCTCAAGAGTTCTTTTAGCATAGCTTTACCATAGGTCTGTCCATTGAGCGGTGCAATGCTTTGTGAAGGGGCGCGCGTCTTTATTTTGCCGGTGTGAAATTCACCTCCTTACGCACATAGAGGTCCGATCTCTTGTTCATAATGTTCACACTTGAAATACAATGGATCCCTCAGGATGACATAATAACTCAACACGACAACATTTATATCTTGCACTCATCTGAATAATCGAGCAGGGTAATGTAATACCCTTTTAATCATTTTCGAGATTACTGCTTGGTCTATCACTAACAGTTAAAATATAAATTACTGCTATATATTTTGAACTTAAAATAAAAATGCTTCATGCTGTAGTACCTGTAACTATAAAGCGATTTCCTCTTCATTAAAGATTACATATATAATTGAAAAATGTACCTGCATCGAATTTAGCTTCCAAACTTTATATATAGAGTTTTTCCTTCTTCTTTTAAAATCAAATTAATAGAGTAACATAGGGGCTGCGTTATTATTTAACGAAAAATTGCCTTTTCTGGAGAACATCAGTTGCCTTATGTAGATTTTCGTCTGCTCATCTCTATTTCTTGAATCTCCATAATTTTGTCGATTTTTGCAATACACCCCTTGAATACCACATCTGAATTTTCTATTTCGTTATGGTCAACTGCCTTAGATTTTCAGATTGTATCTTGTACTGTAGAAAATATTTACACCAGAAGATTGTCGACTTTCAAATAACAAATTAAGATTTTTGATTACAAGTTCTACATTAAAGGTTTTTTTTTTGAAGAATACTTTCTTTTCTTTATGTCCTAGGCATCTCCACACATACCACAGATTACTTTGGAAGTGATATGTCGCTGACAAAACCTGTTCTTCCGACCATCCAATTGATGCTTGAAAATTAATGTAATTTCTGCAAACGAACCAATAATGTATATATTTTTTTAAATTAATTTAACAATCTATTCCGTAACTTTCAAACAATAAATTAAATGTACAAAGAATGCATATAGCGAAAATGTTGAGTTAAGGTTTCCTTTTACAAAATTATGAAGGGATGTCTATTTGAATTTGATAAAAATTTTGCTTTAGTTTGCACTCTTCACCACTTACCTTCCTCTGTTGACTCAATATCGTGGGGATTTGAACGCGTTTTTGAAGTGCAGAACATTAACGTTTGCCCCTTCCGCCATGTTTCAGGGGAGACTATTATTTGGGGTATTTGTTGCACTGGTCACTTCATATTTCGTGTTGATCGCCACAGGGAATAATCAGTTATTTCTGATGTCAAACTTTCCAGATGCTTAACACTCTGGCTTTTTTAATGTTTTGATGTTTTTTATTTTGATGCATTTTTGTTGAAATTCTTCTACTTGTTTTAGGTTTACATATTTGCCATTTCTTACAATCTCTTCCTTTTTGAGTATTTGTCCCCTATATACGATGGGGTTTATATCAGCAAATTAGTAAAAATTACTTTTATAACAATTAAGAAAAGCTTTGCTTTAAACCAGAATAGATTATTTACCTACAAACAAAGTGGAAACAACAAACAGCATATAAAAGTCAAAGTGAACAAGCAATACTTTGCTTCGACATTTCTGACACGCATTTATGCTGATACCGATAAGTGACAATTCAGTTATCATCTCAGTTAGTATCTGTTCGTGATATTTGTGGGCATACTATAAAGGTTTTGGACAAATATCAAGTGGGTATGATACCCTTTTCATGTGTTTTAGAAGAAATGTTTTTACGAGACGGTGGTATGGACAGTTTTACGCTAAGTTCTTCTGAGCATGTATGTATCTATTGCCTAATAGTGTTTATTTCAACTTGTTACATACAAGAAACAATGGAAAATACGTGAAAATGTGTGACCTACGGATATTCATGCAAACATACAAATACTTAACTTAAAATGGATTGCTGAACTTTTTATTGAATGGTTCCACGGAACTTCCTTTAAGGAAAGCTTTCATTACTATCTAGAAGAGACTCTTTTAGTAATAACAACAAATGTGAACTTATTTATCATGAAAAGGAAAACTGAATATTCCAAGAACACCGAAGGAGTACTGAAAAGAGATATGTCCTTTTTAGATTTTACTCTATATTATTTTTACTATATAGAAGGGGTAAATAAGGTATGAATTGGAATTTCTTTCTTTGCTATTCAACTTGATCTTGGAAGCAATCCAAAAACTTTCCATTGCTAAACAATTTGACTTTGATATCGAGAAATATGAAATAGAAAATTAATTAATCAAATTGCAATAAAACTGGTGCCCTATATTTTTACAATAAAATATAGATGACTAACACATAAAATCTCCTCATAGAACAGCTTCTATACCAATACCAATGATCAAGTACGCTTCGTTCACTACAAAAAAGATTGTTTGACAAAGTTAGAAACTACATAAATGTCCTTTCGTCCATAACATACAAGCAGAACACTTAGATATTGAATTTCAAGTTTAGTTACAGTCTGTATTGTGTCGGGATCCGTTTGAATAGAGTACAAATCCCGATTTCGTATACACCGTGGGGATAATGACATAAGGACATAACTAGTTTAGGGGCAAAACACCCCCTGGGGAATAATCGTCACCTCTGACGCATTGTTTACGTTTGTATCTTTTGCTTTTGTGTGGCTTCTGCCACCATTATCCGAAGGCTTTCCTTTCGGGAACGTTTCCGCAATGAACTACAATCTCACGCCTTAGTGTCAGCGGAATGCGTTACGTAATCCCGCTAATGATGTATATTGCGTTCAACACAGGAGTCATTGGTAAAAAGGTAAGTGGTAACTCATGCAGATACTTACTTTACTTAGGTGCGATTTTAAATTGGTTTGTGTTCAGCAATAATTCGAGTTTTTATGGGGGAAGCGTTACTGAAAATATTGTAATGTAGAACTCACTTCTGTTTTAGATTTCGAACTACATAAGGAAGGTATTCGATGCGGATAAGGAAGATATAGCAATATATTGCTAGAAATAGATTTAATTACGTGGTAAATACACTTTGAGAGATAGTAATTTTTGATCCAATTTTATTACAACGTTATTAAAATTTCAAACTTCATAAGGAAGAAAACAGTAATAATGTATTTAGCAAATTCGGTTTCAAATACACCTTAATTTCAATATGGACCAAGATGACGAACGACCAAAATTTTGTATTTGGAACCAGGAAAAAATCGTGGAGGATGATTCAAGTTCAATCTTCTTACTGTCATAACAGACACGTGTTTATCGAGGCATTGATGAATCTCGGTCTCCCTCCATGATGTATTCCCATCCTTGGACCATCGTATACTCTCAAGCTAAATTGTGGTTCATCACTGAATACCATATTGTTCCATTCTGCTCACTTTTCTGGCATTATGTAAGCCACCTCAGGCTTTGGTGATAATGCTCAACCATCAACGCAAATAATATCTATCTGATGCAGCAATACACTATTTGCATAGTCATTTATCTACAATTTGTTGTCAACCAGTAGAGCAAATTTGGCAAATAACCGTGTCTGATAGTCAACAATCGTAAGTATCAATATTGGCAGGCAGTGGTGCGTCTCGTTTGTTAAGCAATGCTTGCTAAGGCAGATCTACTGCCATTTAATATATTTTTATTATACTGTTTGATGAGAAAGTTAAAAAGGAACTAAGTGTAAAATAGTTAAATAAATATGATAGCAAATTAAAGTGCAGTATAATCCAGATTTCCTATACATATGAAATAATCAACGATAAATATGAAATTATCTAGTATGGCAAGGAAACAAATTAATATCCCATCAAGACTTGAAAAAACGCTCGTAATATTTCCAGCGGTGAGATAATTGAGCACTAAAAGGAAAAAGTATAGGTGCAAGAGCTGAAGGAATAAGAACTCTACAATTTCCGATCGTTTTCAGGAGCGATTCGCGAAATTGGAAATAGATTCGAACCGAGACTGACGGTTTCGCCTCGAAACTCATCACCATCTTTTAATTTGCTCCTCTTAATCTTTAATTTTCAGTTCATTCGATTAGGTCGTCCATTAAATTCTGATGCACTTTTTAAATAATTTCCTTATTTACGCGGCTAGCAATCGCGCTCTCGACGATCTAATAACGTTATACTTACGGATTTCCAACGTACGAAGGAAATTAAATGGATGAGCAAAGCGAAAAGAAGAAAATTGCTAATGGCGCCAACATAATTCGATGTTAATGAATGTTTCAAGTAGAATATTGGTCGGTTTATTTGTGTTCTATTAGAACTAAATAGACTATGATATAAAATATGTGCGAATGCAAATTTCGTTTCAGATTTATCAAGTTACAAAATTTGTTTAAGCCAGCTTGGATTTCAAGTATATATGCTGAGAATGAGCTTTTACTTTCCCAAAAACAGCAATATATTAACTTATTAGCATATTTTGTAATAATATTGTTATTTTTAACGAATATAAAGACAATATTTAAAGTTCATTACTTCATGTCACTTAGATTGAAATAAAATCTATAATTTTTTATGAATTTCTACCCACATAAAACTAACCTTTGTTGCAAATGTAAACCAAGACTTCTGTTCTCACATCTCACCCTATTGCCAACCCATAGGCAGAGCTGTTCTCTCAAAGGCTACTTTATTCTTCGTAATTCAAACCTAGCCATCCAAGATCATCAAGTTTATGTTTCTGGTTTCCTGAATCAAAAATATCGGATACGTAATTCGTCGTTCCTTTAAATGCTTGTCCCCTATCTATTTGATACGGCCAATCACAGAAACCACCAACTTCAATTGTTCTTTTAGTTCAGATATAAATCGTCAATCAACTGTAAGTTGACATCAGTTGATATATAATATAAATTCGGGAGTTGTAGAGAAAAACGAAAATAAAAGGAGGATACAATAAAGTATACAAAAGATAAGAAAATGCTGAGATAAATTGAAATGAAGTGAACTCTGGAAAGTGTATGGATTTCTATGATGAAATGAAGTGATCTGCTATTTCTATAAATTAGATTAAGTAACAAGCTACTAATTTTAAGGCGTATGGGTTAATATAACTGACAGTAGGCTGGAGTTTCTCACGATATAATTATTAATTAGTTCACCTTACGGATATATTTGGTTTAATGTCACTCATATCTGATGCAAATGCAAAGTGAGTTTGGTACAAACTCCTTCCCAATGCTGCTAACTTCTTCGCGAATACTAAAACGATTACTTGTAACTAAATCATTTATATACAGTATTGGCCAGTGCTAATTCTACACCTAAGATTTGCACTGGTCAATAATGTATATACATATGTACATGACTCGCCAAAGAATGAATTCTTTTGCTTGATTGTATACAACAGACCGCTGTGCTAAGTTCCACAACATTTATCAAATGATGGGGCGGAGAAAACGGAAAGTTGTACCATTGGTACGGGCTGCAAATCTCTAGAAAGATACGAAAGTGATTTTGTTTAGTTCGAATCAAATTTTCACATTACACTTTGCGCAATCAAAGTTAAAGCAAAAACTCTTCCAATGTCAATAACCTGTAACAAACATATTCTATGTGATTGCTGTATTTTGTTATGACAACATGATGATGGAAATATTTGTAAAATTGGAGCGAAAGAAACCTCACAAACCACACAATTCTTTATTAATAAATTCGGCAACACAGTCCTTGCAATCGCATCCTTTAGTTTGGTGTAGTAACTCAGAAAATTATAATCCAATTTTCTGAACGGATACAACTATGATCAAAATATTCTGCAAACCTCACTACATAGTACATACACTAAATATTTATTATTTAAATTGCTTCGTTGATTTACACCTTACAACCGCTTAAATAAATGAACTCGTATTCTTTCCACACCTATTCACAAAAATCGATATGATAATGGCAGAACCTAATTTAGTTCAGTTCTAAACCGATGATATTCATAGTTTAACTTTCTTTTACTACTTACTGGAATACTAAAAAGAACTAAAGTATTCTCTTGAGGCATATATTCGGTTATGATAGGTGTTCTTCTTCATTAATTAGGCAGTTGCCTTTTGTAGATCACGTCTACACTATGTCCTTCTTGTCTTCTTGTTGCTTCTGCTTGTTTTAGGCACTTTCTCCTCTCGCGCTGTACTGACATGATCATTTCACTGTTCGTTATTACTACTTCTTGATTGACAGTTGTATATATTATTATTTTCCTACTATTGATTTCAGAATATTTATTGCTATCGTCTACATGATTCATTTCGTTGTTGTGGTGTTGACGCAGGATGCCTTCCCACATAAGTAGATTTAATAGTCAATATACCACATATTAACATTTACCATTTTCTGTTCCATTCTATTCTTAATTACTTGTTTTTCCACATGGTATCTCTCAAGTAACTAAATATTCCTATCCCTTTCACTCGTTACTTTTGTAGTGCGATTATTAATACTGGTGATATTGATTCCCAGGTATCTAAACCTCATTATCTGCTCTATCGTTTATCCTTACACCGAGCGGCTTTTTCTGCAATTACATTTTATTCATCGTGTGAATAATGTAATAGAATACTTCTTTTGCTTCTGTTGGAGACTTGTACAGCATTTCCTGTTGATCATGTTCAAATTCAGCGACTAGTGTGACTCCATTCACAAAGCAGGTTACATGTACTTAATTATATCACCTTAGAAATTATTTTGTTCACAATGGAGTTATTAACTTCCCATCGACCCATGTTATTCTTTTGTTCTTAGTACTCAAACTACTACTACATTTCGTATGTTTTTGTTAGATACTTAAATTATGCAATTATGAAAATATATGAATCTTTTATTGAACCAATTACAAATGCAAGAAAAGTCTGAAGGATATTATTTTTAATCAAAGCGCTTCCTCTCGTCGTTATTTTTCTTTTACTCATTTAAAAATGGTGCCCGTTTATAATTATAAGGATACTAATTTTCTCTGCGCGAATCCAAGCTTCCTCGAAATAGACGACAACGAGAACGACGTCGTTATCATTATGATTATTATCATAATGACAATGGTTATCATCCCATCTAACTGGAGACTCGAAATTCATCTCACCGAAATTACGGAGAAGCAAAAGAAGCAAGAAAGAATAACGAATGACGTTGCTAATGCAAAAGTGAGAAGAAAATTATTAAATAAGAATTAGGTTTAAATTTCCGAGCTTTTTAATAAAAAGCGCCCATAAAAATTAGAAAATGCGCAAGATAAATTCATTTATATTAGTCACTTCTACAGCGTTCATTATTTCTGAGCGTCGCCAGTTTTACAGCTCCGTTTAAAATAATTGACCGCGTTGCTCCATTTAGATAGCTCTTAGACGGTTATATTAATTGAGGATTGTGAAACTACCAAATTTATTGTAAACTGATTAATATTAATTGTAATATTAGTATCAATCAAATGAAAATAAAAATGTTTTTTTTTGTTATCGACAAATACAAACATACATATATAATTCTTCCTTTCCTACCTGGATGGTGTACTATAGAAGTCTTCCCATTTTCTTCGTTTATCGCACGTTTTTGCTATATTGGTTAGTACAGACTGTACATTCAACTGCTGTCCTACATGTCCACTACGAAACCTGTTCATTCTAGTTATGCCTAAGGCAGTTCCTATGTATTTTATCTCAAATGCTTAAATGTTGCTACTTGATCTGCTATTTAATACCCTGGCTTTACAGCCACATGTGAATATTTATACGTATATATATATATAATCAAAAACCCCCGTTTACCTGTAAGGTGTAGGTGCAATTATTTATCTAATTCTAACCATTTATCAATTTATTCCAGTCCTTTTTATTTCTCGCTATTGTTCTTCTCTCATTCTATATCAATCCTCTTTTATCCAATACCTTGCTTATCACATTTTTCCAGGTCCCTTTGAGTCTCCTCCGCTTCATCTTTTTCGTTGTTTTTGCTTCCCATATTTTTTAACTAGTCTTTGACTGTCCATTCTCTCGAGGTGTCCCCACCAACTCAGTTGTCTCCTTTCGATAAATTCTAGAATGGATTCAACTTCGAGGTCTTTTCCTAATTTGGGCGCTTCTTAGTCGATCTCTTTAGGTCTCCCCTCGAACACTCCCAAATATTTCATTTCCGTGGCTTCTATCTGGTCTTTTTGTCTCTGTGACAATATCCATGTCTCACATACATAAGTAATTGTTGATCGATAGATAGCTTTGTATACATTGATCTTGTTTTCTTTTATATGTTTCTTTTCTTCCTATAAAGTTGTTGTTTATTGCATAATAGTGTTTTACTGTGTTTCCCATTCTATTATATTTTATTATATTTTATTGTTTTGTCCAAATAAATTTCTTTTTAAAAACACAAATCGGCACCAGCCCTATATAATTCCCGTTCTATTCTTCTATACGTTATAAACCTTCTTTTTCGATTTTTCATAACGTGTTTAATATTGGATATAAGAGCGTTGGGCTACCTTGTCTGTTTCCTTACATCTTTTGTTCAAACTGTTCCATGATAATTTCTGTGCTTCTGATACTTAAGTTTTCAACTGTTTTCCATGTTTTGGGTAATTCTGATCTGTTCTGAGATTAAGGTATTCTTTCCGTAATCGCTTCTTAATTGTGAATATGTGTTCATGCACGTTGTACAATTTGTTGTTTTTTTCTTTTTTTTTGTTTACTCGCCTCTTCTGCAGGTGATAAAGTAGCACCGTTGAATATAGTTCACAGCTCTTCGTGCTTTTGAGTCTCCCGCCATTGTATATTTCATTTCTCTTCCAATACGTTTGTATACTTTAACCTGATCTTTTCTTCATTCAGTATATACACTTGTGTACCTCTATGTCCGATTGTGTAATTAAGCATAACGTTTCCTATATTTTTGTCTATTTATTAACTTCTGTATATCTTATCTCTGCGAAAAAGTGATCTGAACATATTTCATATCATCTGAAGAGACAGGATTGAAGACACAAGTTTCATTGATATTTTGTTCATCAATATTTCATCACATTTCTTATACTTATACCGATAAATTAGTTTAGTAATAATATTGCTTATTATTAATTCCTTCCTTCTTGACTACAGATCAACTAAAATTCACTATTTATTGTAACATGGTAAATACTTAAAATACGCTGGAATCGCTTAAAATTGAGGTAGATTTCCCTGCGCAATTTTACACGATTTCTTTACTGTATAATATTACTCTTTTCAATTAAATAGAATTTTTTAATTCGTTTCTGTATTATCGTGAGCATTTTACAGGAAGCAAATCCCATAAATTATCTATGATTTCAAAATTTTGATAACAAATATTATATATCAAATTTTATCAATGTTATTCTCACTCTCACTTGGTAGCATACGCTTGTTTAATATGCTACTTATAATTGCTTATGAAAGAAGCAGTCATTTAAATGTAAATATTAGCCTTTTATTTCAGCATTTTGTTAGAATACAGAATTTGTGTCAGAAACTCATGTTGAATACAGAAAATTCTCCAAATGTAGTGTGAAAGTTAATAATTCGATTAAATCAACCCAACAATTTATTGTTTTCTTATTTTCTTTTGTATTTTTGCAAAAGTCTAATTTGATAATTGTAGTAAATCCATTTGATGATTTCCAAAATGATTCAAAACTTGTAGAATAAACTTTCTCAATTCCTTTGTGTTATTATCTGGTCGCTTGTCTGATCTTTAAATCAGATAAGCTTCAGTGACATAGAAGACTTGAACATCAATCTATATGAAATCAAAAACCAAAATGGACTTTTATAGAACGCGACTCGACACAGCAGAATGATATAAAAACATGAACTTATTTTTCGAACGGTTCTGTAAATATTTTTACGCGTTCGCCTGTTGGGCAAGGCCCATCTCGTCCCCGAACACCAAATGAAATTATTATTATTATTAACGATGCTAACAACATTCGTGCATGGTACAAATGACTTTTAAATTGAATTGCAACGCGACACAGGGCGCTTCAAAAATGGAGTACCTAATTCGATTAGTTCGAAGATAGGATGGCAGATGGGAGCCGCTCTAAAAATCGGTTTATTATATTTGCGAGATACACAATGGCCCGTTTTGCTACAAATTGGCACATTGTTACTCCTAACGCTATCTTTGCTCTTTCTGCCTTCCTTTTTCACATTACACATAACGCGAACGATCTCGCTTGATGTATATGTGATGTTCCATCGGCATTCGATTCGATTTGATGTTACTCCAATTTTATACATTTTACTAGCGCATATATTGTATTGTATATACAAGGCATATATAAGGTACAAGGTAGCAACTCGATCAATGCAGAAAATAAAATTTAAGTCTTTATTTTATTTTATTTTATTTTAATCCTCATGCATGTTAAGGATGACAACTATTGTTATTAATAGTTAAAAGTTTGATTAATATGTCCAGATTTGATATACAACTTGACCAACAACAAATTTAAACCCCTCAAAGCGCTCGATGTATTTCTCTAGCAATAATGTAGTAAGAAAACTGGTCAAAATTTTTGATATTCAATGCCCAAAATATTCTTTAATATTACCTCAGATTGCAGAGAGACGAAGGATAAGCAATGACAGCGTTAAAATGTTTCTTTTAGACAGGAAAGATCTCTAAGATAATGCAAAAAGGATGTTCCAGTAATGAAGAGTGCAAGTATTGACAATGTTTGAATATTCGTCAATGTCTCTGGAACAATATTGATTTATTGCCTCTCCAAAATGTTGCCACTTTTTGTAAACGATATCACCTTAATTCTAAGAGATGTCCAAAATGAGTTCCTTCGAAGTAGGATTAACCTTTCTTCTGTGCATTTTACTATTATTGGATAATACTTTCAATAATCAGATTTGTTTTCAGTTCGTTGACTCTGGTTATACCGCGAACTATTCCTATTACTCAGGATATCCTATTCAATATAACTCTCAAATTTCTGTTCTAGTACAAAATCGTTTCCGAAAATTGACCGAAATTTGTCTTTTGATTTTTAGATAGAGTACTGAATTACAACGTAGAAGATTCTTTCTAAGTAAAATCGTTTCGAAATATAATAGAAAGCGAGAGCTGAGCTACTGGAGACATATAATGAGAATGTTGAAGACAAGACTAACAGGGAGAGTTTGGAGGATGATACTTAGGAAGACACGAAAAGGCCGACGAAATAAATCGTGAGATGAATAGATGGCTATAGTGTTGTAAGAACGAGGAAGTGAATGGAAACAAGGAGCAAAGGTGGCAACGGATAGAGACAGGTGGAGGAGTTTATTAAAAATAGTCCTCAACAAGGACGAGGCAGTTCTCCTTACCTATCCAGTGATAAGTCAATAGTAAGAAATACATGAAATACATATAACCGACGATAAATAACTTACACGAAATATGTTCCTTCTATAAACTCAGTAAAGTAGTACAGAATATAGTGACAAAACTATAATGTTTTGAAGTACATATTTCGCTTTACAGTTGATGCATTTTTGCATCCGTCGTCACCAATTTTCGAAACATTTTTGTCAATCTTCCTCCGTTAGGCTGTTTATTTCCACCTAATCGCACCACTGTAACACCACATAAATGTCGTACCTTATCCTTTACCATGGTAGCAAAAGAAATTGTTAGGTACCACTTCTGCATTATGTGGCGAGTGGCCTATTATTTTAAATTTTTGGACTTTTAAATACCTAGCCCGAGCATTACCAAAACGTGCATTTCGCGAACATTTCGAAGGAGTTGCGGTAAACAAGCTGTAGTGAACCTTTTAGCATTAGCATGTTCAGTAATTCCAAAAAGTGTGGCGACATATTGTCAAGGCGATTTAGTATAGATTAGCTCCATTTCACACGGTGTTTTCTGAATTGTGGTCATCTTGGGAGAATCCAAAGGAAACATGCTTTAGTACCTTAAAATATTATAGAATAGTGTTAATTGTTTCACACCAACCTTTTGAGTTGCCTGAATACTGCTTACAGTAAGATGTGAATCCTTCTCAATATTGTTCTAAATAATAATTTTTGCATAATTGTTGTTTTTACCGTCGGTGCTCAATAACTCTCATTTAAGGAAAATTCGCCACGCTAAAATTCATTGTGCCACCACTTTGTCGCCAAATCTCACATGCCTTCAATTCAAATGCAATTTAGTTACGTACTTAACAATAAATGGTAAACAAAGATTTTGCAATATCGAAAAGGCTCCGTATCTTTTTATTGACAACATCAAAACTTCTATCGCTCATTTCACGCTATGAAATCTTCCTGATTCGTTAACTATTTCGATTAAAAATTGAATAAACGGAATAGTTGACAGCACATCACCTTTTATCGACATGTTCAGCGGTAATATGCCATGTGCGTGTTGAACGAAAATTGAATTTCAAAGCGGTCGTCGAAGTTTGGACAAAATACAACTCACATCGGAAGTATGACGCGAGCAATTGTCGCACGTTCAGAAAAATCTACAACAAAGCAAACACAAATAATTGCCATTAGTGGAAAACAATTATGAGTGGAAAAAATTGGATAGCCGCTCGTTTAGCATTTTAATAGGAACTCGTCCTCTGAATATTTTTTCGTCTGCAAATGCAACGTTGCAAAATACATTTCTACATGTCTTTGTATAATATGTATCTATGTACGCATTTCATATCAACGGGTATGTCATTTAAAACAAAATTTTAGTTTCACTATTGACATTTTCTTTGGGAGAAATTGCAATTTGGTTAATAACAAGCAATTCGATCTGGATGAACAAAAATTTCAGTATATTGGCATACTAATTCTTAAATTTGCAAAAGCTATGTCATAGTTCCATGATACAAAATTATTAAGGAACTCGTAATTCCAAATTTTATCAGGTCTTAAAGTTGAGATTTTGGAAATTAACATCGTCCGTTTTCGAGAAAACATATGGGGCACCTCTGACATCGTTAGCCACAAAATTTCTTCAAAACAATTTCGAAGCAGTTAGTTACCCGACAACCCTTCTAATAAAAACCCGACCACTATAACATGGTGTTATTCTCATCTTGAGTTCTCTGTAGGCTTGGTGTATTAACTTTTATGGCAGAATATCTTACAAGCAAGAAAATTCAATCTTCAAGGACAATATGGGAACGTTGTTTTGAGAATTTTCTACGGTTGATAATATAATATTGAAATTTTTATCTTTCAAAAAGATTTGTACGAAACAAAATAACTGGTAATTTGATGGTGTAACCTCCAGAACATATGGTAGATGTCGTCATATATTCCAACTAATCTCCAACATTTTTGGTGATTGATCAAAGATGTATGTACTTGTTGAGCTTTAGGGGTCTGGTGCTGGAGTGGATTCAGTCATTTTTGACTGGTCGCTCAATAAGGGTGGAGGTGTTTGGTAGCTCGTCGAGGCCTCAGGGAGTAGACATTGGAGTGCCGTAGGGTTCAATCCTGGGGCCCTTGATTTTTCTTTTATTTGTAAATGATCTACCTCTCTTTATTCATGGTGGTCATCTGACTATGTATGCCGACGATACGTCCATTGCGGTCTCCGCAGATAATAACCATGACTTGGACACCACTATAAATAGCATTCGAGCCCAATTCGTAGAGTAGTGTCGGATGAATAGGCTAATCGTAAACCTGGATAAGACGGTGGTGGTTCAGTTTACCCAGCGGAAGCCAGTTATGACAAATAGTAATTTAGCTCTTTTGGAATCGACTAACCTCTTGGGTTTAGTAGTGGACGCAAAAGTTACGTTTGAGAAACACATCGATAGCGTATGTAAAAAACTTAATAAAGTTTACTTTGCTGCTTTGCGGCTGAAAACATGTCTAGACAGTGGGGCTCTGCTGAATGTGTACTACGCTATGGCGTCCTCTACGATTGCCTACAATGTCCTAATTTGGGGTCGTGGATTGGACTATAACCGTGTATTGGTAGCCCAAAAGAGGTTGTTGCGCTTGATATATGACTGTGGACCTCGTGAGTAGTGCAGATCACTTTTTGTTGACAGCGGAATATTGACCTTTCCATCAATTTATATATACAAGGCTGCCTTATATGTCAAAAGGGATATTAAAAACTTTGAAACACCGCCACATAAATATTATACTCGTCACACAAATTTATTATATTTTGCCAAGCATAATAGAGCCTTATACGAAAAGTCACCAATTTATTCCTGCACTAAGATATTTAATAATTTGCCAAATGAACTTCAAGAAATAGATAATATCAACAAATTCAAAGTTGGATTAAAAAATTCCTACTGGACAAGTGTTACTATTCTTTCGATGAGTATCTAGACGAAAGGTTTTTAAACTGACATTGTTCCTTTTGTATTGTCTTGTTAATTTGTATTGTAGTATATTGTTATTTCTTTAAATGACGTAACCCATTCTAAATTTTAGCCGATGGGCCCAAATAAATTATTATTATTATTATTATTATTATTATTATATTATGCGATCTTAAATGCTGAAATGTTGAATGTACATATTAAGATTCATCACTTGGTCGAAAAAATAGTTTAGCCTTTACAATTCCACCAAACCTATTGCATAGTCTTCGTTATATGAAAATCAGCTTTAAATTACGCTTGTAATAATTCATTTCCCGCACTGCACAGTCTACAGTCAACTGATATTGCAAACAATTCATTACCAATTATGTTCGTTACTTTTGATAAGTAAATCGCAAATATCAGGAAGCGATAAGTAAATCTTTTTAAGTTAATGGAGCATAAATGAATTTCTCTACGTAATGACTTTTTAAAAGGAACTTTCTGCAGAAGCAACACATGCGGGACTATCGGATGACAAAATACAATAATTGCTGCGAATGAACAAGTACTAAATTACGAATGAATTAATCACTGCTTTGGTTTGGTCATCATAAACTCCAATGGAATGACATCAACGTTTTTGTCTGAGAAGATAATTACCGGAACGAAATTTAACTCCGTGTTAGTGTTGTGATATATGGAAATAGAATTGGTCATTCATGAGCTTCAATCGTTCTTGATAAATCTACAATTTTATGAAAATTGCACACAGGATGATTCTCCACACCGGAAAATATGAGCAACTTAAATAATTTCTTAGTACTAATACACTGCAACAATCATTTGAATAAGCCTCATCTCCACCCACTTAATACAGTTAACTCAGTTTTAACTTTGCTGCGCTTATGAAGAGGTTGGAAGGAGATATCTGATAAGTGGACAGGAAACAATCATTGTCCGTTGGACTCTCCAAAAACGGACAATTTTTGTATTGCTTTCTAGATTACGGGAGAAAATCTTAAACGATTTCGTTTTAAAACTTAAATCAAACAACATTGCTTGTTAGACATTAAAGGGAAGTTATAGAGACAATTCTAAATTGTAGCTGACGATGGAAATATTACAAACAGAGTTATAGATTCTTCGTCGAATGATATGTTAAGAAAACAATGCGGAGCAAAAAACAAAGTAACCGGAGAATGCAACTTTCTGTGCAGTAAATGCAGTTACGACTTCAATCTTCGCAACATCAAACCATGGACATGAGATTGTGGAGTGGGGACTAGAGGGTATATGATACATATTGTAGGAGATAGAGAGGAATGAACAAATGTGATCGTGAGCATTTATTAGTGGATACGCACCAGAAGAAGAAGAATCTCAGACTCGCAGGAACCGATAATAAAATATCTAATATACGAAATTCAACAAAAATAAATGGACTAAGGGACTAAAATACTAAAAAAGAGTTATATAAAAGGTGTGATTGCATGGGTTTATACATATACGTACATATATATATATATATATATATATATATATATATATATGTTTACGAATGTTGAATTCGATCCAATCGGATGATTTTGTTTAAATCTATTAAACTCAATTATCAACGTACACATTTTGCAACGTAATTAATAGCATAAATGGCAATATATTTACAATTGTGGACTGACTAAACATTGTTGGAAGCGTCTGCATGTGTACAACCCTGCTTATCTCGCAGGATCATGACACCGCTACTGAAACCGGAGCCAGATAGCGTAATAATGAAACTAAATTGTTTAAATGTTGGTAACACAAATATTGAAGCGTTGTAAACCGATTTAATTTCCGGCAGCCCAGCCGCATGACTATGGTAATTAGCGACAGGTGGCGTCCCTCGGCCCCCTCAGTCCGTCCCTGTAGTGGCTAGGACGAGAACTAATCACGAATGCGACCGCAGTTAGACTCCATTATTTACCCAACTGCTCTCATTGATTGGTTTAGATTGAAAATTAATGTTGGGGCACTTCGCTTTGGAGTTTAAATACAGTTTTTGCTTTATATGAGATGTATATTTTGAGTTTATGTTTTACTATTCTTTCTATTCGGATAGACTAATAGCAATTGTCAATAAGCATACATGTTTTTCATCAAAAGCAATTCATTCCAAAACATGACTATTGCAGTATTTTTTGCAGTAACATTGGTTGGCAGAATATACAATATATCTATCTTGTTTTTTTCCTTTCGAAATTTAATTCTATATCTCTCCATAGACAGTAAAATAACATCAGACTTACAACACATTTTTCAACAGTTAGTAGTTAATCTACTTTGTCATAGATTTCCTTACATTCTCAATTTACGTGGGTTGGAAATATTCTTCTTTAACTCTTTGAAGTAAAATGTAAGAATGTAGTTCTAAATATCTTGGATACATATTTTGACAACTACAGACATCGAGCATCGTAAAGATAGCATTTCTCAATAGACGTACGAGGTATCTATTATGAAATGATGAATTGTGTTAGTATCAGCTAAAATTTACCAAGGAGCCTTTTCTCCTTTATAATTTCTACTAAGAATAACAACTTACATTTTTATAGCAGCATTTTTAAACATTACAGATACTTTCTGTATCACACAAACTCTTGACAAGGAATTCAAATTTTCGACAGAATAAGAACACAATTTCATAGTATGACGAGTATAACAAAAATACCTTTAGCAGTTACTAATAACAACTATTTGCCATAGATATGTTGTCCTTCGGTGGAATCCACAATTCGTTTGTAGAATGAAATATCAAATCAGATAAGGATTTAATCATCCTTTGTAATGAGGTCCATTTTTTTCCAAAAACAATTGTAGGAGACTGTGGTTTCGATATTTTAATGAAACAGGGTCAAAGGGCATCTTATTTATCTGGCTTTTAAACAAAAGTACAGCTGTCCAGTGCGATGTTCAGGCAAAACTTATGTGGCGCACGTGAATTACGTAATTTGTTTCCACTGAAGATGACAACTTAGTTTTCGAGATAGGTATATGAAATGCAAATTATGGTTTCTCTCAATAAGATGGTGGACTAGCATAAAATACCTAGGGGACTACAACTTCTTTAAAAACAATACTCTTATAATGAAGTCGGAAACCGGAGACCAACATACTGATATGTTAAGTGACTGGATATATATTTTTTTATTTGTATGGGGTTTTAAAGGGTCAAGTGTATTTGCAATCTTTCAGTACTACGAAACAGTTTTCAGAGTTAGTCGTTAGCTAGTAAGGCAATCTAGCGAGTCAATGTTGAAACTCTTAAGACTATAATATGTGCCTACATATGATACTAGTGACCTTCTTGAAAACCTATTTCAAAATCAAATTCTGAAAGGAAACCAACAAATGACATTCTACAGGGTTGGGCATATGTAAGTTTCAAAATGATTAAATGACACACAAATTGTTCTAGGTATCTAATTCTTTTGCAAAAAGGACGAGGTATTTTCACCATTGAACCATGTCTCTCAATGGGAAAAAATTCTTAGGTGTTTACTTTGAACCAATATTTCACATCTTTAGCATTACATTACCAAACAGTCAACATGTGAGAACTTATTACAGAAAGTTAAGATAACGTAGGTTACTGTTCTATTACTTAAGCAAATATTAGTTAAAATTGAGGTATTCGAATTATAAAACACATTACGTTAAAATTGCTGTGCACTGGTAAGAAATCGTTGTAAAGTCTATAGAATATTTTCCCATGTCTGATTGTGATTGAAACTTTTACTTTCATTAACTTTTAAATTGAACTTTATTATTATTGATGGATTAAACCTGGCTTACGGGTAGCTTCTAGGTTCCACCCACGTAAGAGCCCAAACGATACTAACCGGTAAAAGTCATAGCCTCACCTTCATTCTTATCCCAAAGCCATTTAACACTTTCCTAAATCTCAATCACTCGCCAGCTTATTTAGCAAGCATGGCGGGTTACGGCTAATATACCCCTGATGAGTCCTTCAAATGCAAAAGAAAGGCCTATATCCAGGAGTGGATGCAAAGAAGAATGACCTTGGTTAAATTTTTTATATTTCTAGTTATAGCACAAACAGTGAGGTGAATTAATATATGCTCGATAAGTGTTCAGATGGAATCTGTCACCAGCTTAACGATATCTTAAAAACTAATTTTCTCTGAGCGCTTTTTAGTGATTGACAAATGTTATGTGGTCTGATGAACAGGAGATTTCTAAAGACCGTAGGGAAAGAATCCAAGGAAGTCTAGTTCATTTAGTTGACCGTTCAATACGTATCTTTCTACTTGTTCACCTTCTGGGCAAAAATGGCATCAATAGAAGCCCTTCCTCATATTTTTATGATGTGTACTCCAATACTATCATCCTGAACATTTAATGTTTGAAATGATTCCCGTCAATTTTTTTGCTTAATTTTTATGTCTCTTGTAGTTTACAGATATGAGCGGGTTAAGTTAGTAAGTCTTCCCCAGTGTCGTTCTTTTAGAATTTTCCCAAGTTTTACCGTTTTATGTCATTTGTGTTGCTTCCTCCGGTTTATTTACCGCCTTTCTCTATATCTTGCTTTACTTCGTGCAGTCGTATCTTCGTGATACTGCTGATTGTTCCATTCTGGTGCTCTCCGCTCTTGTTATTTGTCTTCCAAATATTCTTTATATGGGATCAAAATATCTGAAAGTTTCATTCCTTATTTTGTTTATTACGATTTTGCCTTTTGTAGATCTGATCTCCATCACGTCAGTTTTACCTTTTGGTTTTCTGGTGTTGTTCCATGACTCTGATCTATATATCAGATATGATTTGTCAATGTACATACAAGCACTTTTTCGTATTGTTAATCAATTTTTCACTGTCTTTACTTTGGTCTTCTTTGCTTAACTATACATCCGATCACTCCAAAAGATATTAGAATTTCTACACTTGTTGTTGTATGCTGTGAATCTACCGGCAGCCAATATGGGATTTATATTAATCCAGCAGCATTATTTCAACCAATAATTAATCCATGAAGGTAACACGATGCAAGAACAAGAATGACAATTTAATTGTCGATATACGTGTTAGGAGGTATCCCGATCGAGGTGGTGAGAGTAAGACCTATTATATTTCAATTCATTCTATACCACATTTTCTCCACCAGTTTTCATAATATCAAAGCAAAACAGTCCCACTCCTATCATACTGACTTTTGCCGTTGAGCTATAATCGAATTGTGTCAAGGCATATTCCTAACCAATAGAGTAGCTAATGAAGGATTCCAGACGAAAAGTAATTTTATCTATAGTGTGTTCCACCTTGAGTCCTAAATACATATTCTTCAGAGCTATTGACATCCCACGTTAGACCACACAAATTACATGAAACCATCCTTTTCTTTCCTAAGTTTTGTTGCCATGTTTTGATCCGAAGATGATACTGCCTAAATATGTAAATAAATTCCCAACAATGACAGCATGGCAACACATATCTGTTTCCTCGTAACTCGCATATTTAGAACTCGGTATGAAACACGCTATACAATGACTACATTGATTTGATTTTTATAGTTTGCAATCATTTGCTTACAATTACATGAATGGAAGAAATAGATGTAATGAAATACTAGATATATACGTATTTAGAGTCTCAGTATTCTCCGTTTGTTCCTTGGAAAATAGTGGAAGATTTGCGAGATTATTCTATCTCTTTATGTTTCTCATTCATTTAGATGTTCTGCTACTAGGTAAAGGTGAAATCATTGATATCTACCGCACGTAAGAATTTATCCTTTTCGTCTTCATCTTAACAACACTCTCTTCATTTCCAACAAGCCCTGTACTATTTCTTAAGATGGGAAAGATGTTATACATCTGCCATACAAAATATGTGTGCATATATCGTAGCTTTTAATATCTAAATGGGTAGTAAAACAAATATTACCTGGGGTAAGGGTCTGCTACTGTCATTAAAAGATTGCGACTGTTAAAAGAACAACATCAAACTGACAAGCTAACATACTTTCATTATAAATACGACTATGTGCTTTAAGCTTTTATTCCTGCCATAAGTGTATGTTATAATAGAACGCTTAAGGAAATACAATAATTACGAAGATATTGAAATTGCATACTTGTGTACTATGCCAGAACTAGTATTAAGTAATAAATACAACTAAAGCTCTGTACAATTCGTAATATTGCATCAGAAAGCAGCTCTTAGTGTATGCTGCACAGATTTTATAAAACTTTATTGGTATTTTACCTTTACGGGTTTATCGTGGTCGGCAAAGAGACCGAAGGTCGCTAATAGATTTCGTTAATTAAAGTACTTACTTGTTTAAAAGTGTTAAATGTTCAGTAATTAGTTACCGAACGCTGCGTAAAATTGAAGCAGGCACGTTTTGATAACTATACGTACGCCGCTAAACTCGTTACCTTAATGACTTTCTCGGTCACTAGCTTGTAGGCATCGCCACTGTACCAGATTTTGACACATTTTCACACACCTACTGCGCTCGATTTGGTCAGTCGATGCCTTTTAAGGTCAGTTAAATTTTCAAATTGCTGTCTTGCCCTTTTTGCTTTTTTGCTACTCTTTATCCATGATAAATTATGATTTATGAGACGTTGAACATTACGCCCAAGCACATAATTAAGAGTTTTTGTAATGATTTTCGCAGGATATGCTTTATTGTGAAACAAATATGAACAGGATGATATAACTACAAATTACGTTCCCAGTAGATTCAGAGATCTGATTTGCATCTGTGCACACCAATATAATAAAAGTTACAAGTGTAACTGCGCAGGTGTCATATATACATTTTTATAAGCTAAAATAATTTACAGTCAATATATTTTTCCATATTATTTCTTATTTCTAAAGAATGTTTTGCAATTAGTCACAGCTGGACC
Source organism: Chrysina gloriosa (assembly GCA_038088585.1). Classification (NCBI taxonomy): domain Eukaryota; kingdom Metazoa; phylum Arthropoda; class Insecta; order Coleoptera; family Scarabaeidae; genus Chrysina; species Chrysina gloriosa. The sequence continues at coordinate 31,132,953 of CM076088.1, read as the reverse complement.
ATATTAAATAGATACGCTTCCCGGTATACAATTCAACTTTATTTCACAATACGTATGTTACGATAAAGTAGTTCAGCATTTGCAACATATGCTAAATTTGATATCTTTTGAGAAAGATACCATTGACAAATGGAAGAGAAATCATTTCGTAGTATTTGTACACAAATGCAAAGTCAAAGATTTTCGAGAAAGAGTAGAATTAAACCACATGGATCTTTGTACGACGAGTCCCTTCGATTTTAAGACATTAAAATGTATATAACTTAACAACAATGCCTAACTTATTGCTCTTCGGAGTTTGGTAAGTAAGTACCATCGTAACCCACAATATACTTTTAGTTTTTGCAAATTAAAGTTTGGTAATTGTAATCTCATAGTGAATCTCATGGAGGTCGTTTCATAAAGCATCTTTATTGTAAACTGGGAAGAAATGTGGAAATTAATCAAATTAATGTCATTCAATTTGATAATCAAATGTGGATCTCCGTTTCTGCAATCAGAAGAGATAAAGAAGCTACTGCATTAACATTTTACTTTACATTTAACATTAAACCTTTTATCGTCACAGGTTTTTAGCACTTTAACTTCGGCGAATATGATAAGCATTAGTTAAATTTAAAGTAAAGTTAGAAACACTTAGATATAGACTTTTGGTCATACACGCTTCTGAAACCAAAAGTTTAAACACCATTTTTCTTGTTTTGATGTGTTACAGCATGCCAATCTAGAGATCTGATTTGGCCAAACAAAGAAGTAAACACTAACCATGCATAATGCATGGTCAGTGCTTACTGCAAACACAAAACAATTGCTACACAGTGGATAATATGCAAAATCACCAAGCTATTTTATTTAAGATCTAACGAGAAGACTGTAATAACCATATTTGCCTATTTAAAATTATCTTTGTTTTTCGTTATATGTTTGTAAAAATGTCAACAATTAACCTAAACAAAAAGCCATACTTTTCTGAAAAGTTTCATCGGTTACGTCTATTTCGATAAATGATCTTAGAAAGATTTCATGAGAGGCAGTTGACAAATTATATTTTAACAGTTAATGGAAAATTTTAAAGCGATCTAAAGCATTTACAACACTAAAAGAAGAAAGATTTCAATACGAACATGTAGTTTTACAAACGGTAACTTACACAGTCAATGCACGCGATGTTTTTAACTACCACCAAAGAAAAATACAATTCATAGCATCTTTGGAAAAGATGTTGCATTTATATACCAGAGATTGAAAAAATACGCCGACTTCAAACATAGTTGGTAACCATATGACGCTTTTATGTATGTAGTTTTGGATACCTACATTAAGGTTTGGTTATACTGCAAATAATCCTTGATTAGGAGCGAGACTTGATGATTCGATGGCAGAGCTAAGTCATTTATACACCCAACTAAAATTTGGCCGAACCTGGGGGAATTACTCCAACTTGAGTCGTTCTTTAATGGTTTAGGGAATTTTGCAACAAAGCAGAGCAGTATAAATCGTATTATTTCGTTAGAATGATATAAAGCAGGACTATTTTTTCTCATAATTTATTGATTGCATGCATATATCTATATAATCATGTTCATACAATATATACACAGTACATATCGTATAATATATAATATACCTTTGGCCCTCTATCTTCACCTCGGAAAATTGGCTGTTCTATTTTTCCTTTCTTCTTTTTGTTTTCTTTTTGATCTGTTTGTATTTATGTGTGTGTATCTATATGTAGGTTTTTTAACAATCTTGTTTCTATTTTGTTGTATTAATTTATTAATTCTGTTGTTAAGATTTGTGATTGTTGAAAATTCTACATCGGTAAAAATCAGGTAAACCCTTATTGCCAGAAGATACTCTTTTAGTGAAAGTAAACCCATCTTACGAATAATATTCGAAGAAAGTAATCTTTAGATTCCCGTTTTAGCTCTTACACTGATAGGATATGGTGGTCGTGGAGCCCACAGCGAAATCACTGTGAAGAGCGATATATGCTATGCATTCATATTTAGGTATATCACAAGTTTTTATTACAAGCAATCCGGTAACTTTTACTAGTTATGTTTAATCCATAAAAAGGACAAAACCAAAACTAGAATTCTATCAGAGGAAGAGTATTCCTGTAGCATATCATCACCACGGAGAAAACTGAAACCCCTTACTGCAGCATGTCACCTTAGAAAGAATGTAAAATTCACCTATCATTATATGATTTCATTGCATAAATGATTATTCAATGAACTAGGAAAATATATATGGTCAGACAATGAAGAAATACCGCGGAAGATTCAATTTTTCATACGCAACAGGATTGGTGAGCCACAAATTAGAACAGATTGAACTGATTAAAAATATTTTTAACAAACAAACTAATATGCAAATTTGAAACAATATATCATTAAGTTAATACGTTTGGCGAAGATTATTTTGAACTGTATAAAATTCCAATCACATTCCATTAGACCTTAAACTGGCGCCCCATTATGTATTAGTCATTTTTCTCCAAGGTGGTGACTTGTTACGGTACTAGAGGAAGAGAAAGCAATTTTCCTTACTGCACAACGAAAGACGAAGGTTAATGCACAATATAATTTTGAAGAATGAATTAAGATCAAAGCGATATTTGCAACTTTTATGGCTTATGGAATCGATTACAAGATGTTTCCGATTATTTATTTTTAGTTAGAATGAATTAGTTAACAGGTAGAAACAATTGTTGTCCTTGCTATTTATATCGGTGAATTTAATAGAAAAAATGCTTTAAATGATTTCACAGCTAACATCTACCTGTATGTAATAAAAAGTTGTACTCAATTTCTACAAATTAGAACCTACTTTGAGTCTGATAATTTGTTGAACATCAATGCCAGTAGGCGCCTGAATATTATAAAAACCAATTTTTAAAGATACATATCCAAAAAGTAGTGAAACTCCATCTCAGGACCTATGCTGAAGACTTGATATACTTCAACGAATTTTCTATCCCATACCTTTGTTGCAACTGAAAAGTCTAAAGTTCAAAGTTAAATATAAATAGTAATGGATGAATTAGAAAAGGCAAAAGTTTCAAATTACAAATATACGGTTATAATAAAAATAGTCATAATCGATAAGCTTAAAGGGATGCTCAACCTTGTCCACTGTAAATGGTCAGAAATAACTTCAGAGTAATAATTTAGTTAAATCAACAATTACGGTTATAAGCCAGTAAAAGCCTCAATTTAGCCAAAAGTATTCGCAGACATGTGGTTACTTTCAATTTTCCCTATTTGTACTGCCTGGAAGTCAATTCTAATTAGACCATTACCAACCGTATAACGAGCAGCGTCTAATCCCCTAAAATTGAAACGTAACACCAATTACAGGCACACATAAACGTTTTTATAATAAACTACTGTAAACAGCGAAGTCGGCGTATCCTATACGTAGGTAGATGTACACGTGAAAAGGCAAGGAATCTGTCGGCTCTACTTCTACATTCTTCTTTGGACCGTACGCTCCATCACTATCTAATAATCAAAGGACCGGTCCTGGACACCATCATGGATGCCGTAATTCCCTCATTGGTCGCTGAAAGTTGTCGCCGCCCAGCTAAACCGCCCCTGGTCTTTTTCAGAACTGTCCCGGTTTCAGTCTGTTCAAATCGCGGTATGGATTCGGATCGTTGTGAAGACACAAATAGTATGCTTGGCTTCGGCTTGGAAGTGAAACCTTTGAGAATGGTGTCCAGTCCGAATACTGGACCCAGACACACAATAGACAACATCCTAGGACTAGTCCGGAAAGAGGATGGGGACAGGGAACGTGCTAATACTCCGGGAAACGTGGAGAGCGCTGGTAAGAACGTTAGCGTTAAAATTACTTGCGCTTACATTTCCAAGCCTCTCTTCAGAATGCAAACTGAATTTCTAGTATGGACGAAAGGTATTTATACCATTCACTTCAAACTGAATTAAATTTCCTGTTTGGTGCATTCTCTAATATCAGGTATTCTTAACCACCCGCAAATAAGTGTATTTGGTAGTTGTTTGTCCAAGCATTGGACACAGCATGAGCGACACTCGTTACTGTACTGTACCACCTTATGCATCACTATTAGTATGTTTATTTAAACTCCAGGACGTAGTCTGTAAAACGAAACTTTGCTGTTTGTGCAAATCAATTTGCTTGCCAATAACATAACAATTATATAAATTAGAGCAATTACTTCGTACCTTAACTTGTAATACTAGCAGTTCTAGACTAGAAGATTAGTACAGGAAGGAACCCAAACATCAAATATTGCTCATCACAACCTGGTTCAATTCATCTACATAGCACTACCTTAAAGCCTAAAATAACTAAGCTTCTATAACTAATTGAATTTAGAAAATATAACTTTTTATTAATTCCATAACTAACATAACTAAAATTTTCCAACTTGACTCAAGCTGTCAACGTCTCGTTCAGATTCGTTAATTTGAAAGAGTAGGTATATTGTTAACACGTAGTCTTATCAGCTTTATGTTGTAAAATCCTACTCTCAGTGGTTATTTTAGGTAGATTGTATCGATTGGTGCCTTATTGTAAAGATCAACTAATGAAAATGTTTGAAAGATTTAACAAATTCCACAGTTCCATCATTGTTTTTCTTCCTAAAAATTTGTGAATACGATTACGATCTAATATATATTTCGTCGAATTAACTGCATAACTAAATAACTCCTAAACAGTAGGTACAATAAGATTACTGGAAAATCATTCAAAAGTGTGTATACATTGGAAAAATAATATCGCGTCTATTGCGTCCAAAAGCTAAGTACAGAAGATAAGCAACATGATGTCGGACGATTTCGGGTTCTAATTTATGACTAAGTATCAGTAGATACTTTGAAAATACCTGAGTTTTAAAGGAGATTTGTTCCTATATACCCTAAGTCGTTACTAAAGTCATTTACAACATAATTCAATCTTAATGCGAGTAAACTAAGACATAGTGTCTTACACTTCGCACTCAAAAGTTTGAAGTTTGAAGGTTTTACATTACAAAACATATTGTACAGCATTGGTTTGGCGAATTCGATATGAAATTGTTAGTATATTTCAGTTAAATTTTGAGAAATGTTTTCATACCGAAATACTGAAGATACCCCATATTTATTCCTAATAATCGATCGATTGCGTAGCTTTGGTTGAAAAAGAAATAGATAAGCTTTTTCGTCATATTGGGCTCTATTATTTTCCCAAATGAAAATATACATAGCAGGCTCACAAAAAGGCGAAGCATGTCAAAAGTACCTCATCAAATTTCGCTGTGGCAGTTTCTAATTCAAGGGTGAATAGCTTTGAGCCAATCCAGTAAACGTTGATGATAATATCCCAATCAAAGCGTATGTAATACGTAAGGAAAGGCGACTTATAAAAATTCACTTAAGACGACATAAGAGACGAGATCAAAAACGTATTGTATATAATAATTTCAATCCAATTTGAATAATTTCCCACAATTATATTTATGTAAATTGATAATGTTAGGTATCGGCTTTGGTGGGATTATGAGTAAACTGTCTACTTTTAATTTTTACAACATATTCAAGAAATCAGTTTGGATATACACTTTGTCTATTTTAAACTTTTACTTACGTCATTGTTTTGTCGTACGGTAAAGACATCTATTCATTTGACTATCTTTCTCAAGTGCTGCCGGTGAAGAAAGAAGCACGATTTGCACTTGTCTCAGATGTAAAGATCTATGGACAAAAATTAAGACACTCATCATTTGTCCAAGTCAGTTAAGATCTCCCAAAGATATTTATCCAACTCTGCAAGACAGCCCTCTGTTTTTTTAATGTGAATCTCCTTCCTCGGAAACACATCCTCATGTTCGAAGACAGGCGCAGTTTACCACGGACCAAATCTAGAGAGTCTGGTTCATGTAGCAGCAATTCGAAACCTAATACAATCAACTTAGTTGTGACAATCATCAGTTTTACATAAAAGAAATAAAATTACCTTCACCACACCTTTCGGAAATAGTTGCAGATATGTTTTTCGGCAACCAAGTTGGCACCGTGATTTAAAAAATGGGGGATTTAAGTATTATCAGCTAGGTTTGATAAAATAGTGGATGGCATGTTATCATTAAGTAGTGCAAATCGGACTGACGCTCTTCTACGAATTTTAATGTCGCACCTTTCAGGTAAGTGGAGACAAAAACCGATTTACACTACTCAATAATAACACATCATCCACTCTTTTATCAAAACTTAATTATCGGCAACATCCGGCTGACGCCCAAGACGAACACCATCCACTGAGCACTAAACAACTCTAAAGTACTGCCAATGAACATCACACACTGAACGCGGGCGAAAGACCAAAATACTGTTGACACTCAATGTCTGATGTTCATTGTGCAGTAATTTACACTTGTACAGTGTTCGTTGTGTGGTGTTCGTCTTGACTGTTAGCCGGATATCGCTAGTAATACTTAATTCCCCCAGTTTTCCAGGGAACTTAGTTGCCAAAATACGTATCTGGAATTATTTTCAAAAGGTGTCGTAAAACTAATTTTATTTGTTCTATATATTATTTTAACTACATTTCCCTTATTTATATTTGCGATAATCAGTGAATGTTCTCCCGCATTACGGCGAAGAAAGGAAACTCTATTCTTTGCTAAACGGGATATTTCTTTAGTTCTGCATCAAATCGACCATATATGTAAATCAGCATAGTACTATCCGGTGATCATTCTTCCTTTCCTGAAATAATCCATAAAGAACGTGCTGTACATTCCGAAAAAATATGCTTGTCCTCGTTCTGGCTGATGAAACCAATTTAGTCTTCTGTGGAGCACATGCACTGGGTGAAGTACACTGGTTTGACTGGGTATTGCTTGGATTTTGGGATGTATCCAAGTCTCAGCCACAGTGATAAGGCAACATAGGAATTCCTTTGGATTCTGTTTATATAGGACCAAGGATAGTTTCCAAATTGTTATTCGGTCCCGTTACTGTTTGCGGTGAGCAATTCAGCTTTCTATTATAATTTCCTTTTCTTATATCCTTTTGGTAAATTGTTTCTCATATCTTCATTGGTCACCCCAATTGGGCGGGCTAGAAACCCATCGACAACCAATATTCGATCACGTTTAATTTAATCAAGCCAATATCTCCTCTTTGTCATCTACTATGCAGGGTTTCTATAAAAGCTACATAACTTTTCTTTTATTTGCTGACTCGCTTTCCTTTCGAAATAAAGAAAAAGAATCACTAGTCGGTATTGTTTCTTTCTATATAGCATAAAAGCACTGGTACTCACTTCAAACGTTTTCAAAATAAAAGTAATCAATGAATTCAACTGAAATTTTTATGTATCTGAGATGGTACTAAACGTTGACGCTGAAATTTAATACCGGCAGCATTACGTCACATCAAACAAGGGACTTTCCTCTCCTCAAGTATTGTGGCAAATGTTAGGGAAGCGTGAGTTCCATAAACACTACAGATTACAGATGAAAAGTGAAAATTTTTTAAAATAGTTTTCAGTAACATATCAATACATCCAGCTACATATATTGTTATAATAGTAGAGCAGTTTTACCTTACCGAATTAACAATAACTTTACAATTGTTAAATAGTAACAGTAATATTGATCAAAAATCTCTATCCCTCTATACAAGTCTGTGATTCTGGTCACATGCTCTCTAACAAGAAAATGAAGAGTATTAGCATAGAACAGAAGGAGCAATGCTTGACAATAATGAGTCAATATTACACCGACGAACCAACCAAATGCCTACCACTTCAGAAAGAAAATAATAACAAATTTAGAAGATAACAGAACAATAGAGATTGAAGATGCTAATGAATAAAGTTAAACAGCAGTATATGTGTTAAACAAAGAAAGCAAGTAAAACGATAGTCTAGGGGAGAAAGAAATACTACTGAGTTATATCTAAACAATTCAAAAAGTCATGAAAGATATTAAATTAAAATCCTGTGTACCAAGGTGTAAGAAAACAAAACGGACTACCAACCTAAATCAATGTTTCACAACGTTAACCAGTTGAATGTGCCAGCAGAGTAATAAACTAGGAAAGTGAAGAGAATATTTTAAGTAGTTACTAACCGATTGTAAAGCAATTTACCATGGAGAGGAAAGCCAACTAATAAACGTAGCAAGCAAGATAGAATGAGATCCAATATGAAAACACATTAAAGAAATAAGAAACTGAGAAACAACAAAAGTACAGAGAGCGCTTAATAGCAACGAAGATGTTCGCAGATTTCTGGAAAACAAATTAAATTAGTATCAAATACAGAAAACTTGGACAATCTCATTTATTTGCCTTTTCGAAGAATACAAGACACAAACGAAATACCAAAATTTCAGAACTATAGCACTTTTGAATGTGGCTTACAAACTGCTTGTTGATTGGTTCCAATGACACAAACGAAATACCAAAATTTCAGAACTATAGCACTTTTGAATGTGGCTTACAAATTGCTTGTTGATTGGTACCAATGTGACTTTCCGATAGGCAAAAGCAGAAGAACTAATCAAATGCTTATACATACTCGCATATTGAGAATTACAACCAGAAAGATGCTTCGCTACTTAAAGGCTGCTTACGATAGGGAAAAGAGGAAGGGGGTACTTATAGTCTTATAGGGATCTAAATGTAAATAGTGTGCTCATAAAGAAATACAGAAAAGGATCAAAAAATTAGACAATGGTGTTAGAAAGATCCATAAAAGACTAAATAATATTTTGAGGTTCGAAGGTCTGAATCCTTTAAGAGCCTAATTGTTCAAATCTAAAATCTAATATTATAATTAGAATTTGTTAAAAGGTGGATGACGTGTTATCATTAAGTGGTGTAAATCAGACTGATGCTATCACTCCTTCGAATTTTATTATTCAAGGATAAGGTGACAGCATCAGTCCGATTTACAGTACTTAATGATAACGCGTCATTCACCTCTTTAACAAACTCTAATTATAATCACCTACAAACTAATCTCACTGTTTGCACGGCTGTGATTACAATTCTACAGAAGCTAAAGTTATCTTCAGTATTCCATACAACAGTCTGTGGTTAACATTGGTTCCTCTTTTTTGCAACTTGAAAATGCCTCTGCCTCTTTCAACATATAGGACCGCTCTAGTAAGAGCTTCTATTTCAGCCCTGTCAAAGTTGTTAATTATTTCATTACCTTCAATTTTGTCATGCCTAGGCATCCACAATAACATCGCTTGACTATAACTTGTAGCCATTTAATTGCCGATTTATTTATGACAGACAGTTTTCGACAACTAGTATCACCTAGTTGTCGTGACACACCCAAATATAATTTTTTCGTAGATTATGACAATCTTAGCTCTACGATACTTCTTCGAACTTCTTTTGCGTGTGCTCTTAAAACAGGCCCCAGGCATTCAAGTGACTTTCGACAACAACAGTGATAATTAGCATTAATGAATGAATAAGTGAAGTCATTGCATTCTAAAAATTATGTAATCAAATAAAGTCGTTGAATGTATGTGTACTAATTACATGTGTATAGTTCGCCATTTTTTAATTGCAATATAAACAAGAGTAAAAATATATAAAATGTAGCTTGAATAAAAATTACAGAGTATCAAATATAAAATAAAAGTTAGTTTGAGTATTCCACAGACTAGGAACCTATTGGAACTGATAGCGAAGACGCTCTATATATTTTTTAATTTTGTTGAACGTGTAAATTGTTATTTAGGGCTTTCCCTTAGTTTTGTTAAACTTCCTATAAGACGATTTTTACATAATCTTCAAAATTTTAATTAGTTTCGATTAGATACTTAAATATTTCAAAATGAAAGTAATAATTTTTATATCCTTTTGTTGTTTTCCATTACTGTATATCTTAATAATTATACTAAACGTCCTATTTAAGCCTAATGTTATATTTGCTTGTCAGAAAAGCAAAGGAGTGGTTTTGTAAATTGGTTATACTAAATCCGGATTACTCAAATAATACCGCAACAACTGCGCAATTCTTTATGAAGAAATCTAAATAGGATAAAGGTATAGACGACCGCGGATAAAGAATAAGTGCATTCGTATTCACATACCTCGTTGAAACACATTTACTTGTGAGGAATACAGAAGAAGAGAGTAAAGAAGATTTTCCGATGTCTATCTCCGCATTTTTGTCCATCTCTCTGTTTATTGACAGCGCACTAATTTGACGTCTATTCGCCTGACAAGGAATTATATTTGACAAGATTACCAGATTGACAAATAGGATCACAGAGGCTTAATTGCGTGTTTGAGTGCGCTACGTGTTGTGCCATGTCGTGTTAAGATAAAATACAAAAATCGTTTGAACATTCATATAACGACATACATACATAAGTATGTATGTACATACATTCATAGAATAAAGCGCTCCACTTAACATGTAGAGTCAAAAGAATAAATTACATGATATGTATTTATATTGCAACATATTAAATTACTAAGATTGAGAAGCACCCTCAGAATCTATAGATTCAATAGTCCACATTCAAGACAACTGCTTCTTGCTGAAATAAAGTACAAACTAACTTTGCATTCATAACGTCACTATAATAGCTATCACTAACAGAACCGGGTTTCCTCCTAAGTACTGTATATAACCATAGAAAGCAAGCGGTGGGGTGACTGAAGTGCTTTACTGTTTCTTTAAGTGTGCTCCACAAAAGCTGATGCACTTCTGTAGTTGTTTAAATCAAGTATTAAAACAATTATTCCAGTCCTCGGTGTGAAATATTCAAAATTGCTATTTTAAAGACAGCGACTGCTTCTTTCGACGGCTAGAACCACTAACCACGCAGTTTATCCTTAATGCATGGGAACTCGGAGAAAATATCTTTCTAGTTATTCTTGGGAGCGTAAAAAATCGCTTCCACTTAGATCTGTACTATACGTAGGATGATATTTTGCTAGTCGAAAGTTCAGTTACATTCCGAGCTACAGGTAAAGCGGCATTATCTTAGTGGAGGAAGATTCGGCCGTACTGAATTAGTTTTTCGGAGCACTGCGGTTACTTCTGCCAAGCGATGTTATATGAATCTGCACTAACCCATTCTTTATCGTAGACCCCATTTGGGAATCGCTGATATATTTGCTTTTTACTACTTACATAATAAAATTTGTCGAATAACATATCTTTTGTTCCTAGATTAATGTTTTATCACTTATCTGAAGAAGTTTCTAACGGAGCTGTGCACATAGTAATCATGTTATTTAGATCCAACGGTGTGCGTTCTCGTATAAAACGATTCAATTTACTTTCCCCATTTCGGACTTCTGTACTCCTTATTCTGGTGTAGATTATTAAGTTGCATTTTTCTAAACTACATTACGAAACATTAAACTTCACTTTTCATTTTGCTAAAATCATCTATCTACGCGTTTGTAACTTTTTGTCAAGATTTTCTTCTGATGGCCATTTGGAGTTTACGGCAGTATCAGGTGAATTTATTCAGTTATGTTTGCGGTGACTCCAAAGGAATTATGTACTCTTGCTGAGGTACAAGAAGCTATTAATAACGATCCAAATTTTTTGGAACAGTTTGATGACGATGGGAGCAATGTTGAACTGCCGCCGGATAGTGTTGATGTGCTTTCAAATGAGGAAGACATAAACAAAAATTTGATAAACGATCTTGCACCGATGCCTGAAGATGTCCCTGGGCTCTTCATATTTATTTGAGCTCAGATAAAGCCTACAGATGAACATTCAGAGCCGTCAGAGCAGTCCCTAAAATACATATGTTCTAAAAACGGTGACTACAAGATCGGTATGGTTGAAACAGAAACTCGGTTTCTCCAAAACCTGGTGGGGACAACCAGGTAGTTCATGAGCGATGTCAAAAATAAAACAGAATTTTGTTGGAGAGTCACTTCTGGAATTTTTTGAAACTTTCTTTACTGAGAAAACCATGAAGAAAGTCAAATATATGGTACCCAATACAATATACTTACTCTTAAGTTTCCCACAGCATGTCTACGAAACTTTTGGGTTTTTTATTGTTGGCTGAGTACCATGCCTTCCCACAGTAGCAAATATACTGGAGTATCATCACTTTATCTATTGCATGCGTCAGAGAAAGTATAACTAGAAATAGGTATTTCCTGATCAAAAGAAATCGTTATTTCAATAATAATGGAAGGTTAGATAAATATATAATATAAGAAGTTTTGCAATTGCTCCTTTGATCGAGAATCAAAAATTTCTTCCGTTTGGGCTTTGTCCAAAAATTTGAGTATTGATGAGGAGATGGAACGATACCATGGATATCAGCATATGTAGCAATTTATTCGAAGCAGACCAATGTGCAGTGAAAGTGTATACTGCTTCCAGGGTTATATGTGAAGGTAAAGCAGCAAATACAGTTACTGTGGTCTTGGGGCTTCCGTAATATTGTATAAAAAATATATTGGAAAGCGTGTCTCTTGTTGCTAATGCATCTAACCATATCAACGACTTCGACCAGTTTTGACGAGCTATTCTCTAATGAAATATCTTGGGGAAAGTAATCCCAGACCCACCGGTACTGTTCGATATATAATGATGATACTACAAAAAAAAAGAAAATAGAGGAACATTTGACTACAGTTTTGATAAAGCAAATGATATCTTTGCTGTAGTGTGGAAAGACAATAATGGTCTAAAGGAGTAGTCAAATCGCCAAGAACTGTAACTGTAACGAGAGAAATGTCCAATTGCCCCAACATCCGTGCATAAGTAACTATAACAAATACGCGGGTGATCTTGACAGAGATGCCCGAATGGTAAATAAATACAGAATCACGACCAAGTAAAAATAATGGTATTTCCTCATTTTTACGAACGTTATTGGCTTGACATTCGAAAATGCACATATGCTTTACGAACTGGTGGTGGTGGTTATCAAATGAACGCGTACCAGAAGACAACATGAACATGTATGCCGTAATGCCCAAATGAGACTTCAATTTTAAGTTGTATTTTTTCTTAAGTGGAAGGACAATAATAAATAATTATGAGTTAACAAAAAATTGCACTATGTTAGCCGTTCTTTGATTAATTATAGCTAAATAACCAACTTTCAGAACAAACATTGTGACCATTTCTTTCGACTGCGGGGACGAATAGCTTTCGTTGAATGTTTCTCCTTATAAAACACCCAAAGAGAAAATTCTTAAGCTTTCGTTGTTTAACCGGACTATTTTTCCGATAGCACCAAAGCGAGCGCCGTTTCAATTAAAAACGGACTTAACGAAAAGCTAACATACAATTCATCATATGGAGCTTTTGATTGTCTTTAAAATACCTAGGAATGTATTGGTCCCACGGTGTGTCACATGTGGATCCTTGCACAACTAGCGCACAGTTTTGATGTCTTTCTGGATAGCTGTTGTTTTTTGTTGAAATGTCCTGAAATCGTAGCTGAGACTGGTGTGTTCACTTTGGAATAAGTGGCGAAGTGGGAAATTGTCGATTGATCTGATAACGTTTACTCGCATAAACGTCTGTGTTAATACTACCAAGTTGAACATATTCAAACGCTAAAATTGTTTGATTCGTTCCATTTCCCTTTAACACAAACAATTTATTTCTCACACTGTAACCAGTTCCTTAGTTGACATCAAATATATGTTTCTCATTTCCTTCTTTTTTAGAAAGCCTAGGACGTTTTCTGAGGTTGAGCTGTAGCTTTGTTATCATTGGAGTCCTCCTGTTTCTGTTTTCTTTTCTCCTCTCCCTTCTATGCCCCCACACTTTCTCGATTGATGTATTATAGTAGCCTATGACTGACTTTCATATACTGCTTCCGCTTTTATTCTGTCCTGCATATCCGTTTTCTTATAACGGTAATTCTTTTAATCTTTTATTCGGCGTGCTTTTCCCAAATCTTTGACACCTCCGCGGTGACGGATTCGACTCTCCAACATTACTCGTCCCGAGCCCCAAAATAAATCGAAGTTACCGAAACTCTTTCAACCGACAATCGAATTCAGTACCTCCCGCACCAAAGACCGCTGCCTTTGCACATCTGGCCATCGTCGGTGCGGACAAATTACATTCGATTGATGCATTTATTTACAAAATCGTTTAAATAATTCGATTTAGTTATAAGTATAAGTAAGAGAGAATAGTTTTTACCTTAATTCTATCAGTTTGTCATTTACAATTCACTATCCATTTATTACAACTACTGAACATTTGTGCTTTCACTTGCTTTAATTCTAGTCCATCTATTGTGATATCAAGTCCTATTGCTATCGTCTCATTATGAGTACTACCGTATCCTGTATATAAAAAGGAATACGTATGTGATAAAAATGTAAACTAACCTGACACTGTCTACCACTTCCTGTAAGAGGTCAGAAGAAACCATTTGAAGTTAGAACAGATTTGATCAACAATTATGGGTGTATGTAGAAATTAACTTTTGCATTTAGTGAATAATTGATTATTTCGCACTGATGTGATTTTTTTAGTGTTGAAAAAGTAAACTTAATATTAGAAGATTTGAAAGGTTAGAAGAAACATGTAGAAAAGACGAACGTAATCACAACAGATGAAAAGAAAACAAGACTTACTCAGAACATATTTGATGGAAAATTTTTGTTTTACATCCGGTAGAATGTAAACGTGTTGTTAAGAACTAAGCAAAAGAAAAGTATTAATTCTTCTTTAAAATTGGCAGTACTACTAATACGAAAATAGCACAAAATATTTAACAAACTTGGCGATATCTAGCGCAGTTGTAGTATTTATTATATTCTAAATTGCATATTGGACTAAAAATATTAGAGATTTGAACAACGTCTTCCGACAAACACACGCATGAGCATACTAACATATGTAATATTAAATATACTTGCATTACTATTGACCGGTAGAAGTGCTAGTTATCAGAAATTAATTAATTAAGTGCGTAGCTCTATTATTTGAAGAGAGCTTTAATTTAGTTTCATTTATCTTGATAGTTAATAATATAAATCTAATGACCTAACGTTCAATACTACTGCCTCTGAACATTTGTTCGCATCGCGATCATATTTCAAGCTCCCGTTTTTATTGTTCGATTGTACTAATTGGCAGCTAACGGCCTTATTCACACTTAAAACTTTAAGATGATCTACAGATACATAATTATCCTTAATAGCTTTACATCGCTAACTGGTCAAAAGTATTAGTCACGAACCGCTTTAACCTGACATGTATGTACAGTACCGGTCAAAACAATCCGGACAGAGTAAGTTTAGTGCGCATCTGCGTTTGAGATCAGGTAGCTTCATTATAGTATAAGTATAAGCCATAGTCGTTCCACATTTGAATTGAATATTTGAAATTTATATGAAGCTAAACTGACCTGGATGTCGTGAGGAGTGTTTGGGACTGATTATTATGGATTTATTTGGATTACGTGTCTTTTCTTTTTCTTTTTACTAGATAACAGAGAGAAATTTCATTTAAACTTCAACTTCTCCTTTAATATCGTACAATTTGCTATTGCGATTTTTTTATATTTATGGAGCTATATTAGCTAAGATTTGTCTTAATGAATATCCTCTTATATACAATGCTTTCCCAAAGTATAATACAGAGATAAGGACACAATGAAGTAAATCGAAGACAAATAGTTAATAGTAAGAAATACGGAACCGTAACTTCAATGATACGAAGATTATATATGTGTTAACAGATTGATGTTATAGCGACAATGTCCAAAGTAGTGGTAAATTTCTGCCTTACAAGCTTGATCCTACCCATGATTCTCCCTTCCATCTGGCACGCATTATGTTAGTGTCTTTAACGTTATGACCTTTGAACATTATCACAGCGATGAGATGAGGCCAGTATTATTTTTCTATTTAAATTATCGACTCACCATGGCTGCCTTAACAAATGATCATTTGAATTAGATTTACAAGTTTTGCAGTGCTAGGGATTGACGTATTTTTAAGCATTCCTCTTGTTCATATGCACAGAAATGCAAACTAGAACTAGATTTCTTCTATACATCATTACTATTCAATTTAATTTGATAACCTATAGTATGATAATATGATATTATTTTATTTCTATTCATTTTTAATTGTTTAGTTGAACTAAATACATCTGTATACATAGAATAGTGTATTTCTTTTTTACAAAATTATCTGATATTACTGGTTGACATTAACGGTTACTCCGCAGATATTCATTAGCAGCTTTTTCAGATCAAAGAACAATATACTATAATATTTTCAAACTAACCAAAGTATTTTTGTTAAATAGAATATGACACCACCAAGTACTTCAGTATCACTTTACTAGGCATTCCAATGAGAAAATGAAAAACCATTTCGTAGCTAGCATAAAGATCTAGGCGTAACTTACATAACAGTAAAACTGTGTATGGCAAGGTGGAGATACAAAGAGAATTTTCTTCGTGAGGGTTGTTTTGACCTTCGGTGTACATAAACTATGCATATTTTTCATTCTTTACCTTTACTTTTGGTTACGTATTTATACGTTATGTATTATTTCCCTTAGATGTTTAAGTAGTTTTATTTAATGCTTTTAGCTTTTGTCGATAAAGGCGAGATATTGCATTAACACTTCATTTCTTGTCGAATCATGATGTTGCCTCTGTTGGATTTGCTTCATTTCTCCTTTTTTATAATATCGGAGCTAGGGTGATCGTGATATAATGTTAAAGAATAGATCCTACCATCTATGAACATATGTACCCAACTGGGTAGCACTAATGGTAGTAACCTAGCAGTTCTTATTGACAAGACAAGTTTTATCTTGATCTATATTGATGTTGATGACTTTCCAGGGCGAGTAGCTAATCGATGGGCGTACCTTCTGATGAGAAAAATTAAAGCTAATGACGATCGACTTACAAGCCCTCTCAGTTTATAAATTAATTAATGCTATTTTTTATAGTTTCTCTACTTATTCTTGTACAGTAGACTAAGATCTATTTTAATTAAATTGGAACTTGAATGTTAATCAATGTTCACAGTAACTTCTTTCTTTAGCGATTTCCATTACGAAAGGCAATTTGTGGAGATACATATCTGGAGATATTCAAAATGGTGTGGTTATACCATTTCACATGTAAATCCATTGAAAGTTGCATACAGTCATAGCCTGGATGAATATATATCCCATGCAAGTCTTCAAAGATGTTGCTGTTTTTGGTTGTTCTTAATACTACAATATAAAGCGGTTATTTTCACATTTTAATGAGAGTTGTAATCGATTGTTTATACAAAAGAAAAAGTAGAAGAAAAGTTGAAAGTAGCGAAAAAGATGAAAACAGAAACATGAGGTTGGAATGGCAATTTCGAAGGAGGTCTACAATATAGAATGCTGTTATTGAAATTAAAAATTGAGTTAAACATAGAAACTTGTAAAACACTTACAAATGGAGAGAGAAAAAGAAAATAACAGAATGAAAAAGCAGAAGTAAACTTTTGTAAACTCTCTTTTAGTATCAAATCAAAAACATGAACATACATATATACATGTGCCTGTTTAGAAGCTTTCAATAGACTGCATTATTTTTAATACTCTCCCCAGTCACCCCAACTCTAGAATCTTAAACAACAACCCCCAGCATGTAACCATCGTTGGAAAGTTCTTGGAAAGTGCCGTTCATTGATATGATGCACTGGTAATTTTGGGGTAACATTAGCAAACATGATTGGTGCTACAAAAACGTCGATAAGGCGCCGTCTTTTCCATCCTGCATGGACTTTTTCTTGTACTTCAAAGTAATTACCATTTCCAACATTTTTACCATATACAACTAAGCAATACAAAGCACAATTGTGATAATTGGATCAGATATCATAACTAATTTTATAGTATTTTCAACGCTGAATTCACATGTGGAACATGTTTTCCTCTACCACGCGCTGATTTGACAGAAATTACATCTGTATTTCCACATGTTCCTCATATTTCTCGTATACATAAGGACCCCTGCAATTTATTCTGATACCTTTGTAGATGCAGCTATCGGTCCCCTCCTTATCCAAAAAGATTTTATTGAGGAATTTAGAGTCATTGCAGAACGCGGTTGGACCTCTTATCGTAAAGAAGGTGAAAATTCAGCAAGATGTGGATGGAAACATGAATTTAAGACCTAATTTATTGTCAACTGGACGAGGCACAACCTTATTAGTACGTAGTGCTCGTTGGACAGTTTCTACACGACATTTATTTACCAGTAGATTGACAGGAGAGGTCCTATAGAATAGCCAACAAGATCGCCAGATTTGACGCCTTTACTTAAAGGCGATGGTTTATAAAACCCCACCGGAGTCACTTGAGAATCTGCAAAATATTTTGAAATAAACCATCAGTTTCTCTTGCTAAAGTAAAATTCAATGTACTACATAAGTATTTGCTTAAAATACATCAGCAACAAACAAAACAAAATACAGAACCATCAACTAAAAACTCATTTACATTGTAACAAAATATTTCCAAGGAGTATTATTTATTTATTGAAATGATAAATATTCGTTACATCTTTTTCATAGAATTGCGTAGTTTATTATAAAATCGAACATCAGCTTTTCAATGAACTTCGATTTTACATGTGCCCTTCCTATCTACTACAATTTTTATCACTACGAATAATTTCAATGTTAAATAAATGATAAATTAAATTTTTGAGATTGTCATTTCACTTACATTGATTCTTCTTCTCGTCAATCCTTATGCCTTTCAGCGTCGGATTATGACTTACATTTATTATACAGCAAAAAGATCAATTTCGGGATCAAATAGATTTCCGGGTAGGGTATTCATGTTCGATTTATGGATTTTAGATAGATGGCTCTCCCCACCACTATTTATTTACTGCGGTAATATACAATATCTTTAGAAATGCTTATTATCAATCCAACTTCAAAATATCAAGTGATATAACTTTTTGTCTTCTTTCTCGATGGGCCGCGGCAAATATCTCTTCTCCCGAAATTCTGCTGAATTTGGTTCCCGTATTAGCAGATACAGCGCAATTCTAACACTCAGATAACTTTAATTACTTAAAACTCTTGAATGTTTAATTAATTTCCCGAAATTAGAGTAGATACAAAAATTGCGTGTAGCTTCGTCGTCTTTGTTCTTTTTATCAACAAGCTCCTAGTGATTTAATCCAATCTTCAATCTTTATAGATTTCACTTAGAACCTAGATGTGGAAATAGAATTTTTAAATAAAGGATTTGATTTCCTAAATGGAGAAAACATAATGAAATATCCTACAAGTAAATTTTTCTAAAATTAAATCTTCGTTCAACATTTACTTGCTACACCTGCATGGTGTATTTACGCACTGTATTTCAAAAACTATCGGGATAACCGTCAAGAATTGAACACATATTTATATAAACTTTTTCACACATAACGGTGATCACAATCACACATTAACAATTCCTCCTGAATCACTCTATAGAATATAATATTTGGGAAAACTTGGTAAATGAGTCCGAAAGTTCTTACCTATTTCCTCGCCTGTTCATGTAACATATCTAATTAGCACCAAAAATATTGAGAAGCTATTCTTATTCTGCAACTTGTCTTCAGTTCGCTGTTTAGAAACCACAAACCTCTGATTAGTTATTTGAAAAATACTAATTTACCCACAGTCTTTTTGTCAATAATTATAATTATACCAGTATACCTCATAAATCGATACCGATATGTGTATTTATAAATGAAAGTTTCTGATTCGAATACAGGAAAGTCACATTATGCTAATTCAAAATTAATGGCTCTAGTAGCGATGGTTTTGAGAGTTCATATTTGTTAAGCATAAATAATCCAAATTTTACAGTTATAAAGACTTTAAGTGTCAATACCTGACATATTGATGCACAGGAGGAAAGACAACAATTTTGACCTAAATTCGATTTTGCTTCCTTCCATTAATCTTATTGATTTCGCTACTTTATTTTCAAGAAGCAACTTAACAAATTGAGCAATTAAGAAATTAAGTTGTAAGATCTATAATCTTCCGGGTGGTCTCTACCACTTTTATGTGAGTTAGAAGACAAAAACTCAATTGACCAAATTATATCTTAGAACGGTATTTCAACCAGGTTTCGTAAAAACATCATCAGTGAAATATACTTACTTACTTAATTAATCCAGTCGCCCATCTACGAGGATGGAGTCGAATCTATCGGATCCCTTTCCCAGAACTTCTCGGTTTCTTTCTGTCTTCTACGTTTGCCATAATTTCCTTAAATGTCTCTTGTTTTCCCCCAGCTATTTCCTTCGATTTTCCTTTCCTTTTCTTTCTTCTAGGTCTAGCATCATGTACTTGTCATACTATCCCATCTTTCTACCTCTTGTTGACATATCCGAAACATAGTTGATCCCGTTTTATGATTTTGGTCCATAGTTTGATTTCAATGTTTCCGCTTATATTTGGATTTCTTGTGCCAGCCATTATTGTTATTTCTTCTATCTTTCTCAAAAATCTCTTCCTTGAATATTTCTCTTATGGTTTTCCGTTGTAGTCCAAGATTCTGAGTTGTATTTTAGTATATAGGTATGAGTATCCCTACCCTTTTAAAGCCATATGTTCTCGTTTCCTTCAAAATTTCCTTATTGACCAGAAAGGCAGATTTTATGCTCTTAAATAATCTTCTTGTGGGTGTACTTTCCGTTATTTCATCGTCTAATTTTCCTTCCTGCACGACTTTCCAAATATTGCAACTCGTTTTGTTAGATCTCTTTCTGTTTTAGCTTTATCTTATCTCACCGTTTCTCTCGTACCCCAATAATCATCGCTTCTGCTTTTTCTGTTAATATGTACGTATATTATACTTTTTAAGCTCCTGTTAAAAACGCATAAATAAAGTATATTTTCAATTTCGGTTATGAGTACTATATCATCTGCCTAACACAGCTCGTTGAGTTCTTACTTCGTATTTCTTTGAATGTTCTTTAATGTCTTTTATAGCGTCATCTAAGACTACTGAAAACAACAGAATCCATCCCTTTCTCAATCCATTACATGCCGAACGACTCCAAACTATCACGACGTAATATTTGTTATTCTTATATAGATTTCCTATTCCTTTGTTTCCTCCATATACCATTTCTACTTATTCTATCGAATGTCTTATCTAACTTCCCGCTCTTCGTCTTTGTAATTGCCTTCTATTTCTACTTCCTTGGGAATAATTTTTTTCTTGGTTCAGTTCATGGAGGTGTTTGTCTGCCTTCATTGCTGTTTTCCTAATGCCTTCTAGGAGTTCTTTAATGTGCTCCCTCCATCTTTTCATAATTTCTTCTCATAATATTTTTCCGCTTTTATCTTCGTATTTTTCAAAACTGGGTTCTTCTTTTGACTCCTATTTTTAATGATCCCCATAAATAGTTTCTGGTTTTGGCCATTTGTCATCATATATCCGCAGTTTGTCCACGATTTGCTTTTTCTTCCAGAATTATACTTTTCACTTTTCTCCAGGCTTGTGGTTTCTTCCGGTATGATACTGTATCTTTATAGTTCAGAAAACGGCAATAAAACTAACAACTAATAAGATATGCATTATATACTGGAACTTACTTATTGTTAGAATCACTGCTAACAAACTATTAGAAGTCAGGCCAATTTGAGTTGGATTCGATAGCATCTAAATTTTAAAAAAGATAACAGTTGCATGTTAGCAGCATTGAAATCTTTGCACGCACCGATTTCATTAAATGATTTGATAATTACGGTAATTTCCAACGGAAGAATAATCCAATAATTACACTCAGAAGCTAACTAAACATAAAATCACTGCTACGTGTTTTAAACCACAGCTAATTTGTGTACCAATCGTTTCAATTAATCTGTCGACGTATTGTAAATTGCTTTTTTGCGATCATATGAAAGTAAATGTGCATTTTATTTATATTATTTTTTAATTTTGCAGTAATCTAAGTTGAGATGTAATATAATTCAGATTTAAAGGAATTCTAATGTATTAGAATGAACTAGTTTTCTTATTCATGGATACACAATTTATTCCTAATAAATTATTTCATTATTTTATTTCATAAAGAGAAATAAGGTACTTTACCGTTAAATATCGAATTATTTAAAATGCAGTAGTGTTTTACAAATTACATATACTATCAAAAGAAGAATGTACACTTTTAACAGGGTGCAAGCAATTTTTTATCTTTCTGTGGCAATATTTTCAGATTTAAGACCTCATTCATCTGAACCACTCGTACCGTTTCAACTTATGTGTATGTACATTTTCCCAGAGATAAATTGTCATTTCTCGAAAGCCAAGGATAGAGGAAGGTCCAGTACTGCGAAACGCACTTTAATTTGCAATTAACTCCGGGTATATGTCGCATAAAAATTGAGAGTTTGATGTATTTACTTCTACTGAAATTTTAACAATCTACAACAAAATTATTTTTTTCTTTAGTGAAATTTAATAATATATCTACTAAATTTTGTCACCAAGTGTGAAACTCCCAAATTATCAACTTTAACATAAAACAGGGGAGTACACTTCAATTTTTCAAATTTACATAACCTGACTGATTAACTTCCAATTTTAAGATAATGGATTTTTGAAACCGTAGTTCGAACAGTGACAACATCTACACCCGAAGAATGCTTAAACATTCCACCTCTCTCTCAAAAGAATCAGATCGGCGAGTTCGATAGAGTTAAACCACCTGTCAACCGTTCTGAATGGTTTAGATAATGATGCATCCGACTTATTGGTACCTACACACCTACTTTAGATAATTCAGGTCGATCTTCGGATAAGATAAATTAAGACAAAGTGTTCGCTAAAGTGCAGTAGGTAATCTTCACAAAATTTGTGCATTAGCTGTGATTTGTATGTTGTATACCGCATGCCCAAAAAGTATGGAATAATGGTACTATAGCCGTATCCAGACGTTATATTAAAGAAAGTTTGAAATAAAAGTTATTTAACAACATATTGCATATATTTAGAAGTAGTACAAAGCTTTTTTTTTCTTAACTTCACTTTGAATGATGGGATATTTTCTTAATTTAATTTTTCACATTACTCTTAATGAGACCTTTTAAATGGTACCAGGGGGTAATGTAAAGTTAGTAGTTTTTGATATACTTGATCTTTTACTGAAGAAAATTGGCCGGTGTAGGTAGAATGCTATGCAGAAGTATCTAAATAAATGAGGGCTACCTAGTTTGCCCGCTCCCTACAGTAGGCGTGTAACCACAGTGTGTAACTGTCAAGAATTTGTAGAAGTAATTAGAACTTAAAATGGGTTATTAAAAAAACAATTATCCTTCTGTTTGACGGTTGGCTATGTAGTTCAGACGTGAAAAACAACAGGACGTATGCATTTTATTTAATGAAATCTATGCAAGTCCACAACCAATGACTCAGTCGGTTGTCAGTAAAATGTTAAAGCGTTAAAAATGTTCCGATAGGGAGTCGACCAAATCATGACATTAGGCGTGTTACTATCTAAAGGTAGCTGAATATCTTCATTCGTCAACGCGTCAGCAAACTTCAAATTACAGTCAGTAAAGGCTCTATTCACAACATTCTGGAAAGAGAAGAGCAGCATCCTTTCAAAAGCACTTTGGCCCTAACAATAACAAGCTCTGATATCAACCAGATAGGACACTACCTCATTATCAGTTAAATATGTGTAGGTATTTAGATTAAGTTTTTCGAACTACTTGATAGGCCTCAGAGATCCTGCAAAATGGTCGCCACGGTATCGAGACGTCTTGTGACTTCTTTTCATGGGACTATCAAAGTTTATACAAACCGTCCTAACAGTTTAGCAGACTTAGAAGAACGAGTAGAAAATGAAACAACACAAGTATATCCAAGCTTTGTAAGAAATACTGTTCGTGCTTTTTGTGACCGAGTGGCCGTCTGACTGTTAATGGACAACACTGATGATAAAAAGTTTAATTTAGAACCTTATTAATAAACTTACATTTTATTATTCGTTGCAGCAATTAAATTAAAGACATCTATATCTTTCAGTTTATTTGAGCAATAGCTGAAATATCTCAAGAACTATTAAGTACACAACATACATATACCATTTAATAGGTCTCATAAAAGATAATGTAAGAAACTGGAAATATATAAAGTGTTTCATTCAACAAATATACACATAACGTCATCACCCAAAGTGAAATCAATAAAAGAAAATTTACAGTACGTCAAAATGTACGCAGGAGAATTACTAAACAACTTTTATTTAAAACATTTTTAATATAGCGTCTGAGTAAGGCTGTAGAATCATTACTCTATGGTTTTTGGGAACGTTCTATGTACATACACTATATTGAGAAAAGGTGCATGTATGGTTAATTTTAAATGATTATATCTATTACTACGTAAAAGGTATTTATTTATATATAGGATAACTGAAATGTATGGAAACCTTCTTATACCTGACAAACTGTTAGTTGTAGAGCTTTCACATTCGGATATAGTCAATTACGCATAAATCTGCATCTTTTTAAGTGTGCACAATTTATATTTTATTATATATTATATATATATATATTTATTATTTTTTTTTCTCAGAGGACACCATCTTGTTTTTTACATGGCAATATATACATATATATTTTCGAAAAGCTTAATTTTCAGGGTTTGCGCATATATGTAACAATATGAAGAAAAATCGAAAGCAAAATAGGCACACCAGTTACCGCATCGACACATTATTTTTCCAATCAAAACTGGCAATCGTTGATTTTAATCATTTTGAGGTTCATAATTACTGTTAGTATTTATCTTCTTTGTTAGAATGGCAAATTAATTAGATATTCCATGATTTTGAGAAATCTGTAAAGATTTTCCTCTACACCAATGAGCACATTCAAAAACATTTCTTCGTTTGTAACATTGTCGTTTTCAGTATTTTAGTAATTAGTGCTGGTTAATTATTAGTAAGCAGAGAAGCATGCACTCTGACAAGCGCTAGCAGTAATTATGAACTATCAAAATAACAATTAAATTCAACGTTTTATAGAAAAAAGAAGACATCCGACAAGAGCAAAACTCTTTACGCATTTGATGCTTAGTTGAATAAAAGGTAAAATTCTATAATTGAATAAACAATGTATAAATAAAAAGTATTTAATTTCGAAACCGATGGTAAATAAGTTGAAGTTGCATTTCAAGTAAATTCGAGTCCGAATAATAAGAGCGCCAGAGACAAATACGGCGCATTTCATACTTGCTCCTGAGATGAGTATGTGTGGGAGAGAAAGAACTGATGAAAGATAGAAGCGTCTAGTGACGACTTCAAACGTCTTACTTACTTTAGCCGCAGAACCTCGCTAAAACAGCTTCGCTCTAAAAATTAGATGTCGATGCAGTAACTGGTGTGCCTATTTTATTCCCAATTTTTTTAATTTGCTTTTTCCCTTAATATTGTTGTGTTCAGAAATAGGAAAAATAACCTTTCAGAAAACTGCTGTTGCTATCCTTTCTGCACCAATTTAGATACCTTGAAATATATTTTTCAAAAAATTGCTCTTACTATGAACAAATTTTGCAAAATTGCAAATATGCATATCTGCAATTAAGTTGTCATTCACAGTATAGAAAAAAAAAAAGAAAGAGAAAGAGCGCCATCTTACAGCTTATGCAGATGGCAACCTCTTTATCTTAATACATATTTGTGGTTTTCCAAAGAAACGCAACCCATTTAATGTTTGACGTCATCAGAAATGTCGCGTATTCTCAACAAGAGACACTGTTGCTTGTATTAGTACCAAAATATATATATTTCAACAACTAACATCATCCTCAATGGAGACATTATCAAGAAGAGAACGTTAAGCCGAAACTTATTCTTAAGAACTCATTTCACCATTTCACAACTCATACTTAAGTTCCACAAGCCCCGAATGCAATTTATTATATCCAGCATCAGGTTAGATTAAGTTATATCCTGCATAGGTGAGTCAATCCAACTCCACTACGACCATCATCCGTCTATTGTTACTTGCCCTTCATTAATTCAAATTAACCTTTTATAATCATGAACAACCTAAAGGAAACTTTATTGTCGTCGTGATGTTGCTGCTCCGTGTGTACTTCGCACTTTTAGTCTTATTCTGGCAGCTTGCTGTTAGTCTGATAGTTTGGTAGCTTACCATCTTCAGTAGATAGGTCTGCTAGATTTGGTAGATCATTCTCATCTAAACTCAACAGACTGCATTTCGTAAGTCTGAAGTGAAAGGTTTTACCTCCTCCCTCAGTTCGATATAACGTGTTTGGTTTCAGAACAATACCAACTAACGGTTCCGATCATTTCACTAACAGAAGCTTCTTTTCTGTGGTCATCTGATAACTCATTGATATATACTTCAACATTCCACAAACCCAGATATTTTGTTATTCACCGTGTATTCAATGAATTGAATTCGCCCCGATGTTTAAATTACTTATTATCGTATTTGTTTCTAAACTATGCGCTCCTCCTTGTTAATTGTCATATTTTGCTGTTTTATTCCTGAAAATATATAATTTCAGATTAGCAAAGTGTACTCCGACTACGCATCTTGAAGTCATCAGTACATCGTATCAAGTCTATTACTAGGAACCTACTCTTATTCAACTCCTTAAAGATTAAGTAAATTCTTCTTTGGCACTGGTTCCCGTTAACTTTTAATCCCATTCTCAGCTAACTTGGCGCATATTACAGGTAAACAGACCAGTACCTCGTCAGTTTTATTGCCACGCTCGGGGACAATCATCGTTCTTTTATTATTTCTACAATTACATCATTCCACGTTTTGTTAAGTCTACCTCTTTTTCTCTGGTCTAGTTTGCTATACCATCTTCATAAAACTATATCGTTTACGTATGATATAAAACAAGAATTTAGTGTGAATGGTGAACTCGCATAATGTTCAGCTTATTATTTTTTTCATAATTCTAAGATTGGGCTGTGGACCCCCAATAAAATGTCGTGGACTCTTGGGGGTATATTTTGTACAACCATCCCATGAGAAAATGTATCAGTCGTAATGATTGTTGGCTAAACTGTTGATTCTTTTAATACAAAATTTTATAAAGCCATCCAACAGAAAACTATATTATCGACACCTAGTTTTATTCAATAACTAAACGAAGGCACCCCGATAATAAACACAAGTAAAAATCGAAGGAAGGGACTGATTGCATGTTGAGACTATTCCCTATACACGTTTCACGTCAAGCGGTGACATGCGACAATGAGAGAACCAAAAAATCGTGTTGAGAAAACAAGGGGCTAATAGAGTAATATATCTAGACGTTGCAAGATCATAGCGCCAGAATTTATCCTTCATGTTATCACAGCTAAAGGAAAGAAGACAAGATTATAAACTGTTAATAACATATAAATTACATAAATTCTTTTCGGAAGACCCTCTCAGGATCACAATTCGAAAAGTATATAATTTAATTTATTGTTCAATGTCAAGTTTTGTTAATTACTACATAGTATATGCTAGAAAATTCACTTATTAGTTATAAATGCTTCTTCTCTGTCCCATGTTTTCAACTGGCACCGGTCCCTAATGTCTAATAACCTCCGCTCGATCCAACGACTGGTGACTTGGCTGTCGCGTGTACCTAATCGTTTCACCTTTTGCTAATGGAACGCCACTCAGATTATCTACATTGACGTTTTTATTTCGATTTAACCAGGAAAACGGTGCTTCAGTGATGGAACCAAAAAGGCTCTAAATGTATTAAAACATCTTCTACTTCGTATTGAAAGATAAAATATTATTTTCTCGTTACTTCGTCATACCACATTTCTGTTTGTTGTCCCGTATTCGTAGAGGAATGTTATATACGAGGGCAATTTGTAAAGTAAGTAAAAACAGCAGTATATGAAGAAGCTTTGGTTATATACAACTTACTGCTACTACTTTAAGCTATTCTTCAACATAGTTACCATTAAGATTGAGATATTTGTCATAGAGATGAACCAGTTTTTTAATGCCCCCTTCATAAAACACTGGCCTCTGTGAATTAATTGAGCTTCATAGTAGACTTAAGTGTTTATTGTTATCCCTCGTTCCATAAAGGCTACAAGAAGGACGCGTTTGTTGTTTCTAGCAGAAGATGTTTGACGGCACTCTAAAGGCTTCCTCGTAGCCGAATCAGAGCGATTCCACTGCATTGTCTTTTGTATTAACGTTAACATAGGCGACCCGAGTCTCATTAGCTCTTACGATATGCCTGAGGAAATCTCCTCCTTCAGCATCGTAGCCTGTCAGAAAAGTTAGTGCAGCAATCATATTGGTTGCACATAGAAATCGCATAACAGCACGCAGTTCACAGTCGGCGGAATTGTCAATTGCAGCAACCATTTTGACGACCAAAATAGCACGAAAGAATGTTTTTCTCACTAGCACTGACAGACTCACATTAAACCAGACTACACCACAACACTCTCATCGCGCTGATATCCCCATTCCTCTGCTCGCTAGGCGGAAACGGGACTTACTTTAAGAATTGCCCTTGTATATACATATATAAACTACGCACATGAAAGACACATACTGGCAGGTACTGGAAGTCAACATGTATAGAAGGTGAGGGAGGGAATAAAATTGACCTATTTATAACTAGAAACTGCACATATGCCCTTGATGTACTTTCAAGTCTAGTATTTTTGTTTCATATAATTGAGTTACTACGTGTCACATAGTAAGAAATTAATAAATATTACATAGTAAGATTAAATAAACATGGTACTTAAACAGCCAGTGATGCCAATCGAATATGTAGAAGAAAATGGAATCTGCAGCTATAATTTTTGAAAGCCTACAACTTTTAGATAATTATCTAACATGCCGATCGTTTTATCTTCAGAAGGAAAATTGACGATTGTTTGATGAACTTTAGTCTAATAGCTTTTATTACTACTAAACAAATTCTCCGAGCATCAGACACCAGTCTACCGGAACTGTCTTATCATGAGCAATAGCCATTCACTATTCAGTAGTAACAGCCTCCAACTATTATATTCATCAGACTGTCTAGTAAGTACTCGTAAACATCATTTTGAAAGCCTAGAGCGAATCAAATCAATTCAAGAGCAATTAAATCTCAAACGCAAATAATATTGAGAAAATTACTTTGGAGCACAGATCAAATCACAATTTGTATTTACATTTTTAGACAGATTTAAAGATAACATACTCTCTTTATAAAAGTACACTATATATACAAGACAATATTTTATTGTTATACGTTTACTTGACGATCAGATACACGCTTTTCTAGTTTATTACATGTATGTCTAGGAATCAAGGAAGCGATAAGAATCATAAAACTTGCAACCATTGTACTTTACTTGTATGTACATACTACGTGGAGTTATTAATTAAACGCACCAGAAACGAAAATGATATCTCCGGCACCAATCACGAAAGCTAACTTAGTGGAATCAATTATAAAGATAAATGGTAAAGAACATTAGGGCGCATAGAAAATGATTCATTAACTAGGGGAACAACACTGAAAAGCAGGGCGGTATGTTTGCACATGCGTTCACTTAGATACATACATATGTGCGCTGGTAGTACTCTTTTTTCCGTAATCAGATAAACTAATTGCCTTTAGAACAAATAACAGGAAATTATATATAACAATTAAAACGAAAGGTATTTATTGAATAGGGTGTATTTGGTAAGCAAACTGAAATGAGGTGGAAAGCTGTATATTACGAACAGAAAGGGGACTGGAAATGGTTTCTCTTGGTAAACGAGTTGAAATATATTGCGTTCACTAAACTACTGTGCTCGTAAAACCATACGAATATACATATCCACCTATTAACGCATACACTCACGGAAAAAATAATGGTGCATGCGAAAACGCAATTAACAATTACTGGCCTTATCGCAAATCTGTTGTGTTTATTATTAATGTGGGGCAATTAGAAAGCACGTGAATACCACGATCAATGTTTCTAATTAAATAATCAATTGACTCACTTAGAACCGTCACCCTTAAATGGTAACGTTAACACAATTGGTGTGTTAGATGTTATTTCATTATTAATTGACAGTACGGTAGTATAGAACATCAAATATATACTGAATGATATTAAAAACGCAACACCCAGAAAAATGAAAAGCTCGTGGCAGCGTGATTAAAAATTTATTCAACATAATCCATAACGGATATTTTGATTAACTACATAAGTGACTTTAATGGAAGTCGAGTTCATTCTTTGAACGGAGATCCTCTTTCCTTCACGTAAGTCGCAGAGCTGTTATTGCAATGTCCTTGGCCATCTTGTTGGAAAGACCACTCTTAGATTGACTCATTTAGAGCCCATTGAAAACCAATGTAAATCATCCTTTAGAAATTTTGGTCCATCTCTAACCAAAAGATTCCAGCTTCCTGGAGCGAATTCTACCTTATTTATACAGCTAATTGCGTCAATATGCATGTGAGACATAGATTCTCAAAAATGAGTTAGAGAGAGAGAAGCTAAATTAGAGAGATGGGAAAGGAACACTCTGAGTAGCATGTTCGGTGGGCAGAAAGAGCGAAATCTATGGAGAAAAGGAACAGATGAGGAGTTAATGGAAATCTACGGTCAACCGAAAATAACGATCCTTACCAAGAGACAGAGATTAAGATGGCTTGGACATATTGCTAGATTAGAAGAAGAGTACTTCTAAAGATGCGACCACGTCGCGAACGGATGGAAGCAGTGAAAAAGGGCCTCCAGATGCTGAAAGTACAAGATTGGAGAATACTAGCCCAAGATAGGAAAGAATGCGAGAGGACTATCAAAGTCTTGGGTCTTTAAGGCCTATTTGTACTGATATAGCGAATAGCGAATTTCTTTTCACAAATCACTTATCACTTATATATCTTACATGATTCTTATGGAAAAAAAAATTATTTTCATTCCACCTTTTTAACCAAGTCTAGTGATACCTACGAATTCAAACACTCACAAACTCAAACTGGACATTCTTCACATTTCTAAACTTTAGATTTAGCTTTGGATTTGTTATTTAGAAAGAAAGTTATGTTCGTTAACAACTTTGAATTTCAAATTTCTCGCTTAAACTTCCTTATATTTTGCACCAAAACAAATTTTATTTAATTAGTTTTTCTAACTATTGTTCAACCAAAAAAATATCTCATATATCAGCTTATCTTCCTTATTCTCCTAGCACATTACTTACGTGAAAATGATCAAAATTAGACAACAGTTTAACTATTTTAAAATAAAACTAAAGAATTTAAATTAAAATATTTGTACAATAGGTTTCTGGGTAAATGATTTCAGGAAAATATATTAGTTGGATAATAAATATCTTAACTCTTATTATAGGGAGATCCTAGACTGTAATAACTTGTTTTATGACAAGGAGATAAATAGTTAATGTAGCCGAAATTCAATAATTTTCTAGAAGCTTCCCGAAATCGGTCTAAGAGTTACAAAATTAGAATGCCAGCTCTCGTTGTTTTACTAATTACCGCGCACTATTCGTCCAGACACAAATCCTTTTCTTTACATCAGCGCCACATTAGAAGAACTGAGCGCTAATCTTGTTTTAAGGCTAAAGGCTAATTTGGAAGGCCTTTTCAAGGTGAAAATCGAAATGTAGACTTTGTACAACACTAAAGCTGATTTCTTCTACACAACATATTTATGTCTAAAATCTACAACATAAACACACTAATTCCAAATTCTGCTTCGTAAATTTAATTTTGGTGTAGTATTTTAAGATTTGTGTTATTTTATTTGTTTATATTTTATGCCATTACAAATTACAAGGGGATAAGGAAGAAAATCCTCAAAACAATGATGTCACTTAATTAAATCTTTCTGAAATCCTAACATTCTCCATACATATCACAACAATTAGATATTGAATAGTGCCTATTCTATAAAAGATCAATGAGCTATAAGTTGCATTAGTTGCAACAGTTGGGGTGGGTAATAACAATAAAGTTGACCTAAGGTTTCTGGTGGAGGTGCCGTATGTTCCAAATATTTTGCATCGAAAATCTTAGAAGTTTACTGCTTATTAACAGTAACAGTAACATATTTAGCATAACAACGAAACGACACAATATCAAAATAATATCAGTTAAATTAGACACGCAGAAAGCACTCATAAAACTGTTACATTTGAATTTACATTTAGTTTCTTCCCAATTATTTAGAGACTATTAAAAGGGCCAGTTTTGCAGAAGCGAAGATGTAATTAATGCATAAATGCATGGACTGTTATCCATCAGTTAGTTATTTCGATCCTGTAGGGAGGTACTATTCATATTCGGTGTCGTGTTTCATTTTTGATTAACTAATCCGACATTAATAACGATAACAGCACAGATTAGAGAAATATCTCTTTCGAAAAATTAAATACGTTATCCCTAGATCTCGGCTAAAGAACACAGCCTATTAATATTTATAATTTATAATCGCTTAGATTACAATACTTCCACAGCACGTAAATAGCTAACAGAGACTAGCATGAAGAGTATTAACTGAAGGTTTGAATAAATTCGAACGTCCTTCACACTAGCTTTTCGATTGGTCCATGCTTAAAATACCAATTACGCTGTCGTTAAAAAAACATCTCTCGTTACAGTGTGCCAGGCAATCAATGAATAATTAAGTTATTATGTAAGTCTTAAAACGGCGCAGCTAATTAGGAGGGCTTTACAATTTAATTATCCGTCAGAAAGTGATTAATTTTCTCGCTGAAATAGACGACTGTCCGAAAGTAATTGGTTTGGTGTTTCAATACGCCGTTGACGGTGGTTGGTTAATTTTGTATTTACGTTACCCTTACTTTTATTGTACTTATGTTACAATAACAACTTTCGTAATACACGTCACGTCTTTACAATAGAACAATAATTTAGAACGAAACAGAATCCACCAATAAGTGTAGTATAAAAGCAGAGACAACACAACGGTTTTGTATATAAATGTAGTAATCACAAATGCTACTTTAATATAATTCTTAATCTGTTGTTTAAACATTGGAATTGAAAACAATACTTGTTTTACATAACTTTCTGCAATCATCGTACCGGTGCACCAAACCTTTTTTTATATAATATTACAGAAACAATTCACAAATTAATTAAAATAATACTAGAAGCATTGATAAATAATCTACAGCAAATTGGTGCAGTCCACATAAATTTTCATCTAGCGTTAGCTCCATTAACTCCAGAACCCTTTGAATTTATTTTTGCTAAATAATAGTACTTGGAAATAAAGGAAAGTGTATTAGGTTAAAACGCAGGATCAATAGAAGCAGTATAAAACCACTATATTCAAACAAAACTAGATGTAGTGACATAAAAGAAATAACGAAACCTACCTTAAGGTAATTTTATATTAAGGGTCCAATTTCTGAGGAAGACAAATAAATATGACGAAACGTTGAAAATGGTTTGCTTTCAATATTTTAAATGATAGCCGCAATTGAAAGAATATACATTTAAGCTATAAATATTATATATACATATATATATATATATATATATATATATATATAAGAATGCAACATTAATGAATTAGAAAACAAATAGGATACTTTACGAGAACGTAATTCGTAGATATGAATGAAGTGCAACCAAGAAGTTTGTGTGGATCTATTTATACATACCTATAGGAAATAGCATTACTAAAAGTAGAGCAGACTCGAACGCAGCATAGAACAGAAGGAAGGCAAAATAATAAATGAATGAAAAATTGGACAGAGGGTAGCAAGAAGAAGATAATATCAAAAATATTGCATCAGCAAATATATACCTTACATACACAAATCGTCGTATTACCATAGCTAACTTACTAGCTTCTTTTTTTCTTTCAATTTCTTTTTCTCTCTAGTTCCCATTTATGAATTGTCTCTACTTCTTTCTATCTTTTGTAACTGTTTGTATTTCATCGTAGGTTATATATTTTTCTTTTAGTATTTCTAGTATCTCTATTTCTCTGGACCGTCCCCTACTCGTTTTCCCTTCTTTGGCTTCCCATAACTGTCTTACTTGTTTACTTTTGTTTAGTCAACTCAACTAGTCTTACCTTCTTCTTCTTTTTGCATATGTCTTTTCGTTGCTCTTTTTATCCATTACTGGAATGATATTTAATTTCCGCTGTTTTCGGTTGTTTTTCCAGCTTTGCCGTAACAGCTTAATATTCATTACCATTTGTTACTGTATAGGTAGATATACCTATATTCTTGTATAGATTAATTTTTCTCTCTATAGCTACTTCTTTGTTATCGTGAAATCAATTTTTATTGAGTTAAAGAGGTACATTTTATGATTCTGAAATTATATATTCATTGGTTCTGTTTATGTCTGTATCTACATAAACCAATACCAAACAAATTAAGCATACATTCTCAAGAATCTTGGCAATTCCCTCTTTTCAAGATCTATTATTCAACTTCAATTCATCAAATAAATTGTAACCTCCAGTAGTACATTAATATTAAGTAAGATACATTTATTTCCTACAAATGCATTCAATACTACGTACCAACCAAAAGCCAGAAAAATCAAATTTAAATAGTCGTTCATCAGCATTCTAACTAGAAAACAGTAAAATAAATCTTTAGTATTTGACAGAACAATATGAGAGATTAACGACATTATATCCAAATTAGGAAGTTAATGAGCGAAAAACTTACTAAAGAAAATATAGAAATA
Organism: Chrysina gloriosa; assembly: GCA_038088585.1. NCBI lineage: Eukaryota > Metazoa > Arthropoda > Insecta > Coleoptera > Scarabaeidae > Chrysina > Chrysina gloriosa. The sequence goes on along the minus strand of CM076088.1, from coordinate 31,098,237 downwards.
ATAAGAAACTGTAAAACAAAATAATATGATTTTTATAAAAATTGTGAATACGACCAGTCTTATGACCGGTAGTATATATGTGAGCATATAAATTAGCTTGTTGCAGTGAATATTCTTCAATTTGACCTCAACCTATGCCCGCTGCGTTGCACAGTAACTAACTATTGTTTAGGGAGAATGTATTCCTAATTAATGAATTAGTAAATTAAGTTGCCCGGATCCCCGCTGCCAGGTGCCTTGTCGGGCCACTTAACGGCCGATTGGCAGCATCGATTGTATCTCATCCTGGATGCATCGAAGATGTTTTCAAACCTTAATTACATTAAAATCACTGCTCATCATCTTCTGTGCTTAAGTGCTTTTCCCCGCCAGGTTAGGTAAGACACCGAGTGAGTGTTAAGTTGTCTGGATGAGAAATGATTTCTTTCTTTTTTGTACTTGCCGTGCTCCGTTATTGTTACTTTTTCTTTCGTATTCATAGATCGCCTGTTATTAGTTTGAAGAAGTAAATTAGATAATGATTCAAATTTGTTTTATAGCAGTCGATATTGCTTAGGCTTAGGAATCTAATAATTATAGGTTTAAAATATACGTATGTACTATATGCATTAAATCAACTAAAGTAGTTGTACGTACATAGAAGGTAAGTGGTAACATGTTTCCCAATTAATATTTAACACGTCGTAACGTTACTGCAATAAAATTTATTACTCTGTAGGTATTACACAAAAGTAAGAATTTGTTTAATGCATATACACCTCTGTGTCTTAAGCATTTGTTGTCAAACAGGCTGAAATGTTTTTTAATCCTTTTACGTAATAGCCGGTCAAGTCTTTCTTCAGTAGCCAGTCTTTAAGAATTTGATGTTGTTACACTCTCAAATAAAGTAGCTTACCCTTCACTCATTAACTTACAACTTGACTAACACTTGTTCTACCCAGAGCATTCCACAGCTAGCTAACACTTTCAGATGTTCGACTCAAATATGAAAAAATGGGGTGATAAATTGCGTTGTCGTCATTCTAGCAACTTATCAATTCATACTATATCAATGATTATCACTACATACCCGCTAATCACTGATAATTTCACTGATTTACAAAAAGTTGATGTGGATATATTATGTTCGAATATAAAACTGTCTCCCAACTTTTTCGAATTCGGGTGAACTAACTTATGATTAGGAGTCTTACCCTTCTTAAAATTGCACCGTAGTAAGCCCTGCAGGAAGAACACTTAACCGCTAAACCGTAACTCAACCGTTTTCGGCCCTTCGTGAATATTATATTAGCAATATCCTTAATGGAACGAAAAAACTTGAGGTGGTTAAACAAAAGCGCGATTTTGCGGCGATAGCCCTAGCGCGAAGCAACGTGCATGTGAGGGTAATTAATGTGTTTTGAAGCGGATAAATAATTGAGGGAGTTTTTGAAAGCGATAGCCAGGCCGATAGTGCGGACACTGCATCATTACGTTATGATATATGACGGATGATATGCTGCCGCAACGACTAGGCCAGTTTATATTTGTTTGTATTCTATATTGTTAGTTGAAGCATTGTCGAGTTGATTACTGTCGTAGGACAGGTGTGATTCTGGTAATTATACAGCTATTACCAACGTTGATGATTAAGGAGAGGGTGCATTGTGTCCAAATTTTCATATATTATTGTTCCTCATTATACCTTGACCAATTTTCACTTCGTTAATTTCATTAGCATCTGTGGCTACGCTTTCCGTTACCACCCTATATCATATTTGCATGATATTATCGGCAATAGAACTTTATTCTTTACGTGTAATTGGTATTTTGCTGTATACGGTGAGCAAGCGAGTAAGGCAGACGCATCAGAACAATTGTGCACCTCAACTAGGAAAAGGTTTCAGTATTAGCACTTGGTCGGGAACAGTCACCAAGAATTTATTGTTAACTATAATTATACAAATATACAGTCTGTTTCCCGATCGACATATAAGTAAGTAAAAAATATTAAATTTCTTACCTAAGATTGCAGCTTATGGGATTCAAGCCTGCCTAAATAGAAACTAAATTGTGCTATATACGTGGTGGAAATTAAAAAATTGTAATTTGTAAGTGCTAATAAAGTCCACTTTCTGTAGTACATACGACAAAATATTATTAAGAAAAGTTCGCAAAGGAAAACTGAGTAATAATAGAAAAATTTACCTCTGCCCACTTTGATATTTCATTTTCTAATTTTTAATGATGTAAATACCTTCCATGTGAAAGATAGTGAACAATTTCGTGATAAAGATTGTTCAGAATAATAAATTAGAAAGAATAGAATCATATCAAAGTAGACATAGTACTTTGAAATTTTGTATTGGTATTCAGCTATCCTTTACAAACGGCCTTTCTTAATAATATTTTGTGGAATCTACTACAGAAAATACTTTACTACAGCTTATTATTTACTTCCTTTAATTTCGTAGAATAAAATATGACAGAAGTTAGCTTCTATCCAATGAATAGAAAGGTTAAATCCACTTACTTGGCATCGGTTATGACTTTTCCATAAAACTACACAAGAACTTAACTACGAAAGTTAAAGTTTTTATTTGAAAAAACAGCTTTTCGAAATTGCTGAAAAATCGACATTTTTCAAATTATTTCTCAGAAACATTGAGTAAAAATATTATATATATTAATATGGTATTCAACAATATGTCTCATACCTTATGCCTCCCATTATATGCATGCTGCCAGAGCAACAAGAAAGAATAGGATATATCTACCGTAACTTAGTTTAATTAGTGAGGACCGTGATACTTAAGGGCAAAGCTATCTGTGGACTTCGATCTTCTTTGTTGATACTGTTACAATCTTATTTAAATAATAGGCGTAGTTGCGTATGTTATAACGGCTTTAAATCGTAGGAACTTTGACTTACTTCTGCTATTCCGCAAGGATCAAATTTGTAACCAATGCTACTAGTATTATTTATTATTATTATTTATGAACGCCTTGCTTAGGTAATTAACGCAGTCTTTGTTTGTGCCGATAATATACTAATAATATTCCCCAATTAATTCATGGAGAAACATTTCATATTTACAACGAAATCTGAATAGAACGTCGGCTTATTGTTGGGTATGTTATTAGGAACCCTTATTTTATTTCTTCCACCTATCGATTACTTGGCAATTTATCAAAGAAATTTAAGGAAAGTAAAGATGTTGACATAATATTTTATTCTCGTTCAACATTTGCTCTTCGTACATTAACCGTTTCTGCGACAAGTTCCAAAATCTTTTTAATGCGTGTACTTAGATAGTATTTGGGTAATAAGTCCCTCTCCTAAAAGCTTTATTCTTTAGTTTTGTGCTTAGTAAATTGAAATATGCGTCAGCTCTTTGGCCTCTCCATTATATGATATTTTTCTTACGTTGAGAAATACGTGGCATGGATCAAAGAGTACCATTAGAAGGGCATAGGATTCAGTGTTTACTTACTCGTCGTGAATTACATGGTTCCCGTTTTGTCCTGAAATTCTTTCTTGGGGGAATGAATGAACTAATTGTTTATATTTACCGTCTTAATTCCCTTGTTTCCCATTCATCTCCTCGTGATTAATCTACCTACTCCCTACCATTTTCTGGAGCAATGTGTCGTATTGCAAACTATTATTAGAATATTTTCTTTAATACTATTCATGTACCAAATTTAGCTGTATAATGAATATTTTATTATTATTATTATTATTATTATTAGATTTGCTATTTCTTCTCTTTGTTCACTTCAGACTTCTAACTGTTCTATTTCTAGAAACAACTTCTTTACAGAAAAATTAGACTTTCTTCCAATTATACAAAACAGTTCTTTGCTTCCTAGCAATGTGTTCTTTCTTTCCCAGTTTAACTCACTCATTTAAACATACCTGTTTATTTCTACGCTATTGATTGAAACTGGAATGTGTTAGTTATCTGAACAGTTTTTGTTTAACGTTTCATTAATTTTTATCCTTCATCCTTGAAACAATGTTTAAGAGGATTACTATTATGCTGTAAGTAATTTGTAGCTTTAAATGATCTTGTGCGTTAGAATTACTGTATTGCCAGTGGATGTGCCTGGGATCGTGTTGTTGACTGCTGGAAAGTCTGGGGTAAACAAAACAAACAATATTGGTTCCAAAGTGCTGCCATTTGATTAGGAATGCGACAGACTTTTATCATTTGTCTTTATTCTTCAAATACGGTCACTCAGGTATAACCTCGTTAGATCAAAATTATGTAACATTAAATATATAACAACATATAAAAATTAATTGTTTAAAAATAAAATGACAATAATTTTTCCAATTAAAAGTCCTCGTTTAGAATTTGGAGTGATCTTCGAAATAAACTTATTTTTACTGAAACTTCTACCACCTCAATTAGTTTAATGTGTAAACTATGTTTTACTTATTTGTGTCAAAAGGGTTGCAAACATTCTAGTAGAATTGATTCTTTAAATGAAAATGATAATATTAATAACAATAATAATATATTCGTTATTAGTACACATGCAATAGTTCTACGGAAAAATTAAAGTCTTAGAAAAAGATAGAACGCGAACGGACAAATATGTTTCAAACACCTGGTCAAAGACGGCATACCATAAATATACGTTTAGCTATGTCATAGTAGGTTAAATTTTCGTTACATTACAGATGTATCACTATTGATCACATCTAAATACCACTTTCTACTGAAGAGAGTGCGAAAACCATATGACAATCAACTGAAAGCCCGAAGTAGCGAGAACAGCATTAGCATTATGTTATGAAATCCAAATAGGCAATATTTCTTTCTAGACTTTCAAATACCAAGACCTCTACTAATCTGCTTAATAGAATTTACGCGAATCCTTTGTTTTGGTTACCTAAGTTCCTCAGCCTCTCCTGCACACAATGTCTGTACAGAAAATAAAATTAGTTGGAATGAAGTAAATAGGACTCGTATCTGCTGCAGCGCAATTTCTTCATCCACAACTAAACACAAAAGAAATCTTTCGTTTAGGTGCTTATTCAATATTACATCAGGCAAGATATTCAACAGCAATACAAATTTTGAGGAAAGAAATACGCAGCAATGTAACACCAATGTGGACTAATGAGTAAAAAAATTAATACATGAGCGATTTTAGTTAATAGAGTTATAATGGTAAAGATTGTTTTTAGACACATATATTAATGAGATAAAATGAAATAATCCTTACCACACCTAATTCGGAGTGTTCGAAGATTTCAAAATATATCGCGGGTAGTGCGATTTGATAAGAAGTCGGATAGAAATGAAAGACGAGTTCGAGATAAACTTACTGCTATCAGAGACTTTTGGAACCGCTGGGAAACAAATTTACGCAAAATGTTTAACCCTGGTGAATGTGTGACAGTGGATGAGCAATTAGTTACATATCGCGAACGCTGTCCATTTAAACAATTGTATTGTAATGAGGTGGGGTCTGGCCCCAAATGGCCCTTTGCACTGCGACCACGTTGATCTATTGTGCTTGACTAACAATACATACTATCTAAACCAGAAAAATATGGTATCAAAACTTGGGCATTGTGCTATGCAGAAACCAGCTATGCATGGTCGTTGCAAGTATATACCGGTAAAGATAGAAACTGTAAGCCAAAAGAGAATCAGGGCCACCGTGTCGTCTTGGATCTGATCAAAGATTTGAAAGGGCATAATGTTACCTGCGATAATTTGTTTACTTCCCACGAATTAGGCATTGAGTTGTTGAAAAGAAATGTTGCTATGGTTGGTACTGTCAGAAAAAACAAAACTTTTTTGCCTTCAAAAATTTTGCAACTAAAAAATAAGCCGGAAGCTATGCAGAGTTTCTTTTTGACAATGAAAACAAAACTACCATAGTGGCATATATACCTAAAAAATTATCTGTGTTTTTGCTTAGCACATTACACCACAGCAAAAAAAAATAGAGCTAACACCAAAAGCCTGAAATCATTCACTTCTACAATGAGACGAAATCCGGAGTCGATACATTAGATCAACTAATAAGAACTTACACCTGTAAAAGAAGATCTAATCGATGGCCTCAGGTGCTATTATACAACATTTTGAATATATCTGCCTACAATGCATACGTAATTTTTCTAAAGATTAATCCAGACTGGAATCAGAATAAAAAGTATAAGCGACGCATTTATTTAGAAGACCTGGGTATGAATCTAATAAGCGAGGAAACATCTCGTAGATCGAATATGACACAAAACAGTCATGCTAAAACATACGTCAAAAGTTTTAAAATGGTTTAGCTGCAAATTCAAAAGTAAGCAATTTGAAAAGGGGACGTTGTTTCTTGTGTCCAAACCGGTTCAATAACACAAAATATGCTAACAAATGTTGCGCCTGTTAGAAATTTATTTGTAAAACCCAATCCGAAATCCGTATTCAATGTCATGACTGTAAAAATAATCAAAATCAATAAATATAACAATATTTTGTATTAGGCAAAATTGACCCACTAATGTCATATACGTTTTATTTTTTGAAGTACAGGATAAGGGCTAAGCGGGACCGAAAAGCTCGGACCGGTTTCGCTGTTTTGGCGGCTCTTCAATCAGGCGCATTCGTTTTTCTCTAATCAGTGCATCCCATCTTTAGGTTAGCTATGGTAGCCTGGACACAGTAACATTAATTCGGCGCTATCTATCGTCGTAAATCACACTTTTTATACGTAGCCTGGGGATCAGTTATCGAAAGCCACGATCTGAAGTACTATTCATGTAAACATAGCATTTCGCCGTGTCTCCAATGATAATCTAACTTTATAACTGAATGGTGGGCAGCCCTCGCCTAAAAACAACTACTCCCCCGACAAAATCCCCGACGGTCATTGAATCGAATTGGATAGGCATGAATGTGAATTCAATATCCGGTCCTTAATTACTTAGCACAAGCGTCTGTACTTCGCGCATTGCAAGTCAGCACATGGTTTTTGACCTAAATATAACGCAATGATCTTCGGGGCGGGTAGTAGTTGTTTTGAGGCGAGAGTTGATCACCATATAATTACAATATCCAATTCAGTATATAACTTTTGTACTAAATTTTTGCAAATATGTGCCCCCGTTGAACTTTGCTGTTCCTTTGTTTTTGCGGATTTCTAAACCGAGTGATATTTTACAAATTTGCACTCGGTCGTATTTTATTGGCTGTATGAGTACAGCCTCTCCCATCCCACTGACTAGAAATTCTAATCTTTAAAAATTTGTACTGTATTAGGTTGAATATCCCATTTTTACAATTTTATTGTTATTAAATAAATTCTCCATTGTTTGCTTTTAATTACAGATGAAGACATTTGATTACGCAAAGCCTAACAGAAAATCTCTAATAGAAAGTTGCTCTTAGTCATCGTAGTAACTGAGGTGTAAAGATACTTTATCATAAATAAACGAACTAACGAAATAATTTCCCAATATGTACATCTTTCCATCTGGAGGGAAATACACCATATTATCGTTACTTTTTTCGCAACAGGAGAGGGAAGCTGTAACTCAAACGATGGTGTTTCGGAACTCCGATACGGAAAGATGTCCGGTCAGGGAGGGAGCGGATCGGAAGATGAGAGCGTTACTGGAAATTCAAATCTATCGGAGAGTGAAAGTTGCAAGAAAAAACATCGTCGCAATAGGACCACCTTCACCACCTACCAGTTGCATGAATTGGAAAGGGCGTTCGAGAAAAGTCATTATCCCGACGTCTACAGCAGAGAGGAACTCGCCATGAAGGTCAACTTACCCGAAGTCAGAGTTCAGGTTAGTTCATTCAGATTTCCATAGTAACGTATTTTTGTCGATATCTGTGGGAGTCAAAAATTCTAAAACTACTGAATTTATAAGTATAATTACGTGTCTATTTTCCTTCGTTGCAGGAAACTTTGATACTGTTGATGTTATTCGATACTTTGTTATACATATGTACATGCGTCTAATTTTAGTGGTAGCAATCGTAGTCCAATAACATTGCTCAACGATGCTCAAACTTATTCTTTGGATACGTATTTGACTAAAGGAGTTCATCCTTACTATTTTGGTGTACCCTCAATGTTGCTGACATATAAATTGACTTTTCAGTTACTTTTAAACTCTCTTTTTACAAACTAGAAACGAGAATGACAGTTATAGTTTTAATCCAGGAATGTAGCCCAATGGTGAGTCTTTAATGAAAGCATATCTTATATCAAAAGTTCTGAGTGTGTAGGACGGCTATTACAAGCCTACATCTATATTCAGAAATCTCTTGAATTAAATGCCAACTAATAAATCAAAGGAATTATTATTTTACTTAGCATTCCAATACCAATTGAATAGACCCGCGTAATGATCAAATTAGTAGCGAGTACCTAATTAGAAGGCGGCATATTCTATGAAGGACGAAAAAATGTTTTAATTTGCGGCCATATCAAAAAGAGCGGAATATCTCAATCAACTTTATTAATTTGACGTGATCGTGTCACGCTTTTAATTTAAACGTCTTAAAAGCCATCAATCGCCAACTGGTTGATACGTCTATTGCAAAATAACGCAATTATATTCGTCTTCAGGCTATTTTTAAGCATTACTATATCCATTGTATATGTACATACGTTCTGTATGTTTCCTCTATATAGCCACAGTAATAAAAGTACATTTTCAATCATTCCGACAAGCAACGATTTAGTTAATTCATTAGATAAATTGCTTAAAAGCCCGCATCAGGTCTCTAAAAACCATAACTTAACTACTTTTCCGTACATTTAAATACATAATAAATGAAAAGCTGTCATCGTTAGATGTAATATTTTCGCATGCCGCCTCGTTTGTCTTTACTAATCGGGGCGTTTTAAAAGCTTTTTTCTTCTTTCACAATATTATTTGATACATATCTGGGTGAGCTAATATTACTTAGGCCAAAATAGGAGCCGCACGCCAACAGCCAATTAATTGAAATTCTTACTATTAAAGGTAGGCCGAAAGCGTTAATTATAGCATATAGTCTGACAAGGTAAACTATGTGGATGATTAGTGTACATTTAAAGTTAATTGCCAAATGAAATACTGGCAATTTCCATAGTAATGGTTTAGAATTCCATATACTTAAGTATACTACTTCACATAAAATTTTAGCAATCGTCGAAGTGTATGGTATATGTACGTAGAAGCAGAATAAGAAGGAAACCAACGAATGCTAACATTTAGTTTTTAGTTTCTTCGGTATTTATCAACAGAATGTGAACTGGATATATAATTTAGAGTTGGTTTCCATCAGAGGATATTGACCTCTTCTGTCATTAGAGCTTCTTATTTCTTGCCCTAATATTTTTTGTTACTTTTCAACTTTTTACGAGTGAATTTTCTCCATTATCTCTATTTATAATGTACTCGTTATTTATAATGTATAATAATAATTTGTCCGACACCCCAATTCAGTTTTTCTAATCACTTCATTGCCTTGAAGACTCATAAACTAAAACTGTGATTGCTCCTGTATTTATATACCAGAAGTCCATAACTTTGTGATTTCCTTCCCATTTTTCCACCACCTTTCTATATCTCTCAAAACTTAACCTTTATTTTTTTCTTTCTCTACAATCTTTATGTTATTTTTAACCGACTTCCAAAAAGGAGAAGGTTATCAATTCGTGGTGTATATATTTTTTGTTTATCACTATGTAAGTTTTATATAAATATGCTACGGTAGGTCTTACTATTCTATCTTCTTTGGTCTTTGAAGTCTTAGTTATCCCACTGGTACATTCGGTATTTCTTCCATCTCTTACGTATATGCCTCTTTCTTATTTGGATTTTCAGATATATATATACATATATATATATATATATATATATATATATATATATATATATATATATATAACTTTCAGTTCTCTCATACTCCGTTGTAGCTTCATCCCTTTTCAGCGGTCACGTAATTGGAGTCTGCTGCCAAAATGTATGTGTACCGCCTATGTTGTCAGTAGCCCTTAATTTTGTCCAAGGCATTCATCATCAAGGGAGGTTCATCATAAACTTCAAATTTCAATTTCTCTCTGACCAGTAACTCTTTAAGGAGCAAAAAGCTTTAGCAGATGTTTACGCACGTGGAGCTCGCTTGAACATACTGTTAACCAATTCCTTCCATTTTTTCGATCTTGACGTACCTATGTTTTATTTTACTTTAGGACATAGTCATTTGTATTCCTTTTAAGAGGTTATATATGTTTAAAGAACTGAGAAAACGATTTCTTTAGAATTTATTTTTAAACAAAATGAATAGATGAATAGATATGTTTAACAAGGAAAAGTTCCCAACCCGCACACGCCGATTTCAATGAAACTAGCTAATTATGTAGAGCTGATAGGACTATGTACGGTTTCTGTTTCTGCGACTAAAGTCTTTAAAACGGTGAAAAGCGCCGCTGAAAATTGGTCTGCTTTTCGTTTTCTGCCAATTACTCTGGAATTGTTCCAATAAAAGAAATGTTGATTCATCATCGCCCAGAGAAAACCGCTGAACCTAAAGAGGTGAAATATTTTGACACATTCCTATAATGACGTACATAACCGCTAAGAAATTATCTTTTTAAATTCCAAATATTTTAGGTCGAATTTTGCAGCGTTGTTGCAGATGGATTAAATTTATTATCTTTTAAAAGTTTTTTTCTATAATCTCATTATCTTAAAATAAATATTTTTTGATTTGAAGTTTACAATTTTGTGGTTTAGTCTTCATTTATTTTTGTAGTTTTGTATTTTTGAGTACTTAGGTATGTATATTATTAATATATAAAAATATACATATTTATATTCGTAAAAATATGAAGCGGACTAGCCGCTTTCCGATAGAATTTCTTAATACTCTGAATCCTCCTGGTCTGCATATACACTCATTCTTAAAGTAGGCGAAATGGTACGAGACTACAAGCAAAAGCTCTGCATTAAAACATTGTAAAAGCTACAGTGATCACTGGATGTGCTCGAGGAGAGATAGCTTTCATTACGAGAATACCGTTAATACCATCACAATATCCGTTCGAATTTAAGAGAACATAGTTGCCTCTCAAGGTGTGTTTTGCCATGATGATTAATAAATTACAAGGAGAGTCACTGAAAATGGCTCGCATCAACTTCAGTGAAGTGTTTTCTCATGGACAGTTCTATGTCGCATGTTCAAGAGTAAGTTTGCAAGTAGTGTAGTCATTTTAGACTCGAAAGGTAGTACCACAAACATGGTTTACAAAGAGGTACTGGGGTAACTGAAAGTCAATTTTTCTCAATTTTCAGATCATGTGATCTATGTTTCGAAGAAATATTTAACTTAGATCTATCGCATCTCGGATTTCCATAATATAGGTGCATTGGCAGTCCACAGTTTGAAACAAATAAAAATCAGTAATTTTACCAATTAATTATTAAGAATCTTAGTGAAGTACAGAGGGAGGGTTGCAAAACCCGCGCGGGCGAAAGCCGCGGGTAACAACTAGTATTTAATACAGCTAAGTTGATAGTACACATACACTTTTAAAAGAATTCGTACAAACACACTCAGTAATTATGAATTTATAGCCGGTCTGCGAAAACCTATTTTAAAAAGTTATTTTGCGATGAGTAACATAATTCGATAATAGTTAGTGCTAATCCCTTGGTTTCGAAAAATCTTCATTATAAATAAAATGGCGGCCCATTATAAAACAGTTTTGATTTTTTCTTAAAAATTGAACTTTTCTCCTTAATAAGAAAGAAATGCACATTTAATAATAAATCGTTCGATTGGGCGCTATATATTCATGTAGAAAATATGTAAGTACAAACAGTTTTAGAAAGATCAATTCATTAATTTTTAACATATGTTGCTCACCATCGCTAAAACTGTAGGTTTGGGAAAAATGCGTTTAAAATTTCAACATTAGAGAAAATGTATTAAATAATTTTTTATAGTTGTATAGCATCACTTATCCCAGACACATACAACAAATTTTGTACAGCGTCCAATATCTCAATTTATTTATTGTTTGGGAGATGTGCTTCCTTCCTGCTACGCTCTCCGCTTAGCCTAATTGCAAGCTAACGCCGATAACGCAATGAATAACAATACGTGGGAGCGTTCATTAAAAATGTATGCAGCAACATAAGCAAATATCAAGTTGGTTAATGGCTTTCATTTCTATTTTGTGTGAATCATCCCACACATTTAGCTTCTTTTTCGCTCAAATCCTCAACCTGTTCTAAATGGAAGCAACTGAAACGCTCTCGGGCGCAGCTACGCAACCCGTATCACTGGAAATATATATATTTGCACTTAATATCGGTTTAAAACTTTCAGGGAATACTCTTCTAAATACCTACTTTTAAAAATAATATCTTTATCGATATTTCAATAATTATAAACGTACGTAACCCCTTTTCACACCTCAGCAGGTACCGCATGGTCTCTTTTGTTTGCCTCCTGCATTGTCTAGTAACTGTCTGGTTAAGTTATTGTTAGCCTTTCCTTAGCGTATATCCGATCGGCACTCGTTCTCTCCGTCTAATTGTTGCTTCTATGTCTTCTTCGTTAGATATTTCCTACACCTTAAAGTATGTTATTTTTTCTAGCCAAAGGATTTATTTTCCTTAGATATATTTTGTTAACCTTTGTAGTATTTGTTTACTTTATTTATTAACTGCGTTTCAACACCATATAATAGTGCAATCTTGTCATTAGTCGCACCCTGTTTTGTCGACCATCACATACATAGCAGAATTTCACTACTACTTATATATTACTGTGGTCTATGGCATTTTTTCATCCCTATTTCCACCTGGAAGAATCTTTGTATTTTACCCATTTATATCGAGACCTACTTGTTCTATCATCTCCTTGACTTTAATGGTTTTGCCTATCCTTTCGGGTCATTAAATAAATCCATATGCAACCAAAATTGTCTACATGTTCTACCTCGATACTGATGTTGAATATGAAACGAATATAAATACTTTTATTTATTCCAAAAGTATTTTCTTAGTGCATATTTGGCCAAATTTCAACGTATTGCGTAGTTCACAAATCTTTCATATTCACTTGCGAAACACAAACGAAATTTTATCGAAAACTGTAGACTTCAACTTGTTATTCGACAAACTATCTACAATAGTACTGAATTTCTATAAATGTATAATTTTTCAGTGTACGTGCAAATCCGGTTCAACCAAATTGTTTTATCATCTCAATGGAAAGTTCTGTTTGACTCTTTATGAAATTCATGATAATATGTTGCTTCTTCTTCTATTGCGCTTGTTAATTTATTTAAGTTTCCGTCTTGCGTGCTTTTCTTCAGTTCCTCATAGGCGCAGATGGTTTCCTTTTCTAATACAAATCTCCTACATCGGGTTACCATTCCCATGTTGCACTGTCGCTTTTTCAAGGGGCAATGTCCGGTTACTATGCCGCTAATAATCTCAATGTCCTTTTGTTTCTTCTAATTAAATTAGCTGAGAATTTAGCATCTAGCCTACCTAACAGTGTGGAATTGACATTTGGTCAATGTTTACTTCTTTAAATTTTCTCTTTGCAGCCACAGGCAGCTTTTCCGTCTATGAGAATCCCTTATCTCGTATACAGGTTCTAGTCCTAGCAAGTTTCCTTTTGGAGTTTCATTGACTCGTTCATCGGCAATTAGGTTGTCTTTAATGTACTCATGTCAAGGATACTATGTTGTCACCTACCAGTTCATTACGTGCTTCTTCCCAATGTGTTTGCAAGTTTCGATCTGGTAATAGTAGTTAGGTTAGTGACTAAGTAGGCCATAAACCGTATCAGAACACCTGGAATTAGAACCCTGGCCGTTGGAATTTTAGTCCAGGTCCTTAACAGCTAACTTAATGGATTCCTGATCACAGGCACTTGACAAACTAAACTAATGCAGGTGCCCCTCACATAAGGCATAAGTGTAGCACCAAACACTGTATATGTAATGAAGCCTCTCTATAGCGAGAATCCGCGCGTAACGAAAGGCATGCCTTTGACCCTTGTAGTTGTTATTAGTTCTAATCTAATAAATTGCGTCTCCCACGGTCCAAATTTTTCAACAAACCACTTTTTCAAATACTATAACGATTTTAATAACCAACAATACCTTTTAGTAATACATTTACTTCTTTACAGATGAGTAGAAAATCAAGCTGATAAAAGTCATTTTTTTCAATAATTATGTGGCCGTTGTAAAGTAATTTTGCATAAGGAAAGCCAATTTTGTGGGAAATAAAACAGAAGCAGCAAGCGAAAGTCAAAGCAAGCCGCTATTAATAAAAAGCTTCGCTTTGCTTTGACAATATAAAGTGACGCACGTATGTGGCGATACCTTTGAAGCACTAACCAGCATCTCTGTCGCTTTATATCCGACCTTGTGCCTAATAAAATGATAGAAAATTTACAACTATGATCATTTATTAGATTTATTAGATATTCCCATAATTTATTGTTAAATCTCCAGACTAACAAAGTAGTTATTGTAAAGAGATTGTTTCCTTGGAAATGGTCAAAATCAATTAATGAAATATCTGATCACACAGGTTTCGGTTATTGAGAGGTGGCAATATTTATATAAACATCCACAATCTTTTGCATACAAAGTTGGCGAAATTCAGGTAGAAGTTATTCAAGAAACTTGTCATAAGTATGTATATAAGAAAGGACGCATTGGTCCTCTAAAGAGAAACAGACACCCAATTGCGTCTGTTTCCTTGAAGATTTTGGAGGTTTCTATGCAACAACCAATACAAAAACAACCACTTAATTTTCTGTATTAACAAATCGAAATCATAAATTACATAAAAATCCCGTCACAAAGTTCTGATAGTTTGATATTTTTATAGTCGATTTTCATTAAGTATTTTATTTATGTCAATATGGTTCAAAAGAAATGACAACCAGCTACCTTAAATAACCCTCAATTTGAATATAACAGGCATCAATAATTACGGGCGACAGCGGGTTTAACGATAGCTTTTCTATTCAACACCAATCTATGAAAAAGAATGGGGCGAAAACAAATTGCACAATTTTAAATTGGGAAACAAATTGGAAAATTGACGACTTCGACGGAAGCAAAAACGAAGTGCAAATTTTCCAAAGGTCGACAGGATTATTAAACAGAGGCAAAAACGGCGTTAATCGCGTTTACACCGAAACAGCACGACATGCATTTATAACTTCGCAACCTTTAATTCGTTCTCCTAAAGTGTGCTAAGTATTACGATAAATCTCGTCTAGAATTACGACCATCATAAATAAATCGGAAATTGCACGCGGGTTCGTACTCCTGCCAGGCGTAGAAGGTGGTTTATCAAGTGATAGAGGAAACAATAAATAACTGAGTAAAAACGCAGAATAGAACAAATACCTACAATATTCGTGACTACCTTAGTTAGCGTGTTCATCTCGATTTGACGATGTGAAATAATTCCAAATATATTCGCCTATTATAATGCGTATATGCCATAAAGGCTTTGTTTCTTGATCGTCGTTTTGGTTACGTATGCGTATGGTTACAAGACAAAAATTCAAGTTAAACACGTATGGGGGATTCCGTTTGGATCACTAAATATGCCAACAATGCAGAAATGGTTCGTTGACACGCACTTACTTCGAGATGTTATTAATACGCTGTAATAAGTTATGAAAATGTATTGAAAAATCAACAGAACCGCGTCTTTATCGAGGGATAAATCGAAGCGGAATGATAACTTTATTGCTTGATGACAGTTTTAGATGGGGAATTTTTCCTTTTGCGTGTCTTGCTTACGAAATTGAATTTATTTCAGATTTCCGAACGGTAGGAAAAAAGTGGAACGATATAAAAGTTTGATATGCTTTTTCGAACTTCTTTTGTTACTTGTTTTAAGCACATAATATCAATACCGGTAAAAATCTCAAAATGAATACAAGCAGAAAGGGTGAATCTTTAATCCTACATTACCCTTCAAGGCACAGAGAGGTGCATATTAAAAATACACTATGTCTATTCTGTATAATTAACACACAATTGTGTACTGTACCAACGGCCTCGATCTCTGCTGTAAATCGAATTAAATGAAAGCATATCATCAGAATTTACTTGAAATCACCTAATATTAAAATTTACACAGAAATGACTGCATCAATCAATAAGAACAAAATGATTTTATATCTCCTTTCTAACGTTTTCATTCTTAACTCTAAAGAGACAAAGAAACGTTGAGAGAAGACAATAGCTAGAAGAATAATATTCGCTCAAGGTTACCCAAATGGCCCATTTGGGGCTGAATTTAGAATGTATGTACTAGTGTCATTTACACACCATTCAAGTTATTTCTAAAATAGGCGAATAAAGGATAAAGCTTTTCCTGATCTTCTTTTAAGATACCACAATCTTCAAGTAAATGTCCGAATTAAATGCAGAATCCATTCAGAAGTAAATGGCATAATATTTGTACCATTGTACCGTCAAAAAAATTCAGAACGCGCAATCGGGGTACATAAAAGCTCTTCAAATCCAAATACTTTGCAAAATAAATGCTAGTTATTACAAGAATTGTTTCTTTTCTACACTAGATAAATAGTAATATTCTTATTAATACTTATTATTAGGATAAAGAACACAATCCAAATATAGACGTAAAGAATTAAGTCGGCCGCTAATTTTTCAATCAGCTTGGACTTCCTGTGGCTATATCGCCACAACGTTACTGATTTAGTACACTCCATTTAAAGAAAGCACCGTGACATAATAATCACATGGAACGAATTGCATAAAAAGTAACAAATATTTACCTTTTAAATAATTAAGTACTTTGATTTTACATCGCGTCGCGCACCTTGTAGAAATCAGTTTTTATAATATCTAGTTGATTGGTCGTTTAAATGAACTGCAGATAGGAAAAACTCAATTCTATAAGATGTATGACGCAATGTAGAATCAAACTACTTAATTGTTTTAAAGATATATGTATATTTGCGATACTTAAACCTGTACTATATGTAACTTTAACCTTCATAATAATATGGTAAATGTCAAACAGCAATAATATAAGCTTTACACTTTAAAAACACTTTCGACCATAATTTAACTGATTTAAGTACCTTTAGCGATGCTTGGTTTTATGTCCAAACGCAAATCATACGGTTTGAGTATGTTGACTCTGGGTATGTCTACAAGATATAAATATATAGTCTCGTAAATCTTTAGATGCACAGTAAGAGTAGTTAATCATTAGTTTATCACAAAATTCTATGGAAGTTCCATTCTAGGTTTTAGATTCAGTTTTCTTCTCCTTGTGAATGGAATTATGACCGTTCTTTTGGGGTTAACTGTAAGTCCTGTTCTGGACTCTCTTCAACTCTGACCATAAATACTTGATTTCTGTTCTCATAGAGACAATTATTGGTAGTTCGAACATCAAACCATGGGTATGCGTGGTATGAAAATGGTGGGTCATCAAAAACGTGACAATTTTTCATGATCTATTGTGTAGTGTAAGTGTAGTAAAGAGGGTGATAGCTTATTTCTCTTCCCTGGCTGATGTAGTATAAATAGAGGATTACTTTTATTAAGAGTGTTCATATTAATACAAACATTCTCACTTCACTTCACTTCATTTCTTACATTAGTATCCGTACTGGCCGCATGTGATGATTTGTTTCTTTTGCTAGCCAATGGGATTCATTAATCTCTGTGATAACTCGTCGAAATCAGATGTGTATATAGTATTCAGTGGTTATTAGTTACAAATAAACATTTAGAGATTAATAACAAATTATAATCATTCAATATGCCCCGTCGATGCTCTTATACGTAATACTTCGCATTTTCTATCATTCTATCGAGAAACTTTCATGAAATTCATAACTTTCTTCAATGCCAAACAGCATTAAATTGCAATCCAGATATAAGAAATTAAATATACGAAGGACGTCCCAAAAGTAAGTTACACTACTTTCTCAAATCTGCGCGATAGGCGGGAAAAGTCCGCGAGTCGCAGAGAACTTTTATCTGGGTGTAGTGACCACTGCAAAAATCCTATGCGTCTACCTTCCTTCGTCTTCCTTCGTCTACCCTCCCAGACAGTTTCCGCGTACCGCGCAGATTTGAAAAAATAGTGTAACTTACTTTTGAGACGTCTCTCAGTTCAACAGTTCTGTCCACCAAACAACTATTTCCTAGGAGAAGCATTCGTAGGTATGAACAGTACCAAGCGCTAGTCTATGTTTTACACACAGAAATTGACAATTTTTATCAGCTTTGTGCAACTTGACTTCCATCAAGACCTGGTTTCAGGATATGTTTGGAAGAATCATGATTTCCTACCACTTCTTCAGTGTTGCTTTTTTATATGTGGAACAGTTAATATGCTTGCAATTTATATTACTTATAATAAACAAGAATTAACATAACCTATAACAAAATCGTGGAACAATCTACGTAGTAGCAAGAACAATGTTGAAAGGCAGTAGTAACTATATCATGATTTCTGACCTCGCCTCGGTGCGAAAAAAGGTTACTCGAAATACCAATCAAAAAATACTTTGGCAATGTGTAATAGATCACAATGATACTTTCAAAGCAGTCCTACGAAACGACTTACATATTTATTTTCGACAAGAGCAAGTTGCCCATGTTTGGCTGTCAGACCAGTTCCTCAAACTAGATTGATTAAGAGACAATCCGTAAGTAATTGGATATTAACAATCGTATTAAATGGGATAAAACTAAGCCGCGTTGGAAAGCGACAATCTGACACGAGATCAAGAATGTAATCCGATTGTCTCGTTACGACCGTCTTGTTAGTTCAGCACTACGATAAATTGGCGCCACTGTCGCGCAGGTGTGTGCACGTACCGTTTTCTAAACTCACGATCGCAGGAAATCGTTTGATCGCATTGACGGTTCGACTTTTCGAATTTATATATATATTTTGATATAGGTGTATAGAATTTATGTCAAGAACGTCTCCTTGATATCGTGAAAGATAAATTGAGTCCGGCAAAGAGGATAACATGAAAAGTCCCTATAAGGTACACACGTAATATCAACATGAAGCGGAGTTCAATTCTTATATTCATCCAAGTCAAAATACTGAGCCATATTAGTAATAAATTGAAATATTCCTGTTCTCTACCGCTTGGTTAACTCCTGTAAAACCACTCCCACTAAAACCTACATACGAATTGAAGTCGGGAGTGATAAGTGGATCCTTAATTTGCGATATCTGCGAACACTCGAAGTTATTATAGACATTATTACGGCACTAACTAATTAGCACCTAATAAGGATGGTTAAACACAAGTGTATCTTTACCAACGCTTTGCAAATGAAGTATCCATTTATAAAACAAAGGAATGGTACAACTGACATTTCTTCGGAAAAGTTTCGTACTAATTTTACTGTTAGACATGGTGGTACCAGTGATATTGAGAAACATTTGAAGTCGAAGGAACACAGGCTCTGCGATCAAGCTATTGCTTCAAGCTCGTCTATGCTTGCTTTTTTAAAGAACCGATTTGCCAACTTCCAAAGATTTGGATACAGCTGCAGCGAAGATCACAGCTTTCGCTTAAATGACTGTGCTTGTAGTTTAATTCAAACATGTTTTGAGCAAAAATTTAGATGTGCTCGTACAAAATCTCAGGCTATTGTTGTACATGTGCTGGCACCTATGGCGACGGATGAATTGAAAGAGCACCTTCGCGAAGCCCATTGCATAACTTTATTAACGGATGCTTCAAACCATGGCTCGATAAAATTATTCCCCGTTTTGATCCGCTATTTTTTTGCCATTCGATGGCGTGAAGGTCAATGATATCAATAAAAAGATAGTAGTATCTTGTGGAGAACAATACGACCTACAATTTTGGAGGAAAGAATATAACAGGAGGTAACGATGTTTACACAAAATTGAATCTATCACTCGGAAGACATCTCATTAGGATTGGATGTGGAGCCCACATAGTTCACAGCGCGATCGAAGCAGCCACAGATTGTCTTCCCGTTGACTTTGAATGCTCCATTGTGAAAATTTATTAATTTTTCTACATCTACAGCGTTCGAGTAGAAGCTCCGAAAGGGTTGTGTGATTCCACCGATACAGAGTATCAAAACTGCTGCGCAACAGTAAAACAAGGTTACTTGCGTTGGTGCTGGCGCTTGAGAGAGTTTTGAAATCTTTCAGCCTTTAAAAACCATTCTTTGTGAGCATCGATATATGTCCAATTATTTTTAAATCATTTTTCGAAGACTTTAAGTCCGAATTATTGTTAAATTTTATCCATGTACAGTGTACTGAGAATTTAGATAATTATATTAACAAGATTGCAACGGCTTTGCTTTAATTAGTGATATCACAAAAAGCATGAATTATAACAAATTGTATTTACAAGATTTTAGAAATATTTGACATAAATTCAAAATAATTACCTATTGTGTTGTGCGTGTGAGTATGTAATTTCTTTCATTCGATGGGTTCCTTGCTATGGGTCCCTCTTAAATTCTTTCTTCGGTATGGTGAAGCTCTGTTTATTTAATGGTTACTTCCTTTAAAACCCCTTGAGTCCAAATAAAGTTGAAACTTCTTTTTCAATCCACCTTCAACGCAGTAAATCGTACTTCGATAACTTTTCGTGTTGTTATTTCCGGTCGTCAATCAAACATACCTTCATTTTTTTGGAAACTAGGACGTTTCCCCATCCAAAGTTTACTACATTATCTCTCCGTTGTCCAAATAACTAGTTGTTTAGTATTTACCATGGATAACACTTCATCATGGCTTGACGTTGTTACAGAGATCTATATTGTTGATGCCCAAGTATCCTTGATTTCTTATATCCAGTGATTATTAGAAGTTCTTGCGATGTGAAAGTGTTGAATGTATGTGTTTAAATGGTTATAGTGCTGTCTATCTTTTAATCGATGCTTTTTATAATGACTAATAAATTTATTTCTTGTTACATCTTTTTCTCCAATTAAACGTCCCTGACTGGATTTAAAAGAAGAAGCTAATACCCGCAGGGTAATTAAATGCTTAAAAGATGGCGTACGTGGTATCGGAAAAGTATAAATAGAATCCAAAACTAAACCGAATATCATTTGAACATGAACATCCAAAACCCTAACATTTACTGTGAATTTTGATATATTGAATTGCAATTAATGATAAATTATTTAATGGCAATTAACCATGTGAATATTAATATACTACAATAAGCAGTGACTTTTGATCAAACCTTGTTACAAATCGAGGGACAAAATGTGTCTGCGATAAAGTCCACAAGGGAAATTAATCGTCTACGATATAACGTGGCCTACCGTTCGTAATCTACTAGTAAAATTACAAGAAACTGACGCTGCTGTTGAGCAGAATGTAAAATCTGCGGTGGATGAATTTTGTAGAACAAGTGGAGCAGAGGTGCTAGTTCAATGCAGAACTAGAAGTATTTGAATGGGCAAATTTGACAAAAGTGTCTAGGTGAGAAGAAGTGCAGAATATGACGGATTTGGTGATAACGCCATGATACGAAAGTGTTCGATGAGTTTTCTCTTATTTCCAACTATGTCACAGATGAAAAAATAACCAGCTGGAACGCTGAGAATGTTGCTGCTAAAGACCGTTGAGTGGAGTTGTTCCAACACTTTCGTGCACCATGTGTATGTCTGCCTGGAAGTAATGCACCTGTCGAAAGAAATTTTCCCTAATGAATAAAATATAGAAGAGTGAAAAACACAATTAAGTGTCGCAATTTTGAAAGCAATTTTGATTACCAAGAAAAACATCAACAATTCATGTAATCAGCTGCATTTTTACTTGTAAACTAGACCCGATATTTTTTCGTTATCATCTCCTCGAGTTTTAATAAAAGGTAGTGCAATACTAATAAGTATTTTTTACAAAATTCTTTAGGTGTCCCGCTCTGATGAAAAAATAAAATCGGTCAACCCGTTGAGTAGTTATGCGCGAACAAACATAAAAGAAAAATAAAAATAGAACATACACGACGAATTGATAACTTCCTCCTTTTTGGAAGTCGTTTAAAAAATGAATGGACACGTTAGTTATGCGTATCTGAATAATTTGCTTTGTAATGGTAAGATTGTAGAAAACCTCTTGTTCAAGCAAAGACATTAAAGTTATATTGACGCACTCTTGTCAAGGAAGCCAGAAAGAAATTTTATTTATTTTTAGGTATTTTCAATATTCAATACTTCAAGTTCATTGTAATAATATTTGTAATTATATTTGTTACTTTATTTCATTTCGATAAAATACTGTGCTACAGATAAATACGAAGAAAGAGTGAAAGCAACGAGTTAATAGGAAGCGAAACTGAAACAGTAAATATCGAATTATCCGGCACCGCACAACACACACACGATGATGTGTGTATTTTGTATGGTGTAACCGACCCTGTCCTTGATTAAGTACGAACCTAATGGTAAATCGCGTGACAATCGACCCATTATTAGACACGACATACGAAATTATTTTATCAGCGTCTGAGACGCACGAGGACCCTTATTTCCTGCCATTTATTAGCAATCACGCGCCGTACTGGCCTTTTCTATCCCGTGCCAGCTTCGTGAGCCGGTTAATTATGCGCGAACCACCCTTACATACCTCCCTTCGCGCCACTTCCGCGCCCTTAACCGTGCGAAGTCGAATTTCTAGCTTGAAAGGGAACCCGAGTTTCGGTTTACCGTTGTTAGCTTAGAATCCAAATCAGCGTCTCCGTTACCCAGTTTTCCATCCGAGCCCCCTTCTGAGCCCCTTGTTGTAGCGGCCCTGCTCCGCTCCACTGTCGTATCCGAAATCGGAACCCTATAATGTAAGATAAATTAATTTTATTGCTGACTAAACAGCCAAAGATTGTTGTCGAGTCGGCACGCAATGTGACATGTATTTATACGTTGCCCACACGAACACCTTACCAGGTTAACTACGCACAAATACATATAAGAGTCTAAAAAGAGAAAATTATTTCGTGTTCGCGGTAGATATTCTCGCATGTATGTGTGCTTTTTATTTTTTGAACTACCTTCGTGTTACGTTAATTATATTATGATACCTTTATATTCTAAGTATATTAATGCATCTATAATTTTCAACATACAATTGTGTAATTTCAAGCACTATACAGGTTTCCCTAGGAATATATGAACAACTATTACCTGCTACCATGCACGTTATGCACTATCTAATTCTACACTATAACCGGTGTAATTAATGTGGCACCGAGCCTGAAATGCTTAGGTATAGCAATTTGTGTACAAAAAGTTCCTTGAAGTTATGAATTATACTACATTAGTTTTACGACAAATTTGATTTTATATTTCGCTGCTTATAATATTTAAAACTAAGGTTCCCATTTTCGTAATTAATGTAATTTGTTTAACAGGAAGTAGTCGTTTCCTGTTTCAATTTCATTTAGAATCCAGCTAACTTAATACACTTAGTAGCATAAATATCCTCACTTTATTATCTAATAATAATAATAAGTATAATAACATACTAGTTGCAAATAAGGAGACCTCACCACACTTATCGGAAATAATTCCAGATACTTATTTCGGCAACTAAGTTGTCATCCTTAGTGATGTCCGTAATATTTCGTGCGGGAGTTTAGTGTGTGATGTTAATTGTGCTTTACGTATCTGGAATTATTTCTGAAAGGTGTGCTCAGGTTAATTTTATTTATTTTATATACTATACTAGTCTAAAAATATACTAAAGTCATCGCCGTGATTTGGAAGATATTTCACCAATGTCATCGTGTTTTAAGGAAACAATGCTTCCCATGCAGTCTAATGCAGTCTCAAAGAGCTCGCAACAGCTTACACAAAGTTTAAGTAATTGATATGCAACCTGGTGCAAAGACAGGTGCATGGATGGTCGAAACCAACGCCATTATTGCACTATTATGTATCAAGTTATATATATATATATATATATATATATATATATATATAATAATTACGGACTATGCGCAATTTTGATATTTAAATATTGTGTAATTACATGGTTCAATAAAGTGATATGATCCTCTTGTGGAGAAGCATTAAATCCATTAAAATTATGTGTTATATTTATACAGAGGAAAGCACGCACACTTATGGAACAATCACCAAAGTAAAAACAATATCGATAAGATCCATCCCACAAATATCCAAAATATACAACCTTCAAGTAATTGAAGTATATGGTCCAATCAGTATCTACGATATCAGAAACAAAAAAGATTAAACAGTTGTATCAAGATGTTTCAACGTTGGTGAGAAAAAGTAAACTTAACTTACTATAATAGTACGACGGTTTAATATCGAAGTTGGAAGCTTTAGCAAAGACCTTGTTCCAGATAAAGAAAACTTTAGCTTTGTACTGCAAACAACAGTAGATGTAATTCATTAACTAAATCAAAACATGTACTATACGAATATATTTTTCCTAAAACCGTTGCACAGAAGATGAACACCGAAGACTCCAGAAAATCGAACGAGAACGATAGGGTTAGAAATTCCATATATCCAATCACAATGGACTCCTAAGGACAAATAAAAAATTAACATCGGATTGGATGGTAGCAAACTTAGAACACTAATTCCTCTTTCTATAACAGAACACCCAAAATGGAAATATTAACACCTAACAAAAAGAACTAAACAACAAGCTGTTAGAAAGAAAATTTTATTCAAATAAAAGTAAACACCATGGTATCAAAAATAAGAAATTTATGTATAAAGGGAGTAAGTAAAAGTATGTGTTACAAGAAAGCAAAGATAGCGGAAACACAAAAAAGCAATTGAAAAAGAAATACACAAAACGCCACAACGTAATATTCGGAATTGGACGAAATGGCCAAGAAAAGGATTGGAGAGTACACAAGTAATCACAATACACGAAAAGTGCGCATGAAAGTTTCAAAGAGAGAACGATCAAGAAAACCATAATACATCAAAATCCGCTCCCCAAAGTATTACACCGGTAGATGTGAGAACCAGATAAAAATGAACTACTAAGATGTCGAAATTGGGCGGCTTTGTTGCTATCAAAGCAATGAAACTCCACTTAAACAAATACGCTAATAGTTTCAATTTCTAAATTACCTAAAAACTTACAGAATATATGAGTTATTTTGATACATAAAGAAACTGTTAAACTGAAACTGAACAATGTCGATTAATATGTACCCCCAAGAATCGTCATAAGACTAATGAATAAATTCAATAATTATCAACCAATCGATCACATGAACAGTGCCATGCCCTAGTAGAGAAATCCAATTAAGACAGCTTGGTCTTCATGCGTTTACAGCAAAGCATTCGATTGGCTGCTTTGAATGACTATTGTCACCACAAGTATGGATTATCGAGACATATATGTGCCAAAACAGCACGACGCGTCAAAACTACAGAAGATTTTATCAAAAGAAAATTCTAATTAATTGTACAGTACGACAAAGGACCACAGTATCACCAAAACTATTTATCTTTTCTGTTCAACAAACTTTTACAAAATTAAACTGGAACAAAAAACGAGTAAACATTGATGCCAGAACCCTAAAAGCTTTCATTTCCCATCTGTACCAAACTTTCAGAGTATCTTTATGGACAATGAAAAACAGAAGCAACTACACTACCATAGTAATTGGAAGAAATCATATGGTACCTGTATATATGTCTACAGGAAAGTTCATTCAGGATTGTAAACTACGTATAAGACAAAAGAGTCGGTATTTACTATGTACTTATATCCTTTCTGTGCTGGTATGTGGTATAGGAACAACAATCCTAACAACTATTGAAGCAGCAATACAATTGAAATCATAACGAATCGTACAACATACATTGCAGAACAGAACGAAGGTAGTAAAGCCACACAGTGAGGCAAGGAGAGTCATAATGGAGGAAACACGTTCTGAAGATCAGAATTACACTAATGCGACACCGAGGCAATAAGTATACAACATTAGAAGGAAGTTGATCAAAAGTGTGGAGCAGAAAAAGGGAGCAGCATGTAATGCTGAAAAAGAAAACAGAAAAATACACTTATAAAATCAAAGAGATACTAGGAAAGATGATATGTAGTAAAAAGAATGGATGTGTAAGTTAAGAAACGAGCTCGAAATCAATGCTCTTAAAAATTGCGCAGCAGAACTGAAAGAGAACATCCTCAAGTTATCTGTGAGAACCAAGTGTTGTATGATATGTTCCTCTTAGAGCAATTTTTAAAAACTCTCCTGGAAGCGAAAGGACCACATGACAAAGCCATAAGTTTCCTATTTTCAAACTTTGATCCATTTTAAACAACCAATATTTTTCAGGATGTCGTGTAAATCTTTTCGTGATTGCAAGCTTTCGTAAGTATTATTTTCGTAACGTTTGGATTTTGGATGAATTTGGAAAAACTGCGTTCTAGTTCTAATTGTCTCCTGGTCCAATATTCGTTTTATAACGGGAGTTGTACTCTTGCAAGATTTTGACCATAGTTAACTCAGTAAGCTTATCTGTAGCTGTTCAAAGTTTACCTTCTTAAACTTGGCCTAATTCATGTTTACTTGTGTCTTTGAGAATTAGTTATCAGCGACTTCAGTTTAGCAAAAGGGTAGCTTTGTCCTAAAAATTGTTCCATTCATAGTCTAATTTCTTTCATTCCAAACTGTAATTTGTTGCTATTTATTTCGATATTACACTGCTGTAAATACAAAAAGCATTATACTGAAACAATATTCAATACTCATGAAGAAATGTATCAGTTATTTTACTTCCATGTAAGTCCTAAATTCTTCACGC
This sequence comes from Chrysina gloriosa, assembly GCA_038088585.1. Classification (NCBI taxonomy): domain Eukaryota; kingdom Metazoa; phylum Arthropoda; class Insecta; order Coleoptera; family Scarabaeidae; genus Chrysina; species Chrysina gloriosa. The sequence goes on along the minus strand of CM076088.1, from coordinate 31,071,432 downwards.
TCGTTTCTTAAATTTATATACATCGAGACCTCATAAAAATCATGCAGGGAGATTTTAAATGATTGTCCTGATTTTACACTACTTTCCACAGGCCACACATCAATATTTACTATCAGTTAAACCCAACGATTTGCAGTACCGTAGCTTTTTCTTTCTGTATCAATCAACAACTCAGCACCACTAATTTTCAGTTGATGTTCTCGATATTTTTCGCTGCCTTTCCTAAAATACAATCAACGCCACAACCACCATCACCCCATCAACTCCCCCGCGAAATCCGAAACTTTAAATTAAATTTCCGTTTTTGAATTGCACGCAACAACCCGACCAATGCTGATTTATATTCGGAAGAGCGAGATAGCGCCCCGGGTTAGGTAGGTTCTTTATAGAAAATAGCTTTCCTTGAACGTGGCACGCACACGCGCACGCTTATACGTAGGTTACGTATATTCTCGAAGCCAATATATGAAGACGACAGCACGAGAGCTCTGCTAGCTGGCAGTTGGGGAAAGGCAAATAAAAATGAAAGGACCAAAGTTATTCAATTTGCGCAAATTTTCCGCGAGAGTTAGTGTATATTGAATTGGCCTGGCGATAGATAGGGACGGCAAATAAGGCGAAAGAAGGACGACTGAATAAAAGAAAAAGTTTGATCTCATTTCTTCTTTTTACTTTGAACTTGCGCTCGTCGAGGTGTACTTTAGTTTCCAGAATTAAGATGAAAGGCAAATATATTTTGAGTACAATGGAGAAAAATTATTTTGTTTATCATACCCGGCCGTTTAATAGAAGGAATTGATCTATAATTTTTTAGTTTATGGGCAAATGCAATGGTTTCAATGTATTTTGAAATTTATACCGAAATATGAACTACATATATAATTTATATTTTGCATTTTAAAATTTCTCCTCATGTTTGAATAGAAAGCTCCTTTACGTATCTTTCTTAAAGAAATTTTACTCCAAATGTGTATCTCATTTGCAAGTGATTACATTATCAGGATTTTCGTTTGGATGGCATAGCAATATTTTCACTACTTTCCTTTGTACCAATTTCTTTTCCATGTTGATGTCACTGTTCCACTTCAATATTTCTAATTTCCTAATCGGTTCCTAAAACAAAAAAGACATATTAACCCTAGAGATATATGTGGGAACACACTTATACATCCCTACGTTTCTATTATTTTTGTTTAGCAATTCTAAATCATATTTGTAGTGGACTATGTAGAGAATTATTATTATATCAATGGTATTCTTTCATCTGCATCCTCTTCACTACTTAAAATTTTGTTCAAACATGTAGTGCAATATAATAATAGATAGATATAGAATAGATCAACGTCGTCTCAAGTGGCTGATCAATTTTTAAAGACATCTGTTAGTGTTATCTTCCTGATTCCTTGGATGATTCTTTCTTGGCTCTTTGACATTGTAGACAGTACATTTTGCACTAAAAAGTGTAATCGACGTTATTATCATGGCATTTTAATGCATAGGTTAGATTAAAAATCTGACATTGGCGAGTGAAACCATAATATTTTCCCCCTTGTATTTCCAATTGCTACTCGTTAGGACGACTATTTTCAAGAATCCTTAACCAAGAATTTCAAGTATATTTCACGCTTACATCTATTAGATTTACTTGCTTGCTGGAAAAATTTAGCATGGAATCATTCCTTAAGTATCGGAGCAGTTATCGTTGTGTTTTTTGAATGCTTGCGATCAACGGATCTAAATGTATAATTTTTAATGACTGCAGCGTTTTGCGTAATGATGTAATTCTTCGTTTCTCTAATATCTTTCCGGGGCAGTTCCCTCTTTCTGCTCCGATCCATGAACTGGGCTGAGAATACAGCCAGATGTTCAACGATCAACGTTGCTAAGGACTCGGTCGCATCTCTGGCCCTCAAACTTTGCCCATCCTCCGACTAACCGCCTACTCCTCACCGATTAGAGCTCGTAACAGCCTTCATTAAAACTTTCATTAATAACCGCTAAATTGAGTGTTAAATTCATTACACAAAGTGAATAAATTGAAGATTAATTAACCATTGATGATTTAAACTCGTTGGGCCCGTGGGTTTAACGAGGTTAAAATTTGCATTTGAGGACGGAAAGCACTTTACCGGCATAAACACAATTAGGAACGGGGTGTTGTATATACGCACACTGTCTCTTTCTCTGTATAGGTATATACACATAAAAGGGTCGAATTTCAGGCGAAACACTGTAGGAAATTTAAAATTTTCACCATTCGGTGTACCTAACACACTTACATACAAAGAAAGAAGTCCTCTACGAAGTCCAGGAAACTATCTTTGAATCTATGCAGGTAATATAGGCTGCGTCCAATATTTTCAGACTTTTATAAATGTCAACGTAGTACAATTTTTCGTTGTTGAGTAGATCAGCGTTTCCCAAATTGTGGTACACAAATCCCCAAATAGAAAGAAATGGAACGCAAATTAGTATAATGAAACGAATACAAAGCAACTTAACTTAACTTAGCATACAGTACATTACTATAAATAAGTTTGATTCTAAATGAGCAATCCCTTAGTTCATGTTTCCTTGTTGAGCCGGTTTCTGTATTTAGATTTTGTACGGGCTGGTACCGAGAAACCAACTTAACACAGATACGATGTAGTAAATGGGAATATAATCTGCATAGATCTCCTGATTAACGGTGGAAATTCTGTTGTGAGTTAATCAAAAACTCGACAATGGCTGCCAATGAAAACTGTTTCTTCTTTCCTGTATTTGATGTTAAAACACCAAACTGCTCCTCTTCTTCCAACGATAAATCTGTAGGTATAACTTCAAACAGGTTTGTTATCCACTCATATGTGAGAGGAAGAAGTAACGTTTGACATTTTTAAATAAGATTTTTAAATGATGTTCGAAGCTTTTAAAAATGATAGCTTGCTTTGTTATCTTGTTTGACCAAAGTCGAATTTTTGCGAAAGCTGTGAATTTGATCTGATAATTACAATGTATGAGTATTATTTCCTTGCAACTGGGTATTTAAAATAGCTGATATTTCAAAAGTGTCAGTCTAATAAGCCACTTTCAATATATATGATTCGTCAACAAAATTTTCGGCATCTGTGCGATTTTCCTCTTTCAAAAACGCATATATTTTCGCCTAAGTTCAAAGATCCATTGTATAGCTTTTCCACGTGGTAACCACCGACATTGGCAATAAAATAATAGCGACGAATGGTCAGCGTCCATACAATAGCACATTAAAGGAATAGTCTTACTCTTTAAGGCCTTGATTTTATATAATTTACAACAGCAATTATAGATAATAGATAATAACAAATGAAGTTCTGGGTTAATTTCTTTCGAAGCGAGTGGTTCGCTGTATATCACGCAGTAATGCCGAATGACATTTGGATTCTTTTTGCATATCAGGTCTTATAAACCTTCATATTTTTCCTGCTATCGCGGGTGCCCCAGTAATACAATTACCAACACAATTTTTCCATTCCATGCCAGAGTTTACTATATAATTATTAGTAACTTAGAATAGATCCGCACCTGTAGTTTTTTCAGAATTTCTTCGCAAGTACTCGCCTATAGAGCAAACGTAGACTATCAAATGCGGAACGTTGATACTATCTGTTGCCTCATCTATCTGGACAGCAAATAATTGTTTAGAAAGAAGCTGCTCTTATAGATTCTCTGATATATTATCAATGCATCTGGTAATACCATTAACTGATAATGGTATTTTCTGAATCTTTTTAGAATAACTATCGACAAGCATTGTTGCAACTATATCAATGGCACAGGAAGAATAAGATCTTCCACAATAGTGTGAGATATTTCTTACACTTGGCTAAGCCATATGCATGTGCATTTCAGTTTTATGTTTTGTTTGCAAATGGCTCTTTGGTTTATTTGGTTTCATACTGTCAGCAGCCAAAATATTTAAACGTGGTACACGCAGTGGTTGCTCCACACTATTGTCTACTGTATTTACAAACTACAATACATATTTAGCTTTTTCTGTGGGAGTATTGATAGGTCTTTTATCTGCAGAACCAGATATCCATACTTAAAGAGTATTTGCACAAGTTTGAAATCACTGAGGCTATATGCAACCGAACACAAGCGAAATATTACCAACCCACTTGCTGCCACTTTCTACTTAATTAATAACTGAACATGCGGTATGATTTCATACATTCTATCCCCACTATCACGTTTTCTGGACCATTCCATAGCGCTCGGAAAAGTTTGAGGTTCCATCTTGCTGGAAGGGGGAATTAATCACAAGAACATTTTAAAAGAGGGGTGCTTCACCTACAGGTTAAGAGAAACGCTGGAGTAGAGTGTAACTACTAAAAATAATTAGAATTCTTTATAAACAACAACAAAAACAAGAACAAAGCAATGAGCAGAACGACGACTATGATAACGATAAACAATAAATAAATAAATAAATAAATAAATAAGTAAATAAATAATTATAATGCATACAGAATCCTTTAAACTTGCACAAACTACCATCGTATAAGTGGAAAAGTACTCTGACAACTGGTTCTAACACGTGCAAAGGTGTATTAATTGTTTGAACAATAAATGCGTGTTCACTATATTGTAGGACCCTTTGTTCTTGCAGTTGATTTCAGTCAGAGAAAGAAAGTTTCTAAACGCCTATATATTTTTAAAAAATATCTAGCGGACATTTCAAATTTATATTATAGATGTTAGCAGCAGATATAAAGGTATGAATTTACCTAAAATGCAGGAGGATGCGGCGGCAACCATCCCCCAAACATATTTGGCCGAAGTTAAATCTGACGAACGAATCAAACTAATCGATGGCCTTTTAAATGAAAATCCCTCCATGCGCAGATTTCTTATATACAATAGCACTAAAGGCCTATAAGGTCCATGACTTCGGAGGAGATCCTCCTCCACTCATCCCTGTCCAAAACTTTTTCTCTCCAGTTCCCAGTCTTTCAATCCTCAATGTCCTGCTGAACCTGTGTTTTCCACTGAACTCTCGTTCTTCCTCTTCCACGCGTACCATCCTGACCCATTTCCAAGATCCACGAGGTGTTGTATCCGATGTTTGCCGTATCAGGTGTCCCAGCCACCTTATTGATTGGGTTTTTATTACCCCTCTAATACTCGGCTCTTGATACAGGTCCCGTAATTCTTGATTTGTTCTTCTTAACCATCCACCTTCCACACACTTCCCTCCATAGATTTTTCTTAGTACCTTTCTTTCCATACCGCTAATTGTCTCTTTTCATTCTTATCCTAGCTTGCATAGGTGACCACTTGTTTTATTATAGTTCTGTATATTTTTCTTGTACCTTCCTTGACAATACCTTACTTTTCAGCATCTCTCCAAGCATACGAACTTTCATTTCCTGCCACTATCCTTGCTTAACTTGACTTTCTATCGAAACATGTCTATAAGTAGACAACTCTGTCCAGTTCTTCGAAATCTAAGATGTTTTCTCCACTAATTTCTGTCTTAATGTGATTTCTTCCCTAGTCTGACCTCGTTCATGTCATATATTTTGTTTTGTCTCGATTTATCTCTAATCCCGACTTCTTGTTATCAATACTATGTTGTCCGCGTATGCCAAACATTGGTATTTTTTGTGAAATATCAGGCCTGTTCTGTTTATTGCTGCATCTCTAATCACTTTCTCCAGAGCCAGGTTGAACAATAGCGTTGACTATGTATCTCCTAGCCTGGGCCCTCTCTTGACTTCAAATTTATTTGTGATTCTGGTCCCTACTCTCACCCTATCCACTGTATTTTGTAGGGTTACCCCTATTAATCGGATTAATTTGTTGTTTATGCCCAGATTGCACAGTGCCCTTAGCGTATATATCTGATCAGTCACAGATATTCCTCTACGGAAGCCCGGCTGATGTTCTCCTATTATATTTTCTGCCTCCGTGGATAGTTTATTTCTTAAGCATATAGCAAAAATTTTGTAGAGTACCTATGTTTTGTAGCGCAATACCCCTATAATTGTTGCATCTAGTTCTCAAAGTTGAAAATTAGTACAAGTAGAAAAGTACCGTCACGCATTGTTCTATTCCAGTTTGGAATAGAATCAAACATATTGGATTTTACTTTGTTAGATTGCCTAGAGAAGTCACTGTACCGAAGATCACTTCACTTGCAGATAGTTACACAATCACCAATCGCAATAGTCAATTGAAATTGAAAATGGTTGAGCCAATTAATTATACAGTACAAAAGACCAAGTAACGGAGAAGTAACCTAATTCTTCACTAACCAGGAAACACTGGTAAGTGTGTCTCACCAATTTAAATGATACTTTTGTGACCGATGTAGTGTAGAAACAACAGTAAAGGGGTATAGGGTTGTTTCCATAAACATATATTTGTGATAGGGAAAATACTTACGTCATCGTTGAGGGCATGCAAAAAGTTTAAATCTTGTCTTAACTCTTCTTTGATATTTCTTAGTTTCTGAGTAATTGAGTCGAACAGTGAAGACTAGTTTTGAGCTTAGGACACTGTACAGCCCGCCAATATGAGACTAGGAAGCCAAGAAAGCTACGATATATTTACATTACTTCAGTCTGTAGACCCACAAAGTTTATCTCATTTAAATCAGTGAGACACACTTACCAGTGTTTCTTTCTAAGTTACTTGCACAACGACGATGATAATGTTAATAATACTAATGTGTAGGCAAACTTGTAGAAGGTAATCGTCTTCTAATTTCTACAGTCTAGATCCAAACAAATCTGTTTAGGTTAAAATTTGTACATTTTTCGATTTATAATTATGAAGACTAGACTACATCAGCACAATTAATGAATGAATCCAGTTACATACATACTAATCTTTTATCATTAATGTAAATCGTGTTACATAATTCTTATTTTGAAAATATGCCTTTTATGTTACCAGCCCTAATAATAGCTATCTAGGAAAATTTACTCTGCCAATCTTAGAAGTGGAGATTATGAAACAAGTTCTATTTTGCAAAAAGGGGTTAGTCGAGTAAAAACATGCCGTTTCACTTCATTAAGCGCGAGAGGAAGAAGGGTTTTAGCGGAAGTGTCAAGTGCACATTTACTTCCGCCGGCCATCTGGCCCGCCATCTATCAATCAACCCTCGGCTAATCTCAAGACCAAGGGGTTAACTTCGCACGAACCGACAATGCTTTAGAAGAGCGGGTACGTACAGCAGTAGCGTGGACAAAGCAATAAGTGGTTTTTTGTTTGTTGCTCGACATTGCTTGCCAATCGAACGTTTTCCTATTGTCTTCACTTAGTACCGGGGTTACTTGACTGACACGCTTTTAAATGAAAGTTTTTTCCGTGCCATTGGTTCACTAATAAATGATTTGGGTGGCGGCGTTGGTTGCACGTGCTGTCTATTACAATACTTATTGTTTTGGCGTTCAAGTAAATAGCGAAAACAAAATTTGCAGTAAAACTATTTGGCGGATATTTCCGGTTTCAAATGAACGAATGAGTCGTTTCCACCAGATATACTCTATTACATTAAATGAATAAAATTCCCCTACAAATAAAATCCAAAACGAATAGAAGCAGACGCTAAAGATTATACCAAGTAGCGCGCTACGTAATCGCTGTTACATTAACCGTGAAGAATGGTTATGTTCGTCATATTCACGCATTTTATTAAAAGGCAAAGAGAGAAGGGAAATCTTATAGTGTAGGGTGAGCATATCTCCGTGCTTTTTTCATGGGAAAACGCATATGGTTTCATCACGAACATTATAACTGAATTACAGTAACTGAATCGCTTTACATAATTTGTTTTATTGCCTATTAATCGATTCATAGTTTAGTAGCGTGAATATTTGTTGTGAAAATGGAGACCATCATAATGGATAAAGCTGCTAGGGTGGGTAAACGACATAATAGAAAACTTTCAAACACTAACAAAGCTTCGATAATTTTATGCATTTGTCGGGAGATAGGCAGATGTAGTAATTTCTTAATTTGTAATGTGTTTTATAAAGATCTAATAAAAATATAAATTTTTACCATCAATGAATTATTATTATAGTGACAATGTTGTTGATTTATTACAATATACCTTAATCAGTTCAGGTGCATTATCATTTCATTCGGGCCCATAATTAGTTGTTCTCTTGTAGCGATAAGAATATTTATATTACGAAGGCTGCTGCAAAAATTTCGGTAATAAAAACTCCAGAATTTAGTAGAAAAGCATTTATTGTTTGTTAAGGTATTGTGCTTTGTAATATTTCTGCTTGCGTTGGAATAACCTTTATGGTATAAGCACCTTTTCAATTCAGAAGGGGGTAGGTACATTAGAAACATGACATTCGAATGCTTGCACAACTTCTACGTATGTTAAAAAGCATGTTTCATGCGCTTTGTTTTTGGCAAACGGAAAAATAGCATTTGGACCTGAATCTAGACTATGGATGGGATGATACCAATATTTGTCGATTTAAATAGTCCACAATATATGATGATATGTAGTCTTATATTTTGAGCTCGGTATAATTGATCAAAATTCAGCCCGTTCCGCTCGATTAGGCAGAAGTAGATTATGGTTTGGATTAGATCCAGTGTTTGTAAGGATAGCATTCGAAACCAATGTTTAATGTTTCAGTATTTCATGTCGAACTCCTTGTTGTTTTCCTTTTGCTTAATATTATTCAATATCTTCTGCATTGGAGGTTTAAAACTTCCCATTGATCTGTTAAGCTAATATTGCATTATTAGAAAGATGAGCGTGATTTCTTCTGGCTCTAGTAAACAAAACTCTCTTTAAGTCAGTTTCTTTCAACACACATCAATCTATTTGCAGAGCCACCTTCTTTAACAAAAACAAGAAACCTTGAATAGTAGAGAATAACAGTGCCAACATGTAATTCTTGCGTTGATGAATACATATAATCTGACGCTTAGATATAAATCTTAGCAGAGGGAAAGAAAGCAAATTACACAAATACTACCACTACACCATAAAAGCAGTAATACTACCTATCCAAACCTGTTGTGCAGAACCGTGGAGATGTGCTTAGCGAGTCAAACATCATACTCGTGAAGAAATCCTAGCCAAAAATCCTTAGAGCTATGACCAATACCTCGTGGTACGTCCCAAAGCAGGCAATACACAACGATCTTCGCATCAAGTATCAAAGGGGTTTGCCAATAAAGAAGTAACATTACAAGTTGGACCCCCCACAGAAGCGTGTTTGTGTATTCCTTCCTGTTAAATCGAGAGAGAGAGAGAGAGAGAGAGATTATTTGAGCTGGCAATGATGCCTGTTCCACTGCGACCTTTCCAGATCTATTGTGGTCATCATGCCTCCTTAGAGTACGTTTTCCAGCTTTATTCCTTTAATTAGACTTAACAGCTTTGAGAGCGGTTTTTCCACATATACATGTATTTTTAAAGCGGACTTGAAGCCCTGGCTCCGTAATGCTGTTACATGTCTCCATAATAGAGTCCTGGACTGCCTCAAGCGTTGCCGGCTCCATCTGGGTGGCTGGATAGTGGTTGCATACTACCGCGATCCTCTCCAAAGTAGCCTCCTTGAAGGTTAAACCTTCTAGTCTCTTGCCTTTCGGAAGACCTGCGGGAGTAGTGCCCTCCGACCTCTACCTTTTGTACTTCCGCCCTTTCTTTACGTTTAGTAGCCTCCGCCGCCTGTTGAGACCTAATTTCGTTCCTCCTTTGTGCATGCCTAGTGAATTTGGGCTTGATTATGGCTCTTGTAGCCTGTATGTAATCTTGGCCCTGTTTCACAAGGTTTGGAAATTCCAGATAGCGTAGCTGTACGAAGAGTAGCTAGGGAAGTATCTGTTCACCCGATCAGAGCCCTCCTTGATCGGGTAAGGCTAAATACAAGGAGATTTCCCCAAGGAAACGTTAAATACCGCACTCCCCTTCTGCCACGCAACTCTCGGCACGTTACCGTACACCATAGTTTGGGTTTTAGCTCGGGTACCTCGGAAGCGCTAAATTCCCGAATTCACTTGTTAACAGTGAGCCCCTGAGGTTAAATGGAGAAGCAAACCTATCTACTTCAGGGACGCGATCCAGCCACACAAGACTTAATTCTCTACCAACGCATTGCAACTGTGAGAAATCATATGGTCAGATCCGATCCTCCCCTAAATCTAACTACTTACCAGTCCATCTAGCCAGCGCGGTGAGTTACGACTAATATAGTCCCGATGAATTTTAACTACAAAGTTCAAGCCCATGCCCAAGATGCAAACGAGGTGTTAAAAAAGAAATGTAGAAGAGCTGTAAAAGATACCCTAAAATACACGGAGAGGGTGATGATCATATTCAAAAATTAACCGTAACTCAAACATAAAGTTACCTTGGGGTTACATGGGGTCTTATAAACTAGAAGAATAATTACCATAAATAGATAATCGAGCCATTTCAATACCTTTATTTTTATTTAGATTAAATGCCCAAATCGGGATGATCTAAAACAAAGGGGATTATACAAATATACTCACCATATGGCAAAGATGACCACTCTCTACTGCATGTTGAACTACACGCGAATGAATCGTTTCATGCTACAGGCAACAAGCAAGTCTTAAATTCGTAACCACAAACCCGGAAGTTAAGAACTAGAAAATTACTGTTGCGTTAAATTAGAACATTCAAATAAACAATGGCGCGTCTCGATATTGGCCTTCGCACTCAACTTGCTGAAGAAGTTTTCTTCGTACTATATGTGCGAATATGCAAGCTATAAGCCAGTGCCTTAGCCCATAAACTGTAAATTCATATTGCTAATTATATAAAAAGGAAATTTATTTATTCATTTAGTACTACAACACTACAGTGCTATTGTATTATTGAAATTAAAAGAGGAAATGTAGTAATTTTGAAGTGTCCTTGGTCCACCTTATTCACTCTGCTTATGAATATTTGATGTGATATCGCGGCATGTTTCGGCTAGCGCCGTTCGTTCGTCAGGTTACTTATCAATAATTATAGAAAAAGAAATTGCGAAAATACCCAAAAATTTTCCAAGCAATCGTTTCCTTATTTATTTATTTTTTACTACACTATGCTTCCACAAGGAAGGAAGCGACAAGCATCAGTGATACAGAGAAAAACTATAAAAGGCATATGTATGTTATATGTAATACATACATACGTACAGGAATACAAAGAGGGGTGTATCCCACTATATAACTGTGGGAATTTGCGCCATACGTTTGCCAACCAGTCGGAAAATTCGTTTGTAGAAGGAAATGGGGCCGGGTTTTTACCGAAGACAAATGATGTGGGGGTAGATGTCTATCCATACTAATGCGATGTTCTTGTGGTCGTTCACCGCTATAGGGATTTAGAAAAAGAGGGTAAGGAAATGATCAGATAGCAATGTTATTTCGATTGTTGCAGTAATGTGTATATAAATACACCTTTATTTTATAATAAATAACTAAGTACAAAAATTATATTTACGTAAGTTAAAGGGAAACTATTCAACGTATGGCCATATGACTATTCTACCATCATTCTCGGTGAAGGAGACACGGAAAGTAAAGCATAGAACGCGAACTATTATTTATTACTATTATTATTGTCATTGTTGTCATTATATTACAAATATGGTAAACAAATACAAAACCTCTTCTGATCTATACAGACCTCGCATGGTATACATTCTATACCCCAAAATAGGTATACATTAATGTTACATCCACATTTCAGGCATTGTCGAGAATTTGACTTCCCCTCGCATATACTATTTGTATGTACATATCGATATATATAGTTACACAAGCAAGCAAATCGCGATCTTACTGTAACAGACGTCAAGCAGCGTACAGTTCGCAAAGATGTCAGTCGCAGATCCGCCATTCGTAATACAATCTCGAGAATATAATAGGGCCAATCCGGCCTGTGCCATATCATTAATAGACACAATAGGTTCCGTTGCCGGCGACGACGACGCCGTAGACTTGCAATAACAAACATTGATTTTGATCAACAAATCTACGACCCCGAAAGGCCCGAAAGCCTCAAATGCCTGTCGTTTACGCTGAAGTAGATATGTATAACTGAGGTAATCCCAGTATTTCGTGAGAGGTACAAAAACTTCCTCATGCCAACAGTAGTAAGAGAAAAATGCGTCTTCATTATCTACTCGAATTTATGTTACTTTAACGGTTGTATTACAGCAATATCAATTTTCCTACGAAAAATAGAAATGTGTGTGGTTTAAAATAAACTCAAACTTCTTACCGTACCGATTTCGATGGCTCCAAGGGCGTATACCGACAACAAAGTTGTCCAAAATGTGTAGAACATATCTAAGGATGCGCGATATTCAAAATATATCCGATCTTTGGCCCGGAAAGATCGAACTGTTCACTTACAGATATGGAAGTCTAATCGCCTTCAAAATACTCTCTTTGAGCGTTGATGCCCCTATTGGAGCATCCCTGGAAGGCCGTTTAAGGGAAACGGTTCAGCTGCTCCGTGTCATTCTGCATAATGTCCTCCCGAGTGTCAAATCTTTTCACTTCACATCAACGATATTTTCAACTTGGGAAACAGACAGAAATCACTGGGAACCATGTCGGAAAAATAAGGAGACTGACGAACAACTAGAATGCTGTGTTTGGTCAATAAAGTCTGAATCAGATGAGAAGAATGCGCCTGTGCGTTGTCATGCACAGCTGCCAAGTCTATAGATCCTGTGAACAGCGGAACATGGCATCATGAAGCTGACGGAGGACTTTCTGGTAGTACTCCTTGTTAATTGTCTGTTCGTGTGGAGCGTACTCATGATGAACCACTCCACGATAGTCAAAGAAAACTATCAACATAACTTTCACATCGCTGCAAAGTTGCCGTGCTTTCTTTTGCCTCGGCAATATTAGACGCTTCCATTGGAAAGACTTCGCTTTTGTTTCAGGATCATACCCATAAACCCACGACTCATCACCAGTGGTAACAGTCTTCATGGAGTCTGAGTAATAATTTGACGCATCCAGCATCCAGTTCCTCTTGCTCCGCCGTTAGCAACTTCGGCATGAATTTTGCAGACACTCTCCGGCAACCCAAACCATCATTCACAATAACATGCACGGAACCAACGCTTATCTTAACATCGTCTGATAATTCTCTAATAGTGATATGACCTCCTTGCTGGACCAAGCTGTTAAGTTTCTGAATGGTTTTGTCGTTTCGGTATATTGAGGATCTGCCAAAATGTGCGTCACTGTCGACTGTCGTATGGCCATCTTTGAACCGATTGTGGCAGTCCTTCATTTGTGTGGTACACATGGCATCGTCGCCGAAAGCTTACTAAATCTTCCGAATGGTGTTCACTTCAAAATCGCCAAGCTTCTGATAAAATTTGGTGGAGAAGCGTTGCTCCAATTGTTCCGTCATTTCGTGAAATTTGCAAACACAACTAGCACACTACTGCGCTCACATACTTACCACTGCCGAAGATCACGAGCCTCGCACGGAATATTTTGACACACATACGCACGAGAGTACTCTACAACTGCCTGCCAAATATCATCGCACTCGTTTTATTACTTTCGCAGAAAGCATGGTAGGACTGATACATTTTGAACAGACTTCGTATTGTAAAATGATTAGCGCATTAGTGCACTCCTGCAAGAGCACTACTCTCCTACTGCATTCGGCAATGATTTCTTGAAAATGATTGTGAGGACTGTGATGTAGTATTACTGTCACCGAATCACATAGGTGAACTCTTTACTACATAATCATTCAATTACGGGACACGTGTTTCGCTGGTAAAGGAACCGCCTTTTGGAAGCGGAAGTTATAAAATGAGGATAACAAGTTAATTGTTTTAATGTTTCATTTCATCTTTATCGTACTTCGTATATAGTTTCTGTTTTACAGATGTATCCGATTTGTCTCCATTTCTGTTTTTCAACTATTTTATCCATGAGTATTTACTTTTCAACCGCTATCTTTCAAATAATTCTCGACTACTCTATATAGATCTTTTTTATAGATAGTTTCCAGGTTACTGTTGTAACAGATAATAGAAGAGCTTTAAAGCTGAAATTCGAAATTCAGAATGTTGCTTTCCAATAAATACCTCTTTCAACTCCTGCTTCACAGCTTAATATACATCCCAAAAATCCTTTAATTCCAAATTTGATTTCATTATCATCAATCTGTATCTCCCTTATTCTTCTCTATTCTTTTGCTTTAAAGTGTTTTTTATGTGGTAGTGCGTATACGTACATTTTTTCTGTTGCTGATTGCCTTGTTATTGTTTGAATGTAATGATTATTGAATCTTAAAGTACATACACTTATGTTCGTATGTATTAGGCACCCCCGATAACATTCTGTATTTCAAGTACCATAAAAATTCGAGGTAGGCGGTCATAAAATATCTTACAAAAGCACCGCATAGATGTATTTCAAACCCCCACCTGTTTTATAATCACCAATTTTAGGATTATAATGCAATTACTTGTTTTGGCGTATTTAGTATTGTTCAAACCACAAACCGACGAAGTGTTTATAACTATTCGAATGTGTGCTGTTTGAGTGTTACAGTGTCTTTATAAACAATATTCTTAAATTATGCCGAAAACACGCGAATTAAGTATCGCAGAAAGGGGTCAAATAATTTTACTTAATACGGAAGGCTTTTCACAAACTGCGATTGCAAAAAAATTAAATGTTCGCGCTGTGCCGTGCAAACCACGTTAAATCGGTTTAGAGAAACTGGCAGTTACGAACACAAACCAAAAACGGGAAGAAAACGCCGTACCACACTTCGAACAGATCGACTTATACAAAGAATCGCGATACAAAACCGACGAAAATCCTCTATAGAAATTTCTAGTGAATTGTGGGTTCGACATAATGTATCCATTAGCGCTAGTACGGTGAGAAAACGTCTCATCGCTTCTAATTTACACGGCCGCGTTGCTCGAAAAAAACCATACTTAAACGAGGCACACAAAAAAAGCGCTTACTATGGGCTAAAAATTCAAAGACTGGACCATCGAGGATTGGTCAAAAGTGCTTTGGTCCGACGAATCAAATATTGAGGTAAGCTTTATTATCACTTAGTGCATGTAATCAATTAATAAGTTATTTATTTACTGATTATTAATTATTTTTAGAGCAAATTCTTTTAAAGTCTTTTTCTGATACTTTTTCTAGATTAAGGGGCGATCTGGGCGACAGTACGTAAGACGAAGGGTAGGTGAAGCCTTCCAGGAACAATGCATACTACCCACGGTCAAATTTGGCGGCGGCAGCATCATGGTTTGGGGATGTATGACAGCTTCTGGAGTCGGCGAAATGCATTTGTGCGAAGGTCGCATGAATAGCAACCGATATACAGCGATGCTGCAGGAAGTTTTGGAGCCATCAGTGTTAAAGCTTTTTGAGGAAGAGGCTCCAGAATATTTCTTCCAGCAAGATAATGCTCCCTGCCATCGGTCAAGAGAGAGTATGCGATGGTTTCATGAAAATAGCGTACGTTTATTAGACTGGCCAGCCCAGTCACCCGATTTGTCTCCTATAGAGCACATATGGCATATTTTAAAAGAAAAATTTCTGCACACCATTGTGACTCTAAACGGGCTCTTCGGGACAAAATTATTCAAGAATGGAACTTAATTTCTGCCGATACCTGTTTTCATTTAGTGTCAAGTATGCCACGGCGGATTAAAGCAGTTATTAAGGCGCATGGGGGACCGACGAAGTATTAATCATGTGCATTTTTATTTATAATAAAGTAGATATATATACGGAAATAATTTTGTTTCAATTTTTATATGCCGATTTTTAAAATTTTTAAGGGTGCCTAATACATACGAACATAACTGTATGTTCAAGATCCTTCTGAACTAATTCTTGTTTGGTTACTTTTAGTGTTTTCAATTGTCCACTTATCAATTATCAGAAATAAGAAGCCCAAGTATTTCAAACACTTTAGATATAACTTATAAGTCTAAAAACTGCTTCAAAAGATCAATCTAAACTCATTTCATAAAAATTGTGCTATTTAGATCAAGTGATAAGTTATGTAGGTACATTTCTGGCCATAATTTTTTATGTATAAAATTGCGTGGCCCTTGATATAATATCTGTAAGTTCTTTTAAATCACTTACCACATACTCTAATCTTGATCTTCTCTTGCCATCCGTAGACGTACGTTTCGCGGTTATACCGCTCGTCAGTACGGCTTTGCAAGAGCTGTAATTTCGTATACAAATTTTATGTATATATGGTCTGAACATTGATGAACACTTCTGTAGAAAAAATAACTGTAAAAAATGCGTAATACGTGCATTGTGAGAGAATTCATATCGAATCCCTCTCACATATACAAACATCAATACTCTAATCTAAGAACCTTAACGATAATTATTTTGCAACGTCAAAGTATACTGCAATAGTAAAGCATACTACGAGGATATGTATAGTATACCCTCTTCATACTCCATTCATTTCTAAATTTCTTGTTTTTTTATCGTATCTGCGCTTGATTTCTATTATATATGTTGTGCAATGCAGGAATCATATTTTTAATTTTTTTCAAAATTTATTGATTGTTACATATTCAAATGCGCTTACATCAAAGGGCAGCACACGTAAGAAGATATGCTTTATTTTACATCTACGTGCATGCTGCATAATTCCTATTGTTCGTGCCGGAGTCTTTCAAGATGTCTCGTGTTACGCCGATACTAGCCCCGGTGTCACATTACTGCTACTGAGATCCTGACAACGCCTCTTCAACAGCTTAAGCCGCGGATGTCGAATGACAGGACGTAAATGGCCCTATTCATGCGGTGATCTATGATACCTCACTGAATAAATCTACCTACTTACATTATACTACCTATACACATATACCGGGGCAACTATACAAGCAGTTTAATGGGACGTATTAAATTTTCCTTTTCGGCAGTTAATTCGATTAATTAGAATAACACGGAACGAATTTCTTAGGAAGCGGATGTTGATTTACCCGCGTACAATGCGCTAATGTTTTAGACTCGTTTGCTTTTACTAATTTAATTTACCCTCATCCTCTATTCGGATCAAATTTTGACCGTCTTAAAGCTCGTCTTGCTTTACAACTACCACTATAAAATTTCTTTAGTCGATATGCATAAAGTACATAAAACTTAACATTTTGGTACTGTACTTATTACATTAGTAATAGTTTTTGGATCATTCCACTTTTATGTCTCAACTCAGAATAAGAATGAAAAAGTAAGCATGCACATGCACACTTGACTAGGCGCTCATAACACATTGACGACTATTAAAATCTTTAAATGGAAAGCTTGCGGCAAACATATCACCACCTACTCCTATGCAAGTTTAGATCTATCCATACATATCATATTGCTCTGTTACGTGCTTCCTCTCATACGGCGCGTTCCACAAATTAAAAATACCTAAAGCACGCAAAAGACATTTTTAAAACTCCTGAAGATGACACAAGACAGGAACATGGCGTTCAGGAAGCAGGTGAAAATGCTGGCTGATGGTACAAAAATGTAATATGGGCGCTACTGACCAGATTGAAACATGACGGTGCGTCGGACGCAATTCGGTACGAATTCGGTACTTATCTTCCTCTCCCCGAGCGCGACTGTGCCCCTAAGATACCTGGCGTGCAAGAAAGAAGTCAAACACGATAAACAAAGTAAGAAATGAAACTAAATGATATTAAGTTTTGATAAGCTAGATGTTTACTAAATAAAATGTGGTTTACGTATTGAAAGTTTGACGAAAACAAATACTTTCAAAAATTTTAAATATGGAATACAAGAATTTAAAAATATATGACAAAACATTCCGAAGAATATTTACAATAAAACAACAATATTATTATATATAATGGGAAACTATACCTTTAATAAATAAATAAATAAATAAAATAGGGTTTCTGCAATACCACATTTCTTTTTCTAAAGTCTAAATGCCATCTTCAATGGAAATACCAAATCAATTAAATGTTATACATAACACCAACTAACTGCCCGTGAATACCGCGCAATCACCGCATATTAAACAGCAATGTAACCTTTGATTTCTTTGACAAGAAGTATGATAATTTATAAATTCGTTCAGGTTCAAGTTTTATATTACTTTCATAGCCTCCAAACTGTGCAGTCTGTTCCAAAACACTTGTATTACTGTTCTTTCGTTGTCGACGCCTGCTACTTGATTAATTTTACGCTCTGGAATATTGTATAAATTATGATCATAAGAGAATTCGTTCACGACCGGTAACCTATCTTAAAGCATGAAAGCTTTGCGTTAAATGCTAGTAAATTGAAAAGATACCTTTACCACGCCATTGAACAATATTTAAGTGAGAAACCATCTCATTACCTCCAAACACTGTCTCAGGGGCTCACTGTTAACAAGTTTAACCTTCCTATACTAACGCATACGGTCTGTGAGACCGACTTATATAGCATAGTATACGTGTTTCATTTTTGGCGTGAGTATGAAGGTTAACAAGTTCGGGAATTTAGCGCTCCCGAGGTACCCGAGCTAAAACCCAAACTAAGGTGTAAGGTAACGTGCCAGGATTGCGGTAGTATGCAACGACTATCCAGCCACCCAGATGGAGCCGGTAAAGCTTAAGGCAGACAAGGAGGAGGCAATAACAGCACTACGGAGCAAGGGCTTCAAGTCCGCTTTTAAAAGTATATGTATATGCGGAAGAACCGCTCTCAAAGCTGTCAAGTGTAATTAAAGGAATAAAGCTGGAGAACGTACTCTAAGGAGGCATGAGGACCACAATAGACCTGGAAAAGTCGCAGTGGAACAGGCATCAGTGCCACCTCAAGTAAACTAATCTAAGGTAACGTGCTGAGAGTTGCGTGGCCGCAGTGGTGTGCGGTATTTAACGTTCCCCTGGGGGCACCAGGCGAAACCCCCTTGTAATTAGCCTTACCCGATCAAGCGCGGCTCTGATCGGGCGGACAGATACTTCCCTAGCTACTCTTCGTACAGCTACGCTATCTATAATTTCCAAGGTTAAAGTGGAAAAGCTTGTGGTACAGGGCCAAGATTACATACATGCTAAAGGAGCCATAATCAAGGCCAACTTCACTAGAGATGCACAGTCTAGACAAGGAAGTTAGGCCTCAACAAAGGGCGGAGGCTACTAAACGTCAAGAAAGGACGGAAGTTCAAAAAGGCGAGATCGGAGGGCACTACTCCCGCAGGTCTTCCGGAAGATAAGGGGCCAGAAGGTTTAACCTTCAAAGAGGCTGCTTTGAAGAGGATCGCGGTCGTATGCCACGGCTATCCAACCTGCCAGATGGAGCCGGCAAAGCTTAAGGCAGTCCAGGACTCTATTATGGAGGCATATACATAACAGCATTACGGAGCAAGGGCCTCAAGTCCTCTTTAAAAATACATGTATGTGCGGAAAAACCGCTCTCAAAGCTATTAAGTCTAATTAAAGGAATAAAGCTGGAGAACGTACTCTAAGGAGGCATGAGGACCACAATAGATCTGGAAAGGTCGCAGTGGAACAGGTATCAGTGCCACCTCAAGTAATCTAATCGAATCTAATCTACCTCCAAACATATTCTTAAGCCTTTCTATTGGATTTTATTAAGCCTAATTGCCTATTCCTTATTGTAAGGAAAAGGGTATATGTCCGCGTCATCTATGTATGATTGGGGAATATTGTACAGATTTAATGAAATCACAAAATCAGCTTTCCATCACACGCATCTAAGCGCTCCCATACCGTTGGGACCATTTTTACCTCCTCACTGAAAAGTAGGTTTATATTGGTTTGGTACCCCACCCATCCGTCCATTTCAACTAATATGGCGATTTAGCGTAAAGTTGCTTCATTTATATTGCTTCCATATCTAAATATCGCGACGTCGTCTGCAAATAGTAGAATTCCACAACCCAGCTTTATAGCTTCTTCCTAGTTGGCGTACAACAGTGAACTAAAAACTGAGCTCTGAGACCAGCGCAGCTGAATGCGATGGCTTCTTTACGATTCAATGAAAAGCCGACTATACAAGTTGAACCATCCTCCCTAACTACCAAAAAATTAAAGTGGAGCAAGACGTATTATACTGAAAGAAAATTAATAGTCAATTCCCTTTATTTTTTCTGCTTAGGATATAACGATTCTGGTACTGTCAATAATATAATATAATATAATGTAGTTATTTATTTATTGTAAATAGTTTTAATATAGTCTAACAAGTAATCGATTGGAAGAAAAGGAAACTATTAACAATGTCTATACTTTATACTAACAACAACACTACTACATCGATCATTCCCCCACGTCCAATTCACATTTTTACAGGCTGTTGGACACGCTGCCAGCCCCTACTTTACTCGTAAAAATAAGGATACATTAAACTGCAATAGAACGACCGAGAAACCGCCAACTCGGTCTCGACACTAATTCAGCAACTCATGCAATTTGTTGTATAATAGAGCTAACAGAAATTCTTTTATGAATCAGGCGGGCGGAACCGGTGATGAAAGGGTGATCGCATTAAATCGTTTTATCTGGTATATACAAAAGGTGCGAGCGGACTGAAGTATACTTCAGATTTTCACCCCATTTTTTTTTATTTTGTCTCCTCGAACATTTCAATAGATATACATAAGTGCTTAATTCACTTCTTGATTTTGCGACAATAATGATGTAATAGTGATTAGTTTTTATATCTATCCGCTCATGTGAGATCGTTGTTTGATCAATACGTAGACACATAATAGTTTTTGTCAACTTTACACCTATGCGTATGGATATGTGCGTGTGTGTACGCTCGAAGAAATTAGTTATATTTAGTATTTTACCTATTTTAATCGATACTACTGTAGTGTAGACTTGGGAAAAACTTCGATTCATTCTAGAAAAATATTCTTTTGTAGAGATAAATACTAATCTGTACCTCTGTCCCATACATTTTCATTGAGATGTCTTGCACCTGTAAATTTACGATTGAATAGACGTTGATACTTAGAAATGCTAACGGAAAATTGTGAACATGTTGAAATATCTGACGTACGTCGAAGTTTTTACACCAAATAAACACAAAACTAAAATGATTTTGACCTTTACCAAACAAATTTTAGTAGTTCCATATTTCGACAACCAAATTGTCATCCTTCGATGGAGACAGCACAAGGGAAACGCTAACACTTGTTTTATATCGAGCTCACTTTACGATTAACAAAGTTCACAAGCGACGAATCTGTATGATTACAACTGCAAACTTTCTTACTTTGCTTAGTTCAAACACGTTGACTTTCTCGATTCTGACGGCACCTTAAATAGTATACTTACTATGATGAGTCCATTGTAATTATTTAATCATCAGGCATCGGTTCTAAAATGAACATTTCATCGTAGCATTATTTTTTAACATAGCCCTCTTGCTTTTGAACATATTTCTTCCATCAATGCCCTCATAAAACGAAAAGAAATGGGATTTAGGTTCAGTACTGAACCACGCATGCAAGGCTTCCTACAATTTGAGGTCCAAAATGAATCCCTTAACATCTTCTGGAGGGGAGCAAACGGGCAACCGTTTGCAGTTGCTATGTTGCCATGTATTATCACAAGTGATACTTCTGTTCACGAAGGTGTCACCTTTATTTATCTAACAGAGCCATATCGTCACAAATGGTCATCTGGCTACCTTTTTCATGTATAATATACAAACATTTTTCATGCATTTGCATACTCTTCGTTGTCACGAAATATTAACCCCGTGCAGCGTTGAAACATGAATTTCTGGTGCTGATTGTATATTCAGATCACAAAGGAAAGTATCGCTTACCGTTGCTCTTCTTTAGTGCAAGCGGAAGACAGAACGACTATGGTTAATGTTACGACTGCGATGGTGGCTCTCACTCTCCAAGTTCAAACCTGCATAGCAGCAATTAGCCGAAAACCGCACCCAGCCATGCGTGCTGCTAACCGGAATATACATAGATGCTTTTTGTTAATTGTGGACTGACCCTCGTACTTACCATTAATGTATCCTTTATACTATAAAGTTTATAGCGATAAATAATAATACATACATACATTTCTCTCAAATCATTACGCAATTTAGGTAAAGCTATACTGTCACAGTTTAAGAAATACTACCAACTTTAATTGCAAGTATTTTTACGTACCTATTCGATTCATTCATTCCATACTGATTAAATATTTGTTGGAAACGATTTGAAATATCCACTATTCATAAAAATACGTAGCAGGATTTTACCAAATATGATTATTTCATTCATCATGTTACAATATTATTTTTTCCATCAGTCAAACAGCCCAGAACAACTTGCTCGATGTTTGGCGTTTGCATCGCAAATATACCCGGTGTGCAGATAAAGCAATGAGTAATTGTTATCACTTGCTTTATTCCTATAGTATTACAATTCAACATTATTCCTTTCGAAGTAATAGGCTTAGCAAGCCCCAAACCGCTGGAGACGGTTCTTCCACTTCTCATAGTAGTGCTAGAACTCGAATACTGGAATAGTCTTTAGCTAGTTGGTTACAACCGTTTGAATCTTGTCCAGTGCCCCCAAACGATGTCCCTTGAGATGTTGCTGCAATCTCGGGAAGAGGAAAAACGCACAAGAACTCTAGTCGGACAAATAAGGGGGCTGATGAGCCGCAAGAATATTCTAACTCCCCGTCAAAAAACGATTTACTGAAATTTCTGTCTGACAAAACAAATTGTTGTGTACATGGCACAGATGTTTGGTCACACACGCATGACCTTCTTTCGAAGCCTCTCAAGAACCTTTCGGTAAACGTGTTAATTAACTCCTTGGCCTGGAGGCACAAACTCTTTGTCTACGATTGCCTGGCCATCCAAAAAGCAAATCGGGATGCTTTTGATCTTCGTTTCTTTTGGCCTTGGAAAGCTTGAAGTGTGCCATTCCAGGCTCTGAGACTTGGTTTCCACACCCAAATCTCTTCACTAATAACGAGTGTACATACTCCAAAACCATAAGATAAACGAGGGAGGAGTGTGTACCCAAAATATTACTAGACTATTTCTAGAAACTCAGCCAACGAGAAAGCAAACCTTACCGAGTCTAGTAAGGAAAATGAAATTAAACTATACACTCGAAAAGGGTAGAAGATAGGAGTGGAGGTTTCATTTCCCAATACTTCTGGTCACTATGTTGTTGAAATCGCCAGATGTAGCTTTACTTTAGAAAATTGCACGCAGCTTAGCGGATATTCCAACTCACAAAATACTAAATGCACTAAATGCACAACCAGGTGGTCTATAAAGAACTGTACTGTATGTATACAAAATCCAAATTTTTCATCAGGAATTAATTCTGCTTGAGCCGATATGGTCATGTCTAAAAACCGATAAACGTGCGTGATGGGACGGGTGAGGGAAAACACTAGGTTTACATACCAAAAAAATAGACAAAACCAAAAAACACATATCAAAGGTTATGGCAACAGTTTCAGTGGTTGAAACAAAATTGTTATGTACAAGGCAATCTCAATTTTACTGCGTTCGTTCAATATATGAGTACAGGAAACACTCTCCTTATGCTGAAATTCAGTATAAGGATCCGATTTGTTTTTCAAGTTATCAGTTTAGTTTATAACATTTATACAGCCACACAAGCTACTCTTGGAACGCAAGGCATGTCCATTGTAGTTAATGCATGTTGCTCTTAACAAGCATATGCATATAGATGTTAGTGCGTGAACACTCTCTGGCCCTACCACCGAGTTACATACATGTGAAACAAAAGCCGTGCAAAATGAGGTGTGCTAGTATTGCAACTATCTCTTAAATAAGTTAGAAAACTCGTACAAAAATTTCTTTTTAATTGGCTATGACTTTACTATCATACACTAAGAAATAAAGAACTATTTATAGTCATAGCTTTTAACGCGTGCTTCTGATTAATTGAAATCACATCTCTTATTTACTAAATATTTTTCAACCAGTTTAAGAAATACTGCAAGGAATGTTTATATATTTAAAACAGTCATAAACCATTAGACATTTGATATAACAATTTGTCATAAGTTCAAAATCGTGACTTTCTTGTCAGCTTGTTGAAAACTGCTAATCATGTAGTTGGGAAAAAGAAAGTTTAAAACCTACATCAATAACTCTTGTTTGGCAATTACACCTATAATTTGCTACAGCTATATTTACTGACTCATACATCAATAACAATATTACCAAGTTTCTTAACAAATTACAGTATATTTATGTAGGAGTTTACGAGTTTCCTGATGAAAATCAGTCAATAATATGCTAAATCGCGTAGTAGGAGCGCTTACCCCCTTTTTACCTATAATTTTTCGTTTTGCGAATGATGTGTTTACGACCGCTAACTGTAAGTACCTCCGCCATAAAACTTGTATGTGCTTAGTTATTTATTTTTAATGTTGTGCTAAACATGTTCGCAATCTATTGATTTGGTGGTTTGATAAACGTCTCTATCAATGTTGAAATGTTGAAAATGTTACTTATGTTTAAAGCTACTATACATTTGAGTTTAAAATCAATTTTCCATCGACAGTTAATAAACTGTTGTTATTTATATATCGTACTATTAATACTTTTCCGCATAACGTAAAACCTCTAATCGTTTCACAAAGAATGTGATAAATATTTTTGCTCACTTGAAGCCAGAGATAGTTTTCCAGTACCAGCTCTTTGGGTGCGTTTCCATTTTCTAATACCTCCTACTATTAAACCTGATTTTTGAGTGATCCGAGGTGATAGAATTGAGCCATGGAGTATCCCTTAGTAAGGGCAGCAGTAATGCCGTTACCTCTAATCTTCCTCATCCATTAATACACACCTTATTGGTCTCAGTTAGTGGTTGAGGTTGCAGTCCCAAACAATTTTCCATTCACAGTAAAGATTTATTAATCTTCAGTACTGCCTGCTTGCGTGAATATAAACGGAAGTACTTCTAAATTACTTCGGAGATGTTCGTGGACACATAGAGCGTATAGCATAAATCTCCGCTTCAAAAGGTGGTGGATGCCTTACTATAGCACAAAAGGTACGATGTTGTTCTTACGAT
This sequence comes from Chrysina gloriosa, assembly GCA_038088585.1. Classification (NCBI taxonomy): domain Eukaryota; kingdom Metazoa; phylum Arthropoda; class Insecta; order Coleoptera; family Scarabaeidae; genus Chrysina; species Chrysina gloriosa. The sequence goes on along the minus strand of CM076088.1, from coordinate 31,046,354 downwards.
GTCAATATGTCACTACGGAAGATGTTACCTTTTCAAGTTGCTGTCCTTATACAGATCACTTACACAAGTTCTGCAAATCCTAAGATGGTCTCTTAGATTCCACAGTTTTTATAGACAGTTCGTGTTACCTGCTTTACTAATACATGTATATACAAGCACAATACATATTGCCATTCCTGGTCCCAAATAAAGAATTTTTCAAACAATTGAACATCATGATCATAAACCTTACACTCGAGATAAAATGCCTTATTCCACTCTTTTTGTTTATCACTTAACTATTAACATAGAATTCTATTCCTATTATTGAAATTAATTGACTGCTCTTCCTGGTCCCTGTAATATATTTTTAATCATCTTCTAATAAATAAGTGTTAAGTCTCAAACGCATACACCGACGTGAGTTTAAACTGTATCGTTCCGAGTTAATTGCCTTAATGGGTCGTAATTAGAAGCTGCCTGGAGGCGGAGTCTTAATTCAATTCACTCTCATCTCCCTCGCTTTATTCTCTGGAGGTCTCTTCGTTCCTTCGCCGATGTACGTTCCGTCACTGATTCTATTTCTCTCTAAACAACGCGAATTGAATGCTCCAGTGTCATTAATTACACCCCTTAGACTGGGTTAATGAAGTCGTACTTTGAAAATCTCATTTGTTAATGCATTTATGCTGACGGGATAAAGATATTTAGGACCAGACTAACGAAATGCACCAACAACCAAGAAAGAACTCAAGAGAGGTACATACAAACTATCCAAAAACGAATTATTAGTTATCAAAATGGATCATAATTTCCAAAAACTTATGAGGCTAGAAACACAATTATAGAGACAATGAACTTATTCTCAAAACATATCCGGCTTAGTGAATATATATATACATCTTCCCATTGTACTCAGCTTCAAGGGATAACAATGGGTGCAATATTACAATACTATATACATGCAATGCAAATTCCATGAAATCTTGGAATTTGATCAATAAACTGCTACAATTCTTTGGATAGATGGAACAAGACCTGCATAGATAAAGGAAAAATGGTTGAAAAAATATTTTGGCAAGAATTGTGCGGTATATTCGTAATACACCCTGTTAAAAGCTATTAAATTGATTCTTTTGCTAGTATTGCTGATCAAATACACAATGTATGGCGCCTCCACCAATTATTTGTATGCAATTTACCTATTTTAAAAATTTTTCTGTGTTCAGTGATATTTAATTTACTCTTGCTATGACTGTTCTTAAACTGGTTTAAAAACTATTTCGTTGCTATAAGAACTGTTTCCAGCAGTATTCTAGTGTCCAATCAAATATATCCAAATTTCAAACTTCGAACACCATTCGCTAATAAAAAATAAACAAATCAATAGGTTTGATAAATGAAATATATTTAAACGAGCAATTGTTATATATATATATAAATAAAGAATTGGTTTCTCGAAAACGGCTCTAACGATCTTGATGAAGTTTAGTACCTGGGAGTTTTCGGGGACGAGAAATCGATTTAGCATAGTCCCGGTCTCGATTCTATCTTTTTAGTCCAGGTTTTCACCAATTTCGGCCTAAACGTGGGTTAGCAACTTTTTTAACATCATGCAGCCAAGCGAAATTATAAGTAATTAAAGCTTTACTACTAAACCATAGATGACGCTGAAAGTAGTATGTTAATAAAAGAAAAATATCTACGAAAACTAACAACAACATGTAAATTCACATACTTTTAGCCTTATAAACTTTTAATATATATATGCTACTATATATACTTGAAATATACAATATAAATTAAATACCAAAACTAAAATAAAGGGCGTTATTATTTGGTTCTAAATTATTCCAAAAAATTTTGGGGAACTCCGAGCAAGGCTGGGTCCACCAGATACTATATACTAATTGCAGATTTCTCTGTTAAACGGCTTTGGTTAAATTATGAGCTGTGCTATTTACTTTCTCGAAAATTCAACTCGTATAGCTGGTACTTCAATTGTCCTTCAGAAAGTAATATTTCTCTCGATTGTTCAACTTTTTCACGCAAGCAACAACTAGCTAAAGTGCACAACATGATTCAAGAGAAGGTCCAGCAGTCGTAAATCGTAATAATATTTTATTTAATTGTCATAATAGAAGACCGAACACATGTTTTTCCACTTACTAAAAATTATTAGAACTAGAAAGTTCTTGAATGATAAGAATGATATGAAGTGGCATCTAGTTCAACCTTTGCCTACAGAAACCAGAACCTAAAATTATGGAATTACTTCGGAAATACCAAGAAGTAATTGTAGAATGTCGACAAAACATCAATGCAGATTGGCTTGAGATGTAACATTAATTTGCTAAGAGAATCGAGAAATTTCACAGAAACCAGTAAGAAAGATCAACAAACTTTCATAACTGCCCAATTTCTGCCCATACATAGTGCAACCCATCATCGTAGAAATATCTTCCGGGTATTACGGTTCTTATAGGAAAAGACTTGATGTTTGATTGACCATGTGTCGTAGATAGGAAATTTATCACGAGTACAATACCCGAAAAATATTTCTACGTGAAATAAAAGTTAAACCATTTTTTAAAATCATATTTTGTTAAAATGTTACTTGTAGTTCCGGAGTCTAACCCTTGGTTAAGCCTTGAGGAAACATTGGGTGTGGCCTTACTCTCTGTATTTATAATTTTCTTGTTAGCTTAATAATATTTAATATTTAGCCTTTTCTATGTCTTCGATTAATAAGATTTTCAAATCATTTTCTACTTTAGTAACGATTTTATTCTTCAGTCTCTTCTCACTCGGTATAATAAAGGTAAGACGTTTGAAAAGCCACTTGATTTCTTCATTCGATGGAGGTTGGCAAGAAAGGTTGCCACAATCCTTTTGCCTATAGATTATAATTGTCCTTATGTCGCAGTAGGTGATCTGCTTCTTTGAAGTCTCCCTAACATAGTGTCTATAAGATTAGCATATCGCCAGATAACAATCTGCGCAACCTTAAATGTAGATATAGTTCGATGATATGCATAACTCAATCTATCGCGTGCGAAATCTTTCTTGGTAGGATATGCTTTCTTGACAGTTCTGCTCCTTGAGAATTGTTCCGTTCTGATGAAGTACTAGAAGACCAGTAATTGGTTTTCCTTTTCACATTTTTCGGCTGATTCCAAATCTTTTTGTTATCTTCCCCAACTCAAACGGTGAGCGAATTCAGATTTTCACAGCAATTATCAAATATCGAAGTATATACGGACCAAGGGATATAAACGAAACGGAATACCGAAAGAAAAGAAGAATAGTACCAGACTAAATTTCTGAGGGCGCTGGGAGGATGGCTGATGAAGCACCAAATTGAGATTTGCAATGAATACGCTACAGTTGCGGACTAGTAACTTTTTCCACAAATAGCTTCATCCAATTCTTACTTGTGTACTGAAGTAACGTCAAATCCAAAGTACGTTAAGTTCTTCTCAAAAATAAGCTATTAGACCTTAAAGTTTAGTGCGTCAATATATAGTTAAGATAATTAGCTTAATGTAATTTGACATTCCATCTATTTATTTAAGAGTTGCGATAACGATTTCCTTAATCATTTACATATGGCTGGTGTTCAAATTCAATTCTCACGGTCATCCCATTAACTGTGTCCTGAATGCGTCCCAATGGGCCTCCTACACCATACGATCCACCGTGTAATTACCGAGTTAGAAATTGGCACAAAAACGTCTCGTAACATAACTCTTAGTTAATAATATGGTCGAGAGCAAATCGGGGCAATAACAAACAAACGACGACAACGAATACAGCAGTAACAACTTTTAAACAATCGCTCGCGACGTCGCCACTCACGTGACCGGCCACGTGACCGCGCAAATTACACGTCACGCCGTCGGTTCTCCCCGATTAGCCGGAATATATACAACAAAGGAGGCCGCGACTCTGACGTTGATGTGTGTGTAGCTGCCAATTTATTATTGTGAGTTGAAAGCGAGAGAGAAGTATATTCTATTAGGGCTGCTGATCGTCAGACCGCACGCAGTATACACATCATATACTGTATATACTCTCGGTACGACGGAAGCAAGAGGGGTGAAGAGAACCTCCGCTGTCACCCCCACAAAGCCAACGGGAAGTATAATGAGCACTATTAACTAACGCAGTAAACCGGTTATTACCGAAAATTGACTTTCGATTTTATCCGTTCCTGATTTTCGAAATTGATTTCTAACGGAGCGTAGGAGACGCGCAACCCTACACCCTTAATAAATGCACATACGGTTAGCTAATGACGTATTTTATTATCAAGGGAAAAATAAATGCGAACATTGGTACCTTCGCTATTGCCTTCCACATCGACATTGTCGCCATATATTCTTGTGTACAAATCCTGCTACGAAGGTTTCGCTAGAATAAAACGATGTGCGCTCTGAGAAACAACTAGAGCGCTAGTAATGCAATGCTATCCAAACATTCAGTAATACACTTAATTTTTTGTATTATACAAAACACCCGGTAATATAAATAAACACGAAATCTGAATAAATGTAATATTTTTCTCGTGTAAACGTAACAAACGGAATGAAAAACTTGCCAAATAATTGCATATTAAAAATTGATAACCATACTTGAACCAATCTCACTTTAGTTTACTTGGTAGTTTAACAGGGAGAGTTCGAAAGTCCAGCACTTAAGCTGTGAAGAGTTCATTGTACCCAGTCTGGCATTAGAGCTTCCCTGATCGAACAGCCCTTATATCTGGAAGTTGCAGATACTTGTCTCTTCAGTATAGAAGACTGTTGTCTTACTTAGAGAATCGCAGAATCGCAGCGACTGCTCGGTAGTTTCATCTACTTTGCTACAGAATCCGGATTCAGTTGATCATTCAAACTTCGATAAGAGTAGTATTTATGGCCCTGAGTTGATTTCTCTTTAGTTTTAGAAAGTTCATGGTGTTATTAGCACTGTATGGCACTTCCAAGAAAGACTTCGGATGTCTGAGGCTTGTCTATTGTTGTTATTCGAACCGAAATTGAGATAATCCAGACAAATCCAGACAAGCTTCATACCATCGCCTTTAGTGAGGTTATAGTAATTCTGAGAACAGATTCAGACTTTGTGAAGACAGTGTTAGGTACCTTTTGGAGCCAGAGCACCTACCCCTCGTTGCTTGCAATACCTCGGTGAACTGGTGCCCAATTGGATTTGCACTCAAACGCTGAGTCGACCCTGACCATTACCAGGGTCATTAGTGGCACTTGGCAGTCATTATATATGTGTATATAGAGAGTAGCTACTGTATAGATTTTCTTAAGCATAGATAATGATAACAACTTTTCAGCTTGATGGGTGGTGGTGTTGCGACCAAGCAACCTTTCGATGCGTTCCTTTGACGTCAACCGGAAGTCGATGGTCAACCTGAAATCTTTCACTGACCTAGCGAATCTTAATTCACAACCGAATAAGGTGTGGTCTCCTGGGTGTACCCTTCTTCTGTTAATGGATAGTTATGTTATTGCAAACTAACAGGAATTGCTTTACAAACGCAGAGACCCTATTAGCAAGTGATGTCATCATTAATAAACATGTCAACATCATATCACTGTGACAACAATCATCACAAAATTGTGTATTTGCACAAATATTCAAACGGCGCTTAAATCAAAATCAAAGGTAACCTTGATCTGGATGCCATGGCGTAACGAATTTGCAGCCCCGTTCCTCGAACAAGGACCACTTAATAGCATCACTAAAAATACATTATGGGTGGGATGCGAGAATTGAAAGAAGGAGCGAAGTCCTCCTACTGAAATATTGGAATATCTCAACGCTTAAGCAAGCAAAAGTTTCATCACGTTCTCTGTCGAAGAATCCAAGAAGTTTCTCTTCCTACAAAAAAAAATACCTAAGAAAATCACAAGTCTTCTCAGTGTTGATTGACATAGATATCAGTTCAAGTTCATCGAGCAGACGGCGCAAAGAGTAACCTCGAAATGCAAATGCGTAGAAGTGCTTTGTTCAACCATAAAATATATGGGAAAGAGGCCACAATGTAGCCGGTCGAAGTGAGCCCCAAAACACTAAAGCCTTTGCCAAAAACTTAGGAATTTAGGGATAAATTTAAACTACTAAAACACCTCATGAAGGGCAAAAGTAATCGGAACAGACACGGCGCGAGCGAGCCACCCTACAATCTACAATCTATCCCCAGATTCTCCATGTGTATTGTGAACTGTCATACTCATTGTAGCGATGGAACATGCAGTTTGAACATCTATATCGATATCTGGTTATCCTTGGTTCACATCCTCAAGACGTACAAACAACCGCGGGAGATAGAGAATTTCATTATGTATACAAAATTTGTTTATGCTAATAAATGTTACCTTCCCCTTTATATATAATTCTTCCAAATCTACATATTTATTTCATTTATAAATTAATCTTTGGATATCGTCTTGAAGGTGGCTGTAGTGGTCATTTCGTTGATATTTAAGGGTAGGGGAGTAAGAAGAAAAATATCGTTTTCAGATACCATATTTACACAGCTGCTGTCCTTGACTTTTCAATTTTTATATAGATTGATTTTAAGTTAGGAAACGTCGCCCCTAAGCACTGGGTCAGGAAAATGTGGAAACCACGGGAAGAATTTGCAATTCATCTCGTTGGTGGTACTCCCTTAATATCTATTTGGCACTGACTTTTAGGTCGAAATTTTTATAGATCGCGTTCTGTTGGTTTGCTGAAGCGCGAAGTTGGAGGGATTGAACCGTTTTATGGACTGTTGGCCAAAATTCACACTTCAACAATAATTTTCTCTTTATAGGAGTTAACGAAAACACTGTCATGTACCTTACAATTTAATTAAAATGTTTGCTACAGTAAAAAACATGATTATAATTTGAACATTAACAAGTGCCAGGCGCGTTTAACCCTGCTGTTAGATTTAAAAATATATACGAATTTTGTATTAAGAGACCAATTGGTCCATACTACACAAATGCAAATTTTTTATAAAAATTGATTGAATTCTTTAATGTAATTTATAAATATAATTATGAACCGTTAATAATTTAACTTGCCATCCATTTATCGGCTAATTGGGCGCTCTAATGTGTTTATGTTAGCTCAAGCGTCCAGCTGGTTTGTGTTGTATTTGTTGCTGTCGCAGAGCCACCTTGTAAAATGAATTCGCTTTGATTTGTATAAAGTTGCAAATATGCTATATATATCCGCTTTGAATGCATACCTACTTCTTTCTGAGATCGATGCTTCATGGGCACCAGCTGATCAAAATCGCAGGAGACCAGAGTTCTTACGGAAACTAGCACTTTCTTTGGATAACGCGCATATAAGCCGATTACCTCAGCAACAGTTTTCAGCGAAATTATTGACTGATATACGGATGTCATCCTCAAATTTTGCAAGTTCTTCAAATATTGCTCTTCTAAAGCGGGGGCAAGAAAGCGGGGAATATGTAGTTGCTGCAAGGCTAAGTCCGATATAAAATGCTACATTTGCGGAAATTCTATTTGCAAAACAAACCGCAAAATATTTTATTTAAAATGTAATGAAACACACTTTCAATAAAAGCATACTTTTTTGTAAATACGCTTAGTATTTTGTATTCTATCAAATTGAAATATTTAGTGGACCAAATGGTCCGTGATACAAGATAACTTTTTAATTTCTTAAGTTCAGGCTTATGTCAGATACTTAAAATTATGGATTTAGGCCTGTTACAAAAATAAAACACGTGAGTCAAAAGTTCAAAGCACTATATTACACCGTTAAAAATTTGGACCAAATGGGCTTAATCTAACAGCAGGGTTAAGGGCTACTGAGTTCGCAAAATGATTTATTAATTTGAACACACTTGAATTGATTGTAATGTACCGAAGTATGATACCGACGTACCCGAAAGATCTGTTGCCCAAATTGAGTGTGGTAGACCGAGTCTTGTATTCCAATCCAGAATGTGTGAAACCGAAACTTTTGAACTAAAAATTATGACTGTTTAACGCACAGTAATCTGCACTTAAGGAAAGTTCGGAGGGTGCCAAAAATGATAAGTATCCCCCTATTAGTGCAAAAAGAAACGTTTCTCACGCACATAAAGTTAGAAGAAATTTAGTAACCGAAATTGGGGGAAAGCACATGGAATGGAATGTTCTAGAGAGTTAGAGTGAGAAACAGGGTAGTAAAGTTAACATTCAAGGTAAGGTAATTACAATTGGGAAAATATAAAGTGCCAGCATTGCTATCCATTCTAGGTACAGAGGTACCAAAATCAATTTCTGATGACGTTGGAATTTAACAACGTAGTTGCACATGATACGTGACAAAGGAGAGAAATTGTCCATTATAAAGCTAAAATATAGATACAAAACATGCCGAGGCCGTTAAGTGTTTTTGGAAAATTGTTTACTTTTGAATGAAGCTAGGTTGACGTAAACAAGGCGTTAACTACCGTTTTTATTAAATTAAAAATTGCTATCAATGACGCACACTATTCAACACGGCCCTCTACACCACTGCAAAGAATCCAGTTCATAGGCACAAAACAGAAATAATGAAAAGAGACTTAGTTCTAAACTTTACTATTTACAATATTTGAATCGCAGTATTGGTACAAAATTATCAGATCGCCATGTGGAAATGTAGAGAAACGCAAGTGTATAATGTCTAATATAATCCTTGAAGTCTTGTTTATGTGTTCAACGTATGTATATGCATATATATGTATGTATACTTTATCAATGAATACAGTAAATTTAGTCATTGCATGGCAAATTATAGAAATCGAGAAAAAGATTGTACAATTACAAGTCAAAATCAAATAAAAAACAATATAGGGTGCATATTTGAATAACAACGACGTTGTCATATAAATTTCAAAAGAAAAACGTTTTTCAAGCATGCTTGATAGAATAATAAATATACATAATCATTTCCTACGCTTTTGAATAAAAGAAAACGTTATATTCGCCACAAAGTGGTTTATGGACGCGCTTATATAGAAGAGGGTAAAAGAAAAAGAATGGAATTTTTATTAGGCACGTCAACGCGCAATTTTTTCATAGAATAAATTTTCCCGTTGCGCAAACATTCCGCAAGGAAAGAACTGCTTCCCGCATTCGCCTTCTTCCTCTCGTTCTTCTGCAGTCATCCCCTATAATACCGTTCGGTACGGTACGGCGGCGCGCAGAATTCTTTTCTTCTTCGCCTTCGCTCGGTAACAACAACGTCAAAACGGCGCAAAATTACATTCCGTTCTCCGAAGACTCTTCCGCTAAAAGTTTTTTATTAGATTTACTCAATTTAGGACAGCTTCAGCCCGCCATTAGCCCGGCTAAAGAATGACATCAAATTGTCAATTAATGCATCAGTTCAAAACCAATTTTGAGCTCGCCGACGGCGCTAACATGGCTGGCTGAGTCGGGAATAAGGGAAGGGAACCTCTCTCAAGAATAAGGATAATCAAGGGGTGGGTCTACTCTCGGTTCTACCCTAGATGCCCCTGCCACCCAACGATAGCTCTGATCCCTCTTTTCTTGCAACTCCCTTGCTTTTTGCTTGCTTGCAATGTGTATGTATACAAAACTTCACGCATTTCAAATGCTTACTTATATTCTACAGTTTGCTTCTGAATTGTTTGTTAGAGGTTCATAAGCAATTCTAATTTGCAAAAGAAGTGTATTATTACACTATTAGAATTCTCTTCTAGTTATATATATTTGCTAGTCCGTTGATGATGCAAGTTTTAAGACGTTAAGGAGTTACTTTTACTGTACATAATCTATTTCTGATATCTCAGTCAATTACAAAGAGACCCCTAATACTTTCGTTATTATTGTTAAATCAACAAGAATTAAATAATTTGAATAAATGTGATAAAAATTATCATATTTTAATGATGTTTTATACATGTAAACTAGTAGCTATCATAAGACAAAACAGTGGTATTTATTACAAAGATTTCCAATACCACCAAACAGAATTTTATATGCTCTCCCCATTACAATTTTGTAAACATACTAAAGCATTTTATATCAAAAGCTTTCTTACGAATGACACCACCGCGATTGGTAAGAACAGAAAGCATGTCAAACCTTATCGAAATACGAATTGAGTAGTTCCTACGTACAAACGCTTAACTTATTGTATTTAAGAGCAAAGTACTCCAACTATTATTTAAAGTTTTGCCTTTGGCTACCTTTTCGAGCATGAAAACGTTCTAAATCTGAAACCTGAAAACCATTAGTGGACTGAACATATTTAATCTAAATTTAGACACACCTTTAAAGAAGCTAATTTCAGGAAGCTATGCTCACATTTGCGTTCGACTAGTTGGTCGTTTGTTTTGTGTCGAGCAGTTTTATCAAGAAATTTATTTTAACGAGATATCTACTGGTTTATACAATACTGCTTGTATAAAAATATTTCCGTCTTGGTTTACCAAATCAATTATGAATCACCCCACTCGAACATTGCAGCGAGATCAGTAAGTCATAAAATCTCCGAGGTTACATAAAGTTGTAAGATCAAAATTTCTCCAGCACATAACGAGTACACCGAACACATTAAGTAATTAATGGTTTCACCTTATTCCAGAACTTTGTTTGTGCGAAGAGTTGGAATTCTTGGCAAGCTTCATAATTCGTATTTGTTATACAGTGGTCCAGTATTTCGCTGTAGTGGTACTGACAATATTATTTGCACTAATTTGGTATAAGGGATTTATTGTTAGCAAATTACGGACAGGCATACATTTTCAGAATAACTTTATGCGTTTGGTCGATTCCTTGTGTAATAATGAAAATTAGTAGACTGCCGAATAGGACATTGGAAATTCAATAAAGATTCTTGCGAATACACGTATTGTTTTTCCATTATATTACCGTTGAATTGTAATAAATGTGAAAAAAGATATGACGAGTGTCGAAAAAAAGTAAGAAAAAACAGCGGAACTCAGTCCAGCGATCCAACGTTTACGGGACCTGAACGCTAACCCCTCGGCCACGGTCGCTGCTTCGTAAAGATTATAACGCAGCAGTATACTGTAGTATAGTAATACTCAAATGGTTAAACACCATTAGAAAATTCATCATTTATTATAATTCAAGATATCAAATTCACAGTTAATGTTGGGGTTATGGTCTTCAGTTGTCATACGGTTTATTTTGGGGTTCCATTCATACCTTTTCGACACCACGCTCACCACCTTTTGAACATTTTATTACCCTACGCGTGTTAGCTTCTTATTTTAACTCCAGCCAGAGACGTTTAATGGGAGAAGCAAATGTCACTAGAAATAAAATAATCAACTTTTATAAAGAGCATATATTAATGAATAAAAAACATTGTTAACATACAGATACATACATACATACAACATTTTACATTATAAGAATTCATAAAAAATTACTGGAAATAAGCACGGATACATCGACGTTCAATACAGGTTTCTATAACAGCGATATACCTGGATGAACTGGAGTCAAGGTGAATTAAAGTTTTCGTTACGTTGACAATTTATAAATAAAGCAATGTAGTCCTGGTTTCCAAAAGAAATAAAAAGTTTGTTTGGTTAACGACGAAGAAAATTGATAAGACAGATAAGTCAAAAAATAAGTCCATAAATATATTTGGAATAAAAGGGTTTTGAGAAGAGGTATCAGTGAATAAAGGAACCTCACCATACCACAGAAGATAGAATCTAAGAAGGGTAAGAATTCATAGAAATTAAAGGTGCATCGAGAAGAGAAGTTAGGAGAGAAGATATAGGAAGGACCATCTTCGAAAAAGAAATGTACACTCACACACACACAACACTAGGTACTTATTTTAATTATATGTTAAATATTTCTCAAAATTTATAAATATAATTTGGTATAATTTATGCTTTTCATATCTTTAGTTAAGAGCTAGGCCGGTGCAATTTTCTTTAAGAAATTTAACTAAATTCTCAGTACAATATACACGACGATAAAACTTATCTCATCAATTTCTTGATAACGCTTGAATAGTACGCCTCACTAATTGCATATTATGTTGTTTTAGTGGATTACTAAAAGTGTACAAAGTTTGAAGAGAATCCATGCTCCAAACCTTGTGGTTTTCCCTTTGTTAGTTGTATATGAGAGTACTTGAAGTTTTATAGATGGCACCTAGTTTCTATTAACTTCTATGGTGGTCTATTGTACATATATGATGTAAGAACACCCATTCCTTTGAAGATCAGAAATATACATTTTACAAACTTAATATCGATATTGTCCTTACATTCGCATACTCGCAAATATGCTATTGAATTGTACAGTAATATAACGAAAATGTGCAACTTAAATGCACATATACATATGGATATATGTACATAAATACATACACATGAAGTAGCGCTAATCGGAAATAGTCGCATAACCAAAGCTGAAAGGCGCCGGATGGCTCCGGGCGACAAAAGCGACTCCATATTAAATTTGTCTTCGTTTTGACATTTGATTTTGCGTATATACGCGAATTATACCGGGTACAACTAGATGGCGAATTCATGCAGTCAAAGCTCAGCGCCGCCACCATCAACAGTATACTAGACGGTCTCTGTTAATGAGGGTAATTAGAGATGCTTTCATTAATATTCCCTCTGGAAATCCGGAAATACTTCAATTTTGCGCTGCATCCGAATTTAACGGTGCACCGACGTGTCCTGAGAGCTCCGGAAAGTTCACTAGTACTAGCAGGATTCGAAATTTAATTGCTATTTTCGTCTCTGATGAGAGATGTTGGTTTATTCTGGAGTCGAAGTTTAACTGGGTATTCAATTAAGTTCTGCTTTCGTCAGAAATGCACTGTCGCGAGAATAGAAGGGAGATTAAGTAATTGCTTAAAGATCGAATCTAATATTAAAAAGTTATTCCGTCGGAAAGAATTCAACTACTTTTCATTACTAAGATACAAAATTATGTACAGAGTAATCCACTTGTAATAGACTCGCTTGTGACGACAGATAAGTGTATGATAAGTGAGTTACACTGTGTGTCAAGACATTTTATATACATTCATGATGTACTGTCTACTAGCAAAAACAAATATAATATGGCAATCAACAACAAAATGACTAAACTTTTCTTTTAACAAGAAATGTTCATAGATACTTTTATATTAGTTTTGAACGAACGAATTCAAATTAGAAGGAAGACGCAACCTGGAATGGAAGCCATTCTTCTTTCTACGTTAGGATAGAGTCCTTTGTTTTCTTCAGTATTGCTCATTCTTGAGATGACGATGTCCGGCTGCGGCACTATCATTATAATGTGGTTTTCCTGGTGACGACGTGGTATTCAATTTTTCTGTGTTTACTATTTTAGGTAGATTTCTACTATTTATCTTGCGAATAACATGTCTACCGGTTACCTGTTTCTTCTACACCATTGTTGGTAAAATGAAAATAATAAAAGAAAAAGTAGGAAACGTGACCGATACGGAAGTTAATCATTACCATTCGAATAACCCACTTAGTTGATGATAAAGATGGAGATCCAGGCCGTACTAGTTCAATGGAAACCGCGTAGGTTTAAGATGGAGAATTTATTAGTAATAAGACGCCACTCTCCAATTATAAACTGGATCGCATCTAAGTTCCTGAAGTCAGAGAGACCCTCCAGTTTCTTTAGTAAGTGAATCGAGGTTATCGGAATCATCCACGTTACCGATTCTTTTATTCGGCCGTGAAGCGACCAGCAAAATTACTCGAAAACTTTATTTCAAAATAACATAAAAAAAAATAGAAAAAGTAAATTGAGGTGAACGAATGACGTTGGACAGCGCTTTATTTGTCACTTGGGGTGAAACGGATCTCATTAAAATTCAAATAAGCTAGCTTCAATTAGGCTTATAATACTCTTCGTAACCGTTGGAATTTCAGCGGCCTCACAACCACCTTACAGCTTTAGTACAGCGTAATTAGAAAGATATGTGCAAGTGAGAAGTAGATGTGTTCTCTCCCTTAACATATTAAAAGTATTGAATGTTACTTGCAACAAATATCTTACTAAAGTAGCAAAAGTAAGAAAACCACTTTCTTACTCGAAAACAAATCCCCGACTTACTAAATCTACATTCACTAAATAATTCGAAGGAATTTTTCCTAAAACTCAACGAGACAAAAATTAAGATAAAATAAAGGCAGAACTTAGCGCAACGTATTTCCGGTTGTCAACTTACGTACGGCGTGGTAATCGATATCGGGACGGAAGCTGTCAAAGTTGGCCGGTTTTCTCGCAATCGGTATAAAAATGTCGGGGAAACCAGCCGAACACGGCAAACTGAAGTAGTTCCAACCTCTACGATAATTCTTAGGTATTCTTTAAATTCTCCGATGTTCTCGAATAACCTCTAACCCTCTACTAGTTTATACTAGTTTCCTACAACAACATTGAAGAGAAAATAACGGCAGCGTAAATAACAAAGAGGAAAACTCACACCTTTGTATTACTATTGTACTCTTTTTGCCTGACGCAGTATTTTGCAACCTTTTTCGGGTTGTTGTCCGCCCCCACTCCTCTGTGCTTATATGTATCTGTTGGCCGGCCCTTCATCCACCCACGAGTATATCACTATCTACGCTGACAACACATCCAACTGTAGTAAATAGCATCACATCTAATATTGGTATTAATTTGTTAAATAAATAATACATTTTAAGTGGTTTACACGTAATAAATTGTCCTTAACTTCGGAGAAAGCTAAGTGTACTATGCTACTTCACAGAAGGCAAGGGCAAGCAGTTATTGATAGTTTGTCTATCAAAGACCTCCAATTAGTAGAGGGTGTGTCAACTTATTGTTAGTGTATATCGTAGATGTGTCTCCTCCATCAGGTCTTCTATGGAACGAACGTTGTTCAGTACTGGCCCTAAGATAAAACCATAAATTTCGTAAGGTGTAAAGGATTTGGGTGACTATCGGTACAGTATTAGAAATCAAGAGGAATAAACTGATAACACATTTTAAGAAAATATCATTTATACTCACGGTCTTAGTAAAAAGTAAGTTCTAATTGCAAAGCGTAAATAACGAATATAGATAGGTAATCAGAAATTTAATTTCAAAACTCTTTGTTTGTAATTACTATTTCAATTACAAAGACAAACAGGCATACTGTGTACACACGTTTGTAAAGCTAATGTTTCTGAAATTAAATTGACATTTATTTCGATATAAAAACCAGAAAACGTATCAGAAATCTAATGACATTTTATCATGCTATGAAATATTGGAATCAAACATAAGAGGGGTTACTGTTTACATTCGGTTTCCTGACCTCTCATTTTTACAGTGTCCCTCTAATCACTTTAGGTTTGTGCATACATACTTGCACACATAAACCATTCTCTATGTCACTAACAACCATCACATTATCTCTTTTATACGCAGTAATTTCATTTTACCGATGTTATCTTTGATTTATAACAAATTACATATTTGCTCAACGCTAAAAGCTTTTTGTTGGACGTCTTAACGGATAATCACTATCCTATCGATAATGAAACTACTTCTCATGAAATATTCAATGAATTGTTCTTTATATGTTTATGCCCGGAGTACATTTTGCATTATATCATCATCAGTGCTTTATTTAGTACTCATGTGGTATTTCCCTTACTGTCATCTGGCTATAATTACGTTATAACTACGGAAGTAAATTATCTATAATAACATGATACGTGAGTTCTTGATATTCTTACTACTTGCATAGGCATATAAAGAATGGTTGCCACATACAACTAAAACTTCATTTAGTAGCGCATCAGAATCGCATTACTCATCAGAATGACAACTATAGACCCTATTTTCTTACTTGTAGGTTTGGTTCCAAAATAGAAGAGCAAAATGGCGTCGACAAGAAAAGATGGAAGCAGCCAGATTAGGTCTAAGTGAGTACCATGCCGTCTCATCTCTATCTAGGGCGCCCGGATCAAGTTTAGCCTTACCGATGGATCCTTGGCTATCACCACCTCTTCTGACGGCTTTACCTGGTTTCCTCAGCCACCCTCAAACTGGCTACCCCAGTTACTTGACATCACCGGTAGCTGCAGATCCTAACAGACATCCACCAGTAGCTCATAGTCACTCACCGAACGGCACACCTGATCTTCGTACCACCTCGATAGCTGCTCTTCGATTAAAAGCAAAAGAACACGTAGAGAATATAACTAAAGGCCTGCAAATGGTGTAGGTGTTTACGATAATCAAATAATACGAAAACAAAAAAAAACGGATATAAACAGCGAATAAGCGGAAAATGTGTATATAAAACATAGTGGTGATTTAGTTGTGTCTGTTCTATCATTTCTTTGTAAATAATGGATCGTAAGTGTATATTGAGGTAACAGTTGTTTGTGTATATTATCCATCATGAATCTCGATAACAGTTATTGTTGGATTTCCTAAAATATGTATATATGTACGTAAATGGTAAGGAAAGTGTGCAAAGAAGAAACAATTTTAGATAATTTGTTTAGTTGAATCTATCTACATAAGTATACTATACAGATATACATATTATAGATATTAATTACTTGTACATGCTGGTACAAAGATGTCCTTTATTTATTCCAAAAGTTCATAAAATACGTCGTGTGTATTTTGTACAATTTCTGTAAAAATGTAATTGTCTTGCTAGGTAGGAAGTTTTTGAAAAATTCGTTTTCGGCAAAAGAAATAGTAGATTCACATCTAGGATAGAATTTATTTCAAGATTACGTGCCTTCGAAATTTTTTGTATTGGTAATAATACAAATTGTTTTGCTCAAGATTTTAAGTAACTAACAAAAGTGGTTGGACTACGTGATACGCATTAAATTAATCATCAGCGATTCTGCAAAATAGGTAATAAAATTCTAGCATTATGGAATACTAGATAACTACATAGATTAGTGATAATCGCAACAACTTTTTCTAATTTTTAGATTACAATGTTCTTCATTTTTCGTTAACAAAAGTTTTCCTATATTTTCATTTTCTACCCATGTACTTACTTCAATCGTTTGTAATCAAGCAAAAAAATCAAAATGTTGTAAGCATACAATGTTTTTCACAACTTTATCACGAATGTATCCTCCGAATGGTTTACTCTTAGTAGCAAGTTCTTTCAGATTTTACCGTTTTACCGATAAAATCCAAAAGAAGTTTCTATCGTTCATCATGATTGCTTAACAAAGTTCCACAAATAAGAACAAACGGAAAACTCGGATATAATAAAAATAGTGATGAGGTCAGAACTAGATAAACAAATTAAGGTATTTCGTTTAATCTACTTTTAAGACGTAAAACTTAATCATTGACTTTTGGGATACTTAAGAGTGATATGGAAGAAGATGGCCTCGGTCAAAATGAGGTGCAATAATCCATAGTTTATTTCAAGGGTTCATGAAGAGTGGTCACCGCGAGGTGTACCTGATAGGCATACAACTTTGGCGAAATACAGTATGGATCGAGAAAAGGAAGAATTACTAAGCATCATTTACTTTGTTCCTTAGAAATACACTGCAATAAAAAGCAAATGTATTGAGATAATTTTAACTGTTAATAATTAAATCCACATGCAAAAAGTATTAGCAATCTAGAGCAATACATATATGATGAAAAGATTAAAAACGATTGTGACGACAATAACAGAAGTCATGAAAGAGGAAACGTTGTACAGCTGAGCTATTGCCGTAGTACGGTTGATGATGATGAAGTCACTTGATGAAAAATATTTACAACGAAACAAACGGACGAATAAGTGACATGAACAAAAAGTACTACCGTAACCTTAACGAAACTAAGAAAATTCATAAATAAATAGCTACGCGAATTGAAACTGCCGAGACAGAACCAGCTACAACTTTGATTTGATGGTCTACTAAGAAAAAAATATAAAAATTGAACGTAAAGAAAAAAAAAGTAAAACAATGCTAGTCATCGGAAGCCGTGCAATAGTATTTATAACTCTTAAGAAAACTATTAATAAAACTAAACACGCAAAGATAAGCGAACTTAGAAACCTCCACAGAATTGCAGTGATGAAATTTTCGTCCTTTTAAAAGCAGATAAGTGTAAGTTAGTTTTAATACACTAAACACTCTTTCATATGACAACGTAACTTGATAGGGCCAGAGTCAGTAGCTACGCTGTGTTATGAACTATATAACTGAAGGGGTCACTTACAAGAATAGTGAAACGTCGAAGTCTAACAATTTCTGTTTTTACTTTTTATTTTTTTTTAATGTATCTATATCATAACAGTATCCAAACTGGAAACAGTTTAGTTACTAAACACTCTATAGCTATATATCTATTAATTCGAGACACATTTCATTCGGTGAAGTCAACATGGTTGATTGTGTAATATTACGTCAATTTAATTATAGTTCTTATAATTTGTAAGACAACAAATAGATTACAGTGATAACGTGCATTATATTGAGTACCAACTCAAAAGTAAATAACTGTGTTTTATAGAAAATTGTCGTATAAAAATTAAACGCAGGAAGCTACTGGGCAAAATTAAAACTATACGTCAAGAGAACCACTTTAAGATCCAAAGAACTAATGTCTCGCACCAAGTGTTAAGAAGTTTTATTAATAAACCAGAAATCTTGGAAAACTTTCTAAAGGAGGTATAAAATTTGAACGGCTCCCGAAATAACTCACAGTGCAGAGACCTACGCGTACATTACAACAAACCACTGAAAATTTTACTTAGAATTCAGAAAACGACCAGACGTGAAAGAGATTAATTACGCAATCTATCTGCAGTTTGATACAGCTACATGGAGTGAGGAAAAGCGTGCTGACATTGGAACAATCATGGAAATGGGAACACTATGTGCAATGGCTCCAAATACTGTTCTGGTATGAGTCAAAGATACTTTGAGTTTATAGAAAGGATGAAATAAGTTTAGTCATATGAAACCAAAACGAACATACCTATTCACGTTCTACTAATACGAGTATTTATTAGATTTACATGACTTTTGGAGTTGATTGATTGGGTACCACTTTGCCCCGGCCGAGCTATGATTGATAATGTTTATAAATAGCTGACGTACAAAATTCATTTAAATATCAAACAATAAAACAAGTCAGAAAAACTGAGTTGACCCGAGCTTGCTCTTGACTACTTAGAACCAGCACATAACTCGATACCATCTTGCTTTATTTCTTTAGAATATACTTGACAGCGGAAGCTGATGATGGCGTTCTAAGTGGGCAATTACAAAGATAGCATTAGTTTTCAGCTTCTCGTGTAACATCATGCAATTATATTTTTATGTGTGTCACCATATAGGAACTAATTCTATCCTTGTAAATGTTCATCCAAAGCGGAATTAACTTAATTGTATTCCTGAAATATGGACTGTATACCAACTGTTTCCATTTATCAAATTTGCAATAATACCAAAGCATGGATATATTCAGAAAGTTGTGAGAGATTCTGTATGCACATTAAAAATATCGTAGCAATTATCTTCAAGAAATTATTTCTCCAAAGAATATAGTCAGTTGGCTCTTTATTTTCAAATACAGTAAAAAGTTATCGGAAAACCACTAGAATCACGTGTCACCTATGAACATTGATATTAAAAACAATCACTAATCCCTGGATAACTAATGTACTGTATATGTATGGATATACATACACCTGGCTCAATTCAATATTATAGTTACATTTTATTGTATACACGCTATTGGGTACCAACATAGCACAAGAATGACGAACGAGATAAACCGGCCGTGTAACATAAATTTTATTCTAAAACGTCAGAGACGAATTGTCACTGTATCACTCGAACGTAAATATATCTCACATTTTGTCCCTTTGTCACTCTACTATGTGTGTACACCCCATTATTTATTTTATTAAAAATATTAAATCACACACATTTGCACGTAATTTTGAAATAATGAGAAGGTAGAGAAGTTATATTTCAATATAACTCAATCGCGCATTCGTATGAATAGAAATAAAATCAACCAAAAAAAGCGAAAATAAGATAGATGCAAACATACATTGATTTAATTTATCAACAATAATGATTGTTTCCTTTTAGAGCTGTGAGTTTTTGTAAATAAAGCACAAAAATAAATTATATTACATTAAAAGTAGACTTGTCATTTATACTTCTTGGAAGGACTTTGAGGCGCCCCTGTTTCCTTAACACTTTTTCCTTGCAATCTAGTGAGAACTTTTCTTCTCTTTCCAAACCACATCCAGAACTGCGACAATTTCGCCTCCGAAAAACCTTTGAAGTCGTCTTAAGCGGCTACTAATTAAAATTAAAATTGTTACCGTATTTTAATAGAAACAAAATTAAACCAAAACCGAGCGCGAATGTTTTAATCATCGTTTTAACAAGTTATTAACTTTCGTCTCTACGCGATCTAATGAACGACGTGCACTGGCGGCGGCGGCGGAGGCGGCGAAAAGAGACGGTCTTATTGGGGAACGACCTGAAGGGAGGAAAAGAATGCAAATAGAATAACGAGGCGAGCGAACAGCACAGCGCCACTATAAATCGATCTCTTTCGTCGAGCGGTTGGAAGACGTCCGTCCTTCTCTTTCGTTTAATAAGTGCAGTTTAGTTAATACGATGGAGATCAAAGAGCTCTTCAGTTTTAATTCCACTTTATCTAGAGGGCGTAGAGTGACTGGGCTAAAGCAATAAAATGCTAATACGTGTTTGTCGTCGTTAATCAGGCGTTCAGCCACGCAGGCATGGCTACAATGCTACGAGACTGACTACGCCAGGAATCGGTTGGCACTGGTTGGTCCTGACACCTTAACGATGAGAACGGTTTCAGAGTCAATAATAGATTTAAATGGTAATAAAGGGAAAATTTAGAAGTAAAATTTGAAGGTAAATTATAAGTCAACAACCTACTGTACAACAGCAGCGGCGTTAATGTAAATAAAATTAGACTTATTCTTCCAACGATTGGTAATACAAATACAAATATGTGGATAAAAAAGTAGTCCTAATAAGAAATTTTCCCTATGATAATAACTTATAATGATAATTATTGCTATTCCTCGATTTCGTCAAATTTTACTGGTAATTGTTTTCTCTGTTCTCAATCAATAACTGCTTGCATCAATCGTTTTGAATATTACAATATTTTCGACTACACAATTTGCAAAACTGATTTGATTCTCGTCGATCTTCATATGTAAAGAAAAAAACTAACATAATGTTATCAATAAACCAACAAATTTGTGTGTAAAGGTGATATTCCAGTAATCTACGTCCCTAGGGCTTTAATTTGTAACATTGAATCACACTCATTTTGGCATGGTAATTTCTCTTAAAAGCTCAAAGGAAGAAGCTTTCCTGAAATTTCATTCAAGTTTCGCCCCTAATAACATGATTGAAAAAGTCCAACGTAAATTTTTAAAAATTTTGCACTTCCGTAGGTATAAAACATTCTTACCTCACGACTATAGTTATGAGATCTTACTTCATGAAAATAATTATGATTCACTTGAAATTCGTCGTGTACGAGCACAAATTTTATTTATTTATAAATTAATTCAAGGTACTGTATCAGATGCTAACTTGCTGTCCCAATTAGCTTTTTATCTGCCTAGGTCAAATAGCAGAACACGACAAACTTTTTATATTCCGTCTTCTAATACGCTTCACCATTCAAATGGCCCACTGATATCAATGTGCAGAAGTGTGAATATGTACTGTGCTGATGTGGACTTCTTTAACACAACATATATTGCCTTAAAGAGTCTTTTGCAAAATAAGTTACTTTGATTCTTGTAATAAAATTATTATTATTATTTTTTTTTTAATCTCTCTCTTTAAGTTAGTGCATATTAGTTTAAGGACCCTCTCATATATATTTCTTATTAAAATAAAATTATCCTGTAATTAGTTTAGTTTAAGCTGTTGGATAATAAATCATTATTATTATTATTATTATTATTATTATTATTATATCATCTAGGGCACAGAATCTGAGTATCTGCTCCAGATTAAAATAACATTATAGGCTAAATCGAAATTCGAGCGCACATTTACCCTAAAAGATTTATGTGTAAAAGTAATTTTCCAAAAAATTTACATATCGAAAGCTTTCATTTTAAGTATAACATGACGCATTTTCAGACGTGTTCTAGCACGAAAATTGAGGTGAGGGAAGTGCTTTAAATTCCGAATTTTTCAAATTGAGTTCAAACTGCTTCTTGCAGTATTGTGATTTGCGTAGAAAGCTATTCCAAGCACCAAATGACTATAGATTCAGTCAGAATTTGCCCATAGTTTTTTTCTTTCGGTAGAAGAAAATGCGTCATGCACACCATGTGTTCGGGAACTCGGACAACAACATGGCAGTATGGGACTTGAACCCGGGGGCAGTATGAGACTGAAACTACTCGTATAAACCTATCATCGGGATATTGCTTATTTCTAAATCAGTATTTGCTTCATCAGCAATTTTGTTATCCTCTTGCTTTCAATATCTCTTCCCATTTAAGTAAAATATAATGTGTTCCTTGGTATCTTCATCACCACAGTACTTACAGGCGTCATTGTTCGCTTTATCAATTCTCTTTGCATAGTTGTGGAAGTTTCTGGGTTCCAAGAATACCTTGGTCATATAATAATCTCTTTCTCTATACCTACAGGCCGCCCACTTCGTTCTATCAAGAATGAGCCTTTTGGTTCATTGTTATATTAAGATGTTTTCGTTTCATTCTCTCTGCCACCGTCTTATAATATTTTCTTTTGCGTGACTCTCAGTTCGTTAGGAGTCTTTACATGGAGCTTATACAGACACTTCTTTTCTGATGGCAACAGGTCTATAGGTAATATCCAGACAGTCATCTGGGTTGACCTTGAAAGTCGTATAGGCACAGGTCACCGTCAGCAACATCTTCCGCTGGGCGTTCAATGCCATGTTTTATTACCCCCTCCCCATCTGAGGAAATTACACCAAATTGGGGGTCCATAAAGGACCACTCTGCATATGGTTTCCTTCTTATTGCTTTGTGGCACAACTATGTTTGGCATCAGTCTGTTCGCCAAATCTAAAATTTTCGTCGACTATGATTCCCAAATATCGCAACGACCTTGCTAGTGCGATTAACATTTCCATTAGTTCCCCCTTTCTTATCTGGAATTAATCGCAGCTCAGCAAACCAATAGCCACCATTCTCTAGTTGTAATCGAAGCACAAAAATTTCACAACAAAAGAAAACATCCCCAGTACTGAGTCTTGAGGTACTCCCGCAGTTACGTCCAGGTATTCGAGTTTCAGTATTATTATAATAACAAAAAGATGCTGCACAAGAAAAGTGCCCTTTCAGTATCTTTCTGCTATTGAAATACTGGAATATCATAATTTTAGTACAAGCAAAGATTTATGTCTCAAAATAATCTGCCAGGAATCACGATTTTATCTTCCAGCATCATCCAAAACGTAATAGCTAATTATAAAGTCAAAATTATTGGATCGGAGTTTCCATATAACTCTAGAAATATCAGTGATTTGTATTCAAAATAATTTTACGATAATCTATCTACCGAGAGGTTTAAATTCATGTATAACTCCATGCATTTTCAAGTATATATGGAGTAATTTTTAATAAGTTGTATTTAGCGCCGCAGTTTTCAGTGAATTTTATATTTTATGGTTGATAATTTTGGAAATGTTGATCTTAAAATATCAGCACAAGATTTTAGCAACTTATTTTTTATTTCAAATAATTGTGAGACTTGAATAACACTATCGGGGTATACAATTTCACTTAATGGTTAAAAGCTTCAGCAAAACACGCCGACTTTCAATTATTTTTTTCGAAATTCATTTATGTATTTTCATTTCCAACAAAGAAATTAATTTCGCTAAACATTTGGGAAAACTTCATCTATGAGATAAATCTCGATAAGCATATTTCATTGTAACCAATTTTTATACTCGTATTCTACTCAAAATATCAAGGTATCTAGATTTTGGCAACTTTGAAGCTGCTTTTGAAACTACGACTAAATTTGAATAACACCATCGAGCTTTACAGACAATGTAAGATCATTTGAGTTGTAATTAATGTCTAAATTACTTAAGTTCGTATACATACTGTTTTAGAAATACATTGAAAGAAACACTTTATCAAATTTGATAACTACAACAGAGACGCCAAAAAGTTTTCACTTGCGTTAGCATCAACTCATCAATTGATTAGTTAACATATACGGCATGTATCTGTTTCTCGGACCATTTTCTTTTCTATAAAAAAATCATGCAGCAATACAAATGCGGCGCCATTGCCATTTCCCTCTAATCTAATTAATCTATCAACACCCAATAACGGAGTAGACAAACATCTTCATTTCATTCGTTCATTCTTTTAGGGTTGGTCATCGCTAAAGCAAGCACTACAACATTACACTCTTTTTAATTAAAAAATAATGCATGTTATAGAAAATTTTGCCAGAGTGATATAAAGTTAGTAAAATTTAAGCACTTAATAATGCCATCACACTACCAAAAGCAAATGCTAGTGTTGTATGAAGTCAGTGAAACTTATAATGGGTAATGGTCGTGAATAGATCATTAGTTTGCATTATTAGAAATAATTGTTGATACTTCATTTAATAAAAGGGAGGGTTTTACTGAGATACCAATGCCTTTGAAGTATGAAAAAGTCCCTAACAAACACTAGCCATGGGTGTAAATGTTTTTGCATACATTCACTCAATATAAAACAAAATCAATGGATTTAATTTGTTGGTAGATAGAGTACTATGTAAAAGCAATAGAATCTATGTAAGAAGACCAGGTAGTTTATTTCCTAATTTTATTTTCATAATGTGTGTTCTGATACTAAGTACCCTCAAACGAATAAGAATGGACATGTTAAACATTGTGTCAATTTGAATGGCTGGTTAGACTCATCATCTAGTACTTAAGCAAAACAAGTGTATGACAAATCAAATGTACCCAAGGGGTTAAACCGTCAGAGAAAACTATTGAATGAGGTTTCAACCTTAGCTCAAACGTAAATGTTGACTCTTACGAAACAAACAAACAAAAAATTTGCTTTGAAATGTGTCCAACATCATTTAAACAAATTGAGTTTTGCAGCTATTAAGAAATAATCGTTGCTACTTTTTTCTTCAGTTGAGCGTGAAATGTAACTTAATCTTTATAACACGGGTGGGGTGTCCCTATCATATTTGTGAATAGACACCCTAACTGAGAATCACACAATAATGCATAGGTATTCATGGCACTTTTCGTGCTCATCGACGAGAGTGGGGAGAATATTCAGCGACAAGAAGATAAATTGAAACGTCCCTATTCGACACAATCCCGTGAGTGCTGCGCATTCCGCACATTTGCAACCACCAACAACTAAAGAGAGTTCGATGACATTACGAAGATGAAAAGCGAGAGAGACGGAAGTAGTTCTGAAAAGAGAATCCGCGAACAGAAGCGCAACGGGAGCGCATCGTCCGTCGGTTCGGCAGAAACTCGTTGCGGAGGGGGCTCGAAGCGAAGCGATAATTAACTCTCTCTATTACTTTATTGGTTTGTACCCTGTCTATTTGGTCCTCTTCTCTCTTTTTAATCAGAGACGGTCGGAGTTTGGAAAACCGCCCGACCATTCTAATTGCCCTTTTATTGCTCGGACGCACGCTCCTCCACTCGCTTCATCTACCCCGTATAGAAATTTAACCAAACGAACGGTCGGCTGAACGCGCCCCGTCTTTACGTAGCGCTCGAACGAACCCCGCTCTAATTTAACTTTTTCTCTTTCTTCCGTTGTTTACCTTTTTCGTCAATTCCTTAACTTATATTAAATTTCTTTTTTCCCTTCTTCGATTGTTTGTTTCTACCTCCCTTATTCCCCGTGACATGATATTTCTAACTAGCTTTAGGTATATTTGCTTCGCGTAATGTGAAATACATATTGAAAAAGTGTTCCAAATAATTCTAATTATACAACCAGAAGGCGATAGAAAAAATTGTTATTAGTATTTCAGTTTCCTTTGTTTCCATAATTTAATTAAATAGAAAGCGTAAAGTGTATTTCTGATAGATTTTCGCTAATTACATTTCCCAACAGCCAGGTCTTCAAAGTAGAAAAATGCATGGTACTTATTTTTTCTATTAGTATTGCAGCTAACAATTTCCTTGTGGTAGACTATTTATTATTCTCACCATTTCTTTCTGACAAAACAAATGATACATACCTTTTGCCATTTTGTATGGCGAGTCGTGTTTGATGAATTCTGTTTCTTTTAGTGCCCAGCTGACTCGCAACTCCAAATTCTAATGAAAATTAAGTATTGACCCTATATAAATTTTTATTCGTTGGAACATCAATCTTCTACAAAACTTAAAAAGACAGTAGACTCGGTTGCTGCTGTTCGCTATTGAGACTTTTGCTCCGAAAGCGCTAGTGTGGAAATTCTAAACATGAATCGATAATTGGTTGCTAGATGCTTGTGAATCTTATACCACCAGCGGTACACCTTATGCTGATGGTATTCTTGCGTAGATAACAGTGACACTTTTTAATATAGTTTTATCAGCTTGCCTGTATGTTTATATGTATGTATTCTCCAACTTGGTATACAGGTTTCAAGAACCGACAAGTAGATAAGTTTCATTGAATGCATCGTTGAAATGGAATAAACTAGATGGGGGTAGAATAACCCAGTCAGCTTCGGTACAGTAAACTAAGGACCACACCCTTAAGTTGAGAAACGAGATTTGATAACGATATAATAATTTTATTACCATGATCTGATACTCCGGCCAGAGTCATCAGCTCATAATGAAATTCCTGAACGGGTCATAGTAGGCATGTCGTGTTGAGGCAACAGTATGTTTTCTAGTTCTTCTAAATTAAAACCTGTATGAAATACATACTTAACTTAAGCTTTTGGTTAGCGATATTCAACGTGAAATAACAATTGCTCGGTCTATGGGTTGTGTAGGCAAAAATCATAATTAAACTCGGTCTGCTCACTTTCTTCAACACTTAACAGTACCAAAGGGTAAAAGACGAAGATGAAAAGGCGGAATAAGTAAAAAATTACCCTTCAAAAGGTATCCCAATCAATGCATTCCCACTATGTACTATTGTATATATGTAAAGTATACAATAGAAGCTCATCGTTTAATAAGTTATTTAAAAATTAAGTAAGCAACGCTTTGTAATTCTTCCAAACTATTTCATACCGAAAACGTATCGGCATTTCTTGGCGGTACCACAACTACTACTACGACATATCTTCGAATTATTTTCCTTGTCCAAAAAGGAAGCTATCAATAATGAGTGATGCAAAACGTCATACAAAAGTTTCCAAATTGTAATTTCAGCATTGATTTTTAAATATTTGAGACGCATCTAGATAGTCATAAAGCCAACGAAGGCAGAAAACCAAATATTCTTAAAACTCTGTGGATTTCAACAAGAAAGATTATCTTTCAAGTAACTCAGTAGAATTAGATTTAATAACTTTGTACATTCATCATTGATAAGAAACAAAGATAAACGTTGCGAATTTTAAACAATTACATTAGAGAAAGAACTTCATAAAACAAAATGAAATATACCAGTTCCCAGCGGTAATTCACAACGATAAGTTAACTAGAAAGAAGAGTGCCAGGGAAACAATTAAATCGTGCGCTATTTAAAAAGAAACGAGTAAAAATGTCGGTAGTTGGGAAACGGAAGAAATATGGGAACTGCGCTGTCCTTAACTGGCGATTAAAATGCAATTGTCGAGCTAATTAATAAAATAATCGTAAGTAAATTAGCAAAACATTTATTTACATGACGTCTGTGGTAATAGTGGAGGTAGGAACTCGACAAAAAGTCACCTGCCCTCGCTTGTTGGTGGCGGCGAATGCTCGAGCGAGGCAAGCGCAAACTTGCATGGTGCACGCTACTAAATTAACCGATTAAGATCTTAATGCCGCAAATCGCCGACATTTATTTTATGTAAAATGTAAATTACATATTCGTGTGTGTGTTCGTAAGTGGACGTACGTGTATTGTATGTTCTGCATTACTCGTTAACTGTGGTATTAGTGTAATTAAGGAACGTACTTGTCGACTAGTATTTTGTACGTTTCACTGTATATCTAACTCCTATGTAACGATTTTCTACGAGGTAGTAGTTAATTCTGCTTTAAAATAGAAACAAAACTAATTAAGAATAAGTAGTCAACCTAATTCGTTTCGTATCATCGATTCTTTCCAGTACAGAAGTTAGTTTTCAAATAAATAAAGTATTGTGTGATATACAGTTTAATGAAATACTTTGAAGTTCTCGGAAGACCATAAAAAGAAATCAATGATATGGCACCAAAAGATGATAGATGTCATATATTTTTCGGTAAACCTCAAATCCTGGCCAACTATTTATTAATCTGAAATCCTAAGTCGGCTCCGTACCCATCTTCGGCCGATTACCCAAGACACTAACTTCAGTCCGGTGACTCATTTTTTAACAAAATAATGGATGAGCCTACACTCAAACTTCATAAAGTGATTAGAAGAGTAAGATTTATATTAATGGCAAGTTGATATTTTATGGATACTTTATATATGTCTTGAGGAATGAAAGCTGATGAAAGAGAGATCGACTTTTGGGCAGTTGATGTGCACCAAAAAGTATACAATATAAAATTAGTTTTATTTAGAAATAAAATCATATTCACGCAAATTCTTATAAATAAGCAAATTTAAGCTGTTACATTAGGTAAAAACGTCAATAAAATTAAAATAGTTTTTATGACATCGGATCAGTATACATATATCTGTAACAAGAATTTTTCAAACATGGAACGATTTGGACCCTACATCCTAGATTAAATAAATTATTACTTCAATCATCAATCAATAACATATTGCCTTCTTAAATCTTCGTTTCACTTCAAATTCTGCTTTGATTAAACATTTTTAGTGTTGATAGACAAAACGAACTATCGTGATAAGGTTAAAAGAACATGTAGCACGTAACAGGTCAACTCGGCGATGTAAAGTCGGCGACGGTCAACTCGGCGATGCTGAGTCGGCGATGGGCATCTCGGCGATGGTAAACTCGGCGACGGTCAACTCGGCGAAAAGGAATACAATAATATATAAACAATAATAATAAAAGAGATTTTAAATGATTACTAATTAAAATGTAATGGCAAGAGATATTTGGAAGTACAAAATTAAACTAATACCTAGTATTAGAAAGCAAATTAAAATATTAAGGGAAAATTTAAATCCGGAAAGCATCAGTGTAGACTTTGAATTGGCAATTCACCAGGCCGTAAGACAAGTTTTCCCAGAAGCCGAAATTAGAGGATGCTTATTCCACTTGGTAAAAAATCTTCGAAAGCATTTATCTTCTTCCAATCTCCTAGGAATGTACAATACTGATCCCGAATTTGCACTATAAGCAAAAATGGTAACATCATTGGCATTTGTCCCAGAAGAGGATGTGATTGATGCCATTGCCGAATTGGAAAATAAGTTGCCAGAAATATTAGAACCAATTTTAGAATGGTTTAACAGAAATTATATCGGTCGACTTAGGAATAATGGAACCAGAGCGCCAGCAACGTTTCCAATTGCAGTTTGGTCCGTTCATTTTCGGACATTGAATGGACGAGATAGGACAAATAATTTTGCAGAAGCATGTCATCGCAAGTTGCAACTGGCTTTTGGTTGTGGCATTGCTCATCCTTCGTTATGGACATTCATAGAAAATTTAAAAAGGTTCAGTCTTCGTACGATGCGGACTATGAACGAGCAATTGCCGGGCGCAATGGTGCATCAAAAAGGAGACGTTATGAGGAAGCCGACGAGAGGATTTTTAATAAAGTTGCCAATTATAACAGGCAAAATTTGATCGAATATCTCAGAGGGATATCACACAATTACAATATGAATTAGTTTTTAATAGATTGTATATTATATTTTATTATAATAAATAATTGTATTGTAATAAATAATTACATAATATATTATTGTATTCCTTTTCGCCGAGTTGATCGTCGCCGAGTTTACCATCGTCGAGTTGACCATCGCCGAGTTGACCATCGCCGAGTTGACCATCGCCGAGTTGACCGTCGCCGACTTTACATCGCCGAGTTGTCGCGTACTGAAACTCATATTAACACAGAAACAAGATTCTTTTAATCGCCGATTGCAAATTGTCCCGATAATTATGAGGTACTTAAATATTATGTGCATATTGTCCCGCCTGTACAGGTAAATCTATTTAAGAAAATGTAAATTGCGCTAACATAGACTTTTTCTGTTGATTTGATGCAGTTGGTGCAGAGTAGTGCACAAGCAGAGGCGGTTTTTATTTCTTGAATGGCGAAATGGTCTTCCTGATCTAGTGGAGTTGAATGGAGGAGGTGGAATTTTAATGTATAATTTACCTAGTGATAATTGGTTACGTTATTTAGCACGTTTCAAGCCTAAGGCAATT
The DNA here is from genome assembly GCA_038088585.1 of Chrysina gloriosa. Classification (NCBI taxonomy): domain Eukaryota; kingdom Metazoa; phylum Arthropoda; class Insecta; order Coleoptera; family Scarabaeidae; genus Chrysina; species Chrysina gloriosa. The sequence goes on along the minus strand of CM076088.1, from coordinate 31,015,864 downwards.
TGTAAATTGAAGAAGTGACTCAAACACCCCTCTCTTTTAATGGAGAGAACGATCGTTTGAAAGCGTAAAGAAAGTAAGTCCATGTTCCTCTGCATTTTTTTCTGGGGCACTATTTGTTGGATTACATACCTTCAGTAGGTTACGGTGGTTTGCCTAGAAACCCTAACATAGAAGTGGATAAAAGTTAGCTTCCTATGAACAAAACTAGGAGTTGGATTTCATTGGGTAAAATGCGGATTAAGCAATGTGCTAGCAAAATACGTGCCCCAATGAATTAATAACAAATTATGTGGAGCAAAGTTAATAATATAATCAGTAATACAGATTTTGAAATCATTCTAATGAAAAAAATAACGATTGGAGAAAGGAAACTCGCAAAAGTTCTATGCATCTATAAACACATCAAGGGCGACGAATGCTATTTTTGAGGAGCATATAATGTAAGACGAGGAGAGGGCGGATATCTAAATATATATGAAAGAGGTAAAATTAAAGTACGCAGAATAACCATAGAAGAACTAAACATATTGCTTTAACTTTCTCCTGGTTGAAAGAGTATAGTTTAATTAGGAAATCAATAAATCAGAGGGAACGAAGAAAATACAATAAGACAAATCATGGGAATTTTGGGTAAAACAAGTAGAGAAGCCGTGAAACTGAGGGATCTGAAACAGAACGAGGAAATGTTGCTCAGCTGGAGAAAGCAGTAGTAGAGGACATGACAAAAAACTCCAACAAACTTCACTACGTTTCAACTTTATACTATATGATGTAAAGTGAAGATATTGACGAAAAACCACGTGGTAATAAAGAAAGTGACTGTACATCAATGGATTTTGTCCTCAGTTAAAACGGTTACTAAACCAAGACAAACTGACAAACTGGCACCTACATCTGCACCTGGAAATAAAGTTCAGACAAGGGCATATTTACATAATACTGCTCCAAAGAAAACAGCACAGAAACCTAAAGATGTACAAAAAGACAATGCAGTACGAAAGGAAGTAAATAATGAATATGAGAAAGTACATGAATCTCTTTCTTCTGGTTTGGATGATATAAATATATCTCATAATAGTAATTCCAGTAAATACAGTTCCACAAAATTCTCTCCTGAAACGCGTCCACTATCTACATCACCTTACCCATCCAACGTTGCTTTGATGACTGATCAAATGAAGAAACAGCTTAACTTAGGAACGCAAGAAATTCCAGATAATGTCAATGATTTTGATAAAGTAAATTGGGGTTATGTTCTGTATGTATAATACACACTTGTGACGCAACGGTTAATGTTGTCAGTAAAGATCTGAATTCCATTCAAAACCATTACTATTTGACAAAAGTGCCATCAGAAATTCTATGCAACTAATTTTACTACTATACTCTTATTGTAATTGCATGAACTAAAAAGTTAAGGGCACCAAAAATTATTGTTTTCCATATCATTTATCCATAATTCATAAATGCTCTAAAAACATACGATTAAAAATGTATACTTATATGTCTGTATGTATACATGCTAAGGTAATGCAAAATACACACACCAGTGTACTTATGTACACAAGGAAAATAATTGCTTCACAATTACAAGGTTTGTATTAAAAGTCTGAACTCACGCAACATTTGAATAATTATTTCAAACGAGAGTGCTGCTTGGTTTTCGCGACATTCCACGTCGCGCGCGAGGGCTAGTTAATAATTTAACTATAAGCACCTAAACTAATTCTCGGCAAAACTCAACCAAACACGACAAGGGAAGTAATCGATTAAATTAAGCTGGTAATTTCGACTCGACGGGAAAACGTTGCCCACTAAAAATTTCGATATTCGCGTGTACACTATGTGAGAGTATATAGTGTATAAATTACGTCATACCTCAAATAATAGATAAATTTATGTTTTACTTCAATCTCATCATTTCACTAATATTAAATACTTAGGAAAGCAATAGTATGAACGAAATAAAGTTAAAAGTGTGTGCACAATTTTAAGTAGAAGTTAGCCAACGACTATTCCTAATTGATTTGCTCAGAACTCGTTTATGTCCGAATAAAAGTAATTTCAGTTTTAGTGCGATCTTATTGAGTAACATAAATCTTTGTAACAATGACATATTTCACGTCTCAGACGTTAATATGGCTATATTATATTTGTTTACAAATCATGTAACAGTGATATTCTGGCCGACTTGTGCAATACACTGTTCAACGGTGATTAAAAGATCACTAGAGTTTAAATTAGTTTTACATCATTATGACCTGGCCCAAACTCATATGTCAAAGATACTGAAAATCTGCAAATCTTTAAGGAGGAGTAACACATTTTCTTGCAGCTCCACTAAGTTTAAGTTTTTGGTAAATTCTGTGCACCATCGTCTTAACATCTGCTAGTTTTTAAGTATATTCCTTTCCCTTAGTTTTTATCCTGTGGAAACTAATATAACCTCTGTATCGACATGCACGTTCGATTCGACTAAGGCAATACCGTTATGCATTATGAGCACATACTTTTATTCATTTTTATGAGTAACTGAGTAAAGACAGCTAAATCTCGGTTTCCATTTTTCTAAACAACTGAGGCTGATGTAGTCTTCTGCGGAGAGAGACAATCCTACCATTTTCACCCCTTGAAGGCACTATTAATATGTTTACAATAGAGGCAATGTTACAGCAGAACGGAAGGCTGAAATCAACATCCGGCTTGGTGGTTACCACACGTACTATCAACCCGAAAACCTCCTATCATAGCTTGTGTCAAAGGAAATCCCAAAATCCCATTATAATTAACACATGCATAGACATACGTACAGACAGTTAAGCAGCGCCTACTGACCCTGGAACTAGCCAGTGTCAATCAAACTCTAACATTTGACTGCAAATGAAGCTTAAATATCTTTTATCAATTTGAATATCAGCTCATCTAGCTGTTGAAGGCTACAAGAATGTAGATGTATTGACGCAAAAGGATATCAGCACTGAAGTCACAGGCCCTAAGACTGCTGGAATTGTAACAACAGCATTTCTTAAGCAGTTCCAGGCTTTCATACAAATACCCTGGAATTGCAATGAGACCAGGAACCTTCTAGAACCAAGCAAAAGTCAACTGAAGCCTTGTGGATGGTTGGCGTATCAGTCTCAGTAATGAATCTGCGTACACATTCTGAAGCGAAGTATATGAAACTACTGAGGACTTGGTATGTCTTTGCAACACTGTAGTTCACAGTAGGCTTCTATACAAAGGAAATTATAAACTGAAACCCATAAATATAAAACGTGTTCGGTTAGAGAAGGTATACTCCTCGTTCAGGAAGATAGGGGTCTCGAACTAATCCATCAACGTATAGAGGTATACATTTGGGTTCCAGAAATTATAAATTCATGCAAACAGGAATAAGGAGACTACGGCCAAAATAAGATATAAAATAAATACAATTACGCTTACCATACTTTTCGGAAAATAGTACGTAATTATCTAATTGAAAATCTATTGGATATATGAGTATATTTAGAAACCATATAATCTATTCCTCAAAGTCTAATATTACAAACAGAAAATATGAGAAAAAAACAGTAATCAATTCCTATATATGCATTACACTGTATTAAAACAAATAAGAAAAGTTCTGTTTGTGTACGTATTATAACGTTGCACAAATTATGTTTTGTGATGTAATTTTTATTCTTCCTTAGCTCTTTTGTCACTTTAATACCTACCTGAATATAGATATGTATTTATATATCACAAAATACTAACAACGTTTCCACTATAATAGTTGGATTAAAGAAACAAACTCAAATGACTCTCCCAAGACTTTTTCAAAGAAATAGGTCGATACTAAACAACTTTGTGTGCTTAGCAACTACTTTCCGTACAACTTTACAATCCTCCATTGGATGACGACTAATGCAACTACATGTGCTTAATGAGAAACAGGTGAGATGACTGTACATTAACTACAGACTAGTCTCTAGAAAATCACGTGCAGTTATCTGCTCCGGAAACAGCACAGGCCCCAAATGTAAGAAAACAACTCAAGGGACAAGTGGCAACCAAAATGGTACTATCCATGAATCGGACACCAACACCTACAACGCTATTGCAAATAATAGATAGATACAATTCATCTAATGGATCTTTTTACACACGCCATATATTTTTATCCGTACGAATCAAATCGCTACTCCTAGTTCAAGTTAAGCACTACATACATAATCCATTGAAATAATCTGCACTTCTCTTACAGTCAATTGATTAACGTAGTAGTTTACATATAACTTCTGTGTCAGACATACGTACTTGAATATTCGATACTGATAGATAAGGATAGTTAGATTAACCGGCGATTTTTGCTTTTGTCATTCAACAGTGACGTGTGTAAAAAGATCTATAGACGAACTGTACCTGCATTAATCGCTTTACTTTTCAAAGATACGTGGAAAATATACTTTGTAAGCAACACGCAATTATATTGAACCAGTTTCATTATATTTCAGTACCTACTATCAGCACGCTACATACAATTATCAGAGGCAAATAAATATTGTTTTGTTCTTTCTTCACACGATTACTGTCACTATTACATTGAAATTATACATATAGTTGTAGAAATAGAAAGGCAAAAACATGCTATTTCTTACAAAACAAAAGAGTAGTTGCATCATTATTAACCAAAAATTTATCTAAGGCCTAACTTCCTGAGCTAAATGTTGTCAAACTATACAAAACCAAATATAATTTCGAAGACAAATTAATACCAGTCTACTTGCGTTACGAAAATTACACGAACACGGTATAATGGGGTTTGAATTTGCGTAGACCTGTGCACCAAAGGTATGTGAATACATTTTTCTGGAAATTCCAAACATAACTTTTTCCAAGCAATCAACCATTACAAATTTAATATTGTTGCGTTATTTTAACACTTTCTTGTTGCGCCAATATATAAGATCTTTGGGAATGAAACTCCATAAAATTAGCTACAAAACTACTTCACTAGAAGTTCTGAGTAAGAAATTTCCTAGCAGAGCGTATTCATAACAATAATTTACTGCTGAAATTTCGCATACAACAGCATTGTACAGAGAACGATATTTAATTGCACAAGTCATTTATAAATATACGAGGGCGATTCGTAAAATACTAGTTCCGTTTGGTTATTTTTCTACGTAGTTTCCACTAAGATTGGAACATTTGTCATAGTGACTAACCAGTTTTTTAATGCCCTCTTCATAGAAATCTGCCGCCTGTGAATTAAGACGCTCTCAATCCGTTGTGTGTTCTGTGATTCGCAAATTTTCTCTTCAACATTGCCCAAAGATTTGTCTATCGCAACAGTTGGTCTTCCATTCCGTTCTTGATCAAAGACACTAGTTAATCCTTTTCAAAACATACGGCACCATCTTCAACCACGCTGCCACTCATGATATTTTCGCCATAAACGGAAGAAAGTACACGATGAATCTCAACAACCTTCATGCTCTTTGCACACAAAAATTAGATAACAGTGCGCAAATCACAGTTGATAGGATTTTCTTTTGCAGCAGGCATTTTAAATAACCAAAATAGCATGAAAGAATGTCAGGACGATTCTCTCACTAGCACTGCCAGACTCACATAGAACTAGACTACACCGCAGCACTGCGATTACGCCGATGTCCTCGCTCTGGTCACTAGGCGGAAACGGAACTTTATGAATCGCCCTCATATTTCATTTACAATTAAGAAAGGCAGGAATATCTGTAGTCTAAACTAAGTTCATACTTACTTCATTCTTGAATCACACTATATATACTTTGATACTTCCAAATATGGATTTCAAGAAGTAAGTTACAATCCTCATGAGCAAAGAGTGTCACATAAAGTTTCATGCACACTGCTCTTAAAAGTGTCAATTGTGGGATGGGAAAGTGTGTTCCGTTACATGGAGAAAGCAAACGTACGTCAGGTTCGATAAATAAAGAGATATCCAAGTTGATGTGAAAAGGGCAAAAAGTTCAGGTCCTTCGCGTAAAATTGTACACATAGGTTCTTAATTACAAAAGCCGATTAATTATTTCCATGCCTCTACTAGTATACGTATTTGTATCCATAAATGTGAAATAGAATAATAAAATATGTATATACTTCCACCACAGAATCTAACATATTAAATGCTTTTCCTACTATTACTATAATAAAACCTGTAAGTGTACCTATGATATATAAGAACAGGAGATTCTGATAAAATATACGAAAGGATCAAAGCATTAATGTCGTAAATAATCGCAAATGTATTATTTTCTCTGCTACAGCGTCGAACCTAAAGAGCTAAACTTATATTAATAACCACCAGAAAGTAGATAATTGTTAATGTAATAAACAAAAACTACACACATTTGCGTAAACTGAAGTGGAAATTCGTTCAATACTTTCTCTCGTTTATTGGTGTATAAAGTTACTAAACGAGGCGTCCTTTTCATGATATCGACTGTACTACCACCTGCGCAAAATGTGCGTGACTTCGATAACTGCCATACTTAATCGGCTATTTAATTAAGTTAGGATTAAGATTATAATAAAATATCGTCACGATAACTCGTATTGTCACGATAGGTACCGGTTTTACTAATTCCACCGTTTATTTCACGAACTACACGTTAGAAATATATAAACGACGATTTTATGCATGCAAGTACGTTTCAGCTTAGCATACAATACAGTAATTACCAGAGCTTACGTTACAAATATAATTATAGTTACATTTTCCGCAACACTAATTGTGACTTCAGTTTCTGGGTTATTCACGTTACTGACATTGTCATTCGAGCTATTTAATTTAAATGCGAACTTTGATTTTATATGCTCATGTGAAAGATGTAAAGTTTTGAATTTGAATCGGAGGACATATATCCTCCTTTCACGTGTTCAAAAAGTATGTATTTTAATAACAGTAACGATAATTACCATTACCCAACAGATTAACCAATAAAAGGACATTTTTTAGAGAATGATCCATCATCGCCAATATATATTTCCTTGAATTTTGGAAAAACTTTGTTTCGTATAACTACATAGTTACAATGATTATCGATGATTACTTCCTGAATTACAAGGATTATGGTATAGTAAACTAGGCTATTCGATAAGATACAATTGAGATTGTCGACTTTGTTGTTGGTGACACAGATGTTCTAGATTAATGCATAACTGTTTAGTGCGGAGTTATCACACAGTTTAGTATCTGTTTTAAATACTGTGGAACACACTGTAAGAATGTAGAAAATCTATTGGGGTAAATTAATTAAGAGTTGACCAATCTACTACTAGCTAAAAAAGCTTCGTAGATTTTGGGGTAAGGAAGAAACGAAGATCACTAGAAACAAAAGAAAGTAAATTGTTTCCTGAGAAAATTTCAAAATTAGTATTCCTTAATATTAGATTTAACCATACCCTTGTCACAGTTGGTGGCCTCGAATTGGGTGAGTTGTGATCAGGTATTTTGGTGCATGTTGCATCTTCACTGGAGAAATTCGGCAGATAAAATCTCCAAATCGAAGGACGGATTTATCAACAACTACCAATTTGGGAGCTTCAAGAAACGATCAACAATAATTATATAATACTAGCAGATACCCGTCGTGTTTTGAGTTTTTCGGTAGATGTGTAAACATAAAAATTTTTCGACATTCCAACTCTGGAGCAAGCAACATATAATTGGCCCTACGAAAACAGGAATTTTCTAAGTTCAAACCAGCAACACTTACCATCTTGTTCCATTGCACAATTTCGATAGGTCTAACAATAAGTTGCGAATGAGCATCAACGGTGAACCAACTTTTAAAGTTAAGATATGTGGTGGCATTCCAGATGGTTTCAAAGAGTTAAGAAACTCTATTAGAAAGTTGACAGCTTGTTCCTCATCTATAACTGTGTCAATTGATTTGTACGTGACAACTTCACCGGGTAGCTTGAATTAAATTTGATGATTTATTTTGTTGACATCATCATTCTTCTGAGCACACATACCAAGACTCACGACTACTCATAAACAGGAATTTCGACGTATTTCTAGCACTTCCTATACAATAAAATCCGCGGATAATTGTAGCTCTAAACGTAGCTCAGAAACCACCGATGCTTATCCTTCCTATATTCACGTCAAAATGAAAGACGTATACTATACTATATAAATCGGTCTCACAGACCGTATGCGTGAGTATAGGAAGGTTATATACGGATAGTAGTTGTTTTTCAAGCATGAAATTAAGTAATGGCTGCAGATACGTCCAAATTCATATTTGCATCTATAATATTCCAAATTGCGAGTTTTAGCGTTGTAATTCATAGTTAACCGAAATGAAAATGAATTAATTAGAATTACAAGTACTATAAGAAAGCTAGTAAATGTTATTTTACAATCACAAATTACTCATTCAATTGTGATAGTAATCCCATTGAGGTTGTTATTGTGTAACGATCTGCAACTTTTCTTACTTTTCAATGTAGTCAATACAATGCCATCTTTTGACTTTCATACACAAATATTTCCAAACGACTTGATGCTGATAGAAGTGGACATGATAAGATCAAATTTAGATCCTTCCTATTAAGTTGTTTGTAAAATCCAGGTATGTATTTAGTCACTAGGTTTTCATCTTCAGTGAATATATTTATGGAAATCGCCTGCTTTGTGTGAATTCTAGACGAAAATATCTCGCTGAATACGCCAGGAGCAGTGAGAACAAATCGCTATGCAAAACACTGCAAAACATGTCGCATCTGATCAAAGCAGTGATAGTGTTCCGGTTTTGATATCAAGATTCATACATTAATCTCATGGTTTTATTAATTGAAAATGATTTGATTGTCAAAACAATTATCTAGATTTTTCCAAGTGCAGTATGGTAAATAAACGTTATTTTTAATTTTATTTTATTGCAAGCTTATGGTTGGTTAAAATTTTAGATCAAATCCATTATCAACAAATTGTTAGATTCTATATGCTTAAACAATAAATGCTGGTACATCAGGTTCAAAATGCGTCAGATATCTCAAAAATTCTTCTTCCTTCTCTATTTTTAGAAGTTTGTCCATTTATTGTTGCCATTTACCAAATATATAATATAGATATAATTGCGAGAGTCAGTTTTCGCGTAATCTCTCGAGCAATCCATCTGGCATACCATGAGTGAGTGTGTACATGTACCCTTGAGCGGAAAATATTAATATTTATTCAAAGTTGATGTAAAGGGATTTCAATTTAGATCGCCAAATCTTCGTTATCGGTGAAAATTGGAAAAGTATCACATGTTGCAGATATTTTATGACAACTGTAAGCTGTTCAGACTGGCACTGAACTAATGCTAATGTGGACCATTTAAATCTTGCATTTTGTGAAGTGTAACCATTTAGGACATCGTTAATCAATTTTCACAAGTGATGCTTTAATGTTTTATAGTCTCCACTAAGAACTGCCGCTTCATAGTCGGGATGCGTGTTTGGAGTTTTTAAATAGTCGATGTGGAAAGGATAAGAGCTTATTGAGCTTCTATTTTATAAGCTAATGTTTTTCGCCATTTAATTTAAACACATATTTAGAACCAATTTTACCAAGAATATATTATAGCACCAATTTAATGAACAATATTAAATAACTATCTTGATCGCCATTGAGAATTCGTTTTTTCAAACTATTTTGAAATACTTTGTTGTTGTACAAATAACACTCATTACTTTCAACTTAAATACTCCAAGTATCATTTATATGTTTGCAAAATTTTCAAATTTCAAAATTTTAATATCTATGAATCGTTTTCAAACAAAATTTTGGAAACTCAACTCGTTTGAAACGTAAGTAACCGGAGCAATTTGAATGAGGACAAAATAACTAAAATTGACATTAATTTAATAAAAATTTTGCTTAGAATACAATTAGTGTAAATTCGGAAATAGCAATATTATATACAGCTTGTGAGGATCTAACAAAAAAAAAATCTAAATTTAAAAACTAATTGCCCAATAGTAGGAAAATCTTTCAGTTTTTGGTACGTTCGTTGAATGGCTTCTTTACATCTTTAGTATTTTTCACAATAGAAATGCGTACATACAATACCACTTATAAGTTGCTTATCTTTCATTAAGACGCAATCCGTTTTAAGGTTTACAATAAGTTCTGTGAAACTAAGAAATCTGGCGCCCTTGGTTTTTCGGAACGGTGTAGGATTAGCGTTAAAGGGATCTTCTTAGGTCGGCCACTTCAACCTTCTCAGACGAAATAGCACAGTCAAAGCATTAAAGCTTACTTTGACAAATAGATACGTTTCTTACGTAATCCTAAAAGCGTGAAGGCATTAGCTCTTTGTTGATTTAAAAATAATATGTTTCCTACCTCCATTTCTGGCGCTTTGTAAAACTGGGTTTTTGACGTAAACTTTATTAAAACCGTACATATTCCTTATGACCGTTAATTACAAACCGCTTATAAATTATGCAAGAGCAATCGACAAAATAGGAAAAATTCGTTTTGTTTTGTTTCCTTCTCTTATAACAAAACGTCAAATTAAAAACAACTCAATCATCTTCCTATTTCGTAATCGAAACGTCGATGCCCAAATGAAAGGTACTACATCAGTCCGCCACCAATTTAATAACGCTAAATGCCCAGAACATTTGTAAATTAAACGTCACCGGAATTAGAAACGCAACAACCTATCAACTAATACATTGACTGCGTAATGTTAACACACGCGTACGAAAAGCATTAAAGAAATATGTATACATGACAAATTATAATTCTCGGCCGAGTTCATACCTGATCGTAGCAGCTCATGTTCACGTAATTCAATATCAATTCGTTTCTAACTGTATGTGAAAATAATTCTTTTATTAGGGCTCGCACTCCCCGAGCGCATAATAACGATGTATAAATAATGCAGTAATGACTTTCGAGGAAGCATAAACAGATAGGCGAGAATATTAATGAATATTTTATGCGACTAATATTTTAGACAAATTAGTTGCTGTTGATTAGCGTCGGAAAATTCAGTCTAAAATTTACTGAACTTCTCTTCATTAATTCAAGATTTTTATCAAAGATAGATATCGTTTCTCTATTAACACATTCAAATATATATAGTCTTGCTCTGACTTCAGGAGAAAGAAAGCTTAATAGAATTGTTCAGGTACCATCTGTGAGTGCCTTATCGCATTGAAACCAGAAAGCTCTAAAAGCACGTTGGCTTCAACTGGTGTACTACAGATGGAGTTCAGATAGTATTTCGCAATCAATAAGGAAAAATTTAAAAATTTCGCATAGGTGGTTATTTTATAATACTGTATTAGTAACGTTCTAGTTCTAGCATACAAAAGTTTGTGTTCACTACAGAGGTTTACTCAGAGTTTTTATAAATTTTAGGAGACACAATAATAAAACGGGATTCATTTTTTTATTTTGATCTGATATAGCGATAATATATAAATTGTTAAGAAATAATTCATAACGTTTTACCAATAGTGTGATTACGTTAATTGTTAGTACTTTTTACAATTCTTACTTATTTTCTATACTCTCAGAACAAATTAATATCTTCACTTTCAAACGAAACATATTCTCAATTTGAAAATTTATAATGTGTCCATTTTATTTGAAAGTATAGATATGTAAATTATTTGTGAAAGACAACATTTTGCAAGTGACCGCGTCCCAAAGACCAAATAGTAGTTTCTACCAGCAATATGCAGAAATTTTTTAAATTCAATTCACTATAAATGAAGTCGTTAAAGGAATCCTTCCCCGTTAATCTAACATCTAGAAATTCAATATCAAAAAAGCTTTTCAAAAAATTTGAAGAAAGATCTTATAAGGTAATAAACTAACCACCTAAAATTCAAAATATGTTTCTACGAAATCAACAAGTCGAAAGCAAATTTTCAAAAAGTAATATTCAGTACCGAATAACATTTTAATATGTTAATAACAATGTTAATAAACACAATTATTAGATTTGCATGTCAAACAATTCACGAGACTTTAACGACCGTCCGATACTGTTTGGTGTGAATTTTGAGTTGAAGGATTGATTGGATCGTACCTCTTCCTAAATGAGTATAGAAATACTGTTCGTTTACATCGCCCGTTACCGTAAAATGATGACCAAGCACTTGTAGCGTGAAGTAACTAAACGGTGTGGATGTTGAAGGCATGAACTTCCAATAACACGGCGCAGCATTTCAAAATTACAACAAATAACCATAATCTCGCGCCGATATTATGTAAATTAGTCAACGAGACCATGTGATTTTATTTCTTTTAGGGACTATCCTAAGAACTTAAGGAGAATGTGTATGTCATGCTACACAGCCTACAAATTTTTCTCTATAATTACACAAAAACAAAATAACACTTTTTTTTTTTTGTTGCATAAAGTTTTTCTACTGTTGTTTACTAATTTGGGTGCGCTGATTTCAAATCGAACCTCACATTTTTTGTAGCAGCTCTAGTTAGTGAGATACAGGTACCGTCTTAAATTTACATAAGTAGTCGATAGTTTCTATCAATAGCGGTGTAACTTAACTAGTTCCTTTATAAATTTCAGTATGTCTTCCTCAAGAAGGACGTGTTTAAATAATCCTGATTGTTTTTGTGTTATTTGTGGAGAATATATGTTCCAAAAATTTCGTTTAAATGTGTCGGACTTTGTGAAAAAGGCATACTTGGACTACTTTGGGTTTCCGTTGCCGTCAAACGCTAAACCTTGTATACCAAGTTTGGTATGTAAAACATGTGTTGAATCTTTGCGACTGTGGGCAAACAAAAAAGACCCACTTTTAAGTACAAAGCTCCTATGATTTGGCGTGAACCATCCAACCATCATGACGACTGTTATTTCTGTGTAACGAAAATCATAGGAATAAACCATAAAAATTGCTCTAAGTGGATATATCCAAACTTAAAATCTGCCATAAGACCAGTCCTGAGTATTAGTGACACATCAACACCACAGCACCCATGTACATCTTCGCAAAATTCAGACCAGTGCAGCGGACAAACCGAAAACGACGACAGTGGTAGCGACAGTGGTTTTGATTGCTACGGTAGTCCCCGACCACTAAATCAAGATGATCTAAATGACTGGATCAGGGACCTTGGACTTTCTAAAACGGCATCAGAAATTTTAGCTTCCCGATTGAAAGAAAGAAATTTGTTGACCAGAGGAACGAAGATATCGTACTACCGTAACAGAAAAGGATTTACTTCCTTTCTTTACTCAAAAAGATAATTTTGTGTTTTGTACTGATATTACGGGCCGAATTAATGCAATGGGATTAAAAGAGTATAATCCAAATCAGTGGCGGTTGTTCATTGATTCGTCAAAACGAAGTTTGAAATGTGTACTTTTACATAATGGTAACAAACTTGGTTCCTTACCTATTGCTCATTCTACAAAGGTTAACGAAGAATATCCTACAATATCTTTAGTTCTCGACAAAATCAAGTACAAGGAACATAACTGGGTTTTATGTGTTGATTTGAAAATGCTAAATTTTCTCCTGGGCCAACAAAGTGGCTACACAAAATATCCCTGTTTCCTATGCTTATGGGACAGCCGAGCGAAAGCTGAGCACTGGACAAAAAGAGACTGGCCTTCTAGGGAGGCTTTGATTCCCGGTAAGCAAAATGTAATTAATGTTCCACTAGTATCCAGAGACCGAATTATATTGCCTCCTTTGCATATAAAACTGGGGTTGATAAAACAGTTCGTAAAAGCTCTTAACAAAGATGGCGAATGTTTCAAATACATTGTAAAAGTGTTTCCAAAATTGAGTAGTGAGAAAATCAAAGGTGGTATTTTCGATGGCCCACAAATCAGGAAGTTGATAGATGATAAAATTTTCATCAACCATATGACAGCTGTCAAGAAATGTGCATGGGAAGAGTTTGTTTGGGTAGTGAGGAATTTTTGGGCAATAGGAAATGTGACGGCTACATTCAGCACGTTGAACAGTTGCTGATACACTTCCAGCGGCTTGGATGCAATATGAGTATTAAGCTTCACTACCTTCACAGCCATCTAGACTATTTTCCTGAAAATCTCGGTGACCTAAGCGAGGAACAAGGAGAGCGCTTTCACCAGGAAATTCGCACTATGGAGGAAAGGTATGGGGGCACTGGAATGAACATATGATGGCTGATTATTGTTGGAGCATTCAAAATAGTACTCATATAACATCCCACTCTAGAAAATCCAAAAAAAGGAAATTTTATTCAGAATAAATATATTTAATAAATTTTTTAAACTTAAACTATGTGCATTTTCAATGGAAAATCTTGTCACTTCATAACTCCAAAACTATAGCTGCTACATGAAAACGGCATATATTTTTGAAATCAGCATGGAAAAACTATTCAGATTCATGTAAAAATCTCATGCAACAGACATGCTGTTTTCCAGTGTTATCATCGTAAATATACAAAATAATCAAGTAATTTGGAAAAATGTTACGTTAACCAGAATCAAAGTATCAGCAATTTTTAAAGAAGGTATTTTATTTAGAAATTAAATCCATTATCATTCCTTTACTTCCTTTTTGAAGTACTATTATATTTATCTAAAACCCCGGCCTGAAGCACTATTCATGCAAACATAAAATTTCAGTGTGTCACCAATCCAATAATCAGTTTCACATACAGCTATCTTTATAATCGACTTTATTAACAGTTCTTTAAAACTTTTTAAAAGTTTGCAAGCATATTTATTTAGTTTAGAAGAATAAATACGTACATATGAAAGTCTATTCCAACATTTAATTGTTTTATATTCCATTGAGAATAACAATGTATCTAGTTTAATAAAGATATCCTTCTTCGTGTTCATATAAATTCACAACACATCTTTCCTCTACCTATACAACGAGATATATGATCTGACAATAAGACAATAGCTTAATTTCCTTCTTTATAAAAGGATGAAGATTGAAGTTAACCACACCTTTATCTTTTATCTATGTATTTTTATATTTATTTACTGATCCATTTTCCAAAATTATTCCCGAAATGGTGTAATAGGATCTCGTGAAATGCAATTCGTTTGAGTACGCTGCAGATAAGTGTGTATTATGGCGAAGGACGATGTAGAAAACCAATGTTGGTGTAATTCTCTGAAGCTTCTTTTAAAAAAACAGACAGATCGTCAGTTTGTATACCGTGTATACAAACCATTATAATAATAAGGCACCATTACAACCCATGAATGAAAATTGGGTTCAACTTAGCACGGATTGCTGATTTCTAGGTCATCGGCTAGAAACCTGAAGGTAGTGTGGGCAATGTTTATCCTTTACCCGCCTATTATTATGCCAACAAATGATTCCCATGTACTCATTTTCACAGGCTGGGATCAAAAAAGTACAGCCCCACTAATCTACACCAACTGAATTACTACATACTCACAAACCATTAAGACACAGTCTAATTTTCCTTATATTCCTTTTACTAAAAGTAGCTTCATCGAACTGCAGTTGTTGAAAATCTTTATTAGTTTTGGAAACCCCAATATCATTAGAGTAGTTTTACTATATATTAATTAAATGACCGTATCAATAAAAATCGTAAATAATGTGGGCCCCAAATTGAAGTCGTGGAAAATAAAAGTCATTGAAGCAGTTGAAAATAAAACAACAATCCCAGGATATCTAGCAAATGTATTTTCCTTGATTCCATGATTTCTACGACCAGATTACCTGTACAAATTGAGAATCTACGTATTCGGACACTCTTTACTGCAAGCTCAGGGATCAAAACATAGGAACGACTTATCCAATTATAAAAGTGTGAAACTCAGCAGATCTTTGTTTGGAGCTATTAGTCCGAACATTGATTGGGGTACATGGAGAGCGATGTGCCATTTAGGAAGAAAACAACGGCCATATAAATGAAAACGCCAACTATCATCATATAAGATCCCTCAATCATTTCCATTGTTTGATACAAGTATATTATAACAGGAATAAAAGAAAATTAATCCTTAACAAATAATGCATAAATAGATTACAAGAAACCCTGAAATGTTAAACTAAAATAAACCTTACCACATGTACTTGGAAAAAGTACAATACGTATTTCAACATTTAAGTCGTCATCCTCAAAGGAAAAGCATAGCAAATACTACCTTTCTTACATCAAATTTCACATGCAACGCGTAATTCCTTTGTCTTTTCCGTGAATATTGATTGCCAAATGGGTATTTCGATTTTTCAAAACTGACTGTAGTGAATCCAAATGCCACCCGTAAATTAAGAATCTTTCGAATTCTAGTTGTACTAGAATTAAAATTAATTTGCTAGCCACATTAATTTTATTTTCTGTCCATACGTCTCGCAGTTAGTAATTTTTACTTAACTGAATTCCACATCTGCTATAATTGTTATAATATAAGAACCAATCCAGTATGTAAATTACTAATTATTCTTTAATAGGCCGACATACAATAGAAAGTAGTTACTGAATCCTATACCGAATAATTCTAATGCACACCCCTCACATTGCAACATGCAAACGAAAAAGAGAAAAGTTAAAAGTCGTTGAAAGGGATCGGCACACGATCGCACGCTGCGGGAACAAAAGAAAGAAAAAGGATAGCAAAGTTATACATTTCGTTCCCTCTCATTCCCTCCTCGAGCGATGAGTACGTTGAAAATGTATCAATTAAATCCATTAAACGTTGATAATGAGATCTGAGCAAAAGAGATTGGCAATAATAATGGTAATTTAGTGGGGTAAATAAGAGGAAATAGCCTAAGCGATTCGGAGGGGTATCGGCCGACCTCCCTGTACCATTCTCTTTCGCTTTCCGTAATGCACCGATACATTTATCCCACGCTCCTCTGTAGTACAAAAACGTATTACTGTAATCTGATACATGTGTCATACGTGTTCTCGCAAATGAGAAACTATTTACTATATCCATGTGTGTATGTATGTGTGTATGTGTGTATGTGTACACCGGTCTTTTGCCTTCAAAAGGATTGTAGCATTATTTTCCGAAAGAATAGACGCATCGAACACCACCAATTAATCTTTAGTAGCAATTTAAGCTTTAAAATACATCTCTGGGCAATTTCAACCAGTACATCCAGGTAAGTACGGGTTGTTGGAATTTGTGAGACTACCAATCCGACAATTCCTACTTTAATAGGATATTATTAGAAGAAAAATCATAGAATTAATAATCAGCGTTAGAATTTTTGGTATTTAACGTGGTGTTGAGGTTGGCTCAAGCTGCAGCCCCTTCTCGAGGTTACAAAACTTCCACGGCCTTGAGTGGATTCAGTAACGGTAATTTCTTACCCTCAACCTAGTGGTATCCTAGATGTCGGACAAAATAGTGGTATAATTCATAGCACTTTCTTAGAATATGTTGCGAACTCTCAACTGCCTTCTTGCAAAGTGCTACTATTGCGTAATACCTATTCTGTGTAGGCAACCATTTAATCTGACAGACCACTTGTCAGGGTTTTGTTAGTTGTATATCTAGTATAAGGTTTTTGATCTCTTTCGGTCATAATAGAGAAGATATTTACCTCCCTCAGCCACAATAGACGTACCTTTCCTTGTCCCTCTTCTTCCTCCCTTAGTATCTCACGAAATTATCACTTAACTCATGGATTTGGAGTAGTGATTACGCTCCGGCGTTGTTAATTTGAGCTTTGAATTAATGGTTTGTCAGTTCAGATCTGGAATAGCTGCGTGGAACTTGCAATATGCTGAGGTTATTTGCCATTGACTTTGGTACGAAATCTATACACCGCAGTCCCTGTTCCTCTGGGGATCATGAATTCATCTATGTACCACTTTCTTTGGTTGGGGTCTGAGGAGAGTTTCAATGGAAGGATTACAACAGTGCTTCTTCCCATTCAACTATATAAAGTTTTCTCTAGGATGTACTTCCGAATTCACCAGTCTCTAGGAGGTAAGGAGGTTGGGACCAAATGGAATGGACGCTAGTTCATCTGAATTGATATTAGGGTCCTACAAATTTTAACTTCTATTTTGAATCCTTAACCAAAATCTTTTTATGTATTCTTTTGGATCTAAACGGGTATGTAACGTACATTAAATGTTTTCCTTGGCTCTAGAAAAAATTATATCTGGAAAATAGTCTAGATGCCAATTTAAAAGATGTACCTTCATATGATATATTGCATTCTAACTTTTGGTAGGAGCAAAGAAGTTTCGTAACAAGATCTCTATAGTTTTTAGCTCTTTTGTTACAAAATATGTGGACACCAGTTTAAAAAAATCAAAGTCAGCTTTGTCATCACCTTATAAAATGGCATCAAATTCGAAATCTTTGAAGAAGTTTTTGATGTGATGTTTCACTTATTAAACTTAGCGTCACTAATTCTGGGAAATTTTTGCCTTAAATAACTAAACCCTTGTCCTTCTTTCACCATTACTTTTGTAGAGTTTTTCATAATCTTCATTTGTATGCAGTGGCGGCAATTTACTTTATCTTGGGCAACTAATGGACTGTTAGTAATGTTTTGTGTTCCTGGTATTAAGAACTCTTTGATATTTTCTTTATGTAGTCCTTTGATCAAGCTCCACTCATTTCAAACTATCCTAGTGAATATGCTTCTTGCGGTTTTCTCAACTACCAAATGATATGGCGACAGCTGTTATAGGACCTCCATTGTTGGGCAGCTCTAAATTTCCCCGGACATGTAAATGCATACTAGTCTTGGTGAGACTGTTTTTCACAATATTTGACTTTCTATTTCCGTCCAATATCTGGCCCTTTAAATTGTAGCCTTCGTTTCCTAATGGAAGCAATGATAGTGGTCTTTGTTGGATTAAGGTTAAAATCTGCCATTTTGCACAATCCTTTGGACTATGTATATCATAAAGCACTTGCCCTAACTTTTGATAAGTTGGTACAGATAAAAATTCACAGTAAGGTGACTGTTTCTATTGGCAATCATGAAAATATGTAAGTAATCGCTTTACAATCATTTAGATTCATAACTGTACCGCCCGTTACACATTTTATAGAGATAAATTACTTGTTGGGTGAACTAAATTGCAAATTTAATAATAATATCTGAATAGGTATAGGACAAACTGAAGATTAACTAATAATAGACAACCGACTAAATTCGAATAGCAAAGACAAACACGGTATCGAAAAATATAAACCTCGAGATCAATGTAAACGTAATAAGTCGGCCCTAATGCCATTGTGCATGGATTTCTGCAGGCGATTACCATATGAGTTGAACGACATCACCCCCTAGCCGCGGGCTACGGCGACTCATACCCTCCTCTATATATTGGTGTTTGATTCACTTCAATCAGGACAAGACCAACACTATCTCACTTATTTTCACACCATTTTCGTAAATCGCAATAGCATGTTAGATATAAGGAACTATTTGTATGGTGATTTATACGAACTTTATATTTTATATGAAACCGATGTTTGTATTATGCGAGTTATCTCAAGGGAATTTTACACACATCTTCATTAAAATTCTTATTAAATATTACATATATTTGTATACTGTTTAACTGTTATAATCAATAGTACAACGAAAACTAAATTACCAAAAATATCGTTTTGCGTTTGACGTAAAGTACATACATATGTATATCATTCCCATTATTTTTGGTGTAGATGGACGACGTGGTTAACTGATACAACTGAAATCTAGGAATATTATGCTTTTGTAAATAACGTCACTTAAGGATGAATAGGAAGTGGCTTTATCTCATATGAGTAATTTATGTATATATTGAGTCTAATAGTAATTGATAGTAATATATCACGTGACATGGAAACTCTATGGGTGCCAGTCTTTTGACGAAACTTTGGCAGAAACGTTTAACTATTCAAAGGTGATAATTGATTAAAATTTTGTTGCAATGGATCAAGTGGTCATGGTGTATCTAACACTTCATGTAGTCTTTTCTAGCATTATTGTCAGTTGTATTTCTTGCGATTTTTTATTCAATTTTCACCGTTTTCTCTTCGCCGTATCAGGGCTTATCCGAAAGAACATGAATGCCCAGTGTTACGTTGAGCTGGTGGAACCCCATATTCTTCAATATCTTCACTGGCTCGACAACCTACGTTTTCAGCAGAATAATGCCCGTCGCCACATTACGAGAATTTCTCTAAACCGGTTCGAAGAGGCCCCTGTCCATGGCCAGCCAAATCTCTCGCCCTCTCGCCAATTCAACACGTGTGGAATATTATAGCAAGAAAACTGAGGAACCTGGAGAATCTTTTGCAACACTAGAAGCTCTCCGACATGAATTGCGTTGGTACCATTAATAAAGAAGAAATAAATTTTCCTTTTTCTTTGTAATTTTAATTAACTATTAGATTCGAATAGCTAAACGTTTCTGCCAGGTTTGGTCAAAAAATTCGCACCCCTTTTTGATGCTGCAATTTCCATGTCATGTAGTATATTTTCAACTAAACCACTACTTTAAAATTTGACTAAAGCATCAATTTGAATCTCGAATGCATGTCTAATGCATTTGCTTTTTCTAAGAATGCATACACTACCACTCATAAATGTGAATTCACTTGCCAGATAATGAAACCATTACCAAAACATTTAGGTAGGAATCGTGAAATTATCTAATATCACTATTTATCATTGAAATAATATCAAAGGATCAATGACACATTGGCAAAACTTAAAGTGCGCATTTGCTAACCAAAAATCATCCGGAGTGGTGCATAGATATTAATATATTACTATTTAACTATTAATATCAATCATATCAACATAACTGTTGCAGAATTGGAAAAGCACCCAAAAGTAGGGAACTTAAGAGGTGCTTTAAATTTTAATGGGAGCTGCCTAACACGAGAAAGAAACCCTCACCCAGAACTTTGGATTTTCTTCGGAATGGTGAGGAAGCAGGGGAAGTAATTGGAGAGCCTCCACGTGTCGAACACTTGGTAATTTACATTTTCAAAATGTAGAATTTGTGTACGGACCACTGACATCCTGATAACATAGTGCTTATACTTGATGTTCGTGCCGAGGTCCAAAGAATTCATGCAATCGCTAAAAAACAGAACTACTCCGGGTACATGCAGAAAACGACACCTGGAAGTACCAAGTTTGTGTATTTTGAATAAACGGTGGAAATATTAAAATTCGAAAGTAAATGAAATCAGAAGGGTTAGACAAATAGATTGAAGACGTAACACAACGTTCCCTTTTAGGAGGAAGATTGCAGGGACTCCGAAAAAGTTCTTTGAGAACGGTTTAACAACATTAGTTTCACATTAGGATAAGCGTGCAGCTATTTGATTCTACAGAAGTAGACAACTTGTTTTGTCACAAACTCCTGTAGTAGTAGTTGTTTACTTCTGTAGAATCAAATAGCTGCAAAAATGCGCAATTAAGTACCTTATGGCCGAATTTCGTAATTGAACTCTCATATGTACGAACATCCAAAAATTGTTATATACCAAGTTTATTTTTTCTATATCAGGCCAAGAATTTATAGCGCCTATCTCATACGTACCCATTTCGAAAACACTTTCTTCCCTGGAAACACAGAACGTATTTGGAAATGTTTATTTTGTAAGTTGATTAGCACAGTTATATTATCATTACCGGCATTACTATTTTTATTATTACTACCCCTATAATGTTATGATACGAAAAAGTAATCTATTTCGATATAGAAAATCATTTTGAATCAAGTATCGTATGTATCATATAATCTAGAACATATGCATGCATATGTATGCTATGCAACTACTATATACACACATACTATATACATCTAAGTAAATATATAACAACGTAAGTTGCTATTATATGCAGACGTCCTGTCTTTAAAGCAGGGTATTTACTTTAGGAACTGTGGCTTTCTGAAGTCTGATTTGGTTTAATATATGTTTACCGACTGTAACTCAATCACTTTGTTGACGATAATTTCAAGCAACTACTGAAACTGTTAATCTATATGCGATCGGAACTTCTCCAATAACTGCTAAGCAAATATTGAATTATTATTCGCAAGTCTACATATTTGTATATTCAAGTTTGCGAAAAATACGGGTACTTCATCGACAACCTTCAAATCTAATAAATACAATTAGATTTCAAAACTTTAAAGCACTGGTCAAACTAATGCAATTGAGGAGGAAACATTAGGAGTAGAGGTGCGGAGAACAATGTGCAATATTGTTGTTAATATCACAAAATTTTCGTTGTACTTTTCTCGACTCGAAGGACCATGTAGGGCAAGTATTTGACTAAATAGGTTTTCCTACTTGCTGATTCGTCCAAAAATTTACTCCAAATTGTAGTCCTGCTACGCTATAAATTATGCCTGCCCAAACATTAAACTTTTCGTTGCCTACAACTGCAATACCATTCAAGATAAAGTAAATATATTATAGACCAAATGTAATAAACAATTTAAATGATACCAAGCCAAAGAGCATAGATCTAAGAAACTTCATCTATTTTTCTGGAATTTTGGTTTATTTTGTAATAATATTTTTTCCGAAAGGGAAAAGCGAAATGAGCACACTGCTGATAGTTTAGCGTAACCTGAATAATTAGCAAAATTATTAGATTTATAGATGGAGCTTTTGCTAGAATTCTCAGCAGTACTGTAATCCTAATATTCATTTTGGCAACAATGGAATTTTTCTTGGTACAATACGAGCAAATTAATCAATCCTTAATTCATGCGTTAACTTCACAAAGAAGTGCTGATTTTAAAATAAATAAGTTCATTGTTTTCTCCTTGGAAACCTATATGATAGTTACACTGTTATACAATCTTTCAATTATTGCTCATTGCAGGAATTTAACAACTTGTCCTTCCTGAACAATCAATAATAACCCTCGTCCGGATGTAATTGAAATCTAATATAGAGAATGGATTTGCTGAGGTACACAACAGGGTCGATCATACAATATACATTCAATACCGAAGGTCACCTAGATCACGTAGGTATATTATACATCGTGATCCGTTCTAATGATACAAACATCGCAATTCGCAGTAAAGCCCATAATAAGCAGCTCAAAACCTTTTACTAAATGGTATATGAGGGAACGACACGAAGGAAAAGGGGCGAAAAAACATCGAAGCGAGAGAGAACGTGTCTCATTGCAAGAAGAAGAACTCGTCCAATTTCAGCGGCTTACAGTTCATTGCGGCTCAATTGTCCCGGACTCTATCTTTTTCAAATCGCGCGCATTTACTGCGCGAGTCCTTATAGTTGTCCTGCCAGTTCTCTCACTCTATCGCTTTCTCCGTGTATACGCCTCAGATTCAAAGTCGTTATCAAGTTAAACGGCTACAAACAGTGTCTATTGCCTCTACTTGTCTACGTAGGTAGAGATTCCTTTATAAATACGTACATCGCGTACGCGTACGCGTAGCCATAGACATACATACATATATGAATATAAAAATCTATAGTTAGAAAAGAGGAGCACTATTTTCAGTTTATGTTGTTCAACTCTTGATACAAATTCCGTCATTACATACGTAAAGATTACTACATCTATACAAAATATTGTATATATTCTAAATGAACTCAACTCACCGAATAAAAAGCTTAAATTGTCCAGTGAGCTAATCCATCATAAGTATTTTCTTTAATATAAATTTAGTGCAGAGAAGTTCCTTGTGCTTTTAAATTAAATAGTCTATAGTATAGGAATTCCCCGAAATAAGAAATAGCCTACCTTTTAGTCCCTACCATTACCACACAAGTTTAGAAACTCTCAAATGTGTATTTCGGCAAAGATGTCATTATCTACAGTACATAAATTGCGGAGAAATGAATATATCTGTATCACATAGTGATAATATTGCATGGTCATTGCACCATGCTCTTCGAATTTTTAATAGAGATTATTTTATTATTATTACTATTTCCTTCAGACATTTCCAAATCAAAATTAGAAATGCTTCGATAGGGCTTCTACAGGCAGGAGTACCGTAGAAATGTGTCTTGGGTCTACCTCATACGGCTGAGCTCCCTACTACAGTGCAAAAATATTGGTGGATGATATGGCTGTGTTAGTGTTCTCACTTAGGCAATATTTAAAAATGACTCAAAAGTTACGGAAGAAAACCTGCCACCCTGACAATGTAAATAATACTCAGCTTCCACAAACAAACAATGTTAAATACTGAGAGTGCAGTTGTTCCGCTAGTATACAACACAATTATTATGTCAGTATGGACATAAGTCCGTTAAAGCTACTAAATTATACAGTAACAAATATCGCAGTAAACATGTTAGGTGATCCTGTTGTTTTAGTTCAACAATTATTTAAGAGAAACACTGGAGAAAGAAACCAATGTATTCCAATACCGGATAGACACTTTGTAAATAAACTATCAAGACAATAGCGAAAAATTTTAAAGAAAATACTGCAATATGTCATCCAAAAGAAAAACTAGATTAGGTCAACCGACTAACTTTGTGAAAACTTTCTCAAATTGGAAGACAATCACAATTGTATATGTCTTGTTTGGTATGTTTCCAAAATTCATCTAATTTCTATAATTAGATATTAGGGCAATGCGTCTGGCCAGATAATTTCCTCACATTTTGGTAACCAAATATTAAAGATATAAAGTAGATGTACTTTGCTGATAGGTGCCTTACATATAGTTTTTTAATATTTTTCGACAAATGCCATGGATACAAATTTTAAAAAATGTTAAGAACACTTTATTGCTTGATAGTTATGCTAAGACATTTTGTGGGAGACATGAAATAAAATAATAGAGTACAATAATTTTGTATATGTATATTGCATATATGCACGCTTATATATATATATATATATATATATATATATATATATATATGAATCAATTGCTGTTCGTTTGTCTCGCTAAAACTTGAGAATGGCTGGACCGATTTGGCTAATTTTGATCTTGAAATATTTGTGGAGGTTCGGGGAAGGTTTAAATCAGGCATGGGCAACCTTTCTTTGTAGAAGTTTTATGCTGCGAGTAATCTTGAAAAACATAAATTTTTGTAGTATCCTTATGATTCATTATGAATTAAGTTTAGACGGGCCGTGCTAATATGCAACGAAAGAATTCAGTAGCGGGCCGACAAATCTTACTCGAGGGCCGCATGTGGCCCGCGGGCCGGAGGTTGCCCATACCTGGTTTAAACGGTGAGAAGCAACATAATATGTAACGGAAAATACTAAAAACGGCAATTTAATTTTCCAAGAGAAAATGTTCCTAGCTGTGAAACATTTGATGTCTTCTGTGTTTTGTCTTTTTTTATCTTTTGTCTTTTTTAGGTGCGTTCAGAAATTTTTCTTTTTCGTAGTTGTTGTATGAGGTGTAAAAGTGTCAGTTAGTTGTCGAAAAAGAAAATCTATATATATATATAAATGGATCGTGGTTTGTTCGGATGCTTAAAACTTGAAAACGACCGGACCAAATTGGATGCTTCCTGCTGCGGGTTTGTTCGTAATTGCTACGCAAAGGTTTAGGAAAAAGAAAAGTCTAAAAATTCTCAACAGGTGGCGCTGTAGGAGGTCATTTCATTTGACAGCTCAGCATATGTTCTTTCTGATTTGATAATATGAGCTCTGCGATCACGGTTAAATGACTCCGATATTTTTATAATTTTTTATTTTTATTGATTTTATTCTATTTTCCCCAAATATTGGACGGGACATTGAATTGAAAATTGGATATTGAATTCAATTGAAGTATTATTTAATTATTAAATTATATTATTGCGTCATCTGTTAACGATTGCTAATTTTCGTTCGAAATAACAAATTTCGGGTGGAATCGTGAATGCTCCAAGTTAATTCAATAAGAAAATCTATTTTGGGCAAAACCAAGTTTGCCGGGTCACCCAGTATACATATATAATTTTACCAATACATAATCTTTCGCTCTTAAATCCAAATAATCTTTATCATATTGAATAGAAGTTCTATATTATCGTCTACCTCAAAATCCAAATCATCGTCTGTATCTCTTACTTCGTTACTTTCACAAAAATCAGTGTCAATTTCAACCTTTCTACTCCCGTTTTACACTTTGCTTTTTTAGTTTTTCGTAGTTTTAAAATTTAATTCTTTGCTTTTGTTTTTGGAGTTGTTACAGAATTCTACATAGAAATTGTGAGCTTATTATTATACATCTCTTTCCATCGATTTTCCTGTGCTTTTCAGGAGCTGCTGTTGGTTTGATGATTGAATAACAAATGGTTGAATGATGACTTGAAAATATCAGAAAGCAGAGGAGATTATTCTCCAGTAATGGTAGTTTCAGGGCTTTCAATTAGATTCCTGGCGAGATAAACTGTTAATATTATTATTATTTTTAAGCATGTTCTGAATAACTCAATTCTCTTCAATATCGGAAAGTATATCTGACTAATTATTTTCATAACAAACAAGTTTCTGATGATTCAACCACTTTATCCGATATTTAATTACAGGATAACGTTTCAGTAGCACTAAAAACTTGGTATAATGTCGGATATGGCCCTTTCTACAATTGATATATTTTAATGACTAACGTGTCCATCGAGAATTGCAACCAATGGTCTTTTCTCAACTACAGAACAAAATTTATTAAATTGCTCATTAAAAATATGTGTTATTGTGCAGATACCTACTAAGAAAGAAAAATAAAACAGAGGTTATGAGTATTTTCTTCTAAATTTTAATTAGCTTTTCAATGTGACCACAAATGATTTTCTTGATACATAGTAGGAGGAGCTACTGCTGTCCCGGGTACTGAAACGTAAGCGTTGTATTATTCGATGAACGTTTTTGCTTTTCGCAGCAAATCCTCCTATACTTGAAGAGTCTAAATTCTAATACTGCTCATACAGCTACAGACAGAATTTCCAATTATTTACGTCATACATCTTCTAATGTATCACAAAAATAGTAAATTCCAAAAGTGCCACTGGTTGTTTTGTACTGGAAATTTTCAATTCGCTTTGACAAAATGCTATAGACCTTACCCTTACTTAGAATCGCTGAACATATTCTTGAATGCGAAGCCCCACTTTTGCTAGGATTTTGTTTTTCTGACATAAACTTTCCTGAATATCTTTAGATACTACACATTTTCTGCTCTACCTTTGTTTTCCTATTCTTCTACTGCTTCTGCTTAACAATATCTTATCAATCCCATAACCCTTAGCCGCCCCACATATATTAAATGTTCTTTTCTAATTTCACCCAAATTTTTGTTTAAGTTAACCATAGAATATATTTTCGGCTTTGCCACATATTTTTTACCCACCTTGATAGACCTAAAATAGGAATTCCCGCGCTGGCGCATTTATTTTTTACGCACGCCATTTCTCATTTTTACAAACTGTATATCATAATTTTAAACTAGTAGGACTTGTAAAACATTTAGATACGCGTTTTAGGATAGTATAAATAGCTATTTTTCTAGAAACAAGTTCAGTTTTTATTTGTAACCACAAGAAAGCTCATCCTACTTTAAAATATTTTTTTAAATTGTTTTCCGCGCTTTACTTCTTTAACTATATATACATATATACTTATTCCTACCAAACGCGCAACATAATCGTATTTATCAAATTTATCCTATACACACATATTATCTAACTTACCTGTAAAAACCTAAAATATTTCAAAGGCCTAAGATTCACGCTTTAAATTTACTTGAAATTTGAATCCGAGTCCGTTATCACCCGCCTTTTCTAGTTTCTAGCCGGTGCCTCTCTGCTTTTCAACTCGCCGTTTTCAATGTTCTTAGTATTATTTTCTAATCTGGGAATGTTCCTTCAGCCGGTACTTTTTTCGGTCCATTACTTAGCGACAGGCACACGCTTGAACGCCCCTGTCGGCTCCATTCTGCCAAAGACATCATCCCACGTCCTTACTAACAGTAAATGAACGAAACAATGTAGATGGTTTAGAAATACCCGAGGATAAGTACCAAACAAAACTAAACCGTAATTTCTGTTTAAATATGATTATAGGTAATATTTTTGTGTTGAACTTCACCCCGATTGCAATGCTCCTTACAGAATGTTATGACGTAAATTTCTACAATTTGAAGTGAATAAAGTTTAAGATCATGTCTTTGTGGAAACTAGATCTAATTATTTCTCTACTGTGTAGTAATTTTCGTTTAGAAGTTGTCGACGTATGTAGGTACAATGATAGTAATTGCAGAGAATGTTATGTAATTACTGACACAATGTCATATCGGTAAAGCGCTCACCACAATAATTTTTATAAAGAATTCGGTGACACGTGTTTCGCTAGCACGAGATCAGCATCTTCAAACCGTTTTACCGAATAACGTAGGTACAATTCAAGGCCTCAGAATGCATATTTGAAATTTCTTTCTAAAGAAATATGAAAAAAAAATTGTGCTCTTGGAGGTTGAGTAATTTTGTGTGACAAATAGACTAATACTGATACTTATGGTAAGTTGCTGTTCACTATGTATACCTATTCTGTAAAGGTTTTAGTTTATAATGCCCACAGAGGGCACCTACTAGGATTCTTAATTGATTTCGATTCGGGCTGGTAAGGGTTCAAAAGTTCTTTCGACCACAATAGCCGAGAAAACATTTAACATACCTCGGCCCAATCAGGCTTGCTCAGTAATTTCCCTGTTCCGCCTTTTTTTCTCCTTAGCATCTCATGAAGAAACTGCTTACTTAGCTCAACAACCGAATTCGGTGCTACGAACGGTGATGATGATCCTTGCTTTGCTA
Source organism: Chrysina gloriosa (assembly GCA_038088585.1). Taxonomy (NCBI): domain Eukaryota; kingdom Metazoa; phylum Arthropoda; class Insecta; order Coleoptera; family Scarabaeidae; genus Chrysina; species Chrysina gloriosa. The sequence goes on along the minus strand of CM076088.1, from coordinate 30,987,122 downwards.
ATTAATCAACGGCTCCCTTTCCTTCTACTCCAGCGTGACTTGGTATCCATCGTGAGGACACTTTGTTGCACTTAAACAGAGCATTTCGTCTCTCGCGTCCTTCTCGAACTAGTTTTAAATTGATAACCCGTGAACTCAGCGCATGAATGACAATCACTAAAAATATTTCTGTAATTCTTTCTGAGTTTAGTGTCAATACATACTTCTATAAGATGGAATACCCTGGGTTAATTTTGCATTGGTTCGGAGTATTTGATCCGAAGTGCATATATTACTGCCTCTATTCCTTCAGCGATGTTAGACTAGTATGTGTACCACTTTAATTGTGGTATGAGAAGACTTTCAATGAAATCATGCCACCAGTCATTCTTATCACTCAACTGTATATAGAAACTATTCTCAAAGCCCTGCTTTCAAGTTATTCGGTTCCTAGGCGGTATCAGGGAGTTGAGAGCAAACAGAATGGATGCTAGCTCACTTGGATTGATATTCAGTTGATATCCCACTTCACTGCGAACTATCCTAATACGGGTACGTCTTGCATTTTGTTCCACTACCAAATCTAGTGGACAAAGGTCCAGCATGGCTTTCATTGTCATTGTTGGACAGCTCTTCATTGCCCCAGTCATGCAAATAAATGAGAGCCTCTATGCCTCAGTGTGACTGTTTCTCACTGCACTAAGCCTGGTTCTACTAGCTGCTTCTACAAGATGATCGGTCTCACTATGATCGTTTATATCCAGCGCAGCATAGCTGGGCAAAGTCCTTGTTAAGGATCTGCTGTATACATATGTATATTCCGTTAAAGGTTTTTATTATCTAGGGCGATTCCCAGGTACTTAACTTTCTCCTTCCATTCAATACTTACACCATAAGGTCAGAGATTATGTAGATACAGCCTTCGTCCGAACATGCCATTTTACTAAATTCCAACTATGTCGCAGAGAACTTGCTCGAATGTTCCCGTTCCCCTAGTTGCAATGATCATCAATCATCAGCGTAACCCTGACAATCAATGCCAGTGTTTTACCAAAAGACTCTAATATCAGATCTTCGTGTTGCGCCTGATGGTGTAGCTCCACAGTGGTTTTGACGGTTCTCAAGCTAGGTATTTGCCCAATCGAATTACATGTAATGCCGCTAACCCCGCTCTTTTTGAAAACAGTTTTTATGGTAGCCTCATGCGAGGTGTTATTAAATACTCCTGCTAGGTCAAGGAAGGCACAGATTGTAATTTCGTCTTTCCTTATCTTTAATTTCGAGGCATTTCTCGATGATCTAATCGTGGAGTTTTGGTCCTGTGTACAGTTTCGTATTCTTGTAATTAGGTGGTGGACAATTATCGCCTAAAAACAAGTACTGCCCGGACAGAAGCTCCAACGGTCATTGAATCACGTGCTAGTTAGTTAAGAAACCGGAATTGCATTAAATTAAACAGAAGCAGAAGCCTGGGATCGATTTAGTCATCCCTGTACCATCCAACGTTGTAAATCACACCTGTCGTACACTGTTTGGTGCTTAATTTGTGGCAAACGCCGCTTGAAACACTATTCATACATTAAATTGGGTAGTATTGAAATGGCTTCAACATTCATTAAGGCAGTTCTACCATTAGCTCTCGAGATTAGAAGATCATCGTAGAGATAGTTTTCATAGTAACGGTCATTAGTAAAATCTATTACTACTATTCCTAACATTATTATAGAAGCATTGAAAGATCCTAGGAATTGCGTCTTTGATTACAAAATTCGAGAAATTCAGTGTTAACTTTTAAATGGGACCCTGACTAGAGGATTTGCTGTATCAGTCGCACTAATGATCAATATATGTTCGTACAATGCGTGTAATGCATAACATTTTCTATTCGCTTTATCTGTGCAAAAATGCAAAATTCAGAATCAAATTGTTTCAATATTAAAGACGCATAAAAATAAACAACTTTTAGGCATTAAATACTTCAAATTCGAAAAGACAGAAAACTAATAAAAGAATCGTCTGCATAGATATAAAGTTTAAATAAATCATAGCTGAATATGAGTTGGCACTATAACTCTCTAGATTTTCTGTTACTTCTATGAGCACAAACATTCCTTTCACGAATCAGCGGTCTCGATCACACCTTACCTGGAGGTTTTGTCACATTTGCCGACAACTGGTTAATACCACCTCAAATCAACCCCAATTTGAAATTATTGGACCATTATTAGAATCCTTTCACCCACTATTTTCCATTTAACCATTTCATCGGTCTCTTACGAATTAAATATTTTAAAACATCTGGTTGTGTGCCTTTGAAAGTTAAAATTTAGATTGTTTAGATTTTTTTATTTGTGACATAAACGGAAAACGAATACCCCATTGCAACTAAATAGATCAGGATAATATTTTTTCTAAAGATTTGATTTAAAATAGTTTTCTACGCATATCTCATTTATGGGACCACCAAAATATCACCAAACTCATTCTGAGTAAATAGAAATAAAAACTAAAACCGAATAATGCTATTTAGATTGGAATAAACAGCCAAGATTTTTGGTAAGTTGTAGTTGTAAAGTAAATTTGTTACTTGACAAATTGTTGATAAACTTACGTCCAATTATTCTAAATTTTATTTCAATAAGCACGCCCTTTTATGGGATCTTTATTTTGGTACTAGAAGATACTATGGAGAAAGATTTCAAATGTTAAGAGGCAGTGATAGGAAAAGATACAAACATGTAAAATACACCATTATACCATACAAATAATTGTTGTGAATAGGCGGCTCCTTTGCAGCGGTCTCAACAACTGGGTATAACTTACGCCTATTCTCAAATGACCTGGTTAATAACATGTAATACCTTTTCTATATGTCACTGTGTATACACCGATACTGTATACATACGTATCGACATTTCTATGTATCCTGTCGTTCATCTGTTGTCAGCTCTACCACCTGGATACTTTGTTGCCCCATTGTAATTCGTTTTCCTAAACTGAAGTTCCGAATTTCGCAATATAACGACCGCTGTAATGAGATATCTGAGCTGTTTCTATAAATAACAATCTTTAGAAAATATCAACAAAGATTTGTTCCAATAGAATGTATTTCGGATTTATTCTATTCGAAACTGAAGATGTGTTATAATATTATAAGTACCTGCTTTAGTAAAGTAAACAATAATCAAGCAAAAGTAAATAGTATCACCGATTATTAAAAATCAGTACTTGTTATTCAAATTCAAGTTATCATATCTCTTTTAGCTTCCGTTCTATCTTCATTTATCTTATACAAATAAACAAATATAATAAGTACACTTTACAAGCTTATTACGACTGTTATAAATGCTTGCCTACTACTTCTGGAAACCAATATTGATACATTCTATCGTAAAAATTTTAATAAGTCGATTATTTCAATAATTATGATATCTCGATTTAAATGCAAACAAAGACCCCGAAACACCTGGAACTTACTCCCTGGAGTTCGTAACCCCTCTCGCTCTGCCGCACGCATTCACTGACAGGATCGTATCAATAAAACCACTCAAGCTAGCTGATGTAATCGTGGCCACGTTATTAACCTTGTTATTGACGAGAATCTCCGGTGAACATTTACTGATTGGAAGTTAACCACCTTGTTTGCACTAAATAAAGGGAATTCCCATATATTTTTAAAAACTAACGCGTCCAAGCATTAAGTAACAAATCCGTAGTCCAATTATCAATACTTTTTGGAAAAAAAGTCCCAATTGTGTCAACTGCAGGAACATTTTTTTATACCAGATGCTAAAGATAAATAATAATAATAAAAATAATAATTATAATAATCCATTTACAGGACAATTTATAAACTAATTGCAAAAAACATATAGGTATCGTATGTTAACAACTAAATAGCCTATATAAAAAGAAACTAACATAAATAAAACAAATAGATCATTGTATAAATTAAGACAAAAATGGGTTGTAGAGAAAAAAAGAGGAAAAAACCACTCAACTACAAGGTTCTCTTCTGTTTCGGATCGCCAATTCGCATTTCGCGTCGTACCACAAATATTACATGTACCGGAAATACTGTTAAAGTTATTGCACATTTGAAAAATGGATGATCTCAGCAATATATTAGTCCCAACCGGGGGCAGTAGAAAGCAATATCCTGACGTGAAGATATGCGTGGCACAAGTAAAAAGATTTGTGATAGCAACGACCGTCTGTCAATCTCGTTATGAAGGAGTTTGTAGGGAAAGTCAAACCTATTCTTCTATCTTCCAAAGAAAGCAGGTTAAATCTGGACAGTAATTCAGTGTGCTCAATACTTCGCGGGGACTAAAAGCCGTCAGCTCTAAATAAGAAAACCTTTAGAAATTTCCGCTTGACAATCTCAAGATTGGACTTGTGTCAAACAAGAGCCGCACGTTCAAGTTTAGACCTCACCAGCACACAGTGCAACGTTTTCAGTGCCGCCGTAGAAGTGAACGGGGCGCAGTTTCGAGCAATGAAGCCTAACATTTTACTAGCGGAAGCAGATGTATTCATAATGTACTATGTACAAGTAAATGCTGTATCAGAGGTAACTCCAAGATGCTTAACGAGACTAGATCTCGAAATAACTGTATCATGGAGTGAATAGTTACAAACAAAAGGATTAAGTTTTCTGGTGAAGGATACAGCTTTACATTTTGATATGTTGAAAAATAAATCATTTCTCTGGTACCAATTGCCGACTGGATTAAGTTGTTTTTGCATATATGTGCAATTATCGAGGCTCACAACTTAATTAAATATTTTCAAGCCATCAGCAAAGAGAAGGCTCCTGGCATTAATATGTATTACTAAATCGTTAATAAAGATTTGAAACAATGGTGGGCCCATATCTGACCCTTGCGGTACACCCGAAGAATTGGTAAAATTACGAGAGGCAAATCTATTGTATTGTACTAGAATACGAAAACCCGGAGTAAAGAATCACTACATCCAAAATTCTTAAGCTCAGGAAACAGTACCGGGTGACAAACACGGTCGAAAGCTTCGGCATAGTCCATATATATGACATCCATCTGTCCTTGCGCATCCATGGGGTGTAATATATACTGCGTAAAGCCAAATTAGTGAGCGTGGAATGTTTTTGCATGATGCTGTGCTGTTGAATAGATATATAGTTGGAAACATATGGATAAACATCGAAGTGCAAACACATTTAGAATATCTAGGCAAAATTGGATAAGATGGTTATTGGCTTATAATTATTAATATTGCTAACATTGCCACTCTTCAGTATTGAGCATATCCAGGACAACTTCCAGATTCTTGGAAACGTTGATGTATTCAGCGCAAGATTGAACAAAAAAGTTAAAGGTTCGGTGAGCACATCTGCGGAATCCCTCACAACACAAAGCTCGGTATTTGATCATATCCCGCTGTAAACCCATTGGATAATCTGAGGCCAGAGTTTCTTATATCCGAAGCTGTTTGCCTCTCAATGTATATATTTGGCAAAGTAGTGATGCTTTCGTCGCAATAGTTTTACTGGTAACGTTTGGAAAATACACAGAACTAAAACGGTCTGCGAAGGCATCTACAATTGCTATTGGATCCTCAATCGTGACGTCTTTAAATTCATTTTTAGCGATATTCTAGGCGATCCTCTCCTCATAGATTATACGAAAGACCAGAACGAATTAGGATTTGCGATAATATTATTCTCAACGTTGAATTGGTATGGTCTATAAGCGACAGATATCTGCTCTTTATAAACTTCCTAAGTCTTCTGAAGTTCTCAAAATCTGCACTCCAATTATATTTCTTATACTTCACGTAGTACTTCTGCTTCAGCTTTATATTATAAATTATTTCACTGATATACCAGTTAGGGAAAGAAGACTTCTTAGTTTTAAAAGTGGAAACATGTAAATCAAAGGCTGAGTACGGTGCGCGGTTGAATTCAGAACGGGCTGTATCAACATCTGCAAAATTATAAATGCCTGCCTACTACTTCTGGAAACCAATATTGATACACTATGTCGTAAAAGTTTTAATAACTCGATTATTTCAATAATTTTGATATCTCTATTTAAATACAAACAAAGACCCCGAAACATCTGGAACTTACTCCCTACATAAATAAGTATATATATCTATCATGTTTAACAAGTACCAAGTGGTACGTAAACTCGTCTTACTACTCATAAATCCTGAAATACATACAACACACAATGACATATAAATGGTAAAACTCCTCACCACACAATTGTTTTATAATAAATTCGGTGACACGTGTTTCGTTAGCTCGAGACAAGCATTATCACAACCGTATAAACCAAATCCACAAATCCAAAAATAGCGCTAGACAACACTTCAGATACTAAAATGGTATATATATATATATATATATAGAGAGAGAGAGAGAGAGAGAGAGAGAATTTAATTAATTAGGGAGTAGATAGATAGGGCGTAGTTTAAGGGTAAAAAGTACAATGTATTAAGGAATGGTCAAAGAGCACTAATTTTAGTGTTGAAAGGTGAAGGATTGGCCTTTGGAGACATAACTAGATGACTTTAATTCAATTTATGGATAACTGGTTGATATTTGTAAAAGTATAATAAAACAGGAACAGTTAGATAATCTAAAACGAGGTTTTCGGTAAAAAGGGCGCCATGATCACTTTGTATTACAGGATTATGAAGACTACTAATACACCCTCTTCGCACGAATATCTTGGTGAAGGCTGCCAGTGTACTGCTTTGCATTTTTATGTAATGACTAATGGTGTGAGCAGACAAAAAGCCTGTTTGAAAAGTTTCCGAACCTTCACGTAGTAGTCATACATAATGTTTTTGCTTAGAATATAATTTCGGCTAAAGGAACATAAATGGCGGGCAGTATTTCTTTACCTTGTTTTCCAGTGTGACTAGAAATAATTAGCCTACAAAATGCTATTCCATTAAACTATACATACATCAATTTTAATGAGTAGGTGCCCATTGACCATAACGGTGCGTTTGTAAATACTTTTAATGGAATGCTATAATTTATCATTTTTCTTTATGTAACCATCAACCATCATCTAGAAACGCGACAAATAAATTAACCAAAGTGTCGAAATCAAAATAATAGATGAATGCAAATAAAACAAAAACTGGTAACACAAAATATGGGACGAGCCATAATATAAATATAAATGGAAAGGAACTCGAGCAAACAGGGATTTTGCTACCAAGTAGACATCCCGAACAATATAAAGGACACAGAAAAGAACAGAGTATCAAAGAAGCTTTATTACAAATCTAAACATTCTTGAACAGATGGTTAAGAATTATGTACAGCATTGTTTGCCAAGTATAACTAGGGTCATGGATCTATGGGCTATAACAGAGAAAGAAATAATAAGATAGAGAATTTTACACATTGCACTGCATCTACAGACAAAACTGCTATAGGGGACAGGCGAGCAGTATGGTCCACTTAAACAAAAAGTGTCACAATATATTCAATGACAGGCAGAATCAGCTAAAATTAGGTAATAGTAAGTAGTGAAACATTAACATGTGTGTCAAACATACTGAAAAAGAATTAAAATTAATCAAATAAAATGTGTGTAGTATTTCAAATTTATAGCTGTAATCGTGACAAAATTTTCGGCGTCGGGTAGTATGGGCCACAATTTAAGAAGAGGAGTGAAGATAAATAAAACCTATTTTTTAACAGAATTGTTTAATTTTTATACAAATTCAATTTAAATTGTGTAAAAAGTGTTTTAACTCTTATTTAGGCTTCATACTTCCTATTTCGTCTGCAATGTACTTCTTAGCACATTATGCCGTTCTGCAGAGACCCGAACCGATATTTCATTTTCCAAAACGTCTTGCACCGCTAATTTCATGTTTTCTCCAGACCATTCTCCGCGGCCTTTACCTGCAGGCTTTTTTAATGTAGGCGTCCTCCACTGAAATAAAAGCATGTGTCAATTACATGGCCCATACAACTCGACTTCAGTATAGCCCATACTACCCGACCGAAGCTGCAGGAGAGAAAATGGCGCCGAACCGTAACTGCCGAAAGCAACTCTTTAAAACTCTTACAATATATCCTAGACATAGTATACTATGATAATAAGTCAGTTTGCTTACCTAATGTTATACCTACTTCGACCCAATTACTCTCAAAAGTTACGCCGGGTAACAATGGAAAGGATAACAAAAACAAAACAAAGTATATCTTCCGACACGCTGCAATGGCAACAACTAACTATTTGCACATGGCGGGAAGACACAACCTCTATTCATTCAGCTGTGTAGCGTGCTACTAGCTATCGTTAAACCTTAGAAACAATCAATTGCTCATATTACCCGCTGGACTATACCACCCGCCTCTCCCCTATCTTCCATAACAGTTGCAGGAAAAAAGGAATGAAATTTATAACCGTACATTTTGGTCTAAAATAGTTTCAATTTTGGAGAGAATTGGAAGGAACTACCGGGAGATCACTGTAATCTGATCTACAAGACCGATGTATGTAATATATACTACTTAATGTTTTAAAACAAAGGGTTTCACACTTTCATTAACATCTGGAGAGCTCCAAATTTCCTTTTTTTATTAATCTTTACACCCTTTGCCAAACATAAGTACAACTTCTACAAGCAATCTATATTGATGCAGTAATTTTGCGAATCGAATTACTTGTATATCCAAATAATTTTTTAAGCAGAGAATTCTAACTTTGCTACTAATGTGTACTTAGAAGTTCCACAGTTACCTACCAGTAACTGACCCTTGACCGCTAACGTACTAGTAATTATATCAGATTATCCCCGTGCGCTGAGATACATGCATACATGTATGTGCCTACCTAGCGTGTATTGGTGCACAAAAGCCTAGCAAGCATTACGGGGAGCTTATTCACAAGCCGTTTACTGCACATCATCGCGGGCATTATGCATAATTAGCAAATAAGTTATTAACGTTTTCAACGGCTTCATTCAGCGATGATGTTCGCCCATCGACTTTATCTGAATACAAGGTTATTGTGGGAACGAAACTTTCATGATATGCGCTTACATTTAGTACATAGATCACATAACGAATATCTTTATTGAATCTGAAAATGTAATAACGACTTTGAGGTACAAATGTTCTGCTATTGGTACTTTAAAGTTTAAAGTTTATAAGGTTACACGCAAATATTATACATAATGCATATCTATATATATATATATATATATATATATATATATAGATATGCATTCTTTAATTTTAATTTGATAAACATTAATAAACAGTTGAGTATGCATCGCATATTGAAAGCGAATGATTTGTTAACATGCAATCATGGACTGTAGGCCTAGTTGTTATAACACTTCTACCGGATTGATGGAACAACAATATCTCATATCTTTACAAAAAATTAGACAACCTCAAAAAGGTCATTTATTTTAATTATTAATGTATTTGCCACCATTTTTATGAGCTAATGCTATAGCCGGGGAAACATTAGTACTATCTGTAAAAGAAACTTTAATTGCATTCATATTTTAACGTTTACAAAAATGTAATGACCAAGAAGAAATGGAGGTTACAATGTCCAGTAAATATGGTGAATAACAAGAAAGAAGAGAACGGTTCACGTACAAGTACAACGCTACTATCAAACCTAATACGTCGGTCAAGCTGAAGCGTCAAGAAGGTGCCTGCTCGATACGAAGAGTCCCTTAACTGGTAACAGGCATTGAATTAACGTGCAATCTAGTATAATAGTATTTAACACGTCAAATTCCTCAACAAACTTGGACATTATTTAAGATGCTGAATTCCTCGTCAAACTTGAGAATTACTTAAGACCCGACTAACTCAAAGAATTATCTAGATGAGGCTCTACAAAAAAAAACCTTAAAAAGTGCATTAATTAGCCAGCCAAAAAATTTCAAATCAGCTACCAAACGATCTAAAACTAGAACCTGAGAAAGAATAAGCGAATTGCTTACTCGTATACTCTCAATGAAGTTGCGATAGCTTAATTCATGAGGACCTGACCCAGAATACTTTAAAACAGGATCGTCACCACTGTTGACTTTGCTATCTCAAAATCTTAAGCAGGTTCTAAATAAATTTCCAAGCACTTCAGTTCTCAAAGCATGATCATTCAGAGCCAACTCCGATAGTTTGGTTTATCTTTCAAATTAAAAACCCTTTGATAAAATTTGCATTTAACATTTACACAATACGTTCTGACATGGCATTTGGATGAAAAGCTTTGCACATACCACACTCGCAGTTGTTTCCCATTTAAAACTCGTACAAAACGCAATGTATTTGATCAGTTATCATCCCAGCCACGGATACTTCTACAAATAAACTAATGGTGAAAGTTGTGTTGTTTAACATTGATGCAAATACGTGCGACTTCTAGAAAATACGATTTAAAGAAAGAGGGCCAATACCCACCAATTTTAACCTTTGAAGGATAAGTCTATGTTGGAACTGAGCGAGGTAATCCATAATCCAAAAGAGTGACGTCTGTTTAAAAGTCTCTCATGATTCTATGGTACTTCCTATCACCTTGGATTGCTACCACTGACGTAATTAACAATTTTATACCCTCTCTTTTCATTGGTGTTTGTGGTTTTGTTCGCTGTTTACTGCTTTCATCGCCTCCCAGGCCTCTAGTAAAAACTGCAAGTCTTCGGAGCGGGGCGCAACACACATTGTCATTATTTCCCCCAAATTGGTTTTCCCTCTAGCTACGATTCTCAGTCTTTATGCTCGGGAACTTGGACGCAAAGTCGAGAGCCACATTCGACCTCTGAGCACATCGTTCCTTAAAGTTCAGAGTTCTGTCCGCATTGTCACTGTTTTTTGGAATCAGTCTCTTCCCAGCCTTTATGCTCGAGGACTGGAACACAGGTGAAGGACTTACGCTTAACCATTATGCATCTAGAACAAAGTTAAGGCACATTTTACGTTAAAGCCTCAAACCTTTAGTAAACGCTGTAGGTCATTAGGACCACATAGTCGCACGGACACTCGAGGCTTACACTTGACTCCTATACCTGTTGCTAAAACGCCTTCAAATTTCCAAACCTTTCCGTTTCACCCGTGGACGTCCTCCCGTCCACGAGAACATCGTAGTGGATAACACCCTATTTTATTGCACCTCGATAATGTGATATTGAAGAGTTAAATTAAATCACATTTTCTTATGGCATTCGCACGTGCAATTGATAACAGCAAAATTTATGGTGACAAGGAAGTTCCCTGTGTCGTCTTCTATGCCGAGGGTTAGCTCAACCGATCTCGGCCAAGGTGATAATATATAGATCGATGCTCCGAACGAGTCTTTGTCTTGGTCTTGGTCATCGCTACAAAATCCCATGTTAGGCGCTCTCACCAGACTCCAGAACCGCACCACTTGAATGGGAGCAGACACCCCTGATATATGCACATCGACCGCCTACCTTGTGCGGATCCACCACGACATGAAGGTGTTGGAGGACTTTCTAAATCCCTTCAGAACTTCAACGGTGACGGTGACCAACGACCCACGCGCCTGCGTCAAAAGATCTCAAACTACTATGGTTTAATAATATCATCAGTGTCTGTATTTCCCACTTATCGGACCTATCTAATCCGTATCCATTGATAAAACGAGGTTCAACCAATTTTGTTTCAGCTGTAGAAAGGGATTTGCAGATCTCCCAAAAGGGGTATTAAGATAATAATAGAAAGTGGTGAATACTAAGAAAGCAGGGGCCGGGCAACGGTAATTATACAGCGGCTTAATTTACTTCAATCTGATTATGATGTGCTCAGTTAACTACAAGAATACACCGAGAGGAGATTACAGAGGAAAAGATCCATATAAGCAGGAATACATTAAAGATCACCAATTTACGAAGACCCGTCTGGGACTATAAACGGAATCTCAAACAATTAGCTTAAAGGAATAAGATGATGGGGTGGAGTAGTCAAGTAAACGAAACCGCTACTGATATAATAAAATCCATAAAATTTCTGCGAATAATGTTGTGGAAGGTCTTTTCAGATCAAAGGCATCTGATGCTTCAAAACAAAAGAGAAATAATTTTGATTTCTTTTTATTCGTTACATGTAATTGCCAGCGATTGTACAGATGTTCCCAAATATTTTTATTTCAGCAATAAAATTTAGATAATAGGTAGTTATACCAATTTTAGTATATGCATGACCAAAGTCATTTAGTTACATAACTGGAGGCCATCTTATGAGAAGGTTACGAATGGAAAGAAGGAGCAGATGTCTCCTGCTCTCCTAAAAGGCTGATTAGCTTTTCTACGACATTCCTCAAGTTACAGGAAGAAGATCTAAAACTAGTAACACATCTGCTTACTGAGAGAGTTAAGTAGACGATAATAAGTTTACCAATCTGCAACAGAAACTTTGGAGCCCTACTATGCGCACGTGTAAATGTGCTTCACTCAGCGATAACATTTTGGAAAAATTTCCATTGACCCTGCCGATCTGGATTGTGTATCTCGCTGAAGCCTTTGCGAAAGGTCTAAAATATGCACAATGTTACAAAAGATATGTGGTCCGTCGAAATAATTAAAAGGCATACGTTGCAAACCTTGAAGGTCTACCAATTTACAATCTTAGATTATATAAGTTTCAAACGTTACTATTTATCCGTTTCTTTCTTTATCTGTGCTTTCTTTCTATCTTTCGGCTAACAAAGGTATTTGTTTGTACTAGGTACAACAAAGCTAGTATCAGGTTCTAAACTCATTTAAACCAGTCTTGTTTAATTGACCTAATTGTGGTAGAGAACTATCATATAAGATAAGTATAAAAATGGTCACGAAAAATATATATACACATATCTAAATTTATAGCCAAAGCATTTAGTACTGTGAGATTACTGGGGTTCAGTTCTTGGAGTAATAACAGATGACTTCGAGTCCCTTGCCAGTGATCTAGAAGAAATTAAGCTGTAAATGAAGAAATCAAGGGAAAAAGATTGTACTACCACCATTACTTTGTAGCCAATTACCGTACAAACATTTAAGATAATTTGTTTGTTACTGTTAATTTTAATTAATTCTTATATAAAATAGGTTCAACAAACCGTTGATTTTGTTTGCCTTAAATTCGTTTAGGGTTTATTATAAACGAAGCTCGAATTAATCTTAAACCCCAACGAATTCCAAAATATTGTGTAATAGGTAGAAATATATATATATATATATATATATAAACAAATCAATCTACCTATTACATAAATATTAGAGATATAGGAATAATGAATGAACTATTATAATTACACCACTGGCTTAATGTTATTTTCAGACAAACAAAATATCAAAACTAAAATAGATCCACCTACATACGTATACGAAAATTACGATAATTATTATGTATTATAATCTGTGTATGTGTTTATGCGCATTATTAGATATGCCAGATTTAAATTTCAACCATCGCATTCATGATGTTCGGTAATTGGCACGCCAATTGTATTATTATCATTACCAATTGTGCAATTCGAAATTCGAGCTGGTTTTGAAATTGATTTATCAATAATTGTATTTACTTTATTGCTAATAACAGCTTAGTGATGGATTTTAAACAAAGGTACGAAGCAGGTACAAATATATATAAATAGAAAATACGTTCAAATCTATATAAAATCTGGAAAAAAGTCAAACATGTTTATGACGATCAGAAATGCTACATCTTTTTCAATTTTTTTATATCTACTATTTAAGAGTGAATAGGGCGTATGTACATACATAGTATATGTAAGAGTTGGAAACACCTCTATTTTTACATAGTAAATCTAAACTCCCCGCCATGCCCTTTGCGATGGCCTTAAGGTCTACGGGAAGTGCCTTCACTTTTTCAAAGTTATTGTATGTCTTAAACCGCGTTGATACTTGTTCTGTTCCAAGAATGTATCTCGTTTTTTGTAGATCCAGTACGTGAGACCTAACTCAGTTCCAAAGAAGAAACCGAACTGCAACAAAACTTGACAATATGGAAAGAAGAATTAACAAAAGAAGTCTGAAAATAAATATAGCGAAAACAAAGGTGCTGGTGCTTGGTAGAGATGAAGAACAATTAAATGTGAAGATAGACAATTAAAAGCTGGAACAAGAGCCGCAGTTTAAGTACCTGGGAGTCATTATAAATGCGAATGGTAGCATAGAATATGAAATTAACAAGAGAATATACAAGCGACAAGATTGCAGCACACCCTGAATAGAACATTTATTGATAAAAAAGATGCGGGTGTAGAAAACTGTTTTTAGGCCAATATTGGCTTACTGCTAGTGAGAGCTGGGTCCTAAAGAAATCAATGGAAAGTAGAATAAATGCAATGAATATTAAATATTTGATGAAAGTCAATGGGATTACTGGGAGGGATAGAATCAGAAACAGTACAGTAAGAGAAGAATTGAGGGTGGAACCAATCTCGGATGTTCTGGAAAAGAATAAACTTAAATGGTTTGGTCATATGTGTAGAATAGGAAAACAAAAGTAGGTGAAACGAGTGTAGTTGGCAAGGGTACAAAGCAAAAAAAGCCGAGGAAAACCAAGAAAGCAGTGGAACGATGTGGTGGGTGAAATATTGAAGAGCAGGGAAATCACGTGGATAGAAGCATTGATCAAAACCAGAAATAGAAAATAATGGGCAAGATTCGTACGCGAAGCAGTTGAATGAAGTGTAAATTACATACCTTACACCGAAGGGTAGAAAGTTTTAGATTATATATGTATATGTATATATATATATATATATATATATATGAAGCTAAATATTTCAAACTTCAGGACGCCCAAAAGTATGTAGATTTTCAAAGAAATACAAGCAAAACAATATATAAGATCTAATGTTGCTCACGTATTAAGCTAATGATCCATTGCTCCTTCAATAAAACAGCAATTATTTCGCGTAATTTCACCTAAATAATCGTAAAATTTACACCAATTGCAGGTCCCGTTCAACGGTAACTCAATAAACCTTCTAACGAAAGTGCCGAGCAAAGGCAATAGCCAAGTGCAGTTCTCACGACGAAGCGAAGGCTCAATGTTGCGGACCAACGAGCAAGCGACACCCTGTCGAGCGAAAATTAGACGGACCGCCGGATCATGTATTATTTACCGCATCACGCTCGGGTTACTTTTGCGTTCGAAAAAGGGGAATTCATACTAATTTGCGAACAGACACAGAAAAATTAACGCTGGCGATCTCCTGGCGTTCATCGGGTTTTAATAATAATCCGAACTTATTACGCCGGGAATACGGTCATGAGAAAATTGCCGCTGGTAAAATGGGTTTATGTATACGTGAAATTCATTTATTTGCACCTTTCCGCGTGTTAATAAAATCCATGGTTGATAACTAAAGGAAGTCGACCCTCGTGCACTTTGTTACGGATAACCTTAATTTTCAAAACAATTACTGTTGAAGATTTTATAACTTAAAGTACACCAATACTAATAATCTTAGAACAAAATATTTGTTTTCTTATTATTACCGAATTAGTTGATTACTTATCGATACTTTCTTTCCATCTTTCGGTGTAGAGATTATAGCAGGTAGTGCGAAGCTGGTATAGAATGCTGAGTGCACTACGCAGCTCCTACTTTCGTAAACTACAGTATACCAACGTCTATGAAGGTGGAGGCTTCTGTTAGTGTCTTTATCTATAACCAACATATTAATGAAGCCGATATTAATTATCCTAATAACAAATGGTGATTAGTGCGAGTACTGATCTCAGCAAAATCCGACTATCTTGACAGATTCTAACCCACAATTCCATCAATGAGCTTCTCTTCGCAGATAATATTGTATGGATAACAAAAAACAAACAAGGTCTCCTGTAGAACCTGAGGGTATGGAACGAAGAGCTAAAGAAAAAGAAATTATATATCAACTCGGAAAAAAAGACAATAATGGTAATAATGAAAAGCAAGAGAAAATTAAACATAAGTTTGGAGAATAAAGAGATTGAACAAGGCTCCAAATACAAATATTTAGGGGTCGAGAGATGGAAAAGTAGAAGAAGCACTGGACGAGAGAAAGAAAGCTACAACTAAACTATATCACCAGCTGAACAAATATATAACCTACAAGATGGAGTTGTCAACAAAGACCAAGATAAGAATATTCAACGTGTTGTACATCCCCACGAAAACATATTGATCGGAACTATTGGCACTGACAAAGGAGCAGATTGCAGGCAAAAGAAATGAAGAACCTCAGAAAGATAGCAGGAGTAAGACTGCTCGACAAAGAAAGAAATAGGGAAATAAGGAAATAAGGAAAACACACTTAATAAGAATGAACCTCAGGAACGTCAACAAGGAAAGTGTGGAAAATGAGAAGATCGAGAGAAAAGGGAAGATGTAGACCTCGATTGAAGTGGAATGACGAAATAGGAAAATATTTAGCCGGGATGAAAATGGACTGGTGCGAGGCAGCAACACAAGCAAGAGAGGGGAAGAATTGGAGACCCGTAGCCGAGACGAGGAAGACAGAAACAGCATTAGTAGCAACAACCTCGATACTGGCAACGCTGATAGAAATGGTCAAGGATTAAATAAGTAAGTAAGTAAAGCATCTTACAGCAGCATTTTGAAACAAATCAACATTGTCGATAGAAGAAAGCACCAAAGAAACCCACGCGAGTATTAATTTAAATAGCATCCATGTAGTGGACTAGTGAAGATATGCTTTATCTATTCCTGCATCTCCTAACACTTTCATAATAGTATCCGGTTGTACACAACTCTAATTTGCGCATGAAAAATTGTCTGTAACTATCTCTACTCACAAGCAGTTGACATATATGGATCAGTTATTCTTAGAATAACACAAAGTTTCTTGTTTAACAGGCTAGTACCCAAAAGATTTCAAAATGAGATTGTGATGTACTGTGCCACAAACTTAATTTGCCTGTTCGTCTATCGAATGATTTTCATTTTCCTTGGATTTTAGATAACCAGTTATGAGCCAGATGTCCATTGGTAGTTGATTGGAAATCTGTACTTTTAACTTCAGAAGGATTTTTGCCAAAGCTAGCAAAAGCAATTAATGGAAGTGATGATTATTTCACGAAATTATTTATTCTTTGTTAAAAATACCAAACTTTAGTTCAGCACTTTTGCAACCATACATTTCAGACATATGAACCTGGAAGCTGATCATCTCTGAAACATACATTTTAAAATAATAAGTGGTAAAAGTTAAAACAAAGCATACGCTTCTTCTCTCCAACTATTAACATCAATCTTTTTGGTTTCAGTCGCAGAAAATTAGAGCGGTAGTATTTCTTGGTTTTTGAACAAATATACATAATAATAAACTGTATTTTGCGGTAATTGTATTCTTCATTTTGCAATTTAAATTACGTACTATTCCACCAGGTTTTACTTCGCTGACATCTTGTGAGAATTCCCAATAAAGTAATTATTTCTTCTTCTTCCTATATTTTTAGGACTTCTTCTGTTGGTAGCATTTAGAACATGTTTCGTAATTGTAAGGACTTTATGTTCTTATGTCTATTAATTAGTCTTCCTACCCATAGTATTTGACCTTCATTATATTGACCTAGTCACTCTATTACCTTGTCCTATACTTACGCCAATCGGAAAAAGTCGTCTGCGTGTAGTTCTTCTCTCATTTTGTGGTGACAAAGTTGAAATATGCTTCTCCAGTCTGGTCGCCATACTATATTTAACTACAGTTATCCTTAGAAAAGACGCAAAGGCGATTTCTGAAATACTTATCCTTTAAAATGGATGGCATATACTCGGAGCATGGCATGGATTATGGAGTGCTTTGGCGAAGACATGGTATCCAGCGCTTGAGACAACGCAGACAAATTCATGTTCCCAGATTTATGCGCAGACTTGTTCACGGCTTAATTGACTCTCCTGGTTTACTTTCCCCTATTAATTTCCTTGTACCTCGTATTTCATCTCGTTCTTCTCCTACATTTGCATTACCCTTCCCTAGAACGAATCTATGACTTCATGCATCTACTATTACATCAATGGGTCGTATTGCAGATTTGTTATGTTCCGATATTTTCTTCAACACTGTTAATTAAATTTATTAGTTTTACCTTTTTTGAATTATATTTTATTTCATATACTGGCACATATTTGTACTTATGTATTTGTAATAATGTATGTATATTATATATGTATGTATATGTATATTAAATAATGTGTCCTGTCAATGGTTAACCGTTGGAGAATAAAGTTATTATTATTATTATTATTATTATTCCGTTGCTTCGTATTTGATTTGTCATCCACTTCAATATTCGTCACTATCCGTTTGGCTTTCGCTGATTCTGCGCAAGTTTCATTTGCATCTCTTGAAGTGACTCTCACGTGAACACTATCCTTACAGAAATTTAAAGAACTTCTTGTGGATCTTGCCTAATTGAAAATTTGAAAACATATTCACCCCAAAATTGAGCACTTTACATTTGTTGAATTAAATATATTTTTCTTGACCTATTTAGTTACATATCGTTCGGGTTCCAAAAGATAAACCTTCATCTTATCATTATAATGCCTTATCTCTTAATTACAGTTTTGCAGAATCTACTTTTCTCTTTAGGCATCCGTCCTAGTATCCTACTAACTTACTTAATCCGGTCCCTTTCTATTCTGAGATGATCGCACTTACCTAATTTTATTAAATTCAATCGAATATATCAAATCTGTTGGATGAACTGGTGTGAAACATTATCAACAAGGTTCTTCTTCTTCTTCTTAATCTTTTACCCTTTCTACCTTTCGGTGTAAGGGTTCGAGCCACCGAGCCGTATATGTACACGCATATACCGTACCGCTCCTGGCCCACCCAGTGGCATTTCCTTCAATTTCGCAGCTTATTAGAGGTCCAGATCCCTTTTTAGGATTTTAAACTGCTACGCTCTGCCGCTACCGGGTCTCGAACGCCGGCCCTTCGCACTGTGAAGCGCGAGTTTTACCACTCAGCCACTGAGGGGTACAACAACAACAAGGTTATTATAAATAATATCTTTAATCCCATCACCATCTACCCACAATAAAATCGCATTATTGTCTTCTTCCAGTCGGTTTACATTCTGTTTGCTATTCCAATAGATTGTTTACTTTTGAAGTAAGAATTAAAAGCCTTCAACACTGCCTAACTATCTAAATATGTACATACATACAAGTCTTACAATCAGTCCCCTTTCAATGAAATCCTAGATCCGCGGTCTGATAACCAGATTCTCCATTTGAGTTATGTTTTAACTAGTGTCTTTATTATATACACAACAACAAAATCATGCTCAATTCAAGAAATAAGTACAAATCAGTTTGGAATATTATTAATAAAGATCAGAACACTAAAAACAATTACGGCATAAAGCTTAAAAATGAAGAACAAATATTATCTAGTCCAAATAAAATAACAAATTATTTCAATAAATATTATTGTACAGTAACTAATTTTTTGTGCATAATGTTGATTTTAAGTTGATTTGGAACGACATATATTTTACCTAAGCCCGATGGATGAATGTGAATTACGAGACTGATCATGGGCCTGAGGAGTAAATTTTCTTCGGGTTGCGATGGTATAAGTGCCAATGTTCTTGTGCACTGTATTGATGAGATTATGATCTCGTTACAAACAATAATTAAGCATTCTTTTGTGGAAGGTATTTTTCCGGCGTGGTTGAAGTTGGCAAAGATTAGATCATTTTTTAAAAAGGGGTCCAGAGAATTGGTTAAAAATTACAGAGCGATATCTCTTTTAAATGTGTTTGCTAAAATCATAAAAAGGCTTATCCCAAATAGATTCATAAAAAATTTATGGAAAGATGCAACTTACTTAATGATCAACAGTTTGGATTTGATTGTAGCACAGTTTATGCAATTGCAGAATGTCTAAATGTGCTATACAAGAGCAGAGATAAGGGCAATGAGTGTGCTGGAATTTTTGTTGGCTTAACTAAGGCTTTCGATCTCGTAGGTCATGAATTGTTACTGGACAAATTTTCTAAATGCGGTGTTGGAAGTATACTATTTTGCAGTTATTTGGAAAATCGTAGTCAATATGTACAAACTAATGACGCGACGTCAAGTGAATGCACATTGAGGGAT
Source organism: Chrysina gloriosa (assembly GCA_038088585.1). Lineage (NCBI taxonomy): Eukaryota > Metazoa > Arthropoda > Insecta > Coleoptera > Scarabaeidae > Chrysina > Chrysina gloriosa. The sequence goes on along the minus strand of CM076088.1, from coordinate 30,967,009 downwards.
GGTGTTCAACAAGGTACCGTGCTGAGACCCGTTCTGTACATTATATACGTAAATGATATTCCATCTGATGGTGTCACCATGTATGCTGATGATGTTTCGCTTTTGGTCTCTACTGAACACTCTAAACACATGGGTCGAGTTGCCTCTAATACTTTAAGTTTATTAAACAATTATTTTACTAACAACAAAGTTGTTGTGAATAATAGCAAAACACTGTTTATTGAATTTAGGGCAGCTTCAAGCAGTGCATCAATCTCATATAGTCAAAAGATATCAGTCTATTATCGCTCAGGTGGACAATACCAATTTTTTGGGCTTAACGTTTAAATTTTCATGTAATTGGAAAGGCCAGAGGGATTTTATGTAAAAACTTAGTCCCATATGTTTTGCTTTGACTGGACTGAGGGATGAGGTTGATTTTGCGATATTAAAAATTTTCGCATATTTAGAAAACACTACAGATTTTGACAAGAAATTCGTCAAGAATAAGTTGCAGAAACTTGCTTAAAGATCTAAATATTAAGAGTCTACCGTGCGTCTATATTGGGCGGCTGCTGTTGTACGGTAAACAAATTTTGACAAATGACCAAAGTTAAATAAAAATGTTTGCTACACCCAAAACGCATGCACACTAGAGATTTCTAGATATAGGCTAGGTTTTAGTGAAAATAGCCCTCAGTACTTGGCGGTTAAATTACATAATAAATTGCCAAATAATGTTAAGACAATGTCCATTGATAACTGTAAGAATACAACTAAGAAATTGCTAATTGAGGAAGGCTGCTACTCGGAAACTGAATTTTTAAGTGATACATTGTAAAGTTCTCTTTAAGAGGGGTTTTTAGTGATTTTGTATATTATTATGTATTGATATATTATGTGATTTTGCATTGTTGACGTTTCCCATACTCTTTGTCAGTCGAAAAGAATAAGGAGTATTATTGGTATTATTATTTAAAACAAAATCTGTTCATATACCAAAGTGAACAATACTACTTCAGAAAAGTGCCAGTTTGGGATTACTACTTGAAAGGATATGCCAAAGTATAATTCCAAAACACATAATTCTAGCAATTTAATATCCTCAAGGAAATATCTGGATTCCGTAATTTTTAGGACATATAGTCTCACCTTCCATAAATACATAAAAGGATATGAAGGTAAATGACTATTCATTGCCTATACGCCCGATTAAACTTGCAATCACTGATAACAAATAATTTCATCAAAATTTTAAGCTTAGTGTATCTCTGTGTGTGTGGACAATAATATTCCTTTTGTACTACAACATGTCTCTGAAGATAAACTTCTTAAAATTATGGCTACATTCCCGCACAACAACAATTGTGGAGATTTAATCACATGCTTTCTTATTCATAATACTAGACACGCTCTTACTAAAACTTTAGTTTTACTTCTTAACCTCTCAATCACCATCTGTGTATTTACTATCTTGTGGAAACGCGCGAGAGTGATTCCTATACAGAAAAAGAGGTGATAAAGCTCTCATAGAAAATTACCGGCCAATCTCGATTTTGTCAAATTTTGCTAAAATCTTTAAAAATGTTTTTTAATACATGTATTTCCACCAATGTAAGATCATTCATATCACAACATCAGCATGGTTTGGTAGGAGTAGATCTAGTGTCACTAGTCTTGTTATTATTACCGCATAGATTAGTGAAAAACTAGATAAACAGGTACAGGTAGACGTGGTCTATATAAATTTTCGTATCGCCGTGACTGTTAATTATTCTCTCCTACTATGAAAGTTGTCAACGTTTGGCTTTAGTCCTACTCTCATAAATCGACTACACTCTTACCTTGAGGACAGATCTTGCTATGTACATAATAATGGCTACAAATCTTTCATCTGGAATCAGGTATTCCTCTTGGTTCCAATTTGGGCCCGCTATTATTTATACTATATGCAAATCATTTGCTTGAATCCATATCTTGCCACGTATTAGCATATGCTGGTAATACAAAGATCTTCGCAAATATAGAAAATTGGTATGACGTTCTGCTTTTACAGCATAATAATAAAATATAATTTCGGATTGGTCCTCCAAAACTTCGTTAGAACTTTATATATATATCTGTCTCTGCTTCCAAAATGCTGGAATTCGTTTTCCGCGTTTCCAAATATTTTAAATGTATATATATATATATTGACTGAAGGTGTTCCGAACATGTTTGTAAACGTTCTGAAAATATAACTATCGTTCAAACAGCCTTGTTTTATTGACCTATTAGTAGTAGCGATCTATCATATAAGACAAATATTTTAATAATTTTGTTCTTTTAAAAACTCTATTTTTCACTTTTATTGTCACTAAACTTGAATATGCTTCACAAATTTGGTCCTCACACTATATTTATCTTCAACTCGCTATTGAAAAGTACAAAGAAGATTTTTGAAGTATCTATCTCTAAAATTGGACGGAGTGTATCAACGAGACATTAACTATGGTTCACTACTGGATAGACAATGAACTCACTTGATCATCGCCGTGAAACTCATAGGGCGCGTTTCGTTTGGAAACTGGTGCACGGAATTATTAATGCTTCCAGCTTTCTTGAAAATTAAAATTTCTATATTCCAAGGACTTCATCGCGCTATACATCGACGTTTGCGCTTCCATTTTCAAGGACAAATTTGATGCAGAAGTGACCACTAACAGCAATGTATAGATGTGCGAATTTATACTAGGTACAGCGATATATTTTGGAAGAACATCAATTAAATATAATAATAAAAATATTTGTTTTCTTTTTTTATATATTACCTATATTAGATACGAGATATTGTTTTAGTATGTATATGTTACTTTAGTTGGTCTTCTAATTGGTCATAACTAGAGGCCGAATTATATGCAAAAAAGGTGGAAATATGCGCATAAATATGCAGATGTTTTGGCCTAAATATGCACTTTCTTATGAAAAATATGCAGATCAAAAATAGGAGTAATGCTAGAAAATATAATAGTATAGAAAAAAATATTCTATTATCTTAAGAAAAATTATACATTATATATACATTAACATTGAGTAGCATTAAGAAGGCTGTGTCAAACAATTACCTTTACGTATGCGCAGATGAAACTACTGATAGTGTGGGCCGATACATAGTTCATTTAATGATAGGAATCCTTAATGTATCGGTACCGGCAAAATCTTATTTAATTTCATCCAAACAGTTGGAAAAGGCAAATAATTTGACAATAACAAGGTTTATACAGGAAGAACTGGTAACCTTTTTCTTATCGGAATCGATTCCAAAAGAAAAATTCTATTGTTTTTAACGGATGCCGCACCATACATGGTGAAGGCAGCTTGCAACTTGAAAATCTTTTACCCAAATTTAATTCACACAACTTGCTTGACGCACGGACTAAATCGTGTTGCAGAAGAAGTAGGAAACCATTTTCCCTTGGTAAATACTTTAATTAGTAGTGTTAAGAAAGTGTTCTTAAAGGCTCCATTAAGAGTTCAGTTTTACAAACAACATCTACCCGGTATTCCGCTTCCTCCTCAACCAGTAATCACACGATGGGGAACGTGGGTGGAAGCTGCTATTTTTCATGCAAATCATTATGAAGAAATAAAGACAATTATTATGGATCTTGATAGCGATGCACAATCTGTGCTAGGCGCCCAAAAAGTGTATTCAAGTAAAGAAATACCTCAACAGTTGGCGTTTATTCAAGCCAAGTACAGTTTTATTTCCACTTCTATATTGCAATTGGAAAAACAATTTATGTCGCTAATTGAGAGCGTTGAAATAATAAACAAATTTGAAAAGTTATGTTTTGATATTAAAGGAAGGGTGGAAAAATCCGTGTATGAAAAATTTTTAAGTGTAATAGAAAAAATGAGGGTTTTAAAAAGCTAAAGGATATTGTTTAGTTGACAATAGAGGATATTTCTAATTTGAAATATGCTCCTATAACAAGCGTGGACGTAGAACGAACCTTTTCAATATACAAATACATGTTATCAGACAAGCGCCACAATTTCTCTATTGAAAACTTTGAGATATATGTAATTGTAAATTGTTTTCATAGTTAATTATGTTGTAAAATGTTATAAATAAACTTGTACACATAATAGAATTTTTTTTTCTATAGTATTATATTTTCTAGTATTACTCCTATTTTTTTATCTGCATATTTTTCATAAGAAAGTGCATATTTAGGCCAAAACATCTGCATATTTATGCGCATATTTCCACTTTTCTTGCATATAATCCGGCCTCTAGTCATAACTGTTGGACCATAAATGATTATTATTATTATTATCTCTGTTCTAAGATTGTTACATCAATCTATAATTAATGACATAATTCAATGGAACTAAAATAGCGTCAACGTAGCCTTCCGTTGCAATTTCAGACATATATAGTTTATTAAGTGGTTATCTAAATTAATATTAGTTCAAAAATTAATGTTCTAAGTATTTAAGAGAAAATGTAAATGTTTTTAATTAAAGCAAAAGGAAAAGAAGAAAGAAGCGTCGCTAAAATTCTATTTAAAAATCTCGTTTTTATTAATGAAAATAAAGTGGACAGCGATTATGAGCGCGCGTCAACCGTACAAAATGAGCAAATTTAATTTTTTCCAATGTAGATAGCTACTCTCCCCACTCAACGTTTGAAAAGATTCGACGGTGAGCGTTCCTACCACGGCCGCTGCTACCGCTCGCTCTTGCTATCGATTCGAAACTATACGAACGGACCAACGGACTACGCGAGCTTTATATTAAAAACGTAAGTGGCTTAAAACAGATCCTGTAGGCAAATAAAGGCTCAATTTAAATTTTGATCCTTATTTAAGTGGTCTTTTGTTTTTGAATTGCTCTCGAGACCTGACTGCTTTTACGAATCGCGTGTAGAGACGGCTCGTTAAAATTAATTTTTAAGTCGGGTTCGGTTGAATTCATTCGAATCCGTGACGTGGCAGATGCTAAAGTGTTCGCGCATGATATTCTTTTTCTATTCCTACTTTTATGTTCAAAGATAATATCGATTAAGCCACTGATACCTGTCTCGCAGTCAATTTAAATTAGGACAGTGATTATGCAGAATGCACCAACTGAAGATGTTACGATCATTAATGAGGCGATACAGGTACAAAATAGCAACTGTTGTGGGAACGCCACAAATCAACTTAAGCAAAAAACGAAAGCAAGATATTACAGCAGTTCAGAAGAAAGCAGATTTTCTGAAGAGGTTAGTTGAATTCAACATAGAAGGGCATTGTCCAAAAAATATACTACTTTATCTATGCCAATCTATGTACATACCTACCCAGGAAAACTTACACGTATTTACGAAAAATCAAATATAAAGCTGCTGAATGATGTAAAAGGATTGCTTTTATAACGCGCAATATACACACTGTGGACTCACTCTTTACATGAACTGCATTTTTTAATTGCTCTCCACGGTTTTTAAAACCATCCCGGTCCACTATCTTTAATATCATTAACAAAAGTTAACGGTGCATAATCAATATGATAGTTTGAAAGGCGAAAAGCATGGGTCCATATTTATCTTTCCTATATTTGAGTGGGAACTAGATGACTAATATTTAAAGGGAAAATTCCTGAATATGGCTAATGGCTATCACTAATTGCTACAAAGAGAAGAATAATTTGGTGTATCTAAGACTGTCAAGACAAGAAACTACGCCACTAACTCATACATTTAATTCCATCTACTTTAATGTTAGAATTGGTTAATGACAGTGGAATAACAAACGGTTGCAACACTTCGGTCCTCAGCAATAAATCGAATCCTACGCTCAATAAGCTTCAAATACGAAAGCTTTTAATAATCCAGAGTGTATCATCTCGATGTGATTAAGAAAATTGAAAAACCTACATCGTAAGTACTTTTACGATGTTGTTCTGTAAAACTTACGCTTTTGTAGTTCTTCTCTCTCTCAATGTATAAAGCAGGCATGGGCAACCTTTTTTTTTTGTAGAAGTTTTATGCTGCGAGTAATCTTGAAAAATATACATTTTTGTAGTATCCTTATGATTCATTATGAATTAAGTTTAGACAGGCCGTGCTAATATGCAACGAAAAATTCAGTAGCGGGCCGGACAAATCTTACTCGAGGGCGGCATGTGGCCCGCGGGCCGGAGGTTGCCCATACCTGCTATAAAGCTTCGCTGGATGATCTCTAGGGTGCCACGCTATAGTCCAAATTTAATTCAACATTTTTCACACTATTTACTTCTAACAATTTCATAGCTTGTTACATGGTTTAAAAAGGCTGTATCCAAATATTGTAAATGCGAAAATATCGATCTGTGTAATTCATTTCAGTTTAATATCAAAACTCGTAGCGTGTACCGTTCAACCAAGTATTGTCTACATGTAAACAAACTATCTTTAAGAATAATAGCAGCCACGTTTAGAACGTCCGAAAACGGCTACCACGCCAGAAATTGTGGAAAAGATTCCTGACATTATTTTGGCATATCGGCGAACAAAAGCGGGTGAAATTGGGGAAGCCGTGTGCATCTGTTATGAACGAGTAGTTCGTATTTTACATAATGCATTGGCTTTAGAAAAGCTTTCTGCAAGATGGGTGCCGCATTCAGTCAATTCTGAGCGAAAACGCGTTCGAGCTCGAACTTCATCCGATTGTTTGCAAGCGTTTACAACGAATCCAACGGATTTCAAGAGACGATTTGTGAGCATAGGCAAGACCTGGATTCATCACTACGCATCAGAAACAAGAACGCAATCAAGACATTGAATTTCACGCGGTGAATCAATTCCGAAGAAGGCAAAGACCATTCGCTCGGCTGGAAAGGTGGTAGCATCGGCTTTTGGGAGGCAAAAGAAATTTTGCTAATTGATTATTTTGAAAAACGCAAAATTATTACGAGCCAATATTACACAATACTTTTCGACAATTTTAAAGCAGCAGTTCAGGAAAAAGCGCCCGCGAATGATTAAGAAAGTAGTGTTGTTTCACCATGACAATGCACTTGCTTATTCAAGTGCAGTCGTTCAGCAGAAAATGACAGAATTGGAGTTGGAAAATTCGTACACATCCACCGTATTCGCCTGATTTGGTTTCGTCAGACTTCCACCTGTTTCCCAAACTCAACATATTTCTGGGTGGTAAGAGATTTTGGTTGAATGAATAACTGATACAGGCTGTAAACGATTATTTTGGGAAACTCGAAGAAAATCACTTCCGGGAGGGGATCGAGAAGTTGGTTAAAAGTTAGACCAGTGTTGGAGCTGACAGGGGATTATGTTGAAAAATAAAAAATAACTTGCATCCGTATTATTTTGTTTTCATTATAATTGCGGAAACTTTTCAATCTACTTTCGTAGATACTACTCGTATAATGAATAATAATAATAACATTTGTGCTTACAACAATAAGAATAATACATTGCTCAAACCAATTTACGGATATTGTAGTTTTTGTAATAAACATAAATACCAATTTCAAAGTGAACTAGTTTACAGAATTACGATTCAGAAGGAATGTTTAAGCTTAATAATGTTATTGTTTAGGTACTGCAAAACAAGAAAGGTGTACCATTTAATGTATAAATTGCGAAGAAGCATGTTAAGAATCAATTTCATTTTGAAAAAGAATAATTACAAAAATATGAAAAACAAAGAACTTAATGATACGTGTGATCTCCACGAGCCACTGAAAAGACCGGACAATTGGCTGCATGTACCAATGTAACCAAGCAATGTAAAAATATATTCGTTAATTATGTGAAGCAATGCAATAATGATAGTACAATTCCAGTTTGTAGTAAACGAAAAATGGTGACAATGTCAAATTAATAGTAAGTCGTTACAGTTATTAAAGGTAGGACCGTTTTGGACTGGCTGGTCACACAATTCCATTCAATCCAAGATAGCAAAAACCGCCGATCTATTTCTTCCCTAACAGTATTAGAAATGTAAAAAATTATGTATGTTTGTATGTATGGCTGTAGCAGATTCCAGGGTCAAAAATATAGGAAGACAAAAATGAATATTCGCAAAAAATATTGTGGATTGTTTGCTAGAACATCAGGGCGCTTAATACATATATCATAAAACTTCTCTCTCCGAAACGAATACTGTTACAAGCTCGTAAGAGCGTTCGATAATGGTAGAGATGAACATCCAAATTACGAAATTTATAGGTAGCAATCGAATGTTAATTATAAATGCAATTAATGGGTTAAACATATCAATAAATAAATTTAACTTTTTCCAGAACGAACTCATTATTTACTTTAATTTATTTCTAAAACGGTTTTATTGGCTATCCGCGAGAGCAAATTGCATTTCAACATTATGTAAACAAGTCAGATAAAACACCTGAGTCCACACTGTTTTTCAGAAAAATATACCTTACCTGCACGAGCATGTTGATATCGCTTTATTATTGGTTAATTTTAAGCGGTAAATCAATCAAATTACATCGATAACGGGCCTTAATAAAAACAAAATTCTCATATAATAATCTGTATAATTGTTTGTTAATAATATTCCAAACATAATCGATATGATGAACAGGCAAGAGGAGTAGAGATGTGCGCAACAAGAAAATCATAGAAAAATATTGATTTTATTAGCCTGTAAGTTAGAATTAATGAAATACGATAGTATACTTAATTTAGTGATAAGGCAAAGCATAAATATACATAGTACGTATCGTTCGTAGATAATTACATAAATGGGATATTGATAATATAGTTATTCCTGATGAATAATAATGAATAATCTGTCAATTACAAAACCTAAAATCCTACTCAACCTTTATCTATTATTAATTAGATAAATTATGCTGAAACACAATCTGCAATTAATCATTCCAAAAGTTCAAACACAACTAAATCCGTCCAAACCTTTGAAGGAAAGCTATACACACGTATGTATATGTAGGTATTGTATATCATATTAAAATGCATTTTACCTTTAAATTTGAAATTTTCTTTGCGCTAACCGCCGGTTTGGTTTCCATTAATAAAATAATATCTGCAAAATTTCAGCTCAATCAGATAAAGGGATAAAGAGTACCCCTGGTACCTTTAAAATCGAAAAATTCATAAAAGCACAGAAGAAGCAATTTTATTTCCTTATCTTGGTAAATGTTAATTACATCCAGTATTATACGAAAGTTGTAGATGTATTAAAAAAGCATACACTATGGCTATCACTTTTGAAATTACGACCAATTTTTCTGCTACAAATCTTAACACAACCTGAAGCACATTGTGTTTCTCTTTCTCGCTTTTCATAAATAATATTTTGTAATCTTCCATAAACTTAACCCCTCCTTTGCCGAATTATTTGCAACGTTTATTTTACCAACTAATTCCAGACCTGTTATAAAACTTTACCACGTTAACAGTTCTTTCCTGTGCACTATGGAACGCATCGTTTACATCAAAACTTTTAATAAATAAATAAAATTACCTAATTTCGTTGAAAACTATTGTTAAATTTCGTTATTAACAATTTCTGCTTTTTTTTACTTATATTTGCTTTTCATATTCGTTTGTTGATTATCTTTCGGCATTGATTCAATTGACAAGATTAAAAACTGCTGTGAATCTCGGATGATAGTCGTCACGACCCCTCAAGATTAGGGCGACTGCTTTGACCGAGATTTGAACCCGCACCAGAAACCTATGCCTTTCCACATCTAACCATTGGTACGGATAAACAGAAAGTTGTATTAATCAGAATTGATTAATCGACTTTATATTAGCCGATTGATTGAATTTTGATATATTAACCAACTTCTCAAGTCTCAGCTAAGAGATTTATTAAAATGTGAAAAACTGCAATTATTGCTTAGTCCACAAACATTTGCATCCCAAAAAGTCTGACAAAATAAATTTTTAAACATTTTCAAAAACAGATTAATCAGTATACCAAAAGTTGTAAAAGCATCAATCATCAAACCTTTGCTCAAGGCGCCAATCCCTTTCCTCAATGGGTGGTAAACTTCTTATGGAAGTGCTGTTTCTTTTTCTGAAAATTTATGGACAAATTCCTTCTTAAAATTAAAAAGTGGAAAAATTATTTAAAATGTTATGCTCTAAATGACCTCCATCAACTTCTATACGATGATGCAGTGTATCTTACATTCTTAAAATTTTCAGAAATTGATAGTTGGCATGCCACGATTATTCTTTATGATACTTCATTGTCGGATTGAATAATGTATGCTTTTGGCTTAAAATTTTCCAAGTTTCTTCAATTTTGGATTCTAATCGAGCATATTCTTTTCTCAAATACGATTCAAACGTTAAGTTCCGAATAAAAAAACGGATTGGAAATCTAAAACCACAACCCAATTGCAAATCGACGAAAGGCGTGCAGCTTCGGGTGTTTTCTATCAAAGTGGGGAAATGTGCCGATGTAATCACAAAGAAATAAAGTATCAATGATATAACCGTAATTAAACTGATGTCCATAAAATTAATCAAAATTTAAAGTTGGGGCCAGGGTTGGTTTATTTTATTAATCGTATTTACTAAATTTATTTATATAAATGTTCGAAATAATATGAAATCCAAGTAACACATCACTGAAATTTAATATTGCAAAATAGTGTATCCCAACACCTTCGGTTGATATCCTCATAAAAATTCTACTTCAATTTATTTATATATGTAAAGGTATTTTATTTCAACAGATTTATTACAGAGTTCTTAATAATATAGGACACGAACAGTGTCACTAATAATCACAGTTTGCATGTTAGACATAACTAGTAGAATAGAAACACGATTTCACATTTATTGCACCTTTTATTCAGAAAAGAAATTTGATCGGGTTTTCATAGCTACAGAATACGATAGACATACATACAGGCATCTAAATATATGTACTTAGCCACTAATAATTCGTTTATTTACATTCTTACACAAATTTCGATATTTACAGGTAATCGATGTTAAGAAATCACATCCATGTAATACGGAGGCCACTCTTGAAATAACAAGAAAATATGCGTTAAGTGGAAGGTATATCACATAAATGTATTCTAAGTAAATGTCTTTAAAAAGGCGTTATCATTGCAAGAAGGTGTTTCTTGATAATTTACAGCAAAGTCAGTCACAATTTTCGTACAAAACGCGTTGTAATTGCCGCCCCTAGTTAACTAGCACAGGCGTATATACTTTCTACTCTGCAAGTTGGTGCATTATTCGCGATCTAAATATAGTCCAATGACCGTCGAGGCCTCTGTTCGGGTAGTAGTTGTCTTCTAGGCATGAATTGCCCATCACCTAATTATAAAATTAAGTGATTTACTAGAAATACGCCAAAGATTCCGTGTTTACATGAATCGTGCTGCAGGCAATGGTTTCTCGCAAAGAGAAGACGAATCGATTTAAAAAGTTCATTATTTAAGTTTAAATCAAATAATTAAAACAATTAGGTAATAATCGACAATATTTATTTACTTCTTTGCAAACAATAAATGTATTTAACCAGTCACTTGGAGATCATCAATAGTACCATAAGGGCTTTCACATTCAGCGAATTTAGTAACCTTTTTCCCTTGTTCCAAATTATTGTCTACGATGTTAAATAGTAAACTGGATGACATAAACGCAGTCTGCGTGATATCTGAGATTACTGCTAGTGCCTTCCACTATATTTCTCGGAAATCTGAAGGTCATATAAAGCCATTTCTTGATGAGAACCACATTTAAGATTGTAAACTTATACAACTACAGAGTGGTGTTAATCTAAAGAAACTACTCCTTACATATTTACTATTCACTGAAGAACACCAGAGCAAGCCTCGTATACTTTACAAGTAGTGTGAAATCTGGGAATAGTATTAGGAATGACTAGAGATGTTAACAAAAAATTCTTAGGATTTCGCATGTAGTTGCTGTTGTGGAGAAGATTTCGGTGCGATCATTTCTTGGGCCTTCATCCTCAAAGTTTCAATTGATCTAGTTGGAGAAAGCTGAGATGTCGCCACAACTTCCGGACTTGTACTACGAGATCTTTCATCTTGATGTGGGATAAATGTTGAAGGCGATGGAACGCCACCAGCTAACACGTACTGTGATAGTAACGCGTGGAAAGATGGAACCGATAAGGAAGGCTTAGCCGCCCAATGTCCCAGTCCCAGCGCTGGATTGAAAACTGGAGAAAATGGTAAAAATGTCCCAAAATGTTCTGCTCCAACTGATGGTATCCCCATCGGATTGTGTAGTGCAAAATCAGGCATACCTAAACAAAAGAAATATACTCACATTACCTTATAATTGGACATTAGCAAATATTGGCAAGTATTGACAAATACCTGTGTGATCGATTGGGTGCATAAACGGACCAGCTTCCCTACCCATTGCCTTTTCACGTTTGCGCCATTTAGCTCGACGGTTTTGAAACCAGACCTAGAAAGATTTGTGTTGTTAACTTTTAATTAAGCAATCCATTTTCATCAGGGACAATGCATAGAAATGAGATACGCGTATGCATACGTACTAATTTTAAGCGGATACATATAAAAATGTTTTTTTAAATAATATTTAATCTCTTCATTTTTCTTACTAATGGTACTTAAATAAGCTGACACTAATAATTAATTAAATTTAGGTTTATAGTATCTAACTTGAAACTTTATGAGCCTTAATTTATTCATCTCCGTAGTTATCAAAAGTAGTAGTAACGCGAATACAATACACATCTTGTTATTGGCTCTTCCTAAATTACATAGATAATTAGCCCGATTAAAATAATGTCTCCGCATTGTCCAAAGGTAATTTCCAATCATCATTCACATGCATACACATGCGTCCAATATAAATGATCACCGATACATGGACAGAAACACATGTGGATTCGGCAACGTATGCGTGGACAACGTCAATTTGATTGGCTTATTGAATCAGTAACGCTTGGATAATAACTGACATGAATTGCATCTTAATTGGAAACAATTTTGATAATTAATCTGGTCTGTAAAGGCGTAAGTAGCGCCGCAATTGGCCATTGTGCGCGACAATAGGGTTAATCGGAACTGATTCCGGTCTCCGGACCCGGACTCTGATGTCTCTCATTTAAAGTGTTCAACGACCGTCTCTGTCTTTCAGCGGCACGCTTTCTCTGTCCTTTCTGCCTCTTATTGTTATATTATAACGTTAAGCGCGGCTGATATTAGCCAGTATGAGTTTCAATTCAATAACGGAATTTTACCTTCGAGAACATTTAGAACGCGCTAGGACATCCATAACTAACCATTCATAAAATAAAATTATGTTGAAAATTTTGAACTTCTATTTAAAAAAGAATACGTGTATTGCTTAAACTCCGACTCTCTTATAGCACACTCGGTATTTAGTGCACAAATTAAACTCAAGGAATGGCACTTGAATTTTCTGTGAAAGCAATTATACTTTGATGGTAATTATATAATTACTTAACAACCCTGTTCAATTTTCAACGAGTAGTTTGGGGTTGTAATTGTCTTTATACAAGAAAAATTTCCGAAGAGGACTATTGTTCAGTCTATATTTCAACTCAAATCAATTTGCCAGACATTTTTAAGAAATTTAATGAATTTAATACGATAATTTCAGGCACATCATTTGTCCAAAGTTATAGCATTATGTCGCAAATGAGAAAACATTTTATCTTTCAAGGTGGGTAGATACATACCTACGTATGTATATAGATTTAATACGAAAATTTTATAGTACATTCACTTTAGAAGTGCTAATACCATCACCCTCCCGACAATTACCTGTACTCGAGCTTCACTTAAGTCGAGTCTCAGAGCTAATTCTTCTCTGGTAAACACATCCGGATATTGGGTCTTCTCGAAAGCTCTCTCCAATTGGTGTAACTGGTAAGTTGTAAAGGTCGTACGTGACCGGCGTATCTTCCTCGGTCTTGTTTCGCCAATATCTTCTACAACTTCATCCATTAGTTCACCTTCGCTCACTGAATCGATCTTGGATTCGGATTCTGGATATAAAATAAAATATGATCTCTTAAGTGAATTAATAAGTGTTATATAGATATGTCTTATTTATATTCAACATTATATTTGATTAAGTTTGTGATGTTAGATATCTACAGAATCAATAGCTGCATACATATGTATCTGATGAAATAGAAACAGGTTACAATGTGACATAAATAAATCAGATAGACAGCATTAAGAAAACAAATATGACATCAAGAATCTTGAAAAACGCGAACCTAAATACTTCTGGTAAACGGTAGTGGAACAAAGGACACACAAGACAAAAAATAAGACTAAAATAATAGTAACGGTAAAAACAGCACAAACGTAAATAAAAAATAAGGACACCAGGAATGTAAAAACTATCTAATGCAAGACGAAAAGAAAGGATAGAACAGCGGAAAGAACAAAAGATAAATGATGGGACACGGGAATTAAGCATATAGAAATTTGACAAAAGAACTGCAGATTACTGAAATTGTTGAGGAAGTGCAAAAAAGGCTATTCCACCCAGAAATTAGATTTCAAAAGCATGAGTGGGATGGAGTTAGAGTTAAAATTAAAAAATACTACGTGACACAATACAAAACGAGGATATTAGAAAAGGGTGTAATGACGACAGAGACAACTGATTTCCCAAAATTAGCAAAGGAGACACAAGACCTCCAGGGTGACCTCCAAAATTATAAAGAAGTAATTAGATATCTGGTTTTCCAGGTACCAGACAAATCAAATGCATACTTACATATCAACAACATTTCATCAGATAATAGTTTTAATAGTAGATATTTTACCATTGCACATGATTCAAGGAAAGTTATAACACTTGATGATGTAGTTGTAATTGGAGAATAAATAATCAAAAAAGGAGTTCTAAATTGGTAAGGTTAATTAAGTAAAGTATAGAAGATAATATTTCATTACATTTATTATAGTTTATCAAATTAATAACAAGCACTGAGTCTTGGCGTTTGGGGACTTGACAAACCCCAGACATAATTCCAAAGCCCACGTTCGAGTACGCAAAGCAAAATAATCTGAACAAAAGCAAGGAAAAACAAGAATGAAAGAAAACTACAGAGCAAGAAACTCATAACAAATGATCAAACAATATTTGTGAGGTCATGGAATACGAAAAGACGGTACATATGTATGAATATGTATGCACGCGCATCGGGTAATAAAACAAGCTGGCACTATTTGTTAACATCTGAATAAATATATTTTAAGTATATTTAGTTGACATATAAACACCACGACAAAGATTTTCTCCATTTGATCCGATCCCATTTAGCGCAAATGCCATCTTAACCAAAATATCCAATCTTAATACCTTAACCAAAATATCTTAACCAAAATAATTTCTTTATGCAAGTAGAATACTTCCATTTACGAAAATTTTATTTCGGTAATTGTACATCCCTCCTCCATATAAAATTAGTCACAAATAGCAAGCACATTTACCAGAAAGTTTGTGAAACTCAATTTTCTCCGAACTTTCAAAATATCCATTTATCATCCTTTATATGAAGAAAATTAATTAATTAGTATTGTATTCTAGTTAGACACCGAAAAATGTTTGACGTTCAGCATTGTCTACATATTAATATATTCAATGAATGATATTAACAGAAGATACTGCTATTAGCTATTAATCACGGACGAGATGATGCAAGGAATTTTTGCATAAATAGTTGAAGAAGTTGCATGTAGTTGAATCTCTATTTAAACGCAATCTACTTCTTGCAATATTATAATACAGAACATAAAATAATCTTAGATACATTAAAAACATTATAGTAATAATAATTCTCTCGGTTGATAAAATGAATATGCTTCATATTTTTAAATTGTTACTTTCATGCAAACTCATATCGACGTCATCATATATATGTATAGCGAAAACACTTATAAGACAAAATATTTGCAAAATAATCACAAATCACAATCGGTATCATTAGGAATTGAGGAAAATATTTGCAAACTTTTTGCAAAATTTTTATATTCCTATTTTATTTATATATTTTTAGTAATAATATATAGTATAAAAGTGTTAAAAGTTACGACAAGACATAAAGTATATGGATATAAGGAAACGCATATATTTGGATAAGGGAAATAAACATTTTTGAAAAATCAATTGCAATTGGAAAGAAATACAAAGAGAACAACAGAAAAGTCTCTTGAAATATTGGATGAAGGACATTAAAATAAATAAAGAAAGTTTAATTGACAAATCTAGAAAGTTGAAAAAAAAAAAAACATAATTTAAGAAAATGCTATACTATTAATTTGAAGGCAGTAACGGAGCATAGATAAACAGCGAAGTCCAGGAAGATGAAAGAAAGATTAAGGATATTGTTCAAGTATTACAGACAATATCTAACACTGGCGAAAGCCGGTATAATGAATAAGACTGTGTACGTATGCACAAATAATAAAGCCACATAGAGAGGAACAATTTCGGAATAAACTTTTTAGGATTGTTGAATTCTCAACATTTCGATTAGGTAACTTCCATCTTCTTGAACATGTTGCAATAAAAATCAGCTCTGCCAGTGCGGGAGCTTCCTTGATGAACAAGGTACTCATACATACATATATATATATAACTGCTTCTGATTGGCTCCACGATAGGATATTCTAGGTTCAGTTCGTGGGAATATTTGAAAATATATATCATATATATTTCCAGCCGTAGACTCGTGTTTCGAACTCGTTGGTTCCACAGCGTGGCGAAACTTGGATAAAGGTAGGCGTATTCAAGAGGCAGCGCAACAAATGGAGCACGCTCAAAGACTTCTCGAGGTCTCAACTTGAACCCCGGTTAATGATTCTTTCAAATTTGGAAACAGATGAAAATCATTAGAAGCCAGTTCGCACGAATAAGGTGGATATGGAAGCAATTCCCAGCACTATCCATTTAAAACGTCTTTCGTTCCTCGTGCGGTACTGGACCTTGAATTATCCTGATGCAATAATGGACGCTAACGCAACTGTCGAGGTCGTTTCCGGCAAAGATGTCTGCCGCAATGGACCAAATAAAGGACTAGAATCGATAAAAGTAATCTCTTCGCGATCCCAGAATACAGAAGGTATTACTATTCCAGCCGACAGTACTACACGTGCTTTAAACAGAGACTTTTCTTATGGTTTGCGCCATGCTTTCGACAGATTTTTGGTTTCTGAATCGAAGTAAGATATCCAAGTTTCATGAGTAGTTATTATCAGTTACTAAAATTGGTCACTGTGACATGCTAAAATCTCGATGTTGGCGACATGTGTTGCACCTGTTGAGTTTCTGTTCCGACCCCAACAGCTTTAGTACCAATAGGGCTGCAAAACGTTTCAACAAGGGTTATGCGGTTATGTGGTGTACCTATTCCTAACTCGAATTTCAGAAGTACTAATATACCTACAATCTTTCAGTAGACCTTCAGTAAGTAACCTAATTTAAGAAGAACGCCCAAATTATTTAAACCACATCTGCCATAAAATACTTCCTCATATGCACTCGGCCCAAAACAATTTCTTGCGATACTGATAAGCATCCCCAGCTATCTGAAACCGTAGTGGGGTGATTAGTTTGAAAAAGGTTTACAAACAAGTATCTGGTTGTGACTTTTTTATGAAAGAAAGAGTAAACTAATTTTTATATGAGAATGTAATCTAATAGAAATGAGTTTAGGTTTTATAATTTTGTTTGTGTGATATCCTGTCTGGAATTAACACTTCGCATGCATAAATTCGTTGCCTTTCCATCATATCAACACATTATTATATGTGGCACTATAAAATATTAGTAAACGTAAATAAACGTATTTTTCGATTTCCAATTTTAACAATCATAATATAGAGCGGTGCATTTTAATGTTGGAATAAATAAAAACTTCCATCGTATATTAATTATTTTGTAATAGCTTTTTCTGCATTTTCTGATGGTCAAAAATAAAATTTTATTTTTTATGAGTTTTAATAGGTATACATGGAAGATTAAAACAAATATCAATTATTCTCTTTTTCACTGCAGGGGATCATCATTTTCGCTGTTTTTATCTCTTCATCTCTACGAGCGCACCTGTTTGAAACGAAATACTATCGCGAGCTATAGCCGTAGCCTGGGATTGATGCAGCAACATGGGAGATCATAAATTGATATTTTATTCAATTTCAAATTTTTGTTACTCTTTGAGTACCTATTTTCCACTCGAAATAAAACCGGAATTTGTGTGAGCTGACTTTTTACCTATAATCCAACAACATCACTAATTCTACATATGTATGCAGCAAATACATACAAACAGAACCCTATCATCCCTTTGCTGACATAAAATCTACCGTTATATAAAATACGCATGAATGCAAATACACAATAAATCTAAAGTGCGTAAATAGTTAATTAATGTGTATAATATAAAACGTTGATTGAATATGAAAATCATACGTTTAAATACAAAGCTGTATATTTCAATAGTTTAGGGTCAAACACGCACATGAGTGATATAAATTAACTATTTCGAATTATTTGGATGAATTGAATTAATATCCAAAATTTTCCAATTTTCGTTGTGTATTTGGCAAAGTACAGATATAATAATTGCAAAATTAATAATATTTGTATAATTTGGAAGTTAATTGTATGTAATTTGCAACCGCATAAAAGTGCTGCTTATAAATCGTACTATGGGTAAAAATAATGATGTGTATAGGTACCAAGCTACAGGTATATTTAATTTATTAAAGTTTCGATTGCTAATAGGACATGAAAAATTGTGGTAACCGTTTTGCTTATCATAATTCTGAGAATATTTGTTTTAAAATGGCTCGCTACAGCTGGAAATGTTAGGTAAACTATACGCTACACTACACATACTTACATTCACAGCGGTTACATTGCAGCAGCGTTATGGTACATATTGAACCACCTACTTAGGAATTAACTTTTATACCGATTTAGTGGACACTTTACTTTTCTTTAAAATGAAAGAAGAACTGCTCAGTCAGAAAAGATAAAGAATTCCCGCAAGCTACTAACTAATTCTACTTAGCTTACGCTTACTTCTCCATGTGATGTCTTTATGTTGTTTCCTTTGTTCTTCTCTTCTTTGGTTACCTCTTTAATTTTCTTTTGCATTTCATTTTTCGATTTATTGTTACTTAGTTGATTGTTTATGAAAGCTTTTTCTTTTTTTTTTTTCTGCTTGTTTTTTATTCTTCATTAGAGCCTCTGTATCCCTATAGTTTGCTAGCTTAATCTTGCTGGTTTTCAGACCCATTCTGATGGCATCCATATCCTGAGTTTCCACTTATAATGCTTTTGGCTCTTCCATAAAATTCTCCACCGCTTTTTGCAATTATTTGCTATCCTTGGTATCTATCATCAAGCCTGTCAATACAATGTTGTTTCTTGTACTTTTCTTTTCTAATCTCTCCATTCCATAGTTGGTTTTCTTCTTTTAATTGTTTATTCTATTGAGAATGAAATATGTTTTCAATACATATCACTAGCTCACTTTCATCATCAGCATCACCAGCTTTGATGCGAATGCTACATATCATGAATACGATACTAAAAATAAAGATAAGTTGGGTATGCGATCTGCTCGTTTAAGTAGTACACAAAACAGTTACAACAACCAAGGTATCAGGTTCTACAATGCTCTCCCTGAGACAATTATAAACTTAAATTTTAACTTATATGATAGATCTCTACCACTAATACATTTAAACGGACTTTAAAAGTTTTTTAATAAAATACGCTTTCTATGATGAGATAGAATATTTTGACTGTGTTGGGGCATTACGCCCGCACCCGCTATTATGAGTCCGATATTTTATTACTGTCCGGTTGGACAACCAAAAATATATTTTGTTGTAAATGTCCTATATTGTTAGTAATTTTCATGTCTATATTTGTAATTTTTATATTCCTATTTTATTTATATATTTTTGTATTTATATTTCGTATTTCATATTTTCATATTTTTTACTTACTTTCAACGTATGACATGTGCAATTATTGTATATTACAGTACAGGCACGAATAAATATTATTATTATTGTTGTTGTTATTGTATGTGTTTTGTTAATCACGAGGCAGGCATATGCAAACTGTATCACACACCACGGTGCTTGCTATCATCACAAAACGATTAAGACAATTTCATTAATGAACGGCTAATTCACGAATGGAAATAAAGGTTGGACTGGATGTAAATTGGATGCAGTACAATTTTACTGTCCTAAACCCTATATGAAATTCGTTTCAATCAGCATCGTTAAAATGGCATTTTCGTGAAAACTAATGTACCTTTGCTCATCTTATAATACTCATACTTACATAATCCTATTCAACATGTTATAAATTGATGGTTCAGTTTTGTTCAGGACGACAACATCCAACCAGGTTATTTTCGATTTTGCATTCATGGAGGGCCACAGTCTTTATACGGCGATATAATATGCGGCGCTGTTGAATGTAATGCAATGTTTTGTGTACATACATATAGGGAGAGAAACGCTTTGACCCATTCGTTAGTTTTGATTCATTTATGCAAATTTCAATGGTCGATCTCGAATTAACTTCGAAATGCATTCGCGCTGAAATCGGATTTAAATTAGTATTAAACGTACGTGTACATGCACGCTTGAACTTGTCACATACACATATTCGCAAGGAAGTTGTAGCTAAATCCTAAACCTATGAAACCAGGTGAAAACCTATATGCTAAGCCACTTGACCAAATAATAACTGCCCCCACCAAAAGCACAAAATTTAGTGATGCTAATTACTCCGTTACTCCTATCTGTTCTTCGTACCCTATGAATTATAAAGGCGTGGAATTAATATATCAACATTATTTCAGGATCATGGGCATTAGAGTAAGCTACCTTACCACTGAACCACTTCACCTCCTACATTAATGAGCAGCGGAATTAAAATTTCAAAGTGCAAAAGAAATGTTGTCCTAACCATGTCATACAAGAACTGAATGTAGAATAATAAAGGTTTGTTAAGTTTGTCTCTTCGTTGATACATATGTATATCCACAAGAAGTTTGAAAAAAGATTTGGAGAATAGTATCTATAAGTAATTCTATATTCAGCAAATCGTTACAAAATCCTTAAAGAATATGAAGAAAATATTAAGGTACATTTGAAATTGAACATAAGTCAAATTATTACTTGGATACAGAAACGCCATACAAATGCACAAGAACCATATTGCACGTTTCTGCTTTGATGGATATTACATTGGAATGTATGCTAACAACCAGTAAACAGAAATGTACAGAATAACAATTTCGAAAGCTGACTTGTAAGATTTATTAAACTAATTTCATAGTATCTCATCTGTATTCAATTCCTCCAAATTGTAGGTGCCTTTTTATTCACTTCTTTAGAATGTGTCCGGATACGTATTGCGATAAGCAGGTTGTCATTCTCAGTGAACTTTGAAAGATTCGCATATTATGCATAAGCTTAAATCAAACACACTACCATTATTAACATACCACTACATAACTAACACCGAGCAATGCAAAATATCGCACTCAACACACATGCGGTTGTGTTATGTGCGGTATTAGTTGTGCAGTCATCTGGTGTCATTATGTGGTGTGCATGTTTAAAGTTCTGAGTACAACCAATGTACTTATATCAAGAGAATAAATTATACCAAAAATAATATTTAGAAATGCATAAATTCTTATTTGCGCTATATTTAGCAAGTTTACAGTTTAGAGAACCCATTCATATTTCTCTAAAAATTCCGTTATAATCGCATTAAAATTCGGTTGTGCAGTACTGTTTATTATTTTGTGGTAGTACTTCGTCATGGTGAAGATAAAGTTATTATTCTATTCCTCCTTTTCTTTGCTGTAATTCGGTTCCTTAATAGAAAATTTCCGGTAAAGATTTAACCCAAGAACAAAAAGCTGCTCTACAGGCTCTTTTAAAGTCGGGGAACATTCACAAAATTACAGAATAGAGCTCCTAATTCTGTATCCAGTATAACGAAAAAATTAAGTGAAGGAGCTAACATATTTACACAAATGGTAGTCGTACAGGGAAAACCTCAGAGAGATCTGAGCTGCACGTAATAAATTTGTTACAGTAGAAACAATTAAAATTACATTCAGAGAAAAGGAAATAGAAGTTTCGATTTAAACTGTCAGGCGTCAACTGTACCAAAATCGCCAAATTGACCGGATTAAGAAGCCACTTTAACGACAGAAATGAAATCTGCGCGTCTTAATTTTACAAGAGAATCTCAACATTTTTATTAAATTAATGTTTACATCGTTTAACAGAATTTCTTTAGTGTGTGTTAGAACAGTGATCGCAATTTGTCGGCAGACGACCTGATGAACGTCTCACAGAATTCACGGTTCTTCGAGTTGTAAAACACCGGCCGCAGATAATGGTTTGAAGCTTAATTAGCTGAGATGGTCCTGAGATTTTATATTCTATAGAAGCTACAATGCGCCACGAGTCACACATAAATGTCCTAAATTCATATTGCCACTCTTTATGCAAGAACGCCGAATACCGACAGGCCGCATGTTTATGCAGAAGAAGATAAGAGAACCATATATCTTTTAAGTTGGTCCGAGAATCCACCGGACCTTAACCGTATTGAAAACGTACGAAATCGACTTAAAGGCAATGTATACAAAAGAGAGAAAAGCTACGAAAGAAATATTAACAAATATAAAGGATATATAGGAAAACGACGGTGATATAAAAGCAACAATTATGTCTTCCATTAATAGTATGCTCCGGTAAATTAATTAATTAATAAAAATTTTAAAAAGAGTGGATTATGGACGAAATATTAACCATTTATTTAATATTGTAAGTCTCACATTACTATCATAGAATATTTTTTATGAATAAAAATTATATAGCATTTGTAGTATTTTAATATCAGAAAACCATCAGATGTGGAGGATTTCAAGTATTTGGCCAAGGACCGTAAAATATTCATATTTATTTTATCAAAGAAACTTTATGTGTTTAGTATCTGCAGAGAAAACATAAAGTTAAAGCTAGAATAAATATGTATGAGTTAATATGAAGTACAAACCGGCACTGCCACCAGAATTAATTTATTCCTTTAAACAGTGTTTTAAATGGAAATAAAGGGAAACTGAGTTAATTTTTGCCAATTATGAAATGAATCAAATACTATGGTATTTCAGTACACATCTGATTATATTAATTCTAACGGAACAAGTTTCCGACAGTATTCCCGAAAGCAAATACTTAATTTTTACTTTTTTAATCCTTTATAAGTTTTAGTTAAACAAAATAATTCTGAATATACTTCCAATACATAGTTCGAAAACTAACAATAAGTTGCCATCCGCAGTGAAGAAGACACAAACCAAAAAAAAAAAGTTATTCAAGATAACCTACTTAATTATCTCATAATAAACACAGATTAAGAAATCCGTTACTTTAGCAACTATATTAAAAAAAGTTCTGAGACCGACCGCTTAGTTGTTCCAATTTCATTTTTGAAGCTGTGTGAATCGGTGTGATAAGGGTAACCATTATTTTATTCAAATTCCTCTTGAGGCAAAATCAATCCTAGTCATCTTGATACACCTCTACAGTCAGACTTCTTATTCTGATATAATCAATAGTTTCGATTAACTACCAATTTTAGAAATCTGTAGTTTAATATACTAACTGAAGAGCTGTTGTTGCTACTTCGCCAACGAAGAAACTAAAGATTTCAAATTAGTTATCGTAATACTTTTCAGAGTTTTTAGATCTGGTTGTGGTTAAAACCGAGAAAAGTAGGAATGACTGTGACTTAATACAAACTTTAAACAAATTACACTCTTATAGCGGCGATTTTTGTATTTCGACGAGTAAGTTATCATCATTTACAAAAGTATTTCACATTGCTCTGTCACTATATCACACCGGTAAACTCTTCACCACACAATTAATTCATAACAAATTCGGTGACACGTGTTTCGCTTGCTCGAGGCAAGCATTATCACAACCGTGTAAGCCTCGAGCTAGTGATTTTATTATGAAACAATTGTGTGGTGAGGAGTTTACTGATGTGGTATAGTGTCAGTAAATTACACCACAGTCGTTGCAACAACCTTCTAACATTACTCTATGAAAACCCATTTTAATAGTTACAAGTACTCGGATACCACTTCCCAACTTAATGAGAAATAATTTGATCCACAATATTAAGTGTATCATAAAACTGCAAAAACGTCTAAAATTATATCACATTCACTGGTAAAGCTGCCTTAACCATTTCATTACGTCTATTAAAGAGGAACGCCGACAAAAGCTTTGAATTAATTTATCAGGTGCCTTCTCCCTCTGCACTTCTCAATGCCAGCCAGTTTTCAATTTAATCTTCACTATTTATTGACTTACAACAATCAACTTAGCCATCGAAGAGTGCAAAAATAAAGTGGGGATAACAGACTATTAAAGTGCTTTTACCTTACCTGATGATGTTGCTCCTTTTATCATGCAAAATACGATACCCGCTTTGTTTGTATGGGCAACTACTTTTTTTCAAGTTTCATTGTCGCGTTACATCCCCAGCGTTTGGAATAAAAGATGTAGTATTATTATAGCTCGGATAAAGCAAACGCACCTTATGTACGAATGTATCTATATGTAAATGGATGCAAACAAACGTTAGGTAAGTGAATGTGTTATAGGAGATAATACAATCAGACGCGTACCGTTTAGGATTTAATTACAATGGAATTAAGACTTAAGGGGAACTCTTCTATTAAATATCGTAGCTACAAATACCAAGAAGGGTAATCAAATAATTATAAAGAATAGAAAAGTAGAAAATCTACATAACTCTTCAATAAAATAATTAGACCGTCAATGTTCATGTCTTAACTGAAATTAAAAGAAGGAATAGTATTTATTAGTACGTAAAGATCAAGTAACCAGTAAGTGGTTACTTGATTTTTATTATATCTGTAATTCAATAATTTACCGAATCCATCAACAAACCAATGTAAAAGATAGGCTACGCCTCTGTTATGATTTCTGCATTATATTTACCAAATTTTCGTTCATTTGTTAGCATTTAAACAAGAAATTCTGTAACAAATACTGTGATCTAGAACCTTCTTGAGAGATTTCCAATCCATAGCAGAACTCACTGCTAATACTGTTTAAAATCTCAAGTATTATTTTACCCCATTTCTATATCTATTAACTCATCAAAATTATTTCGCTTCGTTTTGTGAATCCTACTTTTCAAGTAATCGGCGATTTAACTGGCCATTTCAGAGAACCTCACTCTCCAATCCACCAGTCAATACATACCTTGCCTAATTAACGACAACTAAAGGATCACGTAGCTGAAGCTAGTGCTCTACCTTGTTGGAAAGAAAGTATATCAATAGGAAAAAATCTAAATCCTTTGCATTTGAATATGAAACTGCTAAAGTTCATTTCTTCAAGGTGTATAAATAGCTTTACGCATAAGATTTTATATCAGCCACGTGTTTCGAAACGTTGACGTTTTATATATATTCTATATATTGAGCGTCAGCCACCGTCAACAAAGGGATTCTTATACAGTAAATACAGTTTGGTCAGGTAAGTTATGTTTTTTTAAAAATAGAATGTGTTTATCAAATAAGCTCACCACTTGTTCACGATAGTGGATGAGGCGACCAGAATCATTCTGTGTAACCTCTTAAACATATTCGAGTTCATATTTTTAAAACGTTTCAACAATGTTGACTGATCGATGTCATTTTTCTCTGTTACTTAACGTGAAGAAGCTGAAGTCTTTGCTTCAACAATTAAATGGGAGTTAATATTTACATATCTAATGTTCAACAAATTCTTTATAAATGGGTGATAAGTCCAAATATTTTTCATGAAAAAAATCACACTATTTGAATTTGGATTCGACGTCGGTTTTCACGTTCAGTCATCATTATAATTTCAATTCGCGATGTTTCAATTTTATATCGCTTTTAGAAACAGAAGATAATTAGTAATAATAAGCGTTAACAAATCGGTAACAAGAACATGAGGCAAACCAGCAAAATTTGATAATCTCAAGATCTGTAAAGAATATATGTACCTATTCAGCATAGGAATACTAAAAATCTATATACATATATATATATATTTGTCTATGCAGAGCCTTTTGAAGCCCACTGATGGGCTAGAAAGCTGAAAATTGACATGCATATAGTAAAACGCCTAGGCCAAATCCTAACGTAGCCGGATTTTTGATTTTTGGTCTGTGGGCGGACAATTAAGACGAAAAAGGGTCGTGGCAAAATTCAATTTTTTAACATTTTAGCTTAATTTTCTTTTTCTTCCTGCCTGGCAGGGACAGGCTTAACAGCTAGTATCTTTATAATGTATATATTATCAATTACCATATCATCTTAAAAAATATCATACTGCATCATAGCTCAAGAACTAAAACATGTAAATTCTTTCTTTCTACTCTTTTACTCTCTTACACTGTTATAGTGTAGCGTCAAAGGGGATGAAACAATCACCCTGTAATCATAATTGTTGTCCGTCTAAATTATGACTTGCAACTGGTATTTGGTATAAAAAAATCGTAAGATACTTACTAGTCATCCTTAGTTGTACAGTACGTAATCTATATATATAAAAAGGAGGCGATTTTGGGCTTACGAATGTCGCCGCATCACGCTCAAACGCGTGGACCGATTTAAACCAAACTTATACACAAGCTAGCTATTGGGACCTATATGGTTTATGTTAAGTTTGTTTATCTTATATGATAGATCTCTACCACTAATAGGTCAATAAAACAAGGCTGGTTTGAACGATAGTTATATTTTCAGAACGTTTACAAACGTTTTCGGAATACCTTCTTCAGTGAAAATATAACTAGATAAATATATAAACAAACATTAGTTTTTATTTGGGAACTATCAACAAAATGACTAATGACTAGGATTTCTTGATATAGAGGATGTGTAACCAACTTTTATATATATATAAATTATAAAAACTAAATTAATGTGTAAACATACATGCAAATTAAGTAAAACCTTATATCAAAAAATCTTTGTCGAAACCTTAACAATTCTGTTCAAGGACTAGGGAAAACCCAAATTTAAAAACCTAGCCAAAGGTTTCCTTCTTAAGAAATGCTTGAACAGAATTGTTAAGGTTTCGACAAAGATTTTTTGATATAAGGTTTTACTTAATTTGCATGTATGTTTACACATTAATTTAGTTTTTATAATTTATATATATATAAAAGTTGGTTACACATCCTCTATATCAAGAAATCCTAGTCATTAGTCATTTTGTTGATAGTTCCCAAATAAAAACAAATGTTTGTTTATATATTTATCTAGTTATATTTTCACTGAAGAAGGTATTCCGAAAATGTTTGTAAACGTTCTGAAAATATAACTATCGTGCAAACCAGCCTTGTTTTATTGACCTATTAGTGGTAGAGATCTATCATATAAGATAAGTATAAAAAGGTCACGAAATATATATATATATACGTTTTGGTTAAGTTTGTTTGAAATCAGAAATCGCATGTGTGCGATAAATAAATTTCAAGATACCATAAATAGCCGCCACGTTATTAAATGATGGTCGCACAGTTCACTCTGCACTGAAGTTACCCCTCAATATGAATGTCAATGAAAATCCCACGTGTAACATTTCCAAAAATTCTGTAATGGGAAAAGTTTTACAACAATGCCAAATAATTGTCTGGGATGAATGTACAATTGCACATAAGTAGTCAGTAGAAACATTGGACAGGACAAGATTTGCAAGATCTACGCAATAGTCAAGCAATATTTGGTGGCGCTTTGATATTATTGGCTGGTGATTTCCGTGAAACATTGCCTGTGATTCTTCGTTCAACACCAGCAGATGAAATAAAGGCATGTTTAAAATCAACTCATTTGTGGAGACACGTACAAACACTCACTCTGACTACAGATGTGCGCGTTCAAATACAAAATGATCCATCGGCCGATGCATTTTCTACGCAATTACTGGCGATAGGAAATGAACAAATTGCTATTGATTGTGCTACTGGCTTTATCACTTTGCCCGATAACTTTTGCAATTTCGCACCAACAAAACAAGAATTGGTCTCAAGTAGTTTTCCAACTTGTGCAAAATTATACATTGGTAAGCTGAAAGAGCGATACTGGCTGCGAAAAACAAGGACGTTGGTGCATTGAATGCAGATATTATAGCCCATGTTCCTGGCGAGGTTGTAACATATCAATCAGTTGACACGGTTACAAATCAAGATGTTACTGTTAATTATCCCACAGAATTTTTGAATTCATTGGATTTACCAGGTTTTCCATCTCATCATTATAATTAAAAGTTGGTGTTCCCATTATTATGCTCCGAAATTTAAATCAACCTCGGTTGTATAATGGAACCACATTAGCAGTCAAAAGGGTTATGCATAATCTCATTGTAGCAACCATTTTAAAAGGGAAGATTTATTCATTCCGCGTATTCCAATGATTCCACAAGATCTACCATTTGTTTTCAAAAGACTCCAATTTCCGATACGTCTTGCGTTTGCTATGACAATAAATAAAGCACAAGGGCATCATTGGCATTGTGTGGAATTGATTTGGAATATCCATGCTTCTCCCACGGTCAATTATATGTATCGTGTTCACGTGTAGGCAAGCCATCAGTTCTCTTTATTTACACTACAACTCAGGGCAAAACAAAAAATGTTGTTTACGATAGAGATCTGCCATAGTTTAAGTTAAAACATATGGTTTATATTGTAAACAAATAGAAATAAAAGTAGATAAATATAAGCCAAAAAATCAACTTTGTTAAAAACCAGTGTGTTTCATTTCTTAATTTGAAAATTTCTTTTTTTGTTTTGCCTGGCAAAGCAGGCACAGGGTCCGCTAGTTATATTATAATATCAGCAAAGGCTTCTTATACAAAATTTTATGTATGTATATATACATATTTGCTGTTTATCAGTATAATGGCAACAACACTTCCTCCCTTAATAGCATTTCTGTTAGCCATCACGTACAGCACGACTTATTGTTGCCCATTGGGAAAAGCACCATCTTGTCTCCAGTGGGTTATGATCAAATGATTGAGACCTTGATTTGTTGGTGGGCCTGCTATCAGCGTTGGAGCGAATTTCAGTGTCAATAGTACATCTGGTTGGAGCTTCAGGTGATGATGATGCATTTGGGAAATCGTTGTTGTAGATCAGTAGCCTACAATACGTATTATAAGCTACTAGTCTACAACGACGATATAGGTCGGTAACCGAATGATTTATTAAGATACTCACTGGGTCTAAGTATTGCCACAATAATGACTATATGAGTGGGATGCGAACTGTTGAAAGAAAAATATTGCAAGAATTATATGGAATATTTGAAATTGGTTGGGGGATGTTTTGGATATTATTTTCTTGTCGAGTCTGGTACAGAGTGTATTTGCTGAGATAGGGAAAAGGGAGTTATTAAGAAGGAATCCTGTGGTTGTCGTTTTCATTTTTTGACTGAAGAATATATGTGTGGTGCAACAGTATTTTGGTGATATTCACATATGTTTGAAGAACGCTGTCATTACGATTGAGCTGAAGAATCGTCAATTTTTATGAAAAAGTGATAAATGTAATGCATCCATGACTTTCTGAGTGTTTAACTCCATTAGCAGCTAATAGGAATGTTGTCTGTGATGGTTCTGTGTTGGTGATTATGGTATTTATTGTTGTAGCTTAAAATTTCTTAAGCGGCTATGAGGTAGTTGAAGTTTCGATGAAGAATATGCATTGGAAGGTAATACAGATTGATAGTCATTTTTTAGTTCTTTCCTTTATGACCTAATATGTGTTACTTGACCTGTATAAATAATTTGTTTAAATATTCATATCTTTCACAAGGTGCAATTTACAACGTCCTTGGCCTTGCCTTATCAATAACAGGCAGAAAGGATTGTAGTTGGAAAGCTAAACAATAACAGCCTATAGTATAGTATTAATTTTAATTCTGAACAAATATTCCAGATGAAAATCTGTTTTCACTAATTAACATTAGCAAACCTAATAACCGTATTATCTCCGTATCTCGATTTCTAATGTTCCTTAATTACACTTCAATTTGTATTATCGTAGGATAAGATACTGCATTATAGAACTTTTAAAGGCAATGAAGCCGTTAGTCATATATATCTCAGAATACAACACAAGAAAATTGTAATCCTTCATTAACGGACTAGTTCGGTTTCATTTATTTATTTATTCGAGACTTAGGGCTAATTTTACATTACAAGTGACTGTTTGATATACTTCATTACACTGTCTACCTATCATTTTTGTGGCCTGCCTACTTTTTTTCACGATTGGCTTTCTATTCAGTACCATTTTTGTCATTCCTTTTCCCTCTAGCTTTTCTACATATCCTAAGCAACTTATTCTTTGCACCCTTTTAAATATCGTTATTTTTGGTTGATCCTATATACTTTCTATCTCCTTATGTGTTCTTTTCCATTCGTTGGCCGTATTTATTCCACCATATATTACTCTTAATATTTTTCCTTCCCATCGTTTAATATGTTCCTCATTGGACTGTTTCAAAATCCAAGTTTCACCCGCAACTGTTGCTCTCCTGTAAAGCATTCTCTTTATTTTTCTCGAGACGAATTTAGATTTTATTCGTGTTCTCAGCATCCCTTACTTTCTGCTTACTTCTGCTGGTTTCCTTTTCCATGCTGTGTAATTTTTGCCCCAAGCATATAAACTCTCGTACTATTTCGAATTTGTATTGTTGTCCTTGTTGTTGTTGTTGTTACCGTTAATTCTGTCCCTGTTTGTTGTTGTACACCTCCCATTATATGCACTTCATTTTTTCCGGCTACTCTTTGGTCCATATTATTTTGTCTCATATATTCTTTTTGTTACAACATTCGTTAGCTCTTGATGCATTTTGTTGTTATTGTAATGTCATCGGCAAAGGCAATACCTCATTCCTACATATTCATACTTCCAATACCAGGTTAAGCAGAACAGTTGGCAGCGCACAGTGGTATATATATATATATATATATATATGCGTCAAACGTTATAATAAATAGGAGTTTAACTTTTCTAGTTTAAAAAAATAGTGAAGAGAAAAGTTGTGAAAATATGTGTGTAAATTTCTGCGAAGTCATGAATATTTGCATATATATCTTATTTATATTTAGTAAATACTATTTTAATATTTCATATGCTATAATATTAATATTTATAATAGCAAATTCTTCATCAGGAGGAAGAATTGGAAAAGAAATTTCATAAATCAAATGTCTGACTTTTTCGCATTCTGATTATCATGAATATAATCTTGTAATAAGTTTGATGGACCAAATTTATTGCAGTAAATCTTGGAACCACCTAAACTAAATTTAAATGTCTGCATCTTTAAGTAGTGCTTTTGCATCTTCATGTAATTCAAAAGTTTTCTTAGAAGGTAATTGTCTGACAATGAGATTTGAAATAAAAGGATCAGATGACAATAAAAGCATATGAACAATATCCTCGTTGGTTGTTAGATGGATTATTTTTCGTGAATGATGGAACCTTAGAATTTTTATTTTGGGTTTCTTGGGCCTGTTCCGGCAATAGCCCTATAGGCAGAGCCGCCGTTTGTATATTTTTCCATGCACCAGAACCTTGTGAACAGTTGCTGGCATGTGATACTAATTGCTTGATGTAGGTGTAGTATCCGTTTCTTCCTTAATTCCTACTTCAAAAACAGTTTTCAACGATTCAAAATTCATTTGTTTATTGCGATGAGCCTACTGCCAATTTCCTCATACAAACAACCGTCTGCTCTTCTGTTAAGTTTCTGTGTGAACACTGAATACTTTGACACAAGGCATCAACCTTGCGATCACACTCCATAAAACTTTCACACTATTCCTTAAGACAAATCGAAATGATCCCCATATTAGTATCGATAACTGGAAAGACACTGTACTATGTACTTCATTCTCCAAGTTTCGGTAGTGCAGTGGTCACATTACAATTTATTCATGGTAGACAATAAATTATAGTGTAGTGGTCACATTTCAATTTATTCGTAGGCCCTAACGTCGTAAGTAAATATTATATGTTTGCCAACTTAACCTCTCCTTAATTAACACTAATAGCACAAATTTTGGTTAATACCTAATCTGAGCAATTATTAGATTATTCCATCCAAACATCAGGTTGAGTATTACTTAATTGGAAATTTATTACATAATTGTACACGTTTATTTAGTATCATTAGTATAAATTACAAATTTGTTGCAATTAATTATAATCTCATCGGCAATTGTATAATTCTATTAAAAATTGATATGACGTTTGTATTAAGTAAATGCAAATTGTTACATGCACTATATTCTAATAGCGTATTAAGCTTTTTCTTGGCAAATTAAACAATTTAATTGTTGGTTTGCCTCTTAGGTTTATTAATTTGATTACAATATATAAATATAATAATCATAATATTCACGCTCCCAAATTTTGGGAAGAATATAACCCACTTACAAACCATACCAATAACCATACGTTATTCCAGTATTGCGCTATTTTTGCATTCAAACAACTGCAAAAAAACGAACCTGAAATTAACAGAGTTACTTATGGAGGATTTAAAGATATTATTAGTACCATTCTCGGACAGTAGCACCCGTAACACCCTACTAGAACCCTTACTGAAATTCAGTTTGTAGCAAGAAATATACCTGTCCAAATTATTTACGCTATTACAAAATATATCTGGTTTCTTCTGTTACATATACTCTAAATGCTATTGGACCTATCATAATAATAACATTATGAATTGAATAATAATTTACGGAGCGAGAGTATTTTTAATGCTTATCAATAACATAGATCTTTGCGATTTTTCCGAATTTAGGCGACGATGTTTCATACTAAATTGGTCGCAATCAGGGACTAATTCTATTTTTCAGGTAGATTAACTATTTAACTATTCAATAAGATCACAAATAGCAACGGATTCGATACCTTCCCAAAATGATTTTTTCCGCACCTGAACCATTGTGCAACGTTTACATCCTCTTCCTATTTCAAACACGGGGACTTCTAACCTCTCCGTATTATTTTACCTTTCGTTCTTTCTAGCCTCATTTTTTTAAGGTTTGTCAGTTTGTTGGGTACTCATAATTCTCTCATTGGATCATACATTTGCTTTGATAAATTTTATCAAACACTGGTTGAAAATCTACAAAAATTACGCAGCGATATTGTTATATGTACAGCTACTAACTTGTATCTCCTTTAGTGGAAAAAATCTAGTCTGTTACTGACCTGTTTTCCGTTTCATGCTTTTCTAAATTTGTTATAGTTAATAATTCCCAAATAGGAAATTGTAGAATACAGCTATTACAGAATATTTCTTTTATAAATTGCATAAAAAATATTGAATCAATAATCTCATGCAGGTTTTCACTCCCGTTACCTAGCGTAGATATGTCTTCCGGACATTGCCATGGTCGTGGTAAAACCTTTGGCGTTTCGCTGATCGTACTGCCAGCTTCTACCACTACGACAATCATTTCACCAATTCCAAAGTTTTACTTTTATTTTTTGTTCGTATTAAGCAATATTTATAATAAAATATACTTTTAACTTTGCATAGTAAGCCATTTTCCTTAGTCAATAAAAGATAACCAGGATCATTTATCACTTAATGCTTTAGTACTCAAGCATAGATATTACAATAATATAGTGAATTCAAAAATAATTACAATCCGTGTGATCTGTATCAAACTATATCGATCACATAATATATAAATATAGGTGAAGATTGCAAATGGTTGCAAATTTTTAGTATAATGAGCTGAAGAGTTAATAACGAAATTGAAAGGTAAAACCGAAATCAAGCCGATTAATTTTGTTAATGATGTATGTAAATGGTAGGTAATGCACATTAATATGGAATATTTCAAATAAATGGAAAAACCTCGTGTAGAAAGCTACAATTTGATAAGATATAGGTGTACTTTTTTACCTCGTTTGTTAGACCACACATATCTGAACAATTAACAGTTAATTAAAAAGAAACCTGCTACCTTAAATAGTGTGTAATAAGATACTTCCCCGTAATTAGTTATAATTAACCACAACATTTTCATAAATAGTTTCTTAAGGATTAGATTTAAATGATAATTATGGTGCAATCGCTACAAATATGTATAGATACCTAAATTTTGTACAATAATGCTAACTATAATAGTAATAGTAGTACAAAGTGTAGAAATTGACAAACAAATGTACCGCACCAAGCAATAATAGAAGAAAATACAAAGAAAAATGCGTTAAAACAAGCAATGGTACCTAAAACTAAATAATAGCGATATACACAGTAATCGTATTACTTATAATTTAAGAATTATTTCACACTATTAAAGTAGTTCGCCGTTAAGATGTAATACAATCCTTTTTGAAGTTTACTGAAGCAGTGTTCTCCTGATATTGGTGATAGTTTATTATAAATTTTGATGCCTAATATTAGAAAGATTTTCGACAAGGTATTGATGAATTGTGGAAATCACTATTGTAGCTATTATCACTTCGATATTGCTACATATAAAAGAATAATTTGTATTTAAATATATGGGACAGAGGCTGCCTAGTATACTTATATACGAATTTTAATGTAATGAGGCATTTACATGAATGAAGACTCAAGTCGGCTTCGCGACATGAAGTGTTAGGTTTCAAGTCGTAGGGACACCGATTAATACGTTTTTAACAAATAAAAACATCGCATTCTGGTACGGAGTTACCCCAAAACCTCATTTTCAGTTTACTTACAACATAAACATGGTACAGTCACCATTAACAGTTTTTGTGATAATACCTGGTTCAGACTTCTAAGCTAGAACTACTGTTTTGTAGAAAATCAAATCGAATGGCATTTTTGTAGTCATCAGAAAAAATGTAAGAAATATAAAGCAAATTTTCTTTTGCATATTTATTTTCAGTTTCAGATCCCAAAGAGTGAACATTGATACCATATTATATTTTTACAACAAATACTTAAATTGTCTACTTATTCTCTTAGTATCCTATTGATTTCGACAAATTCCTAAATTTAGGATTTATGATATTTCACTGACACTACATCGCATCGATAAACTCTTCGCCACACAATTGCTTAATAATAAATTCTATGACACGTGTTTCGCTGGCAGGAGGTAAGCTTATCAAAACCGTATAAACCGAAGTGATAGAATAATTTTCGTCTTAAAGTTCTAAACATGCGCAAGTTTACCCTACCCTTACCGTAATTGTGTGTGGGGCGAAAAAATATTTTCCGGAGACGCCCGGAGACGATGCCCGGTCGTCGTAAAAGACCCTTATATAAATAACATGTTAAGTGGCCAACGTGGCTAATTTTACGTTTTATTTCTACCAAAATGCGAAATAAAGAAAAAGTACCTATTTAAGATGCATACTGGTTTGAATAAGTTTCCGGTGTTAAATTTTTTGCTAATTTCTCGAAGAAAATTCAAACAATAAATACCCCTTATCTTTATTACTTAAGTATATTTACTTAATGACAATAAACTAACAAGGTGGAGGATTGAATGAGGCTGCTATCACAATTTATCATGATATTTTAGATGAAATTAGCGTTTTTAAAGGATTATGTTCTTCATACACCTGTCGCACTCTCATCACATTAGTGACAAGATGGAATGTATGGATTTGGAATTTGGATCGTTTTTTAATTTAAAGATTTTCTTTCTCGAAACGAAACGACTGACAAATCAATTTTTAATTTGGTGGAAATAATGAATTTCCTCCAAAATGTGTCAAGCGTGTTTTAGATGCGTGGACTCTTCTGGGTACCTTTTAATACAAATAAAACTACATCAAAATACAATAATTTTACATTAGAACAGCAGTAACAGGTACTACATAACAAGGAAGTCCAAAAATTGAGCCGCGATGGACCTACTAGGTAAAGAAGGGGAAGCTAAAAACTGAATTTATGTAATTCTTTATTCATTGTTCGTCAAATTTTTCCTTACGTATATAAATTTCTGCAGGGCGGAAATATAAAGAAGATAGATAGATTCGTTTTTTTGGCTTCACTATCTTGGCTCTTTTACCCGCTGGATTTTCTACACCGTTATTTTTTAACTTAAAATAAGTTTACTACTTTTAAAGTATTCCCCTTTGGTCTTAATACATTTACTGATCATTGAAACCACTTATCAGACCACTCCCAGAACATCTTTTTGGTAATTGCTGAAATTCAGTAACGGCTGCCTCAAAAAAGGTTTACCGCGCATGAATATTTTAATGGTACATGTGGATGATGGGCTACCAATTGGTCGCCAGATTCTTCTAAAAAGTTTTTACAAACGTGGACGACCTTGCATTATCGTTATGCAATAAAATTCCACGCAAGCCGGACCTTCGGTGATCATTTTCTATATTTTTAATTTTGCAAGCACTCGGGGAAGATCAACTTCGGTGTACCAATCTGAAGTATGTTTTGTCGATCTTCGAGGAAAATTACAGCTTACCGTACCAGCTTTTTTGAAGAAACAGGCAATCATGTTTTTGTTCGTA
Organism: Chrysina gloriosa; assembly: GCA_038088585.1. Classification (NCBI taxonomy): domain Eukaryota; kingdom Metazoa; phylum Arthropoda; class Insecta; order Coleoptera; family Scarabaeidae; genus Chrysina; species Chrysina gloriosa. The sequence goes on along the minus strand of CM076088.1, from coordinate 30,930,399 downwards.
CTTACCCTTTGCACAATTTTTGTTGGCTTATTTTCACACTTTTGACTGACATTTAGTATTAGCATCGTAATTATAAATCCAGGATCAATCTCCAGTAACAATATCAAACATCTGGTTTGAAGGTCCTTCATCGAACTTTTTCCAACATAAACCGACACCATCCTACTCGGGATTATTTTTATTTTTCTGTCAACAAATGTGGGACCTGCCAGCTCACTAGCTTTCTTACACTCATCTGTTGGTGTAAAACATCATCAACAACAGCTGATCCAACGTCTAGTTCTCCCTAGCTGTTCACATTTCTCTTCCGTACTTTTTCGACAGCAATAACATTTTCAGGACCGAACGTCCAGATAAAAGCCCCCCACTGCCTTCTGGTTTTTAACTTTCCAAAGTTCAATTGTAATTCTTTCTCCACTTACTGCTTAATTTACATACGTCGGCAACATTTTAAATACACTACTCGACAGGTGGATAACTAACTTTGATGACTTATGGCACTAAACTCTATTGATAACTCCGCACAACATAATAAAAACTGGACACATGTTTCTCCAGCATCCGTACCGACATGACAACTTAGACTACATTAGCTTTGAAGCTGGCAAAATCTGTGTTTCGATTAGATTAACAATGATGTGATTATCTGGAGTTATAGATATAGCTTAATTTCAGTTATATTAAGCTGTTACAATCCCTGTAATCATTGTTAATTGATGACATCTGAGAATGTAAAAACGCATATCGCAAGCAATCAGATAAACTTGTAAATTTTCAGAAAGTTGATAGTCTTTTAAAAGCTTAATTTGGTAAGTTGGTATATGTAACTTTTAAAATAACAAAACACTACGTCTTCCTTTTTCTCCAAGAATAGTTTTATTTAACGTCTCGTGCTAACCACTAAATTATAAATAAGGAAATCCCATTCATAATGAATTGTTGGATCTCAGCACAATTTATAGATTATTATTTTTAAGAATTAGTGACCCAGAGATCATAGTCATATTATTCTATAAAGTACAGGCAAGCGAACATATGATGAGAATTCATGAACATTCTCAAATATGTACATACATAAAATTAACTTAAGATAGCTCAGCTTACTAATTACACTGTTATGAATACTAAATCTATGCGGTTGGAGCTGGTAGTATTGACATCGAAATGTCTGCATCAACTAGTGACACACTACAGAACAAAAAGAAATGGACAAGAACCGTGAAAGCGCACGAGGATACACGGTTGAGATTTTCAGTAAATAATTATACAATAACAATAATCACGCCGAAAAATATATTTTAGTATCTCTTAATAAAATTCATCAAACTTTTGTTATGTTTACATTCACGTACTAAGTTAAGGTAATAAACCAAATCGAAAATCTCCACAACAAGCCACAAACTATTTAATTTTAAACGTGCCAGATAATCCGAATTCGTAACGAGCTCGTTAATATCAATAGGGGCAATTTACGAGCTTACAACACACGTGCACCTATTCGAGAGTGAGTCAGTGATGAAAATAGGGTAAGAACCCCACGTTATTCGTTCCCCCGTTAACAATTATACTTCTAATTATATTACACTGACAGAATCAGCGAGCGTTAATTCAAAAACAGCTTAATAAATTATCTGGGACGCATGCGTCCGAAAGAAATTCAAATTTGCGTCAACTTACCTTCAGCGCTCTTCGTGCTTGGAGAACTTGAAACTCCCAAAATTTGATCGATTGTATATGTTTTTCTCGGCCTCATCTCGTCTGAAGTCGCTTGCCCCTGAGCCATATCAACACACGATTCAATAAGGTGTACACGAATTATCACGGGTAATGTTCAGCTTACGCTTTCAAAGCTCTGAAAGCTACGTAAGTACTAACGGCGCGTCGCACTGGCAGGGGTTTTACGATCGCATCAAATATATAAACCCACCCTCGTACTTCGTCCAATCAAAGCAGACCTCGCCAACAAAACGTGTCGACGCACGCGCTTAAATTTCAAACCACACCAATTCTAATATGAATTTTATTAGCGCTTACAAATTAAGATACGGATATAGGTCTATTGTGTTAAACTTTCATAATGAAAACAGATTAATTCGACGTCATATTATATCAAACGTGATTACGGACTTTTTGAGAAGCTCGTCAGGTGTTGTGACTTTTCTATTTTCTCACGGGCTTGTAGTTTATTATACACAAATGCGTAGTATAACTTTAATTTTAAGTGATGGGAGTTTTATTTGTTATAAATAAGTCGGATACTTGTAATTTATATATGGAAAGCTTGTTGATTATGGATATTTTTTAATCGTGGTTATTAATTTCATGCGCTACTATAAATAAAGTTGTTTGTTCTATAATGCTAATATTATATTGTAAGTTTCGTTGGTGATACAATTTTATAATATTGCGTTGACAGATATATGGTGCTTTCCTTAATATTAATATACCCATGACTATGTATGATGAAAAATGTAATCCCTAACAACACCAATCAATGACGTACACGAAAATTAAATCCAGCACTCAATTATACATCCTTTTCATCTATTTCCAAAGATATGTTTAAAGACAGTTATGCTAAGCTTCTTCGTAAGCTGATAATAATGAATTGTTTTCAGATAATTAATTGTTTACCTGTAGGAGGGATAAAACTTGGGACGTCGTCAATAGATAATCGTTGACCATTAATACAAAAATCTTTTAAATGCACTAGGCAATAGGCTACTATTAGTAAGACCCTAAAAATCCCTATCCACTCAGTTCACCTTATGCATTGTTATTAGTAAGGTACTGAAAGCTAGAATAGGTGTAATTTAATTTTGTGACGTACAGAGAGAGTTAATAGTATCCGGTTTAAAGCGGCGAGGTAACCAGGAATTAACAGTCATGGTCTTTTTGGATATATACGGGTTTGGTTTCCTAGTTTTAACAGTTGTTGATTAATTTCTAATTGCAGAACCTACAAAAAGACGGAACTCATAGGATAAATGCCTTTTATGTTAAAATGTTAATTAGTTCCAACCCCAATCTAATTCGAAGCTGGAGAGCCCTTTCCGAAATTTAGCTGATTATTTCAAAATAATTGAACAATGGATCCCTATGGGCAGCCGTTACAAAATTATAAATTTCTCGTTACCTAAACCCGAGTATTTGCCTTAAGATTATCTCAAAATCTACCAAGCGATACAAGAAATACATAGATATTTGAATTTATGTCAGAACCAGACGTAGCCGAAAGCTGCTAAGGTAATACACGATTCAGAATATATGCACTATGTTTTTGTAATATGTTCTCTACGTGTCCAAAACATTAGATGACTTGAACGCGAAATCCATCAAATTACAAGGTTGAAGTGCCTTGCAATTAGTAATTATATACATACCATAGTTACTTTGCACTTTTGGTTCTTGTAAAGATGTGTAAATGCATTTTGAGTACTTTCTTATAAAAGTAACAATAATAATAAAACAATTCGTCAGTGTAGTTAAAAATTAATTACCACAAATTACCTGAACATACAATTAGAAATACTCTCACTAAGAAGTATTTGAGAATATCCTGGTAATTACATTACGATATCATTGATATAAATGTGTAACACACAGTAACGTAACATATTTCAAGAATTATTAGTTATTAATAAAGGCCGGATAATATGCAGTTTGCATAAATTTGCATATTTGCATAATATATGCATTTTGTATATTGTTTGCATATTTTGCAGTAATTCAGCATATTTGAAGTATCCGAGTTTGATTTATTTATTGGATGTAATTTGTTAAAGGATAAGCATTACTAAAAATATGTCGTGGTTGTAACAGACAAAGAGTTAAACAGCCCTCTTTAAATTAAAAATAGCATTCTATGAAGCCTCTTCTCGATACTTTTCCGATAAGCGCTTCCAAAAATTTATTAATGCTGTTCCCATACATCTAGCCGGGACAGAATTAAAGGAAAAGCTAATTCCCTGAAACTTCTAAATAAATACAAAAATAAATTTTACCAGAAAATTAGGAGCACAGGTGTTTCTTTGTTATTCGGAGAAATTTATTCCCATATTCGAAAGCAATCTTATTTATTTTAAACGTCATTTTAGGTTGGTTTTTCGAAGTTTAAACTTGTGGGTTGTTATTAATTATATAATAGCAAAAATGCCGAAAATAGCAACTGTGCCTGAATGGATTGCACCTTATTCAGAATTGCGTATGGATGGAGAAAAAGTATTTTGCGTAGCATACAGCAAGATTGTAAGTAAAATTTAAGGTTATTTCCTCTTATTAATCTATAGTTTTTAAACGATGTTTAACAAAATCACCAATACAACGCTTCGACAAATAATTCTATTTTAAAATTTTATTTTAAAATGAGTAAAATGAGATGTATATTTCATGCGTATTTTTCGCATATCATCAGCACAATACGGAATATTTCATATTCCGTATTCTGCTGATGATTTTTAAATAAAAATCATTTTAAACTAAAATTATTTGTCGAAGCGTTGTGTTGGTTATTTTATTAAATGTCGTTTATTCCGATTCCTTCGCAAACTCTTTACACATTAGGTTTTTATTACTCCTTTATCTTTTACTAACACTTATTTTATAAGAAAACAACTGATGATGTGATATTTTTATACAGGTTACAAGCGAGAGAAAGTTTCAAGTCGACCAGCATATTAAAACTCCATCTCATGCTGCAAAACTATCAAAGATGAAATTGGCGAAGAAGGGTCAGCAAACATTACCACAATGTTTGCCATCAACCTCAAAAAATCGGAACAAGAACAATTTAATGAAGATTGGTGCTTAATATTTGTGTCGGCAGATATTCCACTACATAAAATAAACAATTCAAATGTCAAGTTATTTTTGCAAAAGTACACCAGCAAATATAATATTCCCGACGAGAGCACCTTAAGAAAAAATTATATTCACAGCATCTATGCAGAAACATTAAGTAGCATTAAGAAGGCTGTGTCAAACAATTACCTTTACATATGCGCAGATGAAACTACTGATAGTGTGGGCCGATACATAGTTCGTTTAATGATAGGTATCCTTAACGTATCGGTTCCAGCAAAATCTTATTTAATTTCATCCAAACAGTTGGAAAAGGCAAATAATTTGACAATAACAAGGTTTATACAGGAAGAACTGGCAACCTCTTTCTTACCGGAATCGATTCCAACAGAAAAAATTCTATTGTTTTTAACGGATGCCGCACCATACATGGTGAAGGCAGCTTGCAACTTGAAAATCTTTTACCCAAATTTAATTCACACAACTTGCTTGGCGCACGGACTAAATCGTGTTGCAGATGAAGTAAGAAACCATTTTCCCTTGGTAAATACTTTAATTAGTAGTGTTAAGAAAGTGTTCTTAAAGGCTCCATTAAGAGTTCAGTTTTACAAACAACATCTACCCGGTATTCCGCTTCCTCCTCAACCAGTAATCACACAATGGGGAACGTGGTTGGAAGCTGCTGATTTTTCATGCAAATCATTATGAAGAAATAAAGACAATTATTATGGATCTTGATAGCGATACACAATCTGTGCTAGACGCCCAAAAGGTGTATTCGCGTAAAGAAATACCTCAACAGTTGGCGTTTATTAAAGCCAACTACAGTTTTATTTCCACTTCTATATTGTAATTGGAAAAACAATTTATGTTGCTAATTGAGAGCGTTGAAATAATAAACAAATTTGAAAAGTTATGTTTTGATGTTAAAGAAAGGGTGGGAAAATCCGTGTATGAAAAATTTTTAAGTGTAATAGAAAAAATGAGGGTTTTAAAAAGCTAAAGGATATTGCTAAAATCTTGTTTGGTGAGTTACTAGAAAATATTGAGTTGACAATAGAGGATATTTCTAATTTGAAATATGCTGCTATAAGAAGCGTGGACGTAGAACGAACCTTTTCAATATATAAATACATGTTATCAGACAAGCACCACAATTTTCCTATTGAAAACTTTGAGAAATATGTAATTGTAAATTGTTTTCATAGCTAATTATGTTGTAAAATGTTATAAATAAACTTGTAGTAAACATAATAGAATATTTGTTTTCTATAGTATTATATTTTCTAGCATTACTCCTATTTTTTATCTGTATATTTTTCATAAGAAATGCATATTTAGGCCAAAACATCTGCATATTTATGCGCATATTTCCACTTCTTTTTTGCATATAATCCGGCCTCTAGTTATTAGGTTCGGCGTTCGGAGGTTACCGTTTTCTGCCCCTCACTACCAAGCTACAGGTGCGGACAGTAACGTTTTGGTCAACCAACACTAGAAGCAATTTGCAATTGAAGGTGGATTCGCTAATAGTCAAAATTCATAGCACACCAAGTTCCCCAATTCTAGTTATTATAATTCAATAAATAATTGTACTTATATAAATCATACATAAACAATTATATAATTTTTTGAAAAAATCATTTAATTTAACCTAAAACTAAACACACTCAGTAGCTTCGTATTTGGTTTAGCACTCTTTTATGTAAAAGTTAAGTTTTGCTTTCTTATAATACACGCAAAAAATCTTTTCTTAAAAGAAATGTAGGTATACATTTATTTGAATATATAATTTTAAATCAAATCTTAGAGTCTTCCTTTAGGAATACTTTGCTTGAATATAAAGTATATATGATTTATAATGAATAAAGATGTATTTAAATTATATGTTCAAATTGATAATTATTTCTTTAAATCAAAAATTAAAACGTTTATTGCAAATTCTTAGTTGTATTGAAATAAATGTATGGAGACTGTTAATTTAAACATAGCAGTATAATCACTATCAACGTAAGTGCTTCATGCATATGCTTGATTTTAAAGTTATATTGAAATAAAATACAGCTTTCGCTTTTAATTCAAAAATAGGCAGAACAAAGAAATTTCCTTCAAATAAATCATAAGGTTGTCATAATGCATAGAGTAATAGTAAATTCAAACATAACAAATATTTCTGGTAATATTTTGCTTTGTTTGCTGGCAGCCATATGATACATTTTATTTAAATATATGGTTAGTTCGGGTGTATGTTAAACTTACCATTTACTCCATACACACTTTATATACTTAAATTCAAGCTGCGTTTTTATGTGTGTAGGTAGGCATAAAATCACTTTAACTGTCCTTTCTTCGCTTAAGTTCCGGTATTTCTTTGTTCTGCACAATTACAGCACTGGACATAAGGCTAACTACTGTTACCCTAAACACCAATTATTGTTTACGAGGGGAGGTACATGTTACACAAATTTTAATCCTTTCAACAAGTTGTCCCCAGTCGTTAAACAAATTCGTGTCCTTGCCTCGTTTAGTAGAGAAATTTATGATTTATTATTAAACATAGAACCTTATAGTTTAAATGGATGCATAAATAATTTATTTTAATTTTGATTTTTTCTAGTTCTTCTTAGATGTTTGCTTTGTAATGTTTCTACAAAATCAACAAACATTATTATTATTATTATTATTATTATTATTATTATTATTATTATTATTATTATTATTATTATTAATAGATTGAAGAAATTTTCAGAAAGGTTATTTCTCCTGGATAGACATTACATAATCCATAGGTAGGTCCTCATATTTGAATTGCTATTTCGTGTTGATGATGTTCCTCCAGATTTTTCTAACTGTTACCATATTCTTCTGCCATAATTGTCGCTTACGTAGGACCTACTACTCACTTTTGTATAGAAGGACTGGTGTGTAACTCTTTCAGTAAACTCAAATTTTTGTATTTTCAGAGATTTCCTCGATTTATGTAAATTCTTTGGTTAGCTTTCGAAGCTCCTTTTCAGTTTTTTGTTTTTCTAATCGGGTATTTATTTGTGCCTGATTGCCTCTTTCAGTGCTGACTGTTAGATATTTATACCCTTGTGCTTGTTTCATCTTGCTATTATTTAATTTATTATAGTTTTTGCTGCTTTCTATTTATTTGTGGTTACTACCATTTCATATGTATTTGTAAATCCGTTCCAGTTGGCCAAATTTGCTTTCAGGTTCCAACTGCATCAAATCAGGGAAAAATTCCACCTTATCTTTCCAATTTAACCAAATCCAGAGGTGAGTAAATACTCAAAGCGATTTTCATTTTCGATTTATTCCTGCGGAACAATTTACGTGTAGTTTTTAAGTACTCGTAGGATTATCGAAACAGTTTACAATCGCCAATACGACTATGCATTACGCTTAACATAAATACCATTAATAGATCATCTTTCTAATTCACTGTAAAGTTTCAAAATGTATTAATTATTACAGTTAAATCTCGATTATATCTGCCACTCCTGATTATTCGACATAGGGAGAGTTCAAGTTAGACACTTATTAATATTGTATTCTAATGTTTCAGCTTACTGAAGAATTCGAGTTACTGAGCAATTCGACTTACCGAGGTTTTATTTTGGACTCATACTTTTGTATTCGGTGCTCTTTAATATACCATTTCTGATAGCGATTGGAATCAAGGACCTGTATATATAATTTAAATTTTCTAGGCCATGGCTTTTAAATAAAACACAAAATTGTGGCTCCAGTACACTGACCTGCAAATCTCCAGCTTTGATTGGGAACATAGCAGACTTCTCATCGCTGATCTGACTCCTGAAGGGACGACTGCTGGTGATACAACCTATTAATATTAATTTTATATTGTACTACACCGTATAAAAGGTCTGACTGATGAAAGCAGTTATGAAAGCTTTCTCCTCATAAGTTTTATTCATTATGGCGATGGAAAGTATTTGCGGTGGAATCCAAATCGGTCACCCCAAATACGACTTACGTATTTGATGTTAAAAGTTAAGACATAATGAGCGGTAAACTTATGACGCGATGCAACGTTGATCCTTGAAAATATATGAAACAATATTAAATAAGAACAGAATGAACGTATTTGTACTGATAGACAGCAACGTTGAATTTTAAAACGATTATATTTCAGTTGTAGGACCATAAACAGTGATAGTTATCTCCTTCGTATTCCACTGTAAATAAAGTGGGCAAAATGTATCCATTTGGGGCAAGAATCCCCTTAAGTTGGTGAGCGCTTCTGTCGACCAACTGAAGCAATAACGCCTCGAAAAATTGCAATGATTGAAGAAATGATATTAAAAGATCGCGGTTTAAAAGTGAAGAAATTAGCAGTAATGTCTAATATTTCTGAAACAAGTATTCGGCGAATTCTCCATGACCTATTGAGTATGAATAAGATTAGTGCTAGATGGGTACCGTCTTCTTTCCGCTGTCCAACGTCAACGTCTGATCGAATGCACGCATTCGTTTTTAAACATGTATGGAGACAACCCCACACCGATTTTGTAGGTAACTGTCACAGAAGAGGAAACAATGGTTGTGTTTTATAAAAAGAGACCTTAAGAAAAATCGTTTTAACCTTCCTATACTCACGTCAAAATGAAAGACGTATACTATACTATATAAGTCGGTCTCACAGACCGTATGCGTGAGTATAGGAAGGTTAAGGACGATAGTGAGTTACAAGCAGCTGTAATAGAACATTTTAAGAGAAAACCGTTAGTTATTTTTACAAGGGTATATTAACTGACCGTTGTACGAAATGTATTCAAGTTAGAGGAGATTATATAGAAAAATAAAAATTGTTACATGTTACCAAATTTATTTTGTGTATATCTGGCCTTAGAATTTATGTATATACACTTCCCTGATTGACCGTCTGAGAGGTCAGACAAAAATTGAAACGTAGTTCATCTATCTAAACCTTCTCTTAACCATAAAAGGAACTCTATGATAGTCTTTAAAAGAAAAGTATTGTAAAATTTTATACAATACTTTATTTACTTCCTATATTCAACAGATAATATCATAATATCCTGAAGCGCATTGAATAATGTACTCGATATTCAACAAATTTATTTCAATTGTGTTCGGCAAAGTAATGCATGTATCTCTTCGACTTCAAAGCACATTTTCAACTTTAACTGAATTAAAATTTATGAGGCAAAGAAAAGGCATATTTTCAATTTTTAATAGTTCTTTTCAAGTTTTGCTGGGGATTAATAATAAATATGAAAACGATTTGCGATTGTAACCTTTCTTAACAGAGGAAACGCACCATGAAATTGTGGTGTTAATTTAAGAAGATTAGGTAGAAACTTTCGTCTCATTCTTTCTATTTGTTTCGCTGAATAGCTTATAATCCAAATCCTTTTGCGAATAGAGAAAATATTTTCGAAACGGTTTTTAATCCCTTAGTACCTCTCAAAACTAAACGCCTTAACTCAACTTGTAGATTAGATATATAAACACGAGTTCAATAGATCTAGGAAATAACTAACTTTGTGGGTATGAACATATTCAGTTTAATTATACTTTTATAAATAACACAACGTCGCTATTAATTTTGGCCCGGATTCGTGTATAGACCTCTACGTATCCGTAAATAACGAAAGTCGCACAAGATAAATGCCAATGGAATTAGTTTAGAGTTAAATATCGAAAATGTTTTTCTGGCGGAGTGTGTTAGCCTGAGGATTTAATTTTGGCAATGTTTATCTCGTAAAAACCAATAACTGGGCGAGCGGTGTTAGTGTGTCTCTTATATACAGAGGACAGAGGGTTGCCTCGAGCTACAGGACTAACACCCCACCATTCACATAGAAGTCCATTTTACTCTTTTTAAGTAATAACTGAAGTTAGTTTGTCTGGTTATTGAATTTGTTTTGGCGTCTCTCTTTTTCTCTGCACAGCTTGCATACGAAATTGGTTCCAGATTAATCGGAGCGTTATTGAGATACGCTCTGGTTGTATACCCTATTTACCTCGAGCCTTTACTATGCGAGGAAAAAGTGTATACATATTATGAAATATTCAATCGGCAGAATTTGTTTTTGATATTAATATGAAACATGAACCTTAGAGGGATTCCAGAAAACTCTCTCGAAAATGTAATGTCATTTCCCTTTAATATTAATTAACCAGTTTAATCACCAATTCTATTGACTAATTTTCCATTGTAAATTTCATTTCCAAGGTATTTGTTCTCTGGGTTATCCTATGATCAAATTAGCATTAGGTGATAAGTTGGCATTGCCCCATTCTTTAAAGTTACAATTATTTTACAATTACCGTAAACTCCACCGAGGCGTAATGATATATTTATTGCCCCTTAATATGCATATTTTAAAATAAACTGCAATTTTGATGTTTATCTAGTTATATAATGCTTTGAATGTTGTTATTTTTATACAATTTCCCTTTTATGTAATAAACTTGAAATAATACAGATGTAAGTGTAGAAATTCAATTGACAATGGTACAGCAACCTTACGAGCGCACCCGAATTGGAGTCCTAAATAATCCCTACCTGAACTCTATATACATATGTATTTACATACAAAATCATCCCTCTTTTGTATGCGAGCGCTTCTGTGTCCAACTCTTCCGATTTCCGCCTCGTCACTTGTATTCCAACAAATCAGGGAATAAGAATAAGGAGAATGTGGTTAAAATAATATATAAAAGAAATAAAATTACCCTTACGACACCTTTCCGAAATAATTATAGATACGTATTTCGGCAACCAAGTTGTCATCCTCAGTGAAAAGCCAAGGGAATTAAGTGTCACCAGCGATATCCGGCTAACACTCAAGACGACCACCATGCAACGAGCTCATGAACATCACAAACTGTCACTCATTGTCAGTGTCAGCATTGTTTTGACGTGTTTCTCCTGGGCGTTCAGTGGGTTCAAATTTGCTCTAGGATGTCCATTACTAAATTTCAATAACTGCTGATGATGGGGAACCTATTGCAGTACAAAAAAATTGTATTTTAATATTTGAATTATGTAATATCTTTTATGGAATCCTATTTTTATCTGAAATTTTTAGTGTCCACAGCAATACTGGTAAGTAAAGAAACAATATCTAAACTAATTAATTCGAAATTATTAGGAATTGTTTGACTTCTAACTGAATTTACCAATTTCCAGGAGATTTTCACATTATATGTAATTCTATTACAATACTACTTCAAATTTTAGATAATCAATCTTTCCAAATGAGATTGTAAGTGGGAAAATTAATAGAATTTACGATTGGACGCAAAGGAATATTATTTTTATGTTTTAGTAATTCTAGGTATTCAATCATTTGGAATGTTTAGATGGCCACTTAAATTTTTGGTAAAGTATTGTAAGCAACTATTTACTAGTTGATTGGATCTGATAATAGACCGAATAAGTCTTATCAGTAAAAAATCTTATTCATAAGTTCTGTTTTCACTTATATTTTAATACGGCTTACAATTTTTTTATTACTGAAAGAAGCTTAATTAATTTCTAGCCAAGCAGGGACTGAATCTCACAAGATAAAGTTTTAACCCGAAGATTTTATATTCATGTGTCCATGCGGGACCCTACTGTATATACATATACCACATGGTCCAGGATTTCATAGACGGAAGATTAGAAACTTGTTATTAGAGATAGACTTGAGAGAGACTTGTTAATAGAATTTATAGATATATGTACGTTAGAAACATCAACGAAAATAAGTGACAAATCATGGTTGTCTTTTTCTTACGAAATAGCCTCTATGTTTATAGAATTTCTGAAAGAATTTGACGTGTTGACCAAGAAAGATATGATACTATATCTCGTAAGTGACAAATAGAGGAGTAATTTACACTTTTTGTGAGAACCAGTTTATTCTTTCATGACAATACTACGTTTGAATAAAAAAATCTGGTAATCAATTAAAATTTATACCACACAATGTTTAGTTCAGTGGTTGCATTATCCGATGGATAATTCCGCATTATCTACAAGAAACTATATAGAGCGATGAATTTTTGCGCATCATTAATTTTCTCGCATTCTTCAAGTAAGATACACACACACACACACAGATGTTAATGTTGCATCGTGTACTAAATTGATTGTACTCTTAGTATCATGCATCTTATCTATGTCAAACTAATACAACATTTTCGATATAAATTCATTATTATTCACACATTTTCAATTTAGTTAGTTAGTTAATAGTTAATTAGTTATATATTTCAAAATAACGTCACATTTCGGAGAAATTAGGGAAGCCTGTAATTTTGTATTTGTGATTTACAATCTATGATTTAAATACTGTCCAAAAATGTATCAACTGTTCATTCTTCTTCCTTATTCAGTGCCTATTACTTAACGTTTCCAAGACAACATAAAAAACTAAAAAATTTAGAACTGGAGAAATTGTATATACGATTTTTATTTTGAGAGAATGTTGTAAAAATTCCGTTTTAGCATCACGGATATACCATGACGGATTTCCGAATAGATCATTGCATAGAGAAAACTACTGCAAAGATTTGTACAAACTGGTTACCTAGGCCAGACTAAGAACAACTTTGAAGATCCTTCAGCAGGTGAAGACACAGAATTTATACTTAGACCTTAGACTCTCCAATCTTCATAGAATTTCGAAGAAAGACAAATTTCATGGCCACATGTATGTAAATCAAGAACTGCGTGGCGACGGTTTAAAAAATTGAATCAATTTTTATGGTTACGTTGCTCAAAGTTCACTTGACGGCGAATATTTTTTACACACGAACTTTTCACGAACGAGGTCACTTTAAGCGGCAATGGGTTAGGGAATAAGCATAATCATCTGGAAATCACAAGTGAGTGCGCATGAAAAATAATGAGCGTTTGCGGTCAGTAAACGTATGGGGTGAGAATGTTGGCGACTATGCAGAAGGGCCACATTTCTTTCATAGACATGACGGAACAAGAATATCTGGAATTCTTTGAAACTCACCTGCTCACTTGGCACGTCACCTTATTTTCAACTATCTTAATCCTTCATCATAATGGTACACCAGTGCATTCTACACATGCAATCACGAATTATCTAAATAGCAGATTCAACGAGTGAATTGGTAAAAATGTACTAACTCGAGATCTTAGAGCTATGGACTTTTGCCCTCTGGAGTTTCAGAAAATCTAAACATGAAGATCATAATTAGAGAAAGGTTATATAATTTACGAGAACACATACGTATGTGTAGGGATATGGAGGGACATACATTTCAACATTTACTACATGACAAACATGTTGTTATAATTTATCTCTATATTTTACTACACTTAAACTGATTGTTATTGAAATAAATATAACTACACAATAAAATTGAAAGTATGAGATTAATAATGAATTTATCTCGAAAATTTGTATTAACATAGTACAGAAATGATGTATGGTACTAAAAGTGCCATCAATTTTGTATACGATGCCACATTAATATACAGGATATTCCACTTGAAAGATTCGAGAAAGTGAATGATGCGCAAGAGCTTATCATCCTGTACAGTTCTTGCAGATAATCCGGAATTATCTATCGTATAATGTGACAGATAAACAGAAAATGCTTTACTATAAATTATATCTGCTTACGTGATTTTATTAATGTAGTAGTCTGGTAACTTGCACTTATTGTAATGCTTTTTTCGGGAATTTCTTTTTATTTATGGGAAAATAAAAATCAATCGGTTTTATTTTTAATATATCATTAATGGTATCTAGGAGTATACGAAAATTTTCTTTCTTTTTTCAAATTCTTTCTTATAGTTTTGTAGTACTGAAGTGAGGGTCTCAAAAAACAAGGTAGGTGGCTGGCCCCGGTGTTTTCTCCGCTTGAGGACATTTGAAACAAAAATCAAAAGATTATTGTTCTGTAAGCTTGTCATTCTGGTTCAAGCTAGGATTGAACAATTTTGTTGAAAAATAAGAAAATGGTTGACTTCGAAAGAAAAAGTTAAATTTTTAGTGAAAATCGGGCTGTAAAATGAAAAGTTGGGGACGAAGTGAAAAGATCCTAGTTCCTGCGAGAGCTATTGATGAGTAGAATAACATATTAAAATTTCAGCCCAATCGGTTGAATAGAAACATTTTTTATTACCCGGACCGACCGTAAAAACGTTGTTTCGAAAAAAACGCGTTTAAACTGATTTTTATAGAAAAGTCGTACGTCTATCCCTGGAGCGTATAATAAACCTTCTTCATAGGCCCCATTATTAGTCATTTTTTCTGACCTGCGACTCATTCTGGCAATTTTAGAAGCATAAGTTACGTCATTCTCCGCCTTCGAAATCCGAGATCTGTTGTACAACTTGGCGTAAGCCATAGCGTGCGGACCGATTGTGACTTCCATAGCTTCCATGGGTTTCAACACAGGTAGAAATACTTCGTTGAAAGTGCATGCGGCTATCTATGCAGTAATTTGAAGTGTCTTTTGGCCTACAAAAATGCGTTTGGGTGCTAAATTCCACACGCAGTAGTTGAAAGTCTCGCTGTTGTTCTGCGTGTTTCTGCCCAAGCATCTTTTCAAAAGGTCATCCGATGAAAGTTCTTCGTAAATTGGCTTCAAAATATTTGGAGTATTCTCATCAAAAGCAGGCGGATGAAGGAAAGTATGCCTCCTTTATTTTAAACTTTAAGACACATAGTATTTTATATCTGTGTAGTATCTTTCTTTATCACCACGTCTAGTTCTTTCTCAATTTAAGAAGATATACAGGCTGTTCAGATAGATCATTCTGCATATTCGAAATTAATTTTAGCTAATGCTCGTGACGTACATCTATAAGTTGTATTACCAACCCTCTTTAACAGAACATTAATTAATAACATTTTCGTACAACCTTTCTCAGTCAAATATAGTTTACGCATAAAGAAACATCTGTTTTCATGTATACGCTTCCAAGATAAGCGAAACTTTCTACATATTTAAAATATAAAAATAAAATTTATAAACAAATTCTCGATACTGCAATTAATTCTCCATTATCCGCAGATATTGCTAACCTGGTAATGGAGCATCTAGAGCAAAATTGTTTGACAAAACTAAATGCGTGTGTTTATACAGGCGTTGTGTGGATAACTGTTTTGGTTCCGTAAGAAAAGGGTAGTATTAATGAAATATAAGATTCCTTCAATAATTATTATAATAACTTAGCATTTATATATGAGGAAGAGTCTAGTTGTTCATTAAATTTCTTGAACGTGAGAGTGCGCAATAACGGCTTTGTAGAAACAAATTGCCATATAAATTCCACCAGTACTGTTTGACATCTAAATTACTTCTCAGAAACCACTAAATTACACAAAATAATGAAGTTACTGGATTTGTTGATCAATCTGTTGGATTAGGTAATCCAGCGTTTAGGAAAAAGCATTTAATTAAAGTTAAACAAGAATTTTGAATAATATTTTTATGAAAAAAATTATAAACAATAGATTTCATCAGTTAAACAACAAAGATGTTCAAGATAGTAAGAATAAAAGTTATAATGCTGTTCCTTATAAAAAGAATTAAGTGAACAAATAAAAAGGAATTAAATTAAAACGATGTAAATACAATTGTTATTCCAAACAATGCTACAAAATCTATTTTTACTAACACTAGATGTATAACACAGCTTTACAAATTTTTAATTTGGAAAAATACCAAGAACGCCACATGCCTAGATAAGTTAATTGGGACCTTCTGAACACGAAAAACGCTGTAATTTTTTTTTTTCTAAGTACCGTTTTTTAGATAACGATACTTTTGTGTTTTTCGGTGTATGGTCCCACTCAAACCCTTGTGGAGCCCAACCGAAAAGTCCGATCGAGATAAATGGCATATCGTTGGAAAGGTAATTGAATGCCTTTTCCGTCGATATACTGCAAATTTCTATCTGACAAGAAATGGCTGAGTTATGGCACCTCAAAGTTCAAAATTTGCCTATTTTTTACGTTTGTTTCAAAATTTTTCATTTTTATTTCGTTTTTTTCTACGTTATAGTAAAGATCTGGAATGTTTTATTTTTTTACCAAATAGTTTATTTAATTACCAACATTTTAAGCGTAATTTGAAAAAAAAAAGGATGAAAAATAAAGTTTTTATTAAGGATTTTGTGGAACGACAATATTTTCATTTTCATTGCTCACACACTATATTCGGCGTAAATTCAAAAATTTAAATTAAAATGACGAGCGACTTGAACTTTTGCGTTTTTTCGGATGGATCTTCGCGAATGAGGAACCAACAATAGTCCGCCATCATTTGTTCATCACACCAGCCTTTGTAACGTCTCTCGATTTCTTCCATTTCCTGGTGAAATCTTTCACCTTGTTCATTACTTTCGGAGCCCAAATTCGTGGGGAAAATATCCAAATGACTGAATAAGAAGTGTAATTTAGGTGTCATATTTGAACCTAAAAGTTAAAAAGAATCAATTTTCAAATGATAACGGCCTTTTTGATATACATGCTTTCACTCAACGCTTACCAATGGCATTGAATTTTTGCAGTAATGTATCGATCTTCTCAGCGTAATCAGGACTTCTGTAGTTTCCCAAAAAGTTGTGAATGATGTCCTGGAATGCTTCCCATGCCTCCAAATGAGCTGGACCTAAACACTCATTAAATGCTTGGTCACCGTACAGATCCCGAATTTGAGGTCCATCAAATATACCAGCTTCAATTTTGCTCGCTGTGGCTCTCGGAAATTTTTGTTTAAGGTAATTCATGGCAAGACTGTCTTTTGGCAACTTTTTCACAATATTTGTAAATAACCCAAGCTTAATATGTAATGGAGGAAGTATTATCGTCTCCTGAGGAATGAGTGGGTCATTTTTGATATTGTACTCTCCGTGCGTACGTCCACTTCGCTCGGGCCAAACTTTTCGGGTGTAGTGATTCTGACGGTCACGGCTGTCCCATAGACATAGAAAACAGGGAAACTTCGTATTGCCCCCTTGCAATCCAGATAGTATGGCAACTAATTTAAAATCAGAGCAAACTTTCCATTGATGTTGGTCATAATGTATGAGATCGAGAAGTTCTTTCATTGCGTCATATGTTTCCTTTATGTATTTTCCATATCCGATTGGAATTGATGGTTTCGTATTCCCTTTATGAAGCAAGACTGCCTTCAAACTATCCTTGCCTCCATCCAGAAAAAGACGCCATTCCTCTGGGTCATAATTTTGTTGGAGAGCATAGAAAAGACCACATATGTTGGCACAAAAACAAAAAGTTTGCCGTTTTTGCGAACAAACGTGCAAGTTCTTTGCTGCGATCACGGTAATATGTAACACGTGTCTCAGGAGCACAATATCCCCACTGTTGCAATCGTGATGCAAGTAATTCAGATTTCGATTTCGGCAAATACAAATCTCGGCACAAATCATTAAGCTCGGCCTGAGTAAGTAAATGGGGTTTCTTATTTGATTGCATTTCTGATTCACTGCACTCATCTGATGAATCATTTTTATTGTACTTTTTCGTATTTCTGTGGGCCCCGCTACAATCAGCTGCGGTTTGGGGCACGATACTGAGTGCGGCACTGGCAGCGTCACCGAGCTAACAACTGGATAAACTGGTTCAATTCTACGTCCGATAGCTTTTTCCGTTAAACAGAAATAACAATCTGTTGTATGGTTGATCTGGTTTCTCCATTGCATTGGCTTTCCAAATGCGAAGAAACACTCTTGACCCTTACCAATTTTATTTAATATTGTTCGGCAGTTGTTACGTGCATTATTCGGTGTCCATGGTTTGTCGAAAGGCGCAGGTCGAAAGCCGAAATACTTCTTATACGCTTCAGATAAATTTTTCGTATTCATTTTTCGCATCAAATGTTGTGATTTCTTTTTCACAAGAACACCACAAACATAACAAAATTCGTTGGGATCGATTGAACACATTTTATTTTTTGCACGTACAAAGCCAAACTGACATGTGTTTACTGTGACAGAGAGAGAGCAAAATGTCATATTTCGTCAATCAGGGCTACCAACATATACAGAGATTCAAATTCCGTTTTTTTAAATACGTTAAAACTGATGGACGCCGAATATAGTGTGTGTAAGCAATGAAAATGAAAATATTGTCGTTCCACAAAATCCCTAATAAAACTTTATTTTTCATCCGTTTTTTCAAATTACGCTTAAAATGTTGGTAATTAAATAAACTATTTGGTAAAAAAATAAAACATTCCAGATCTTTACTATAACGTAGAAAAAAAACGAAATAAAAATGAAAAATTTTGAAACAAACGTAAAAAATAGGCAAATTTTGAACTTTGAGGTGCCATAACTCAGCCATTTCTTGTCAGATAGAAATTTGCAGCATATCGACGGAAAAGGCATTCAATTACCTTTCCAACGATAAGCCATTTATCTCGATCGGACTTTTCGGTTGGGCTCCACAAGGGTTTGAGTGGGACCATACACCGAAAAACACAAAAGTACCGTTATCTAAAAAACGGTACTTAGAAAAAAATACAGCGTTTTTCGTGTTCAGGAGGTCCCAATTAACTTATCTAGGCATGTGGCGTTCTTGGTATTTCTTGGCTGTAAACCAGTGTAATACATAATTAAAGTCAATGCAATATAGTTTATAAAATTAATTGTAAAAACTGTAATGGATGTTACATCGGTCAGACAAAACAGTATTTAAAGAAAAGGTTGTATAGTCATAAGTATTCTTTAAATAATAATTTTTGTGCAATGACCACTATAACAAAACCTTGCAGAGATTTAGACAACGCTTTAATTTTAAAAACACGTTTTTTTAATAATTATAAAAGACCTGATAAACGAAACGATAATATTTAAAAAGATATTAAAACAAACAATTTCAGGACAGATATTCAAAATTTAGGTAATACATGTATATAGTAATTTATTAAAATTGCGTCTACATTTCATAAGAAGAAAACCTCTGGCTAGGTTTTTAGGCGTTTTGGTTTCGATAAAGATCTTGTTGTTATACAGATTTCAACGTGCTAACCGAAACCCTTTTTATAGTGTACTGAGAATTTAGTTAATTTTTTTTAAAGTAAATTGCACCGGTCTAGCTCGTAGATAAAATATAAAAGCATAAATTATAACAATTTGCATTTATAACTTTTTCGAAATATTGAACATAAAATCAAAAAAATACCTATTTTAGTGTGTGTGAAAGTATAAGTGTATTTTCCGTTGACGGTCCTTCCTGTATCTCCTCTTTATCTGTATGGTGAGGTTCTTTTCTTACTAATACTTCTTCTTACTAATATTTTTTCTTAAAATCTGTTTTTTCTTTTGGAAATATATTTCAGACTTCTTTATTGACTTTTCTCAAATTTTCAATTCCCTCGTCGTTAACCAAACAAACTTCTTATCTTTTTGAAACCAGGACGACACTGTTTTATTTCTCCGTTGTCCATGAATCCATATATCCTTGGTTATTTCCAGTAAATTTATGTATGTGAATTCTTGTAATGCATAATTGTTGTAGGCAATGTGTGTTAAAATGTTAACAAAAATCTTTTTATACATTAAATCATGCTTTTATATAATATTTAACTCTGATAATATTTGTTATACTACAATAGACAGACGAGGTGAAAAAGAAGACATCAGTATACATGTTGCGAAACTACAGAAGCCTTTTGTAGATTTAAATGATGATTTACAAAATATGAGTAAAATAATCTGAAAGAATATTGAATAGACGTAGTGTGTTAGGAAAAGAACATGCTAGTTTTAAAGATCTTTGGGATACACTTGAGAATCAAAGTTAAAATCTACTTATTAAAAAATTGCGAAAATACACAACTGCAACAAATGCTTACATATGCTACGGAAACATCAAGACAAGACTATATTGAAATAGGCAAATAGTATTGAGATGGTGATGCCACCAAGCACATTACTCCATTACTACCATAATAAAGATGCAACTATTCTAAGAAGCAATATGTGACATAATGCTGAAATGAGAAATTTTTCGTACGTACCTGGTATAAGTGCGTATTTGTTTTGGCGAAAGAAGTGTTAAAATTCAATACAGAGTCAAGAAAAGAACTATAACGACTGGTTATTTTCGTAATAATTTCTACGTGCTCAATATGCGTATTATAAAGCCAAACAAATAATTCAAGTCACTTTAGTCAAGCCAACTAGCACATTACAAATGCGCCATAAAAGATTTGGTGACCAAAATAAACAGCACGTTAAAAGTATCCTGAAGAAAATGAGTATTAACAGCGAAAATTGTGGAGAAGAATTGTGCGATGAATATGTATTAGTAAAATTGCACAGGTTACCATTTAAACAGTGACTAAATTCTCCAACAATTACCGGTGACTTAATACATGTAGATGCAAATGGACTAACGAATGCAGAATCTCCTGGAGAAGTAGATTTCTACGTATCTTTTAAGAACCATGTCAAGTGAGAAGTCAAATGGTACGAAGAAAGTCGAAATTATAATAATGGCGAAGGTGAGGAATTATCAATGAAGAAGTCTAATCTCCGACAATGCAAAGAAACAAATGGTAAGAAAAGAATACCGCCTGGATAGAAAGCTGAGAATTTTTGATGATAACGGGAATTGACACAGATGAATAGAGGGACTCAAACTTATTCACGGAAGTGTTGCAATCAACTGAGAAGGAAGAGTGGTTGTCGGATATTCATGAAATAAAGTCTTTGAAAGAAGTAAAACATGGGTACAACAACCCAAAGATGTACAGATTCTACAAAACCGCTGAATCTTAGGCAGAAAGACTGCAAGTAATGGGAGTACTCGTTTCAAAATATGAGTGGTAGTAATAGCAAAGGAATATGTCTAGAAGGCAGTTGTAGCAGCTGCAAAGAATATGAAATTCAAACACTTCGATATTAAAACAGCTTTCCTCAATAATAATAATAATAATAATAATGTTTATTGACATTGTAGAAACAGTACAAGGCAATCGTCAAAGAAATTAGACAAAGAGAGTAAAAGGATTACAATAAATTATTAGTGCATTCATGTAAATTATAAGGTTCTATATTTAATAATAATTCATAAACTGCTCTCTTAACTGAACTTAGTGAACTACCCCAAGGTTGCAATGACAGTAGCCATTTGAATAGTACTAAAGTTTGCCCTGATGCATATAAATTCTCTACTCAATATGAGAACCTCAAGTTAGATTTGCATGCTGTAAAGGTACCGCAAGCAAATTTTCCAGGAGTTTTTAATGGAAACCATCCCATTTTTCTCATCTATTGAAACTAAAATGAGCAGTTGCTTTTTCTATGCCAAAACTATCGTTTACCACATATATTTCTGTCTTTGCAACTATTGTATCCCCGACTTTTGGTAAACCTCAAAATTGTCTTCAGTATTTTCCAAAAGTTCTTGTAACGAATTACAGGTTGAAATATGACCTAGACGCTTGTCTTAATTGTGAGCAAATGATAATAACGCAATTCATCAAGGTATCATTCTAGACTTGATTGGTACATGGTAACCAAGTGTAGAGTTGAAAATACTTTGATGCTCCGCCATACTATTCTTGCGGGAGGTTGGTAGGTTCCTTTTTCCATAGTTCCTTCTTAATTAAGAAATCGGAATGACATTACACTTCCTTTACCAGTCACGAAAAATTGCATACCCACTAGATTTTACTACCAACTGTAGCTCTTCACGTGTATGGCTGCCTGCCATCATATAATTAAATTTATTTATTTTTACCCTTCAGAGGAGTTGGCCTTAGTTTTCTCCTTCCCCTTTATACTAAATTACAATGCCTATTGCACAACATTTCTTTCCATACCAAGACAGCCCGCCGCAATCAATAGTAGGAGAATCTATACGGTCCATCTGAATTGAATTTGTATCATCCTTAAGAACGAATATGCCAATCATTTGTCTACCCAATATCGACTTCGATCGACCTTAGAACTGGTCGCGCAATGAGTTTATTTTGAAATTTTTAATTTCTACGTATTTTACGAAAAATTTTAAGTACTTTCTATACAGTTCGTACAATTCTGACCCCAAGTGGACCCTAGGTCCCTAAGTTGTAAACTATTTAACATATCCACTCATAATATTGCTCTATGTTCTTGCTTAGCTGTGGGGGACTTTCTACACCCTTTGAACCATTTTTCCATAGTTTTCAGAATCCTCAAGAAAATTAATTACAACCAGAGGCGACCTATTTTTTGGGCGATAGTCTTGGAGGAATCATTTTCTTAATACTTGGAGTTTGAATTTCTCGTGGTCAATTTTCTGTGAAATAAAATAACCAATTTTCTAATGAATGAACTTGATTTACTGACATATATGAACTTGTATCAACCGGTACGATTCTGAAAATTAACATCGTGCACTTACGTACCTAATATCGTTCTATATTTTCCAATGATATGTAATCCTTAATTCATCATTGTAACACAAAGGATTTAAATGGATTGATTCATTTCGAAAGATTTAAGTTAGGAAAAGAATTGATCGTATTCTAGTTGCGCGGAGTCTACATTACACTGAAGTGAATTTAAAATAAAGTAGCACAGCTTTCGTCAAATGATGTACAATAAAATTAAGCTTGAATTCAACAACTTTCCACTTTTATACAGTTAAATTCCGTTACATTCCTGTACGTACATAGCACCCCTCTGAGTGCTAACAAAGCCCTGAAACGTAAAAAATTCGATATTCAACGCCAAAATTTCGCCGAGTCGTCGGTTGTTAATTCGCCTTTAATAATCTAGTCAACTGAGAATTTACCATTTTCGCATCGGAATGTAATTACGACGGCACAGGATGATGATAACTGTTACAATGAACAGAATCTATAGAGACTGATTTAATAATTTCGCAGAAATTAATAATAATTGTGTTACACTGAATCGACAGGACTACTTTGATGTCGGATACTACCAACCGTTTTGCGCATTTCAACTCAACGACACAACCGATTATGTGTGCGTGTACACCTATACGTCTATCTTTGTTCTTTCCTCTATTCATCTTTGCCTGCTTTGATCATATCCATATTTGTCTTTCTCCCTCTGCAAAAGCTTTTTGATCTCATTGTGTACGCGTGTCACTTCGCGTCAGGTATTGTTCAAATCTCGCTTTTGTTTATTAACGCTTTCAAATCACGGTGGCTATGACGATTTATACCCACGTCTCTCCTGCGAAACAAATTACGTCAATTCTTGTATTTACATGTTTATTACATTATTTTATGCTCCTAAAAGTTAAATTAGAATGCAGTTGGATGTGACTTAATGCGTACTCGTGAACTAGAATTTGCCTAACAAGCATGTTCAATTTCTTAAAGAAATTACTGCAAGTAAATAACGATAAAATTTAGCAATACCTCGGTCAAAACACAACCACAGCGCTCCTCCAGACTTCTTTCTAGAAACTGATATTTGGACATTTCCTTTTACCAATCAACTATTTTCGTACAAAGCCTGGTCTACTTTACACTTACCTAATACAAGACCGTACGACAACCTACCACAAAGATAGCTGAATATTTCGAATTCAGAGACTATCCTTTATTCAAAAAAAAGGATTGCAGAACATGGCCAGAATAACGTTGGGTAAACTGCAGCAACAGCTCCGGCAATCTGTATCAGATGCGATGACATCCACTCCAACAGCTACCGCACTACGTGTAAGGTATTAGCGAGTACCACGGTACCAATCTGAAAAGTTGAATCAAAATTAAAGAGGAATTCGATTTTTTTGTAGGCCATCTGTATCGGTATAGTATAATAATAACTCCAAAACAGAACTACCAAAGTGCCTTACATGAAATCAAGACTACTAAAGCAGTATCTTCCACTATAACCTAAAAAGTGTAAAGGAGTACACAGCAAAGATTTACCAGATCATCTAACAAAAATTTTATCGGTAGTATCTGCATTCATAGGAGCCGAACCCGTCATCTAAAGGTCTAAAAGTAAAAATCTGAAGATTTACGAAAGACTACGAAAAACATAACGAAGGGGCAGAAGAGGAAATATTTTCAATAGCCTAACAAAGCTGCTTACTGATCATTCCAGGCTACGGAAATATCATACTATGAACTTGGCACCAAATTAGGCATGTGGGATCCACTAGGATAAAAGTAAATTGACAAAACATAATCGATACAGTTGCAATAGTGGGACTAAAATAGGAGCAAGATGACAGTAAATCTCTTTTACCGTAGAATGTTAAGGCTAGACGTTTCTTCCATTTACTTCTATTATTTGTCAATAATAGCTGAGTTCAATCTTTGCCTCTTTCTCTTAGTACTCTCTCTACTTCGCTCTTCCACGTTTTCCATAGTCTTCCTCGCCTACTCTTTTCCACTAGTCTTGTCTTCCAGATCTTGTTTACCTCGCTATTCCTCAACATTTTTACTAGATATTCGAACCAACGTAATTCTTTATGTTCTAGTACCGTTTCGTTGCCTTTACCTTTAACCCGGTTCTTGTATATCCGTTTCGTACCTTATCTATTCTCGTAACTTCTGCAATCCTCCTCAAGAATTGCCTTAATTCGATTTAAATCCCTTGTAATTATTAATGAGTGCAAAGGCACAAATTTATTTCTCTAAACGCGCGATTAGCTAACCTTACAGCTTGGTCTACTAATCCAGTAACTACATTAATTTAGAGATTTCTGAAAGACAATTTATATCTCTACCGGTATTGGTATTCTGCGTGACTGTCACTTTAAGAAGACTTCATGAGCCACTAGATTCTTCCTCATATGTAGATTTTAATCTAATCTAATAGCTATTAAAAGAATCTAATAATTCATCAATACTACTCTTTCTTACGGATCAAAAACAGTCATCCACATAACGCCTATAAAAACTTACACTAGAATTTAGTTTTGCGAAACAATTTTGCTCTAAATTCTGCATTGGACAACGTATATGAAGCAACTACTTACGATGAACAAATTTTATTTTAAAAAGTGGAAAAGCACTAAATCTTATATCACCTGCATGAGCTTCAAAAATTATGGTAACTACTTAAACCAAAAACACAATTAGCATATTATAATTACCAGAGGCAGATTGAGTCTGATATAATCAGTAATCCCAAGTCATTTTGGAGTTTCATTAATAGCAAGAGATTATCATCGCGTATTCCTGGAAATATGTTTTGTGACGGTGTGGAGCTTTCGGGTCCACAGGTGATTGGGAATAGTTTAGCGCAGGGTGTTTCTACGATGTTCTCCTGTTGCCCTTCTTTTAGTGTTGCTCCTGTTACAGAAGATGAGGTGATGTCTAGTGCTTCGAGACTTACAGCTAATGACGGCGCAAGATGACAACATACCTGCCGTCTAAGTGGAGAGTGTGCTCATACCTTTACTAATCCATTATCTATATTGTACAAATTGATAAATAGGGCTCCAAGTTTCCGCGTAGTTGGAAAATAAGTAAAGCAATACCAATTTAGAAAGTGGTAATCGAGCAGATAGCGTCAATTACCGACCTATACACGTTTTGTCAAATTTTACGAAAGTACTTAACCATATTTTATATACCACTATTTATAATAATATTAGGCAATACTTGTCCATTCACCAACATGAGTTTGTGACAAGCAAGTCTACTGGCTCCAATTTGGCTAATAAGTATTAGCCAGTACAGTACATTGCCATGGCGATGGATGAGCACAAGCAGGTCAATGTAATCTAAACACACTTCACAAAGACCTTTGATTTTTATTTATTTTATTATTAGTTCCTGCGACCATGCAAATGGTATAGAACAAGTCAACAATATATAAAACAACATTCAATATGTACAAATACAGACTAATATTGTTAAATTATAATGATTTAAAAAAATGTATCATAAACAAACAACAGTCATACACGTAGTAGA
Source organism: Chrysina gloriosa (assembly GCA_038088585.1). Taxonomy (NCBI): domain Eukaryota; kingdom Metazoa; phylum Arthropoda; class Insecta; order Coleoptera; family Scarabaeidae; genus Chrysina; species Chrysina gloriosa. The sequence goes on along the minus strand of CM076088.1, from coordinate 30,903,696 downwards.
CATAGTTAATCTGCAAAACGCGAGTCACTCTCAAACTCACCAAAAGAGTAATAGTACTTAGCGATCAATATCTTTCTTATTTTGAGCTTAAATTTTGATATTGGGAGAAACTTGATATCTTCGGAAATTCTAATGAAAGCAATAATGGCTAAATAATGGGGAATTTTCTTATAAAAGGATAATGTGTGTTTGGGTAGCTCCAACGCATTACCCTTCCTCGTAATGTATTCGTGGTGCTCACCCACTTTTACAAACCGATGCAGATTCTGTTTGGCGTACAGCAATTGTTGGTGAACAAAGATGCACGGAACGGTCATAACATTCAAGGATATGAAGTATTCCCTACACGACCACCACGGTCTTACGCTCACAATATTCCGTATTGCCCCTTTTTGCAATTTAAATACCCTTTCGCTTTTGCTAGAGGAGCCCCATGTCATTATAGCATACGAAATAATGCAAGGAATTAAAGCTCGCAAAATAATATGTTTTGAAAATATCGACACTTACTGATTGTCGTAACTGTTATAATGCAAAACATACCGGTCCTAGCTTCTTGCACAAGTTCTGTTGTTTTAATTAGGTAGCAGTAATTCCTTTCGTTACAAGATATATCAAAGTTAACAAACGTCGTCTTACACGTGTTCAAACGCATTGACCACAAAATTCTGTTAGCTAAGTTGGATGCCATTGGATGTTGCCCATCATTCTGGAAACTGATTTCTTCGTACTTAGTTGACAGGACTGCGTATGTCTTTTATAATGGTTTTCCATCAACTAATTTTAAAATATCGTCTGGGGTACCCCAGGGCTCTAATTTTGATCCTTTATTGTTTAACATATATATATAAATGACTTGTTATGCAAATTAAGTGGTTAATAGTTGGCTTAGGCAAACGATCTAAAAATATACAGGTATAGCGTGATTAGTTCACCTGCAGGTTGTATTAATCTAGAAACTAATCACATATTAATTGAGGAATTGGTACTTTTTGAATGGCTTCTATTTGAATACTGCAAAATGCTCAATAGTTTCCTATGGTATATGTTCAAACACAGTAAAGTTCAATTATGCAATTACATCTACATCAATTACTAGAAGAGATAAAATAAAGGATTTTGGAGTGATTTTTGATTCTGGTCTGACATTTTCTGAACATATATTGTCCATATGCTAATCAGCTTCGCGATCCCTAGGGTTTCTTATAAAATCGCCCCAGAATTAAAACTTTGTATCGTACCCTAATTCAGAGTAAATTGGAATATGGGTCACTGATGTGGTATCGCTGGTACACTTACCAAATTCTTTCTGTGGAACGCATTCAAAAAGGTTTTTAAATATTTGATACCTAGGACTTCTGGCAATTATCCTGCTCACGGCTCAGATTATGCGACATTATTGGAACAGCATCACTTTCAAGCTCTATCTGATCGCCGCGAAAAATAAAGTGCTAAATTTTTATTACATTTAATCAGTAATAAAGTTGATTCCCCATCGTTGCTCGAATATATAAATATTAATGCACCAAGTCGAAGTACTAGATCCACTAATTTATTCCATAATTCTAAGCAAAGACCAATATTTTAACGAGATCGCCAATGTTCCATATGTCGAATAATTTTAACAGATTTTATTCCAAACTAGGAACTTAGGTCTGTTTTCATTTTGAATGTATTGTTAATTCATTTTTATTCTTATAGTTTTACTTCTTTTTATACATGTACATATGTATAAATGTATACATATATTTCATAGTTTACTTTATTACTTACTGATACTATGATGTAATATTTTAAGTCGTTCATTTTTAGTGTTATTTTTCTTATTTGTGGTTTTGCATACTTGCTATTAAAAATTGTCATGTAGGTTTGCAATAACTGCTGATAATGGAGAATCCATCAGAACCGAAAATTGGTTTATAAAATTTGTTTTGATATTTGAAACGACGGACACCAACTCGGCACTTAATTATCCTTAGGTAAAATATGTAATTAAGTACGACATATATACTTATATATATATATATATATATATATCCTGTATAGAGACATAGAATAAACTGCAATATAGCACCACGCGATAGAGGACGAAAAAATAATAAAAAACTAATAAAACACTAATGTCCGATCGCCTTTTGTTTTCAAGCTACAGGCTGTTAAGTTTTTTTATTGATTGAAAAGGATTTTATTTAATAAAACAGCATTAAAGATGTAAGGTATTTAGCTCTACATAAGGTGTTCAATTTGATGACCTTGTTCTTGAATACACATACACAACCAATCCACCTATTTCCAAATCTTCTTTGAAGAAATTGTTTTGCTCTTTGGGAATAGTGAGTTGGCGCACCGTCATGCATGTAGTGTAGGAATTTATTATTTTTTGGTCCTTTATCGCGTGGTTCTATGCATTGCAGTTTATTCTATGTCACGGATATATATATATATATATATATATATATATATATATATATGTATATAAGTAATATGTTCTTTGGAAAACTACCTCCCACCATTTGCAGACGCGTTTCGCGGTTTACAGCTCATCAGTGCAACTTTTGTCAAAAGTAGTTTTCCATTATCGACTTACGTCTATAAATAGTAGAATGCTTGATGTTTGTACATATGAGAAATTCAATTAAGGAATTCCCCAATATGTATCAAACGTGCGTATTTTGCAGTTTCTACTCTACACAAGTGTACAACTATTTTTCGTACACCCTCACGCAGAGCTGCTGTTACGCTTTATTCGGTCAATCCACCGTGGAAAATGTGATAAGTAATATGTTTTTGGAAAACCACCTCCCACCATTTGCAACAATTTGGACAAAATTTGCACTGATGAGCGGTAAACCGCGAAACGCGTCTACAAATGGTGGGAGGTAGTTTTCCAAAAACATATTACTTATCACATTTTCCACGGTGGATTAACCGAATAAAGCGTAACAGCAGCTCTGCGTGAGGGTGTACGAAAAATAGTTGTACAGTTGTGTAGAGTAGAAACTGCAAAATACGCACGTTTGATACATATTGGGGAATTCCTTAATTGAATTTCTCATATGTACAAACATCAAGCATTTTATATATATATATATATATATATATATATATATATATATATAGTAGTCAGCATATATTTATGAATGGAGCACAAGCTCTTACAAACAACAAATATTTTTTCAAATCTATTAACTGAAAAGAAAGGCACACAAACAAACTCAGCCATGGATCGTGTGAGCAATGCCAAATTGTGTTGATATTAAAAAATCACGAATTCAAAAAGTAAAGCTAACAAACAGTAAAAATAAGTTAAATGATATTCAGAATTTTAATTTAGTATTTAGTGTGCCAACTTCAGGTTTTTCTACTATTGAAAGCATAATCAAATAAACTCGTGTTAAAATCAAGTTCTGACAAACAACAGACACAAAAAAATTATCGCTATATACCACCATATACCACCGCCATATTCCATTGAGAAAGAGCTGCCAACGTATTGTTCGAAATTCTAAGAAATAGCGAATATAGGATTTTGCAATAATGGTAATCTTTATTTGACGACTACTGTATATATATGTATACAGTATGTCCCCGGATTATTCGGATATTCTTGCATTGTAACTACAGAGGAACAAGGATTCTATATAAATTGTCAAAAAATAAGTTAATATAAGTTTCTAGCAAAGTATTTTATTAAAAAAAAAAAAAGAAAGTACATAACAGTTACTCAGTTTGAATTCCTCACGATCGGTGCATTTTTAATTTTTTAATGTAATTAACGATTCAAGTTAATCGCTGTCAAGGTTTCAACCAGCATAGGTTTTGCTAACTTTAAAAGATGTAAATTTCAAAAACTGAGCCGATCACTCAGTGCCTGTAGTTATAGACTCAATTATTTGGAATATGGGAGAACAATACTTTAACAAAGCAACAGAATTTAAAAAATTCAACTTTTGGTTATATCGAGGTGGTCGACTTGAAAAGTATTTAACTAAAATTCGAACTAAGATGCTTTATTTACTCAGAGTTTTCGAAATTCTAACGCCTTTGTTATTTATTTATTTTTATTTATGGAAATCAATGGTTGGTAATCTATTAATTACAATGTCAATATAATTACTCTGTATTATTATATGATACATACTTCAGTGCCAATATATCAAAATCATTAGCTGAATATCAGTTGGAGTAATCGATTTCAATTCCATTTTAATTATTTTTCCTTGCGCATAGTTGGTTTAATTCGGTAATATTACGCGCAACTTGGCATTTGCTCCTCATTTTGTTCGAAGGATAGGTGGATTATCCGTTTTAATTGAAAAAGGCCACTTGTTGACGGTCACCGGCGACTGAATGAACAACTCATCCCCGCTCGAGCTAATACACATTTAATTTGACAAAAATTGGGTAATGCCCATTGAAACCGATGCTCGCGGATAAAAGCCAATGTCGTGCTGTCCCTCTATGAACAATTTTAATTTCGGCGGAGGTCACAAATTGTTTTTATGCTGACATCTCACATGCTTCAATGCAGTATTAAGTCGATGAGAGTTGTTAATCATTCCAACATTTGATTCTTTATTTTCTGTCATGCTTAGGCTTTATGCAACAATACTATGTGTACGAAGTAGTTGCTGTAATATAAATTATAAATACTAAATTTGATAGTAACTAAGCAGACTGCCGTCTTAATGTTAAGCCATGTAGTTCGTATTTATCATTTATGAGTTTTAAAAAATATTATCATTATCATTATCACATTGGAACGTAAATTGCTTGTTGAAGTACCTTTCGGATTTATTTTACAATCTTTGTAGCGTAATCAAGATACCGTGATAAAAAATTTAAATCTAGCGAACTGTTTCATACAAGCATTCTGTTAATCCTCAACGCAACACAATAAAACGAATGTTCTCTTACAATTGGAAGAAAACCTTCACTGTTCTTCTAGATAGGTTGTAGCAGGTAATAGTTAATAAGTTGACAGTACTTAATGAGAAAAGATATCGCTTTTTGGGCTGGGAGCAGATAATCATGTCAGTAAGTTTGCAGTACTGAAGTTTTTGAAAAAGAAAAATATCATCCATTTAAATCCCAACTAGTTTAAAAACTTAATTATGATAATCTTGCCGACGTTTACAATTTTGCGAGACAATGATAAATTTTCACCATGTCAAGGAACGTTTTCATCACCATACCGTCTTTTCCAATGAAGCAACTTTTATTTATTGGAGTAGAGAAAATCGTCATTGAATGGCAGAAACACACACTCAACGCCGACAAAAAGTAAACATCTTTGCAGGAATAGTACATAATAGAATTCCAAGTCCTTATTCTTTGAAGGAAATCTTAACGAAGAAAAATACTTAGAGGTTATCCAAAATGATCTAGTTCCAGCACTAACTGTACTTTTTCCATAGGAAGACGATGCTGATATCCTAAATGATACTCCTGTGTATCAACACGATGGCGCATTGCCACATTATACGCTTCCTCTTCGTTTTCTGCACACTGTTTTTCTGGAAAGATAAATCGGCAAACGTGGGCCGATACCAACACCCCTAGGTTTTTTCCATGGGCTCACTTAAAATCAAAAGTTTACGAAACAAAACCAGAAAATTTAAAGGTATTGAAGCAGTGTATTCAAGAATAAATTTGCAAAATAGAACGAATTGAATTCGTAAATAAACTAGGTTACTGCCAAGGAGTCAATGAGTGACATTTTGAACATTTAATTTGTTCTATTTTTATTTTTCAGTTTAGAATTTTTCGTTTATCATGTTTTTATATTATAAGTACCATGATATCATCATTAAATGTTCAACTCGATTTCTCTCAAAATTTTTCTTATGCAACCTTACGATTTATTTACGTGATCATAAATGGGAAAAAATCGCTTTCAGATTCCGCTACTAAAAATCTATATGGTCATTTAAATTTTTTGAATGGTGAAGTCATAACTAAGATACAAATGAAAGTCGGAAGAAGAATGGCACATATTAATGTGGGTTTTAGAAAAAACGAGTAGAGTTTGCTTTCTATATACAGTGCATCCCAGGATTGACGTTACAAGACGTGTGATGGACTGAAAATTTTTGAATTTTATTATAGAATAAAATATAGCGAATAGAATTTTAAGAATATTTTCAGTTTTTGAGAAACAAAGTTGGCCTTAACGGTGAAGCGAAAACTATTCTCTTTTCAGGTAACCTACCCTTCTTGTTCATGATACGTCAAAATGTTACTAAAGAAAGTTGTTCAGAATGAATAATTATGGTTGTATGCAAGATTTCAGAAATATTTACGTATTTGTTAGATTGAACAAAATAAATTGTTTTTTTAAGTCTGGGATGTCTGAATTCGCGTGAAATAAAACAATGCGAGGCCATGAAAACAAAATTGTTCACTAATCTTAAGTACTGTCAGATTACAATAATTTGTAGTATCCCTTAGTTCAAATTTCAATTAATGCTAGATCATGTTAACGTTACAGCAGAGAATTTACGTTGTTCAGTGTTATGGGCTCGGACAAATTGCACTAAGAGAAGTGATGCAGCAGTTTAACGAGAGATTTCCCAATACCAACGTTACCCGTATGACTGCCATGCGAATAGTTAAGAAATTTCTTGCAACTGGCAGCGTTCTTAACGTAAAGAAAGAAGAGAAGAAACATGATGAAACCGAAAAACGTTCAAATTTCTTCTTGAATACGCTGCTCCAATACCTCAAAATTTTGTGATTTTGTTTCGTAAACTTTTGATTTTAAGTCACCTCATAGAAAAAAGTCTAGGGGTGTCAGCACAGGAGAGTGTGCGTAAAAGAGGTAGTGAGAAAGATACAAACTCAACAGTTAATATGGTTCTGCTCTATAGGATTAGTGAAGATAGTTTAGGAGTCTCAAGTAGCTATGAAGAAGAAGCTCGGAAGACCAAAAACAATATGAAACGACCAAATCGCCTACAATCTAAGAAAGAGAGAACTTGGTTGGGAAGAAGCGAAGAATAAAACAAAAGAGGAAAAGTTGGAGGCCATACATCCTATCGATACCTATAGTAGAAGTGGTAAGTATTATTGTACACATATTATAAATGTCCCTTGCTTGATATCCTTTAGTAATTATTAATTTACCCTTTTCCATCATTGAATAGGCCACATTGTATAAAATTATATTCTTTGAAATGTCATTCACATCTTAATGATTTTCTGTCTATGTTTTAACAGTTTTCTACAAGACTAAGTTTCTACCACTAAATTACATTTTGTAATGTTACTTAAAAGAAGACATTTTGTACAACACAGAGCATTTTTTAGAATTTTATGGTATTGCTATCATCTTAATTATTCCCGAGAATACAGTTCAACTAGTAGATTATATTTTTGAGGACACAAATGGTCTCTTATCTTTTAATTTATAAAATAGCCTTAATAAGAAGTTTCTATTTCTTTCTAAAAGCAGTAGCACACTAACTACAGATAATCAAACAAGTTCATACGGTTTTGCGGTTTATTAAAATACCCCTTATTGTCGATAACTTCCTGCCATATTTTTCTAATAACATCTTTTGACTTCTTCTTTGAATACGTAATCAACGTCTCTATTTCGCATCTAATGACAACAAGTGACTACTACTTGCGCAAATATAGGGAATGGGGCACAACTTCCTGCTCTAAGGGATCTTTATCTTTTATCTCGTTAACTTAAACAAGATCTCTCGATCTGATTCGGTGAAGTCATACGGTAATGAATTTAATAAATAAACTGTTTGATTTTACTCACAATCAGTCTACTTCTTTTTAAATAGACATCACTATTTACAGCGTTCCAATACAGATGAATACAAAACATTCAGTAGAAAATGTATTTGCTTAGAACTAGTTAGATATACATTGGTTTTCTTGTATAATTATCAATAAACAATAATGCATACGTCAAAATTGTCATTATATAGAATGTAATTTTTAACATCATTATTCAAAACTTCTAAAATAAATTTACGAAGAAAACCGAAATTTTTGTGACCAGAAAGAAAAATATTGAATTCGAATTCTTACAAAATGGCCCAAAACGCTAGACGGGTTTTATGTACGTGTCGAAATAAAGTAAACAATAATATAATCTGACATGCTTTACGTTTTAGAAACCTTAGTAACTCCAGGGCGGCAGAAAAAGAGTCTCTGGCCCGTGCCCGTTTAGTGATGTTGTGTTAGTATAAATAGTAAGACCTTCTGTATGATCATCGTGAATGTTTTCTTTTATTTTTCATTTACTCGAGCTCCAAACGGCCATATATCTGCCCTTTCCGCTTCATCCAACATTACAACCAGGACGAAGTATTCTCAATAACTAAAGCATCTTCAAGCCATGCGATGCTTACCATTACATGCGTCCAATAAACTTGATAAATTTATGAGGTCATCTCATTTTTGACAAACAAGAACTGCACTTTTTCGTTCCTAATATTTTCAACTCTATCCTTGAACTTTGGAACATCAAATGAATGCTATTTGATTTCTAATAAAAGCGACTTCGTAGTGTGGTAAAAGTGACGCAGTTTGAAAGTAGATACATAGAGATACCTTAATTTAAAACTTAACAGAGACATTCTCTACTAAATATTGCTGAGCTAGAAAATAAAATCTGATATGCAACAAGTGCCTAAAATTTACTGTAGAAGATTTAATCAACTACAAATGGCTAATTTCCATTATACTATTGTGCTTTAGCAAATACATATATTTAAAATTTAATCTGCATACATTCGAAAACAGAATTTCAAGAATAGAATACAATTACTTACACCTCGTTGGTGTGAACTTATTTCTATCGCCATCAACCAAGATTGTTTCCATTGAATGCGGATGCAGTAAGCGACACTAACTTTGTCCAATAAACTGTCTCCCCAACCTGCCGATTACCACTCTCTAGCGCTGTTCATTTCGTTTATATGCAAAAATAACCGAAGCTCATTCATCCCTTAAATCCCACCTACTACATCTCATTTCTCCCGGTTGCCAGAAGAGAACTTCATTTGCCATGTCTCACTAACTCCAAATTTCATTTTTGCTTCATCCTGTCTGATATTAAACGTCATCGGAAAAGTGAAGGGAGTGCTAAATTTACGAAGGGGACGTTTTAAGAACTAAGTCGAAAGCGACAGATCAGCGCGAAGGAAGTTTTCAATTGGACCGCATATTCAATCCTTTTTTATGAAATATAGCCATCGCCGCCGTTGCGAAATCTTCAGTTACTGATGTAGAGTTTAATTTGTCGGCTTATCTAGCATTTGTTTACATTGAGGGAGCGACACCTCAACATTCAAAGCCCACTTTGTACTCAGTCAGTCAGCAATTTTGCCATACTCAATCGAACACGATTTACACTGGGGTGGTGATAATGATTTCGACGGTGCAAGTACGATAAAGATATGCTATCTCCGAAGCGTGTGAGCGAGACGGGTGCGAATTTATCATCGAAGCTGATGGATATTAGAACTAAATTACTGTTTGTGGAAGACCCTGGTGGATTAACATAATCATTGCATATTAAAGTTGCTCGATGTTTGGTTTATATAAACGTGAAATTTAGATGTTAATATAACCGAGTAGTATTTTGTTAAGAACTTCTGAAATGAAGATATACATGTATGTGCATATATGCATACATAGTAAAAATAATTACAGATACATTTCATTAGTAATAACTTTTTTATTGACGACAAATATAATGATAATAGGTGACCAACAAACTAATCGGTTACCAGATAATATCAAGAAACTTGAATTCCTATTAAATCCAATCAATAATTCGTATATGGAATCACTAAATATTTTCGCACTAACAGTTACACTGTATTGTTTCTTCATTAATAAATGAAAATAGTTGTTACTTGGTTTTCATTCCATCTATGTTTTAATTATCGACTACTGTTATATCCTTCTTATTTTCTTCTTATGCTAGACTCCTACTTTTTGGCGTAGGAGTATTGTTTTGCACCGTTAGTAATTTGCCGTGGGAATCTGCGCATTATAATTATTTCAAGTATCTCACAATCAATTAGGATCCATGCATTACTTATCATTTGGGTCTAGTATTAAGTTCTACAATGAAGAAAGTGACTGGAAAACTAAATTTAAAATTTACAAAGAATGCCTGCCATGGTGAACATACTCGAAGAAACATTAATTTAATTGCTTTTAAAGTTGTGATGCTCTAATAGTCCTTCTTAACTAAAATTAGATACGTTACGTCGATGTTGTAGAATAAAAGAAATATTTCAGAAATCTGGATCCAATGATAAGCAATCATTAGCATAAATAAGATAGCATATTATACGATCGTGTTATAACAGACGTCATATACGTTTTTGCATACACACATAATGACCAGAGATTCAAAATCAGAGATACAGAAAGGAATATAATGGGTCGCTTTGTCGAATGCAGGTTAAAAGTTGATAATATTGCATCTACAGAGAATTTGCAAGGGTATTCATTGACATGATTATAAATCGCGAAATACAATAGGTATACACTAGTAAATTTTGAAAGAAATAGATAATAACAGAACATGCTCATGTTTGGATAATAGAGCATACACAAACAACTCCGATTCAGAAAGCTTAATCAGATCAATTACCATAGTCGTATCTCAGTTGCATTCGAAGATGAAAATGGTCTGCAACTTTTTAATGATAGTAATTGCAAAGACCGTGGTGTATTTACTGACACTATATCACATTCGTAAACTCCTCACCACACAATTGTTTCATAATAAATTCAGTGACACGTATCTCGCTAGCACGAGATAGGCATTATCAAAACCGTAAACCGATATAAGCAAATAATTTCCTTAAAGCTCTAAAAATGCATATTTACCCCATTTTCCGAAACAATCTGCAATCATACCGTCCCTCGTAAAAGATCCTTGTATAAATAACATATTATGTAGCCAGTGTTTCTAATTTAAGCGTAATTTCTACAGACATGCTAGGGAAAGAAAGGGAAAGTATCTGTTAATGATCTCATTCTGGCTTGAATAAGCTTTAAACGTTAGAAATTTTTTTAATTAATTTTTAATTTTGCTATTTTCCGGAAGAAAATAAAAAAATAAATACATCTTACCAAGACTGATAGTATTTAACTATTTAATTATTATAGACCGAACAAGGCAGAGTATTGAATGGGGCCGCTATCACGATTTAGAAGATTTGTATTTTTATGTATGTGTATCCCTTTATATCTGTCTAATTCTCTAAACTCTAATTCTTTTTCTGACCTACTTTTTGTGAGCGCGAATTTGACTAACCTATTGAGCAAGAAATTGGTAAAGGATATCTTTTGTTGCATGCAATGGTTCGAATCCGGCATTTGAACGTATGAACGTTTGTATTTTGTCTATAAACTTGCACTTCCAATTCCTTATTGCTATTTTTCTTAATTTAAAAATGGGAAGCGATTATTCACTTCTTCTTCTACCGTAAACTTAATTGTGTCGAATTTTGAGTTTGATTGCCCTAAGAAATTTTTTATCGAGCATTTCTTGGTGTCAAATACGGCTACGTATCTAATCGTAAATAAATTGGCGATGAAAGGGGACAAGGAATATTCCATTGCTATGCCTTTCTGTTATATGCATATTTTGCCATTAATTTTAGAATAATTCTGTTTCATACAAAGGGAAGTTAACCTCTTATATTCGGCTATTCGTACGTCATCGATATTATTCATTTTAAGAAATGCCACTAAATAATCTAAACTTTTATTAATCGATACGCTGAGGAAGAGTGAACAAACGTCGAACAAAATTGGAACTTCGCCTTCTTTCAATTGCATTCCGTTAATCTTATTTATAAATTCTACAAAATTTTCGATCCTATTCTGTTAGGCAAAGTTTTAAATTGGTTTACTAGCCACTTTAACAACCTATAAGCAGGAAAATTGATGTACGACCCCGTGTCCCTCATTGTCCTTCCCGGTTTATGTGTTTCGAGTAAACAGTATATTCCCGGTATGATCAGGTTCGAAACAGCCAGTTTAAATATTAAATTATTGTTAATTAAATTCGAACACTCCTTAACTCTATTTTTCGTGTGTCTAATTATCGATGGTAACGGATTTTTATTAACTGTTTGATAAGGCCCGGCCGAGAGCATGCTATTTACTCTTCCAAAATAAACTAATTTGTCCTTGATTGCTATTTTATTTAGTAAATTTGCTATCATCATTAGATTGATTAAAAAATGTACCTATTTAAGAAAAAAATACAGCGTCCACCATTCTACCTGAAATTCTAAGAGTGACAAACCTTGAAAGGGCCGGTTTTCCATTATTTTTCTTGTCAGTGAAATACAGAGTATAACGTTCAGCAATTAATGATTTACAATGCACCTTGCACCTTTTAAGCGGGCTCCTTTATTAGTCCTACATACTACGTAAGCAGCAAAATTAACAATACTTTGCTGATTTAAAGCCACCGTTTTGTCCATCTACAACACGTGATGTTTCAAGATGAGAAGAACCCGGAAAAAGCAAATAGTAACGTTTCTTTTAAGAACAGGCCACGTACAACATAGCTATAATTCTTTTGAATCAGTAGTCGAAAAGTTACGACCTGCGAATCATATTTCAAAAAATATTATCAAAATTAGTGAGTTTTAACTTATTTTTATTTGACAACTTTAAAAAAATATTAAGTTGGACATTTACGCGACCCAGGAGTTACTAAGGCTTTGATTGTGTGGCCCTTGCTTATAAAATGGTTGCCTTTAGAGGATTGAAGTCACGAATACTATGAAACCGTTTATATCCTAGAAGTAATCACGGCGCTTAAAAGAACTAACCCAGAACGACCAACAAGGTGAGTTAATAAACAGCTCAAAAGATGAGTGAGTGTTTGTCAGCAAAACATTAGATGATTAGATCACCCACATCACATGTCACAAGTTGAGTGTGTTATCAAATTGTTCCCCCAAGTGAGCGTCCATATAAAAAGTATACAGTGTATCTAAGTTGGTCTAGTTCAAATGCAACAGAACTCTATCATTTTATTATTTTTAACCTATAGGCTGCTGAAACCTTAGAACTTGAAGAAAGTGCGCCAAAGAAATCATTTCCTAAAAGGCATCAAGCCCGAAATTATTGTAAAAGAAATTGGAATTTATATGGTTAATCAACCTACAACGTCCTAACAAAATAAAAACAAAATTATGCATTGCATTGAATAAAAAGTACCATTAATTATTGAAATCAGATTTCCAAATACAAAAAGAAAACATTATGATCATAGTTTAAATAAGAGATGTTATTGAAGAGGTATATGAAAAGGTTGTGTGAAGTATACGACAAAGGTGCCATAAACCTACAACGATTCAAAGTTGAACCCGTAAATTCCAGCTTGAACACTATATTGCTGAAAGTACGCCATATGCGAATAAGTCAAACGAAATTAATTACCACAAAATAAAAGCATTGATCGAATCAATTCAACATTTGACGACATCAGAGGTCACTGCAAACTTTAATATATCGAAGCCAAGATTCAGTTCATTTATAATCGCTTTGATACATTAGCAACTCCCACATTTCGATATGAGCCCAAAGAAACTTATCTTTCTAGAAACGTCAGGATGTGGAACGACTCTTTGTTAGAGCGTATTAATGATAACATATAGAGCAAGGAAAATATAACGCTGGGAAGCCTGCTCAAAATATTTCCACAACAAATGTTCTTTAGAAGAAGCGTCAGTTTATTTCGAGTGAGATATCGAATGTAATTTGTGGCTTGAATTACTTCCAAGGAACCTAATCGTCAATGTAGATTAATTACTGTTGACTAGATAAATTGAGTGATGCCGTTAAGACAAACTGTAAAGGTGTTATACTGGGTGTATCGAAAGTATGGATACACCTACATATTTGAGTGGCAATGACCTATTCAAAAATCACAAAGGTCGAGACATGTAATTTTCAAACGAGAAATTCAATGGTGATCTGAGATTTGACCATAAAATAGAATTTCAAGATCATTTCACAGTCAATTTTTTTCAGTAGTAGCAGTAAATTTTTCGTTTAAATAAGTATTCGCTTTATAGATCCAACTTACTTTAAAAGGCATTGTAAGGTGAACATGAACTTTTGTCCTAACAAAATTTTCGTAAAACGACTTCCCTGCTGAGATTTGCAGGGGTATCCATACCCTAAGCTCATGTTCAAATGACCTCGCAGTGCCTTTACCCTATAAGGTAAGTTTGATCTGTAAAATTAATATTTATTTGAACACATTCTTGCTCTCTCGATTTTCTAAGCCAAAAATATAGGTTTCCGTTTTAAAAGTGACCTTGAAATGATCCTGAAATTCTATTTCACGGTGAAATCTAAAGTCACCATTAAATTCCTCGTTGAAGATTACATAAGTTTTTACCTTTATAATTTCTTAATAGATCATTACCGGTGAAATATTTAGGTCTCTCCATAATTTTGATCCGCCGGGTATGTTTCAATGATTTTTTCATAGTAAATACAGTCACATCTATCGCCACAAACAACCCAAACATTTACTTTAGTATTTTAATACATTATTACGTTACTTTAGAAGCAAGTTGTGCGTAACGTTGTTTGCAGCTCTTATCATCACTGGTGATGACAAGTGGGTCATGTACAGCAACATCATTTGAAAACGATCCTGGTGTAAGCGTGGTGAACCAGCACAAACCACATCCAAAGCGGAATTGCATCAACAAAAGATCATGCTGTCAATTTGGTGGGACTACAAAGGCGTTGTGTATTTTGAGCTGTCTCCAAGAAACCAGACGATCAATTGGGATATTTACTATCAACAACTGATTAAACTGAATAAAGCAATCAAAGAAAAACGGACAGAATTGGTAAATCGCAAAGGAATTGTGTTCCATCAGGATAATGCAATTGATGTAGCATCCACTACACAACCCTAACCTGACACCATCTGATTATCCTTTATTTCGAGGTTTGCAAAACTCGTTGAATGGGCAAACTTTCACAAATGATGTTGACCTTAAATCGCACACAAGTTCAATTTTCTAATTATTAGGACCGAAGTTTCTATGAGCGCAGTATCATGAAGCTGCAAGAAAGATAGGAAAAAGGTCATTGAACAAGATGGAAAATTCATGGTTGATTAAACTTTATTCTTTGTATAGAGAAAAAGAGAGTTTTATTTCACACTACAAAACCGGAATTACTTTCTTACCAATCCAATATTACAAAAACAAATCGAATGCTAATTATAAAATATACTTAGACAAATAACTTTAAGAGTTGTAAAAATAATGTTTGTCAAATTGCTGACAAAGATAAACATAGATTAACTTTTAAGTGGTCAGTGGCGATTGGTCAGTATGCCCACCTTTCACATTTAATACAGCCGCACACAATCTCGGCATTCTTTCTAACAGCTTTGCTAGTGTTACTGGCTCTATTCACCTCCATGCATCTTATTGTTGCACCCAAACTACTGTTACCAATGTTGAAACAGATTTTCGAACATGTCGGTCGAGTTCCTCACACAAAACCTTGATCGGATTGAGGTCTAAACTTTGGAGCGGCCATTTCATAACAACCTTCACTCTGCGCACCAGCTGTTCTAAATACTCACAGTATTGACAGTGTGTCTATGATCATCATTGTGCTGGAACACAAGTTTTCACCAATTATTCGTGTTCCAGATGAAATAATATTCCTCTCCAAAATCTCTCTATAGCCTTGTTTCCTAAGGATATCATCTATTTTGATCAAACCGTCCACAAACAAATCGTTAAAACAATCTCAAATCATAACTGACCCTCCTCAATGTTTTATTGTTGATGTGATATAGGGTTCAAGTGCTCGTTCTCCATTCAATCCACGAACAAATGTTCTTCTGTTTTAGCCAAAAATTAGAAATTTAGGGTCGTCGGTCCAGAGCACTTTCTTCTAATGTTCCAACGTTAAGTCTATGTGCCCTCTCGCCCATACTAAACGTTTTGCTTTGTTTTCTTTACATAGAAAACGGTTTTCGCATATCAATTCTTCCGTACAAACCAACTCTCCCTAAACACCTCTTTACTGCGGTGACGCTAACTGGTCTTGAGCGTGAAATATTCATTCGGCAGCAATTCCTGGTACGCTTCGTCTATTTTGTTTGGTTGTTACTACCATTGCACGATCTTCTGCTGGTGTTGTTAGTTTGGTTGTTCGGGTCGCTGTTTCTTAAATTTACTACCACTTGTTTGACACATTTTAATATTATAATCCACTATTTTGTTCTGAAAATCAATCGATGGAACTCATTGATATTCGAGTAGAATTGCAAGAAGTTGAAGACATATTTAAGTTGGTAACTAGACTTAGTAAGCTATTAAACACGTTTGATAATACATCTTTTATTAGTAACGAGTTAATATAAACTTAGTAGCTACTAAGTTCGTCTATTAATAAGGCTGTATATTTTAATAGAACAGTTTTTTTCAGAAAACCTGCTTTTAATTTATATGGCAACTACCACTTTTGAATCAGCTCGATAACTTCTGATCATGTATAAGCACAATAGAAAACCTTTCAAAGTCGAAAATGCTGAAAATGTTAGCAGACAATAACGAAAAGAAGAGAGCTAATTTCGCATACGCTCGCCGTATCAAGAGCTTCATACTCTATATTTCCACACATGAAAGACTGATTGCGCATAATTAAAATCGCGATATAATAACCACACCGTTCTAGATCTGAATTGTAGCGGTGCTCAGTGGCGAATGTTACACCGTAATTAGTCGGTTATCAGTGATATTTAGTGACTTTAATTGCGAGTATAAAGCACGGGCCCACCCTTACTCCAACGTTGGCTTCCTTCCTCGCGCCATTCCGAACCATTTCCCCCACAATCACTTCTGTGAGGCGTGCAGCGCGTCAAATGAGCCGATTATTGCCGTCGCTCGGCCGCGTATTCCTTCTCTCCACGTCTCCACTGCACCGCCATTGTTGCGAACCATCGACGAAGAAACGACGCTAAAAACCGGTCACACAAAGAATGAAATTTAAAAATTACGGAGACAATTCGTTGCAAATTACGCAAAATTCTTTCCCGAATTCGACACGCGAAATTAAAGCATTCGAGATGTGAAAGATACTGCCTATTTTATGTATTTCGAAAGGAAGTTACACTCTTCTAAAATTAAATAAATTTATAAAGAATATTGCAATAGTATGATACAAAGTTTTCTTTTTAAATTACATTTTTGTAATTATTATTGAAGAAATGTTCTCCGAATTTATTAATTTAGATCATTGTTTTGCCGATCTTAAGTAGGACATTGAGGTCTATTAAGCTGACAAAGACATACATATCTTGATGATACGCAAGGAAAAACTAGAACTACCTACTGCAATGAAATTAAGAGCACACTACCCTAAAGCAACTGCTGAAAGACAGACCCTTCCCCGACAATAAAGAGGCTGGACTCCATGATATACAACAAAGCTACATCAAAAACTAGTCCGCCATTTTTAAAGACATTTCCTTTAACGCTAACATATCTCCCAAAGGACATATGTATGTGATAGATCTCTTCAGACTGCTGATCTTTTTCTAATACGAAGAAATATGATAGAGAAAATATTATAGCATAGTATGTGTGCAGCACATTGCAAATGAAGAAAAGAGAACGCCGATATAGGCAAATGGGCTTTGTGCACTCTATTGCGCTATATACATTGGGCACTAATCTCAGGAATCAAATAATTTTATGGCAAGCTATACATACCTTTAAAAGCCTACTTCGACAACTAAGTTTTAATCCCAAATGCAGAAAACGTTTTAGGAGAAAAACGTCGTGCGTGAAATTTGAACAAGCCCTTTTTTACTTTGTTTGTCACTAAAATGACTACTTCGTTAACAAAATACGTATTTGAAGATATCAAAACTAATATGGCAAGGATAAAAAGTATATGTTCTAAATCACAGACTTTCCTATTTTTTATGGCTCATTAAACTTCGGAAACTGACAACAAATGAAACTGTCCACCCAAAGTTTATGTGTCATCCCCTAGATCAATTTTTTGGCAAAAGCCTATCAAAATTTCAGATGAATTTATCAATTAATTTATAATTTTTGAAACCTGTTGAGAATGATCATGAAATTTGTTTTCTGTATCTGAAGGTAACGAGTTTCGTATTTCAGATTCGGACCCATTGCCAGAAACTAAGGTACATTGAATCTGCTTCAAAGAAGACCAAGTTGGTTGCATCGGCCAAAGATGAGTTGATTACGTTTTGCTTTCTAATATGCAAGGAACAAACCTGGTACAAAATAATAGAAAATCCTGGGACCAAAATTCGTCAATTTATTAAGCGAATTCACACAGAATGAGGAAATACCCTCATTTGGTATTCTACCAATAGTGAAAATGGTTGGAAGGAGACCAAATCTATTTTCCCGACCGGGAAAGAAAAGGTATTCGCCACGATTTTTTAAAATTAACATCTTCGTGCATTATTTGAAGAAAGGAAGGACGATCATAGGTTAAATTTCACTGAACTACTGGAATGATTCCGATGCGGAGTTGAAGAAGAAAGTGCTCTTGAAGGAATCGATTTAGTTTCAACCAAAAAGATAATGGTCATGATGCTTAAAATTCGGAATGCATTTTGTACATTATTTGGAGAATTGCAGAACGGTCATGACATCGTACTTCCCTACTTTATTGGATCCATTCAATGTGAAACAAAAAAACCTTGTTTCACCAACAACAATACAATGACTTTGAATTTCTTCTGAATGAGACGAAATTAGTTTCATTAGTCGAAACGGTGATGACTACGAGTTCGTGAGATTTGCATGACGTAGTATTCGTCTACTATTCAAAGCTGCTCCATTGAGCCGATTTGATGGTTCCCATAAATTCCGAAGGAAACCAAATCAGTTTTATTTGTCTAAAAAGTGTTGCTCACGATTTTCTGCAATGCATTTGACGTTATCGTTGTTGTTTTTAGAAAAAACAAGCGTTACTGGAAACTGTACTTTATTGCTTTAGTGAACGCATTCCAATTCATACGATTTAATCCTACCTTCCGTTTTACATTCACCATAAATATATTTGGAATATATGCCCCCTGTCTTTATACATGTTATCCAAAGAGTTTCAATACATATAATCTGAGTAATAATCAAGTCAATGTCTCAACCAAATGAATGCAAAACTCTTATAGCAATTTTTAAATGTATATATATATATTTCGTGACCTTTTATACTTATCTTATATGATAGATCTCTACCACTAATAGGTCAATAAAACAAGGCTGGTTTGAACAATAGTTATATTTTCAGAACGTTTACAAACGTTTTCGGAACACCTTCGTCAGTGAAAATATAACTAGATAAATATATAAACAAACTTTTGTTTTTTATTTGGGACTATCAACAAAATAACTAATGACTAGGATTTCTTGATATAGAGGATGTGTAACCAACTTTTATATATATATAAATTATAAAAACTAAATTAATGTGTAAACATACATGCAAATCAAGTAAAACCTTATATCAAAAAATCTTTGTCGAAACCTTAACAATTCTGTTCAAGGACTAGGGAAAACCAAATTTAAAAACCTAGCCAAAGGTTTCCTTCTTAAGAAATGCAAATGTCATTTTAACAAATTGCTATATACATTACTTAAATTTTGAATATCGGTTCTGAAATTAATAGTTTTAGTGTCTTTCTGTATATTTATCATTTCATATATTAGTCTTTTTATAATTATTCTGTTTTTAATATAATTGTGTTTTCAAAATCAAAGTAATGCCCAAGATCTTTGTAATGCTTTGTTACAGCGGTCATTGCACCAAAATCATTATTTAAAGAATACTTATGGCTATACAACCTTTTCTTTAAATATTGTTTCGCCTGACCGATGTAACAACCATCACAGTCTTTACAGTTTATTCTATAAACTACATTACTCTGATTTTGTTTAAGTATTTTAGATTTAGTATTAGTAAAAAGAGATCTGTTACTATAATTTGGAATGAAAGTAATGTTTATGTTGTTTTTATTAAATTCTTTTTTATTTTTCGCTTAAACCTTTTTTATAAGGAATAGCGTTATAACATTTATTGTTATTATTTTTAATTCCTCTATTATATAATTTGTTAATTCTATTTTTATTATTTTTTCATAAAAACTAAAAATTACATAAAATTAATGTAGTTACCGGTTTAGTTGATCAAGCGGTTAGATTAGCTAATCCTGAATTTAGGGAAAAGAATTTAAACAAAGTTAAAGAAATCTTAGATAAAAATAATTATCCAAATAGTTTTTATGAAAAAAGAACTTAATTTGCATGTATGTTTACACATTAATTTAGTTTTTATAATTTATATATATATAAAAGTTGGTTACATATCCTCTATATCAAGAAATCCTAGTCATTAGTTATTTTGTTGATAGTCCCAAATAAAAAACAAAAGTTTGTTTATATATTTATCTAGTTATATTTTCACTGACGAAGGTGTTCCGAAAACGTTTGTAAACGTTCTGAAAATATAACTATCGTTCAAACCAGCCTTGTTTTATTGACCTATTAGTGGTAGAGATCTATCATATAAGATAAGCAATTTTTAAGACAAAATGAATAACCCACATCCTTTCTAAAGGATTCTTGCTGATTTAAACGGTTTAAAATCTTGTCCCTTTCAACTGGATAAACATCAGTCTTCCTTATCTTTCCTGTGATATTTCTTTCGAAGTATACGATACAGCATCTTTGATGAGTAAACAAGAGAATCGTCTACGGCGTAATTAATACGTTAAGTCGAAACAAAGGCCATAAGCGAACCTATCAAGACCAGCTAGTTAGCGGTTTATATACAGGTTAATCAATTTCAGTTTTTGGTTAGTTAAGGGCGCATAAAGGCTCCATGGGTTCGCGTAGACGTCAGCCTGCATGATAATAGGTAATGAGCGGGTTATTAGCGTCGCAGATGGTGCTGACGGCGTCCCGCAGAGTGTAGAGCTCCCTTAACCAACAATATCATCGTAATTATGACGAGGCCCTTGAAATATCGTTTGGGGTACGTTACCTACTTTATATTAGTTAATGTCGTATCGTCTCCCGCTTTGTTTTTGGTTTTTTACCATTCATCCTTTATTCCCCTTATTTTTGATATGTTTCAAATCCTGAAAACACTGGTTTGTTAATTTGTTTGATTAACAAAATGTTACATCAAAGGAAATGTAAGTTTCCTTGTCAAATGTTGTCGTGTATGAATTAGTTTTGCACATTGATCTCTTATATCACATCTATTGTAAACTTACACGCACTTTCAGTATAGGAAGAATACACTTTTAAGAACATAATTTATAAAAATCGTTGAGCCTGCAAAGTGGCATATTGCCCAGTGGCGTGGGTAATATGCCATTCCAATCGGTGTAATATGCAATATGGGACAAAACATGGAGGTAAACTTAAATGAACAATTTATTCCTGAACATTATAACAAAAATAGTTGACCTATAGTAGACCTATAGTTCCTAAATTCCTAAATACATATCTTAGTGAAAGTAATGTTAACCAGATTTACTTCAGTACATCATAAAGCTTTTCCTGCACAGTTCTCGGGTATCCACTTACTACAACATTCAGAAATTTTTCAATCACGTTTTGGACAGTTTTCGGCATAATAGTATCCATTGCGTGCAGCACAGTAGTCATTATCATGTTAGCTCATATTGCTGTCACTGTCCTGATCTGTAATATTTTATGGCATTTTACCCTGACGTTAAACAGGCATTTTATCCCAAATGCAGTTATACAGTAGATGTATATTTTACACAATATGGCGGCCTTAAAATAAAGCGGTGAAGCACACAGTAGTTCTATCCTGACTTATACAGTTATAACAACATTCCGCTAGAGCCCCTGTTTTCATAAATTTTACAAAATTGCTTAGTATATCCATAGAAAGTTGTAAATAGTCTGCTTCAGTCTTTGCTTACCGTATTATCAAAATAAAATCTAAAATATACGCTACGAGCAGCACTGCCAATTAACACATAAACAGTACTGAAGTGCATCAACTACTTACATGTGCAATCCTAGTGCCAGTTTCGCTAAATCGTAGAACTGGCGTTTTGCCCTAACTGGCGTATTCCCCCAGGTTACCCTATAGTAGTGCACCAAAAGCTGTCAGCGTGCTACTAAAGGCTTCACGTTTATTATAAGAACCGCCTCGAGTTCGATGCTATCGCTTACTTTCAAATATTAGTAAAGATTTTCCTCTTATTACATCTTTTGCTGATATTATGGTCTTAAGCCATGATGAACACCACTTTAAATGTCTTCTCTTCAAACTTGGAATATGTTATTCTTACTAAGAAACTGATTTCAAACTTTTTCGATTCGCTATGTTCAAAGAGGAAACGATACATACTTTGGAGACCTCAAACAAACATAGAGTATTATATTTGCTACTGGTTCAATAGTGTAAAGGGGACATATTATTTAAGTTATACGAGGGATAAGCTGAATTTATTCAGAATAAGAAAATCTAGTGGACTGTGTAAAACAATCACACAGTGTTTATTTAAAGCAACTTTATGTCATTTGACGGTTAATTGAAATTACGTTCGTTATAAGTCGGCTACTTATTTTTAAAGGTAAAATAAAATTAAGATAACCAGAGAGCACTTTGAGAATCATACTTTACTACGATTTTAAAAGCGGTTTAAGCGCTTATGAGTGTGAAGAGAGTTTAGATTCAGTTTTTAGTGAACAAGCACTTTCCTTAGATACAATTTGCTGATGGTATAAGGAGTTTGAACTGAACTGAACTGAAAGGAATTCTGTTCAGTATCAAAAAGGAGCTGGGCGTCCTCCTACGACTGTTAACGACAAAAACATTGCTGCTGTTGAAAAAATAGTTGAAGAGGACAATAAAGCCACTTATGCAGTAATAGAGCATCAACTCAAGATTGGATCCTCAGCTGTTAAAACAATCATACACGATCACCTCCATTTGAAAAAAGTGAAAGTCGTTCTGTGTCGCATCACCTTTCTGACTTCCAAAAATCAGAAAATTTGCCATGAAACTTTAAATTTATTAAATAATGGCGGACACCATTTTTTTTTCCAAATAGTGACGGGTAACGAAACTTATATTCCCTTTGTCGACCTTCCTCCCCTTCGTATATGGATTCACAAAGATGGGGAAACTCCTACAATGGCTAAGAAACAGCGAGCTATGGAGAAGGTTATGTATGCGGTATTAATTTCAATCTAGGTAAAATTTAAAATATCTTCAAATATCTCTGAAATCACAAGAGATAGGTATAGGGAAACCTAATGCAGTTTGGGTAGGAATTGTTCCATTTGAAATAACAAAGTTATACACTATTAAAGTTGAGACAAATAAAGCCGGTCTATGGAATCACCCTGTACATTATTGTAAAATTACATACCTGAAAATAAGTAGCCCCAGATATACCAAATCAAGGCTAAAAACATGATTTGAAATTTTCAATTAGTTTGTCTGTTATGTCCACTTTCAAAACATCTTACTTTTTCAAAATCTTCAAATACTTCGAAAACGGCTAACGATAGGTATATGGAACATTGAAATAACTCACCCTTATTTTTTCTATACAATTCGGAAAAAGCAAAAAATATATACTGTTCCATTTAAAGAAACATAACTTTGATACTTAGCGCTTTGTTGGGGCAGCCTGTATCAATGAAAATATTTTCTAATTATGGCCATTATAAACGTACAACATCTTATCAAAAAGATTAAAAACAAATTATTAGTTTGGGAGCTACAGTCCGAGGCGCTGGTGGTGGGCCACCCTGTATATATATATATATATATAGAGAGAGAGAGAGAGAGAGAGAGAGAGATCCAAAATGATTGTCCGAAAAATACTGTTTTCCGCAGAGGGTGATATCAATATTTATTTCCGAAGTTCTGAGTGAACATAGCAACTGATTATATTTTTGTAATATCACCAAATCTTTTGACATTTCTCATTATTATTTGTCATTGGCGTACGCTTGCTGATTAGTCTTTTGTGTTATTATTTTTCGTGTTACTATTACCTTCTTATTTTTGTTACTTTGTTGTTGTTTGCTTCGAGAAAGTTAATTTATTCTTTTAGTAATCGATATCAGGTGTTTCAACATTCATTTCAGACTGTTAGCACAATGCCGTACACTCTGGAACAGGACAAATTTCTCTTAGAGAGTTATTTTAGGAATGGATACCGCAATGAGAATGGTGAATGGATATATTCTGTTAACATAAGTATCGAAGAGTTTGGGAAACAGTTTCCAAATGAAGAATATGATTACGAAAATTTAAGACGTCATATTAGCAGAATAGTAACTCGTTTTCGAGACACAAGAAGTGTTACAAAAGGCAAGTCGCCTAGACGACCATCAGTTCTTACTGAAGATAACGTGGAAAATGTACGAACAAGCCTTGAGTTGAGTCCTACCAAACTATTGCGACAGCTGGCACAACAAACAGGCATATTTTTACAATCTAAACACATTTATTTTATTAAAATAGGAGTTTATTACAGGATTAAGCTACGGATCTTGTCAAAGAGCTGTAAAAAGGAAGTTGCATCTGCATGCCTATAAAATCTCTGTTGTACAAGAATTATTGCCACTAGATTTTGATAAAAGATTACAATTTTGTCATTGGTTTAATGATAACCTGAGGGATAATGACATATTGGACAATAGTTTCTTCTCAGATGAAGCTTGGTTTCATTTAACAGGTTACATTAATTCCCGGAATTATCGTGTTTGGTCTGCTGAAAACCCTCACATATTTCATCAAACACCATTACATCCTTTAAAAGTTGGAGTTTGGGTCGCTATTTCGAGAAGACGATTAATAGGTCCAATTTTTTTTAAGAAACCGTTAATGCAGATCGCTATCAACAAATGTTGGCTTTATGTATACAAGAACTGCAAGCTAATGAATTAGAAAGAGGATATTTTCAACACGATAACACAACAGCACACACAGCTCAAACAACGCGCGAATATCTTCGAAACATTTATGGTGATAGGGTCGTAGGTGCACAACGTTGGCCCCTAAGATCACCTGATCTTACACCTTTGGATTTTTTCCTCTTTAGATATTTGAAATCCAGAGTGTTTAGAAATCGGATGCACACCATTGAGGAATTGAGAGCTGCAATTATAGATGCCGTCCAAAGCATCACACTTGAGCAGCTGCATAGTGTTTTTGAAAATTTGAAAAGAAGGGTAGACGCTTGCATAAACAATAATGGTGGACACTTTCAACACAATTTTTAAAGAAAATATGATGTTTATTTTTTGACTAAATAATGTGTGAAATATATAAAAATAAAATTACATTTTACTTAATGTGTATATTAGTTTATGTTACATAACACTTATATGTAACTTATAGGTAATAATTGAATGAAATGTCAAAAACGAAAAGATTTGTATCGCAAACGGTTATGATCGCGTTGAAATATCTTGTTATTAGTACGCGCCCATATGTAATATCTATGTACACGCCACTGATATAATTCTAACCACAATATAAGTATGGCGGCATTTTGAGAAAATTATATTTTTTAACGGAAGCGGCACAGACAGCCATTTTGGATCTCACTGTATATATAAATTCATTCATTCAGATGCTGGTAGATCTTTTGAAGTTGAAGCGTCATTCTTGTTCTCTAAGGAACCTACTGGTAAGTCTTCTGGTGTTAAAATAATGTCATGCTGATGAAGAAGTAGATCCAAGTTCTCTGCAGTAACATATTTTCAAGCAACTCTTTCGAAATATGACTAGATTGCAATCCTGTTTTCGGTGCTGTTCCAAATAAAGCACGATAAAATGATATTTTAATGGTTCGATGAAAAGAGAAATTTGTCTAGAATTGAACAAAGTAACAACTTATAGCCCAATTTTTTGTGTCATTGTTAATTAGCCAAGCATATAAAACAGCTTCAACATTTTATTTGATCGCTCATCAGACCCTTGACTAGCTGCGTGTCTATACCTACCATTTACAATTTTACACGTTGGTCACACGCTTGTTAATTTGTATGACAGCAGTCGTAAACTGACAGTCGTTGTCGCTTTGTAGAATATGAGGACCACCTACTTCCTGGTCCTGGTAGTGTAATTGTAATTTCTATCTGGGGTCGACTGCAAGTCAATTAAATCGACTTGGCCACGATGATTGAAGTCGCTAAATACAATTGGGCAAACAACGATTCCTTTTCTTGGATATTTTTTTAGACTGACATACCGCGCACAGCTTGCTAAACTCAAATACAACTGAAGTAGGTATTAGGTATTTAGATCTCAAGCCATACAGCATTTTATCTCTTCCTCCATGCCCAATTGGCTGGATGGGTTTCCCGAAGTATGTGGTAAAAATTTTCCGTTGGCACTATTTTGATAACTAGGTCGGACTCGACTTTCTCTTCAAAAACTTAGTACCTTCTTCCACAACATCGTATTTTTTTCCATAATAGAAATAACTATTTGATGAAAATGAAATCATAACGAAACAACGTCAAAAAACACTAGGATCTATGAATAAAAATAATGGACGAAATAACAATTTGACAGGTTTACAACTATATTTTTTTGTATATTCCTATTGCCAAAACATTATTTTATTGAAGAATAGATTTAAATAAACATTTATTTTCGCAATTTTTGTTGTACTGTGCATTATGTGCGCAGCAAATAGACTGTCAGCAATATTGCCAATATGTAATATATACCTAATAAATTTATGAGTAACATAGACATTTTCTAATAATTTGTTCATTACAATTTATAGTTAGTACTCGAAAACATATTTTATTATTTTCCGTACGGCTTTATTGAAATGGTCCAACTATGTTTAAGTACACGATCTTATTGAAGTGGTTGTACTTGGCCCAAATGACGTCACAAATAAATGCGCAAGAGCATATCTGTTCTTCTTATATCATGATATGCGTCATGTCAGAAGCGGGGCGCTGTCTTCCGTGAATTGATCATCTACCTTAGGGATTTGATCAAATCTCCATTTTCATCATTTCCCGTGACGAGGCTTATCGTTCGTTAGTCACAATGGCTTTTTGGACAAGGAAGGATTGTGCGTTGAGGAGTTGATCAGATCTTACTGTTTCGAAGATGCAAGAGGGGCAATTGTAACTGTAACCTCCAAGCGAAATGTTTTCATGTTGGAAAACATTTTTGATCCCACAATTGAAATGTTTGCTTCCAACAAAATGGTGCCACAGCACATACAGCGAGAGCCTCAATGGAAGTTCTGCGTCGCATTTTCCCTGGACACGTAATCTCCCGTTTCGGTGATGTGCCGTTGCCCATTATTCCGCTGACCTTACAGAATGTAATTATTTTTGTGGGGACACCTAAAGGCGAAAGTTCACGTCGATAGACCTAGAAATCTGCAAGAGTTGAAAGAAGCCAACACATCAAAACTTAAGGCAATTGCTATCGATTTGTGTGAGAGAGATGCGGAACTTTGAGGAACGACTACAGCAGTGCATTGCAGAAAACGTACATCATCGGCCTGATATCATTTTCATAATTTCACTTTTTAATTGTTAAATGGTAACATATACGCTTTCATTTTTCGTAACTAAAACCTTTTTAAGTTAAGAAACAGGTGCTTTATTATCATTTCAAAAAAGCCTTTCCATTTTTTTTTTCTTTTTTTTCTTTTTCACGCACTCTGACTCTACGTTTGTTTTATTTTATCAAGTAAAAGGAATATATTACAAAACAACTGTATTGCTTCAAATGATTTAGCCATTTCGTGGTGAGAATGCTCGAAGAATATCCTCAGTGTCGGAAGCATACGAATTTTAATTAAACTCATCATGTTTAGTAACACTAGCAACAATTTCATCATCTGTATGAGTTTCGTTAGTAACAACGTCGTCATCGAGGTTCATAAAATCGTCCATCCAAATCACATGGTTTGCTTTACACAATTCAACACACTTATTAAACGACTGGTGGTCAAAACTTTCTTGTCTGAAACAATTTTGCATAGTGTTAGGAGTAACATCAATGTTCCTTACTGTGGTTACAATATTAAGGCAATCAAGAAGATCAATTTTAGGAATGGATAGATGGTTTTCAAAACTGTCCAAAATTTTCTCCAAGATTCTGCGTCTGTAATGGAACTTAAAACATTTTATAATGCCTTGATCGAGAGACTGAAGTTTGGATGTCACGTTCGGTGGAAATAATTCTAATTTTATGGCTTTTACTTTGTGACTCAATTAGGGATGTGAAGGACAGTTATCAATAATGAGCAAAACATTCCTGTTGTGACAAAAAATACTTGTCCAATTCCAGAACGCATGTTTCGAAAAAGTCGACGGTCATCATATCTTTTTATTGCTCTTATAAGTAACAGGCAAGTGGGTGATTCCTCGAAAACATTGTGGTTTAGCACTTTTTCCTATTACGAAAATCTTTAATTTTTCGGTTCCAGTCATGTGTGTCGCCAGTAAATAGGTTACCTTTTCCTTGCTGAGTTTGCCTCCGCGGCACTTCCCATTTTTAAATGCTAACGTTTTATCTGGTAAACACTTAAAAAAGAGACCAGTTTCATCCGCATTGAATATATCATTATCATTATAGGAGGTTAAAAGGGCTGGTAAGGTGTTATGGATCCACATATCACATTTTTCTTCATCTACTGCCGCACTTTCACCACAAACCTTCTTGTAGGATGCCGTACCTAAAATTACATGTATGTATTGTATATTATATCCGCAGTGTATGATAACAAACGTTCGCCTAGTTCTTACCCTTTTTTAAATTTTCCTAGCCACCCTGAGCTAGCATCTGATCTCCTAATTTTTCAGCAAAACTTAGTGCTTTTTGTTGCAATATCGGACCTGATACACACAAATTTTCCTTCCTAGCAGATTCAAAGCACTTTATCAAGGCTGTATTAACAGTCTTTCTAGGCCTATTTCGCTTGAGAGTAACTGGACTTTTTATTTTTTCACCGAAATTTAATATAGCAGTCTTATTCTTAATAATTGTAGACAATGTACTTTGCGGTATATCATACTCTTGAGCAATAGTCTTTTACTCTCCACTTTCCACTTTTTTTAAATTTCTACCTTTGTTTGGATCGTCAGACTTTTAAGTTTTCGCGGTGAAAACATTTTATCAACACCGAACTTTCTGTTTGCACTTTCAGACACGACAGTCGTCGACTACTATGCCGTACTAAGCAAAACGAATACTCGCTCGTATGCCAAGGACAATGCTGCTCTAAATATTCGACTTATAGAGATTCTTGTGTTATTAGGGCGTGTTGGCAGCTTCGAATTATAGAGGTTTTCGAGTTAAGGAAATTCGAGTTAGAGAGATCAAAATACACGAAAATTGTAGATTAAGTGCTGGGAACAAGAGTAAATTTCGACTTGTAGAAAATTTTGACTTATGGAGGTTTGACTGTATTTACATAATTTTCATGAATCTTTACTTCACTATCCTATTTTTTATAAAATGTCTTGTATTGTCGTGCTTTTAGAAACTTCTTTGTAAATTCATAATATCTAACTTTCTTCATCTTATTGTTGTTTGTAAATGCTATATTTAACCCCATCAAATATCCAGTAAATTTAATCCAAACGAAGAGCCGCCTACATAGTAAGTACATATGTATGTATGTATGTATGCTAGTAGTATATATGTACTTGCCCTGCTTTTCACGTTTCAAATATAAATTCGCCAATACGATGGTGCGCAATAGAAAAAGGTGATTACATCGGAGTGGGTGGTAAACCGTCGTAAGGGCCTATTGCTTAGATCGCATGATTGAAGGATTGCAACACAATGGTCGCTATTACGGCACATTAGCGCTCCTTTGAACGTTTGCAGCCTAATAGCGGCGTAAATGCGTTCCGGTCGAACTCAACAATCAGCGTGATTCAATTTTTAGAGCTCCGCATAAGTACCGCGCCACCTCCACTATGGCCAACCCTCGAAACCGGGACTTGCCCCAATACGATGCCGGTGACATCTCGACTCTCAGCGAAGGATCTTTGTTTGGAGCGCATTCTATCGCCGTATAATTCCGCGAGCGAAGTTTTTAAGCTTTTAGCCCGTTTATAGACTTTTTAATACCTTCTTTACGTACCACACTTCAACTCTGTTTCACCTTCTTCACTTCACATGATTAATGATATACTAATGGCATGTGCACTACTAAATCCATTTAAATTAAATTAAATCGGAACACCTAAATCAAATGCCTATTGTGTGTATTTGGATTAATAATGGTCTTTTGTTTTTTCTCTGTTTGCAAAGCGTTATTTCAGTTTATTTCTGTATTCTATTATATCCTTTTCATACCTATAGTTTGCATCCGAGTAAATATCTACAGCTGCATGATGTTTCATTAATAAAGTAATGCTGTGAAAATATTATGTGTATGAGCATATATACACATAATGGTGATAAATAGTCTGGGCAAACACCGGTAACAGTCAGTGCAGTAGATAAGGGGATGAGGAGTCAGCGATTGTTTATTCCACACGTTCACAACGTCAGCACTAAATCGATGCTATATGCAAGTAGTAGTAGATGCTATTGCAAGCAGACACCTTATGTAGGCTGTCGTAACTTATTTCGTAATTGCATGCTTATGTTCGCTTTAAAAACGTCGCAGTTAGGTACGTCGCGAAAGCGACCAATGGCAGACACAGTCGAAAACTTTATAGTGAACATGCTAATTAAGATGGGCTAAAATCCAATGTCTAGTTTGTAATATCCCTCTAATATGTTGGTCCAGAAGCTATTGGCAACATCACATCGAAAGCAAACATCATTCTTCGGCAAAAAGTGGCATACAAGACCAAGGAAAATATTAATTTGATTTATGTATTGCTCTCATTTTATCTAGTCTATCGTTTCGTTTACTAGATACAGAAGCATTTGTCTTCTTCTGGAATAAATATGCGAGCTATAAATTACTTACCTAGTCGGACATCGATACTAACTTCTAACTATCAGAATTGAAAGATTAAAAACTGTCGTTGTATGTGGACGAAACAACAGATCGGATAAAAAGCGCACAATGGAACCACATCAACCGTCATCTTCCATCTTACTGACTTCCAAAAGAGTTGTAAATTGTTGTTGATTGTACTGCCGAAGAGGTTGTATTCATTGAACAAATTTCTGCTAAGCAACTTTTAATGTTTATGACTGACTGATAGTGCCGCATACATGCTTTCTTTGGGCCGATCTTTTAAAGATCACAGTGGTAACTTCTTGCATGTAACGTGTAAAATCCATGCTCTAAATCTTATGATACAAACGATTCCTACATGTACTACTAAATGCGTTAATTGCTAGTACAACGGCAGTGTTTCTAAAGACCCTCAAAACGTACCCGACTATTTCACAAACTGCGTCCCGATATACCTGAACCATCACAACCGATTGTTACACGTTGGGAACATGGCTGCAGGCTGCGTTTTACTACAACAAATAGTTCAAGTAAAGAAGGTAGTTTTAAAATTCGATCCTACAGAAGCTGCAGCTATCAAAGAAAGCCAGGAAATATTTCAAGATAGTCAGATTAAAAGAGATTTATAAACTATTCACAACAATTACTTCGGACTAGTGGACCGAATAGAAAAATTACAAAATGTTTCAATGTCGCTAGTGAATTCTATTCAATATGTGAATGATGTTCACGCACAGTTATGCGCTGTAGAAGGCGAAAAAATTGGTATGTAATACGAAAATTTGAAAGTGTTTTAGAGGAGGGCTCCGATTTTCTTATATTAAGACAAATTTGTGAAGGTGTGTGGAAAGATGCATTAAGTTGTTTCAAAGATTATTTTAAATATGCAAATATAACATCACTAGATGTAGGACAGTCGTTTTCAGCATTAAGAAGCATTTATGCCGCATGTCGTACTCACTTAACTGAAACAGCTGTGGAAACATATCTAATGATTGAAATATTTAACAGATGTTGCCCAGTTTGCGATATCACGGAAGACTTTTAAAACGGTAAGTGTTTCAGCACATCCTATAATTTATTTCTCACCTTTTATTTTACGTGCGCTCCCCACGCCACTGGTTGTTACCGCATATTTGCCAAGTCTAGCGATAAATGTTGAAATGTTACAAAGCTACACTTCAGTAATTTACAAATTCGAGTGAAGTAAAGAGTTACGGAATGCGTTACTTACGTAACTCGCGGGATGGGCGTAGTTAAAAACTTTTTCGAGAAAATTATTGTTGACGACGGACCCAATTTGAGTGGAATTTATTTTGAAACAAAGAAAATCTAGAGTGAAGAAAATCCAAGATTCATAAAAATGCAAAAACAAAGAAAGATTTGTTAAGTATTCCTTAAAGATTAACATCTACAAAAAAAAGTTCGGTTTATATTATGATGAAACCTGGAACCGCCTCACTTTTGCGGTGGCACTCAACGGAAAGCAAATGTGTGATTAACAAACCAGATAAGTTATGTACAAGGTTTCATAAATGAATAATGCGTAACCCATCGCTCCGAAATCATTATATACAAAGTACGATATGTGTAAATAAAGTAATGAGACCGTTTTTTTCACTTGTTTGATTCTAGTAACATTACAACTCAATATGGTCCCCTTCATCCCACACAGCCACACAGCCCTAAAGATGATTCTTCCACTCCCCGTAACAGTGTTGCAACTGGGATACTAGGATGGGCTTCAGCTGGTCGGCTACAACCATTTGAATGTTGACCAGTGCCCCAAAACAACATCTCTTGAGGTGTTGTGTCAATGTCTGGAAAAGAAAAAAGTCACAAAGATTCAAATCGGCCGAATAAGGAGGCTGAGGTGCTACAGGAATGTTCTTACTGACGAAAGAAAGTTTTACTGAAATTGCTGTGTGACAAGGAGCATCGTTGTGATCCAATACCCACTTCCTTTTTATGTTTGGTCCCACACGCAAGATCCTTTTTCGTAATCTTCCAAGAACATTTCGGTAAAAGTGTTGATTAACCCCTTATTCTGGAGGCACAAACTCTTTGTAAACGATTCCAGCATGCTTTTGATCTTTCACTTGCTCTTTTTTGGGCTTTCGAGATTGGAGTATGCCATTCCAAGCTCCTTCGCTTGGTTTCCGAGTCACACTCAAGCACCCTTCTCTCGTTACCGGTAATGATACGTTTCAGAAAATGGGGATCATCTTCAATCGATTCCAAAGTCAATGTACCTGTCCCTCCTCATGTCCTTTAGATCCTGCGTAATATTTCTTGGAGCCATTTGTTTAGCAGATTTTTCTCAACAACTCACTTCAAATCATTGGCGGCAACATTTTATGAAGAGGGTATTGCAAATGCCTCAATTATCAAGGTGATTATGTAGAGAAATAACCTTTATTGTACACTAGTTTTGGTAATAAAATCATTTTTTGTATTCACCCTTCTTTCCTTTATAGCCTATTGGAGGTTGAACAAAAACAGCCCCCTATAATGCTGTGTGGGAGGCTTCATACGAAACAGCTAACTATTGTCAATTGTTCGGAAAACTGAAAACAGCTGCGAAAAGAATGTTGATATTGCTGCAAGTATTGCTGCTTGTAATTTTAATAACTGGCTATGAAGTCTCATGGAAGTAGTGAAAGTTTGAATCTGAAAATCTCGATGTGTAACAAATTTTGCTTGCAAGCAGACACCTTTTGCGTTAACAAAACTGAGCAGTCTATGACAGACGCTGCTGAAGAAACAATTTTTCAAGGATTTAAAGAAATACGTAGTCTTCTTATATTATCTTTAAAACTTTTATTCGGTGTCCTTTATTTGTCAAACTTTTAGAAACAAAAGTTGGGTTTACTTCTTAAAATGCGCCTCATTCTCCTAAAATGGATATTCTGGCAAAATGTTACGATCTTCTTTAGAAAATCTAATTTGGAAAACGTAGAACTGTTTATTTTTGTTCAGAATTGAGATTTCAAACACCCAACACGCTCACTAGTTGGTCATATGTGCCATGCATACCCAATTCAACAAATAGCAATATATGTATGTGTCATATACACTTATAATTATTCATAAAAGTCTGCAGACGCAAATAAGATTGTTGATAAAACACTAAATATAACGCATTGACGTTATAATTGCCCAAATAATGTAAACATGCTAAAAATGTAATCATTGTATAATAAAAACACTACTGTATCTGTTATAGTGTTGTGAAAATAAGGGCAAACCAGGGTCTTATTGTGCATCAAGGTACAACATACGTACCTACGGCGTACTAAAATTTCTCCTTAATCTGCTTCTAGGAATAAAGACTTCCCAAACTAATATCTTTTATGAAGTTAAACAGCAGTACTTTATTCACCATTCTAATAGCAATACATTCAATATTTTAGTCTGTATTCTTAAAATGAATACAAACAGAAAAGAGACTGCCGGTAATTTAAATCTAAAGTGAAGAAAATCAATATCTAACTATTGATTTAATAAAATTTACTATTCAGATTATTATATAAAAAAATTAATAACACTCGTAGAATACCAGATCTAATATAAGTTAAATAAATAAAAATAAGGGTACCTATAATAGATGAGTCGATAAAATAATATAAAACAAAAACCATCAATTCGCAAATTCAAGTGCATCCTGAAACGATTCACCGCTGTATTAGAAAATATTTCACTTTTTTAGCAAAGAGACAGGAATTTGCTAAAAAGTCAATGAATGAGATCCAAACTTCCGCAATGGTATTATATTTATTGAAGAGGATAAATTTAACGCATTTAGTAAAGATGGAAGAGCAAAAATCTGACGAAAATCGAATTTTTTAGACCTACATTAAAGTGCAGTACTAATAAATATTTCCTTTTCTCGGAATTTTTGAGCAAAATCCTACTTTTTAGGCCAAAGACAAATCATTTCAGAATGAACTTGAATTTTCGATTTGTCTTAATTTTTTATGAAAATTTATTGGTGTTAATGTTGGGCTTGTTTATTATGTTGCACACAGAGTACCCCTATTTCTTTTGGTTAATTTAGATCCTGCTTTATGTGTTTTCTACCAATGTTATTATTTTATTTTTATTTTTTTGAATAGTCTGAAAAGTGAACCAACATTTTCAATAATGTTAAAGATTGAGTTTCTTTCATTTTCCGTACGTCGAAGTAATTTTTCTTACACATTCAAACATCGCCGAACAAACCCCAAAAATCAGTTTTATAATAGTTTCATTTTTTGATCCAGTGATTTGATTAGTGATGATGAATCTTCAATAATCAAAATTGGTTTCCTCCCTTAATACCTACGTCGCTTGACAATTGAAAATTGGCGAAGAACGAATAGCCGATAAACTATTCCTGTCCCTTCCTCATCATGCTTGATTCTATATATTTTTGAAGCCTATAAAACACTTTTATACTTTTTTACTGCGCTTACGTGTATACCATGTTTACAATTACCTCAACTAAACCTACCATATTTACTTCTTGGTTAAGTGGCCTTGTTTTATAAAATAAGCTCTTTATTTTTTTTTATTTTAGAAATATTTATATGCTATTCAGAATACTTCTAAATCAAAGTAAAACCTTTTAACAAGATAAATGTATCTCTATTTTATAAAATATTTCTATTTTTGTGAAACGTATTTTGTAATTAACACATATGTATCAATATTTTTATATATTTTTAGTAGGTGCTGTAAATTATCTACAGTACATTATATTAATAATTTTAAGTCATGCCATATCTTGGATGAATTTTCTTATTTCTGATTTACCCGCCATTTACAGTTTGCTTTTCATTCCTGTACTTTAACAGGTTTCTATATAACTTATTATATCTTTTCTTATTGCGGAATTTGAAACGTTCTAGAAGTAAATTCAATAAGCACCATCTGAATTCGAAGTGTTCAACCCTAATGGAATGAGGGTCATAACGTTCGACAAACGAGTGCAACGTCAGAGGCGTATCACAGAAAAGTAGATTCGTGAGATACACTATTTATATTCTTACCTTTTATTAACGTCTTGATGTAAGCTCCGTAAAACTGCTACATAAGCAAGGCTTCAATTGTCGAATCACTTACCCTTCAACTGTGGTCTGAAAACGTTTTCGTGTATTTCGAAAATGATCGTTCTACATCTAGCGAAGTAGGGTTTGCGTAATTCAGATATTCCTTTATCTATTGTATGTACTCTTTATTTTCAGTAATAGACCAAACATTTTGTAAATCGGGATTTTTATTTAAAACGGCACGAAATTAATGAGCGACATCTAGTACCTTAGTGATGCGTAATCTTAACACTTGTGGTATTAGTAATTAACCATCGAAGTGGTTGTTACTTGTACTTGAACTTATATTAATCAAGACCTGAGACATACGGAAAACATGGTGGAATGTTTCATCCTCCTTGCAATATACAACGCAGATAGAATAACTCACCACCGCAGTAGTATGATTAAGACGTTTTGTTTATTTGGATAGTATCGTGTTACTTCACGCAGCAAATTTCTCCGTGGTAGTCACTGAAGGATGAACGACTCAGATTATCTAAGCCCCGTTCTCCAAGGAAGTTTTAAAGCATAGTAAATCCTACCAGTGAAACACAACAATAAGCAAGTGGTGCCATTTGAGAGTCATACCCATGACCATGGAACTACCTAACAAGTTAAAGACTCAGACAAACATTCAAATACAAAAACAAATATTTAGGACATTCCAATCTTCATCTTCTGCAAGCGGCGAGATGAACTGCATGTAAGGCTAGAAAACTAAAAGGAGCCCGATATATATCTGGAACGTTGAACAAATCTTTATGAATATGGATGATAGTGTGTACAGAATACACTAATAACAATCTAAATAGAATTCGTAGGTCTAAGCGATTTGTTGAGAATGTTCAGAACATATTTCTGAATTTAAATGAAATTACTGTGAATGTGCACTGCTACATTGACATCTATTTATAGATTTCAGTTTTATAGTTTTTTTTTAATGATGTAGAACACATTCACAATAGAATTAAACTATAGGAAGCTTCAATTACACCATCACTTCCTATAAAAAAATTTGATGATTTACATTCACAAAGCACTTAGACAAAATGATACAAATTCCAGAAATTCAGATACCCACTAAGGGCATAGCATTTTACCCCACTCAAATACTGACGGTATTAGTTGATATTAATAAACAAACCAAATGATGAGCACTTATCACTATCAGTTAAGGTTTGAGAAACAAGTGTATAAGTTATCATTAACTAGTGTAAACTGGACTGACGCTGTGACTACACCGCTTGTCCCCACTTACGTGCAAGGTGACATTAAAATTCAGTGATAGAAAAGCGTCAGTCCAATTTACACAACTTACCATGCACTCATTTGTCGAACCTTACTATCAGTAATATCCGACTCGTTTTCTTTTTGTATACGAGCAAAAAACATCAACTAAGTAACATCAGTTTATCATCATGATGTTCAAAATAAAATTGGCACTCCTCAATTTAACTCTCACACATTAATAAATATAACAAACTCTTTATTTCAATATTATTAAACCAAATTAGACATACATATTTATTATTATTATAACACATTACAGAAAACAAATTCAAGTTTCACAGTCTAGGTGACACATCATGGGCATTTTCTTTGCTGTTTGCAATCCTAGATCCGAATTGTAGAGCCCTTTTCTTAAACGTAGATGCACCTCGTAATCCCAAATAATACGCCAAAGTTCTGAGCAGTATCTTCTCTCCTACACCAGCTGGTAGATCATGAGAAGGACAAGTTCTAAAAACAAATTTTAATTGCTATATGAGCAAGTAAAATATGCAACACAATACTTTTGCCAACAATTCAAATTACAAACGAATTCCACTACATTTTCATCTAAATATGGAGTTCTCAATTGTCTTCCATGATCTGAAACTACCCTGTCATCTCTAGCAAGATTTCTGTGTGAAATATTTTGCCAATCTTCATTTAATGACTGCTCTAAACCTTTCCAACCATTCTTCTTCAGCGCTGCTCTGTGTTTAGTGTAACCACCAAATAACTCATCAGCGCCCATTCCTACCAGTAACACCTAATTGTTAGATAATTTTAAGAACATCAACTTTACCATAAGTGAATACTAGTTTGCTCCCTTTTCTTCATATTTTCCTCTTATATTATTAATACGTTAAGCACTATGCGCATTTTATTCATCTTTCCATTCAGGTCAACAACAAAATGACAAAAAAAAGGTAGTCTATCAACTGTTTATGCAAGCTAATATTCACACATATTCATATTTACTTCAAACTATACAAACCCTACATGCTGTCTCATACATTTCACTGCGTCCCCTACTAGCAAACCACATAGCACACCCTAAACTGTCATCCAAAATACTATTTAGAGGGTGTATTAGATGGCGAATATGATTCTCCCTTTCTTTGTTAAGTTCAATAAGAGGCACGTTTATTTCAAGAAAATTCCACATCCTATTTGGACGCAATTGTTTTAATTCCTTAAAGCTTGCCAGACCAGTTTTCCTATCAGGTGTATCATAACCCACAGCTGTTTCAAATGCTACATTTATGAGATCTATGCTTCTATTTGCATCTGTATATTTATCTGATAATAAAGCCAACACTGTACAATCAAGTCCTCCAGAAAATAACACTGCTGTTAAGGCATGATTGCATGAATTATCCTTGGTCAAAATGCAATGTTTACAGTATTTAGGCTGGGTTGATATCCTTTTTGCAATTGCATTATCTAATAAATTACATAAATCTGTAACAGTTTTTGAGAAAATTACATGGTCTAAAAGTTTCTCAAATGCTACAGAATGCTGCAGTAATTTAATTTGTTTGAATATGTGTAAATCATCATCACAAGGTTCGTAAAAGGTTCTAATTGTTCTTGTCTGTAATGCTTCATGAACATTGATAATGCAAGATAAAAATTTCTCTACTTCCCTTAGTTTTATAGAAAAATTATTATTTCGAACAGCCCATGGCAATAATGTTAACTCTTCCAGCTCTAAATCATATGAAAATATTCCAACTGCAGGTAACTCTATACAATTTATATCTTTACTGGCAACACTTGTTAAAATTAAACTTTCTTGCACTTTCCCAATTAATAAACTTCTCCTACCAAAAATATCTCGACCAAAATATAATTTCCTACTATACTTGTCAAGATAAATAAATGCATATGGGCCTTGTAGATCAGATAAGGCCTCAATTATATTGGAGCATTGTTGTAATTTATTAAAAAGAAGGATAGTATCACCATATATTTTACGGTTTTCCTCTGATATATCTCCCCCAAAGATATCACCATTAAATATGAAGGTGGATTTATCATTAGATAAAGGTTGTTTTACTAATTCTTTGCCTTGTAACCAAAGTACACTCGCTGAAAAAGTAAATTTGTAATCTAAAACTGTGGTCTCATAAGTGGAGTGGCAATCTGGACCTCTGCGTTTAATATAAATTTCACATACATTGCACTAAAATTGTGTAAGACGATGATGAGATACTAATCAATGAAATAAACATAAATTAATCCTCATACCTGTTGTGAAATTACAGAGCTCTCAGATGATTTAGAACATACACAAAATATTCCACACATCGTATGATTTCCTATCAAGCCATTACTTCAATACCACCTATCATATTGCAAATGGTTAGAATACAATACAAATATGTCATGAATCTATTTTTTAAATATGCAGCAGGTATGATTTCTACAAATTCAAACCGTGGTCATATTCTTACTGCCTCAACCAGCCTCAACTTATCATTCATCGATATTGTGATATTACAGTAGGAACTAACAATACAATGGGAAACTTACAGCCATAGATTATAAACTAGTTATAAATAAGATGGCTATGATGGCTATCTTTCACTTTAATGACCGTTCCTTAAAGCACTATCAAGCACCATTGAGGGGGCTACTTTTGTGGTGGGGATTGGCTTTTTCGAGTTGAAAAAGTGATAGTTCTGGTACGTATCAACCATAGCTATTCAACAAAGATAGATGTAATTTCGCTTGTCAACAAATTTGCTCGTTATGACGCGCCATCTAGTGTAATGGCAGTGATAATTTTGGCGGGAATTCAAAAGAGATAATTTCACTGGCTTTTTATAAAAATTATTTTAATTGTAATTTGCGTCTTCTCTTTTGTATATCATGTACAGATAATAAACAATCTACATAAATGAAAACAACTTGAGATTGCAAGAATAAAATTTATTAACTGAAAACACAATTTTTAAACGAGTTTAAACCTAATAAATAAAATTTTTGGTTGGACTTGGAAATCTGTGCCTCTTGTCCTTCTTACTGGATATACAACCGGAAACTACACAACCAGCACGTTCCAGTGTAGAAAATACTATAACACTATAACTGGCTATAACGATAAAATCACTTCCTTACTATAACATCTAAACAATTACTGTATGGTTACTGTGACATATGCAGACATGTGACAGTTTTAATCAACCAGTACAACTTTCTCTTTACGGATTGCCAGCTTACCAAATAATATCGTATTAATATCGCAAAACTTAAAACATCAAAACTACAGAACTCTAACAAAGCCGCGTGGTATTGCGCCCTCTTTTGGCATGGCAGTGCTGCCATGGACGCCATGACAGTTCCCACTTTTCCCTATTCAGATTACAATGGGTGGTATCAAGAGCCATAGCTACCTTTGTAAAGCGTAGAAAGTCTTGCAACCTAAGTGAAACAAAATACAAGTGTCATCTCACTCTTTGAAACTGCTCAAGCATGTGCATGAATAAAAATACATTTTCCTATAAC
Source organism: Chrysina gloriosa (assembly GCA_038088585.1). Lineage (NCBI taxonomy): Eukaryota > Metazoa > Arthropoda > Insecta > Coleoptera > Scarabaeidae > Chrysina > Chrysina gloriosa. The sequence continues at coordinate 30,862,827 of CM076088.1, read as the reverse complement.
TTGAACAATGTTACCTCGATTTATATATTTTGATAACATTTTTTACATCGGTCATTTCATTTTTATATGATTTCGATCAACTGGTCAATTTTGGATCAAAATGTTAAGGGTGAATAATGTTAAATTTATTTTGTATTTATTTCCATTTCTTAGATTGAAAATTAAAAATTGTTTCTAGGTGTTATAAATATGAACAGAAAAACGTAGTTAAGTTGCTTTCTAAATATAATAGAGTTATATAAAAATATATGACAATTAAGGAACTATTTTCTCTCTAAGCAGAATAGGATTTATAACAAGATAATAAAAATCTGAAGTCTAATTCTAGATATAACATATTAAATGTATATGCAAACTTAATCAAAATATCAAAATGTTTTTCTACTACGTGGTTGTTTACTGCTGCATATAAAATAAAATCATGAATACACGTAAACACGTGACCCTAACCTATAATTGCCTAGAATACCTGGATACAATAACAACCGCTAGGTAAGCGCTGAATTCCGGATTGCAATTGGCTTTTATAGCGCAAGCGCACTTCTGTGTACTCTTAGCAAGCGACAGAGATGTTTTCTGTTTCATAATATTGGCAAGAAGAATGCGTCACAAGACGTTCTTATATCTCTTAATATTTATATGAGGAAAGTGTTCCTGCATCAAAAGTTGAAGTTTTTCGTTGGCATTTATTTTTAAAATATATTTTGCCATCTATCGGACAATGTCTACATTTTTATAAGGATTTTGAGCACTCTTAAATCGAATCGACTTCTTGAGATACGTTCACTTTGCGAATGCAAATTATTCTCTATACATACCGAGTTATTCATATTCTTACAAATGTCACCTGCACTATATTTTTTCCATCAAAATTGGGCTCCATAGGGCGACGAGTAGACCTAGCGTATGCGGCATCCTGCAGGGCTCGTTGCAAGACCCGGAGCTTTTCCTGATATACGCTTCAGACATGCGGGACGATCGACACAGATTTGGCTATTTACACAGACGATACTGCGGTTTAGACTTCCTCAAGAACCAACGACCTCGTGTATAGACGATTGCAGGCGGCCACGAATGGGATCCTCGAGTGGGCCAGTAAGTGGAAGATAAGGTTAAATACCGAGAAGTGTGAGGCAGTCAGGTTCACTAGAATTCTCAGCACCCCTGCTGATAGCGTTTTCATTGGCAACCATCGGCTTTCATGGAAAAGGGAAGCCAAATATTTGTGAGTGATACTTTACCGCCGACTAATCTTTGTGGCCCGCTTTGATTCGATCATTGGGCAGTTCTATAAAACGAGACCACTACTGTCGCTCGTATGTAAGAATTCAACGCTTGATTTAAAAACGAAGACGCTGTTAAATAAAATTTGCTTGAGATCAATTCTTACATACCGAGCGCTGTTATGGTCAACAGCAGCGAAGACTCGGATTCAGAAGCTTTGTATCGTTCAAAACAAAATCTGAGGATAGCGGGAGCACCGTGGTTTGTCCGAAATGCACAGGTTAACATTGATTTACAAATCCCTCCATTAAATGGATGCATACTAGTTAACAAAAGGAATTATGGTGAGGATTGAGAGTTCGGAGAACCCGGTGCTCGGATACATTGCCGAGTTAGACCTTGACATCCCTCCACCTGAGACTCAAGGGCGGAAGGTGCAGGATATCCTTGCCGAATGAAAGATCAAATAGTCAACCCAACTCCGTTTATTTGGCTCAACGCATGACTTCCTCCAGTGACCGGATCCTCAGGATCAACCACTAAAACGCAAATAGCAGCGGTGAGACCAGGGATCAGAGTGGCTGAAAGTCTCGGCCTTTGTTAAAATTGACAGTTCTCCGAACATGTAGAACGGCAAGATTTTGTAATATATTTTGTCTGACTTTACCAATTTTTTTAAAATTTACAATATTTGAAGCATGTTTTCTCAGAATATACATATTTTAGATTGATAATATAATCATACCCTATTCATTCCTTTCACTTTTGGTTTGTTAATCTTTTTATTAAAAAGAATGCTTAATTTTCCAGTTTTGTATCCTACGAATAGTGCCCTTTTTCGATTGTGGTGCCATCTGTCGACTATGAACTCTCAAGCCTACAAGCACTAAAGAACTAATACGACCGGACTGTGCACTGCGGGAACTTGAGAATATGTATTGGAAATACTATTCCTAAAGTTCATTTTCGTTTAATAAATAGATTATCAACAGATTCAAAATATGTATTTTTACTGGAAGTTCACGAGTAAAAAATAGTTTCTTTCTATACAAACATAAAATTTACAAAAACAAATAAAACACAATTTATTGAACATTATATGTAAGAGCATTTTCGGATTGGAATAAAATAATTAAAACCATATGTAACATCTTTATTAACAACGAAAAACAAATTAAATTACATTTTCTTTAATCTATAATTTTAATTTCCCCGATTTATTCTTTTTAAATTTCTCAAGTGCTAACTTTTTGATATAGTCATAATATTCATGACTCATTACTAGAGTTTGTTAAAAAGCTTGTACCGGATAGCTGTAGCGTAGCGGTAGGGGTAAGTTTCAATTCGTAGTCGATGTCAACAATACCGCGGGAAAGTTCAAAGCGACAGTATGTTGCACGCTAAATACGTACGCGGAGATGGGACGCCCAAAGGGTGTAACGTTCCCTAAAATTATTATTAATTATTAAGAAATATCCGATGGTGGATAAGTTAATAGCATCTACCAAAAGTGTTCATCAAATCTCCCAAACACATCCGTGTATTCTAACAATTCTGTCCGAAATTGCCAGCACCACCTCTCTGTAATAACACGACAGGGAACATGACTCCTGGCAGTATCTTACTATCAGAAATATCTCCCACAAGTGAAATATGTCATTTTAAAAATTGATTCAAGTGATCCTGCAGCTGTTCAAGATAGTCAGCAACTTTTTCCTATTCTGGCGTTCAACAAATAGATGAAATGTCCATGAACTATTCTGAATTTGCACAAGCTATTGAGCAATTAGAAAACATTCAGTTATCTACACGAGACGCACTAAACTGCATAAATAATTTACAAGCCGCTCTAGAAAACTTGACGAATATTAAATATAAACCACTGTTACCATCTATGTATAACTCTAAACAAACTACTTTCAATACCCCTGCTAATTAGAACCACTACCTATTGAAGTAAACTAATATCTGAATACGAATAGATGTCTTATACAAAATTTAAATCACAGATGATGTCAAAGAATGTATTGTAAAATATTTTCAAATAAAATACATTATAATTGATAAGTATCTGATTTTAAGGAAATTTTATCTGCTATCTTTACACCTCAAGTGTGTCTATACAATTACCGAAATCTGAATCGTATAATCCCGCTCCATGTAAATGTCATCAGCAATTAAAACCTTAACCCGCCTCCTTCTCAAAGAATCACATAATCTCGCTGCAGGGTACAAGTTCGGCAAACCTCCCTGTAACGAGACCATGAAATTACTTGTACGTACATAGAGTCCATCCATATATATTATGTAGGAATAATGGTATTTTTGCTTCTATTTGGTCCTTCGGCCTAGAGTCCGGTCCCGAGATGGCCAAAGGCAATAAATTTTCTAAAAGATGGTGTATTTTCTTCAGTTTGATTAAGAAAATTATTTGATTGTTGTATAATAGTTTCGGTAACAATTCGTACCAATTATGTAACAAGCGTTCTTTTTAATGAACATGTTACTATTGTTAAAATTTTGTTTACAAAAAAATATTATAATTTATATCTTACCACAAGGTGACACCAGTGCGCATGTTTTTCAGGAGGTGTCCTGTGATCTATAGAGTAACAAAGTCCTAATTTGGGTTTTATCATGAGCGCTGGACATTCAATCATTTTTAATCTCTCTATATTAAAATGGAAGACATGGAATACAGTTTTTGTTACTTTTGCTTATAAGATGCAGTAGGAATTATATATATATATATATATATATATATACAGTGACTGGCCAAATTACTTGGAACACCTATGTTTTAAATGCTAAATGTAAAAATAAAGAGTCGTAGGTTTAATGTGTTTTCTTTTATAATATTTATTAGGTAAGTAACAAAGTTTACTATTTTCTATAACTAAAAGTTAATATTGTGTATAACCACCCTTATTTTTAACTACTTCGTTAATTCTACGGGGCATACTTGCAATACAAGATGCAACTATTTCACATACATCGTTGTTGTTTCCCAAACATCTACTATATCTTTTATTAATATTTTTTGGTGGTGTTCTGTCTCTCATACACTATAGTTTTTAATCTGCTCCATACATTTTCTGTAGGATTTAAGTCCGGTGAATTACCGGGCCAAGGTAAAACAGGAATTAGGTTTGTTTTGAAAAACGTTGTAACTTTTTAGCGACGTGGCATGGCGCATTGTCTTGCATAAATGTGTATCCAGCACCTAAACGACGTCCAGGTTTAAAATGTGGTAGAAAAGTATTTTTAAAACGTCTAAATATTGATCCTGTCGCATAGTACCTTCTACGAAATAGAGAGGTCCGGGCCCTTCTCCACTTATAACCGACCATATCATTACTTGTGGCGGATGTTTAACAGTTTTACGAACAGCAGATTCAACTAGACGTTCGCCAGGCCGTCTACGCACAAACTGTGGCCGTTCCTCCAATGCATGCAGAGAACACTCGTCGCTAAAGAAAACCTGTAAATTTTATATTTTCGGTCTACAAAAAAAACACTAATACTTAATCAAATTATTAACCTTTTTCCAATCTTCTATTGTCAAATGTCGATGTTCTTTTGCAAACCGGAGTCGAGCAATTCTCATTTTCTCTGTTAAACGTGGTTTTTTAACGGGTCTCCTTGCAAAGAGTCGATTCTCATATAACCGACGCCTGACAGTTCTTGTTGATATTTCAATACCCTTTGTTTCTAAATTAGTTTTAATGGTTTTCACGGTTGCAGATCGATTAATTAGAGCTTCATGAACAATTTCACGATCAGCTCTTGCCGATGTTTTCCTTTTTCGACCGCATTTCCCTTGTCTTTGTGTGGCGGTGCCTGCACCTTCACCTAACTTTTTCTTTAAACGGGACACAGAACTTACACATACATTTTGTAATCGCGATATTTCACGCATAGAATGCTTCTTAGATCGCAAAAGGGCTTCTATAGCCGCTTTTTTCACTAGATAAATCTCTACCTGGCATTTCTTTTATTGAAAACTAAATATTTCCACTCTTAAATTTTATACTACATTGAAAAAGTAAAAATAAAAAACCAGCACTAGTTTTACATGTACGCAACACAAATATTCACACAAACATCAAATTCGAAATAAAACTTAAAAATTCAAGGAATATCTTTTAGATTTCTGTCCGTTCAGTTAAGACCGAATATTTCAACTGACAACGAAATTTAAATATATAGTGCTATTTGCCACTTTCGTACAATATTGCCTGGTAATTCTGAAGCAAGATCATAAAATTTAATCCGTAGACAATAAATGATACTAATACACTTCATTGTTATTCATATTTAGCAGGTAGAACCATAAAGTAAGGGGTGTTCCAAGTAATTTGGCCAGGGACTATATATATATATATATATATATATATACATATATATATATATGAAACAAACTTTAATTGGCAGACTCGGTGTTGTAGTGGCTTGCATCTCGGTCTCTAAACCTGAAGATTGCAGGATCAAAGTCGACCGAGTACGATGTTTAGTTGCATCTCGACTTGACTTTTTCCCACATAGCAAGTAAAACCGGAGGTCGCCCCATATCAATACGTGTTTGATCCGTTAAAAACCCCTACTGCAAAGGTGGAATTCGTTCAGATTTCTCCCAAATTCTCGGTTCTATGGTTTATTGCCGTTATGAACGGCGCTGTGTTCTTTCAGACGAGACTTTGTCTTCGCTTTATACGGACAGAGGGTACACGCGAATGGTTTATCGCCGGTATGAATGAAAATGTGTTTTTTAGAACCCACTTTCTCACCGCTTTATACGGGCAGAAAGTGCACGCGAAAGGTCTATCGTCGTTATGAATGGCGATGTGTCGTTTTAAATCAGAATTTACCTTTGTTTTATACGAACAGAGGGTGCACGCGAATGGTTTATCGCCCTCATGAATGGCGATGTGTTGTTTCAAACGCGATTGTGTCTTCGCTTTATACGGACAGAGAGTACACGCGAATGGTTTATCGCCGTTATGAACGGTGATGTGTTTTCTTAGAATCCATCCTCTCGTCGCTTTATATGGGCAGAGAGTGCACGCGAATGGTCTATCGTCGTTATGAACGGCGATATGTCGTTTTAGATCAGAATTTATCTTTGTTTTATACGGACAGAGGGTGCACGCGAATGGTTTATCGTCGTCATGAATGGCGATGTGTTGTTTTAGATTCGACTTTGTCGTCGCTTTATACGGACAAAGAGCACACGAGAAAGGTCTATCGCCATTATGAAGAAATTGCCTGCAATTCCTGCTGTGGAGCGAACTGAATACACATCTGTAAGATAAAACTTGTAGTAATAAATGAATAAGAGCAAAACGTAAAATTCGGTTTAATGTTGTGGTTCATATTAGGCTGTAAGTTAGACAACCGGAAATACAATATTAGTACATATAGTCCGTTTTTACATTTAAGATGAAGTACAGGGCCTATGAGAACTGATTCAATGGTTGCCAAATTGCCGGTTCATAATGACATTTTATATAATCAAAATACAGTAGAATCCACCTACTTATAATGGACTGGCACATAAAGGGCACTGTTATAAAGTACCATTTTCTAAGTCCCAATTGAAACGTGCGAAAAATACCTGATACAAAAAGACTCGGTTTTAATAGACTCTCGCCTATAACGAACAAAAATTTGTTATTTTGTTCATTTCAAGCGGAGTAATTTGGTACTTCCCTATATAAAATTTATAGTGCAATTGAAGAGTAGCTGCTAACTGAGATTACCTTTGCCTTTACAGTTTGTCTAGATACATTGACCGGTATGTATCAGTGACTTTATGCTGGTATTCCAGATATCTCCCCTCTCTTGCCTAGTACCATACCAGAAACTCCCATACTCAAAATAATGGGGTTGCAAAAGTATCCCCCAGCCAGCTTTCAGATATCGGAAGTCTCATCTTGGAAGCATATAGAGCTGGGTGAAAAATGATGTATCTCAACTGCATTATTTTTATTCTCCCACTAAAGGATTCCTAGTGCCTCCACTTTTGCACAGTTTAGTTTCATACCATAACAAACATTTATGCAAATTGTCATTGAAATCTGACATGGTTGAGTAGAGACTACATACAACAATGGAACAACACATGGAACAACACAAGTACATACTTACTTTCCATTACTTTTATAACATCGATCCATATGGTAATCCGAGTATTCTTTCATGTCCAAGTAAATTTTGCAAATGTCACACTGAACTATCTCTACAATCAAAAACAATCACCATTACTATCATTTTGAATACTAAACATGACTGGTTCTAAAAATTCACCTTCACAAAAGTCCTTTTCATTTCTTTTCTCGCTGCATGTGGAATTATGTGCTTTTAGATGATTTATTGATCTGTATCCTACACAACAAAAGGTACATGCATATGAGTCGTCCAAACTTTCACAAAGATCAGGCACCCAATAACTTTCTTCTATATCTTGAATTTCACTTTCTCTGCCCTCACTATCCCAATGCACTAACAATTCATCACCCACATTAACATGGCATTCACTACGATAATACAATCTGTCTTCATATTGAAAAGGTACTAAATTCCGATGGGAACTTTTATCTGCCCTCCTTATATATTGCATCCAATTCAACTGTTCAAGATCATTTGTGATATCAAATTCATTGTTTTTCAATTTCCATTTTGATATTACTGCATCTTTAGTCAAATTTAAACCTTTAAATGGCCCAAACACAACTCCTTTAGGAATAACTCTTAAAGCTACTATACCCCAACCAGATTGTGTTTCACAAATATCTAGGAAATTTTTTGGTAATGTTTGCCTAACTGTGTTATCTGTCCCGTTTTGATTGCTGCTATCGAAAATGCGGATTAACATGGGACATTTGAGGCAATATAAATCATATTCCTCACCACATTCTTCGCAATCTAGAAAGAAGAAAATTTCAAAGTAATGTGCAAGACATTTCTGTGAGCTTAGGTTAGATATAAGTTTATTAGATTAGTCCTAAGTTCGATTTCTTCTACTACCACATTATTTATATATAGAAAAACTTTCTGCATATAAGATAAGTATAGGTCATGGAAAAAATATATGTACAGTCGAATCTCGTTTATCTTTAGTCCTCTGGAACGAACGAGTTCTGTTTATCTAAGTCGGGAGGGGTCCCCACTACCGCCACTGTTGCCATGCCAACTGGAAATGCGTCACCTCCACCCCTCCTATTTCTTCCATTCTCACTCTAGATTCTAACGTGACGGTGAAATTATGGAACATGGAGGGGTACGTAGAACTTAAATAAGTGAGACTCCCAAGGTAAGATAAATGAAACTCAAAATACATGAGCCTCAAAATAAACGAGACTTGACTGTAGTACTATATTATATTATATTATCTACAGTTTTACCTTTTATATCAATAATATTGTGAATACTCCCTGATTCATTTCCTATATCACATGGTTCTTCTTTAATGTATCCCCCACTAATTATGGTTTCATATATGCATATCTTATTATCTATATAATCAGTCACAAGTTGGGTTTCTTGCGCTACCACTGTCAGGTCATCTATATTCTCATATTTCATACTGGGATAATTCTGAACATTTCCTTGCTCAACTTTTATGCCACACAGTTCTTGTTTAATGTATCCTCTGCTATTTGCAGTTTTGTTTAGACAGATCTTATTGTCTGTACAATCAGTTTTAAATTCAGTGTTTGGTAGTACTACATTCAGATCATCTATATTTTCGTGTTTTATACTGGCATAGTTGCCAATACTTCCTTGCTTGTATTCCATATCACATGGTTTTTCATTAATGAAATCTACCATCTGATCATCTATATTTTCATCTTTTATGGTAACGTAATAATGCTTGTTGTCGGTATCATATGGCTCTTCGTTAATAGGATTTATTAACGAGTCATTATCGAAAGCGTCCTCCATTTCACTGTTATTAATGTTATTATTGCGGTTTCCATCAATACGTATACTGTCCATCTTATTTGTTCATTAAATCACAAATACGTTTACAGCCCCAACTAATCTTCTATTTGGTCAAAAAAAACGCTACAATGTCAATTTTAGCAATTTTAGCCCAAGCACGCGCCATAAAAGAAAACATGAAAAAACTATGATTGGGACGATTGCTGAATCATAGAAAACCTAACAATCACCACAATCAGAGAACACCATCACAGTATTGCTAAATGCACGTTGAAGTACTGAAAATACAGAGCGAATTAGAAGTAATGGATGTAACCAACTTTTAAATAATAATAAAGATAGTTGCATAGTTGCTTCATTGACGATAACTTCAGTTGTGCCAACTTTGTATATCTATTAAAACTACTTAACAAAGAGGTTTCCTGCAAATCTGTATTGATTTTGTTGCAGTTTTACAGTATTTTTATTATAATGATTATAACGTTTTAACAACGATTGAAAAATACAAGCATGTATTATATATATTATATAGAGAATAATTATAAAAAAGACTAATATATGAAATGATAAATATACAGAAAGACACTAAAACTATTAATTTCAGGACCGATATTCAAAATTTAAGTAATGTATATAGCAATTTGTTAAAATGACATTTGCATTTCTTAAGAAGGAAACCTTTGGCTAGGTTTTTAAATTTGGTTTTCCCTAGTCCTTGAACAGAATTGTTAAGGTTTCGACAAAGATTTTTTGATATAAGGTTTTACTTAATTTGCATGTATGTTTACACATTAATTTAGTTTTTATAATTTATATATATATAAAAGTTGGTTACACATTCTCTATATGAAGAAATCCTAGTCATTAGTTATTTTGTTGATAGTCCCAAATAAAAAACAAAAGTTTGTTTATATATTTATCTAATTATATATTATTTGAAGTTTCTATATGTCAAGTGTCGGCACACTTGATGATGCGAGGGCATAGTCTCGTTATATACCGGATGGTGCTTCAACAGATTTTATGTTGATGCCACTGAAGCAAGGATGTTGTGCGCTCCTTTCATGTCGTTTCTTGGCGGGAATATTTGAATTATCCAATCAAATAGTTTTAAAAGACGATAAAGAACGCAGTAGTTTCCAAACTTTTGTCATCCGTCATTTTCGGATTTATTTCCTGGTAGTTAGTCAATACTAATTTCAAATAGGTGACAATTCGACTGGCACTCAAATCAATAACGCAAACCAAAAACCGAAAGTAATTTAAATATATAAGCATAAATATAGAACTATTAACTGAAGGACATTCAGCCAAGTTCCCTATTTTTACATATTGAACGTATATACCATTATATATGTGTTTATGTCGAGATTTTACTGTTCTTTTTGTTTTCTAGTCCTTTTATCCTGCAATATATTCTGTAAAAATAATGATAAATATCCGGATTTTTAACGTATCATTCGTCAACTAGTGCTGGGTGGCAAAAGATTAAACACAGCAGATATGAATACAGTCCGCTCTGATAATAGGGCCTGCTATAGGCGGTGAAGAGAGTATTTTTCCTGGATCTCGGGTACCCCTACTACTGACACTCGTGCCGTCGAATATCAAACCCGATGTGAGTCAGTAGTGGGGGTAGCGCTCGAGCATGAATGAGAGGAAGTGGCCCTATTACCAGAGCGGACTGTAGTACATTTAAAATTGTAAACTTTATTCGCGGAAAACTATTGCAACGATTATTCAAATTACAAGCAGATGAAAAGAAAATCTATTTTTTATTATATATTTTTACAAAAATTTATTTTGTTAATCGCTTATGTTAGAACTTGTCTTCATCAAAAAGGAAATTAATATCCGCAATTAAGTGATAAAGAATGATTATTAGATTTATCATTTCTGGTAGATTTTTGGACGAAACTAAACAATTTACATTTTGAGTTGCAAGACAAAACTAAAAGTTTAGTAGACGTGATAAGTTAAATAAGATCTTTCCAACCATTTTTAGTTTTACTGAAAGGAAAATTTTCAGTTTATTACTTAAATATATTATCTTATATAGTAGTTATATAGTTCTCTACCACAATTACGTCAATTAAACAAGACTGGTTTGAATATGTTTTCATATAAGATAACCTTCTGAAAATATAACTATCATTCAAACCAGCCTTGTTTAATTGACCTAATTGTGGTAGAGAACTATCATATAAGATAAGTATAAAAAAGGTCACGAAAAATATATATATATACATTTAAATATATTATTACATTTCAAAATCAACGCAGTTTTATTCCCTCCTCCTCCCTTAGTTCCTTGCTTATTAATTCTTGGCCCATGAGGAACGACGGTACCTCACAACGCCAAGTACGAAATTTTCCGTTAACTCGTCACGGAATGGTTCAAACGAACGACTAATACGCTACTTTATTCTATAACTTTTTAATATGCTACGAAAAATATTTTTGTGTATGTACATTAACTGCAATAGTGACTAGATTCAATCAAGAATAATCAAAACTCCGTGGAAATATATATTGCTGTTAATAATTAAGACAATCGTAACCATAAGGATTTCTAGCAACATAGCTATATAGCATACAATGCTCGGAGTATACGAGGACGTTTCATAAAACAAGTTCCGTTTTCGCCTAGTGAGCACTGAGCAGCGCAGTGGGGATATCGGTGCGATCGCAGCACTGCGGTGTAGTCGGGTTCAATGTGAGTCTGGTAGTAGAACGATTCGAACATTCTTTGATACTATTTTAGTCGTTTAAAATTGCTGCCGCAATTGAAAATCCCGCCGACTGTGAACTGCGTGCTGTTATCAGATTTCTGTGTGCAAAGAACATGAAGGCTGCTGAGATTTATTGTGAATTTTGTTCTGTTTATGGTGAAAATGTCATGAGCGATAGTATAGTTAGAAGATCCCTATGTTACGAGGACGAACTAATATCCTTGATGAAGAACGAAGTGAAAGACCAACTGTAATGCAGAAGAGCAAATTCGTGAAAATCGGCGATTCCCAATCACAGAATCAAAAAACGGTTTGAGAGCTATGACGAGCTGTAGGACGTTACAGCTTGCCTTAATTCACAGCCGGCAGTTCTATGAAGAGGGCTTTAAAAAACTGGTTCATCACTATGACAAACGTCTCAATTTTAATAACTACATATGTAGAAAAATAGCTATATAATAAAAATCTCTTCGTGTATTAGTGTTCTTTTTAATAAGCAAACGGAACTTGCTTTACGAATCGCTCTCGTACGTTCCTTAGATTGGAATGTTTCATAAACAATTAAGAAAAAATTTCAACATACAAAGTTTCAAGTTAGGTAAATGAATGAATTAAATTGAAAAATCACAAACAAAAATACTGTTACAAATTTATTAAATAAAACATTATACAACACAACGATAAAAATAAAATATTACACAGGAAATTTGTTCACCATAGAAAGAATTCGATGTTAATATCTTTGAGCAATTTTTTAGATTTCTATATATTATCAGTACTCATCCACTTTCCGTTCTTAGATTATTTGTTTATTTACCATAGTATTAGTTTCTTTTGAAGGAAAACAGAAACAATTATTTACTATAGGTATTTTATAACGGTATAATACATATTAGAAAAAAAATTAAAATAATTGACTAATGTTTCTTTTAAAACAAATACAAAACCCAAAAGTACGAATACATAGGACCTTTGCCTTCTTTTTCGGGTTTTAATATACAAAACACATATTAAAAATTTCATTTGTATATTAAAAAATTGACAATAAATCATTCATATATAACATTGAGTTTTGACAGTATTGGCGAGACGTTTATACAAATAACATTTTTTCCAATGCACTACTATTACTTCCAATAATTTTTTAATTCTTTAGAGGTTGATAAACAATTCCCCGGTCATTAACACTTTTTTACATGCCACACGCCAACATAGTAAGGCACCAGAAATATTTATACAATTATGATAATTACATGGGAAAAAATGGTATTGTGAATTTGTTTTCTTCAACGTGGTGGCACTGAATTTGCGGATTATGTATCGTCTGAAAAGAAATACAAATAGAATTACAGTTATTCAACGCTTTACAGAAGTATTGATAATTCGAATATGCAATAAAAACCAATACACGATCACAAATTACATGTATTTTTCATGAATTTATTGAGAAAGTTTGAATTTGACCGTGTATTTCTCGTGTATTTTTACACGAAATATTTCAGATTTAGAGCATGTTCAATTTTTGAAGGTCATTGTCGGGAATTTTTACATGTAAAAATTTGAACGTGTATTGCCTGCTTAAGAATGGTATTTTTATTGTATTCATCTTAAATGTTACATTATTTATGACATTTAACATTCTAAACAGTTAGATGCCAGTACTAATGTGATTGATATTCCCAAAATATTATTAGACCCTAACCTTTTTAACGTCCATCACTACTGTTTCTTGGGATAGCTTGCATAACAATAATACATTACATAAGATCGGAAAATCGCCGAGAATTTCAGTTTTGACAATATTGCAATATAGAGAAGATCAAAAGAAGACTAAGAAAACACTACTTTACTAATAAAAAGAAAAGTACTGGATAAAGAATAAGTAATAATGCATGACAGTAAAAATAAACGAAATACTAAAAAATAACTTATTAGTTTTAACAGTTCCTGAGAAAGACATAAACAGTATAAACACGATTGTATTTATGTCGTTACTACTATGACTCCCGTAAGAAGGCAATAAAAGTATGTATATCTTACCTAGTCACTACTTCCATCAGAATCGCTTTCTTCTTCAGCGTTTTGTAACCACTCAATAAACTTCTTCATCTGATCAACGAACATCATCTTACCCTTTACATTAAAATCTTGCTTGTACCATTTGAGGATAACCTGTTCGGATATCACGTCTGTTTTATAGAAGAGCATGATTATCTTTTGGAATGCTCTCATAAACGTCATGTTTGAGTAGCAATACTCTTGTACCTTCAGTAAAAGGCTTAGTTCAGATCGAGCGTTTTGGGCAAACGCAGAGAACAAACTAGTATATTGTTTCAAATGACGAACTGCCTGGTCGGTTACCAGTTCCTGTAAAATAAAAATATTACTATCGAAATACCGTTTTTATTTTAAAACGCACCTCCTTCTTGTTCCATTCAGGTAAATTCATAATAGTTGTCCAGATAATACACACGGTTTCGTGTTCTTGAATATTCTCTTTGGTCGCATATTCGCGTAATTCGGCAATGATATCGCGTATGGCTTTGTTTTCCCCAATCCATCGCTCAATAAGGTCTGCAGTTCCTTCTTGGCCTGCAATTGATGCTGGTCATAGTAAAGTTTGAGTATTTCGTCCAGGCCATTCTCTTCGAAGGCAGTGCGAAAATATATAAGAGACTGTTTGTTGTCCGGCACAAATGTCATCAAATGTGATTCAATATTGGACTTCTTGATAGCGGAATGCAAAGAGGCTACGCCCTTCTCTTGCCTCCACCATTTAAAGATGTCGATTAGGAAATCGAGAGCCAGATTATCCTTGACAAGATGAGAATTATTCAAAGTCAGCACTGAGCTGAACGGTAAACTGCCATTGGAAATCCATAGGAACATCATCAGAGATAATTTCTTCCTATCCGTTGGCTGGAAGTACTTCACGTAGAGCAAAATTTTCTTTATTTCCTCCTGTTAAATAAAGAAAGGTTTTATTGAAAATTACATGGTCTTTATTGTTTTCTATATCGTTGCTCTTTTACTATTGAATTGAATTGAATTATTTATTGCAGAACTTAAGATGCTAAATTTAGAAACATAGCTTTACTTGGTAAAAATTTCAAAGTAAAAAGAAATTTCTCGTGTCAAGCATATGAATCTGAAACATGATGAAAACGATTAGATAAGTTAAATTATTGGCATTGTTTTCAATATTTGCCTAAAAATTGGGTTAAGGCCAAAACTGTCAAGTCAGATTAGATTTTGGGCTCAAACTGATAATCGCATACACTAAAAATATATGATTGATAAGTATATTAAATAAAACCTGCCCAAACCAATTTATTGCTTGAACATTAAATATTTCAACTCAAAAAGAATCATGATACCACCCACAAAACTTATTTTGCTATTACATATCTACATATTACAGCAGAATCAACTTAATACAAAATACAATACAAAAGTAAGCCCCGAATATTATATATTCATTGTCATTAAAACTTTGATTGCTAATTAATTGGCGTTAGGACAAGATGGCCAACAAATTTTAAAGCACTTGTTTGAAATTTTAATGTTGAAAATTGCGCAATATTTTATATAACAAATTGATTTAACATCTCACACTCTTAACAGTTGACGTTCAATATGACTGAAGATAATTGATTAAGTTAAAAATAATAGATTATGACCATTGCATTCCCATTCTTGTTATTTATATTATGATACCATCATTACCTCGAAAAATTCGCGTAAATTTTAAACGATGATTATAGAGCTCTTAGTAAAAAAGATGTACGAGATATGATCAAAACCTATTCAGATTAAGTTTGTTAAAACAAAAATACAAAACTTATAGGTATATTATCGAGATTGTACTGTATTACTGTCCCCTTTGTTTCAATATGTTTAGTTTCTTTTTTTTTCTTTTAGTATCCTTGAAAAGAGTGCTAAATTCATTAGTTCAGGATAATTTCAGATATCTAATGAAGGCAAAGTCGCTCAAACTTGTAAAACAAGAAAAGCTGAGATGTTTCTTAAAGGATACAGTAGATATACAAAATTTACGGTAATAAAACTTACCTGGAAAATTTTCTCCAAATACTTGTATCGGCGCATGAGCTTTATGAAAATCTGTTCCCAGTTTTTCATAATCTCTAGACTAATTTCATCTGGAGAATTGAAAATGCATGCTTCAGTTTTACAGGTTTCGCCCTCCGGAAGGAGCGTCCCTCCTGGGACTATTAGAAAAAAAAAAAGAAAAATGTGCGTAAATAAAAACAAAAGCTACAAATATTAGATGAAGAAAAATTAGCTTATTGCAACTAAAAAACGTAATCTATATTTAAACATTTAGTTCATACAATAGACTGCTTTTATTATAAGATGTGAAAGATTAGTTATGGCGGCAACCCGAGTTGACGTAGTTAATAGAAAGGCACCACAAACGAAAAACAGCAATCATTTGTAGAATGCAAATCTTAAAGAACAAATATTTTTTAAATAAAATCATTAATATTCCGAAAGTGATAAAAACAAACAAGAGAATCGATTATCAATCTGAATTACGCCGTCTGATCCTACACTACAGTTCCCCTATATCAGTATTTATTTCTATTTAAATGCAACGCTTTGCAGTGCCGTGGCCTTTTAGATAAAAATTGATTATGCAACTTATCGTACATAACGTCCATGTAAAAGCTATGATGTATCAATATCACTACTACAGACTTAACGAGAATGATTGTCCACTACGTGACCAGTAATTTTATTTTTAATCTGGGGATTTTTGTGTTCATAAATTTATGGTATTTGCATATCACTAGGATCATACTAGCATTTGACATAGGCGTACGACCGTTATTCACAATTTTTGCTGCCATTCTTTACGTTTTCCCTTCATTATTTTTATAACACATTTAAAGTAACAGAACTGTACTTTTCAGTTCACAGCCGTTTCATTGCATTTCTGCATAAGATAAGCTAAGTAGAATATCATATAGCATAAAATAAAAATAATTATTTTAGGTTAACTTTTAAAATGTTTACAAGTGAACAAAACGCATTCATTCTGATGGCGCCTTATCTAAGAGATACTCGAAATGAAGATGGGGCTTAGACATACTCAATGCAGCCTTGCATTGAGCAATACGTGGAAAGATTCCCAAATGAAAATATTTTATATGAAACATTTTCTCGCCATAAGAATAAACTCGTTGAACGTTTTGAAAATAAACATTGCATTTACAAAGGGAAATCTACCGGTATCGAATGGAACACAGTCCTACGAAATTTCTACCCAAGTTATCTGCTCAGGCAGTTATGATAACGTAGTTAGTACATATTAGTAGTTACTTTTAGTACATATTATAAAATGTTCAACATTTCCTTATTTTGTAGGTATCTCTTATGGAAGCTATGCATCCATACAAAGTGTCAGTGATACAACAACTATATCCACTAGACCAGGGGTCTCCAAACTTTTCAGCCTTGGGGCCATACTGATTACTTCAGTGAGTTCCAAGGGCCAACATCGTTTTAATTTTCCTGCCAGTATCTAGAGTTATTATCATTCTGTGTTTTTTTATCCAACTTATCACAACAACAATAAGCTATTAGCTGTCGCGGGCCGGATTGATGACACTGGCGGGCCGGACTTTGGAGACCCCTGCACTAGACCATTAAGGACGTATCCAATTTTGTCAGTGGTTTGGTGAAAATTTGAGCAATAATGGTTCCATTTATCAGTTTACGTGAATAACCAAAATTATAGAACATGGGGAACGGAAAATCCACATACTTTTATCGAAACTAGTTTACACCGTATTAAAATTGGTATATGGGTGGCATTATCAAGACGTCGTATTATGGGGCCTATATTTTTAATGAGTAACTGCCGAAAGATATCAGAATAATATTCTACACCTATTTATCGAACAGTTGCACGATGATGAATTGACAGAAGAATATTTTCAGCAAGATGGAGCTACAAGTCATACTGCATTCGATACATTGGAATACCTATGACAATTTTATGATGATCGTGTTATTAGTTATGGAACATGGCCTGCAAGATCACCGGATTTAACACCTCTAGATTTTTACTTCTATGGTTATCTAGAAAACAAAGTGTATAGACAGTCCTGACATAACATTGATAAGCTACAAGCAACTATATGCGTGCAATTGAAGATATCACTATAGAAGATTTAACAAAAGTATTTGACAATTTAAAAAGGAGGATACAATTATGTATAGAACAGAAAGGAGCATGTTTTGAACATTTATTGTAATTAATAGAATTTATTTACTTGACTCTTAATGTAACAGCAGCTGTTAGACTAACCGAATAAATAAATTGTCGCAATTATTAAACTTAAATCTATCTCAAATTGAGAGGCATAGAATAAGAATTTACGATCTACCTAGCAATAAAGTCAAAAGTAAATAAAAAAAGTAAAAACAAATTCTTTTTATTTTAAAAATGCCCAAAAAACTAGCAAACATAAAAAGTATCTTCGTAATTGGAGTTTTAGTTGTTTTTTTCTCTAATCTTATAGATTCTACTTTTTGAATTAGTCCTCTTTTAATTTGGAGATCATTCAAACAGCTTTTTTCGTTAGCTTGTGTGTTGTCCTCTTAAGTTTCACAACTGATTAAAATTATGACCACATTTTGTTCAAGTGAAAACAGCTTAAGTTCATACTTATTGACCGATAATACAGCTCGATCAATTTCTGCTTGGTCTTTTTTCTATATTATATCAATCAACTAGTGCCGTCTTATTTCATAAAGTGAGGGACATATTATCATAATGATAATATGCTTCAACAATGATGCAAAAATTATCCTCAGTTTACAATTTCGCATTGCAGTTTAACATTATTAGTACTGAGGTAATACTTGTATTGTATTGTATGTAAGACTCTAAGAATATGTAAACATTTATTGCTTTTTAATTAGTAACGTAATATAAGGATGTGAAACTTATAAAACACGAAATTTACTTGAGACACTTCAACTTGAAAATAATGTGAAATATTTACGATGCTATACAGTTTACTGCTAGTCTCGACTTCCCCTATATCTTCATCCATACCAGTAATCTAAAATCTATTAGTCGATTTTGTGGAATATTAGACATTACAATTTTTTAAAGTTTAAGTGAACACCTTTTTTCCAATAAACAATCATAACAGTATCTCTTATAAGAAAATTAAATCAATTTCCGAAAGTTACTAAACACGAACCAAATAGATCTCATATTTGCATTTTAGTTACTTATAAGCACCATATTATTATGCTAATAGACTATTGTTAAACGCAAAACGATCGCAAGGTTTCTTTTTACAATCAATTGAAGCAAATAACTTATGTTATTTTTTAAGAGTGGAAAAGAACGAGTTACGTTACATCAACAAAATCCACGATTTGGTTCCGAGTGATCCACCAGCTAAAATGCCCGAGCTTATTGAGGCGACAGGCATATCGTATGTCATTTTTGTACGAAAGATTGAGCATGAAAAAACTATCGTCAAGAGGAATGCCGCGTTTACTCACAGTAGCGAAAAGACTCATTTGCCCAGGAAATTGCGAAAATACACGATATAAAGTTGGAATTTTTACCACATCAACCAGATATGCTTCCCTCCGGCTTTTATCTCTCCAACTTTAAAGAAACAGTTTGTCGAAAAAATTCGCGTCGACCGAGAAAGTCATCGTTGAAACAGAGGCCTATTTCTCTTCCCAGCTCAAAAGGAGACTATATTGAAAAATAATAATGAAACGGCCTAAAACTTATCAGGACTTAATTTCCCTTGTATGTACACATTTGATTAGAAAAAATATAATGTCGGGGCAACTAATCATTTTTGCAACGAGTACGTTACTACTTTTGCTTTGAATTGTCATTACCAGAAATATTTGTGCATAGTATTAAGTTGTAGAAAATTTGAGTGCAGATCATGCATGTGTCTATCACCTATTTATCAATACCAAATACCATACACAAACAATCTTATCTTCCAAATATGTATTCTACTACATAGCAGTACTGGATCACGATATAGTAAAAAAATGTATGGAATTAAGATTCAATACCTTTTACGATAAAAACCAAACATTCGCTTACTATTCCATTTAAAAATTTGAACATACCTGCTAAAATTTACGGTGTCAAATAATCTTCGCATTACATCTCAAATTTCCTAGACAGACTAACAGCAACAAACAATTATGATAAACAAGCAATAATATACGTGCATACAATAGAATTAGCGAGTAATCGTCAACTATCAATGATGATTCAACATGTTTATGTAATTGTATACCGGGATATGATAACTAAAGCTACAGGTAGACACAGGAATAAATCAGAATATCATTTTACAACAATATTTGAAAAACATTGCCTGAATCTTTTCAAACACTAAACGAATTAACATGTTTTTAAGCATATATCACGTGATTTTGGCAAAATATCAATAATTTATACCAGATTTTGAACTTAAAACAAAAATAGCTGCATATCTGTCTGTATATGATCATGTTGTGTTTACGCGTGAAATGCGTATTTCCAACAATTAGTACATTATGGACGAATTTCGTAATTGAACTCTCATATGTAAAAACATCTAACACCCGGGCTTATATAGAGCTTCTATAGAAATTAAAACTACTTCACACAGTCGCACTGATGAGCGGTATGACAGCGAAACGAGCGTCTGCGAATAGTGAAAGTAGTTTTCTAATTAAGCACAATTAAATATGGCTTTAAAACAGCGTACATTATCTGAAAATTGAGAGAAAAGTCTCAATACAGAAAATCAATGATAAGACTAAAAAATCATGTTACACATACAAATTTAAATCATAGCTATTTATTCATCTACACACAAAGCCTAGCATATGACGTAAATGTTCCTGACCCACAAAATATGCAAGTTGAACCTTTATTACTTCAAGGAGAGTGAAAATATAAAAACGTTTTCTTCCAACTGTACAAATTGACTGTTGATGCAATAAAAATATAAATAAAACTATTAAGGAAAATGACTCACCCAATATACCACCAGCGATAAGGATGTCAAACAAATTCTCTCCATAACGCCGATAATCTAATTTATTTCCGGCACTGTCCAAAAATCGCGATATTGCTTCAAAATCGTTAGCGCATTTATCGAGCCCTGAAATTATTGCATCTCTGAATCCCACTGGATCATATCTTTCCTTTTCATCTAAAAAGAAAACGATTTGTTATATGAACAGTAGATAGTATAATGGTTTACATATAAGCTATACATTTCTTCTCAAAATGTACCTATTTCATCTACTCTGTGAATCCAGTTCTCATGGTGGATTGGTCCACTAAAATGATAGGTTAGAGTTTTGAAGTAATAATGAATAATTCTCAGAATAGTCTTTAATATTTAAGTTTTGTTTTTGTTTTTGTTTAATATTTAATGAATTCATCTAATGTTGTTGCTATTTCAGATTGTACATTTTATACTTTCTTCAACCTACAATAGTGAAGGTATCAATTGATATGTTATAAATTCTTATTGTGATATTGGAAAATGTTTCATTCATTATGCACCAAAATGTGTTACAAAATTAAGGAATCTGCTTTGTATACATGATTGAGTCTTTATCACAAATGATGTTAAATATGACTTTTATGGCTTATCTTGTTGATGAAACCACTACTATTAGATTTTTTAAATTCTGCGAAATAAAAATTTGTTAATCATATGAAATGAAAGCTCAATAATAATTGTTAATCAAGATTTCTTTCATAATAAATAAAGTAGTGACATTACAATAAGAAAACTTGCTTTAAATGCGATTGGATTGCAAGGTAAAGAAACTTAAAAACTTTACTGTTTGATAAATTAAAATGTATGGCGGTCATATGATGTTCTAGTCCAACCATTAGCTTAGAATTCTTTAAAGCGGTATTTGCTCAATCCAGTAATTGAATGTCTAGTACCTAATCATTACCACAACTTGGTACACCTATTTACTATTTTCCTTAGCATTTCAATTCCACAACACAATATGGGCAACAACTAAAAACATTGTGAAACCATGGTAGTTATAAAACAACACCAATAATGGAACTTGTCATTGGTGATGTCTTATCTAATTATGTTGTACAATAGGTTATAAATATATCCCTACCACGGTCCCAGGATAAAAGCTCAATTATTTGCATGGCAATCAAAATGTTAAGTGATTTTCATCACTCCTACCCTTATACTATTGTAACAAGGAAAATGGATTTAAAATTAAAATTTTAATTATAGATGTGCCCTACGAATAGCTATAAGTTAATGACTTTGTTGTTCAAATTTCACAACAGTGCAGTAGCATGCATCGCAGAAACTATGTTTACAAATACGTAAATATAGATTAGGACACAAAGACGTAAATTTTTGTAAAACTAACCTCTTTTTCTGGTCTTGATGCGTTGACCGGACAGAACTGGTTTTTCTACCTTTTGACTCATACAAAAATTTCTGAAAAATGAGAAATGTATTAGACGTATCGATGACTTCTTGAACAATGAATATGTTTTAAAAGAACCAAAAAAGTATTTTGTTACTTACACAAGCAACAATAATGGGCTCTAAAACAAAACATTAACAGTTAATTCCATTATAATATAATAATTTCAATAAATATAACGGCGAAACTTCTGTATAATCAGGTCATCGACATTCGTGCTAAAAGAAAAGCACGCTTTTTCGAAATAAACTTTAAATAATAACGAATCATGAATGTAAACGAGAAATTATATAACAAAATACTTAGAAATCTCAAATATAGAAATGAAAATGCAAAGAAACTTTGTTTCAATATGCAGTAAGACATGAACCACCATTACAGAAAATAAATATGAAACCGAGACTGCCAGAAATCATGGAAAAATAAACGAAATCGTATAATAACGATTACACTTCTTTGCGTCTTTATTCACTAACATTTCGTAAAGTTTAAGCAAATATACTTACGTTTTAACTGATTAAAAAAGCACCTCACACGAGCTCCTAAAACAATTTTAAGACGACTCGTCAAAAGAACTATAGTGCGACTGCGGAGTATATGCTATGTGCTTCTAACCGGAATCAATACGAATTTACCGCGAAATTTGATTTTCCCACTGAAAGGAAGTCTAAAAAGGAATGCGGTGCAGAAGATATCTAAATACTCGTCGATTTGAAATAAATTAAATCAAAAAACATATACAATATTTTGAAAACTGAATGTAAAAATTATATGACATAAGAAAAAATATCGTTTGTTCTCCAGGGTTACTCGAAATGTCCCCAGAATTTCCTCAGGAGGAAGTGCGTCATACTATTGAGGAAATTTTGAATATAAAGGAAAAACGGAGTGCCCTACAATATTCAAACTATTAGGTTGGTGAATAAGTTCAACTTTAGTTAACTTAAGTTTTCTTTATTAAGAAGAATATTTTACAACAATTATAAGAAAGAATTAATCAACCATGTATTGTTGATCTCGTTTACCCAAAAATCGCCTGGTCTGGACTCGAAGAAGTTGTTGGGCCAGTTTTGTAGGTATTGAAGATAACGTCTCTTATTTGTTTCGACAGTGAGCGGAAAAGGTGATAATCCGTTGGCACAAGGTTCGGAGAGGGTGGTGGGTGTTTTAGAAGCTCCCAATCGATCTCTTGAATGGCGGCGTTGACGATCTTTGGGATGTGAGGTCGCTCGTTGTCATGGAGCAGGATGACTTGGCCTTGTGTATGGGATCTTTTCAATAGAATGGCCTCGTTTACTCGTGAAAGCTTGGCTATATAGAGGTTTTCTCGGCCGCTCTATTCTTCTCCATCATTTCCCAGTGCACTAGACCCTCCCAATCGCACCGAACGCAGATCACAGCCTTCTTAGGATGGAGGTCTTACTTCACTCTTGGCTTTGGCGTGTCTCCTGGAGCCACCCATTCCTTTCTTACTTCATGTTGACGTAGAGGCACCATTTTTCATCTCCCATGACAATTCTATACGAACATCGTTGCTTGGTGTCGGGTGAGATGTTGGGCCCCAATTTGGAGACGATGATCCTTTCCGTATGCTCGTGTAGCAGCCAAGCTCCGAGTCTTCGTTCAAATTCCATTGAATAAATGCGGTTCAAAATTGTCTTGTATCGCAGTTCATCTCCCAGCCAATTTCGACTTGTTTTACGGCCTTCCTCTTTCAATAAGAAAAAAATGTTAATACACGCTTGTAGATCAGACAAAGCCTGATAGAACGTACGACAAAATAATTGATGCAAATACGGACAATTAATCAAACGGTGGGAACTTCTCCAACCCAATATTTGTTATTTGTTCTAAAAGCGCTCAACGGCAAAGATGGCGAACTGACTCTCGCAGCAACTGAGATATAGAAAGAAGAACTTATACAGCAGAAAACAGAAGCCAAACAACTGGAATGGTACGGTCATCTTATTGGAATTAATTAGAGCATATTACCAAAAAGACCGCTGAAAGGCCGGTACACATAAAAATAGGAAGGATCTAGAAAACGATGGATGCAAAGAATAGTGGAAATAGGCGCTAAAAGACAAAAAATTCTAATAGGAGGAAGTTGTTAGAAACATGAAAAAGAAATTTTCTTTTAAAATAAACTCTTATATTGCTTTTCAAAATATTCTCTTTTATGATTTATACACTCCTGCATGCGAATGGAATTCTGGAAAAAATTCCACTCTCAAGTTGATAGCTCAAAAGCATGGTTTTGAAGGGTTCGATAGCTGCTTGAGGTGCTGAAAATCACGCATTTTTCGTATATTATTCGGGAGCAGAGCAGAGCAATCAATAATTAACATTAATGCGATTTTCTCCTCCAAATAATCAATTGTTTCAGGTGCTGTGGGAGAGTTATCATGATATAGAATAATACGACGTTTTCGATTGTTTTTCCTGATTTCGTCGATGACTTCTGTCAAACAAGTGATTGTATATGAGTCAGTATTAACTGTCCTTCAATCCTCTAAAGGAATTGTAGTATTTTCTTACACCAATTAGCGGCCCTTTTTAAGTTTCGGTTAAATTATGCGAAATCTATCGGGAACAGATCACAATTAAATCCTCATGCAAAATCGAATGTATTGCAGCCTTCGAAAATGCCTCTATTTCATTGTAAGTCCACATGCCGATCTTCTTCAATCACTTTGCTCACGCATGTTGATTAAAATAACCGATTTTGGTCGACCTTCACGCAATTCATCACTTAGGAACGCACGACCACGACGAAATTCTATAAACTAACTTTAAACATTAATTTCTGATTGTGCTTCATTACCAGAAGTTGAACGAAGCGCTTCTATCCATTGCTGTTGAATTAGGAAACGTTCACTGTAAACAAACTACTAGGTCATGTTCTAAGGTGCCATTGTTTTCAAAATAAAGAATGTAAAATTTGACGAAAATGGTAGTAATACATTTCAAGAGTGCCACTTAGTGGTCGTTTGTAAAGGCATAAAAGGCTTCCCTTGCACTTTCCAATTCCTTGAGTTCATTCCACTCCTTTTCTTTGCATATTATAAAGATATTATAATATATTATTATATATGTATATATATATATGTATATATATATATGTATATATATATATATATATATAAAACTTATAGGCGTAAGTATGTTAGAATAATCAACAAAAAATGGTTAGGAATATAGAGGTGATCCGTATTACGGACTAAAGTTATATTTTTCTTATGGAACAATCTGTATATCTTTTGAAATTCTGGAAAAATTTGACGCATTGATAAAAAAATATAAGATACTGTGTGTCTTAAGTTTCAAATAAAGGAGTTTTTTACATTTTTGTAAAAAAAAAAAAGAAACCTCCTCTCATAACAATACAATAAAATTACGTAATCAAAGAACATTTGTATCACAGCATTTTCAGTGCAGTTGTTACATTATGCGATGGATAATTCCGAATTATCTACAAGAACTATACAGGGCGCTACGTTTTTGCGCATCATTAATTTTTGGCATTATTCAAACACCCTGTATATTAATGTTGCATAGTGTACAAAATTGATTATACTTTTAATATTATCCATCAGTTCTGTGCCAAACTAATACAAATTTTCGGAATAAATTTATTTTCAATTTTATTGTATAGTTAATTATAAAGATAAATTATAATATGTTGAAATGTATTTCATGTAGTAAATGTTCAAATGTATGTCCTTCCATATCCCTACATATACGCATGTGTTTCTTAAAATATTCTTGTGAATTATATAACATTAAACGAGTTACAGTGAGTCAAATGTAGAAACGCACTTCAAGGTCAGGCGCAACATTTAAGTTCCCACAGCGCTCCTCATTTACTTAGTGGAAACTGACCTGACTTTGAAGTGCGTTTCTATATTTGAGTCACTGTATACTAGCAAAACCTTCCTTAACAATGATTTTCATGTTTACTTTTGTAGTTGGAGGCAGTTGGAGGCTAGTTATTCAATTTAGATTTTACCCTACAAGAGAAAGCTATTTATATTGGTCCAGGTGAAGAATTAGGATGGTTCTCAGTTGAAGATCGGGTGAAGTGGTAGGTGAGTTTAAAGAAATTGCAGATATTCCTGTCCATTTCTATATGAAATAAATGTGGCCCCACTGTATAGTTGCCAACAGTCCCGCCCCATACGTTTAATGACCACAAACGTTGATTATCTTTCGTGCGCATCCACTTTGGATTATCAGTAGCATGATAATGTAGATTATGCTTATTCCCTAACCCATTACTTCTAAAAGTGACCTCGTACGTGAAACGATTACGTGTGAAGGATGTTCGTCGTCAAGTTCGAGCAACGTAATCACAAAAAGTGTTTCGATTTCCAAAATCGAACGTCTAAGGTTTAAATCTCTGTATATTTCGGGTTAGCTGGTGTGAGGATTTTCATATACATTGGCTAGAACATTAAA
The DNA here is from genome assembly GCA_038088585.1 of Chrysina gloriosa. Lineage (NCBI taxonomy): Eukaryota > Metazoa > Arthropoda > Insecta > Coleoptera > Scarabaeidae > Chrysina > Chrysina gloriosa. Next base: position 30,835,975 of record CM076088.1, on the reverse strand, counting down.
TTCTGTCTTCGTCTATTGAAGAATCCTCAAAGTTGTTCTTGATGTACCCTAGGCTACCAGTTTGTATAAATCTATTTGTAGTAGTTTTCCCTACACTATCTATCTGAATATCTTTATCATGTTGCTAAAACGGATTTTTTTTAATATTCTTTCAAAATAAAAATCATATCTACTATTTCTTCAGTTGTGAATTTTGTATCTTCTATGTTGCCTTGGAAAGGTCAATTCTAGAAAATAATAAAACGGAAAACGGTTAATTAATAAGCACTACATAAAGAAGAAGAACCATGAACAGTGGATACATTTTTGGACAGTATTTAAGTCATAGAATGTAAATCAGAAGTATGAATTGGTTTCCATCACAGATAATAATCTGTGGTTTCCATTATGTCTCCGAAATCTGACGTTAGTTTGAAACACATACTTCATTATACGAAGAACGAATAGATTTACTGAGTTAATGCATGTAATTTAGAACACCATTAAGTACAATTAAATCGAAAATATCAACATAATAATCTTTGATTAATCAATTTATCTTGACAATTTTTATTAGTTTTGGCATAAATGTGATCTATAGTATTAAAAGTATAAGATTTTCTATGCGATGTGACACTAGTATATAGGCTAAATTGAAAATATGAGATCATATGAGATTAATAATGAATTTATCTCCAAGATTTATATTGGTTTGGCACAAATATGATGCATGATACTAAAAATGCAATAAATTTTGTGCAAGATGCTACATGAATATACAGAATCTTTGATTTAGAATTTCAGAAAATTAATGATGCCCAAAAGCTTATCGCCCAGTCTGAATTGAAAATCGTGATATAAATTTTATCTGATTACGTGATTCTATTTAAACGCAGTATTGTCATGAAAGTCATTTTTCTTATAAGAATGTACTCCTCTACTCTTATAGGATCTTATATCTTTACTCATCAATACGAAGACTTATTTTAAAATTTTAAAAATATATACGAAGTGTTTCGTAAGAAGAAACACAACTTTGGTTTGTCAGGGTAATACGGATCACCTGTATATTTAGAATTAATTTTCGAGGATGCTTTTCACATATACCTATAAGTTTTATTAACTAGTTTCTTGTCTATCTCTAATAATAACTCCCTAATCTTCCGTCTAAGAAATCTTGGGCCAGCCAGTGTATGTGTTTGTCTCACAAGGGAACATCGGCAACTGAGAAATTCTGATTTCGATGAAACTGTACAGACTGAAGAGTACTTTACTATAAGAACAACGCCATTTTTTTAGTGGCCGCATCCCTCGATTTCGGGGTACAGCTCCCTCGAAAGATTTGGACGTTTTTTGAATTTTTGTAAATATCTCGGAAACTATCACAGATATCTTTCTTTTGTAGAATATAATTTGAAGTATATTACATAGTCTCAAGGATGGCGATATCAATCACAGTTGCAGACGCAGTGTTGAAATGATCTTATAGTTCTTCTAGTTCGCCGATGGTATTTACTTTCGTCTCATAAATTAATGACCCCTAATCGAACCAGGATTTTAAATACCGTCGTGCTGAGAAATTGGGCGGCTGCTAGAAATTTCCTGGCCCAGTAATATGAGGATTTGCTGTTGCCCACTAATGCTCATTATGATCCCGTGAAAAACTTGCTCCATCGGTAAATAAAATATCCATATCGAAGTTGTTATTTACCTGCTACTGTTGTAAAATACATTTTAAAAATTGCCTTCGTTTAGGAAAGTCGAAAATAAGGCTTACACACGTTGAAAGTGATACAGACGAAATAAATTTCCGCGAAGCATTCCTCCAACTGTCCAGGTCGAGATATTTACTAGACGAGCGATTGTGGGTATATTTACTGTTGCTTTTTCTTTGACGATATTTAAAACTTCCTCCTCGATATTTATCATGTGCCCTTGTTTAACTAGTCCACCGTTCCTTCCGCGCTGCGGCTGTAAATTCCTGAAATCTCTTGCTCTTTACACAAAATGCATAAAAGCTCGATAATTTAGGTAACACTGCACCAGGACGTTCTGCATACAGTCTCGCAGCAGCTCGTGGATTCTGGTGAATATCTTCGTAAATTAATACATATCTATTAATTCAATATTACAGGATACATACCCCATGCCCATAAGGGTAAACAATACTTGTCACATCACTAACACAAACTAATTTTACGATCGCTTACATTTCTTTGTCTAAATACTAAACATTTGACTTTACTTATCACTGTGTGCAGTTGCCAATCATTTCCTTCCAAGAATTAAAAAATATGTTCCGCTTTCTGGTGATAGTTGGAAAATTTTTTCTCTTAAAGAGATTGTTTTATTTTGTTTTAATTCAATGCATAAATTGTGAAAAAACCTGTATATAATTAGGCAGTAAAAGCCTATTGGCTACATCTCTAATCCTTCTCGAGTATTACTCCACCAATTTACGTTCTCTCCATGCCTGAACGATTCTATGAATTTTTTCATCGGCGTCCCGATATTATTTTAATTTTTGTAGAGGAATATTTCCTGCGAATTAATTGTATTACAATGAAAAATACTCTTTATCCACATACACTACCTTTTTTCCACAGTTGGCACGCAAGTGATCTGTGCCTGCCACTAAAGAATGTTCAGTTATCTCTGTTCTCAAGACCTTGAATTGTGTGTATCAGGGACTCTGGATTTTACAGGATTACAAACAAGGATCATCTCTTAATCCCTTCTAATGTCCAGCTCCTTCTATGTAAATTTATCTTATAGTAGGGACAGTTCTGACTTCACTCTCACATTTTTCTTTGCCAATCTCTCATATATCAACTATCAGTATTGATTCACATCAAAGATAAATGTATCGTCTACATAGTCTCGGGAGTATTATGTGTATGTAAATATAATAGAATGCTTAGGAGTCACAAGTATATCTAATAACTAAGTAATGCTATAGTTATAGACATTGACATGATAAACCAGGGTGTAAAATCGTCGTTTGTAAAGTTTTTAAATAATGCTCAGGAAAAGAAAATGCGTAAGTATATAAACATATTTTATTGGCATAATGTAAAAAAACTTATTTATTTATCTTTAATAGGTTTCAAATTTTGCAAGATTAAATTAGCATTCTTTTTCCGCTCTTCTTCGTCACTGAACAATTCTGCAAGATCATCTTTTGTACTTGGACTGGGTGTTGTACACTTTGATATTGATATTGTCTCCAATGGTGTATTTGTTATTGGTAAAGTTTCTGATTGTGTTAATTTAGAGTATATAGTCATAGCCTATAAAGAAAAGCAGCAATTGTTAAATATGCAATACAAATACATTTACAATATTTAAATTGAATGGATATAGGTCATATAAATATATATATACATATATTGTATTATGAAAGTTAAACTGCAATACCTGTGCAACCATATTTGAAACATCTCCAGCATTTGCAGGTAAAATTAGTGTGTTGTTGTTTTTTGCCAATTTATTAAAGGCATGTACATACTGTTCAGCAATACTTAATGAAGCCGCATTTGCACCCATTTTTGTTCCTAATGAACCAGCTACTAATTTCAAACCAGTTGCCCTGGCTTCAGCAATAGCTAACATAGCAGCAGCTTCACCAGCTGCATTATTTATGTGTTCCTGTTTCTCAGCTTCAGAAGCCAATATTCTAGCTTGCCTTTTACCTTCAGCAACATTAATATCAGCTTCCCTAACACCTTCTGATTCTAAAATAGCTGCTCTTTTCTTCCTTTCTGCTTCAACCTGCATTTGCATAGCTTCCTGTACTCTAGTGGGTAATTTTATATCACCTACAAGTTCAAATAATAAAAATTCACAATAATATATTTATAAGTTAAGGAAAAGTTTGGGAGTATGTAGATGCATTGATGTGATTCGTCAAGCGCTTGGAACATAAATTGCTGACGTAATTCGCAGGGCGCGACACCCCTAAACTTTCCACAAGTAAGTAACTCACGTATTTCATATCGGAGACATGTTATGCCCCAAGCTTCACTAGCTTTGTTTATAGAATCAACAATACCGACATTTAAATTTTCTCTTTCACGAAACACTTTATCTAAAGCTATTTTTCCTAATTCTGATCTCATAGTGGTTTGTGCCAATTGGGTAATTGCAAATTCAGGATCTTCAACTCCATAGCTAGCTAAATAGGGATCTATGATCCTTAAATACAAAACACCATCAATATTAAGTGTAACATTATCAGATGTAATAGCACTTTGCTTGAACATCTATTGCAATTTCTTTCAAACTCTGGACATACTTGACCTTATCTACAATTGGAATTAATACATTTAATCCTGGATCTAATATTCGATGAAACTTTCCCATTCGTTCTACAACCCAAGCCTAAAATTCTAGTTTCATTTATATTCCATTAATGTTTTAGTGCATACATTACCTCCTGCTGCGGTACGAACATTATTATTGTATTAATAGGTGTTGAAGAACGATATCTAACAGCAACAAACCTGATTTGTGGATTTATTTTTGATAATTGTGGCGTTTGCTGGAAGAAATTGTGTTTGACATCAGATTTTTAAACATATCATGTGTACCTACATACTTTCAATGAAGCTAATGTCGAAAACAATAGTCTTGATCGTGAAAACATTGTATCCGATTTGGTATAAACGCTGATTGAGGAATATTAATAAATAGAAAAATATTACGTGTTTTTACACAATACTAAATCATAACTCATGTCCATAACCTAACTAGTATCCAAATGTTGAAATTTTGACATTTTAAAATGCGTATTGCCAATGTAGGATGATTGATTACCAAAGGCTTCTATTGATTATCAAAATTTTAATTCTACTTCGTTCATTTTAAAATTCCTGAATTCAAGGCAAAGTTGCAAATATTAAAATAAAAATACTTAGAATAGTTACACAGTTTTTGATATAATGATATTCAAAGTTTCAGTTAAGAATTTTAGATTTAGGGACATAATTTGGTTACTGTCGTGGTGGTCAAGCATGTCTATCAACCTTATAACGGATTCGTTACTTAGCAACCGGATGGCAACCGGTAAACTTTTAAACATTTTTAATCAAGGTGTAATCAATTCCCAAATTACTGGAAAAATAGGGATTCAATAGTCACCCAGGAATAAAATGAGTACCACATTTATATCAGAACTAAATAAACTGAAGAATATTCAAATAAATTTGGAAAAAAACGAACAAATCCTATTACAACATTTGAAGAAATATGAAGCTTCAAAAGTTGTCGATTTGCATGAAGCACTCGACATTGAAAGGTTTCTCAAGTTTCTACCTTCTATTTCGTCAAATTACTTGGTCATTTTGTAGAAGAAAGGAGTTAAACCTTATCCGAACTGAAACTATAAGTATTCTAAACCCACTAAGTAAATATAGGACCTTAACATCATCAGTAAAGGAACTCGAAAATTTAGGTCTTTCTACCATATTTTATTTATTTAAATGCTAAACTATAACCCCTAGTTTGCGCAGTGGTAAGAGCACCTGACTTTGCGATATCACAGTCGTAAAGCCGCGCGCTTGAATCTCTCGGAGGCTAATAGTCATACTAGGAACCATTCGCTATTTGGATACAACTAATAGCGGTTTCATTAATTCTTTCGGGTTTCGGTTAATGGAACTAACAAGAGCCTGCACATACACACGGTAGTTAACAAAGTAGAAGGTGCATATTGGTGAGTCCAATGGGACCCCAGCATTGCATTATTACTTCCAGAAACATCACTAGCGATGGACCTGAAAGCCTAAAAAGCCTGTTAAAGCTATAATACAATACAAAAATGGTAAACTATATTAATTTATGCTTTTTAGATTATAAACAGGTAAAGAAGGAGATGATCTCTTTGACAGATAACATTAAATCTGTTAATTGCAAAATGAAGCAGCATTTAGCAAAACTAAAATCAGATGAGAAACAATTCTGTAACGAAGTTAAAGTTTATGAAAGCAAAATTGCAGAATGGGAGAAACACATAAGCTTAGCACCTAGCAATCTCAACAATACAAATGGAAAAGTAGATCAGGTATTCTCTTATTAACATTAGTTAGTACCTAGTTTTCCCAATTTTTTAATTCTAGACTACAACAGATTTCTTAACTTTTTTATCAAAAAATGGAGGACATACTAATGGTTGGTCTTCAGATGATCACAATTTATTTTTAAAAGTTCGGTCCAAATGCAAACACATAGATCAAGTTTGCACTTATGTACACGCGCTATTACCTGGTAAATTGTGCTATAGACCAAATACCTTTTTAGTGCAAATACTACAACTCTACTTCTTATATTCTCAGATATTAGTGAAGAACATATCGAATTACATGAGAAATGGTATATACAATATTTAGATTTAAGAGACAAGCAGAAACAAGCTATACAAGTTTGGAGAAAAGCAAAATCGGCAGTGCTTCCACATAAAAAACTTTTGAAAGATACAAAAAGGATAGCATCAGCATATAATCAGACAATAAATTTAAGCAGACAAGAAATAAAAGAAAAATTACAGAAATGGAAAGTAAGTACATTTAAAAGAACGGTTATTGTAATATGTATTTATATGTTGTATAGCAAGAAAACGGAAAAGCTGCAACATGAAAAAGTAATGAAGGAAGAACTGGAAAAGCATAGACAAGAAATTGATCAAAAAAATAAAGAAAGGCTAGAACAAATTAAGAAAAATATCCAAAGCTGGAAATTAGCTAAGCTAGAAGAAGAGGAATCGCGATTGTATGAAAAACATTCTTTAGAGAAGGAGAAACGTTTATTTAAGTGAGACTCACTTCTTTTACCATATGTTTACACTTTAACTTCCATACCCTTTGCTGGAAATTTTGGTTTTTGGATAATATCGAATACATTTTCACTGAAATATGGATTTTCTCTTAAAGCAGTCAATTCACTAATCCTCCCTTCTATTGCTATTTGCTTTTGTATAGTCCAGTACGTTTGGTCCACATCTCTTATATGGTCTCGTTTAATATTTAGTTAAATTGGCTCAAAATACATCTTCGTTTTAAATGGATTAAAGTTGAAAAGCATTCAGACCACTCATTTTTTATTTGTACATCACTTTCTGATTATGAACTCTATTAATTGTTCATCTGCTTGTATTTTTCTCAGCATCTTCCATAAATCATCTCCTTTAATTACATCAGATGGCTTTTTAGGGGAAAGGCCGGTCATATTATCCAAATATAGTACTTACAGTATAAATGCATTACAAATCTGAAGTTGATTAATTTTTGGTGTACCAAATAGGGTATACACGGAAGTCAAAGTGTTAACTTCTTATTTTCAAGAAATTACTCCGATTTATAGCATAAACCAAATATTAGATTATAGTTGCTTGCAGATCTGCAATGGCTAACAGATTAATTAAGGAATTTCAATCTCAGGATGCGGTATTCATTAAAAGAAGGTTGGAGTCTTGTAACTATAAACCAAAACTAAAGACCACGGCTAAAGTAACGAATAACATTAACGTTACGAGAGATCCTTCCAGACTGCTTAAACCTACGAAACAATGGGCGTCACGAATAAAGAGCAAAGAAGTGTATAAAAATATCCGGGTACCTGGAACTATTAAAACAATTCCAAGGCTGTAAGTAGACCTTTTTGAATATTTTGCAAATAAATAGAAATAATTTCAAGGGGTATACCGGCGTGGCGAAAAAGCGTATCAATTACTAGGTAAGGATGAAAAGAAGACAATATATATTATATTAAGTAAGAATTAAGATTTGTAATTTTGATATGCCTCATACCCGCAATAATCTTAACTACATACTTTCAAGTTATATACATCACCATGTATTTTTATATAATTATTATGTATGCAAATATTATCCATAAAAGTATAAGGTACTTTATAGTATTATTTAAAACCAATAGCATTTCATTTATTTTAACTGGACCTTCTTATTCATCTATCATGTTGATTTCATCAATATGACAAACCTAATTTAGAAAGAAGTGATATATTTTCCTGCAGTATAGATATACAAGTAAAAAAATACATTTTAACATTTTATAATATAAACTTATTTCTAAGAATAGCATTACATAACAACTTATAGAAAATGATTGTTTAACAATATAAATAATACATTAACATTCACATTCATTCTGTAATATCACATATAATGTAATCTCTGATGTTCATTACTATTTTAATCAGACTAGACTAATAATTTGGAGAGATACGTAGTTAATTGTTATATATCACTTTGGAAAGATTTGCTTTTGCACGAACATGATAAAATTCCTTATATATAAAAGGGAATTCTCTGAGCAATTTACTTTGTTTCTAATACTATTTAAAGTTTTACCCTGAGACCTTAACATTTATAAGTGAACGATCAGATGCACTGAGAGCAGTTCCATCAAATTGTCGCAAGTGTATCTAAAAATAATAAACACTTTATTTTATTTTAATTGAAACTGTAATTGGCATACCTGTAAATGCAAATTAACTTCTGCACACCGACTTAAATATGGAAAGTTTCCTCCAGACTTTAAGTGAGCTAACTTTGCATGCGGATAACATTTATATAATTCTTCTCGTACCGTATTGGATAATGCATATTCATCAAATACATCAATTATCGTTATGGGTAAATTAGCCAACTTGTGAGCTTCAACATAACCTTTGATACAGTTTAGTGTTAATCTACTCGCCAAATCCGCTTGTGGAAGACTTTCAAGCTATAAATGTAACACAGAAAATTAACTTAAAATATATTTTTCTCTGCAAATAATTATTTACTCGCTCCACCATGAAATCGATAGCATCGACAATGTCTGGATCAACTCTGTCTGTGCTAAAATTCCCCATTATCATTCTTTTTAACACCAATGCAGGCATTATCCAAAATATTGCAGCAGATTCATGATTATTAAAGACAGATGTATCAGTGAATGTGTTGCACAATATTAATGAGGCAACTCTGGGGCAATGATGTGTGTGTTCCGCAAACTTTTGTGCTAAATATCCACCTAAAAAGCATATAGTAGTCTGTATATTATCTGAAAACCATCTGTTATTTACCAAGTGAGGCTCCAAATAAATGAATTTTGTCGATCTCTAAATAATCAAGGAGTTTCTTAAATCCTTCACACCATTCGTACACACTCCAATAAATAGGTGCTTCTGCTGAAATTATTCGTATACTTTTTGCTGAAAGAGCTAGTGCTTGCTTGAAGAATACATCGGCAGTTCCTGATACAGGTGGAAGACATATTAGGGGGTATTTGATATTTTTGGGCCCACAATCGTATATTTTCCAAACCTGTAGAAAGGTTCTGGATTTAAGTGTTAGTAATAAGTATTATTGGGGATTTACCTTAGTATTATCATTATCAACCACGATCCTTCTTAAAGAAACACTACTACGAAAGCTTAAATACTCTTGAGATTGAGATAAATCACTCACAAAAGTCATTTTACGAGAAAAATTAATAGAAAACTTTTACGCTGTATGTAGAAGTATATGGAATGAGGGAAATACTTGTGTACAGATTGATGAATTCGAACAAACAGAAATAATACCGATAACCTATGTGCCACAACACGAAAAGGCATAAATATTTACTTTTAACAAGTCAAACCAATTGTGTAGTTAATAACGTTGGAATTGTAAAAATACGTTTGGAGCGTAAATAGTAAGGCTGATTAGCCTTGAATTGCAAACTAATAAAAATTCGGAATTAAATCTAATTAAGTTTATTAATGACATAGTTTTGTTATTTGAATCATTTAATGGTTGGCGATAACGATATTTGATCTGATTCATCAAGATCTCCAATATTTGTGGTACTAACATGTGCTTAATCCTATAAAAATATTTGGATATGAGAAAATACTATCAGTTATTACTGTTAGTAGTTTCGGTCTTCAGTATAACACTATTTTTAGTATATAGACATGAGTATAATCGACTTCATTATGTCTTAGAAGTGTTTAACTTCTTTGGACAACCTTGTAACATTAGTGATCTTCATATTTCCGAGAATACAATCCTTCAACATGACTGGGGACCAACACCAATATGGCATGAAACTGATGAAGTGTATACATTCTCTGGATTCTGGACCGATAAGTCTGAAGCAAAAGTGATTGCATTTCATAATGGAACCAAGAAAGTTCCCCGGAATTGTTATTTGTGGTATGAAGATAAAAGTAAGCCAGTTATTGGAAAATTTAGGTATTCAAATATGGAACAAGAAAATCAAGATTCTGGCGCACATTATTATTACTGTAATATGAACGAATATCCTCACGTACCATATGCAGTATCATTTGGAAAAGTTAGGAAAGAAGATAATGTTCACAAAATTTTGTTGAAAACTGCAGGACATAAGATCGTGTTTAATATAACTATGTGCGTTGTACCATCTCCAATTTTTAACAAAAATGAATTTATAGAATTTTTAAGCTTTCATTCTCTAATTGGTGTTGAATCTTATATATTTTACTCGAATAATATTCCCTATAGACTCCAAAAATCATAATAAATTTATCATCAAGATTAGGTATTAAGGTCACCTTTCTCCCATGGAATTCCCAAAATATTAAGGGCAATTCAGCTCAACGAATAGTTGAAAGTGATTGTACTTTAAGAGCTTTGAGTGATAGTCATAACATTGTAACTTTGTTTATGAATGAGTATATTGTGCCTTCAAAATTTCTAACACTCAAAGAAGTGATTGGTTACTTCAGTAATCAGACAGGCAAGATAACGTTACCTGTTCAAGCTTTTTGCATTCAAAATACAAATCGTAGAAAACCCATAGCATTGCAAAATACTAATGTGGCATATTATAATGATAATATTGTCCGACAGATTATAAGGAATATAGAACAAGATAATGTGATTAAAATTGGATCTGCAAATTACCAAGTCGCTTCAGTTCATAAATATATTTATTGCTCAGAGAAATCTAAACGTAACTATCCTGACAAATCTATTATAAAGTATTCAACCGATTTTATTAGATCTACTTTAGTTCAGTTATATCTGCATGACCAAATATAAGTGTTTTTGTTGATATGTACATTTTTCTAACTCTAGAAATAAAACTATCAGTAATTTAACTTCATCTAAATGATTATTTACTAACACTTCATCTATCTAAACTCTAAATCCTTTAACTAATAACCAATTCTGAAATCTTTGAGCATCTACTTCTTATCATGTATATTTAAACTATGAAAATTATTTCAACAGCAGTAAACATCGTCAGTTTTTTATTACTGTGAATAGTATCAATATTCTGAACATTATTTTTAATATACCTATAAACGAATATAATCGTATTCGATATGTGCTAGAAATATTTATCTTTCTCAGATTACCTTGTAACATTAATCATCTTCTTGATGTCTGAAAGTATAATTGTCCATCATGATTGGGAACCAACGTCTATGTATGTAGCATAAAACTAATGAGGGATACACGTATTGTGCATTTTGGACTGAAAAGTCTGAAGCTAAAGTGATTGCATTGCATATTGGAACTAAGAAAGTCCGTCAGAATTGTTATTTGTGGTATGACAAGTAAACGGGTAATCGGAAATTTCAAATATTCATATATTGATGAACAAAAGCAATATTCCTCTAGTGCACGTTATTACTCTACAATTAATGAGTATTCCCAAGGTGTTCCCATATATTATATGCAGTATCATTTGAAAAACTTAGGAAAGAACGTATTGTTTACAAACTTTTATTGAAAACTGCAGGACCCTTAGCGTTGTACTATCTTCAGTTTGAGCAAAAATAAATTCGCAAAATTTTTCAGTTTTCATTTTCTAGTTGTAGAAACTTTATAGGTATATTACTTGAATAATATTCCATATAGACTTCAACGAATCATAACACATTTATTAGGTGTTGAGGTCACCTTCTTCCCATGGAAATCTTAGGATATTAAGGGCAATCTGGCTCAACAAATAGTTGTACTTTAGGAGCGTTGAGTGTTAGTGATAATATTGTTTATCAATAAATACATTGTGCCTTTAAATATTCTAACGCTCAAGGAAGTTATTCGTTAGTTCGATAATCAAACAGGCTTTTTCATTAAAAATACAAATCAGAATGCCCATGGCATTGTAAAATATTAATGTTGCTTATTATAATGATAATATCGCGCTAAATACCATAAGGAATATCGAACTAGATAATGTGTTTAAAATTGAATCTGCAAATTACAAAGTTGCTTTGGTGTATAAATATATTTATTGCTCAGAAAGATCTAAATGTAACTATCGTGATGGTGAGTTAGTTCAGTTGAATCTGCATCACCAAATATAAATGTATTTATTAATGTATACACCTTTCTTAACTGTGAAAATAAAATAAATGATTTTACTTTACTTCAATGATTATTTACCACTCAATTTATCTAAACGCTCTAGCTGATAAGTAATTTCTTAATGTTTATACAAAATGATGGGACACATATGTATTCCGAATTTTGAACTGAAAAGTATAAATCAAAAGTAAACCTATTATCGTAAAATTCGAGGACACGCATTACAATTACAATAGCATGAAGATGAAAGGGTATCTACTTATGCTAGATATAGAATCTCTTGGGCAATTTTGTACTCGAACAATATTCCGTCCGGATCATAACCAATTCTCCAGAGAATAAATACGCTGAAGAAATGATGATAATAATTGTAATTTAAGGGATTTAAGTGATCATTGAACAAGCAATTTTCGTGAAATTATAAGTTTGACAACCCTAATGATGCTTTCTCGAATTTCTATTGGTCGATTTTCATTCAATCGACCATCAGAGCACTACTCATTGCGTTTATTACAAAGATATATAAACACGATAATAACATACACAATTGATATGAAAAATAAGCAAATAATAAAATAAAATATACCTGAAGTGACAATTAAAGTCAGTTCAACCTGGATTACAGCAATAACTCAATAACGCGTTAACTTTTAATTTATTGTTAAAAATAGTGATAGTTCTGAGTCGAAAGAAGCTATTACAGTTGGATTAATTGGACTAAATATTAGTTTATTTGAGTCTTGGTGCGGAACACTGATTATTTTTCAAACAGAGGTGGGAATTGGACTATCTGTCCATAGGTCATCAATTATTTTCCAAGCACAGTTTCATCCATATTTATGCCCTAGCAAAGATTTATATAAGCTTGAACAGCCAAAGCACTTACAACATTTTCAAATCCTTCACACAGGACTCTGGAGCTATAAACACATTTTCAAATAACTGCGCAACAATGTCATTTTAAAGTAGAAATAGTTTTGTAAGAGAAGACCGTAAGACCTACAATTTCCATCTGAAGAATCTTTCTGTGTCATGTCATTCATAACGAAAAGTTATATTATGGAAAAGCTTCAACAATGGAAAGAAAGTGCACTTACCGGGAAACATACTTGGGCTGCAACAAGTTAAAAGGCTCAAATGGCTTTTTTGAGCGATATAAACAGATTTAAAGCTAGAATGTTAGGTATTGTGGTAGCATTTTAAATATCAGCTAAGTGAGTTAAATCAATTCTACAATTTTAAGATTTCTTCTGACCTATTTTAAATGTATCGGGAAACTCCTGTTTAGTTTCCTAATCGAGTGTGCATGTGCATTTGAAGTGACATCTCAATTAGAAGGATAACGGAAGAAAAATTGATAAACGAGTTTATAAAGTCTGGCATTTTCAATTATTATAGTCTTGAGGAAGCCTATGTGGATATGAAAATTTTGAGATACTCTGTATACACTTCAGTACAATATTTTTCAACAGTTAGTGTAACCAACCTAAGAACACGCACCATTCAAAAGAGACTCCAAATGTTAATGAGAAATGGAAACTTGTGTGTTTTATAAAATATATTATCGAAAGTTTTACTCGCAATTTAGATTATAGTAAACAATTTATGGGAAAATTTGGTGTATATATGATTATACAACAGCCGGAAATCAATTCATTAACTGTATATAAAGTGTTGTTTGACAGGAGGTTGGCAATATGAGTCAAGATAAAAATATTTTGGAAGTATATTTTGACAGATGGTAGATCAAAATAAACTTTTAAGAATGCGTAATTCATGAAACAATCTTTCTTAATGTTAAGTGTTAATTTATAAAAGTATTTTATCAGAAAAGAATGGCTTCCGTAAAAGTAGCTGTTAGAGTTCGTCCATTCAATCAAAGGTAAAAAATTAATTATGGTCTAGTGGACATTTATAACAATGTAATTTAAATAGCACAATGAACTTTTTACTTAAGGTAATACAAAACTTTACAGTTAAAAATGTATTCTTTTAGAGAAATTGATATGGATGCTAAATTAATTATTCAAATGAATGGAAAAAAGACTGGCATATTGAACAGCAAGGTAACTATCATGTGCAATTTTAATGGCACCATTGTAATATTTAAGATTATGAATATGCTTATTTATTTACTCAGGCAAATACTAGAGATGAAAGCATACGTTATAAGGAATTTACATTTGATTATTCTTATTGGTCTTACGATGACAGCTCCGATGATTTTGCATCTCAAGAACAGGTATATAAAGATCTCGGTACTGAAGTTGTAGACTGTGCTTTTGAAGGGTATAATGCTTGCGTATTTGCTTATGGACAAACTGGAAGTGGAAAAACATATACAATGATGGGCTCTCCTGTAATAGTCTATAATTTATTCACAGATACATATTACAATATAATATTTTAGGATAATCAAGGTCTCATACCTCGTATATGTAAGGCTCTATTTGAAAGAATGGCTGTGGATTCCAAGAGAGGGACCACTCATCGTGTCCAAGTTAGCTATTTGGAAATATATCAGGAAAGAGTGGCTGATTTATTAAGGGGAAGAGATACTACATCATTGAAAGTTCGTGAGCATCCTAAAAGGGGTCCGTATGTCCAAGGACTAACAACTTGTTTAGTCACACATTATGGACATATACAGGAATGTATGAATAGGTAGTCTGATTATTTACATAAGTAAAATGAAGACATTTTGAAATTTAAAATATTTCTTTAGAGGAAATGCACATAGGACAACTGCAGCTACAAATATGAATGATGTTAGCAGTCGTAGCCATGCTATATTCACTATTACTTTTGTTCAAGCTGGTTACTGTGATGGTGTTCCAAGTGAAACTGTCTCAAAGGTAAAAATTGTTTTTCATATACATTGTGTCACACGAGATTTAAACGAAATTAATTTTTCCCTAAATTTTGTTTAAAAGTGTTTAGTGATGATTCTAATTTGAATTTCAGATAAGAATAAATGGTGTTTCTTGAAAAATAAGATCAGTTCTTATACGAGTTTTTGTGCTAAGAGACTCATTAAGGCTTATTTTCAGAGCATGTCTTATATTTTCATATATAATGA
The DNA here is from genome assembly GCA_038088585.1 of Chrysina gloriosa. Lineage (NCBI taxonomy): Eukaryota > Metazoa > Arthropoda > Insecta > Coleoptera > Scarabaeidae > Chrysina > Chrysina gloriosa. Next base: position 30,820,567 of record CM076088.1, on the reverse strand, counting down.
TTTATCTAGATATTCAATACAAATATGAAGGTACAATATTTCATATTTATTCATCTTAGATCTTAGAGGTCCTTTACATTGATGGACTGTAATTTATATGATACTATGAGCGCTCTAAACAATCATACTAAGGCCTATTTTCCGACTAGGTCCTAATTTCGATGAAACACGCTAGATATTGAATTTATAATATAAACACACCCTTGTTTTTATGTTTTATATACTGCAGTCGTAAAATTAACATTTATATCAATATGTGATCAATATTAAAGGCAACTGCTGTCATAGTTGTTGACATAGCTATATTCAATTTTCATGAATTTACATTTTTCTGTCAGATACACTTGGTAGACTTAGCTGGAAGCGAACGAGCAGATGCAACTGGTGCAACTGGCCAAAGACTTAAAGAAGGTGCCCACATAAACAAATCTCTAGTGACATTGGGCTCTGTTATATCTGCTTTAGCAGAATTATCAATCGAATCTAATGGACACCGAAAATCTTGTTTTATACCTTATAGAGATTCCGTACTGACGTGGTTACTTAAGGATAGTTTAGGAGGCAATTCAAAGACTATTATGATAGCAGCTATAAGTCCAGCAGGTATTTTATTTGTCAGAAATCAGTACTAAAAGATTACTACAATAAACTTGGACTTTCTTTATTGACTTACAGATTGTAATTATGGTGAAACTTTAAGTACCTTAAGGTACGCAAATAGAGCGAAGAACATTATTAATAAACCAACTGTCAACGAAGATCCGAATGTGAAGCTTATTAGAGAACTCCGAGATGAAATATCCAAACTGAAAGCGCTTATGTTCAATGAACATAGATCTGACGATATGCTTGCACAACTGCAAGAGAAAGAAGCGAGAGAAAAGGTTTGTTGTACATTTCTCACAATTTCATATGGTATAATTTATTTAAATTGAGTCATAATCGACCCTTAGTGCTTGAAGTAGAAGAAATGGATTGTCTTGCTTGCATTAGACTTATTAAAATTGTGATCCTTTAGGAACTTACTGAAGAATGGGCTGGAAAATGGAGAGAGGCCCAAGCTATATTGCGCGAACAAAGGGCGTTAGGACTACGAAAGGCAGGTCCAGGTGTTGTATTGGACTCTGACCGACCACACCTTGTAGCCATTGATGATGATCCATTAAGTACAGGTGTCACTTTATATCATTTAAAAGTAAGTCAATTCCAATATTTTTTAAACAGTTGCATATTATATGTGATATCTTTATTTTTATTTTTATTTTTTGTTATTACATTGTATAATGTATGAAGGTGATACTGAAAATCTATTTATCTATTGATAATAATTTTTAAAAATATTGTATATATAATATAGCAATATAAAAAAGGGTTGCTAGCTATTACAATAATATTTAATTAACGAATCATTTTGTGTGAAGGTGTATTTCAAGCGCGCATCTCTGACCTTGATTTGGAAATTATTTCTATTATGTTCCTCTCATAATGAACATATTTTTAGAGTATGATCTCAATGTTGTTTACATCATGACACAAATATACACTGTGTATCATAAATTATGAACCAACTTTCGTGACTGCATTATACAATTTTAGTGCAATACTTGTACTGTTTTATAAGTATTTTATTTTATTAAAGACTACAGCATTTGAATCTAAACTAATTTATTTAAATTTTTTGTTTTTATTTAACTATATGTATGTGTTGATGGAAAGTCGTGTAATTCACAAATTCTAGCAATAATTTTAATATTTGCATATGTTACTGTTGAAAATACTATCCCTTGAAATTTGTGCAAATATGTCGAAAACTATTAGAAATATTAAAAAGGCTAAGATAGATATTTAATTGTTTGAAGAGTTTACAGTTTATGGGAAATCAGATCTGTGTTGCCATATGATTGTTGTTAGGGATTTAGTTACATATGCTGTATGATCTTCGGATTAAAACGTAGCAATGAAGCTTAGAAGAGGAAAGCATAGTTTTATGTAGTTTGTAAGGTCTAACGGGGATGTCAACAGTCCATAAAAACGTATACGTAGGAGTCTATTTTCTCGCAACATATTATAGTAACTCTTCTGGTCAAACGCTTATTTTCTGACATCCGGACAGATCCTAAAATGTAAATTGGTGTATTTCTGTGTATCCTCTTGTCAGTTTCGGAATTCTTCATTTCCAGTCCAATTGTTGGGGTATTCATGTTATGCGGAGTTAACATGAATACGATCAAGTATATTTTGAATGTTTAAAATAATATGGTGCACCTCTTGAATATGACTTTAAATTTTCTTATTGTTATTGCTTATAATTCCAAAAAAGGATAGAGTCTAGTTGTTTTTAATCAAGTAGGAAATATGATCATAATTGTCTGCAATTAATGAGGGATAATTTAACTCTTTGCAGGAGGGAGTTACTACAATTGGAACAGAAGAATCTGATGAAAAGCAAGACATTGTTCTGCGCGGTTCCGGTATGGAACACAAGCACTGTACTATTACATTTGAAAATGGAGTTGCTATTTTAAATCCACTACCTGGTGCACAAGTGTGGTTAAATAATATCCTTATTGAATCTCCATCGAGATTGTCCCAGGGATGTATTATATTTTTGGGTCGCGCGCATGTTTTCCGGTAATTTACAGTTATTACATTTAAAATATCTTCATCTCTTGATAACTTTTAAATATCCTGACTACCATTTTCAGGACAATCAAACCTGACACCGGTAAAGGGGATATTTTAAAGTTAAGTACATACGAGGGTAGATTGACAAGTTTCAGGAATCGCTGCTAGGGGGTTGCTATTTTTCCAAATATTTTATATCGTTGTGTTGGCAACTCATTCATATCAATTGACTGCAAATGTTAAATTGATCTGTCAAATAGTCTGGTTTTAACAGCATTTAAGTCAAGTACCTTTTTGTGTTTTCAATTCTGGATAAAAGCGAAGTTCGAGAGGTCATCAAATTGTTCTATTTGGAAGGGAAAATCTAAGCGGAAATCAAATCAAGGTTAGATGCTGTTCTTGAGGATTCATCACCTTAATTTCCCACCGTGAGTTTTGGGTTTCGGAATTCAATCGTGGTCGCACGCATACAAGTGATGATCCACGTTCAGCACGTCTAAAAAATCCATTACATGGTTTTAGCAGATCGCTGAATAAAAGTGAGTGAAATTGAGGAAGCCGTGGGCGTCTCTTATGAACGAGTAGTTCGTATTTTACATAATGAATTGAGTTTTAAAAAACTTTCTGCAAGATGGGTGCCACATTTGCTCAATTGGGAGCAGAAATACATTCGACCTCGAACCTCAGCCGATTCTTTGAAAGTGTTTTCGAGGAATCCAACGAATTTCAAGAGACGATTCGTGATCATGGATGAGACCTGAATTCATCACTACACATCTGAAACAAAAATGCAATCAAAACAGTGGATTGCACGTGGTCAATCAATTTCGAGGAAGGCAAAGACCATTCACTCGGCTGGAAAGGTGATGACATCGGTTTCTTGGGGATAAAAGAAGAATTTTACTAATTGGTTATCTTGAAAACGACAAAACTGTTATTGGCCCATATTAACATATATATTTAACATCCGAGAATGGTTAAGAGAAAGTGTTGTTTCACTATGACAATGCGCCCGCTCATTTAAGTCCAATCGTTCAGCAAAAATTGACAGAATTGAAGTTCGAAATCTTTCCGCATTCGCCGTATTCGCCTGATTTCGGTCCGTCAAACTTCCAGTTGTTCCCCAAACCCAAAAAATTTCTGGGTGGAAAGAGATTTCGCTCGAATGAAAAACTGATGGAGGCTGTAAACGATTATTTTGCTATCTTCGAAGAGAGTCACTTCCGGGAAGGAGTCGAGAAATGTTGAACTAGGTGTGTTGCGCTTTGAGGGGATTACATTGAAAAATAAAATATAACTTGAATCCGTATTATTTTGTTTTCATTGTCATTCCAGAAACTTTTCAATCTACCCTCGTATAAGGTCACGAAATATATATATATATATATATATATATATATATATATATATATATATATCTTGATAACCCGACTTTTATTTTAAAAAGCATTGTATTTTTTAAATAGCTTTAATGATCCTGCTGAAGCAGCGGAATTAAGGAAAGGTGAACGAACTATAAACTTAGCAAGATTAAGTTTATTGAGTTGGTCCACACCCGACCTAGCGACTTCTATCGAAAATTTGCCTCCGTACGTATATAAACATACATTGTTATCGCATGTATCCATCTGATAAGTTATCTTCGCAGATTAGACGATGATAAATACGATATCGAATCCCAACGATTAAACCTGGAAAAAGAAAAAGAATTGTTTGAAAGAGAACAGGAAGAATTTGAAAAGAGGCGGAAAACTTTGGAAGAAGCGCAAGCTAAGTTAGAAGCGGAAAAACGGGATATGGAAAGAGAGCATGCTGCTCAAGTAAGTAAAATGCCAGTTAAATATTTATATCTAAAGATTGAAGGAATGTTAGAGAGGATGCAAGTTATAAATTATGTAGTACTAGAAGATGATGTGACATATTTTGATTTGTGGAATTTCAAGGCACGACAACTGCAAGAGAACTGGCGACAAATAACTGCCCAACAAAAGCAAAGAGAACAAGAATTACAGAGGAAAGAAAAAGAACTCATTTTGCAGAGAGAAGAACTAGAGAAGGAAAGAAGAAAGTTAATGGGAGAGGTAAGTTTTTGGCTTGTTTATAGATTTACTTCCCTAGTATTGTTTTTGTTTTTTTTTATTTTTTATTTTTTTCATTCGTGCGTAGATCCAAGAGGAGTATAAGCAGCTAAACGAGCTGAAAAATGAACTTTTGATTAAGCTGAAAAACACATGCCAGTTTATTATGACACACTGTAATGAGTTCTCCTTTCCCGATCCTCATACCAAACGAGTTTTTCAGGTATCTATTGCTTTCGATTAGTTTCAGTTTCAATCGTTTTGTTTGTTTTTGTTTTTGGTGCTTTTTGTAGTGTCCTTTGATTTTGATTTCGTTTTTCTTGATTTGGATTGTGGTATTTGTGAGTGGTATTTAATCTCGTAGGGGTTGCCGTGAGTTTTGTTTGTTTGTTTTTTAGGACTTGGTAGCGAAATCGGAAAAGAATTCGCCGCTCTCTGACACAGATTCCGATTACCTAGTCGACCTGCTTAACGGCATCAAAGGACAATCAGTTATACAGGATTTAGTGCACCAGCATGTAAGTTTGAATATTTCTATGATTTTATTTTATTAGTAACGTTTATAATTTTATTTTCAGAGGCGGGAACTAGCGGAATTACAGACAGAGCTTCAACGAAGGGTGCAAACGTTATCGGAAAGACGAAAGGCAGTGGAAAAATTAGATAAGAGACTTGTAGATTTAGTAGATGAACAATTAGAATTAGGAGTACCTTCCAGCAGTGAAAACTTACGTCATCTGAAGATTTCGTTAGCATCGCGAACGGAACAGCAAATGCAAGAACTAGAACAAAGAAAACAAGCGTATGCGATGATCATTCTTATTTTGATAGTTTTTAACGAAAATGTTTTCAGTTTAACATTGAACTTAAAAAAGATAAACACCGCCCAAAGCCCTAATTCCTGTCCAGTAACTAATAGCAGCAGCGCAGAAGGTTGTACATTAAGTAGTGATACTTATCATACCGCCACAAGCGGTTGCTCAACGCACCTAAAGATGGATGCCATCGAACAGTTCATGAGCGATAGTGGTGTTGAATTAAAGGCTAATAATATTCATGACGAAAGCGATATATCTAGTACAGAAAGCCAGGATTGCAAAGTAAATAAGGCTATATATTCTTAATTATATAACACGAAAAGTTATTTCTAGTGCGTGGCGAGTGATTCCCAATCTTCTAGTTCAGTTGAAAAGTCACCAGTGATCCGAAAAAGGAGGAGAGACAACGAAGCTTTGCGCCGATTGAGTCAGAAAATTGTGCAGCAGAAACAACTTATTATGAAGAACTTAGACGCGCATTGTTCAAAATCTCAAATAAATGGACAAATTGCAGTAAGTGAAACATACATGTATACAAAACGTACGGTTAATTGTTCACGCTATTGGATTATTGTAATCGTAGGTATTACAAGATTTACAAAAACAATATATGGCTTTAAAAGTAGGATCTCCTTCAGTTTTATCACCAACCGCGGAGCATCCCTTGCAAAGTATAGATAGTCCTAGTCCAAGTCCAATAAAGCCACTCAACACAGGTTCTACATCAGCGTTGTATTCACCGCCTATACCTGTAAAGTAAATCTTAATATTCACATTCATACCATTAGCAATATTTTCATTACAGAATCGTAATATACCTCCTTACTCTAATATTAGTATGTACAGATCCATGCCGTCCATAATTACAGGTAAACTGCCGTATTATCTTTTTGTGTAGTATTTTATAAGAATTCTATTAAATTTTTAGATACAGACACGGAAAACATAATTAACATTTCCAGTTATTGTGTTAGGGGTGCCGGTTCTAGAACACATTATGAATACGATGTTAGAATATGTACTGTAGATGATAGGTGGTCAGTTTTAAGAAGATACAGTCGATTTAGAGATCTTCATTTAGCTATGAAAGCGAGATATGGCGAACAGGTAGGCGCGATAGATGTTAATGTAATAATAATAATAATAATAATAATAATAATAATATATTTAAATAGTAAGTTCACGTTGAAAGAAACAAATTCGATAAAAAAACATTTACTAAGTGTTTAGAAAACTGAGATTTGTAATTGCCATTTTTGACATAAGAGGGTAGATTGAACAGTATCCGCAATGACACAGAAAATAAAATTATACGGATTCAAGTTATATTTTATTTTTCAATATAATCCCCTCAAAGCTCAACACACTTGGTCCGACGTTTTTCTAGCTTCTCGATTCCCTCCCGAAAGTGGCTTCCTTCGAGGTTCCCAAAATAATCGCTTACATCCTCTATCAATTCTTCATTCGACCAAAATCTCTTTCCACTCAGAAATGTTTTGAGTTTCGGAAACTGGTGGAAGCCTGATGGAGCCAACTTGGAACTTCAATTCTGTCAATTTTTGCTGAACGATTGAACTTTACTGAGCCTGCACATTATCGTGGTGAAACAACACTTTTTTAACCATTCCCGGGTGTTTTCCCGAATTGCTGGTTTCAATTTGTCCAAAGGTGTTTGTGTAATATTGGCCAGTAACCGTTTTGCCTTTTTCAAGATAAACAATTAGCAAAATTCCGATGCCATCACCTTTCCAGCCGAGTGAATGGTCTTTGCCTTCCTCGGAACCGATTCACCGCGTGCATTCCACTATTTTGATTGCATTTTTGTTTTTGGTGTGTAGTGATGAATCCAGGCCTCATCCATGGTCTCGAATCGTCCCCTGAAATCCTCGTAAATACTGCCAAACAATCAGCTGAGGTTGTAATTCGAATGCCTTTTTGCTCTGAATTGAGCAAATGCGGCACCCATCTTGCAGAAAGCTTTTTAAACTGAATTCATTATGTAAGATTCCCAGGGCTTTCTCAATTTCACGCACTTTTAGTCGATGATTTGGTAAAACCATGTCATGGATTTTTCCACAATTTCTGGCGTGGTGTGGTAGTCGTTTCCGGACGTTCTGAACGTGGGTCATCACTTGTATCCGTGCGGTCACAGTTGAATCCGAAACGCAAAAACTTACGGTGGAAAATGAAGGCGATGAATCTTCAAGACCGGCATCTAATCTTAATTTGATTTTTGTTGCGGTTTGATGACCGTTCCAACTTCATTTTTATACATAATTGAAAACACAAGGTGGTCCTTGGCTTAAATTCTTGTCAAAACCAGACTATTTGACAGATCGATTTAACATTTGCAGTCAATTGATATGGAAGAATTGCCAGCACAACAACATAAAGTTTCTTCAAAAATAGCAACCTCCTGCCAGCGATTCCGGAAACTTGTCAATCTATCCTCACCCTACATATCATTTTCATATCACTTTATATTTTTCGGAAATGACAATAACGTTTTTATTTTAAATAGAACGCCCTGCATATTTTTATGTACTTGGATAGCTGGTCGGAAAACGGAAAACGGAAAACGAGTAAAGCCTCATATGACATGTTTATTTTAATTATTTAATTAAACATTTTGAACACAGTCCTCAAGATGTAAACACTACTGATAATTGAATATTACTAGATAAAAACTAACCGACTTAATTAATGTTCTAATCAATGTTTGCCCACTTCATGGTATTTGTAAACCCGACAAGCTATTTTTGTGTGATAGTGCAAACTAAAAATGCAGGGAAAATTCCAAATAAAAAGATACTGTCTTTTTTATGTTTTGAACTGGGATCTAAATTTTGAAAACTTGGTATATGATAAATGACGCCTTTGTCACAGATCCGTGTATTCGTATGCATCTAAATTCAATGCATAACGCGTACAGGGAACTTTGCTTCATTGTTGGCTGAAATAATAGGCACCATTCGAAAGAGCTCATTTTTCTGATTCAGAATCACCTCCAAATCGGCTTTCTATTAAAAAATCTAAATTAATTACATCTTTACTGTCGGAGACTGCGAAGAAATAATCCCAATTTATAGCCAGTATGTTATTTTGGATATCCTCAATTCTTCGCAAAAACTGGCTTTGATGGAAACTTTTTCAATATGAATTTTCCAGTTGTGTTTCTGTCCAAGGGCAATTCCAAAATATTTTATCCTTTTGTAGAATTCTACTCGCAAATAATTATGAAAACTCTTTTTTACTTTTAGGTAACGAAAATACCTTTCCCTTCCAAGCAACTTTTTCAAATTCCGAATCAGTTGCGCAGTCGAGGAAAAAACATCTACAAATGTACTTACGTCGCCTTATCGAAACTTGCAAGAACCATCCAGCCTGTCCCCTCGCCTACGGCGGACCTATTACCCGTGATACTTTAGTTAATTTCTCGCCCTTCTTTCGGAAAGGCATTTTCGAGAACGGCAAGTACGGAACAAGTTAGGTAATATAAGCGTTCTGTGCTGTTAATTTGGTTATTAACTGTAATGTCAATAATAGTATTATCAAAACAAAAAAAGAAACCTTAGTCGCTTTAATTTAGTGTGGTGGTATTTGCGGGGAGCGGTAGCACTTAAAAACAAATTGCAAGGAGAAAAATATGCGAAGACTAACAATTGTCATTAGTACTTTTGACGCTCTTTTTTCAAACTTTCTATTAATATCTAATTGTAAGCTTATCTAAATGACTGTTTCAAACACATGCTTGTGATTTATAATTAAATGAAATAATCAAGAGGCTTTATGACAAACAGAGAAGTATTATACTGTTAATGGAGAGAAGAAATATTTATCTTTAAAATTTTTAAGAAAAAGAAATTATTGCCATTCGCAACCTGCAACTCTGTACATTTTAACGTGAAAGTTACCAAAGCTGAGAACTTCTTAAATATTTCTGTCTGTAATAAGGCAAATGCAGATAAATATTATTGAAAAGCATGCTGGGAATCTATCGGATCCTTACTATTAAGTATATAATATTGAAATAGGACCGTTCCTTTTGCAAAATATTTTTTGTATATACGTGTATTGAGTGCGGTAAAAATTGTCAATTCCATACAATATCGTGTGCAATATATCTACATCCTATTGGCTATGGGAAGGTATATTTTAGCTTTAATTTTGGAAATATTTTTCGAGTACAGTAGAGAGTCCATTATCCGAACTGGTGTTATCAGGGGTGGTTCGGATAATCAAAAGTCACTAAGAAATGAAAGATAAAAAAGGAAAACATAAAATAATCAACCACGTTTTTATAAAAATCTTTATTTAACTATAGTACATAGTGCAAACACATAAACGGCACAAAAAAACTATAATTTGTATACCTAATTGTAAGATGAATTTGGCACAAAAAGAGTCCCAATACTGGTCTCAACTAGTTTCAACAGACGACGCAATGTATAGATAGGTTGAATTAAAGATGTTACATTAGGGGGAAAAACTTTTCCTCGAAACTATCATTTACGTTATTCACAGATTCAGGTGATGGATGTAACGGAGCACTCTCCACCTTGCCTTCTTTTCCGTAATGCCGCAGAATTTTTTTACTTCAGGAATAAAACTGTGTTCAAACCTTTTCGTGGACAACTCGCTGTTAATCCACTGGTATTTTTAGCTTGTATATATTAACGGAAGTTTCACATCTTTAAAAACAACGTGGGTTTCTGGATTTCTCTATCAAAAGCAGTGAAACTGTGTGTATCCCAGTTGCATTAGCACATACCATGACTGTGCATGCTCCTTGCCCATCTTGTAGTCTGGAGCCGCGGATTCTCTTCGAGACATCAACGACTTAGCTGGTAAAGCTTTTCAATAGAGACCTACTTCTTCTGCATTGTAGACAAAATCAATGTCATATTCATTCTGTTCAAGAAATCTCTTTAAATTCTCGAAAAAGAATTTGCTGCTGGGCCGTCAGCACTTAATTTTTCACCATGAATCTCGATTTGCCGAATCGGCGTAGTTTGAAATTTTTCAGCTAGCGAGAACTTGCGACGAATGACGAGTCACCACCAAGCCTCATGTTTAATTCAACTGCTTTTTCACATACAATGGGCCGAAAAGCACGTTTTCGAAGACCAAGAGAATGTAGTATTTTTCAACAATTCGGATTTAGGTTTTTTCATAGTTACGATATGAACTGCCCTCATCACTGTCGAGATTAAGTGCATATATTGTGATTGAATCATAATTATTTGTTATTCCTTTATCGTTGACTTACCAACAATGGACTTGGTAGCTAGTGCCTGACTCGTTTCACCTTTCTTCATCCGCGTAATAATTTCCATTTTATCTTTTAATGAAAACACTACTCCTTTCCTTTTTGTCAACATTTTGCTTGCTCAGTTGTACTTAAAGTATGTGACCACAAATTCAATGTACACCTCACAATGAATGATTTGAAACAGAGCCTTGATTGGTAACCGATCGTATGAATGGATAAAGAATTCATTAAAAAATGTAACGACCAAATTCCACAGACATAATTAGTTAAGAAATATTGACACAGCTAACAAGCCTCTTTCTAAAAATTAATGAAGCTTTTTATACGTGAATCTTCTCAGCACTTCACTATACATAGATTATTTTTGTTTTTAATGATTTCCGTAATTAAAATTTCGAAAACTGAGGCAAGAAACTGAGATGATGAACCCGTCGTCCCGGAATACCGTTCTCAAGAAATACTCTGTAAAAGCATTGAGTGGTAACGATGCTCGGCGAGAACCGACATTTCGTATGATTTGATTTGTTTCCATGAAGCCAGTTCGGATAATTGAAGGATAGGATAACTGACGTTCGGAAAATCGACTTTCTACTGTACTGATTAACCCAAATCTTGATTGATGTTACTATTTTAAAGATTAGAAAATAATATGTATCGCGTAATAAAAATTTAGTTTGCGATATGTAAAAAATGGGGTTGTATTTTAAAAATAATGTATTTGCAGTTAATGAGCATATTCATCAAGTTTATTGAATAGATTTGATACAAAAAAAGAGAACAACATGTATGGCTCTATTTAAAAAGTTTTTACTGACTTGTTCATGCAGCCATTATGCATTACTAGAGTTTGTTAAAATGGTCATCCATCCACTACGTGTTATCATTAACTAGTGTAAATCGGACTGACGCTGTCACTCCTTCTAATTTTATTATTCAATGATAAGTTATCATTGAATAATAAAGTTCGGAGGAGTGATAGCGTCAGTCCGATTTACACTACTTGATAATAACACGTCATACACCTTTTTAACAAACTCTCTTCATTACTTAGCTGCGATTTTACCATTTTAAAAGGTAAACTTAAATTATATGTTTCTTAGAAATCAATATCTCTCCAATTAAGATGATTATATTTTGCAAAAAGAATTTTAGTTCAGAATCACTTATGCGTGTTCCTAGTTGAAAAAGGTGTTTCCTCACAGTATCCATGATAGATGCTCCGTATTGAATAATTATATTAGTTTTATGAAGACCGATAAATACTCTTATTTTGAAAAAAAAAATGTGTGCATATTTATTTGTTGTTTCTATTTATTGCATCGGCTCTAAACATTGATTTCTTTTATTATTGTTGTACTAGCAAAAGCTGGGTTTGATTTAGAATTATGAATTCTGTAGACAATGTGATGTTTTCTTGTTATTTTGGCGTGTACATAACCGGACACTCGAATAATCTGACTATATAATTTAGGATAAAAATGAGAAGTATAGAACGAATTGTTGCGCCGCCAAAAATTGTATGATAATCTTCGTATTTGTTTATGAAGTATGATCAAGGTCTTGTCTCATACATAACGTAATTTTTTCGTAAATCGGTTTTAGAATAATTTATATAGTAATAGATACAAAAAATATATAAAGTTTAATTTGCATTGACATTAGCTTATTTCTGCATAGGCTATTATTTTATTACACCGTATTAATGTGTGTCGATTTCAATTGATTGAGGAAACAGAATTGTAAGTCAAAATTGTCTCCTAATTGTGATATTGATGTCGTCATCTCGTTTTGCCGGATGACTATTTTGTGTAGATTAAAACAAAATTTTTGTGATAAAACTCACTAAAGCTATATGTGTGATATAAAGAAATAATAAAGAAACAATGTAAATCAAACTTACTTTTATTGATCCTCGCCGACGTGCAATTATCTTATTATTTAATTTATTTTTGGGTTGTAAAAAATGTACGAGAGTATGTATTTTTTTGTTGTCCTTTTATCGTTTTTTCGTTTAACCTATTTTTATATCAAATGTTTCTGTATACTAAGATGATATATTTTGTGTATATGATTTTTATTAGAAGTAAAAATAATATGAAAAATGATGTGCACATTTTATTTGACAAAAATGTTGAACGTCTTGAAGGTACTTAATTAGAAAACTACTTTCCGCTCATCAGTGCGACTGTGTGACGTAGTTTTCGTAGGTAGTCGAATGATGTGTTCCTAAGACAACTGCAAGTGCTGTAGATGCTTTCTGAACCCAGTAAATATTTACTATTTGTTACAGCTGATGCCTAACCTATGGATTTTATATAAAAAGAAAGAAATTATTTTCTTATTAGGGTGTAGAACGAGTTTAAGAAATAATTGATTGATGCAGGAATCACTTCTTGAAACTCCATAATGAATAAATTAAATCAAAAGACTTTGTAGGTTTCAAAAAATTTAAATATAGTGTCACTACAATATTGTTTCACAACACAGTGGCATCATCAAGTGGATGAATACTGAAAAAGTTTTCTTTTTGAAACCTACAAAGTTTTGAGTTTAAGAAAATATGAAGTCTGCTGCAAAAACAGAGGTAAAAGGCAGTTATTTGGCCTTGAATTAGACAATGACTTGTTTTCGTTTTTTGGTCGCTTTAACTAATCGATAATGAATTTATAACACTGTGATACATGTACAGTAGAGCGTCGATTATCCGAACCAATGTCTGGTTGTAAATAATCAAAAATTCGGATAATCAAAATTCTTCTTGCCGTTCGAACCACCGGAATGCTAAATCCAGCGCCTGAAAGGCCTCAGCATGAGATGATCCCGAGTTATCTCCATATGGATCGTCATTTGTATCACCATCTGTGTGATCATTGTCATTTAATAATCCGTAAATAATTTCGTCGTCTATCAGCATCTGACACCCTGGATCACCATTATCCACAAGTAGTTACTATTTCACGTTCTCTTCACCACAGTCGGTGGAAATACCAACGTTGCTCAACGCCTACAACATTTTGGCGGGTTTATTCTCAGATTCGTCGATTTGTATTTCATCTTTAGATGGTTTCAGCAGCTTATTCCACGATTTATGCAAGGTGCTCTTTTGTATTCTATGTACTTCATGCTTCGACCAATATATATCAGCACTCTTTTAAATCGATTTTTTTGTATATAGAAATAATTGTTTCTTTGTCATTTTGATCCCCTAAAAGCAGACGAGGCATGAACTGTTCGGTATAGTTTCCTCGATGTTTTGATGACGCCCTAGTCCATAGGGTAAATTAAAGAAGTTACATTAGGGGAAAAACTTTTCCTCGAACATATCATTGACGTTATTCAAGGATTCAGATGATGGATGTGACGGAGTATTGTCGAATAGGAGTTGAACCGTGCCTTCTTTGCCGCAACGGTACTGAAATTTTTTACTTCAGGAATGAAATTGTGTTCAAACCTTTTTCGATTTTTCTATCAAAAGCGGTGAACTCTGTGTCTCAGTTGCATTAGCACAGACCATGACTGTGCATGGCCCTTGCTGATCTTGTAGCCTAGACTTGCAGATTCAGAGATATCAACGACTTAGATAGTAAAACTTTCTAGTATAGGCCTGCTTCGTTTGCATTGTAGACAAAATCCATGCCATATTCATTCTGTTCAAGAAATCTCTTTAAATTCTCGGAAAAAGAAACTGCTGCTGGGGCGTCACCACTTAACTTTTCATCACGAATCTTGATTTACCGAATCCTATGTCCACTGCTTTTTCACACAAAATGGGCCCAGATAGAGACCGCCTAGAAACCGTTTTTGCCAAAAATCAAGCCAATGCAATTGCAACAATTCGGATTTAGGTTTTTTCATAGTTTTGCGATATGAACTGCCCTCCTCACTGTGAAAATTAAGTGGATACGTAGTGCTTGAATCAGAATAATTTTTTATTCCCGTTATCGTTGACTTACCAACAATGAACTTGGTAGCTAGTGCTTGACGCGTTTCACCTTTCGTCAGCCGCGTAATAATTTCCATTTTATCTTTTAATAAAAGCACTACTTCTTTCCCTTTTGTCGACATTTTGCTTGCTCAGTTGTACTTAAAATATGTGACCACAAATTCAATGTACACCTCACAATGAATGATTTGAAATAGAGCCTTGATTGGTAACCGATCGTATGAATGGATAAAGAATTCATTAAAAAATGTAATGAGCAAATTCCACAGACATAATTAGTAAAGAAATATTGACAGCTTACAACCCTCTCTAAGAATTAATTACGCTCTTTATACGTGAATTGTCTCAACACTTCACTATACATACCTTTTTTGGTTTTAATGATTTCCGTAAAAAAAAATTCGAAAACTGTGGCAACCAAAGGCTGAACCCGTCTTTCCGGAATACTGCTCTCTAGTAATACTCTATAAAAGCATTGGGTGCGAACGATGATTGACCAGAACCGACATTTCGTATGATTTGATGTTTTTCCACGATGTTACTTCGGATAATCGACGCTCTACTGTACGTATTGTTGTGATGATGAATGGTCCAACTGCATTTATTTGGTTGAATTTTTGGGTAAGTAAATTGTGGTACGCTAGTTAGTATTGATAGTTCGACGATTCTTTAAGTAACACCAAAAACAAAAGAAAACAAAAAACTGCCATCGACTGTATTTCACGATAAGGCCCATGTTGATCTGTCTCGACCATCTAATGCATCTATAGTTAATATACGATCTTCATGAAATCTATTACTAAGATTAATACGTTCAAACTTGATTTCCGAAAATTCAAGAGAAGTTGTGGTCTTGTGAGTCTTGATAAGCAAAAGCCGAAACAGGACGACTAGTACGTTGTTGCGTTAAACCAGTTTTATAATCATAGAAAATAGTAGGTTTTTGTGGTAATTATAACGCGAAATACCGTTCGCGTTCTGTGTTTATTATTTCTCTGCACACTTCATTTTTCGTCCACGCCCATGAACTTTGCTTCTCCTTACCCATATGCCCTTTCTCGGATTCTCATAGACAAAAATCTAATAAAGTAAGATCAGAGGATTTTGGCGAATAAAAATGATCTCTGTGATCAATCTCACTTCAAATAACTCTAACTTTAGACCCACTAAGAATTGAGCACATGTTCATATGAAATGTTCATTTGAAAATGTTAGTGTTTTATCGATTTTTCTTTCCGAAATATGTATAAACATATACGACTCTTAGAATGATCAAAAATAAAATACCAGCTGATACCTTTTTCATATCGTCTGACGTCTAAATGCAGAAAGGTCAAGTTTAGTATCCCTTATTGTCCTGGTACGAAGATCGCGTGTCGTCTTAATACTGCATAAAATACACACAGTGTATACATAAATAATTCGAGGATTCCTTTGTATTGACTAATTTTCCAAATACTAAACTAGTAGCGTTTGGTGTTATTATAAAATAACATCTAGTTGTGCGTTCTATTGGTTTTTTGTCTTGTATCAATTTTGTTGGATAACATTTTCAATGGGTGTTCGTTAAAATTGCGCGGTATGATTGGTTTAAAATTTAAGTTTTGGATACCCATTAAACAGGGTGAGTTTCGAAATTTTATAAACAATTGGAAAGGAAATATTACGGTGGATAGAGCATTCCAACACCATTCTTTCGGATTTTACACTGGGAATTATTTACATTATCTTCTTTTAGTTGGTGTTATTCCTTAACATAAATACATTAAACTTGCAATTAAGTAAATTTGCATTTACAATCAGTTAGAAACAATTTCAATCTATGCTTAAAGGACGATAATAGTTCTGTTTCAAAATTATTTTCAAAAACTGTTGTCTTGATTTTATTATTAATTATTATTATTAATCTGATTTCGTTTGAATGTCTTCCTAAAATTTTAAAACAATTTTCCCAAACTTTTGAGATTAAAAATGCTTGCAAAGTCCCCATTGTGTTCCTCTTCTTCTGCAAACATTTTAACTATATATATTCTACCCACCTTACAGTAAGGATGAACTTAATGGGAGATCAGTTTTAAAATGTTTGCAATTATGACAGTGACCTATATTCCTAAATCTAGAATTGAAAGAAAGTGACTCTCACCCTAGGCATACTGATTCAGATAGTTCCAACTACACACATGTGCTTTATATCATCAACCAGCAGAGAAGTTACGTTAGAAGAAGTGTTAAGTTAAGGTATACTAGTGAAGTTTATTTTCCTTTATTTCTTCAACTGATGATGATAACGTAGTTGTCGAAATATGTAATTGGAACAAATGAAACCGATGTGGTAATGGTAAGAACCATTGTATTTGAATTTATTTAAACCACAGGCATGCCTGCTTTTAGTTCGGATCTATGTATATGTATGGGAAACCCTAACATAAACTATCTCTTGAAAATCGTTTTTCTAAAATGTTGAAGTTAGTGGGAAATTATAGATGGCGCATTTTGCTCAGATTTTTAACATCATTCGACCAAAATCTCTTTCCATCCAGAAATGTTTTGAGTGTCGGGAACAGGTGGAAGTCTGTCGGAGTCAAATCAGGCGAATACGGCGGATGCGGAAGGATTTCGAACTTCAATTCTATTAATTTTTGCTGAACGATTGGATTTCAATCAGCAGGCGCATTGTGATGGTGAAAAAACACTTTTTCTTAACCATTCCCGGGCGTTTTCCTGAATTGCTGCTTTCAATTTGCAAAAAGTGTTGTGTAATATTGACCAGTAACAGTTTTGTCTTTTTTAAGATAACCAATCAGTAAAATTCCTTTTGCATCCCAAGAAACCGATGCCTTTCCAGTCGAGTGAATGGCCTTTGCCTTCTTCGCAACCTATTCATCGCGTGCAATCCACTGTTTTGATTCCATTTTTGTTTCTGATGTATAGTGATGAATTCAGGTCTCATCCATGATCACGAATCGTCTTTTGAAATTCGTTAGATTCCTCGAAAACACTTTCAAAGAATCGGCTGAGGTTCGAGGTCGAATGTATTTCTTCTCCCAATTGAGCAAATGTGGCACCCATCTTGCAGAAAGTTTTTTTAAAACTCAATTCATTATGTAAAATACGAACTACTCGTTCATAATAGATGGCCACGACTCAATTTCACGCACTTTTATTCGGCGATCTGTCAAAATCATGTTATGGATTTTTTCCACAATTTCTGGCGTGGTTAATATTTTCGGACATCCCGAGCGTGGTTCATCACTCATATGCATGCGACCACGCTTCAATTCCGAAACGCAAAAACCCACGATGGAAAATAAAGGCGATGAATCCTCAAGAATGGCATCTAACCTTGACATGATTTCCGTTGCGACTTTTTCTTTTTAAATAGAAAAATTTGATGACCGCTCGCACTTCGTTTTTATCCATGATTATTAACATAAAAACGTGCTTGAGTTAAATGCTTGTTAAAACCCCACTATTTGACAGATCGATTTAACATTTACAGTCAATTGATATGAAAGAATAGCTGGCTCAACCACATAAACTATTTGGAAAACCCCGTAGCAGCAATTCCAGAAACTTGTCTATCTATGAATCTATCGTCGTATAAACCGGTGGTAATGTTTTAAAACAGAATGTCTTAAAACTGCTAGAGGTAGAAATGCTTGTGGTTTAGAATGAAGAGTACAGTTCATCTCATAGTCGACATCTTTTTTGCTTAGTTTTTTTTTTTTTCTAGTGAGCATAATAACGTAATTGTCGAAATACGTATTTAGATTTGTCCAAATTTGCTGTGGTAAAGATAATAACTAATAATAGTTGAGTGCTTGAGTTTTATGAATTTTTGGAGCTAGATAATACAATATCATAAAATAAATAGATTGTGAAGGAATTAAGACCTCAATTTTGTTCATTACC
Source organism: Chrysina gloriosa (assembly GCA_038088585.1). NCBI lineage: Eukaryota > Metazoa > Arthropoda > Insecta > Coleoptera > Scarabaeidae > Chrysina > Chrysina gloriosa. The sequence goes on along the minus strand of CM076088.1, from coordinate 30,801,919 downwards.
ATTCCCATAATCTTCCAAATTTAATGGACGTAGAAGAAAATGCAATCACTTAAAGAAGATAAAACATATTTTTTTCAATTCGCTATCCCCATGATATGCTGGTAGCAGGTCAGTCAAATTCAATTTATTTAGAAGTGCTTTCTACATGTTAACAATAAAATATAAATACGAGAGGTCTTATGAACTATTTAATTAGGAAATTGAAGTTGAAATAACAGTATTTTACCGTTAAGTTACTGTGACATTTGTGGATCTCTGTGCTAAATTTCAATCAATTCTGGTGATGTGCAAAGTTTTCATGCGGGTTGAATTTCATATTGAATATAATATTTCCTAGAGATCTCCTATGGACCACAGGACCTCAACAAACTCCTTCTATCCTTCCACATCCTTTGCACGTTGCTACCCTCCAAGGACTTTTGCTAAGCTGTTACATGGTTTTATGCTAGGTTATTTAGGGACGGTCACGTTTTCTGCTACCCAATCCATGCACTTTTCCAGAGGTTTGTTCCTTCTTGTCTTAGAACAATCCATTCCCACCTTCCTTGAGGTATTTCAATGAGCGGATCAATCTGGCTGCAGGTATGGCATACAATTTTCGTTGGTATGAAGTCTATCCACCTTGAACATTTTCTGCAAATATCTGTTAATTAATACTTGGATTTCCTTGAACATGAATACATGAATACTGATTTGACATTTCTATTTAAGATCCTTAACTTCAATTTTGTGATTGTCCAGCTTAAAAGGAATTTAATGTTGGTAACATATCCTCGTTGACTTCCTTGATTCCTTCACCCAATCTAACACAATATTAAAAAGAGAAACTATTCTGGTTGCTTGAATAGCCTGAATTAGTTTCTTAAAAAATCCTTTCAGCTCTGGTTTTTGGTCTTTTTTCCGACAATTATTCTGAGCATGTTGGTGTGATCGAAACTCGATTAATTGCGTCTGAAGCCGTTCTGTTACTGACCACGATGTCATTGTTCGACTTTTAAGCGAACATCTGTTATTGTCAAATAAATTAATTTATGTGAAATAATTGTTTTAAACACAATTGTTTGGAGATGAAGTGGTGCTTTCTATATTATTTACCCCCAACCAAAAGCATGTGAGAAAAGATATTTCTAGAGAAAATTTGATCCTTCTAAAAGATAGAACACCCTTTAGTAAATTCTTATAGGGATAAGATGTAAATGTATTACTAGGGACCTGCCATTGATTAAGGGTTGTTGCAATGTGTTCTCCGACCTACGTTAAAAGGCCAAAACATAATTTTCTATAGCAAAAATTAATAGCAACCTTTTGTCGATTTAATACATGCAGAGATATAATTCCTAATAATAAAATCAAGACAATCTTGAATTTGAATACGGCTTTAAAAAAACAACCAGCAAAGTATTTGCATTTGCACAGCTTTCAGACGCATAAAGCATGCACAATTTAAAGCAGTATATATGATATAGTAATTTCAGATTTTTCTGCTTAGATCTACGAAAAGGAGAATTTTGGTGTTCGATTGAAGTGTGCATTGGACTAATACTTTGAAAAATCGTCGAGTAATTTCTTTTTGTTATTCTAAGGGAATACATCAAACAGAAAATCTTGGAACACGTGTAGATAGCAGTTTTGTAGCAATTGCTTTTTCAATGCTCAGAAGTTCTTTATATATCAACTAAATAATCAAATAACCTTATATTTTGGCTACATATTTTTAGTTATATTTAGTTAATTTATTCAACACTAGTAGTTATGTTCTTTGCTTTCTTTTTCTTATAAATAATTTGTTTTTCGACTTAATTCGCAAGCTGTAATTTGGGTCGATAAAATCTTAATTTAACAATGGAATGGGTTGGAATGAATAAATTGAATGTTACTTCCTCTACATATCGCGTGATTTATATACCTGAGGCCATGTAATCATATAACTACTAGATCTGCGTGTAATCTCACGCAGAGCTTTCAAATGAAGATAGTATCCGGCAATTACACACCGTACCTTCGACTGCAATATAATTTCAATCAACGTGAGTAACCCCATGACCGAGCGTAAAGTTTGTATTGATAGACTTCAGCAAATTTACGTCAGTTACCAGATGGCTTTTGCGCTCTCTGCGTGAGCTATAAAAATGTCTAATTAATTATTGGAAAACGTTGACAGTAGTGTCATAATAATGTCATTTCTACGTGGTACGGAGGAGTATTACAAAAAATTTATCGAATTACAGGAGAAATTACGAAAGAGGTAAGGATATGTATTTTGATATAATAGAACTGTTTTGTTTGTATTGTAAGTTTCCCAAGATTCTACACTGTTCATAAATCATAATAAAACGATTTTATTGGATATTGCAGCGAAGAGGAAAGATTAGTACTGGAAATGAAGTTTAATGAAATGGTTCAGTTCACTAGAGAAGAGTAAGTACCTATATTATTCAAACATATTTTGCGTACCACTGATGTTTTTTGTTGTAAAATTTAATCTTCAAAATGACATTAGAAATACAATATATTATATTTACACTAGCTGTTAAGCCTGTTCCTGCCAGGCAGGAAGAAAAAAATATAAGCTAAAAAGTTAAAAAATTGAATTTTGCCACGCCCCCTTTTTCGTCTTAATTCTCCGTCCACAGCCCAAAAATCAAAAGTCCGGCTACGTTAGGATTTGGCCTAGGCGTTTTATTATATGCATGCCAATTTTCAGCTTTCTACCCCATAAGTGGGCTTCAAAAAGCTCTGGATAGACAAAAAGAGGAACACACAAATAAGGAAATTATATACAGGTGTCCCCGACTTCACTCCCCAGGCTTGTAACTTCATTATTGTTAACAATACATAAAACAAAGTATATATATTCTTAAATGGGAGGAAATTCTCTATACGATAGGAAAAACCAATTTACAAAAAGTGCGTTAATGTAATGACAGCTATATTCAACTTTTTTTTTCAAATAAGCACAGTATACTTTTTTTTTTTAATATTCAGATGGTACCTTTTATTCTCTTTACAGTCATATAAATTAATATGGGCCTTACATGGGAAAATTTTCGAAAAAAACTTGACCTAAAGTTTGCCATGCAAAAAATTGTGGTTTATAGTGTTTATCTAGTAGGCGATGAAATCAACAGCTTTCTACAAACAAAAATGTGTTTTTATTCGAATAGCAATTAAATGTATGCTATCAACTACATCTAATAAATACAAAGGTTTATTTTTAATGTATCCACATTTATAAAAGGCATTTATTCAAAAAAACGCATCTTTGAATAAATTTTCACTTGATGTTATATTCTGTTCAAATCAAATTATTTAACAATGGCACTTATAAAATTATCGAGATAAAAGCTATTAAATATTTTATCAACTGTCGTTAACAAAGAAAATATCAAGTAGGTAGGTACATGTGCTATTCGGACGAATAGCATGCTGATTTTCAATTGTTTTCTAAACAAAATTCTGTCACTTTATGTTGTTAAATTCATTGAAGTTATTATTATTCCTTGTATTTTGATAGAATATGAATTATTCGAATTCCGAAAAGTGCGATATGATGTTAGTGTATGGTTTGTGTGGAAGTAATTCGAGGGAGGCAGCTAGAAGGTATTGCGAGCAATATCCTGAGAGAAGACATCCTGATCATAAAACGTTTAAAAATTTGGAAAACAATCTTAGGGAGCATGGATCTTTTGTAATAAATAAAAGTATACCGCTTCCTAGGAACATACATGCTGCTGATGAAGGACATACGGTAGCTGTTCTTGCTTATACGGAGGGCAATCCTACATCTTCCTTAAGAGAAATAGCCGCAAAGTGTAATATTTCAAAATCGTCAGTGCAACGCATTTTAAAACGAAATCATTATAAAGCATACAAATTTAAGCGCATACATAAGCTTCACCCCGGAGATTCAGAGAGGAGACTTGAATTTATTGCATGGGTTCTAGTGCAGTATGATCACCAACCTGATTTTTTGAGACAAATAATGTGGTCTGACGAAAGTAGATTCCATAACAATGGATTGGTTTCAACACAAAATTGCAGATACTTGTCCACAGAACAGCCACACTAGCTGAGAGAAACGAATAATCAATGCGTTTTTTCAATAAATGTTTGGTGTGGAATTCTTGATGGGCGTTTAATAGGGCCACATTTTTACGATGGGACACTACCTGGCAATCGCTATTTACATTTTCTAGAAGAGATATTGCCAGAACTTATGGCAAATGTACCTCTTCATATAAGACAAAATATGTTCTACCAACAAGATGGTGCTCCAGCACACAACAGTGCGATCGTACGAAATTATTTGGACACTAATTTTCCTCAACGATGGATGGGAACACATGGCTCGGTGGCATGGCCAGCTCGCTCTCCCGACCTCACGCCGTTGGACTATTTTCTGTGGGGTTACTTGAAGGAACGTGTTTATAAGGTAGTCGTCATAAATGTGGATGACCTAAAAGGCAGAATAAGAGAGGAGTGTGCAAACATTTCCATGCACACTTTATTAGAAGCGACAAACAAACATTTTCTGCATCGTCTAGAGATATGCTCTAACAATAATGGAAGCAATTTTGAACAATTTTTATAATAATTTGTAATTATTGCTCATCAGTTTTGTAATTATTAGTTAATTAATTGCTATTCGAATAAAAACATATTTTTGTTTGTAGAAAGCTGTTGATTTCATCGCCTACTAGATAAACACTATAAACCACAATTTTTTCCATGGCAAACTTTAGGTCAAGTTTTTCGAAAATTTTCCCATGTAAGGCCCATATTAATTTATATGGCTGTAAAGAGAATAAAAGGTACCATCTGAATATTAAAAAAACGTATACTGTGCTATTTGAAAAAGAAGTTGAATATAGCTGTCATTACACTAACGCACTTTTTGTAAATTGGTTTTTCCTATCGTATAGAGAATTTCCTCCCATTTAAGAATATATGTATATACTTTGTTTTATGTATTGTTAACAATAACGAAGTTACAAGCCTGGGGAGTGAAGTGTGGGACACCCTGTATATAGATTTATATACTGATTGTGAGTTATTAAATGATTCAAATTTTAACTATGATCAAGATAAAGGAAATAAGAAGAAACGTTTCTTCTTGAAATAATTCATCCCGAGTAATTTAGATTTCTTGTTGGAAATTCCACAAATTTTGTGGAATATGATTACTCAGCCTTTGTCCGATCATATTGCATCTATTCATCATCATCATAATAGACTCTCGCTGATTGTCCAGTTACTAATAAATGAGGTAATCCTCATCTTAGCAACAATTTCTGGCGTTCTCTATATCAATCTAGTTTTCGACAATAGTGTTCAACTAACAATGAAAGCCGTATACCTTAAGATAGGAAATAAGAGGACCTCCTGGGACTGTGCAATATTTCCAAACCGATCTGTTTATTTTTCCAAGTATAACTATCCCACTCTGTTGAAAACCATCGATTTTGACGAGCTCTGGTGCGTTCTACTGTAGTCTTGTTTTTGTTTTTTCTCATTCTACAGTTTATGCTTAGTTTAACAGACGGTTACAGAAGAAGAAGTGGTGTCTTGTGCTTCGAGATTTACAGCTGATATGAAAGCGGGGAATGACAACATGCCTCCCTTCTTGGTGCATGAGTTTGCTGATATCTTTGCTAATCCATTATCTACGAGGTGACATAGAATAAACTGCAATGCATAGCACCATGCGATAAAGGACCAAAAAATAATAAGAAAATTCCTATACACTAATGTCCGATCGCTTTCTGTTTTCACGTTACAGGCTGTTGAGGTTTTTTAAGCTGAAGCCGTGTGTTTTGAACATGCATAATATGCATTATTAGACCGATGAAAACCCTCATCATACCGTAATACGGAATCACCAGTATGGGTTTTCCATTAATATGTGGGCAGGTATAATCGATAATTATCTAATTGGTCCAGTTCGATTTCCCAGACGATTGACAGGCGAACTCTACCAAAATTTTTTGGAAAATGAACTGAACACTTTATTAGAAGATGTCCAATTGGATATTATAAGAAGAATGTACTACATGCATGACGATGCGCCAGCTCACTATTCTCAAAGAGCAAGGGAATTTCTTCAAAGAAGATTTGGAAATAGGTGGATTGGTCGTGGGGGACCTATACCATGGCTAGCTCGTAGTCCCGATCTTAATCCCCTCGATTTTTCATTTTGGAGGTTTATGAAAAATGAAGTGTATGCCGTAGAAATAAATACTGAAGAGCAATTATGGAACAGAATTGTGGAGTCTGCTGATACATTTCGTCATAATCCGAACATATTTCAAAGATGCCGTCAATCATTACTACAAAGATTGGTAATGTGTATTCAAGAACAAGGTCACCAAACTGAACACCTTATATAGAGCGAAATACCTTACATTTTTAATGTTGTATATAAATAATAAGCGATCGGACATTAGTGTTTGGGAGTTTTTTTATTATTTTTTGGTCTTCTATCGCGCTATGCATTGCAGTTTATTCTATGTCATCCCCTGTATATTGTACAATCTCCTAATTAACACTTCAAGCCATTGGATGTTGCCCATCATTGGTGAAACTGATTTCCTCGTACTTAGTTGACAGGACTGGGTATGTCTTTTATAATGGCTTTCCATCAACTAATTTTAAAATGTCTTCTTGGATACTCCAGGGCCCTAACCTTGGTCCCTGACTACTTAAGATGTATATAAATGATTTGTTATGCAAATTACAATGTAATTTGGCTTACGCAGATGATGGGAAAATATATATCGTGATTAATTCGCCTGCAGAATGTATTAGTCTGCAGACTAATCTCATATTAATTGACGAATGGTGCATCTTGAATGCTCTCTCTTTGAATATTGGAAAATGAAGTGATTTTTGATTCTGGTCCGACATTTTCTGAAGTTATACTGTCCATATGCGGATATGCGGATGAGCTTTGCGCTGCCTTGGGTTTCTTATAAGAATTTTGCCGTGGTTCCAATCATTTTCACACAATTAAAACTGTATATCATACTCTGGTTTTGAGTAGATTGGAATATGGATCACTGATCTGGTACCCCTACTACACTTACCAGATTCTTTCTGTGGAACGCATTCAGTAGAGGTTCGTAAAATATTTGATATTTAGGACTTCTGGAAATTATCCTGCTTACGGCTCAGATTATGCAACATTATTGGAGCAGCATCACTTTCAGCGTCACTGAATACGCTGCGAAAGATACAGTGCTAAATTTTTATTACATTTAATCACTATTAAAGTTGATTTCCTGTCGTTGCTAGAATATATAAATATTAATGTACCACGTCCTACTAGTACCAGATCAACTAATTTATTACATAATTCTAGAGCAAAGACGAATATCTTAACAAGATCGCCAATGTTTCATATCACAAATAATTTCAACAGATTTTACTCCGACCTTGAAACGTGGGTTTGTCTTCCTTTTGGTTTTATTATTAATTCATTTTCTTTCCTTTCAATTTTTTAAAGATATATGTATGTATATTTCATAGTTTACTTTGTTGCTTGCTGATACACTGATGTAATATTTTGAAAATCATGTTCATGTTTGGTGTTGTTTTTTTAACAAATAAAATAAAAGTAAGAGGAACTTTTAAGACAAAAGCTAGAATAAAAGTGCGAATCACAAATTGTACATTATGACTATATTTGATTTTAAAAAGCTTCATGAAGGCATTTCAAGTGCATTGTTACTTTCAGACAAAGTGGAGAAATTACGTGACGCACACGAGCTGTAGTTAAATGCACGAATACACAAAAGCTGTGGATTACTGAATAAGAATACTTCGTACCTGGTACACATATTTAAATGTTATTCGGTTAGGTGGGCGTCTTTGGTACTGCTGAAAACAATACTTAATTATAGCTCCTGTGCGACACTTAATTCCTTCATAATGAAGATGACGACTTAATTGGCTCATGCTTTTTTCCAAGCCAAGATATATTTTGTATTTTCTTATCTTAATTACGCATAGGAAATTTAGCAGTAATAACATTATATTTATCGTTTTTTAGAATAAATAACTCTGCAGAACAGTATAAAGTTATGTATAGATTTCATGCACAATTGTTTTCCTGCTATATTAAATAAAAATCTCATAATACGTACTAAAGAAGGACTATCAAGAAAAAAATTAAATTTTTTACGCAGGGCGTTATCAAGTGACCGCATTTTGATTTTTCAATATTGTTTTCCATAATTTTTGGTATAAGAAGCAGCAAGAATGGTTGTATTATGGCGATCCTGAACATTTTTTCTGGTAGTTGGAATGCATCTCTGTTCACATATGTACTACATATGGATGTACTAATGTACATATATAAATGGACATAATCGGAGGCATTTTGACAAAATTGATGCTCCATTTTGTCAAAATTACAATTGCCTCGGGCGTTGTTCCGCCTGTCGTCTTTGTTCTTAAAATAACTAATTTCTCGACGTTTCGACGACATCTCAATCGTCTTGATCTCGAGCTGAGGATTCATAATATCACATTTGAGAACCTATAGATACAATATATACCTACACTTCATCAATTCCAATCACGATCACATTTCAATCTTTTGCTATCTCTTTTACTTCAGGCCATGTGCTTCCTCTTTTCATAATTAAACTGCTGGCCACTTCATTCCATGTATGTCGCAGTCTACCTCTCTATCGTTTTCTCGTAAATCTTCCCATATCTGTTTAACGGGTGTCTTCAAACTGTGTAGGTGTCCCCACCAATTTAGCTACCTCTATTGTACGAAGTCTAAAACTGATCTAACTCCCAGTTCTCTTATAGTCTCATTTCTGATCCTATCCCTCCTCGCCACTCGTCTCAGATTTCTTTACCGTTAAAAAATCTGCTGGTTTAATAGATTTGCTGATTACTGCTCTGATTATTTTGTTATTCACTCTTCTTGTTTTTAGAATATTCCAAAGTCTTGCTCTTGGTACTAGGTCAAATGCCTTTTCCAGATCTGGGTAAAAAGGCCAGATATACGTTGTTTGTTTCTTGTTTTTTTTTGAATCATTTGTTTTATCGTAAATATGTTATTCTGCGTGCTTCTGACCGCTCTAAATCCACTTTGTGATTGGTTCTGACTTGTTGTTGATTATTTGTTCATAGATCTTTGTTGCTGTGTTTTTAGCAAAGTAATTTCTACACCCCTTCTTATTTACATTCTTGTATATTGGTATTATTAGTGTTGTTTCCCAATCTCTTGGCTGTTCTTTATCTTTCTAAGCTTTGTTCATAATTTCTAACATGATCTCAGTTCCTCTATTTCCCATATTTTTAATCACCTCATTTGTAATATTGTCATCTCCGGGTGTTTTCCATTCTTTAACGTTCTTATTACATCATGCAGTTCGTCTTCTGTAATTCCTTGCTCGGTCTCACTTGTATTGTTGTTTTTCCAGTTTGTTGGTCCATTATTGTCGGTCTTCTCTGAATTGTTTAGAAACTCTTGGAAGTAATGTTTTCATGTCTTCATTATGCTGTCTTCTTGTTGTTCTTTCCGTCAGCACTATTAATGAATATATTTTCTATCGTTTTTTCTTTTCTAAATAAATTTAATACTTTGTAGAACAGATTTTGATTTCCTACGCTGTCTTGTTCCATTCTCTCCCCAAACTCGCTTCATGTTCTCTTATTAGCTTCCACCTCTAGATCTTTCACTGTTTTTCTTTTCTGTTTATTTGCTTTATAATCGTCTGCTCTTGTAATTTTTAAATAGTTTTCACGATCCTTTTTTGCTTTAACTTTAACTCTTTTTATTTCGGGTGTCTATCGCTTCTTATTGTTTGCGTTGACTATTCCATTATAATATTTTTTAATATTGTCCAGCTTTGTTCTAAGCAAGCATGTGCCTCTTTTGCTTGGTCTAATACCTCTGCTATAATTTGTTGAAACTTGTGTATTGTCTCTGTATTTCTAAGTTTGTATGAACGGATGGCTTTATATTAAATTTTTTCTTTGTTCGTTTCTGATCTCTTCTATTTTTCCTTAATCCTCTCTCTTCTAACTTGCATTTTTATCTTCTTTCTATTTCCTTTTTCTATTAATATAATCAATAATAAATTTCTCTCCTTCATTTTGTTTGTTCTCTAGTATAGTTATGAATATCTTTCTGCTCATAAAATGTATTAGTTATAGATTGTGTAGTTGGCAGTAATCAATCATTCTTTTACCATTATTGTTTCTTGTCTGTTCTCCGCTGTTGCTTATTGTCGTTTTGTAAGTAGAATCTTTTCTTCCCTCTCTGCAGTTGAAATCGCCCAATATAATTTTTTAACCTTCAGTTTCACCAGCTATTATTGGGAAAGCTTCCCAGAAATTATTCTTATCATCTGCTTTAGCATCATTATTGGGGCTGTGCACCACTATAATTGTTGTTTATCTATAGTTAAGATTCTTTAAAAAATATATTTAAAAATTGTTTATATAATCCCCCAGTTTTCGTAATTTTTGCCATAAGCAATACTTCATATTTATACTGGTATCACATTGACCGTAAATATATAATTATGCTTTTTGATGTTCGCAATATACCTCTCTAATATCCTACATATAGACATATTTGGAGAGAATTTCCCGAAATGGGGTATCAGAGATTTGAAATGTGATTTTTGACATTTTGACATTTTGTTTTTCAATCATCATTTCACATATAGGACTATGGTGTTATTAAATATAATATTTTAATAATAATCAAATCGAAATGTCATATTAGAATTTTACAGTAGAGTGGCATGCTATGGGCAAAGTTTGTGCACGGTCAGCGCACGGTTCCATATATAATAACCTTAACCTTAACACTTTCTGCCAGCATCATCCAAACAACTATCATCCAAATTCCAAGTTTTTTTCTTCATAGGGAGTTATGTATAATGATAGATATGAATTTCAATTGCTGGTAACATTCATACCATTGTACTTTGATTTCTTAATTAACAGTCTTCATTTCGTGAACATTAGTACAAGTACAGTTGTTAGAAATTAAATGGACTTAAAACTTGCTTTCTCGATTTTTATTTAAAATAATGAAAGAAATTTACACAAATTTTATTTAACTTGTACTTTAATTTTGAAGTCATCATTAATAATATTTTATGTTATAGGGAGCAAACATACTATCGCAAACTACGAAACCAATACAAACGGTTTTTGGAAGAAGATCGCCGACGACAAGAAAGAAACGAGCGCATTATGAGGGTCTTAGAACGAATAGAAAGCAGGGCTGCTACGCTAGCGGCTAAAACCGAAAGGTTTGAACTTCTTCGACAACAATATCAAGCATATTTGCAACGAGTTTTTTCCAATGTCAAACATTCCAACGAGCCTATACAGATACCGCCGGAAATTACGACGATCTCCGAAGAAAAACCAGATTTGTATGAACATCCGCTTGTGAAGAAAGCAATGTATGGCAATAAATTTGAAGATGTTAAGCAATCTGCTGATTTATACCAGCATCCTGTTATTAAGAGAGCTCTTTGCGATAATAAGGAATATAAAGATAATACTAAACTTGACGTCGTTAATCAGTATTTGCACAGTTTGTCGACTCCTATTTCTGGTGAAAAAGTTTTGAAAACCGCCAGGTCCAGTAATAAAATTTCATCAACTTATAGTCCTGAATTTACAGATTCTAATGGCATTAATTTATCTGAACATGAGGGTTCGTATTACAAAAATAACGCTGGAAGCATAGCTGATCGGATTATGACTTCCATAAACTCAAGACCAAAATTAGGTACCATATATCACGATAAATACGGCAATAATACTGTTTATGATAACGAAATGGAAGATGAAGTACCTAGAAGTAATTTTTGTGGTAAGATTTCGCCCAAGCTAGCAGCAGAATATAACACCGAGGTTGTAGAAGTGTTCAACCGCCAACGGCCATTAAGTGATTCTCAAAATTTAGATCCTAAAATCGAAATAGACTCCATATCGAAAATAGAGGAAAGTAATAAAAGAAATGAAGTTAGGTTCCAAGATCCCTCTGATGAAAAGGATGATAGGATGCCTGAAATACAACAAGTTAGGTTCCAAGTTACCTCTGATGAAAACGACGACAGGATGCCTGAAATACCACAAGTATCAAATACTCAAGATGATGAATGGAATATTCATGGAACCAAATATTCAGGAGTAGAAAATCTTGGAAACTACAGTAGCATCCAAGAAAGAAATATTGTTAATGAAAACGAAAGTAAAAATCAAGAAGAACCAATTGAAATCGAGGCGCCTTTAACACACGAAAATACTGAAGAATGTTCCAAGGATCAAGACATCATCGTTGATAATATCTCAGAAGTGTTAGATGAAGGGACTGAAGAAAGAATATATAATGAAACTATGACAGAAGGTAGTAAGGAAGATATGCTTCATGGCGAAAATGTAAACGAAAATGATAGTTTCCGATACAACGAAGATGAATCGTACGAGCATCGAGTTGAAAGCAACGAACATTTAGAAGATGATTATAGCGAAAATCAGCAACGTTGTGATGAAGATAACCGAGTTGTATTAGATTATCCAGATCAACCGAATGATATTCAAGGTGATCATGACTTGGAAACTGAAGAAAATATTGATCCAGAATCTCCTCAGACTCAAGAAATAGAACCGGATTGTAAACCAGCAAAAGATATTGATGAGAGCAAGACGATTATTGCACACAATGACGAAAATGTTTCATCTAGCCAGCTACATGAAAGTGATAACCACAATCAATCTAAGCAATTAAAGCAAGATCAGATTGCCCCCACAACAAAGCAGAAAACGGAACCATCGAGGGTTCAATACGATTATAATGATGCCCAGTCTATTGTTCATGAGAGTGAAGTTGATCATTCTATTATACAATATGAGGATGGCAAAACAAACTTAGCATATTATCAAAGTAACGAATCTGATATGCAATATGATAATGTTCAGCCTACTATACAGCACGATCAGAAAGGCCTACCCGTTGATCAATACAATGAGAGTGGCCAACCAATAATGCAGTATGACGAAAATCAACAACCTATTATGCAATATGACGAGAATGATAAAATTATCATGCAATATGACGAAAACGGCCAGCCTATTGTGCCATACGACCAGAATGGCCAACCTATCGTCCAATATGATGATAATGGCCAGCCTCTTATGCAGTACGATGAAAGTGGCCAACCTGTAATGCAATATGATGAAACTGGTCAGCACATGATGCAATACGATGAGAGTGGCCAACCTATTATACAATATGACGAGACTGGTCAACCCATCATGCAATATGATCACAACGGCCAACCATTTATCCAATATGATGAGCGTGGACAACCGTTGATGCAATATGATGAGCGCGGACAGCCGCTGATGCAATATGATGAACATGGACAACCAATCATGCAATTTGATGAAAATGTAGAGTACGATGAAAACGGTCAACCTATAATACAGTACGATGAAAACGGACAGCCGATTTTATACAACCAAAATGTGAATTTTGACCAAAATGGTCAACCTATTTATCAATATGAACAAAGTGAGAAGTACTACCCAGAAAATCAAAATTACAGTGAACAGGAACGTTTCGAACAATCTAGAAATGTAGTAGAAAATAAAGTGGAAGTGGAAGATATAAAAAAGCCAGATATAACGAAAGATTCGTCTAAACAACGTGATTTAGCAGAAAATTCTGCTAGAAAAGAGAAGAAACCAAACGTCTTGGAAATTCTAGATACCGATACCGAAAGTATTAAACAAGACACTAAAGTCTCTAATGATAGTGATTTTGATTTTACCAATAGTTAGAGCGTTAAAGAATATTAGTTGCTTGACAATAAAACGCTACAAAAGTAGTAGATAAATATCTACCTATCAATTGTTTGTAAAAATGCGAGTCAGATTTAAAAATTAAGAATTGGCAAGATACAGGAAACTTAGATATGTTCCATGTATGAGGGCCATCCAGAAAGTAACTTACGTTTTCGAATAAAAACAAATTGAAGTAACAGAAAACATACTTTATCATATTCAAATTGAGGCACTCATCTAGCGATGTACCAGTTTGTTGATACCATTGTCGTAGAATTCTACCCCCTTAGATTTCAACCACTCATTCACGCCTTCCTGCAGTTGCACATCCAAGAGTTTCCGAATTTGATTGGTCGAGTACAGGGCTTTCCTCGACGCCTATTTTGGATTGCTCTTCCCACATTTTCTAATGTGTCCCAATACCAGTTTATCAGTCACAATACTTGGTCGGTCGCTTTGGTCATCGTGAACGATACTGTCGCCATTTTTAAAGATAATGCACAACTGTCTCACTCCACATTCAGTCATTACGTTGTTTCCGTACACTTTACAAAGTTTCCGATGAATTTCAATTGGCTTGTTGTTTTCTGCTAACAAAGATCTAACCACCGATCACACTTCATAACTGGCGGGATTTTCTATTACAACACTCTTTTTAAAAATGCACAGTTCACTAACCCCAAGCAACACGAATCTCACACTACCGCAGCTGGATGTGCTTTGAGTAAGGGAACGCCCGAAACGTAAGTTACATTCTGGATAGTCCTCGTATAATTCTTATTCTATATAGTGGGCACATTTATTGAGATATCTGTCATATTGTTATTTGGTCCCAATGACCCAGATTATTAATTATTGGATTTTGCTTCTTCCGCAATTGTGTGCGCAGCATTACTCAAAACTGGTAGAGATATTTTTGAACAAAGTTTTCCGCTTTATTCCTTACTTATATAAAAATTATTTCAAAACTAGTTTCGTCGGTAACCCATTTTTAACTGAGATATTTAGATGGAAGGATTTAAATTAAGAATCGTAAAAACACTTTTTTAAAAATGGTTGAAGAAGAGGAGTAGAATGTTCCTCTCAGTCCGCGAAAGAGTAAACATCCATCACAAGGATCCATCCCTCGCTCCCCTTTATTCCATTTTATTTTAACCTCCATTCTTAATACATATTACTTTCAGATTTAAAACCTAAATTTTTATCCAATTTCATTCTAAATTTAACCTAAATTTTATGACATGATATATTAACTTTTGAACACATGTTACCCCCATTCCATTTTTTCACGTAATTAATTTCGTTTTAATGTTTTAACGATTTTTAATTTGAAGATTTCCATCTAAATAGCTCAATTAAAAATGGCTTACCGCCAAAACTAGTTCTGAAATATTTTTTATACATGTAAGTAAGTATGAGTATTCTCTACTTCTACTTTTATATTCGATGATATTATTTTTGTGTGTTAAGTTATTTTTAGCGTCATTAAGAAG
This sequence comes from Chrysina gloriosa, assembly GCA_038088585.1. Taxonomy (NCBI): domain Eukaryota; kingdom Metazoa; phylum Arthropoda; class Insecta; order Coleoptera; family Scarabaeidae; genus Chrysina; species Chrysina gloriosa. The sequence goes on along the minus strand of CM076088.1, from coordinate 30,786,593 downwards.
CAAAAGACGTTATGAAGTAGAAACTAACTAACTTGGTGAATAGTTCAATGCCCAGCAAACTAAATATTAAAGTTTCGGATGCGCCTTGTGTATTACATACATAGCATCTGAGCTAATGTGTTTGTAATTCTTGCAATTATAAAATATTTTGTTATATACTATTAGATTATATTTACGAAAGTTTCTATTATATAAATAAACTACCCTGTGGTTTAGTGATTGTAGGAACTCAAACGAGATTATTTTAAAATGTAAGCTTAATAATAATCTGATACCACACTGATACTATTTAAGCAGTTTTATTTTCAAAATAAAAAAATAGTTTGTTTCTAGGAATATAACCTTGAAACCTACAATATAATATCCATTAGTTTAGTAGTTTTTGTTTTTGCTTTTTTTCAATGTAGGAAGCAAAATGTACTGAAACTATGATTTGCTTTTAAAAACTAATTGGTGATCAGATGATAATAATAAACAGCAGTATTTTATTTTAGGAAACCGCCGAAATAAAAATATTTTTAATGTTTATTGAAAATATGAAACAAAATTTAATACTAAGAACAAAATTGTGGACTAGCCGCTGTAAGAAATAATTTACACAATAAGAGACTAATGGATTGTAAGTACCTATCACAAGTAAGGGTTGCCAAATTCGTATAAATTGTGAGCCAAAATGCTTGTCGCTAGGTTGAATTTCGCGATCCAATATAGTGTTTTCATCGTCTTGTTTTGGCTACTCGTGTATTTTTGACAGTTTGATGTTCTATTTATGTATGGGCGTTCTTTGGTTGGTTTCTGTTGAGTTATATTGCTACACGTATTTGGTAGTTGGCCAGCATTCTCTCCAGATCTGATAGGCCTCTGAAGATGGGCACTTTGAGCTCTTCATTCAATTTTCTTACAAATGTTTTTTTAATCTATTTTATTCTGTATTTAATATCCAGTAAATTGTTTTTTATTACTATCGTTCCGTTTCGTGACAATAAATTATAAACATTACATTTGTCTTAGAAATAAATAATTTGTTCTTACTTTTTTTAATTGACAATTGTATTGAATTTCAGCAAAGTGAAATATTTATTAACTTAAGTCTGAAAATGAACTATTACTTTTTCCTGCAATTTATTTTAAATCTACTGATTATGAAATAGCTAAAATCTTAATAGTGACTTTCATGAAACCTAAATTTTAATTCCAAGATTCCAAGTTATATTCAATTCTACGCCGCTGAGTGAGTTGTTTCGGCATGGCCAACTTGGATTGCTCAAGCGGGGAGCTCGAAATTCAAACTGGCGACGATCAATTTGGCTCACATGGTATGTGTGCCGACAAAGATTGCCTTTATAAGACAAAGAATCTGGGGAAGATTATATCGAGAAATAAATAGAAATTTATAAGGTTCTTAAGTATATTAATTAATAGTTATGTAAGGTTGAAAGGTTGGGATGGATTGGAGCGTGGTCCACTCAAGCATTATTACAATTGAGAACCTGTGTTCATTATAACGAAGGAATAATAATGCGGTTATCTAATGCCCACCACATCACAATACATCACTCTAGAATGAATTGGAGCACGAAGATACGAGGTCCTCCGCTCTATGGGCCATGCTCCATTGCGGGGCGTTAGTGCCTCAGAGACCATGTTTTAATATTAATGAAGATCGTAGAACTTAGAAATAACGAAGAAATTCAAAGAGTATAATTTAAGAATTGCTCTCATTTTACAGGTAGGATGTGTGATAGATTACAATAAATTCTGAAGAACAAACATGATGTACTTTGTTAGAGTAAAACTATTTTTGATTCGATTCTAAGTAAAGGACACAAGACTTTAATTAGCAATAATGAGTACGATCTTCTAAAAGTAGTGGATAAGGGTGGGTAAAATCTTCAGTATTAGATAATCGGTATTTTCCGTTTTGAAGACTCTAAGTTAGAAAGCTATGTTTTTGTTTGGAACAATCTTATGCACAAAATGTAACTTGTTAATTTAGTATACCTTTTTTTTTCCAGAATTACGTACAGTTTTGTTCTGCAAAACTTTTAAAACCTCATATTTTAAGTGGTCCATATTTTTCAATAATTTCTTCCTCATATAGATTTCCTACAATAAATTTGATAAAATTTCCCACACCAACTTCAAGCACACACATCTTCATGGTTGTCGTTGGATACAGATGTATACTCTCTAAACAACTGACCTTGACTGCTTTGAAGTTGATAGAGGAATAATTTAGACAATAGTCTAAATATTAAAAAAATTGCCTTATTTATCTTAAGAAAAGTGTGTATTGGAAGGTTGTAATGCGGAATAATTTGATAATAATAGTTCGTAAACTACAAACCAAAGGAACTTAGCTACCTCCTACAAGTTAAGAAAGCTTGTGAATTGAGTACCTATTAAAAACTGCAGTCTAATTATATTAGACTAAAAATTCGAAAGCGCATTCTGCAACTTATTAATTACGAAACATGCGTTAAAACTAATAAAAGTATATTTGTAAAGTATTGCGTTTTCCTACAGAAGAGAATTAATATAAAAAATATTTCAGAAGGATGTAAATTATTTTATACGAGATATAACAATAGATATAATCTTAATTTAAATATAAATCTAGATTAGAATGGCATTTTAACACATCAATCAAAAAAGTGTATTTCGATAACGCCAAATATTTTTGGAACAATTATATATTCCCTAAACCTAATTTTTATTGAAGTTGTTATCGGATTCCTAAGTTCTTAAAATTCCTATATAATAATTAATTTTCAGAAAATATTTAATTGCTTTATTTATTTTAGCAGTTTATAAAATATAAAGGATTAATTAAGCAGTTGTATTTTATACTTTGTATTTATTTGGAATATTTGTATGTCGAATGACAGAAATGCAAGCCAGAAATACAGTATAGTATGACAAGTTTCTGGGAGATTTATGTCTTATTGAATATTTATATATTTCGGATGAATGAAGAACTGTAAAAAAGAAATGACGGTTATCTGGAATAGAAATGAAATAAGGATTCGAGCAATGTAATTTCAATGAATCGCATCCTAATTTAGATTTGAATTTGAAATTGTAGAATTTTGAATTATTTAATATATGAGGTATAAATGGACAGATTTCAGTCATAAACTAACAGCATCGTTTAGTGAAATTCAAAAATTGTTTTTCAATGCACTTAAATACAGGAGGAAACCAAAAGCAAATGTGCTCAAAAATATAAAAGACAGGGATGGGGACATACTGACAGAGGAAAAGACGGATTATGGAGAGATGTAGGCAATGTTTTAAAGGGTTACTGAAACAAGACGAAAATGAAGCACTTACGCCTCAACAAAAAAAAAAAGAACAACGTCCAACAAAAGAACAACAACAACAAATGGAACAAATAACGAAGTTGGAGTTTGTTAAAGCAGTGCAAAAAATTAAAACTGAAAGTGCACCAGCTCACGACAGAAATGGTGAAATACAGGAACTCCTAGATATTATAAACCAGCTAAAATAGAAAAGAAAGTATCGTTAGATTGGCAAATAGACATTATTACGCCGATATATATATACATAAGGTGATAGTAAAGAATGCTAGAATTACAGAGGAATAAATTTGGGAGGCACAATTAAAAAATATACTAGAAGATAAACTAGAAGAAACACAGAGTGGATTGAAAAGAGATAGAGGAACAAACCACCAGATATTCATGTAGGCAGAAAAAGCAATAAAGGTAGGAAGAGAAACACATGTCTGCTTCATATATATGGAGAAACGCTTTGACAGAATAAGATGATAAGACATCTGGACAATACTAGAATAAAGGAAAATCGAAAAGATCTAATTCAATGAGTACAAACCTTAAATGAGAAAACAGAAAATTATGTAAGATCAAGAAATAAGGAATCACACTCATTTGAAAATAAAAGCAAAATCGGGCTAAAACAAGGATGTGTTTTAAGTCCTTTATTCTTTAGTCTGTAGTATTAGGCAAGGTAGTAAAGAAGTGTAGACAGAAAGTAGAAGTATAACGTAGAATATTGGAAACTCAGATGTATACGACTAACAAAGTGATGTTACGCTAACGACTAACGCTAACCGAGAATCAATTACAAGAAAATATAAATGTCTTTAATGAAGAATTGAAAATGAAAAATATGGCAATTAATAAAGAAAAATCTAAAACTATGATAATCGAAAAGGAACATGAAAAACAAAACAAAAATAGAAGGCGAACCATTCGAACAAGTAGATAAGTACTTGGGAGTAATAACAAATAGGAATGGAAAATTAGAAGGTGAGATAAATGAAAGACTGGCTAAGACTGGTGGACAATATAATAGCAAAAAGAATAATTTCCTAAGCGAAATGGAAGTAAGTACCTAAGAAAGTAAAATTCGAAATAGTAAAAGGAATTGTAACATTGGCCTACGCATGTGAGTCGAGGACATTATTGAAAACAAGTAGAATAACAAGCGCAAAAATGAGATTTTTGAGGAGAATAGAAGGAAAAACAAGGAAAGATAAAATTAGAAACCAAGTATTTAGAGACAAACTAAAAATAAATCTTGTCGAAATTACTATAGAACAAACGCAACTTAGATGGGACGAACGCGCAATAAGAGAAGCTGAGGATAGGCTTATTAGACGGATATTTGAAGCGAAGGAAATTGGAAGAAAGAAAAGGGGAATACCGAGAAAGACGTGGACGAAAGAACTACGCTTAGCGACAGGGAGAAAAGGAATAAAATGGGAGAATGTAGAAAGCATGGCCAAAAATAGGAAGAAATGGAGGGAAATGTGGAAGACAGTACCAGAGAGCTCAACTCCAAAATAACTCGACACCAAAAAGTAGAAGAGTTCCAGATTAAGAAGAGGTACAGCTCTCGCAATATAAGTTGGCGAAGGGTGGAAGTGAGTTCGCGCAGATAGAGGAGGGATAGATTGCCTATTATTCGTCCTTTCCCTACGGAACTCATATTGATACGACAATGGTAATTCCTATGCACTATCTGAATCAGATAGGTGAGAGGTACGTGTCCTAAATACGTTCACGGCGCATCACCACCGCTCGCCAACTTATATTGCGAGAGCTGTATAAACGAATAAAATAAAATTCACTATGTAGTTAGCTTAGCGCTACTTAAACTCAAACAACAGCTCCGTCCAATAGTTAAATGGACGACGATCATAACCGTGGCCCAATGCCCTCTTCCCCCTTGACAAGCTGACGGTATAAGAAATTATTGAGTAGGTTTACTTCAGCAACAGAAACAATGGTAAATGGCTAATGGCGAAAAAGCGAGGTAATAAGAACATAATACACCGAATACTTGAGTGATGAATGAACAGTGGGTGTTTCCCAAAAGGGATACAAAACGTTTCCGCAGACTGAAAGTTCAAGAACATCATCCTTTTCGCATATAAATTCACAATTAAGCATCACCTGTAATACACCAAAGTTATTTTATTGATGGTTACTTGCACCATCGAAAGTAACTAAACATTAATGGTAGAGGATTATTACTTTCCCTCAGTGGAAAAATAGAAAGGTAGACTATTTTTTATTTTGTAAAGTTTGGTGGATTATGACATATAGCTAAATGTGGACAAACGGAAGTTAATTTATTTTTTTTGATCTGGCAACATATACCTGTATACTCTACAAAAATCGTTTGGAACCGTTTTAGAAAAGTTGTGCATGAAGTAAGGGACAAGCAGACACTGATAGCAAATTTTATAGAGTAAGAAGTATTATTGCCTACATTGGTAAATTTGTCTTGAAGAGTAATCAACATTATCTCAATTGGACTTGTAAAACAAGAATATATAAAATAGATATTAGAAAAATGTTTTTTTTTATGCAGAAGGAAACAAATTAACAGTAAATATTTTAAATTAGAAATTTTTATGTATAGTCAATCTAGTAATGTGGAACAACACTCTATGGCCATAGCTGTACGTACAGATTCAATTTGAATGGATCTTTTTCAGTAGTATATAGGCTGTGTAGGTAAATGATTCAATTGGAAATCAACGATCATTTGAGAATTTAGCAAGGTATATATAGTATAATACGCTCCATCTGAAAATTGTATGGATTTTCAGAAAAGAGAAACTCGTGCCAAAATCAATAATCAAAGCAAATGCTCCGCCCAAGCCGTACGTATAAGCAGAAGTACTTTATGGTTACTTAAAACATGATAACCCTAATAACAAGAACGCCAAGAATTCATACCAAACACGTCGAATGGGTGAGTGGGTTTTAAATCTCGCATATATAAATCGCACGCAGGCGTTGTTGCCACACTATACGCAGTTCTCAATTACAACACATAAAGCCGGAACGATGACGAGTGTAGTTACAAGAAGTGTGTGAATTTTAAGATTTGTAAGAATTGTTGGCATCTTTCTATCAAAACAAACGAATCACTATGGATAGGAAATATGTAAACGGACTGTCTAAATCCATGACGTTTTATTCGGACGAAACCGATGGGGATCACGTCGAAGGAGACTTGGCAAAACACAGAACAGGTAAGGTGAATAATGGTTGGTGTTCGAAGGTTATGCACCATTGTTTAGGAGAAATATATCATATTTGTTTTGTAAAAGGGGCAACAATGTTGCTAATAATTATAGCGCAAAGATTTATCAATAGAACTCTCAAAATTATCGTTAGCATGTGTTTCTAAACAAAGAAATGTAAATAAATGTTTCTTATGTAAACAAGCAACGATGCCGACAATAAATGGATCTTGGAATTAAACTTCTTATACCTATATCTTGATAGTACTTCTGCATTATCGTGAATTTTAAAACAAAGAAACAGTGTAGCGATTTTTATGCAATACAGGACGCAACAATATTGCTAATAAATACTTTCTTATCATCGATAGAATTTGTTTCTAAACAAAGAAATGTGAATAAATATGTTTCTGGTGTAAAAAAGGCAATTATGCTCAATTTCGAAATTAATGAAGATCTTATAAAAAGTAATACACAATTGTATTCTAATAAATTTTAAATCAAGATAAAAGGAGACGATATAGAACATAAATGATTTTTAAAATGAAAAATAGAACTTTCTAATTTCAATAAATATTTATTTGTGATTATTTTAAAATACTGAAATAGGCAAAAATTAGTTGTTTTTTAATGGAAACTTAATGGTAATATTGTTGGAAATTTTAAAATAAATAAAGCCTTACTGATACTAATGGTAGCATGTCCTTAAGATAACAAATTATAGAACTATAAATATATAGAGAAGATGTAGGAAATAAAAACTAAAACTATTGCTAGCGCTTTTTATGTTGTAACAAATCCTAAAATGGAAGAAATACATAATTATAAATGCATGTATAAACGAATAAAACTGCAATAATTTTCTGCATTTTTTAGAAGTTCTAAAACCAGGCACCTGAATCGAAAATTTTGTTGAATCACATATGTATATGTATATATATACATTTAAATAAAAAATTAAGTAAATGCTTTTTTACCACATCTAGTCCTAATACATGCAAATAGCTAGATGTTTTTATTTATATTCATTTTTATTAAATCACCATTGTTAGTGTTCTGGGATATTTAATACATTTACGATGTGAAATACCCGGAGCGGGTGTTCAGGTAGTCAACAATTTTGATCATATTCTACGAGTACACATTACGTGTAAAATGTGTTAATTTACATGCTTATTGTCAAGGTTTTGCTATTTTGTCTTTGTTACAACAAAGTGATTTGTTTTGAATAAATATCTACTGTAAACTTGTGTTTTCCTTTGAATCGTTTAAGTAAGCGAGAAAGTTAAGAACATTGATTTTGAAGTACTTTGTAAACGATGGGAATGGATCTTTGCAAGTTCTTTCCGTACAAATAATTAAGAAATGTACGAGGGCTGTCTTTTTTCAACTTCCGATAGGCTGTAAAGGAAAGACGGGTGAATATAAAAAATGATTTTATCACCAAAAGTAATGTACAATAAAGGTTACTTCTCTACATAAGCACCTTGATGATTGAGGCATTTGTCAAATCTGTGAACAAGCTTTGCAAGCAATACCCTCTTCATAAAATTTTGTTGCCAATGATTTGAAGTGATTTGCGACGGTTTCTTTGAGCTCCTGGTCAGTTTGGAAGGGCTGTTCTCCAAGCCACTTCTTCAGTTCAGGAAAAAGATGATAGTCACTCGGCGCTAGGTTGGGACTATATGGTGGTTGTTCGAAAATGTCCCATTGAATTGCTGCTACATTTGGCACTCAAATTTTGTCTAGATTTTTCAGTCTGTTACAATATTTGAATTTTGACAGAGAATTAACTCTATTTTTTCATGCAGAAAATGTCGAATAGGAAAGACTTTTAAAAAGAAACCTATTAAACGTCAAATCACGTTATAATTTTGCAAATTAGGCATTTTAACATCACGTTTTACAAGAAAATAAAACGCGACAAGTAGCACACTTCTGTTGTCAGTACGTTTTGTGCACGTCCTTGCGTTTCTTGTTTTCTAGGAACCTCAGATAAGTCGGAATGTTGGATAAGCCAAGTTCTATTAAACAGCACTCTACTGCACTGTGAGAAATTTAACAATCGATTAGGGCGATTAGATAATTGTCATAAAGGAAGTAGATAGCATTCTCAAACATTTATGAGAGACTAGCTCCATGCTCTTAATTGGTTAGCTTTCATATGAATAGTTTCTGCTTGAGTTTCTTTTTGCATTGTATTGAAATGAAGATCATGCCATTCCATTTGGAAAAAACTAACTTAAATTGAATTCTTGTTAAACCAGAAGTGTCAAAAAAATAATAAAATACTCAATATACACGCCACATTGCCTTACTGTGTAATATAGGGATTAAAGGATAAGCAGCGATATGACAACGCCGCGGTGGACGGTCATCGCCAACCTGCGTTAAGCCCGTTTTACATTATCATATTAAATTGTACCAAACAATTGAATACTATTTTATAGTACAATATAAAACGCTTTACCAGTCTTTTGCACAAGTTTAGTGTATGAATTTAGTCTCCATCATTCGTCAGGGCTATTACCTATATATTATGAACTTTTACAAAAATTCTGTTTATGATTCTGTGCCATGCTACATCCTCGTTTCAAATTGTACACCAGTATCACACAGTATTTACAAATATTTCTCATAACCGCCAAAAAGATTAATCTTATGCTTAGCTAACACTAATACTTTTAGTAAAACGCTCAATAAAAACATTTGCTGGCACGACCACAGTATAATATATAACCCCACTTTTATTTTATACTGTAACAGGACTGGACAAGACGTAAGCATAAGAAAATGAGGTTAGATTGGAATATCTGCAATGCAGACTAGTGAGCAGGCACAACATTTAGTATGAAAATAGGACAGGTTCTAATTTCATACAATGATTTTGCACAGAAAAATAGTACAGTGTTTTATATTGTACTATAAAATAGTATTCAATTTTTACGTATGATTTAATACGATAATGTAAAACGGGCTTTAGACACGCTCGAATTGCCGGCATCATCAGTTACGCCTTGATTATTGAGAAAGGCGATTTGTATTGATAAGGAATATGTAATTAAATAAAACAATCTCAGTTTATGCAACTGAAAATGAGTGAATCTTGGTTCAGTCCTTAAGCTGCAGACGAAACCAGTATTAAAGACAACAATTTTGAAACGCAACAAATAAAGGGTGAGCCATCTCAAGTGTGACGGCCTGGTTTAGGTTGGCAATAAAATTGAAGAAATATATTGACGTGTGACGTATTTATTAATCGTTTCAAAAATCAGCTTTTCTCAAAAGAAATTGTAGTTTAACACCAATACATACAATGCCGCCAACTTAAATTCGTCACACTTGAGATGGCTCACTCTGTACAAATGTTAAAAGGTTCCACTTTGTCAGGAGATTTTTCTAAGGACTATTTTAAAAGAATGCAATTTTCTGACTGCTCGTTAGAGAAGACTCGACAACACATATATTTTATTAAAAATATTTTGTTTTCGGAACAATCTTTTCCATGTCACACAATCATCAGAAGAACTCAGTACCCCGAGAAACTTATCGTTTGGGTGGGTATCTTTCATGACATTATAGGGCCATTTGTTATTGATGGCAATTTGAATGGGGTGATATATTTGGATTTTCCCAAATTATTTCTGTAGTTCGTAATATTAATGCTAATTTTGATGGAACTTGGTTCCAACAAGACCGGATTAGTAATGGAGTTTTTACAAAATACCTTTCCTCATGGTATTATTACTAGATAGTGTACGACAGGATGATCACCTATATCACTCGATTTCACTCTCTGCGATTTTCTTTCTGTGCGGTTATGGCAAGGAAAATCTAAGATTTGAGACCGCGGACAACTTGCAACATTTGCAACAAAATCGGTTCCTATGAATGAGGCTGACGATCGTTGTTAATTCATCAGTTGCTTCATTACCCTCTACTCCGGCATATGTAGTCTGGTATGCAGTCGAAGAACACCTTGAAAAAGTAACCTTTGAATTGATGGTTCTTGAGTTCAACGCTTGCATGGCTGCCTTATTACTAGTAAAGATGACTCCTGGTTTTCCTTGAGGTTTATATTGGTACATTTCAGTGATCAGCAATGAGTAGTGAAAAAGTGAGTAGAGTTGAATCATGACTTATAATTTCTTGTACTTATACGCACTCATACTTATTGCAATGTTGTCCAACTTCATATCCACTCGAAAGTTTGAAGTACTCATCGAACTCATACTTAACAACATTTATGACGTTGTTGATTTCGACTCTCCTTAACTCAATGTGTATAGACGATGCAAAATAAGTATGGTGGGCATACGAACATTAATATACTCATTATGAGGTTGTGTGTTTGCTCTGTTGCGTTTTTTTACTGTTGTTTTTTTACTAAAGTTAAACAAAGAAATATGTCTAGATTTGTGTTGTTTATTTCATATTATATTGCGCTTTTACCCTTACGTTTTTGCACTAATTGAAAAATTCCGCTATTTATTTTTTCCTCAATCTCACTATTGCTATCCATTTTTCACTACCTGGTCATAAAAATGATAAATAATAAAAAAAAAAATTAATTTTCCCGAAATGTTTCTATATAAACTTACAATTTTATGCTTTTGTATATTTTTATACACTTTATACTGGTTGCAAACTGTTTAATGACTAAAGTTTTAAATATACATGGATGAGTCGAGTGAGCTGAATCAATGTAAGTAGTGTAAGTATTTTCCTGACATTAGAAATCAAACTGAGGTGATTTATGAGTGTGAGTATAGTATGTGTATGATGTTGCCGTCGCATTCATATTTATTGCAACCTGTACTTATGAATCAACGTTATCGGGAGTATGAGTAAATCAGAGTAGTTGAGTTTAAATGATGCCTACTCACTTATATTTAAAATGTCATGAGTCAGTATGAATAGCGAAAAAGCGATGCATTGCCGATCACTGTTACATACAACATACAACATATGTATTCCTACGTGCCTGAACTTTCACTCGGAATACGCTGCGATCATTTCGGTTGTGGTTTGAGGTGACTTTCAGTGAAGTCATCACTCAATTGTATTGAGAGTTGTCCTCAAAGTTGCCTCCGGTTTCTAGGCATCGTAAAAGGTTAAGACCAAACGTAAAAAGTGCTAGCTCACCTGAACTGAAATTCAGTTCTTGTGCTGCCTGCCTGCCAACAATCCTAATATTTATTGCAATTCTCTTAACTACCACCCACTACATTTAGTGGGGAGATCTCTAGCATGACTTTCGTTGTCGTAGTTGAGCAATTCTTCATTGTTTGTACAAAAATATAACCCCCATGCCTTTGTGAAGGTTTCCCTAGATATTTGCTTGTCAGAACATCTATTTTGTCAAGATATTTTAAAATTAGTATTTTTATATTGAATCTAGAAATAGGTAGTCAAGGAAGAGTATTAAAGATCAGTAACTACTTAACAATAATAACGATGATGATTAGTCTGGGTAAACAGAGGTAATTACGAAATAAGTTACGACAGCCTACATATACACAGGACTACTCGCATACAGCATCAATTTACTACTGACTAGAGTGGGGAGTTGGCGATGCCGTCGTAACTTATTTCGGAATTGTACATTGTTACCGCTGTTTGTCCAGGCTAATAATAATAATAATAACTTTTTCAGACCCAGATTAACCTAAAAGAAAAGAATTCCGGTAATAACCATTATATCAGTAACAATTCAAATGAAGCAAAAATTCTTCAACAGATTTGTAAGATGTAATAGATCTTATATTACTTGGTAGCTTATTGTGAAACTTTATATTAAAATTAAAAAATTAAATATTATAACAATTCAAATATAGCAGATTTCTTCGAAAGGACTATTGTATGTATTGGTGGAAGAAGATAATCAGTTATTCTGGTGTGGCCTGTGACTAAACACAACTTGCAAATTGTGTTTTGTTTGGATAAACAAAATAAACCACTTCTGGTATACATAAATCCAAATGTTAATTTGTTTGAATGTGTCGCGACGAGCTCCTCTCCTGTGTATGTTAAACATGATTCGGATAGCTGTCTTCGGCAATAGAAATACTATTTGAGTAAAAATCGAATTACCCCAAAATATTATTCAATATCACGGCTTAGAATAAACATTCACATAGCAAAAATTTTGTGGAAATTTCAAAGTTTAATTTGAGTGTAGCCTTTACGTATTTATATTTTATAATTGTGGTAACTGATTACTATTTTTATAATAGGGTAGTTTTAATTGTAAGTATTGGAACAGTTTGCATTTTCATTTAAGGATTATGCTCTGTATATATTCGGTATATTTTGATAAGAGCATTAAAAGCTAATCTGATAAAATAGGATATCGTCCAGATTAAAACCTATTCGATTTGAAACGAGAAACACGTGGTTTGCCTTATGATGAGATAAAATTCATCACATTATACATACATACATATGTATTGTACAGTTTAATGGAATATTTTGTACATTTGTTTCGTAAGGGGACTCGTTTAAAAATAGTACAGAATCTGTGCCACCTTGAACAGTTAGTTAACAATTAACACAATTAGAATTTCTTCGCTCATCTTCTGTTCTGTTCGAAGAGATTTAAATCGTGCCGGTTTATTTTGGCTTTTGTCGTTTCGAAAATGATCACGTTCCTGTAACGTCGAGTGGGCGGCTGCATTATTTGTGTTCACTGTATAGACTTTTTGTAAATTTGCCAGTGATTCCTTGGAGCCAGTTCTACGGTGAATCTTTTAGTTGGAGGTTTAGTTTTTAACGTAATAATTATCGGTTTCTTCTTAAACGCAGATCCGAGTATTTTGAGGAATTTCAAATTCTTGCGATACGTACATATATTGAAGGTAACAGTGCCAAAACATTAACAGAAGAATGTCTTCCAGAGGCGTGTTTATGGCAGTTAATTCGGAGGATCGAGCCGAAAACCTTTTTGTAGCAAATACACCAACTTTAATCAGATTAAACTCATTTTTTGACGATGCTGTGCCAGGTAAGAACCAAATGCTAATAACAAATAGAAATACCGATTTTTAGTTGCGTTTTAAAGCCCCTGTTGTAAAATGTTTCTAATTAATCTATTTTGAGGGTAGAGTACGCAGATAAATTGAGAAATATAAACAGAGGGAAGTTTTGGTTTACTTAAAGAGATGTCAATCAGGAAATAATTTCCAATAATTAATCATTTTATTAAACGATGAATAAGTAAATAAATGATGAGCTGTAGTACATACTTGATTATTGTCAAATTTATTATTATACCTAGAAATTTTGATAAAAAATTGTAAGGTGTTTACTCCAATAAAATTAGTCTCTTTACAGTAGCGGAGCTGCAATCATTTAGGTAACTTCCTTATCTTCAATAAATTACTAAAAATAAATTTCAGTATTATAATTTGCTATTTGTATTACATTTAAAATTTCTATTTTATTATAATTTTATTTTATAATATCGGAAATGATAAAAACCAAGATCAGAAAGGTATTGAAATGTCGCTAGAAATATTTAACGGATCAATACATAAAAAGGGCGCCAAACACGTTTGTTGAAGTTACCGTGGGTATAACCTTATTAAGTGCAATTCTATGATTGTACAAAAGCAACTTATAAAAAGTAAAAATTTCAGATTGCGCATTCGCAGTTGACATTCTTATTACAGGACATATACCAATCGCACAGCAACAATAAGAATTAGCAATTAAAATAGAACCGGAAGAATTAGGTAACATAGTATTAGTTTACCTGGTATTAAAGATACAAAACACAGGAGAACAAGAAGCGGATGTAAATAAAAAAATAGACAAAACAGCGGAAATGTACTCTGCATTTAAGGAGGGCTTTATCGCAAAAAGGAACTTTCAAAAGTATGTAGCCAGAATGATCATCTATAAAATAATATTCAAACCAATACTGAAAAGTGGCTGCGAAGCGCGAACCCTTAGTACCAGACGAAAAAACAGAATACCGACAATGGATTTTAAGTATGTATGTAGAGTGAAAGGAATAACAAGAATGGACCAGATACGTAATCAAGATGTTAGGCAGGAGCTAGACGTCCAACCAGAAGTAAATTATATAGAAAATAAGCAATTGTGTTGGTGGAAACATACATATGTAGAGAACGAGGGACCTGAGACCAATCTAACAGATTTTGGGAAGCATAAAGAGAAAAAGGTAGGCTAAGACAATATAAAAGAACAAAATTTTGGTCAGCGGCGATGCAATTAGCGAGAAACAGGAAGCAATGAAGAGAATTCGTGCACATCATAGTTAAATTGTAAACTCTCAAAAGTTACTACTCTTGAGAGTAAAACTGGACACCCTAAGGGTAAAGCGGACAGTCGATTGTGTATATATGCATATATTTATTTCAAATTAATTTACTTAAAATGTATATGTAAAAGTTTTGCATCCCTTAATTGTATTCCACTTACAAAAGCGATAATTTTTGTGCAAGGTTTGAAGTTCAATATAGATACATATATATTTTTCTCAAAAGCTTCGCCATTGTTTGCTTTAAGAAATTCTGTTATGAGTACAAATACGGAATACTTATGCAATACGAAATGATTTTTACTTTCATAATTACTCCCCTTTCTACTTGCAAACTTCTAGAGCCCCAGCAGGTATTTTAAGTTCAAGCATAATTATTTTTCACAAATTTATTTAGAGCATAAACCGTTTATTACGTTTATTAAATTAAATTTTTATGTATGTGTAGCCGTGTGTATTTAATTTTGAAGTACTAATGAACATAATCTTTTTAAACAATTATCATTTGAATTTTACAACTTTTTTCCAATCCACCAACAGATTAAGTCAACTTTCCGCTTTCGATTGGCATGTTTTAAAGAATTATCCGCCCATCAAAAGTAGGTTTAAAGAACTTCATTGTAATCATTATTGAAACTAGCTAAGTACCCATGGTTATTCAGCCGTAGACGTTCACAAACGGCTTCAAGAGAATAAAGACAATCGTTGGTTTCCTGATTTGTCTCAACGGATCTTCACCCAAAAAATTTTCTTTTGCGATTTTGGCAGATATTGCACGCCGGATTTACATACATTTTTCAATATTTACTGAAAAATCCTAAGATAAACTAGTGGGAAAACAAAGATTAAAAATTTAGAAAATCATGTGTGGTGACGGTCGTAACACATTTTATGTGGGTCAACATAAGCAATCTGAGCAAGATTCAACGTGTATGCGCTGTTGCTACGAAACACGCGATTCTTCACAAGGCATAGTATTTGATTAAAAATTTAAAAATTAGTTAAATGGGATCATTAACCGTGAATATTAGATGTTCGCGAAGCTGTATAAAGTGCCGGAATAAATTCCGTAATTTCAAAACCGTTAGTATCTTATGAAAACAATAAAACAAAAGTTTGCAACTTACTTTGCATCTCTATCACGTCATTTGTTTTTAACATATGATAACATATGATTTCTTTAATGAAATAATGTATTCGTTATTTTACTTTTTGATAGTGCTATCACAGAACTTTTCCATAAACCCAAATTTACTACGTTCATTTTTTACCGTTCTTCAGATATAAACACTTTTGAGGGAACAAGGCCGTTATTAATAACAATCTGAAATAAACATTATAATAAAGATAATATTTATTATTGTAACAAATGATGAACATATCTATATACTTCTAGACATGTCTAGGAAAGAATGTATTTTTCGTTTTGTAAATTTAATTTTAAGTAGCTACAAACGGTGGGTTCTCCACCTAGCTATTCCAGATAACCTCGTCGTCCAATCCCTCGATTAGGAAAAAACCGTGTGTAAATAATCGTGAACTGGATGAACATAATGAGTTATATACATATGTCATTGTCTCAAACGTTGACTTTTTCTGACTGTTGGATGTCATTGTCATACACCTGAACTAGGATTTTTGTCAGTCTCATACCTACAATTTTGATATTACATTTCTCCATTTATACAAAATAATTCTAATAAATTTTCTGCAATTACTGGAGTAAACTGGTTTTCATAGAAAACTTGAACCATTTTCATCTGCGTATCTGTATTAAAGTGGAAATTGTCAAAAAGTTGTAGTCCCATATATTAAAGCGAATATTGGACTGTAACTGGAAAGCACAAAAATAAAATTATTGCTATCGAGACCGGGTTCCTCCCAAAAAATAGCAGAAAATGCATAACGGTGGGATAAGAAAGGAAATAATTAGACCGAATTTAAATATGAAACCAATGATATCAGTAATACAAGTCAGACTAGGAAGGGGAGGTATGAATCAAAAACAGAAGGCAAAAGTAGAAGAGGTCAACTGAGAAAACCATGGAACAAGAATAAGTATATGGCAGCAGCAGAAAGAGAAATACCATGGGGTAAGAAGTACACTTTATTATGGACCTACAATTGTGTATATTAGTAATATATGGAAACTCGCTTATTGGCAGAGTGGTGAAGCCTGCGCCTCACAACGAGAAGATCTGAGGATAAAAATCATTTACCCGTGGCTTTACATCAAAATTCAAAATATCATTGGCAATTGCTAACAGTTGATGACTAATAAATTAAATTTATTAGAATAGGAAATATTCTACAAATGTTTTTACTATTGTATAAATTTATTCAGCCAATAATTGAATGTTACTCGAACAAATACATAATTCTTATAATGAGATTTTAATGATCTAATAAGCATTTAAAAGATTCCAACAGCAATCCCGGTTCGTAGAATCCATTTAAATGTAGGCATATGCAGAAATATTAAAAATTATAATAACAAAGAAGGATTAAAATAATTGTACACATTAAAAACCACTTCGTGCGGTTGAGCATGTATCACTTTATACACCCCTAAACAGAGACATTTTGAGACGCCTCTGATATAACTTATTGCAGCTAAGCAGTCGTGCAAGCCTTCAAAAACGTAGAAGTAGTATATAGTTGGAGATGCCTGTCAGAGAAATATGTATCCTAAAATTAGTAACCTAGGCTGTAGTGAAGAATTACCAATGTAATCTAACCTAAATAGAAAAGTTTCTCGTTATAAATATAACCGCCCAAGTTAAACAACTATTTTACATATATATTAAAATATATTTTCTTTGCATTTGAATATCCTAGTTTCATAGCAAACACTATATACATACGTACATGCACGTACTATTGATAATGTTCACACGGAAAATTTCGGTTAAAAATAGCCCACCATTTCAGATAAAGGTTTGGCAAAGATTCCTGCAATAAATTCTGTTTGTTTATCATGTAGACAAAAAATAATACAGCTCAACATTAGGTACTCTTTTTCGAATTTGAATTTTGTTAGTTTGCAAAATATGTAATATATAAAAATGATGTGCACTATTAAAATATTCATGTGGCTTAAAAAAACATCCAGTAGATTTGAATCTATCAATTTTGAAAATTGTATATGAGGCTAAAGTATAATAAAAGTGCGGTTAGTAGCTATTTATTTTTATCATTCTAATTAAGGTACGTAGATTAGATTACGTTTATTTGTTATAAATATCTACATATGCATTGTATCTATATGTACCTATGTATATCTATACATATACAGGACTTGATTCTCTTACCGTACAACAAAGAGATAGAAGAATAAGCAGCGATATGACAACACGGCGTTTAACGGTCATCGTCGACCGGCGTTAGATAATGTTAGAAGCGATGTCGAGCCTCGCTCTATCGCCAGTCTCTCTGGGAGAATTACGCACGACAGTGTTGCAAGTTATTGTTCCTATATTGCGTTGTCAAAAGGCCAGCCGTGTATATATGTAACTGGCATAAGTGTGAGTGTCTATTTGACATATAATCTGCATTGATTGTGTTTGTAAGAAATAAGAATTTGTTAGAAGATTAACTAATAATACGACTTTCGATGAGAAAACAAATACAATTGCTCAAAGCACACGTGTTCAGTAAATTAAGCAAGCAAAGAACTTAAAATTATCTTGTTCTGTAATAAATTTAAAACTTCTTGAGATCTTTGATACATATTTGACAAAGATTAACTTCACTGGAGGTATGTGTACATAAATTATAGTATTGTATATTTTAGAATGAATTGAGTCACCAGATGGAAATACCTTTAACTCTCTAATTAACATTTTTCATCCTAATCTACACTAGTCAAACTGTGTATGTAAAGAGGCTAATCTACATTGTGCATCTGCATTTGGTAATATATATATTTAATCTTATTATGATACAAATCTTTAAATATTTAAAAAACATTTCATTCTAAAGTTGCTCAATACCTCTCGTGTCCTTGTCTAGAGTAAACAAAGAATCACGCCCTCAAGAAGAAAGCTATAAGTTAACTTCTTATCAAATTCTAATCAATTAGGGTTTAAGAAATAAGGAATCGATTTGATTCAAAATTGTTTGTACTGGGTTACTTAATACTTAAATTATTAATTTAGGTTTCAGGATTAACATGGTTATTCCCTTTATTCTCAAGCGTATCGTCAATTTTTTTACAGGAAGCTATGAGTTGAATATCATCAATAATATAAGTGAGAATTGGACATATTTTAATTCGCCACCCAATTCAATTAAACCCCTATCACACTTTTAATTATAAATGTAAGCCATTCTTTGATGTTATAGAAATTAGTTTTCTCTTGAATAGAAACAGAATTAATATACTGTTATTAAGTCTGTAGCTTTCTAATGCATTTTCAATTTGATAATTAATAAATTTTAGAAGTATGCGAAGAAATTTTTCAACATAATGCTTACTGGTCCTCATACATACATACATAGCTAACTTCCTATAAACGTCCCAACTTTACTGTTTTATGAGCATGGAAATTTCTAACCTAGTATTGATTCTTTCACGTTGGTAATGTACACTTGGCACACATACAACACGAAGCATAAGTTTTATTCCAAAAATAGGTGACGCGTGTAAAGTGTATTGTTTTCTCTACAATTTTAAATGGGATGTAGTTTTGGTTTTCTATTGAAGCTCAACTAGAAGACCCGGTGTTTTATGTTTGCTAAAAAATGGAATTTTCACCGGAATTAATGAAATTTTATAGTCATGTTTTATTAAGATTTAGTAATAGGATGTCTTTAGTTTTAAAACTTTGGCTGCATTTCTACACACAGTCTGCAACATTTTTAATTTATTTTGATCAAGAACGAATTAAAGAATAATATTTTTAAAAAATGTTCTTAATTTTGAACAAAATTGTTTAAAGAGCTTTGTCGGATTCCAAAGCTTGGAATAACGGAAAATACAAGAAAATTCGAATGTTCATTAGATTCCACGTCGGAAATATTGCATCCCTGAAAACGATGTGTATACGTATAACCAATCGGGTCTTTGTTTCTTAAAAACAAAAACCTTCAATTCCCCGTTCCACAGTATAAAATTGTAGGTACCAAGCAATTAATTTTTGTCCATGATTATTTCAGCATATGGCAAAGGTCATTCTAAAGTGAATCGGTTGTCGATGATAAGCGGCGCAAAAATAACGAAATTGCACGAATTTATCGATTCCACCGTAAAGGATTAAGGGGTTAGATATGTACATAATGCATCAACTTATATGATAGTTCTCTACCACAATTAGATCAATTAAACAAGACTGGTTTAAGTAATACTTATATTTTCATATTTTCAGAACATTTACGATCGTTTTGGAATGCCTTCTTCAGTGAAAATATAACTAGATAAATGTATGAACAAACGTTTGTAAACGTTCTGAAAATATAACTATCATCTAAATCAGTCTTGTTTAATTGACCTATTTGTGGTAGAGAACTATCATATAAGATAAGTATAAAGAAGGTCACGTCACGTCGTATATATATATATATATATATGTGAATTTTTAAATTAGAAACATACTACCTCTTCATCTATAAATTAGGACATGAGGCACACATGGACATATGTTTTTATAGTAAGAAATTTAATCGATGCGTCCTATATCTTATGCTTTGGTCCCTACGGTTGCTGAAGTGAGTAAATTGACGTAGTTCTTTGAGTTTAAGGTCTCATACGATCTCGCGACTTGTACCTACTAATAAAATTCCTTTTGTGCGAACGAATAATGAATTATGTCATATTTAGCCAAGTTCAACCAACATTATAACTAGGGCAAACAGCGGTAATTACGAAATAAGTTACGACAGCCTATATATACACAGAATTACTCGCACAAAGCTAGATAAGGCGATGTATGGGGAGTCGGCGATGCTGTCGTAACTTATTTGGTAATTGTGCGCTGTTACCGCTGGGCTCCCAGACTAATTATAACATGTTCGTTACTTAAATAAATATTCTTTGCTAAATAATATTCATCCGCAAGTATATCTGTTCCAGTTCATCTATACCTTTGTCCATATTTGTGGTGGTTTTTATGATTGACATTTCTATTTGCGACATTATTTCACGTTATGAATATAATTCTTTGTTGCATATGCTGGTGTCAATCTTCTACTACTAGGAAATAATAGATAAAGATTAAAATGGCAATAAAAGCTAGATAAACGCCAAATTTTGCGTGTTTATTTTTAATCGTTTTACAAGAACTCTTTCTCAATGGGTTTACAATTTCAACATACGGAATCAAGTTTTGAGTAATGATGTAAAATTCAGTTGTAATATTGAATGCAGTACAACTGAAATTTTCAATAAATCCCTCGTCAGAACCAAAAGTGAGCAAGAACAAATAGGTAGATCAAATAGCCTATTCACATGCGACCAAGCATTTGATCAACAATTGGACTCACCATCTCGATTGTTTCTTGTCCTATAACGTGTTTGGACGCGTTTTCTTTTTTAATTCTTGAGAAAATCGAGTTTTTTCATTGGCTTAATAGATGCTTTGAACCTTCTAGAATATGGGGCAAAAAATTATTACCCGAAAAAGCATTTTTCCTTGAAATTTCGAGCTCTTCACCAAGCGCGTCGGGTATCTCCGAAACGACCACCTTTGGCAAATAAATACCTACTGGGAAGATACAGTCTAATGTCTTGCCTTTTAATTTCTAACTCCTCTAATACACAGATGTTGTTAGAAAGTGTTTATGTACTTTTAGAAGCATTTCCTTGTTTAGTTCAGAAGTGAAAAGTATGTTAGTGTAGCGTCAGTACATGTACAGAAAGGACATAATTACCTCGCTTGAAATGACGGCTTTTGTGTGTAGTGCTGGTTTTTAGTAGTTTATTTGTAATCTCAGAATACTTATCAGTTACAATGAGTGACATAAAGGTGTACCTACGCCGGAAAGGTACGGATTCTGAGAAAGTTCTTGAAACCATCAAACCGATTTATTAGGAGCTGAGCCGAGACGAGTTGCTAAACGGTTGCTTGAGAGGTGATCCGTGAAATAGCCAAGAAAGATTCGATGCTACTGTTTGGAATTTGGTGCCAAAATCTTACTTAAGGGGAAAAGGGTTTTAAATATAGCGACTAATATTGCTGTGTGCAAATTTAATAGTGGTCTGACAACTATTCTACCAATCATGTTTTGGAGATGGTTATTGGCGTCCAATCATACAATTTTTGTGTTAGAGCCGGTACTAAGTGGAGTAAACATGGCGAGCTGTCTTTGACTGATGCAGTAAAAGCGGCGGACTCTAGCATATAATCTTCCAGAAAAGAGAGTGAGGAAGAATATTTGAACATGAAAGTGCAGCTTTATGATCCTGGGATAGCAGATTAAAGATAAACATTTTTAAACAGTCGAATCTATCATTATTTCATATTCATAACACATTTCAAAGCTTTAAACGCGTCTTCCTCGAAACACGATTTCTTAACACGGCACGCAGCATAACTCCAACAGATGTGATTGTATTCATTCGAATCTTTGACCATATCTTTAAAATAATATATTTTTTGAAAAGTTAATTTAACCTTCCTATACTCACGCATACGGTCTGTGAGACCGATTTATATAGTATAGTATACGTCTTTCATTTTGACGTGAGTATAGGAAGGTTAAATATTATTTATTAACAAATGATTGCCCTTTTTTGTCAAAAATTGAATGTTTTATTTCAAATGCTCGTCAATCACACAAAAATCAATATTTTAAAAATCCCCTACGTATACCAGTAGCTATAATCACGTAGTTTAAGTGATGTTTTGTTTTATTATTTCGGATTCAAATTTGCGCCAGCTACTCTGCGTGCTACAGATCGCCTCAAATTCAACATGACTCACGAGAATGGCTTGAACGTCGCCATTTTTAATGGGCTGTTTTTTTGCAACCTTCCGATAGGTTGTAAAGAAAAGACGGGTGTATATAGAAAACTGATTTTATTACCAAAAGTAATGTACGATAAAGGTTACTTCTCTACATAATCCACCTTGACGATTGACGCATTTGTCATATCTGTGAACAAACTTTGCAAGCAATACTCTCTTCATAAAATGTTGCCCTCAATGAGTTGAAGTGAGTTGTGACGGTTTCTTTGAGCTCCTGGTCAGTTTGGAAGCGCTGGCTCGTAAGCCACATCTTCAGTTCAGGAAAACGATGGTAGAGGGTGGGGTGGACTCATTCTTGGATGAATTTCCGTTGCACTACTCCCTTCTGCCTGCAAGAAACGAATAACACTTCGCAATTCATACTTCGCGGGAGAATCAATCTGATCATCAGGATGGGCATTGTCATGGATCGAAACAAATCCAGAAGTCAGCATGCTTCTTGTTTTGTTTTGAAGAGCTCTCCGTAAGCTTCCGCTGCACTATTTCTTTCTGCCTGCAAGAAACGGATATCACTTTGTGGGAGAATCAATTGAGACAGCCATATTTACGTGACTGTAGCTCAACAAGGAATGGCGTGTTGGACTCGGGAGTGATAGAGCGCGTGGAAGGCGAGATGAGGAGCCACCAGCTCACCAGCCACCTTCATACTGTGCGATCGGAGGTTGAAAAAACAGCCCCCGTATTTATCGATAATAATTTTTTGTCTAATACTTAAATATGTGCTTAATAACTTTCTTGAATATTATCCTATCACCTTTTCTTCCACCCAAAAGAAATTGTCAAAAAGGCGCTTTTTTGGGTACTGACAGTGGTGTTACCCCTTAAAGGGCACTAGTATGGTTTCGCGGCTTTCTAATTATTCCTAATAATTTCCTAATTTATTCTAAATGATTCCATTGAAGAACTAAACTTGAGTTTGGTTGACAATAAATGAGAGCAATGTAACATCGGATAATTGTGTGGGAGCAGATAGAACATCCTTAACGTTCCGCCTTACAGGTCTTACCTCCTTTGGTGCTCCACCATTGCGAATATTATTGTTAATATACGAGAGACGATGAGTTATTAAGCATGCCAATAATTATTGGCAATATACAATGGAGTATATGCTTCTTCCCATTTTTTGCTCATCTCGTCCAATTTTCAGTGTAGGAAAAAGCTGTATCCGATATTTTTGGACTGGCAGTGCGTATTCCCCTCAGTGTTCCAAATTACCGAAATGTTTTGGTTTGTAAGTGCTATTTTCAGTCAGTTCCTTTCTTTTGAATGAATTGGGAGATGCAGTTGTGTTAAATTATGGGTTGTATAAATATATTCACATAAGGACTTTTTGCTAAATCTTTTTAGGAACCCGTTTCTTTTGTGAATGAGTAGCAAAGTTGATTCTGATCTGGCATAATTACAAAAGTGGATTCGCTCATCATGCATTGTCGATATATGTATATGTATATATACACGCAGCACATACATATACTGTATGTCATGGCTATCGTATACATACGTACATACATGCTACTATAAACAAGACTGTTATGTGTCCAGCGGATTTAGTTCGGTTGCGGATGTCAACGGGATTGAACGGACTTATAGTTTTAATCGCTCGGTCTTTGGCCCGCTACCACAATAAGTATAGTCCACTACATTAAACTGTTTCACGAAGATTACCACCAGCGTATCTGATGCGTTGTCGGTGTTGCGAAATTGTGTCGCTCTCTTTGTCGTATCTGTATACATATGTGCTTTTCGTAAACTGGGAAGAAGAAAGCTATCAATATGGAAGTAGAAACAAATAAAGCGGAGGCTTGCTTACAGTGGGTTAAAAATAGTTTCGACGAAACTGAGAATATTGAGAAAACAACTAGCGGTAAGCAAATGTTCTAGTGTTTTCTTTCAAAATAATGCAATTCTTGCGATGTTTTATATCGCTTAATTTATTTAAGATTCTAAAAATAGCGTCAAACTGATTCTAGTGTCCCAGTTTTAATTGGAGAATTTTCAAAGAAGCATTTTAATGGGTATTCGTGTAGTTTAACTTTTTTGTTTGTTGAGCGGTGGGCTATAATGATAATTCAAATTTGAATTTGAGTCGTAATGGTGTATACAATAAATAATCTGGGTTTACAAGAAAACCATATTCCATTTAGTAGACATTTTCGGTGAAAACTTTGTACATATAATCTGTGTGTATTCTGCTAAAATACTGTAATATTGACCTTTTATTAGGACGATAAAAGTTAAAGATAGTGTAATACTTCAGTGATCATCTAGTCTTTAATCTTTAAGAACACAATCCATATACATATACAATGTACATACAAAAATAAACATTTTTTGCGAACGTCTCCTATATATTAATTAATGCATATTTGGAATAATAATCGTTTTAGGGTTTACTGATGATTTTATTTCAAGTTCAGAAAATTATATATTCTCACTAGTTGTTTTTAAGATGATTTTGGCAGGAACATTAATACTCGAATAGAACTCGATGGAAGTAATTTAGAATTTACGCGTCATTACGAGTAATCAAAAAGAAAAAGTCATTAGAAGTTTCTGTTTTCGTTGCATGCTGCTGTAGTAATGGAAATGTAAACAGTTATGAATTAAATTAGACTGACGGAAAATTATTTCATATATCTCTCAAGAGAAGATAGTGTTCCAACGTCTTTGGAATTTTTTCTTTCTTACCTAACGTATGATTGCGTTATTTGTATTTAATGTTAACAAGGTCTAAAGTACATTTATAAACGTTCTCCGCGGAATGCTACAAGTTCACTAATGAAGGACGCAATCTTTCAAGACCAATGCTTTTGTAAACACAATTGGACGTTACGGAAAAATATCCGTTTCCTGCGAATGTTTTTAGTTTAATTTAATAAGTTAAACACATAACTAAAACTTTTTGTTAGGTTCAGTTTCTTATTGTTATAATCTTTGCTTGCGCTCTTAGTGACCATAGCAAAAATTGTTTCAAAGCTTGGGTTTGACAATGCTACATAAGTTGATTACATTATCAAAGGTAAATTTAAAAGAATAGTTGAAGAACTTCTAACTTTGTAATTATATCCACTTTACAATTGTTATTTTATAATTTCAACACAAACTCATACATTTTATTACAAACCTTGATGCTTCAGCTTCGTTTCCTCTAGATAAACTTATAAAAAATGTTTGAGAAATAGTTCAACTTCCTTGAAATCAAAACAAATGTAGAATTACACGGCACCGATGCGTTTCCTGGCACATAGAATTATATACACTTCGCGTCAAAAGTAATCGAGTTTGGCACCCCCACACAGTGCCTGTTTCATAAATACTAGCATGCAGATGGAGTAAAGACTACATTCATCGTTCAGTAAATGGCTAAAGCATCTTTTGAATTGAAATTCCTCAATAAGTTCTTACAAAAGGCAACAGCAAAATGTTGCATTGTGTAATTGGATCTATCAATTCTAAATAAGATTTAAACGTTTGATCAATTAAAATCTCCACGACTTACTTCAATTTGTCTCAGCCACTTACCGCTTTCATCCATACCTGAGTGAAAGTAAGATAAAGTTACTTGCTTGAGAACTTTGCAATGCTCGTATAACGTCAGTTAATACCTGCTGGGGATCTCGAGATATGTACCATTTAGCATCTAATTCTGATAGAAGCAGGGTAATAATTTATGAGAGTGCATCACAAGGAAAATATTAGAAAACTAAGAAATAACAGTTAAACATCAGAACCGACCATCTTCATGAACTAGCAACCTATTAGGCGAATATCTATGAAGATGATATTGAAAATAACTAAGAATAGAAATAGAAGAAAAATAGAGTAATAACTTGGAAGAGCATTACCAGTAAAGAAGTCACAGGCTGAGCAAAAAGAACGCAAAAAGATCATGGGATCGGATATGGTATTATTGGATTAAAAATCTAACTCTTTCTCATAAATATGTAATCAGTGAATAGTAATAATAATTTATTACCAATTTAATGGTCGGGACAAGTTCGTCTTAACGAAGAAAACAGTTTTGTGTTATGCTTATTGTTAGATTTAGATTTCATTAAATGTTTCAAACCATAGCTTTCGCCGCTCTTTGGCCACACGCGCCGATACTACGCATCCGATAAAGTTCTTGCTTCGGACAACAACATTGTGCACACAGTGGAGATATCAAGTGACCAATTGCTTATAAATTAGAAAAATATATAGAGAAATACATACGCACTAGTTATAACAAACCCTGTATAGGTACACTACACAGGGTTTATCATAACTAATGCGTCAAATTTATTTACGAGATTATATGAGGTAAAAGTAAGTCAATGAATATATTTTCTCTTACAAATTTTGTATGAACCTTTTTCTGTTTTAATTTAACGCATAATAACGGGAAGACCGATATAATCAGTTTTATAATACCCGAAGGTGTTAAGAATTATTGAAAGTATCGGACGCTTGTGATACTTCGAAATTCACACGTTCAACATCTACCAGTTCATTTTGCATCTTGCTCTTTAATATCTGTTGTTTATATACGATTTTACTAAGCTCTTATCAGTCTCTAAGCGAGATGTATATCGAATTAAATTCTTGTTTCGACTCATAGGATTCGATAATTTAAATGTTCTGTCACTAAATTTTGGAAAAGCTAAAGAACATTTTGAAAATCTCATACCTTCAACACATCACATAAGGAAGATATGTACATATATAGCAGTTTTGTACCATATTTCGTAAATGAAACTAGATTCAGATAAAATAATTTTAATTTTTATACCAAAATTATAATAAAATATAATGTTGTTGTTTAACAGATGTGCACTTATCATTAAATTGCAAATTTATATTAGGTTTGTTCCAACACATCAGAAAACCAGTTTGTGAATCGTTTGGGTTCATGCGCAAAGCAAATTTGGAACGTCAAATTTACTTTGCGCATCTACCCGACATAAACTGGTTTTGCGATGTGTTGGAACGAACCTAATATAACGACTCGAAAGGTTACATTCTCAATACAATATACTACCTTGTACCTACCAGAAGGTATATTAGAAAATTTCAGAAATTAATGCTTCATAATAAAGTATTTTATCTTATACAGCAAGTAGGAACGAAACAAGAGCAAATATATAAGCAAAGTCGTGCCCTTTTATTGTTTGCACCAAAACATTGTTATCCTTGAATTATTTATAAACGAAGGATCTCCACTAACAATAATTGAGATTGCCTCTCTCGTGTATAATTCATGCCACACATATTTATCAGTATTTACAAATACAGAACTGTTACACAATATATACATGTGCGTATATTTTTTAAAACTGAAACCGGTTACGTACAAGGAACGGCTAATATTTTATTCAGAAGATAAAGGGAGCTTGTCCAAAATAGAACTCGTTGATCATCCAAGGCAAGCCAGAAAGTTATTTATAGCGAAATTAAAACTGTTGTAGGTATTTGTTGATTAGGTGAAGGTACAGTAGATGCAGTACGTGGAATGAAAATGAATTTGTTTGCCTTTTTGAGATGGATGAGATACGTCAATGTATAATTAAATATGTACATACATAATAATAACTACTTTTGGAAATCGTTTAGTTCCATTGATTTCCGTACTATCATCACAGAGTTCATATGCGGTATTTTAAGCATCTATTCAAAATCACCAGACACCTGATTTATTTGTAACATTTCTTAGAAATCATCTCTCTTTTTCTCCTATTTAATGCATTCCTGAACTATGTTTGTCTATATGATGTAGATCAACATACGACTATGAAATTATAAATACGAATTTGATATACATATATTTGCTTACAAGTAAAAGTAAGTAAAAGTATGTTCAGAATCAGCATTGAATGGATGAGGCATAATTCGAGGACAGCTATAAAACTTTTGGAAAACAATCTTAAGAAAATTGTATATCAGAGACGTGGCTTTTCAATGCTTCCACAGTCTTTACAGGTCTTGAGATACGAGTTTCATGCAACAAACGGGAATAAAAAGAAATCATTTGGATTTAATCAGGACTATGTGTCAAATGAGTCGTTACTTCGTAATTTTGTCTCTTGGTAAAGGAATGACAACGCTTTGCATTGGTTTTCCCGATTTGGTTCATGACTTTCGGCAAACAAATAATTGCCTTAAAGTACCCGAAAATATCGTTATTCCTCCGAAACATTTTGAGGATTGACGACATTTATCAGATTCGGTTTATTTTCGAATACCTAAGCATCCGATTGTTAGTTCATGTATATAAACCTGTCTTTCATCACCCGTAACTATGTTATAAACCAAATCAAAAGCATTACAATTTAATTTTTTAAACACTTTCTTGCTCCTTTTGAGTTTAGGTTATACACTATATAGAATCCATAAGTCATTTTGTTAAATTTCTATACGAAATCGTTGATATCTGGTTTTATGTGTCAGTAGTGAACACTATTTTACGATAAGTTACATATAAGTTACATCAATGTTTTTCTGAACAACGCTAAATAGTTATGAAGGATCTTCATGAAATTGATCAGACTACTACAACCAAACTTTAATTTGGAAAGCTACCAATAAATTGTAATTTTGATTGGTGATTGACCACTAAAAGCAAACAAAATATCGATCTACGCATTGTCTTAGAAGGGACAAATCACTTTTAGTGCAGTAAACAATCATCGCAGGAAAATGTTCGCGGATCAATTACAATTCTTTTTGAATTTGCTGACTTTTCTCTTACACATAGCAAAAGCTACTTTATTCAAAGAAGTTCATTTCCGAAATTTAGCACACACACATACCTACACCCCGCCCAACATGAAAACAAATAAGTATATACAGTCGAACCTTTTTAACTCCAGCCAACTAAAGAATTAGAT
This sequence comes from Chrysina gloriosa, assembly GCA_038088585.1. Lineage (NCBI taxonomy): Eukaryota > Metazoa > Arthropoda > Insecta > Coleoptera > Scarabaeidae > Chrysina > Chrysina gloriosa. The sequence goes on along the minus strand of CM076088.1, from coordinate 30,756,956 downwards.
TTAATGGAAAATTTGAGTTATGAACTGTATTTTGAATGTTCACTTTCAATATCTAATTGTAAGACAGTGAAAAGAAAAGAAGAGGAAAATATGAACCATAAAATATAAAATTCTTGAACCTGAATAAACTTATTTCTTGTTATAACTGAAGGTACATGTAAGTAATAGAAATGGTTCATCTTTATGAGAAAATTGACTACTGTAATCCGATTCAAATGGAAACGATTCCTATGTTAGCCCATGTGTTAGACGAGAAAGGTTAACTATAACATAGACAATCCTTAATATTCCCGTAAATTTATTGGATGGGCTATGAATTATCTGCGCTAATAATCTTGATAATAATAACCCGTTCTATTGTTCCTGCTATTAGGTAACTAGGCCTAACATATTTTTCAAATTTTTCGCAAGTGCTGCTCGCACTTTATTACTACCAAAGCGACAAATGCATATATTGTCCACCGTACCATGACATCCCAATCCCAACGTTAGTACGTTTTGAGGCAAAATTATTTCCTCCTATCATCCATCTAAATTGATTTTCCTTTAGCACTAGGAATGATTCCTATTTGATTGTCTACTCCGTTTTAGTTTTGGCGAATTGAAGATATACCGTTCGATGACGTGCAATGTTATCATTGTGTGTATTGATGCTGTAGATATTGTGAGCTGTAAGAAACGAATTCAGTGCTGTCCACCATATTGTTGTACATGTTTGTTTTCCTGTGTTTCTTTGAGTTTTGTATGCCCTTTGAAATATGTTCCGTAATCTCAGGAATTCTTAATAAAATTGCCAATCTACTTTTTTAGTAATAGTACTTGAGGAGTAGTTGTCTTGATGTAAAGTTTTAATTTCACCCATTTCTTCTTGCGTAAAATATATTCACAACCCATTTTCTATGAGATAAAATTACTTTAACTCACTTGTTGATGAATGATCAGTACCAAGTGTTTGTTGTACGGAGTGTACATATCTCTGTTTTTAGTTATAGCATTCGAACGCATACTCGTAGCCAAATATATCGGCGCTGTCTGTTTATGTATTTGAACAAAGGAATTATGTTTAGCCGTTCAGCGGCCCCTAGATACTCAATAATATTGTGTCATTGTTTTGTACAATATGATCATCAGTCACCGTACTCAACAACACCGTAAATATTACTCAATTAATTTGTACAATAATTTAGTCTATTTTTTAAGCTTAGGTATTGCGTTGGCCTTTTTGCAATAAACGAAAAAGAAAGAACATGAATGAAAAAGGATATATCAGGAAGCAAAAATGCACTCGTAAAAATTTATTAAAACAAGTAAGTTGTTGTGATCCATAAGATCATCAAAATTTTCTACATTTGTGCGGGATAATATTTAATAACTTACTTAAATCTTTAAACTTATATGCATTCAAGAATAATTGCCCTTTCTTCTGTTTTATTAGAATTTGAGGCACTGATTTAAATATCATTTCTAAATCCTGATTGAAACAATATTGCGCAAAGTGCCTATTGGCGCTAGAAAGTTTTGTTTGACACAATATATTACACAATTGGCCAATGTAGTCCCACCTTTATCAATAAAATTATGGAATATCAAATATTCCATAATATTGACCATCTAGGGGCCAGTTTAGTTACTAAAAATTCGTTCAGATTTTAAAGGGATAGTTGATATTCTATTATATATAAGATTGTGTAATATGATACCTGTTATATTTTAATATAAAAGTTGTGATAATATTGCAAAACACTTTACTTATTCAATCCAGATCCTCTTCTTTATGGTGTAGAGGTAAAGTATTTCTATGCTCTTGATAATGAACGAAAGTTAGAAGCAATTGTAGAGATAAATTCTCCTACTGCGAAATTTAACCCGTTATTGTAATGATGTTTCACTAAGAACCTACCTCAATTACAGTTCAAGATATGCGCAGAGGTAGCTACACATTTGTATAAAATTAAACTAGTAAACATTGCAATGATTATATAAATAGAACAGGGATTTAAATAATTGTGGTCAAAAGGAAATGATATAAAAAAAGTAGGGCGATTTAAAATAGCATAAAAAGTACACTTAGAACATTGTGGTGTACTATACTCGTATGATCTGATTGCAGGTGTGCTACTCGCACTATGTGCTGTATAAGATATGAATCTAAACTGGTAAGCTGTACAGCTAGGGGAATTAAATTACTGGTCGAAGCGTGATGTAGCGATAGGTATTAAATTGTAAATAATAATAATTGTAAATACTTGCACAATACTCGATTAAGGTTGGGCGCATGAGAAAGTTGACAGAAATTATGTATGTGCAAACGATACTAAGAATGTTTTGCAATATGATGCGACCATGTGCCGCAGGAGTCTGCTTGTCATGAATTGAGATACGGCCAGTTTTGCGGTATAACTTCACGCGTGGTTTAAACGTAGATCAGTGCTTACAAGAAATGGCTCTTGTACTATGTGGTGTTTGTCAACGTCATACGACTATATTCAGGTATTGTAGTAAATTCAGAGAGGAAGATTTCATTCTGCCGGACGCTTGACGAAGACAGGCGCGTGATTTACCAGCAGATTGAGGATACCTTAGGCCTAAATACACCCGCAATTCGTCCGATTCTGCACGATTATTTGCACATGAAGAAACTTTGTTGTCTATGAGTGCCACATAGTCTGATTGAAGAGCACTTGATACACCATATTACACATGGTGCCGAAAAACGCTGAAAATGTTTCATAAAGGACCATTTTGCTATGGGGACAATATCTTGACAGGTAACGAGACGATGCGCCGACCGAGACTCAAAGCATAGTTTAGGTTTTTGATGATGAAGAGACACCCGTGGTTGTCGGAAAATCCCGACCAGTAAAGAAGAACATGATGGCTATATTTTTCAAATCGACTGGAATTGTGGAACGTGTCGTTTTGGTTGCACAGAAGACTGCTAAGTAGTATACTGAACAGTGTCTACCTGAAGCCATCGAATTTATGAAGAAGCTACAATCAAATTGAAGAATGAACACCTAGTTCCTCCATTACGACAACGCCCCTGCTCACCCCGCGAAAGCCTGCGCCAGATATTTGACCACTACAGGACTGAAATTTTTTGAGCACTGTCCTTACAGTCCAGATCTTGCAATCTGCGACTTTGCACTGTTCCCGCATGTGAAAATGAAGCTGAAAGGAATGCGATTTTCCAGTGATATGGATCCTCCGAGGACTTGAGACAATAAGTGTGCCTTACTCCGTAGTGAAAATTGGCAGATCTGGTTTAAGGATTGATTTCGGAGGACGCAGAGATGTATTGAATGTGGTGGAAATTATTTTGAAAAAGTTAAACAAATAAAACTACATTGCAAAACTTTCCTAGTACCCTTTGTACATATGTCTTTGTTATTCTGAACACATTACATCTGGAGAGATGCTATTATGGTCTTTTTAAAACCAATCCTCTGAAAAGTAAATATTTTTTGTCCTCAAACAGAAAAATTTAGAAATTATTCATGGTTTATGAATACATAATAGCACGGTCAAATTGCACCGAAAACCTTCTTGAAATTGATTTCGAAATGGTGATAGATTTTTAATTATTAATGAACCTGTCTAGTGAACTATTGGATGTGACAAGGTGTACCAACCATTTACCCGAATAAATGATTGAAACAACAGTGTAAAGTGATAAAATCCCAAGGTAACATGGGCTGAAGACAGAATTTATTAATATATTTATTATTAATTTGAAAATAATTTGAGTATTTAGATACTTAAGTTTATTTTCTGTATATTACAGAATACACATAGATGGCACAGTTAGTGTACTACGTTGTCAATCATGTTACTGTTCGTAATTACATATTGCGGCACCTTGGATGTGGTTTCTGACATTACTCATAAATAATCATAGCATCGTAGTATTACACAATATTGCGGTTTCGGTATTCGGTAAGGTAGATCTTGGAGATAGCTAAATACAAGCCACGATATCGAGGAAACAAAGATCATCGGAATTCAGGTACATGACTTATAAGACATTCCAGAGTAATTATTTCCTAGTATTCTATAAGTTTTAAAATGTTAGTGGAATTTTTTTATTGTTCCGACTACGATTTGGTTACAAAGGAGAACGTCTGAATTTTAGTTAAATACCTATCAAAACAAACTGATAAGATTACAGCCGGCAGGCAAATAGAAGTTACTTATTATATTTTAAGCAGTTCAGTTGAGCATGTGAAATTAAGCACATCTTGAATAAATATTGTACGCTACTTTTAAAAAATGCCGCATGTAGAATTTCATAAAGATAGTGGTACAAATGGTGGATTAAGCAGACGACGTATGTATACAATTTTTTAGTTTTAAATTTTGTATATAAATATTGCTCTCAATATACATATGTAGTAAAACTATGGAAACTACCTATTAGCTTTTGTTTATTCAGCAAACTATTTACAGATTTTGCAAAAATATAACTGGGGATGTACAGTTAGTGCATTAAGTTATCTCCTTTTGTTTATTAATCCAAAGATCGATGGACACGCAAAACGAACTTTCAAAGTTGTGTCTCTCTTGGTCATTGCAATGTATAAGTTGTATCCATTTTTTTCTAATGCACGGAAAACGACGAAGAAAGACAATTTTGAAAGTTTTCATATATGTGCCAATCCGTCTTAACAGAAAACGGAAGTATAGGTTAAATATGTAATAATTAACGCAGTACATATGTATCTATATACATAACTCCATTAAAATACTCACAACAAGAAGTAAAACTTGTTCATAATTTGCAGAACAAGATAAACGTACCCAGAATGAAAATAATTCTTTCTTCATTTATTTTTCAAGTTCCATTTTACCTCATCTGTTGCATTTGGTAACCGAGCTAATTTAATAGCAAAATGTTTATACATATGTTCAGGCAAAAATGTTCTCTTTTGGCACATAAAGCTGGATAAATATAACATTCGTCCGGTTCAATTAAACGATGAGTTGACTAATTTTGCTTATTTTGAGATAAAAATACGCGTACATTTCGCATGTATTTAATATATTTTTAGCAAAATTCTCTGAATTTTATAATCTCAATTTTACTACGAGATGCTCTAGATAGATCCTTCAAACGCCCAAAAATTATCAATACTGATTATCAACTTGTAACAATTAAAACATTTGTAGATACATTTCTAATAATAGTGAAAAATCGGCCCCTTCGGGTTATTCAAATATTATTATTATTATTATTATGTATTATTTTTAATATTTTGATTCAAATTTTTGAATGAAGAAACCATGTTTTAGCTTGGTGGATAAGGTGATTGCCGGTGGAGGATATAAACTCCCGTTCACGGAAGTTGGTACAGGTCAATGTTCTGTAATAGAAGGGTTGTACTTGCACAAAATTACGAGTAAAATGTAAAGTTAAGTTTTCGACAAGTTGTTGATTACAACCGGTTTACGGTTATTTATTATTAAACGATTGTGTGGTGAGCGGTTTACCGATGTAATACAGTGTCAGTAAATATACCACCTTGCAATCACTATCAAGGTTGTACCTATCCACGAACTGATGATTTATAGCCCCTCAATGAATCCTATAAAAGTTACACAAAATATATCTGCGCCATCTGATTGTGATATGATTGTAAACAAATATGATGAAATTGTGTAAACATTATATCTTCTAAGAAAATATATCAAACTGTCCATGAATCATACGCATTGTTAACTCGGTTGTACTGTACTGACTGTACTAAATATTTACTGTATAAAAATTTTTAGAAAATTTTTGTAATTATCTTTTATATGTCACTTTTGTTGCATTTTATCATTATCAGAACATATTCATACAAGAAGCTAAATGAGAAGAATACTATAATAAACGATTTTCAAGGGGTATCAAGCTAATTAAAAGAAAAATCTAAATGACTCTTTCGAAAACGACTTTAGTACATGAGGTACGACTATAAAGCAGGCGCAAATTGCATATGGCAATAACTAACATGAACGAAGTTTTACTTTATTAATCGGGTATTGCAATCGTAATAATGACAAAACTATAATCTGAGGTTGTGGTCCGCCTTTAATTACTTTCGTGTTAATTATTGGCATATTGCAGTCTATTGCACAGCTTTCCTGGAGAGCTGCCAAGCATCCCTCAATTACTAGGTCGTTTTAGAAAATGTCATTTAGATTTTTATTTGAAAAAAAGTTGTGCGCCAATACGTGGTATATAAATAAACTGTTTTTTTTTTTATAAATTCGTTATCTTGTTTTCAAGTATTTAAAATTGAGGGCTCGCAAATATTTATTACATATACGTATAGTTATGTATGAATCATGTTATTGTAAGCAGAGGATACATTATCAAAAATTAAGATTTTGTTTTAATGTAAGCGATTATTAGTTAAGAGTACTAAATAAGTTGTTGGAAGTTATAATTGTTATGAACTATCAATGCAACTGAATTATAATGCTGTATCTTTTCCACCCTTCGCTATAGAATTGTAATAATTTGTGATGAAATTTAAATAAATAAGGAATTTTATAGTGAACTTGAGATAGAGAAAGAAGCCGGTGATAGACCACGTTGTCAAATCGAATGTGGAATAGATAATCGGAAAATATGATCAATATTTTGAAACAACGTGATACTACCAGTTGCTGATGGTAGTGATCATATTCCAAAAAGAGAGAAAGGATCATTCCTTCTCGCTCAGACAGCATTTCTAGACCTAAGGTTGGCGAAACTCTATATGCAGAAAATTATTATGAAATTGAGAAAGTGTCTATTTTGTTGATTCTTTTATTTTTATTTAATTTCAATAATTCAATGACTCCATGTTTTAATTATTTCTACGATGCTGTCGTATATGACACACTCGAACCTCGTAAAGTGTCACCTCGCAAAGTGTCGCTTTATCGGATCCTCAATCGTTTTGAGACTCGTATTTGCTGCCACGTGCTCGGCAAAGTAGGATCGTATAGATAGTTTCAAATTAGCAGGCACACTGACAAGGACTATTGACTTTCATTCCATTTTTTGTAGCGTTAATCTACACTACTACCTTTCATAGTTTATAAATATGTGCAATGTACATACAGACGACAACTCCGCTAAATGCTATGAAATCAAATTATGTAGATCAAAACGTTTTTAAATCGTGATTTTTTGAGATTCAATTTCTGACACTTCATTTAAAAAATTTTATTTTCATATTTCTATTTCAATACGGCACTGCGCGCCCATTATTTCTAGTCCTAGGATTTCACAACCTCGTAGTGTCGAAACAAGACCCGAGCAGCGACACTGTACGAGTTTCGAGTATAGTACACATGCATAAAATACATAATTTTGCTGTGTAACTGAAATTCTCTGGATTATTTAACAAACAAAGTAAATTATCAAATACGTAATTATTTAAAATTCTTTTTAATTCAAAAACTATATTTTCTAATAAACAATATTTAAGAGCACTCCATGTAAAGTCTCTACAATATAAGAAGTTTAGTATTTACTCTATCGTTGCCATTGATGACCTTACCGTAATTTTAACTTGCCGGGTTTATTTATACCATTGTGTTTATACTAAATTATAACTGTTTTGACTTTAATCCGTAAGCGTTTCATTAGATCAACATATTGTTCGAAAACACGTATTATATACATATATATATCTGTATTTGTTTCTAGTCCCAGATAACGGGAGTTACACACTTTCCTTGCTTTTGCACTTACTTCCATGTATAAATACGAGAGATCAGGGGGAAATTTGCTACCATTTTTTTATTTCGTCAATTTTCATCAAAATTGCAATGTAATTTTTCTATATAATCTCCGTTTAATAGAATACGTTTATTCCAATGCAAAACTAATTAACCGTCATCAAAAACGTTTCCAAAATTCTACGCAATCCACCTGTTTATAGTCAGTTTTACCTCATTTAAGGTCTCAAATCGAATACCCTATAGTATTCTTTTAAATTTTGGAACAGATGACAATTACTGGGAGCCAGATTTGGCAAATAGTGTAGATGTGGAAGCAATTCCCAGTGCAATTTGTTTGGAGCAATCTTGGTTCTTCTTGCGATATGCGGTTTTGCAGTAGTCTGTTCGAATAATGGACGCTTATGGAACTTCCAGGCCACTTATTGCAAAGCGGTTGCCGCAATGAACCAAGTAAAACATTAGACTAATAATTTGCGTTCATTGTAGGAGCTTTAGGTAGATAATCCATAAACATGAACCTGTCGCTATCTCAGAATACACTAACCGTTACTTTCCAAACCGATGGAACTGCATGTGCTTTAAGCGGAAGCTTTTCTTCCAGTTTGCGTTGTTCTTTGGATCGAATTTTGGTTTTAAGGTTAAAGTAAGGTATTCGTTTCATCGGTCTGGTGCTAAAATTGGTCGTAACCTGCTAAAAGTATTTGAAATTGGCGGCATGTGTCGAATCTCTTGAGTTTGTGTTCCGGGTGGCTGCGTAAACGTGTTAAAAATTTGTGTGACCTCTAAAATTTACGTAACTGAACTGCAGACCAATTCCAATAATCGAAACATCCCTCGTACCTAATCACATTTGTTTTATCCTAGCATAATAGTAGAAAACAAAAGCAGGATTTTTTATTATTGATTTGACAACTTTGTGTTCTTAGCTCTTCCTTGATTGGTTGGTATGTATATCAAAGTAGTTGTTTTCGTAGTAGGTGCGACCGTACTTTGTTTATAAACCAATGCAAAATTATATAAATTCCAACTTAAATAATCAAAAGTAAGTTTCAAATAATTTTATTTTCAGGGAGCGAGAGTCCATCATACAATGCTTCCCGATTTCCATCAGATGGACCAGACTTTTCCAACGAAATTTCTGCTCCTTACGAAGTCCCACAATTTCCAATCGAACAAATCGAAAAGAAATTGGCCATACAGAGACAAATCACGGTAAAGTAAGTAGAAAATGTTTATTTCAATCTTACCATATGTTTATATTGTACACAAACTATCCATGTATACTGAGTGACATAGAAATTGCAACACTAAGAAGGGGTTGGAATTTATGAATGAAATTTGGTTGGAATATTCACTTATGTTATAGTAATAAATGATCAATGTTTGGGAGGAAAATCTTTATTAGTTAAACAAAATTTAATAATTATTGTTAATAATGTGTGGAGCGGCCTCTCTGATTTATACATTCATTTACACGTCGTGACATTGATTGCTTAAGGTGGTTTATTTCGCCTTGGGATATTGCGTCCCAAGCAAGTTGCACCTCATGTCTCAAAGTCTCCAAAGTCAAAGGAGAGCGCTGCAAATTTTGCAGCCCTCTACCCATTATATCCCAAACATGTTTAATGGGTGAAAGATCTGGAGATCTCGGAGGCCAAGGCAAAAGATTAATCTGGGCCTGTTCAAAGAAGTTCAAGGAAATCCTCTCTACATGAGAACGTGCATTATCCTGCTGGAATAATGGATCTTCAAGCTGTTGATGTGCTTCAACCACCTCCGAAATATATCGTTGTGCTGTCATATTGCCTCGAATGAACACCAAGTGGGAGACCTGCTACCGTAAGTAATCGCACCCTAAACCATAACACCCACGGCGCGGTGTACATGTCTCTCAACTGTAAATTGAAGATCCCGTCGTTCACCCCGTCTTCTTCTGACTCCCTTACGACCGTCGTACATGCCTAAATAAAACCTAGATTCGTCACTAAAGGCAACACCACGCCATTCAATATTCCAATAAGATCTTTCATTGCACCATTGTAACTGTTGCTGACAATGTTCCGCAGTCAAAGGAAGCACAAGTTGCGGACAATATGATCTTAACCCAAAACTTCGGATTCGGCGATAAACTGTTCTAAGGGTTACATGGCGTACTTCTTCACCAAACCATTGGTCACTAATTGCCCGAGTAGGGGAAAATCGATCTCTAAATAACAATTGTCTTAAGCGACGATCTTGACGCTCATTCGTTTTTCTTCGAGCACCGGTTCCCCTTTTACTACGTTCCTGACCATCTTCAAACCATGCACGACACACTCGCATTACAGTAGACCGGTTTCGATTTACACGGTTAGCAATCTCCCCAAATGAAAAACCAGCATCGCGCAAACCAATAATTCGCTAACTGATGGTAATTGACTCGTTGCCATACTCACAGGCATGATCAAACAAACAAAACACGTAAACAACTGAATAACAATCGAAATAATGTTAATTAACAATGAAAAAAGAACAAATCGAACGATAAATACAGATCCGAAAAGCTAGTAACAAATTAATAATAACCGTGAAATGTGACGTTATTACATTACCACTCGATCTCAAAAGTTAATCAATTATTATTTCATGGTAACCCAACAAATCTACCAAGTTTCAACCAAAATATCTTACTCCTTCTTGGTGTTGCAATTTCTATGTCACTCAGTATATATTCAATGAAGAAAGAGGGATTTTAAGTTATTGTGTTGAAATCATGTTAATCACTGTTTGTATATTTGCAAAACTTTTATTGGAAACCATGTTGTAAGTATATTATCAAACTGTACATTATTTTATTTGTTATTTGTTTCTCTTGACTTTTATTTTATCTTGAAAACGGGATATGCGATAATAAATAAAATGCATACCTATTTCAGAAGTAATTCGAAATAATTTTATTTATTACTAAATATTTGATATACTTAATCGCTTTTACAAATGCTGAAATGTAAAATTTTCTAGTAGAAATATGTTTGAAAACAGGAATACGTAGCTTTCAAAGTTGGATTTTCAAATTTTAAAGATAGTGTCTGTCAACATGCGAGTATGAAAAACGATTTTATGGGAGGTATTTTTAGTGTTCCAGGTTTAAATTGGTGCTGCTGGCTTTGCTTGAAGGTTAATCAATTATATTTTAGATTTTACTTACTATTTATAAATAGTAAGTAAAATATTATTAATATATAAATATTAAATATGCGTGCGTCCATATATAATTGCGAAAACGTCTAAAAGATATTTTTATAGGATTACAATTTATTAGAATATAATTTATAACAAGGAAAAATTTGAGTATTATCATAAAATATCCTAATAGAACACTTCTAACTTCAAAACTTGCCGTTGTAGGTATTAATTCATTACCTTCAGTACTATCTGACATATAATTATTATTATATATATTATATTATTATATTATATAACATATACAAATTGGATCACTTGAGAGGTCTTCTTTGGATAGTTTCATGGATGCAAAGATCAGTAGCATGGCTCTTTGCTTGGAAGGCGATTAGAGTGTTACTCCTGGAGTGTGATAGTGAAATTTGGGCTTGACAACTACTTCAACCCATTCTATTATAGATTTATCTGTAGATTGCTGTAATAGAACCTCTTTCTTCATAGAAATAAGTAAAGTAATACTGCTTTGTAATGTAATGTAATGAGGTGGGGTCTGGCCCAAAATGGCGTTTGCACTTCGACCACGTTTATCTATTGTGCTTCCCCTTATTTTTATTTGTTTAATACGTCTAGGAACAGCATCAGCTCCTTCAATGGGAGTGTTAATAGGTCCTCGTCAATCAGCGTATATGCATGTAGTATTCTGTATCTCCCGTGGCCCAGTGCCCCACAATTAGCGATCAAGTGTTCCATTGACTCCTCTTCTTCACCGCAGAATCTGCAAGTGTCCGTGTTGGATAAGCCCATTTTGTGTAGGTGCTTGTTGCAGATATAGTGGCCTGTGAGTGCCCCCGTCAGTGTCTTTAAGCTTCTCCTGTCCAGTTTTAGGGCGAGGTCCGCCCTCCTAGCGTCGAACCTCAGAAACTTTTTGGAATGTTCCAGCCCACTGGTGTCATTCCAGTGTTTTGTTGTGATGGATGCTGTCCATTTCTTTATCTCCCCTTTAAGGAGACCTTTGTTAAACCTAAAAGATGGGGTAGGTCCAGTAAAGTTACTCTCAGTCCCTTTTCTTGCGTTGATGTCTGCCATCTCATTTCCTCCGTGCCCCTCATGTCCTGGTACCCGGACCAGAGTGATCTAGTTCTGAGTCGCCAGGTCGTTAAGCATGTTGTGACATTTGAATAATATTTTGGACTTAATTTTACAACTGCTTAGGGCCTTAAGAACTGATTGTCTGTCCGAGAATATTTTGATTCGTATTCCCATGTGTCCCCTTTCGTATAGGATTCCTAATACTGCTTTGAGAGATAATCCTTCTCGCGTGACTTCTTGAGTGTAAAAAATTGTGATTATAACATGCGGGTTCAAAGACTACTACACTAAAGTGATAGTTGATACACGTCTATCTTAAAACTGTTTTAAACTGGCTCTGTTGCAAAGTAATCGACGTTGTTTCTATGTTTTCTGTATTACACGCAATAAATTACCATTTTTCTGTAAGGTATAAGATAATCTAATTTACTTAGACCAAACTTTTGTGTTCATCTACCATATTTATGCAATAACATCAATTGATCGCTTTCCCTTTTACCTACATTTATCAATGTCTAAGTTCTATCTGGCAAAGCATTAGTTAGAAAATTATACATGTTTTTGGATTAGTGATAGTTCTTTCGGGAAACTTTTGTTTTATAACTTCTCACTTATGAAAAGAAAAACTACTTTGTTAAACTACCACTTTGTTTACATTTTCAAATCCACCAGCAACTATTTTCTTGATGATACGGTAAAATATCGATTATCCACATCCATTGGAACCGAGCTCCATGCGGATAAGCAAAATCCGGATATTCGAATTAAATTTTTTATCGGTAGATTACGGAATACTATATAAAATGATTAGACATTTGTGTAAATATGTACACTAATCTATATTTGTCGTGTTTGTGACTGTGTACATACCGAACATTATTTTAGGAACGCTTAAATAAATACCTTAAATGACAGTTTATTGTGTTTAATTCTGAAGAAACAGACCTAAAATGCAATGCAGATAATTGAGGATCCAGATATTGGAATTGCGGATAATTGATATTTTACTGTACTCTGTTGCTAACTTATCATTAGAATCATCATAGAATTAACTTAACTGAAGGAACCCGGTGATTGTAGCTTGAATTTGTATAGATACTTTCTTGTAATTTATTTTCCTTTAGGTTATTAATGTCCCTTACGCCGAAATTCTTCTACTTTTAACTTGAACAGTTCATCCATAGTGTAATTTATCTGCAATGAGACTTCATTGTCAGACAGGAGCTCCACTGTTCATCCATGTTGTGTTTTTACATAAATTTGTTTCTTTTGCATTTATTGTTTGTAGTGAACTACAGATTTTATTACAGGAGTGAAGCTTTTATTCATTACATAAGATTATAAAACTAAATTTTTCAAAATAGTCTATATATGTATATAATTTCCTTATTTGTGTGTTCCTCTTTTTTTGTCTCTCCAGAGGTTTTTGAAGCCCACTGATGGGCTAAAAAGCTGAAAATTGGCATGCACATAGTAAAACGCCTAGGCCAAATCCTAACGTAGCCGGAATTTTTATTTTTGGCCTGTGGGCGGAGAATTAAGACGAAAAAGGGCGTGGCAAAATTCAATTTTTTAATATTTTAGCTTATATTTTCTTTTTCTTCCAGCCTGGAAGGGACAGGCTTAACAGCTAGTATCACATATTTTCTCTTCGTGTTTATCTTTAACTTTCTTATAGCATTTACGTATATGTGCCTAGTACCATACAGTTTTGTCTACTGCAAAACACGTAAATACCATATTACCGACTAAATGTGTTTATAATTGCTTATTCGTCAGTTTGTTTCCCCTCCTCCTCCATTCATGAAACATCCCTTTGTAGTAGATATTCGCATTTTATACAAATATTGAACTTTGCTTGTATTATTCGTAATGCGTTCAATGTGTTAAGTTTCAGATTTTTTTACCTATTTTGCAACTATTCTGTAAGAACTTTTGTTTTCTACATTTATTTCTCTCTTTGTCAAAGTTGGCTAAAAAGACATTTGTTGAAATTCAAAATTTTACAAAATGGGGAAAACTAAAGACATATCGAGTGAGAAGGAACCAACATTAAAGTTCTATTAGAATCTGAACTATGTTCCTACCGAGAAATTGCAAATAAAGAGGAGATTTCCCATCAAATTGTTGGTAGAATAGACAAGCCTTTCGAAGAGAACTTACGGTCAATGTCGAGCGACCGGGTACGTTGTCGTGGTATCCGAAGAACAACTCAACGGAAGAATAGATTAATTGTTCGGAGAACATTAGAAAATAGACAGAAAACAATTGAAAAACTGAAGCGCATCCTGGACCGTGATGACATTCAAATAACCAAACAGATGCTTAAGTCGCGCCTACACTAAGAAAATCTGAAGAATCGAAGACTTGCAGAAAAGCAAAAAAAAAAACAGAAACCGAAAGCTAAAATGAAAAAGGTTGATTACATTGGACCGACCGGAAGATTATATGTATAATTCCGATATTGTCTAACTAAAGTCTCTAGAAAAAGCAAGTGTGATACCTGAAAAGAATATGTTAATAACATGTAAGACATATTTCTGGTTCTAATGAGATATGCTTTTTAATAGTAGAATCATTTTCTTAAAGATAGATCAGAACGCAAAATTCATTAGGTAAAACACGTAAATGCTGGTGAATACATTACAATCAAGTGAGGGTACTAAGCAGACTTGGGCGTTACCAATTACTTTTCAATTACCAACTACACTAGTTGTAATGGGTAATTTCCAATTACTGGTAATTGTAATTGAATTTTGCCAATTACAAATTAAATGACATTTTGTAATTGGCAATTCTCAATTACCAATTACAATTGCAAGTAATTGGTAATTGGCTTTTACCAATTACCAATTACTGTAATTAGTAATTGGCAAATATCAAATACCAATTACAGGCAATTGGTAATTGGCAAAGTAATTCGAAGTACTTGGCAAAAAAGTAATGCTAATTACACAAATGGTAATTACATTTTAATTTTTTTCCTTCACATAAAGGAATTTTTAAAAGTGGTTCATTCACTGAAACATTGAATATATCGAAAGAAAAAGAAATAGAATAATGTTCTCGGCTGTTCTGTCATTGGCCGCATGCATTATGTGATGGTGAAATAGAGAGGGTATAGAAAAGAGGCGTGAACTTGAAATCAGAGAACCTTGAAATGAATTGAAACGTTATGTTATTTTGTGAAAATAAGATATTTAGTTTCAGTTGGCATTTTTCTATTTTTTTATATATTGTGTAATGGAAGATATTTGTAATCATTCTATTTCTTTTAATAAATACTTTAAAAATAATCATTACATTATTTTCATCAATTACTCTAAATTTCAATTACATTTTACCCATTACATATTGTAATTAGTAATTGGCAATCGCCAAATACAAATTACATGTAATTGGTAATTGGATTTGACCAATTACAACTTACATGCAATTAGTAATTGATAATAGCCAATTACTAATTACACGTAATTCGTAATTTGTCGTGTAATAATTACAAAATGTAATTGGTAACGCCCAAGTCTGATACTAAGCATGTCTATCTAAAAAAATGATATTACAAAGGGCCATGTCAATTTACAGAAATGTCCAGTTTACAAACCCCAATTCATTACCAAATGAAAGCAAATACGTTCGGTGGTTGAGGAAATGTTCGTGGAAAGGGGATATCCACCATCATCAAAAGAAATTTAACTGCATTTGCCGTAAATTCAATCGTATGAAAAGGAAAGATGACAGATATATTTTCAATGAAATTCTAAATGTCAAGGAACTCCAAGAAATTATGTTTATACATCCATATCGTAAAGTTCTTCTAAAATATACTTCTTTGTTCCACTATTTGCGTAGCTCGAATAAAATCAAAACAATTTCGGAGTCATCCACGCTTAACAAAGGAGTAGCAAATAACAATTTTGTAATGAATCATGACTTGAATATAAGCCAAATCGTTCATTTATAAACACGGAAGCACCGTACTTATATTCTGGCCAAAACAGAAACAATACATTGATCTCGTAGAATTAAACTACGTAATTGCAGAGTATTAAAATTTTTATCAAATAGAAACTATAAGATGAAAATCGGAATTAGAAGATGCAATAATTTCGAAAGTCAAAAAAAAGTATGAATTGGAATTCTTCCATGTAAACATGTTTATATAAAGATTTATTTTATCTTTTCAAAATTTTTTGTTTTTTAAATTAATGTTACTGCGTTTAAAATCGCGCATACAACACATATACATATATCCTTTAATAAAACTATAAAATTATGGTCCAGAAAAACTGAATATCTTAATTTTGAAATTGAATCGGGGTTTATCGTTTAATTTATTAAATGAAGGAGGAGTATGTGCGTGTTTCGGCTATCGAAGCTTTGTTCGTTTGTGAATTTTAATTAATGATGGAAGATAAAATATGAATTAGAAGATAACTGCAAAAGAAATATAATGAACGACGTTGAAGCATACACTATGAGACATAAATTTAGACAGCCCTTGGTTTTATTTATTAATGGTCGACTGTCTACCATCGAACAACAGCGAAAATAGCGCCAAATAAAAATGTTTTGCTCCTGTTGGGACACCTTTCTTAAACAAATAAGAAAGCTTTCATCAAGTTATTTTTTTCAAGATTATCGATTGTGTCGTTAGTTTGCAATTTTTGTCACTTCTATATAACAATTTTAC
The DNA here is from genome assembly GCA_038088585.1 of Chrysina gloriosa. Lineage (NCBI taxonomy): Eukaryota > Metazoa > Arthropoda > Insecta > Coleoptera > Scarabaeidae > Chrysina > Chrysina gloriosa. Next base: position 30,740,296 of record CM076088.1, on the reverse strand, counting down.
GCCCAATAATATTAATAGCCCCTCCCCAATAAATACTGAGTACTTAAGGCCAGTTGTGAAGTATAACAGTATTAAGGATTAATGTGGAGTAACTAGGTGTAGAGAATAATTTGTACTAGAATTAGATACAACATGTGAAATTCTTGATATAAAATATGATTTATTCAATAACAATCCCATTGAACCCATTTTCTATTTATTATTTGTAAATGGATTTTAAGCATAATATCCAAACTACCTTTACGGTAAGACCTTTACAAACAGCCTTGTGGTGTTGCTATTTACGAATATATTAAATATACGTATTTAATGAGCCAACTGCCATTTGGGAGTGTACAATAATTTCTTAAGTTTGTCCTCTTATCTAATAAAAGTTTTCACAAATTAAAACAATCGCAAACTGTATATAGTGCAAACCTACAAAATTATTTTTGAAAGGCAAGAGTTAAACAAAATCTGCCTTTGGTACAGTAGGTAATGAATATTCAAAAGAAATTACATCATTTTCTTTTGACTCTTTTCCAAATATATTAGCGCATATAAAACGTAATTAAATTGACCTTTCGATTGAGTTAATGGCCAATATTCTGTTGAGGACAAACGCAAAAGAGAGCTCTGCTGACCGAGGGGTACTTATATTGACTTACACGGCGAATATCGTAAAGAACATTAGTTAAGCAATGAACTCTGACATAGTACGACCTATTTTGCTGTGAATTTACAAAACCTAATTAGTGTTCAGGTAGAAAATTGTATCGGAACATGTTTGGTTCTGCCACCGAATCGATAAGATTTCACCCCTATTACAGGTGTTTTATGTTTATGTTAGTATGTGACGTTATATCATTTTCCTTTTTTATGATTTGAATTCTTTTGTTAGTTAATTAGTTGTGGCTTAGATAAGTTGCAAATTGCGAGTAAATCCTTATTTTAGATAATGTTTAAAAATAATTTATACATGCATAAACATAGGGATGATTATTTAGTAGGCATTAGTATTTAACTTATATTCAGAAATTACTTCTAAAACATACGTATGTACTTACCCGGATTTTTATTTGTTAATGCCCTATTTCATTCAGCATCAAATATTTGATAGTTGCATCTACGGGGAATTTTGGTTTAAAAAGGCAGGATACGTTAAATAAAGAAAATATTTATCATTAGACAAGATATTATTTTCAATGATTCTAGAAAAATGCGTTGTAAATATTCAATGGGATTATGACAAGCCGTATTATTTTAACGAAAGGAATTCTAACTGAATACCTGGAACAAACATTACCCGACACAAATGCCTACAATATTTTGTAATTTGTAAAATAAGATAGATTAGTGAAAGCAAAAATCATGTACGGAGATTGGTAATAAATATTGCAAACAAATAGGGGAGTTAAAATGTGGATACAATCACAATTTTTAAACAACGCACGTAAAATTTGTTGAAGGAAATGTTCCTCGGCCAGATTTTTTGTTTTAAATATTCTCACGAGTAATTCGCTCATTACTGCGAATGTTATTTTTAATTTTTACCTTTAAAAGTCTATATTTTCAAATCAAATTATCGTGTTGGGCAAAAGAAATGATAAAGAAATTAACAAAATAAAAATATGTCGTTTTTTGCCTAACTTCAAGGAAAATATTCGTTTTTCATTTCTTTATTATTTAAGACTTCTGTCAGTTCTTTTTGGAAAATTGTGTCTTAAGGAGATATTTTCAAACCTAGCCCTTATTTAAAAAATATTGGCATTAAATCAGTTAGCCATGTTTAAATAAACATTATAACTGTTTGCAATAATAATAAGGTCCTGTATACAACCGAAAAGAATATAGATATTGTTGGAAGTAAATAACTCAATAATAATATTGACTTATTTTTCTCGAATCTTGAACTTGTCAGACCCCGTCTCCCTCCCTTATCATGGGCCCGACTCATGTCGTGGATGTCATTGTTTTGAGTAAAATGATTTTCAAACATTTTGTAAATTTCAAGTAAATAAGTACATAAATTAAAACAAGGTGAAAGATACCCCGCATGGCGAGCGGAGAGCAAGATAAAACTTTTTTGTAGTAAAACTATGTTAGACATAAAGGCAGTACTCTATCCAGGAAACAACACTCTACTGTATTCATCATCCCATACAGAAAAAATAAAATGATTTGATTCCAAAAGCACACGAAGCTACTAATGTCGTCAGCATACTAGCATAAATAGCAGCCATTGAAAACGGACTAAATAGTTGTTGACAAATAACATAAGTAGAATAGAGCCTAAAATGGAACTTCTTCGGCATTCCGCTAGTTATATATTAGTCTCAAGGATAACAAGGTCTTCTGGTGTTATGTTAGTGTACATAGTGCTTCAATGACAACTAATATTTGTCTGCACTTAAATAGGATCAAAATGGGTTGGATGGTATCCTCCGAATGTTCACTGTCCAACATTTTTTATACGGTTCATATGATCAAGAATATCAACCAAGAAATTATCTGGCAACGCATTTTGTCGTATCTAGTCCGGTGTTTAAAAAGTTTAATACATTAAAAATAACATTTTCAGTCGAAGCTCCTGCTGTAAAACCAATTTAAATGCGCGGTACTGATTAACCATTTTACACATAACACTATAATAAAAGTCTGGTAACAACTGAAATGGAACAGGCAATTACGGATAAACGCTTTCATTTTAACTCTTTATTGTTAAAACGCTCAAATTTTCGTCTGCTTGAAAGTAACCTTCTTTAAACTAATAGTTGATTCTTGATTTAAAATAGTAATGTCGTTTTAATGGCACATACAGACAGTGGTCAGTGCGAATCTTGAGTCTAGATGAATGAATGTTTTACTACGATAATGGATAGAATGAGATACGTCTTACACTCTATCTCATTGTATATCATTGTCAGAGTAAAACATTTTACTAGTCCTTGCTTGCACTTCGGTGATCTAGACCCAAAATCCCCTTTGGACGATGCCATAATATATGTATGTTGTTGTAACTTCATTGTATTGATTGTCAATGTGGCCAAAGCTTGTCATGAGATTGTTAAAGATCATGTTATGTCATCGGAAGAAATTTGGAAAAGCAAAAATATCAAGAAAGTTGTTGACATGTACCCATAATCGTATATTTTACACTACTTTAGTTCATTTTGTGAAATAAAACTTATGTAAGATTTCATTTGATTTCATAATGTTTTGGAAAGAAATTACATCTTATTTGATGTGTCAACAGATATTTAACAGAATATTTTCTGTCGACCTTAGCGCATAGGTTATATTGATGCGCGGGACAACCCAAAAGTCGCATAGCAATAAACTCTTTGTTATTGCAATTTTTAATCTCTCAAATATATTTTAAAGCTAACAATGTACCTATAATTTGTGCTTGTTAAAATAGTTTTCCAATCTAAATTTATTATCCACGTATAATTTATGTGCTGTGTCTAACATGTCATAAGTACGTTGCCTAAAATTTGAGAGAAAAAGTTTAGTAACGTACGTTTAGTTCATCAGTTAATGTCGGTCATCTTTTTATAAATGTGCAGGTATTACAATGATACATCACAAAAACTTTGGTATTACACATATAAACATGCACATACACGTATAGATGGTGTAATACTTAATTGAGGATTATTTATATTTATCTATAAATGAATCTAGCATTTACAACACATACGGTGAAACATTAATGTGCAGATACCATTTTGGAAAATAACTGATCTGTAACTGATCACAAAAACTTATGTTCCTGTTATTACAATATGCTTATTTCTGTCCATAATTGTCAGCTGTCATTTCAAATGTTGTATTAACGCAAAATAAAATAAAACAGTTATCGTACCCGATTCGGAAAAAGCATATACGTATTTCGACAAGTAAGTAGTCATTTGCACGTACAAAATAGCAGATCGCGCGGTATCAGTTGTTCAATGATATATTGTTATTGTATAATGTTGTTGAGGGATATTCACGCGATATTGAATTCTGTGTTTTTCCCCGAAGATGACAATTGCATTGTTAAAACACGGATTGTTTGGATTGTTTCAAACCGGGTGTGGCAACGGTTATTTAGTTTTAATTTATTAATACATCTAAATTATAGTCTTCTATAATACATGTTGTACAAAATTAATTTATATATTTTGTATTGTGGAACACTGCAATTACACACAGGCAACTCGATTTAATTCTTGTGTATCATTTAGTGACTTTTTCCGTCCCTGCATACTGTTACATGCTACTTACTTTGACTTTGATAATTTGATATGATATCGAACTAAATAAAAACTTGAAAAATTTAATTTCCCAATGAAACAGTTCGCAGAACTTGTAAACGTTTTTGGAAAAATTGCTATCGCTTTTCTACTTACTTGTTGGTCATCTTTTATCACGATTTTTCGTGCATTAGAAAGAGCTTTGGGTAAGTTATTAATAGATATAGTTCAATTCTGCCTTTAGCTGATAGTTTTTATATTATTTGAGAAACTTCAAAATATTACCTTAAAATTGCTCACCAATGACCCGGCACTTCCACCAGAAATGTAGAAAAAATGTAATTTGCAAATAGTCTAAAGCTATGGTAGTCCCAAAGTCAGGTTCTAAAATACTAAGATGAGGGAGAAAGTGTAATCAATTCAACTTTCGCAATGTTTATGTGGTAAACAACGTTATGCCACTGAAGGAGTTTATTTTTTCAGCACTAACTTTACGATAGGTGACAAAGTCTTCGTTCATCAACGGTTCGGTAACGATTCATTTATGACACTATGATTGGAAAGATAAAATTTCAAACCCTACTTTTTAATGCAACTACTTTTTACATTAATAAGCGGTAATGTAAGATGAAAAATTTATTGAACTGTGTGTTATATTCCTTTTCATTAAGATTTAGAAGTTATAGTCAGTAATCAGTGTATGACGAGAGTTAATATGAAATAATATGAATGAATAACGGCGAAAAGGATTGTAAAAAAGTCAAACTTAATATACTTAATAGTCTCACAATAGTAGTGCTGATGTATTTAGAAAGCATAAAGATACTGAACATTTCAGAATCTTCTGCTCATAACGCAATTGGATAGTTGCAAGGCGCCTGATTCATCCTAAAAGATATTCTGTTAAATTACTAAATTGCAAGGCAATCAGCAGCAATTAGAAATTTATCAAAGTAAATTATCTGTTATGGAAGCTTCTAGTATTTTAATTTTCACATTTAAATGTAATACATATAACTTTTTCTAAAATCAATGATAAAGCATGTCTCGCATGAAATTTTTATTTTTACTAATTATAATAATAAAAATGTCGTTATCGTATCATTTCAACGCAATTAGATTTTTTTATTAAATTGGTGTCATTTTATTATTATTACAGGGTATTAGAAGATAAACGTAGTCATTATGAGCCTTCTCTCGTTGGAGTAGTCGACGAGCAGGATCACTTGGGAGTCGAAGAACACGACTTTGTACCCCACTTTCAGAGGGTTTCAATATCAGGCGAGGATACTAGCGGGGTAAGTACGGACACCTAATAATAATGTCGTAATCGTTCAAGGCGAAACTTTAGCGATCGACCTTGTGTTTTGTGACGTTCATGGAAACCTTTCAATAGAACTGAAGCCATAGGAATCCTCTCACTTTTGGCTTGGTGTCATTACCTAATTACGTCTAACTTCTTTTCTTGTTACATGCTGGATGGTTAATTGAATTTCGAGTAATGAAACGAAATTGTTTAATTTGGTAACGTAATTAACGCTGTATGTATGGGTGCATCTTAATTTACTTCTTGATTGCTTTTCGTGGATTGGATGCAGTTTATTGCTGCGTATCGATTTCTTGACAGAAAATAACTTTGTATAGAATACAAAATGTACTTTCCAGAAACAACTATACCATGTTTAATGTGCTTAAGTATTTATTTGTTCCTTGTAATTTTTGGATATATAATTATTTAGTCAACCATGTTACCACATGAAAATCAAGAACACTTTTTAAATGCACTTACTTGTTACAATTGGTGTCGTTTACTTCTATCTAAATGAGCATATCTTTCTATTAGTAAGTGTTGCAAAAAGCGTGAGTTAATAATGCATATAATTTCCTCAAACATCAGGAACGACTGGGCATCTTGCTGATATAAATTGAATCTATTCCTCTTTGAAAACAAATTAAAATTATGACTTTTTATTACAATTTGTATACCAATAAGTTTTACTAGTGGCTCCCCATGTAGTTTACTTTATCCACAAAAATTAACGGTATCTGAAAATATTGTAAATCTGTAAACTAAATTTTTTTCTCTTACAGCTGTATTTTGGTTCGCTACACATTTTTATGGTTTTTGAGCTGTTGAATTCACTTTCGCTTCTTTCTGGATCTTTTTTCTACTTCTAAAGTAAACTTCTAGGCCTTTGTTGTCGAAAGAGTGACCGTACTAGAAACCGTTATCTTCCCTAAAACTGCATTGTTATTAATATGCATTTAGTGTTTCATGAATAGCTTGGGAAATACTCGTGCATGTTATCCGAGACAGAAGTCCTGCATCTTCCGTTGTTTCATTCATTTGTTTTATTGTCCTCTATATAATGAAATCGCTTCTTTAACATTGCTACATTTCCCGAATAAATTGCAGATTATTTTAAATCGCAACATCTTTATTGTTGGATAGTCAGTTCTAATTCATCATGAAATACCTGTTCTAATTCTTTTAGCACCGATTATGTCTGCAATAGTCTGCAAAGCATTTATTTGTAAGTCGCCAATAAAGGAATTTTTTAAGCTGGCTAATATAAAAGATCAGTAGATTATATTATATCATTTTGCTTGGTATCCATCTTACAGATGATTGTTTTTGAAAATATCGTCATTAGCTAAAACTCGAATTATTCAACGACAGGGATACCATCTTCTCTTCCAAATAAAAACGTATTTGCACAATACATACCTATTTTTGATTATTTTTGTTTTAACAATAGAACTGAATAATTTTGTATCTTACATAAATATTTTTTTTTGATAGGTTCCATTGGAAGATCTGGAGAAAGCTTCCCATTTACTAATAACAGCATTGAAGCTTAGGCAAAAATATATGGAAATATCTCATCAACCGTTTTGCGCTACCACTGCTAGATTTTTAAACCCCGAAAGTGTAGGACAAAAATGAAATGAGACATGACGATAAGCAAACCATAGAAGGTAAAAGCGTTTTCAATTTTGCCGATTTGGTTAATTTTTTCAATTGTATTATCATTCATTTATATTTATCATCGGATGATAGTGATGGTCCCGAACATCCTAATTTACGTTCGCGATAATTTCCTCAATGGTTGCTAGATTAGTTTCTTTACCATAAATGTGACAAGATTCATAACAAATTAGGGCTATTTACAAGATTTAGGTTCATGTGAGATTCACACCATTTTACGATATATAATTAGTTTGTTATTTGTGTCACTTCAGTTTTCAAATATAGAATTTGGAACGAACCCCAGTACATCACGACCCTATATTTTAGTATAAATTAATGTTAGTTGTTAGTTGGTAGCAGTTTTCTAAAGAATCACTTCAGAACAGTTTGCTCCTATTTCTAAATTTGTGATTTAGATTATGGAAATGGGTTTGATTCAAAATAACTTTATTCACAACGGTAATTCACATAGAAATGTTATTCGTACATTAGCTTTTAGCATCTCTTCCTTAAAGTTTTAAACAGAAAATTAAGAATTATTCTAATAATTACTATCGCTCAAGGAAAGAAATAATACCAAAAAGGTAGTAGCTAAATAAATTAGATAAAATCTGTACAGAAGATGGAATAACTTCAAGAATTTCTCTTTATGACTGAAAAAAGATGTTAAATCCACTGGACATTCTTGCTGAACCAATGACGGTGAAACTAATGTTGATGAAAAAGAATATAGAATCGTGTTACGTTACATCTCTAAGCAGAAAAGAAATGAAAATTTGTACTGCAACATAAAGAAGATATAAGAAATCGTTCTGTTTTTGATTCGATTATTGTAGATGTTTAGTATGCTCTAAACCGAATTAAATTAAAATTCACAAAATAATTCCCGAACAAGCGTATATATCATATCTATCACAAAACATGAAGGAAAAGCTATACATATATGATTTCGGTAGATAAGAGTGAAGTATATCTCAAAAATGAAGGGATGAATAGTACTTATTATGTACTGGAATAAATATGTGAGTAAATCTATCATTAAATTTACAACAGACTATAGATTCTTTCTAGCAAGATTTACAAACCAGTCAGCACTAGTCAGATGTCAGAAAAGCCGTTTCTTTTACGCTATTCACTCCCGCTGTGACTGGTTTCTGAGGTTTTCGACAACAACTTCTATGGAAGGAAGTGACGAACATTTTGAATACTTCTTCGTTAAAATGAAAGTACTAGTCTCTTATGATAATTTTAGCTTTGAATAGCTTATGGTTGTTTATCTCTTCAAATTAGGTTCTAAGCTTAAGATTTTGAAATTATCTTGCCAAAGATAGTTTACAAATACAGCAATCTATAGGATATTCCATTTAGAAGATTTAATTACACAAAAACATCTTTGGAGAAGATGAAATAATTGAGAAGATATCTACATACCGATTATGAAAACCTTAAAATTGTCACTAGTACCTTCAAATTGCAGTAAGACAAAATTTCTGACCGTACAGTACGAGAACATTACGTAGAAATTAATTTCACTGAAAACCTTTATCAAATAAACAAGAAGCTAAACGACGTATATGTATGTGGGATAACACAATGTTTAGCATCTATGACCGTATCTTATAGAATTAGCAAGTACACATGGACAAAATTATAATTGTGTGATTGTGTGAAATTGTCAAAATAATCTGATTACATGAAAATAATCTTGAGCCACGTAAATATTACAAATTGCACTTTCAAGTGAAAAACAAGCCTTAAATTACTGCAACTTAATAAAATGAAAGACGAACTAAGTAGATAACATGGTGTTTCTTATTTGGTCTTCAATGTAGTTGGACCCAGCTTATATAACGCAGAATTAAGGAAATATTTTATAATTATTACTGGAGAATATATTTTTTAAAAGAACGCACATTGTCACATGTTGAATGAAATGTACGGTTTGCTTATGAAATGTGCTGCTTTTAGAGTACTAGTTCGATGTGGCCTCAAATGAAAATGTATGTAATTCTTCTACTTGTGGGTATTGTAAAATACAAACACAATCGCAAGTGAAAAATAAACTAGAAGAAATGACATATGCCAAAAGCAGATCGCCAATATGACTAAAAGAATGAAATTGAGCAATTGATGAACGTAATGTAGCTATATTAGATAACAGTATTTCAAGTCCTATTTTAGTTTAAGAATTTTTATTATTAAAACCACCAAAATTATACCTAGGCTGGACGTTGATACAATTTTTCGAACTATGTTACAATGGAAAAATTATAACTATAGTAGTAGTAGTAACGTTAAATTATGAGGTAACATATTTCACTTTCATAACGGTATAGGTTTCGTAAGATACTATTAAAATGAGTTGACTAATGTCTAATCATTAGGTAACTTTTATTTAATTATTCAATTTAGTTTTTGCTTTAGGAAACAAAATAGATTTTATGTCAATATTTTTCTGAGAATTGTGTATAGTTTTTTCCTAACATGGCCAAAAGTATTTGACAAAAGGACATTCAAAATATGACCCATTTAGATTATTAAAACAAAAGGAGTACCATTTATTTACTTATCGTATTGAAATTTCTTTTCTTTTAAATTTGCGGTTGTTAGTTGTTGTCTTTGCAGGTTTTTGCAAAAGATATGTAAGATTTTGAAAAAGAAAATTTTGATTTGCAGTAGTTAATTTTAACGCTAACTTTATAAATACATAGGTTTGTTTAGATACATAATTATTAACATTGACACTAACAAAATTCCTAGTAGAATTTGGCCCAATAGGTGATCACGCATAATACAATTCGAAGATAAAATAGTTTAACGTTTTGTGTTTTGCCATTAATTATTTCTCCGTTTTTATTGTTACTTTATGGACTTTCCGGATTACTATTGTTGCTACATTAAACAAAAAGTAACTATTTTATCTTTGCACATTTACACTCAATTACGAGCGTGTAGTATACAGCTTTTGCATGTAGCATTGGTAAAAAATAAAGCCACCATCCAAGTAAATGGATCCTCTTCCAAAGAGTATACCTCGGAACAGACAACTAGTGATGCTGTACTCGACAGTATTTTGCAAAATAAAACATCGAAAGGTAAACCTGTCCGCCGCCGTAAGCACTCTTGTTTTTTTTTTCTACTCCTGTTTGTATAACGTAATTTTCGTACGTGATTTACTTTCCTGTTTTCCTGAGATGTAGTTTGTAGCATCCTGTCTCTATACATTGTCAGAGTTTATTGCCTTTTGGACAGGTATTTCCGTTATTAATAAAAGCTTAATTACAAAATAATTTTTCGATAGACGAAATTTCTAGTGGAATAAAATCGCTCTAGTTTAGATTATAGTGCTACTAGAAAGGGAATAGATCCATTTCGACTTAGAAAATAAAGCTGACTTGCGTATATATGTATGTATCTACTCTTGTTTAAGAATTGGGTTCTGTCTGTGGCTTGGCGATTAACAAAAATCCTTTACTATGCTTTTATGTTGATGATTAAAAATATTTTAGATTAAGTCCGTTGGAATTGAAATTTCTCGATTTTAGAACATGGAATTCATCCTCCTAGCAGAGGTAATCCGTGGGAAGCGCCTGAAGCTCCAGATAATACCTATGTGTTTAAAGCACACGAGGGTGTATTTCATGTGTATGTGGATGAAGAACATGCTTTAAGGGATGAATCACTTAATTATCCATATCCAAATTTGGAAACCTTCGTTATTGATGTGAACACTATGTGCCAAATGATAGCAGATGGGCCTTTGTAAGTAAACATCTTATATAATAATTGAAAATGATTAGATTTTAGAAATGAGAATCAGAATTCTCAACTATTGCGATTTTATAAAAAGTTTGAGGTTTTAAAAATTGGAATCTTCAAACTTTTTCAGTATTTGAACGTTTCGAACTGTATAAAATGTATTCACTAGAAATTTTGGAAGGAAAATCTAAGGTAATAGTTTAGTGTTTAATTTCTCTTAATTTTCTGGAGATAATTTAGTGTTAGGTTATTTTTTATTATTCACTAATATATAAATATATAGGCGAGATTTTGGAGATCCAAGACTTTTAGGAATATTCTGACATTCGAATTCGAGAAAATTTAGAGGTCCCTCCCTTTTTATTGTATTCTTTCATAATTCTTTCGTAACGTTATTTACTTCCTTTATAGAAAATCATTCTGTTATCGGCGTTTGAGTTACCTATCCTCGAAGTTCCAACTTCACGTCTTGCTAAACGAACTTCGAGAATTGGCTTCGCAAAAGGCAGTTCCACATAGAGACTTCTATAACATACGCAAAGTGGACACCCACATCCATGCGGCGTCTTGCATGAATCAAAAGCACTTGCTGAGATTTATCAAGAAGACTTTAAAAAATCACGCCGACGAAGTGGTAACCGTAACTGATGGCAAGCAGATGACGTTGAAGGAGGTATTTCAGGTAAGTAAACACACGGAAGTATGCAATTCATAATAACTTTTTAAAAGGTAGCAATTTCATTGAACTCATTTTTGAAATAAAATTTCAAAAGCTGCATTGTTTAATATTATACTTAATTTGATTTTGGTTGCGGTCCTTTAAATAAAATTTATTTTGTTTTTCATTTTCCTATATATATTTTTGTTAGTATCTTGTACTTGTCTGTTTTCGTATAAAAATATGAGAAAGAAATCTACGTCTATAAAATAGAAAATAAACAAAAATAATTGCTGTTATTTTCAAAATATTCATTTCTATTGTTATTGTTCACAGCGTCATCTATGCAGCTTTTATTCCAGTTTTCCCCATGTTTATCAAGAGGTAAAATTAATAAAATCATTACACCTTATAGCTAAATCATTAAGCATACCCTTTGCACGACATACCTTTTTGTACTAAAAGAAGTAAACACCTTACCGACAAGGCACTTATGTAATTAATTTCATGTAGTTTAGGTTTGGCATGAGTGCGTACGGTGTTAAACTTTAACACAGAAAGCTATTAAACTTATTTAATAAATTTAGAAAAGGACAACACAGGATAGCTAGAGAGTGTGAACACTTGCGGGTTTGGGTATAATTGCATATAAATGTCATAGTATCTCAAAATACAATTATAACTTTTCTCTCTCGACGTATAGTAGGGCGAGAAAGTTCTTCTTTGAAAGAATTATTTTGTATATTTTGAAAGAAATGGTGTCAGTGCTTTTTTGAAGAGAAACTTGAACATTTAGAGATGATAAATTTATACCAAAACATTTGGAAAAAAGCAAAATATAATAATATTAGAATTGCTATCCTAGAAGTATTTTGCAAATTTTTCGTATATTGTTATCGCTTTATCGTAAGGCAGTGCGAAAGTTATTTCGTTTTCGAATTCTAAAAATTGCACTGTATTTAATGGCCTGTTGTCGTTGTCTTGCAACATTTTTATATCTTGCTGATAGCACTTCTGTGGTTTAGAGGCGCACAACTTACATCCTTCTTCTCTCTCGGCGACATCGACAAAGTTGCGCCTACAGAAAAGGCACATCATTGACTTAAGTAGATGTATAATGGTGACAAATCAACGCTACATGCAGGATGCGATAACAAGTCCATCGAGTTCTACTGATTTCAAACAAGTTCTTTGAGTACTATGGGGTTTGTCGTTGTTCTACTGGAATAGTATGATTTTTATTGATGAAATTTCGAATATCCTATCCAGTTATTCACAACACAAATCATCAGTTCAAAATGTATAACATCCTTGCAAGTCTGCAAATGGAAATCTATGTTTTAGTTTACCACAGATTTCATCAATTAACCCAAGTATGACCACTAATTTGATTTCTTAAGGTTATGATAGGAGATCAATTTCTAAGTTATAATTCTTCTCAAGAAATGGCGGTCCTAGAGTTAGTAAGCAATTCATTGCAAACACGCACACACTATTTTGCCTGTTCGTTGAACAGATCCTGAGATACCTTTGTACTTCATCTCTTTTCTTTCTATAAGTTGTATTATAATGATTTATGGTCCATCGTGAAATGCCAAGGTCTCGTACTAATTGCCGTATGCAGCTGGCCGGAGTAGCTTCAATACTTTAAAGTAAGGCCGCTTTATTTACCATTAAGATTTTCTGCAACGAGGACGCTATTGACAGTTAGTTTGTCAGTTCTTGAATATTTTACACCAGCTTTGTGCTGTACGATGGGGTATAACATTGTGGTCTCTGACTTCACACAATACATGTGTGGTACGTAGAACTTCGTTTCAATTTCCAATAATAGCGCAAAATTGTCGAAATTAATATTAGTATATACGTAAGAAAGAGTTCAAACTAAGTACATATATAAGCTATTATATAATATACAATACTAACATCCTCTTCTTAATCTTTTACCCTTTCTACCTTTCGGTGTAGGGGTTCGGAGCCACCGAGCCGTATATGTAGACGCATATACCGTACCGCTCGTGGCCCACCCAGTGGCATTTCCTTCATTTTCGCAGCTTATTAGAGGTCCAGATCCATTTTTCAGGATTTTAAACTGCTACGCTCTGCCGCTACCGGGTCTCGAACGCCGGCCCTTCGCACTGTGAAGCGCGAGTTTTACCACTCAGCCACTGAGGGGTTACAATACTAACATATTTTATTAAAACAAAAACACTACCCTAATAGTTTTTGTAAGTCATTTTATAATACTTTCGTAGTTTAATTAGCCCAGGAAGAAGTTAACTGATCTCATCTTATATATATATATCTGTATATATAAAAATGGATCGTAGTTTGTTCGGATGCTTAAAACTTGAAAACGACTGGACCAAATTGGATACTTGCTTGCCGGGTCACCTCGTATATACATATATATATATATATATATATATACATATATACATATATGGAATCAAAATCTTCAGACATATTATCACTGATTATTTCCTTACTTTTTATTGATTAGGTTTTAAATTTTAATCACTTTGTTAGTAACAAATGCGAAAAATTTGCAATTCCTAGATATTGCAGTTCTTCCATCATTGGCGATATTCATTTCAAATAGCATTTATATTTCTTACCCGCGTTTTAAAGAAAAAATTGAAACTTTATGGATTTGCAGTGGGCACACTGTAAGAACCTTGCATACGTGGTATGGCTATAAAATAACGTGACTGATGCTGAAACATTTTTTTATTTTATGTATGCATTTATATATTATTATCCCTGTCAATATACACCCCTCCTCTTCCCGTACAACGCTCTATGCAAATTTTCCATTGTTTAAAACAGCGCTGGAAGTATTCCTCTGTGAGCTTGTTCATGTCACGTGCCGCTTTTCCTTTACAAGTTCAACGGTCTGAGATATTGTTTCTTTTAATGCAGATCTAATCTTGGGGAACAGATAATAGTAAGAGAATAAGACGTGTGGTTTAATATTGGGATGTTAAAGTATAACGGAAACGTCTTGACAAACAATGCAGTGTGAGCCGGTGCCTTGTCCTGATGAAGAATCCATGGCTTTGTTTTCCACAGTTAAGGTCTTTTTATATATTTTTCATGAGGTTGAGCAAGAACTTTAAGGTAGTAATGCTAATTAACAGTTTGACTTTTAGAAACAATTTCACGGATATCGAAAAAAACAATCATCATTGCTTTGAATTTTGATTTGCTCATTCGAGCTTTTAGCCCTCGGTGAAGATGGGCTTTTCCAATGCATGGATTGACCCTTACTTTTCTAGATTATAAGTGAAGTTTCACATGAAATTTCAGGACAATGCGTTGTTCTACTAAAACGTTTATCATTTTCCGGCAAAACAAAAAGTTCTTCTAATAATGTCTATAGACTCGCAAAGACTTTACGCTGCACAGCTGTTGAACACACGACTCGACTACTAGCATCAGTCTCGTTAATTTGTAGCCAACCTCGTATACTCAATCGCCGATTAGAGGAATAATGTCCCTCTCAACGAGCAAATGTCTTTGAAATTATTAAAGATGTTGAAAAAAAACATAGTCGAGCTTAAAATTGGTAGAACATAGTGTACTCGACATTTAAAACATACACAATACATGTATGTATGTATGTGCTTCAATTCCGCATAAAGAAGTCTTTATTTTGCCTTGATTACAACTTTTTAAGCTGCCAAATGGGTTAGGGCGGTTGTTCTTTTGCTATGTTTTACCTCTCTTCACATATAAATTACTAGTATTAAAGGGTACGGGATTCTTTAGAGCATCCTTCATCCCCTGCCGGCGATTGGGCAGTTAAGAATATATAGAAGACTCGTATTCTAATAATTGATCATTTTACAAATCCAGAATGTCTCATTTTTATAAAGTCCAAGTTGTCAGTGCTTCTTTGTAAGATGTAGAAATTAAATGATTATTGCTAGCTAATGTTTGTTCGTCTTTTGAATTGAATTTGAATTCCTTGTGTGTGGTAGTTTTGAACTGTGAAAGTAGCACACCTGTTAAAAGTGGTGGAATAATTTAAAGGAATGTGGGGAAATTTTTTTATATAGCTTAATTATTCCTTTGAATCGACACTTTTAACTTACGCATTTATCAATTTTAACTGTGTATCATACTTTCTGACTAACCTGTTACCAATCATAGCACTTAACCTCTGCTTTTTGACTTGCTATTTTTAAAGTAGTTAATTTTAACCAGTTAACACTAAAGATCTGTTGTATTTTCAAATGTTTGCATCAGCTGTTGAACTTATTTTCCAAATGTATGAGACTAAATATCGTTAAGCTTTCAAACAGCAAATGAATTATTGGTGAAATACTGATGATTATAAAATACTAACAAGTCGAATGTACTTCAATGGCGTATTTCTATTAATTCGCGTTTATGTTCATTCGTTCTTCGCTTTTCTTATAATTATTGCTATTCTAATACGGTTGTATTTTCATTACTTTTGTTGCTTCATTTATTTGAAAAATGGGTTCAATATGTTTTTATAGATATTTATTTGCTCGCCTGCATGAAATATAATCATATTAATTTATCTCTTTTTGATGTCACTTTTATATACATATTTAATATTTTAACACTTGTAAGGGAAGATCCGGGAAAAATTAAAGAAAAAGAAGTTGTGTATATCTCAATAGTTATTTCTTTGGTGAGTACAGAACTACATAATATATAATTGCCACCACATGCTTTAGGCAGCTTAACTTTCTACGCCAATCGCAGTACCCAAATCATTCAGTAAAACGATCTTCTCGAGCTGTTGTTTTTGGTTTTCTTCCGCTTCTGGAACGATTTCATAAGACCTAGTCGCCGCACATTTGGAATCTCCAATTTTTTCGCTATTTGCACTTGCGACACTCCCTTCTTAAGTAGTAAAATAATTTTACCCCCTAATGCTTTTCCCAACTGCCCTACTACTACTACTACTACTACTAAAACTATTGTCCGTTTTATGATACTCGTGTTTCGTAGGGATGCCTGTAACATATGCCCGAAATTGTATGTTCGATTCGCTTAAAATGACAAAGATTGAATGATTTGTTTCAAACAGATGAAAGTCTATATACAAAATAATAAAAAGGAAAGTAGAAAATACTGAAAATTTCAATGCACGCAACATTATCTGGCAGAATAGAATAGTCTCTAAATGTGAACACATGAGTATCAACATAGGCAACGTATTAATGTAAACACATATACATACGAGGCTGGTTGATAATTTACATCTATTCATTGTTAAATTCTGTACTCATTAAAGCAATGACCTTAGCTACGAAATTTTAATTATCATGTTGGAAATCTTTCTTTATGAGTGGAATTTCTTTTTAAGGAAAGAACTAATATATTTTTCTTTTTCTAGTCAATGAATTTAACAACCTACGACTTGACTGTAGACATGTTAGATGTCCACGCCGATAGAAATACTTTCCATCGCTTTGATAAATTTAACGCCAAGTACAATCCAATCGGCGAAAGTAGACTTCGTGAGGTATTTCTAAAGACTGATAATTATCTGAACGGAAAATATTTTGCTAGAATCATCAAGGAAGTGTGCAGCGATCTTGAAGAATCCAAGTATCAGAATGCCGAATTGAGACTGAGTATTTACGGAAAAACTCGAGAGGAATGGGATAAATTAGCTAGATGGGCTATAGGGTCTGACGTTTATTCGGATAATGTGCGTTGGTTAATACAAATTCCAAGACTTTTGTAAGTAATATTTTTACATATTATTTTTATTTAATTTATTTATTTTAATTTTAATGAAAAGCCATTTATCAAGTGTTTAACAAACCTTTTTTATTTCAAATAAAACACTATATATGTATTTAGATAGCTGGTCAGGAAATGTTTTCAGGAAACCCCATATGATATATAATTACTTAATTAAATATTTTCAACATAGTCTACAAGAAACAAACATAACTGTGAACCAAATATCACCAAACTAAAACCAACTGGCTTAAATTAAATGTACAAATTGATGTCCGTTCACTTCATGGCATTTGCAAACAAAAAGTACATCGAAAATTTGAAATAAAGAAGATACTTTTTCACCGAATCTTTATCTTCAATGTCTATACATTTACATTTCTTTGGTAGTTGCATTTATCGGTGTTGGACAAAAGCGCACAGCGGTCAGAATATATATGCACTCGGCGTTAGACGCGTTTATCGCAGAAGTAAATAATAAGTAAAAAAAAAAACACGCCGTATCCAAGCATCTGTTTAACCTTCCTTAACATATTGACCTAATTTTACTGGGTTTACATTTTTTTAAGCAGTTCCTCTTACAAATTTCATTTTGTGTTATGAATTATGTCTTAGTTAGATGTATAAGTTGTGGAAATCACCAGATTTTGTCACAAGAAATGCGTCAAAAAATAAGATAATATGATGTCTATAAATGTAAAAAAATTGAAAATGCCTATTCTAGATAAACGTTATCTTTGGCGAATTGGAAATCGGGGCAAGATGCGATGTTTCGTTATCGCTCACTCGTAGGCAGGTTGAAACGATTCAGGCCCTTCAGGGCCCTTGAATCTGTTAAATATATGACCCGAGTTTTACGTTTGTCTAATCTGTAAACATTGAAAAAATTTAAAGTGACATATGAATTGATAATGACTGAACAGACTCGAAGTTGAATGAATTTTCTGCGTTGGATGCGATATTTCATTTGAAAACATATATAAGTGTTTGTTTCTACATGTAAATAACACACACCTATTCAAATGTATAAGTAGGGGTACATCCGTATGTAAGTTTCATATTAAACAAATTAATTACGGCTTTCCTGTGATAGTACGAATTATTTTTTCCCTGACAAAGTTGTTTTATTCTGTTTGAACTTTCTTCTGTTCTAATTTGATGCATATGCATGATGTTATGAATAATGATAGATATGTATCACTTCGTGCACATCTAGTTCTTGCAATGATTTTAGACATTTTATCCATTTTAAAGTCGTACCCTGTGTCGTTCATATGGTTCACAACACTTGACGAATTTATTCGGCCATATCAATAATTTACCACATGCCCTATATATGTTTTATAACATTCGCTACATTTATTCTTAATTATCATGTTGCCAGGTACCATAATAAAAATAAATGTTTTGTTTATAAAAGAAGATAATTATATTTCACTGATGATGGATTTATGAAATGCCGTTCCAAAGTATATTCTGTTGAATTGTACTTTGGCTTGGTAATTGACCTAAAAGTGCTGGAGGTAACCCAAGAGATACTTAGTGCAAGCAGTGGTAGAAATTGTCTGCGTATCATATTCAAAATTTAATAAAAAGTTTTTCAGTATCATGAGCCGTACCTTTCCGAAAATCTGAATTCAACAAGATTTGATTTTGTAATGTTTTTATATTCAATAATTCATAATTTATTTTTATTCCAGTGATATATTCAAATTAAACAAAATGATGAAAAATTTCCAAGAGATAATCGACAACATTTTCCTCCCACTCTTGGAAGCCACAGCGAGACCATCTTCTCATCCCGAACTCCACAAACTTCTTCAATACGTTATAGGTTTTGACTCTGTAGATGACGAAAGCAAACCGGAAAATCCGCTGTTTGAGAGGGACGTTCAAACCCCCGATAAGTGGACCGACGATGAAAATCCACCATACGCCTATTACTTATATTACGTATATGCCAATATTGTAGTCTTAAATCACTTTAGGAAGGAAAGAGGATTAAATACGTTTGTATTGAGACCACATTGCGGGAAGCCGGACCCGTGCAACATTTAATCTGTGGCTATATGTTATCTGAAAATATATCTCACGGATTATTGTTGAGGAAAGTCCCCGTACTACAATATCTTTATTACCTAGCGCAAGTTGCTATAGCCATGAGTCCCTTGTCTAATAATAGCTTATTCCTAAATTATCACCGAAACCCACTCCCAGAATATCTCGCTAGAGGTTTGGTTGTTTCTCTATCGACTGATGACCCTCTCCAGTTTCACTTTACCAAGGAACCTTTAATGGAGGAGTATAGTATCGCTGCTCAAGTCTGGAAATTATCTAGCTGCGATATGTGCGAATTAGCTAGAAATAGCGTGCTGATGTCTGGATTCCCGCATAAGGTGAAACAGTACTGGCTAGGACCAAACTACACCAAAGACGGTGTAGCTGGGAACGACATCACTCGCACTAACGTTCCGGATATCAGGGTTGCCTTTAGATATGAAACCTTATTGGACGAATTATCTAACATATTCAAGGCCTACCATAAGAGTGGATAAAGTAGATTACAGCCAACTATAGATTTTTCGAGATTACCTAAATGAAGACGACAATATTTTTGGTAACAATCCTACAGATACGATATAAGCATGATCTTTTACATTTCTTATTTGAACTCGAATTAGAGCAGAAACGATTGTGATTGAAAAAGAGATGATTATTAACTACTTATTAGGATTAACTATTACCTAAATGTCTATTTCTTCGTCTATTAATTACATGCTTAGATTTATTCTTTATTGGTGTTTATTCAGAAATATATTAGTGACCAGAACAATACGTTGCGTTTATATTCATATAATTTATTGTTTTAATTAATTTATTATTTCGATTATATACTAATTATAATTTGAGTTGACTGCATAAGCCAAAAATAATTAAAGGTACTTTAATAATAATTCTTAACAGGATTTTAACATAACGTGCTTCTGTATACTATAAAACCTTTATTGATAATATTTTAACCAATTAAATGTATTATCTATCTTCCTAGCTAATTTATGCATATACATATACGTGAGATATCAATCTTTCAATTATTGTGATCAATAAAATTATATATAATATATTTGTATACACATTACGTAAAAATTAGAGATGTTTTATATATTTTTGATAATTTTGCGTAATTTTAAAGATATGATTTATAGTTATTATTTATAATTGCAATTTTTTATTAGCGTAATTAATTTGAATCGTCGTTTAAAACAGATATTAAACGATAACAGATTAATATTTTTCAACACGTTTTGTATGTCGTATTTGCACCGTAAATAGTTAAGAAATTCTTTATCAAATCACTATTTCAACGACCAAGTAGTTGTATATATTTATAGTTACAAAAGGTGATCAATAAAATTGTTTTAAATGTACGCAAGCATTTTTGTTTCCTCCGTATTTGAGAATAAAATTAATCCATGAAATAATTAAACTTATTTATTATTCCTTGCGTAGTTCTATGCTACAGAGGTTCCTAATACTATCTTAACATACTACGTTGTACATATATTCACCCGATGAAAGTGTATGGCATTCCATTGGCGTATTCCATCTGCTTTATGTTATAGTTGACGTGTCCTTATCAAATTATTTATATCCTACGTTGATCATTGCGCGTAAACAAATAATGTCCCCTTCGTAAGCATTTTATTTTAGTATTTTTATGAAATCATTGTCTCTTAAACCAAAATCTAGTAAGGAAAGGGGCTCAATTACATTGCATATACTCCTAAAAACTATTCTAAAACATAAAATTAAAGGTAACGACAACTAAATACCGCAACATATAGTACAAATGCTAAGTTTTCAGCAATATTACTATAATATAATTTATAAAAGCATGAAATACAAATACTACAACTTATTAATATTTAGTCTTTACAGTAGCCCCTTATGAAAACTAGCAATTTTACTTTTTACATTAGTAATAACAATTATACATGCATTCGCTAAAAATCGAGCATCATATTAGGTTTATAAATATTTATTTTATGAAAAAGTGCTATTGAAATTTTAATTAATTACAACGTCAATTTCACTTTTACTTTTATTTTAAAGAGCATTGATTTTTTTAGGGTTGAATTTAAAGATTAGGGAATTCTGTCTAAGAGCAAGGGGTACACTCT
This sequence comes from Chrysina gloriosa, assembly GCA_038088585.1. Taxonomy (NCBI): domain Eukaryota; kingdom Metazoa; phylum Arthropoda; class Insecta; order Coleoptera; family Scarabaeidae; genus Chrysina; species Chrysina gloriosa. The sequence goes on along the minus strand of CM076088.1, from coordinate 30,718,777 downwards.
TTGCTTTTATAGTGTCAAGCTGCAACTTGTAGGGTACTTCAGCTTCAAAATTTCAGAGCCAAGTGATTGGACGAGGTATGAAATTTAGAAAAATAGATTTTCAGCCCTACAACTTCGACTATTCTCGTTTCCAGTTTTTCTCCATTTTCTTTTTCTGTTTTAAAATATATGTAGATATGTAATAAAGTTTATATTCAAGCAAAAAATTTAAAAACCAAATGATTGGGTGCGAGATTTAGAAGATGGAACGAACATCCGTTTCCAGTAAGATTTTCTTTTGTAATTCTTGCCCTATCCCACACTCACTTTCAGTCACAAGCTACAAATTTAAAGATGTGTTGAAGGATATCTACAGAAAGGGCGATTGCAACTTCCTAATTACATCTCCTAGCAGGACGCTTCGAAATATCCTAGATTCTCATAAATTATAGAATACGAAATGATAAGGTTTTTGCTTTTCACTCCTCAGAAGAATTAGGTTAATAAATTTGTTTCCCAGATTTTCATTAGATTCTTCGTAATATTGTTTTTCACAACACGTGATTAGCAAGCATCTAGGGAATAGAGGCTACAAAAAAGATTTCCAGAGTTGAAGGTTAACGTTCTGGTAATTCCTTAATATTTAGATATAATTGTTTGAGCAGATCTTTGCTGATGGATATATTTATAGGTAGCGAGATTGAATTAAATTTGAAGTAAACAGTTTTAAAATCAAATGAATTGTGTTTATTTCTGAAGATAATTCTGATGACGTTCTGAGCGTTAGAAAGATTTGAGTTCTAATTCCATTGGAATTCTTTGATAAAGCAAAAGTACTCCAAGACAACAAGCAAGTTAATATTTTTCTGTGTCCTCTCCAAACTTGAACTCGTCATTTCCAAAAGTAAGCGAAGTGTTTGTAAGTATGTGTGTATATTTCAATGACGTTTCCAGCGTTAAGGGATTTGTTTCCTAAATTGAAAAATTCTGAAGGTTATCGTATGATGTAATATTCCTCTATACGTCTTGCAAATTCTAAGTAGTCATTTTCTAAATTTAAGAAAGTTTTCAAATTCAATTTCTGATTCTAGCCGACTTGTTTTCAGAATGAAAAAGTGTTGAAAGTCATCAAATGAGGTAAGGTTCCCTCAAGTTGTCTTCTAAACTTGAAGTGACCAAAATAACCGAGCTGTGTACCTTTGAATAAATATAGCTTTAATGACGTTTCGAGTATTTGCATAATTCGAGTTATGATGTCTTCTAAAATGGACAAATTTCGTTAAGCGATGTAACATTCTTTATATTTATTTCCCAAATTTGAAGTGGCGATTTTCATACTTTTGAAGATATGCATGAGAAAGGAAAGATTTATTTTCGGATTCTCATCAAATTGTTGGGTTTGTATCCGAATTGGAGATCTGATTTGGGCCGATTTATTACTATCAATATCTCAATACATGTGGTCTTTGATTTTCTTGTATTATTGTTTCCATTGATACAATGTTCAGCCTTTCTCTAAACGGCACCACTATTCTCAATTTCTAATAGCAGTAGTTTTGGCCATCCTGTCTTCCTTTTTAAGTATATCTGGTCTCGTATATCACTTGACTAATGGCTGCCTGTAATGACGTTTTTGGAGGAGGATTCCATGCATAGTATAATTTCGCACATACGGGTTTATCGTAACTAATGTGTCAAATTTATTTACAAGATTGTGTTAGATTAAAGCAAGTTAGTGACTGTGAAATAATAAAAAAAAAAAAAACTAAAAGATATTGGTTAGAGATAACGTTGGTTTGAAACCGTTGTCGTATATTCCTATATGCACTTGACAGTAGGCACTTATCGCGGAAGTAAATAAACAGTTCCTATTCTTAACATATTGACCTAATTTTGCAAGTGTTTATATTTCTCTGTCTATACAGTCAACATCTGTGAAAATAATTTCCTTCTGCCACTTTACAAATTCAATTCGGCTTTTCTCTTTATTTGTTATGAACTGTCTTATGTTTTAATTAGATGCATAATTTGCGAATAAGGTCAAGATTTTTCACCAAAATTCGTAAAATTTATTTCTAAGATGAAGTAAAAGTAGGTCAATAAATACAAAAGGAAAAAATTGAAGTCACCTACTGTACCTAAACGTTAACGTTGGCGAGTATGTGTGGTTCTTGGAATTTTAGCCCGTAAACGATCTTGAAAAGCAATATCAATACTTTATATGAAAACACAATTTTCTTTTGGTTACCATTGCGATAAATTAAAAAATAATTTGCAATTTCTATGTATATATTTACAATTAAGGTTTTGCCCATAAATACTAGACCATACAATAGTAACTTTACAATCGGCCAGTAGAATGATTTCTTTTATATCTTTTATAACTGCCCTTACCACTCAAAACATCATAAAGCTGAAACAAATGAATATCGCCAAAAGCTGGTCTCATTATAATCAATTAAGAAACATTGCTTTATAAAGTACATTTACAGACCTAGGTGCTGCATGTTAGATTTTTAGAGAAGCCTGTATAAGTGAATGTAGAAATTCAACATCCTGAAATGATTTTTGCACTACATTTACAGTCTGCTATCATTCTCCCTTCGACTAATGCTATTAATCCCATTTTCATGTCTAGATCCCCGTCCTGATGGTTGCGCTGTTTGTCTTGAACCCATAAACAGTTCTTTAAATAGCTTCCTCATAGGCGTCTCGATAATGAGATATAGAATTAGTGCTATTGCGAAAGCTAAAACTATCTCTCCTAATGTCCAAGATAACTGAAAAAGTCGAATTACAAAGCGTAATCAAATATTCTATATTTTTTTACCAAAGTAAACGGATCGAAAGTCTGTGCTCCCAAAGTGACTCCCAGTACTCTAAATTGGAGGCTTAAGTGTATTAAGAACGCGCCGTATACCAGTCTGCTTAGCGGTATAAATGGTGACCACGAGAGGACTTTTTGGATAATCGTTGTGTGGCCATAACTTGCTGTCAATAGAAGTCCTATTGTTCCAATACTCCATAACAATCTATTTAAACCGGCGAACAAAGCATGTTCTATAACGTTGTATTCGTGGTATGGATTATACATTATTCCTCCAACTGGCATACTAATGATTATAAGCAAAATAGAGACTAATGCCAGGGTATGGGATTTAAACTGGAATAAATTGTTAATTTTAAACAACATACAATTTAGGCATGCGTAACGTATTAAAGATACAGCGGTTTAGAATAAACGCAAACGAAATTATTCTTGATCTTATTGTACCCGCGCCAGGTGCATTTACATATCGTGTGCCCCAGATCAAGTGGGATTGCATGGGTAACTTGCTTATTTTCGAAGATGCAGTTTTTGTTAAATGGAATTTGTTTTGCAGCGTTATAGGCTGATTTAAAACCTGTTTGAAAAAATCAAAATATCAAACAAACAAAAAAAAAACAGAAAACTGTCATTTTCTGAGTATAAGAGATACGAAAAAGGTTTATATTAAACTCACTGTCTTCGATAAGACCAATTTCATTTTCATGTTAAACAAAAATTCAAGATTGCTGCTTTTGAATTACTCGTATCAACTTCCCTAAGTTAATCGGCCGCCATATTGGATTTTTAGGTTATTGTATAGATTTTTTTATGCTGTTTTCAATAACAAAAAAGTTACTCATGCAAACGCACTCGATCTGGGACACGCGGTATATATTTTGCCAAGTTAACTCTGATCTTGATCAGATCGTTTGCGTCGTCTGTGAAAACTATGCACTGGAAAACAAAAATTAGTCAAATTTCTTGGATGATTTTTTCCCTTCATAATGTTTCCATTGAAGACGACAAAAGATTTAAAAAAGGAGAGATACCTCTGCTTTAGAACTGAGACAAATTAGTTTTTGCTCTTACCACACCGATATTGGTCCAAATATATATTTTGACTACTAAGTGGTTATTCTAGGTGGAGAACACAAAAGAAGAAGCGTCACTTATTTGTTTATGAGATGGTGAAGTGTGCTTTCCAAGAATATTGTTAACCAAGGCTCCTGGGCGACGCGGGAAATTACATTCAGAGTTTTCAGAAATCGGTGTGGTAGGAATAAGAACTAATTTATTTCATTGAAGATGAACCTACACACACATATGCAAATATCATACCTTTGATAATCGCTTTTCGCTATCCTTCATTTTGTAATATATGTAACCTGCTATCATACCAACACAGTATGATGTAGCCCTTGTATGAGATTTTATGTAAGTTAATATAAAATCAGGATCTTGTTTTGGATTTTTCAGAACTTCTGGATAAAAGCGTACCATTCCTGCTGCTTTATAAATTAAAACTATGGCAAATGGAACTAGTATCGATAGGATGAAGAGAAAAGAGAACAATGCGAATCCTAACTTCTTATTTCTGAGTAGGATTAGTATCAAAAATATGGCTATTATAAAATAATGGAAATCGCAGGCTAAGTACCATGATTGAGCCATACACTGAAAAGAAAAGAAAAGAAAATATAATACTATAAAAAGCTAACTGTTTATTAGAACATTACAAGTAATGTAGCGTGTAACTATGTACATATTTTTTAAAAATATATAGTAATTAATAGTTTACAAAAATTACATGTATTTCAGTAAAACATTTTGACGCCAAAAACTTTAAACTAAAAGAGTTAAGTATAATCAAATATCCAAATCCTAATGTTAAGAAGTGGTATATCAGAGCCAGAAATGGAAATGATGTTTGTGTCCCTGATTTTGCTATTCAGTTTGGGATTGTAAAGTTAGTTATATTTGCTATTGTTGAAAATAGAAACAATCAAGAAAATCGACGTTACAAGAGGAGTAACAGTTATTACCAAATAAAAATTATATACGATTGAAGAGGTGGAGAAATTGGTGCTACTTTGAATAAACAACAATATTAGGTGGTTACCGTGTTTCTGGGGGTGTAATCTGTTAAAAAGTAAGGACATTGTATGATGTTTTCAAAGCTAGGAGACAATAGTTTGAAAATTACCGATAGGCAGGCTGCGGAGGCGAACCAAAAGACTACTGAGGAAAGTGTCAAGCAAAACATATTTTGCGAAAAAGGAGAAAGTATTCCGGGATAAAATTAATGAAGAAAAGACTGACTAGCAAGAAAAATTCGAAAGCGTTAAACAGTATTCTTAAAAAGAATATTGATAGCCGTGTGGGAGGTTAAGGATTTATAAACTTTTTGCCCGAAGTGTGAAGAAACACTTGCAGGAAAGTGCATTGCTGTGATGGCTCGTGCACCTGCTTACTCTCACTTTTGGCAGTTGATAGAGGAGTTGGATTTTATCCCGTTCCTGTTTCCGTATGCTATTCAATACTAAGGTGCTTTTTCAACATTAGTGACCTTGAATTAACATTCAGATATTTTTGGAAATTCCATATTAATATCGTCTACTGGTTAACTCAGTTTAACAAAACTTGACGGCAAATGACTTACAAGACCATGAATTTGTCCTGGAGCAAATTGTAGACAGAATGTGTTGAACGCCAGCAGAGATTTTAGGAGGTATGATAATGATTATTCCGCTGTTATAGATGGTATTGCATCTCTAGGCAAAATATTAACTTGGAAGTTAACACTGAAGATATGACCTGTCGGATTGAAACGCCTGAAACCGTCGGTTTCGTTGTCAAACGTTTTGAGCATTCGACTACGATGGCTGTAATTAGTTCTGTATTGTAGAATATTTAAAGAAAGTGGTTACTGTGTGTCCCAGTTTGGATAACTTTGTGCTGATCTTTCCCATTTTATTCTATCTTGTTTCGTTTTTGAGTTAATAAAAATTGTTGATTTCAGTTTTAGCCAAGAGCATGTTAGTTCTAAGTCTAACTATTTTGAAGTGTGATGCTGATGATGGTATTTTGTTTTTCAGTTATCAACACCAATTTTTGTTTTCCTTATGGTAACCATATTAAATTTTATATCTGTCTGATACCGCTTAATATGAGCTTTACATGTCAATAAATTATTTAAGAAACTTAAGAAAGACAACTTTAGCCTTGTTGCAGACAAGAACTACTGTGACATTGAAATATTGTTATTAATTCGACACATAAATTTAATTGTAAGCGATCTATTGATAAGTTACTACTAAGTAATATTAAATCTCCAAATTAAGTAATTTTAATAACAACAATACAATAACATATAAATTCTCTAATGAGGAAGAGCTAGATCTGGTCTTAATAAAGTGACGCAACTATATGGCACCATCTTTGGAAGAATTATAAACACGTTATTAACTTCGAAAAGTTTCGAACATAAGAAACATTTGAAATCGATAATCAAGGGGCTCAACAAATTCAATATACCCCCTATCTTGTTCAATACATTTCTGATATCTCCTTCTTGCAGAGTTACGAACTGTGCAAAGTGTATTACCATCGATTAGTCAAAAGACGTTTTTAACTCTTTCTTCTAAAATTGGTAACGTTTCAGGGAACCGAAGTTAAAACTTAATTAATGATAGTACCACATATTTAAGTAATACTTTATTAGAGTAAGATCAACTGACCAGGTAGGACAGGAAATCCGACGGTTATTTGAAATTACAAGTCCGTTAAAAATATCACCTAAAATTTTTTGAACCTCAATCGTGCTATTTGCCGGCCAACTATTTTGCTGGAATCAAACTTCGTTTATTTGTTAAGATGTCAAGATTTTTCTTATGTCGGGTAACATCAGATTTCTTAATAAGTCTAAGCATCCATTATAGCTATCGTAAGGATGTACTCAAAAATAAATGGACCAATATAATGACTATCTCAACAAGAAACCAAAACTATTAATATAATATAACGAACTACTTATTAATTTCCTGTCATGCCTGATATCTCATCAGACATTAAAATCAAACTATTATTTAGTTGATTAAATATGGAGTCTGCTGCCCAATAGTAGTAATTGTAAAGGAAGTACTTTCAACGAGAACCATATAATTCAGACAAAAAGAAGGAAAAGCATTTTAATGACTCTCGATAAAGCGGCCTAGTAAGGTATAGTTGTGTCCTCAGGGGCTCACTGTTAACAAGTTTAACAAGTGAGTTCGGGAATTTAGTGCTCCCGAGGTACCCGAGCTAAAACCCAAACTAAGGTGTAAGGTAACGTGCCGAGAGTTGCGTGGCCGCAGGGGAGTGCGGTATTTAACGTTCCCCTGGGGGCACCAGGCGAAACCCCCTTGTAGTTAGGCTTACCCGATCAAGTGGGGCTCTGATCGGGCGGACAGATACTTCCCTAGCTACTCTTCGTACAGCTACGCTATCTGGAATTTACAAGGCTAAAGTGCAAAAGCTTGTGAAACAGGGCTAAGATTACATACAGACTAAAAGAGCCATAATCAAGGCCAACTTCACTAGGTATGCACAAGGGGCCAGGTTTAATCTAGATAAGGAAGTTAGGCCTCAACAGACGGCGGAGGCTACCAAACGTAAAGAAAGGACGGAAGTCCAAAAAGGCAAGGTCTTCCGAAAGGCAAGGGGCCAGAAGGTTTAACCTTTAAGGAGGCTGCTTTGGAGAAGATCGCAGTAGTATGCAACGACTATCCAGCCACCCAGATGGTGCCGGCAAAGCTTAAGACAGGCCAGGACTCTATTATGGAGACATATCACAGCATTAGGGAACAAGGACTTCAAGTTCGCTTTAAAAATACATGTATCTGCGGAAGAACCGCTCTCAAAGCTGTTAAGTCTAATTAATGGAATAAAGCTGGAGAACGTATTCTAAGGAGGCACGAGGACCACAATAGATCTGGAAAGGTCGCAGTGGAACAGGCATCAGTGCCACCCCAAGTAATCTCATCTAATCTAATCTAAGGTAGGTTTGTTATGCAGCTCTCCATGAAAGCTGTGCAGTTAGCCGTAGATAAGGTTAGGCACAAATGTTTCTTTTTCTAACATATGCCGAAAAAGCAAAAGTCGAAATAGCAGTAACAAAACAAAAAATTTATTACAGAAAAATTAGAATACTAAACAAAACACCAGAAATAACACCATGAGATAGATGTTATATCTTGCGCTGAAAGATATCTTCGGGGAATTCACTATACAGTTACTAAAATCACAAAATAACTAAATACGAAACCAAATATATGGCAATTTCCAGACGGTTCAGAAGATGCAAATTGAAAACAGGGTAAAATCCAACGGGTTATGAAATTTAAATATCTCGAGGACGAGATCGCAAGCATTATGTAGAGGAAGAAATACATGTGTACAAATACTAAAGTGAAAATATATCTATACAACAGTAACACTGCTAATAATTCTATGTAGCCGAAACGAGACTGGGCACCCCTAAAACGTCATATGGCAAACGAAGTAAAAATGAGGGATATTGGGATCATACACGGAAAGATACCGAAACAAATAGATCAAAGTATGGACGAAACGGAACTAGTAAAAAAGCAAAAACCTCCAAATCAAACAATAGAATACTACAAGGACGACCTCCAAAAACACATTTTATATAGACAATAAAAGACGAGACGTAGAGAAAAAGCAACAATTTAAGTAGCTTAATTAATAAGCCATTAAACCCAGGAAAAGTGTATATTACAAATAATTGGTTGGCAAAGAAATAAATAATTTAATAGTATACATAGTACACAGTATTATAATCTTTCGATGAAATTCCGGAATACTTTTTACAAAGGCTGCTGGATGTAACGAATTTAGCGTCCAATTTCTTCTTTGAGTTTTTGAATTGTCTCGGGATGGTTCGCATAGATCTTGCTTTTAAGAAACTTTACGGAAAGAAATCTAAAAAGCTTAAACCTCATGGGGACCAATTTTGGTCTCCAAACTGAGAGATGATACGACTTAAGAACTTTATTTATAACGTCATTATTTCAGGTGTGTTGCGGCAGATGGCACCAATCGGTTGGAATCATATCCCAGTTATGTCCATTCAACCAATCCTTGCCAAAAAGTGTTTGTCGTCTGATCATCCCTCCTTCCCATATAGCACACTAAAATATCATTTTTTGAGCATGCATCAAAGATTCTTGCAGAGCATCTGAATGCTTTGCTCTCCAGGTCCCAGAATTATGATTCCTAATGAACACGTTCCACCTCGTCTCTAAAAGTGAATTTGTTTAGGTATCTATCGTGATCGCATTATTCCAAGATACAGTTGGTAGCGTTTCTGCGCTCTCTATGGTTAGTAGGCTGCAGTTTTTAAATCAGTTGAATCTTGTAAGCTTGCATGTGTAAATATTTTTCAAGATTCGTTCTTCGGAGCGATGCCGGACGGAGGTTGTTCTACAATAGTGACACTTTCGACCACGATGTTTTCGGTGGATCTCTTAGGGCGATGCCAGGTAAAATTTCTTTCGTCTTTTAATGAAATCGTTCGCTCAAATTTCCTGACAAAATTGTCGGGCCGCGAATGTCGATTACGCATACTAAAATAATGATATAACATGCGAATCGTCACTGTAAAATTTTCTCCATTTCTTATGGGTTTTTGCTGTTAATAAACGTTTTTCCAAATTGTAAAGCGGCATTTTTGTAAGTGTCAATACTTGCAATTTAATAATTACGAAATATGGCTTACTCAACAATTGAGACATCCTTTCTAAATAAATTAAACATTTACTTAATCAGAAGCTCATAAATACAGCCATTTTACACCTCGCAATATCCCAATCGATTATAGAATGATTTGCGAACATTAACTAATGTTTCGGGAGTAATGGGGAGATACGAGTAGAGTCCCGTTTACCTGTTTTAATCCCCATCCCAAAAAAGGTGTACTACGAGTAGAGTCCCGAGACGTAAAAGTTTCTATCCTTGCTGGTAGGTACAAATAAAATTCGAAAATTTTTTTTTATATCTACTCGTATGTATATTATTTTAAATGAAAATATATATCAGTGGGATGTAATAGTTGTTCTGTAGTCCGTGGATAGTGAATAATTGAACAAAATGGTTTGCACAAGATTTAAAAGTTCCATCCACATAAAAACTGTCCAGCGATGATAAAAACTCCAAGTTCGTCTTGGTGCCAAATATTACTACGCCATTTTCGTTGTTGTTATACAGCAAAAAAGTTTCATTTTTATTTGTTTTCAAGTCTAACCTTTCTAACACTTGGTGTACTTCTTCTCTTGTTTTTGGTATATTGAACGGTAGAGCAGATTTTCTTGCAGCACTAATATTTCTTGCTATACACTTTACGTCTTTGTGAAGAAGAGTTTCGATATCACCTTTTGATAGTTCTTTGTGGATAATTTTCGATGGTCTTTCCGTTATATCGTCACTTGCTTTGCGCTTTAAACTATTACTCATCTTTTGTCTATCTAGCAGCCTATCACTCACTGGATCATGATTATGATTTTCTTTAAGTTCAATAATTTCATTAGCACCAATTGTTTTTAGGAACGCAGGACACTTTTTGTAGCACCAACTGAACAAACCCATTTTTTAACGTCATTGGCTAAAATTTTTTGAAATCTAAACTTAAAGTTGTTTATAACAAGAATAGGTTTTCCCTTTTCGCTTTGCATTACTTCAAGATTCATTTTTAGTTCTAAAATTAACGCAAGGAGTGCAAAATTAGACTGATGTTCATTTTGAATTCATTTCTACTTTTATAGAAACAAGTAAAACTCAATTAGGGCAGGTAGGACATTAAAATATTTTAAGACGGAAAGGATTAATAAGAACAAATAACGATTAAATAGAAAGCTAGTACTTTCTAATGATTCCGAATAAATAATTACAAATACATCTGAATTTCAAATAACTACTTGTCTATTTTAGGGCGGAAACGATTAAATAGAATAAAAGATTTTCGAAAATAAATTAATTTTATCTTCTTCCTACACGGGACTCTACTCGTACCCTTTCAGGGACTCCACTCGTACCCAGTATTCCAGGTAGACTCATTAACGGGACTCTACTCGTATTCTCCGGGAGTAATAGTACTCTCAATTTGTAACCGGAACTCACACTCCCACTACAACCAATCCCACTTAATACTTGACAACATGATATGTTAATCGTTTTTGCTTTATCTCTTTCTTATACTAAAATCCATCACAGGTCCTCGCTCGGACAACTGCATATCTAGACCCAAGATCTGCCAATATTGTGTATCTATACATAGAAAAAGAACACGATATCTCAAATTCTAGATCCTGTAAAATGGACAGAACTGTGAAAAATATATTGAACATGTGGGTCTTTCTCAAAACAAGCATGTGAGATTGTGAGAAACAAACAAATTGAATAATACAAACCGCTTGACATACGAAATCTTTTTACAAAATGAAGCCGCCTATTTCTATAAAAGTCGAAGAAGTTTTGAAATTGCTAAAAACATACGTAATATAGTACGATGTAAACCTCATATTTTGGGGAATAATATTAATATTAACCTTCCTATACTCACGCATACGGTCTGTGAGACCGACTTATATAGTATAGTATACGTCTTTCATTTTGACGTGAGTATAGGAAGGTTAAGCAACAATCGCAGCTTTGGTAGTGTAATAGTTTCATGATGTAAAACAAAATGGATTGCCGGTCATCATTGCATTAAAAAAATTTATCTGCAGACAGGTTTCGATTATACAAAATATGTATTCATATTTTAAATTTCTACACATCCACAAACAATAATGTAAGTATGCAAGAGACTTACATATTTCACTAATTAGCAATTACTCTTGCTTAGGCATTATTTTTACAGTAGATTTATTATTACGCACAATTAAACTACTCATAGAAATATAGTGAAAAACTCGTTTATAATGTATGTTCATTGATATAACTTGTTTGAATAAAACATGAATGTGTTTACAATGTTTTTATTTAGCCTATTACAGATATTAATTGCAATCATTGTTATTACACAAATATGTATGCATACAAAATTAATGACTATCTTTTTCTGCCCTTGACTGTAAAATTCTAGGAAATAAATTAGTTTACGTAAATTTGTTTACGCATTTCCTTCAATAATTCATTCCTCTGCTGTAAATATAAACAATATACACTGCTGGAAATAATTACTTGGTTTTAATATTTTTACTACAAACTTTCAGAAATATCAAAATATTTTCTTATACAAGTAGAAACACCTTTTGTTATTGGACTTCAGTGATTAAAAGATAATTGCGTTTAAGCATTTTAAAAATTGTAATCGTTACAAAAAATAAAAGATTATTAAAATTAACAGATAGAAAAGCTTGATTTGTGCTAACGTGAAATACTTCCATTCACTCTGATAACAGATTGATGTTCTGTAGTTACATTTGGGGAATTAAAACTTATTTTCGCCTTGTCGTGAGCTAGCACAAAAATTAATGGTTTTCAATTCTATTAACAAATAAAAGGGTGCTTTAATGCAAAATATGATTAAATATTTCTTGACAACACACTAACAGTTCTGAATGGAATGATACCCACCGATATCATCAAATTCTCGTTTCCGTTCATTTGGTAAAGGTGGTCATTTGATTTCTCCTCAAATAATGGTTCAGTTATCAGAAAGCCCTGTTACCTAACGATGTAGGGCTGTAAAACAAAGCAATATCCTTACAACTCATACACAAAATCACGCCATTGCTTCTTGTTTCGTGTCATAGCCTTCCTTCGTTGCATGTTTTCCTTTTTCTTTCAATGTTATATCTATATTCCCATTCCAAATCTGCTTTGGACTGCCTATTCTTTTCTTGCTCTTAATTCTTGCTTCCCATATTCTCTTTACTGGAGTGTTTTCGTCAAGTTGATGAAGATACCTCCACCATCTTAGTTGCCTTTGCATCACCACCTGCAATGCAGATTGGATATTTAGTTCGTTTCTGATTGCTTCATTTAGTAGTTTATGCATTCTAGTAACTCCCATAATCCTTCTCAGAAATGTCATCTTCGTCGTCTACAGTTTGCTCTTCTGAATTCTAGTAAGTATCCATGTTTCACTTCCGTATAAGTATTGGTCTGCATATTGTGTTATACACTTTTCTTTTAATTTCTCTCGAGATTTCTTTCTTCTTAAAGAAAGTTTTGTTATTTGCGTGGTATATTTTTGAAGTATTTTCTATTCGTCTGTTGATTTCCATATCATATTTTCTATTTTCTTTCATTATGATTCCCAGGTATTGAAATGTTGTATTCTGGCATTTCCTATGTATATATTAAGTGTTTCTTGTTCTTCTTCTTTTACCTCTGCTGACACCATTATTTTTGTTTTCGCCTTGTTTATCCGCATTCCAGCTACTTGTAGTTCTTCATTCCATATCGTTAAATTGTCCTGTAGGTCTTCCTTATTTCCAGTTATTATGACTATTGTTATCTGCAAATACACAATTCTCTATTTCAACTTTGTAGACTACTCCATATTTTTCGTCGGGAGACAGTATCGAAGGTCTTTTCCATGTCGGTAAAAGCAAAATATGCCTTTCTATCTCTGTGTATTGTTTTATAGGTTATAGTATGGCCACATTGGCTTTACAAGGGGACTAATTCCAAAATATTTAATACTATGCTTATCTCTAAGTTTTTAATTTAAATGAACCATGTTCACACACTCTTAATGATAATTAGAAGAATTTAATGATTGCAGTGGACTATGTAAAAATTTTAGCCGTGGCCAAGTGTTTCAACTCATACTCTATTAAAAAAATCGCAGAATAATAGTAACAATTTGCACGTATTGAAATATAATGTACATACAATGTATTTAGCATGTGTACTGTACATTTGCACTCAACAAACAAATTTTGAACGGCAACGTTCCAAATTTTGTATTTTTTGACTTGTTTCGGATTTGATACGAATGAATAGTGTGCGTCGTTGCGATATTCCAAAAATTGCAAGCTCAGCTGAAGTTAAGAGAGGAATTCGCGAAGAATAAGGGCGCGCGAGACGAGAGAGTGATAATATGCTGATCGTGCGTTATGATATACTGTTTAACCTTCCTATACTCACGTCAAAATGAAAGGCGTATAGTATACTATATAAGTCGGTCTCATAGACCGTATGCGTGAGTATAGGAAGGTTAAAGAAAGTATGTAAGTTTGGCAGAAGGTACAACATATAATGAAAGCGTCGTTCAGGCAACCTAAGACCATTTTAGCGAAACATTTGATTGGAATTAATAAATTGATGAAGTTGCTCTCGGGTTGGGTGATATGCTAGCACCATCGTGGTTAAAAGGAGAACAAGAACAAGAAGAACATATACGCATACAAGTATCATCCTCAGTGCATAACCACAGAAATAATGTGACGAGATTGGATCATCAATCATCATTTCCGTGAAATGACAACGACTGTTCAAATCATAGCTTATTTTCATGCTGATGAGGTCAACTTTGAAATGAATTTTTAACAGAAATGATATCTATAAAATAAACATTGATTATAACGTTCGCAACGAATGGCAAATAAAATAGAAATAACTGAAAGATTTGTTTCGTAGAAGATTGTTCTCATTACTAAATAGTATTGCTGTTCACTGTCGAGTATATAATATAAAATAGTCGTCTTTTAAATAACAGATATTTATCTTTGGATTAGCTCTACCACTATTAAGTTAATTATAAAAGGGCACGTCTTCTTCTATAAAATGATAGAATGTATTTCAAAACGGTTTTTAACCGTTTTCGTAATTATTCGATTAGTGAAATATCACTGTACTTAAACAAAAAACTTTCTTTATATTTTGTCGGCTAGCAAGAGTAAGGTAAGAGTTACAAAATCGGTTAAGCCAGACCAAAGTGCAGAGTTAAGAGAGTACATACATGATGCAAACAAATTTCAAATGAGAAAAATAGTTTTTGTTTTGTTTTGTTTTGAAATCTCAAATGTCTGGCTCTGTTTCGAAGATATTTAAAATCAAAATAAATTTTGCCATTTTTAGAGCGACGCTCTACTAGGGAGGTTCTGCGGCGAGAGTAAACTGGGCAAAAACGAGACGCCTAAAATCGTCAGATAGACGCTTTTCTACTATCTTTCTTCTTTCATTAGTTCTTTCTCGCTGTCCCACGACACCTCGAGTTTCTTTATTTTATTTTTTCCCGACGTTCTTATAAGTAAAAATAATAACACTATTGCCACTTTAACTCTTGACAACATGCCATTAAAAAAACTTTTGTACGACGTTTCATTTCCGAGATGACATCACCATGTTTTTCTT
The DNA here is from genome assembly GCA_038088585.1 of Chrysina gloriosa. Taxonomy (NCBI): domain Eukaryota; kingdom Metazoa; phylum Arthropoda; class Insecta; order Coleoptera; family Scarabaeidae; genus Chrysina; species Chrysina gloriosa. The sequence continues at coordinate 30,703,626 of CM076088.1, read as the reverse complement.
GCATAGAATTTTTGATTATCAAATGAATGATATGTGTGATGTAATCATACATAAGGATTTCTTATTTATTTCATTAGCAATAAAGCAATTTTTTAGACTTGAGTCATCAAGTTTTGCACAAAGCAAGCGGTGAGACTAATACAAATAATAATACCAAACCAATGGTATAACAATTTAATTATTCGTATTTAATGCTACGCTAAAAATAGAACAAAAAACTAAAAGTGTTATTATTTATTATTATAATAACGTGGGGAAAACATAAAATCGCAAATTGCAATTTTCTTTAAATAGTGAGCCAGATATTTTGTGTTCTTTGCGTCATATATGTACTTTCTTAACGCTGTAACTCTAGTCCCATTTAACCGATTGTGTAACTCTTACCGTTTCCAAGATCTCAATGATGGTCATCCTTATGTTGATATATAACAACAAATCTTTGTTGAAATCCCAACAATTCTGTTCAAAGAAACGTCGAAATTAAAAAATAATAATAAAAAAGACTACTATATGGAACAATATATCTGTATAAAAACGAAATCAAAGCATTTAACTTCAGAACCAATATTCACAATTTAACTGATGTATATATAGCAATTTGTTGAAATGACACATACATTTCATAAGAACTAAACCCTTGGATTTTTCCGAAATCCATTCTAATGAATAAACTTGTTTCCTAATTGAGCTATAGCTAGTAGTAGAGCTAATCCAAAGATAAGTAATTATCAAGATATGTACGCACATAAGTACATTGTATAAACTTTTCAAAAATAGATATTTTATACATTTTCATTGATTTTTATGGTAAAAATATTCAATTTGTGGATTATTGGAAATCACTAGAATAAAAACCTAAACAACATACTTACCAGATTTGGCTCATTAACATAATTATTTATATAAAGAAGATTTGTCCACCAATTTGCTTTGCAATCATTCGATTCTTGATAGACAACCAATTTCCATAGGGGCCCAGATCCAACGTGATTCAATAGTGTTACATAATACATAATGACGAATGCATAAAGTGGCGTTAGTCTGAAATAAAAGTAAATAAGTACGATTGACCACCATAAACACCTGTCTAAATTCATTCAATTCATTGTATGTACATACATAAGTCACCAAGATCGCAAACAAATTACGGGTATCTTCTAGGTATTTTCGATGATTTGCGAGATTTCAAATTTTAGATTATTTAGGATGTTATTGAAGGACATACAAGCTTTCTTTATTAATATATTGTATGCTAATTGGTTAACCTTACCTAATATATCGTCATGAATTTATAGAAGTGCATGTATTACCTGAAGTTAGAAAACAAAGGATTCATGTCTCACTATTGGAGTGGCCTAAAGCGTAAAATTAAAATGCGATTAACAAACCAAACAACCTTCACTAGGACATTATTTACGAAATCCTCGTCAGTAATGAAGATACTATTTGTTGACATGCAGATAATATTCGCACAATAATAACTGCGAATTAATAATAAAACGACAAACACCTTCTGGTTTAAAATTTGGTCAAATACATTGGTGCAATTATCGAGTATAATTTATTTATTGTTGTTTGTCTAAGAGCGCACTTCCCAAACATGTACTCGTACTATTAAAGTCAGGAAGGGTAGTACCAGCTCGAAAAGAAGGTGATATTTATAATATATACTCCTACGTATTATTTGCTACAAGACTGCACTACAGCAAATTATGGAATGGAAAGGTATCAACATAGAAGGATTTATATCATAACTGACATCAGATAAAGTGACAAGATTGTAACGAATCAACCTAATACCATTAAGTACTCCTTAAGAGTAAGGCTGCAAAGATGTCTCCGAAAGAATATGGTAGAATTAACTTACCATAGGATCATTGGTCTATGACCGAAAGAAAACTATGTCCTGCATACGACGGTGTTAATCTTTTGCGAATGTTCTATTCTACATATTCGTATGTTCCTACACTTTCTAATTCCTCGTCTTTATAAAATATGTTTCTGCTTCTGTTACCCTTCGCTGCCCTCGCCTTTACAATCATTACCTCACTCTTCTCAGCATTAACCTCCATCTTTATTCTATCTATTTCTTCTGCCCACATGTTTATCATTGCTTGCATTTTTCTTCAGTATCCATTACCAGTACTATGTCGTCGACGTATAATAGTCCTTGAATATTAATTGGCCTTAGGTTTCTGTACCCTACTATTGTTCCTATTTTTTCATTTCTGTTCTTTGTGTCCTTACTTATTCTGATTCTAAATAGAAAAGGACTGAGACTGTCTCCTTGTTTGATTCTCTTTTGCATTTGGAAGTATTAGATTTTTTCCGTTTAGTAGTACTTGTCCTCTTAATCCTCTTAGTCCTCCTTACTGTATATACTTTTCACTGTCTATATTAATTCTTCAGGCACATTAAGTTCCTTAAGACACTTCCAACTTATCTTCCTTCTATTGAATCGAAAGCAGCTCTCAAATCCACAAAGGTTATGTATAGTTCCTAACCTGTTTCTTTCTTTCTTTCTATTATGTCCCTTAATATAAATATATTATCTGTTGTTTGCCTTCCTTTTCTATGTGCCGCTTGTTCTTCCTCCATTTTAGGTTCTACGATTCGTCTCAATCTTTGTTCGATTATCTTCCTATATATTTTAAAAGTTATTCCTGATAGGCATAAGGGCCTATAGTTTTTACAATATGTCTCATCTCCTTTCCTGTGAATTGGGATTATCAACTTTTTCCCATTCTTTAGGTATTCTTTTCGTCTCTAATACGTCATTTAACAGATTGAGTAACCATTTCCTCCCACTTCTCCTATATATTTCACAATCTCTGGATGTCTATTATCAGTACCGCCTGTCCTCCTTGTTTTAATGTTTGCTAATTCCTCCTCTAGTTCTCTTATATCTATGAAATTTATATGACTTTCAGGGTATTCCCTTTCTTGTTTATTTGGTTCCCCAATCTCTAGTTCTGCATCTTCTTGATTTTCTCCTTCGTTCTTAAACTGTTGCCTATAATAGTTTTGCCCTATTTCCATTATTTCTTCTGTTGTAGTTTTAGCTGCTTTGCTTCATCCCTTAAACCTCGAGTTTATTTTCTATTATTTCCTCTGAAGGATTTAATTTTCATAATTTTACCCCAGAATACTCTATTTTTCGTTCTATACTCTCAATTTAGTTCCTCTCCCAAGTCTTCCCATTCCTTCCTTTTTACTTGTCTTATCATTTTCTTTACATTATTCCTTTTCTCTTGGTATAGTATTTTGTCATTTACATTCTTAGTATCTGTAAACTTTCTCCACGCCTCTTTCTTATCTCTTACTTTACTTTGAATCTCTTTATTCCATCACCTTGTTTTCCTTTTTGTTGAAATGATTTTCACTTCTCCGCATATTTCTGTTGCTATACGTATTAATATACTCTTGAATCCTAAGCTGTTGGCTCTTGGTTTTATGGTTTATTATTAATTAATCGCTATTTCAGTAAAAGCTATTACTTAAATAGAAAGGTTTAATATCCTAACGTTTTGCAGGAGTTTTAGTCCTTGCTAACTTAATCCATTCTGCTTGGTACACAGATGGGTCCAAAACGCTCCACGGAGTGGGGGCAGGAATAGTGGGGCCTAGAACACATAGATCAATAACTTTGAGCAAGGACACCTCAATCTTCCTAGCGGAACTATACACAATCTTGGAAACTGTAGAAATCCTATCCGAAAGGGGACACAGAGGAATACGAATCAAAATATTCTAGGATAGTCAATCAGTCCTTAAGGCGCTGAGCAGTTGTACAATTACGTCCAAGTTATTATTGGAATGCCGCAACATGCTTAATGGCCTGGCCACTCAGAACCAGATCACCCTGGTCTGGGTGCCAGGACATGAGGGGCACAGGGGAAATGAGATGGCAGACATCTGCGCAAAAAAGGGGCTGAGAGAAACTTTACTGGACCTACCCCACCTTTTGGGTTTAACAAAGGTCTCCTTAAAGGTGAGATAAAGAAATGGACAGCGTCCATTACAATGAAACACTGGAATGAGACCAGCGGGCTGGAACATTCCAAAAAATTTCTGAGCTTCGACGCTAAGAGGGCGGACCTCGCCCTAAAACTGGACAGGGGAAGCTTAAAAACACTGACAGGGGCACTCACAGGCCACTATACCTGTAACAAGCATCTTCACAAAATTGGCTTATCCAACACGGACACTTGCAGATTCTGCGGTGAAGAAGAGAAGTCAATGGAACACTTGATCACTAACTGTGGGGCACTAGACCACAGGAGATATAGACTACTACATGCATATATGCTGAATGAGGAGGACCTATTTACACTCCCATTGAAGGAGCTGATCCTGTTCCTCAGCGTATTAAATAAATAAATAAAACAAACAAGAGGAAGCACAATAGATCAACGTGGTCGCAGTGCAAAGGGCCATTTTGGGCCAGACCCCACCTCATTACAATACAATACAATACAATAATCCATTCTGCTTGGATTTTGAAAAATATGGAGACTGTCTATGATTTGCTAAATAATATCTCAAAGTCAAAACATTTTTTGACGAATTTTATTTATTAATGAAACGTTTACAAAGATATTCAAGATATCTGAGCGGAAAACACTAACAAGGGAACGTCCCAAACCTGATAATTAAAAAATTGAAACTTTGTGAACAAGTAGTCGACACTCAAGGATGGACCCGAAAGTATTTTCCTTATTGCCTAAATCTCGTTTTAAGACGGTGAAACTACCGCTGAAAGTTTAGTAGATTTTCGGTTTTCCCAAAATAACTCAACAAATAGATCATAACTATATATCAAAATAATCGCCTCATCGACGTTTATTACATACACCAGGTATACAAGTGATATGAAGTGCGTCCTTTTTTTTCTAAATAAACATGTTACACTCGGAAGAATGATAAAAAATGCTTTATTCAAAGTATGCTTCTTTCGGGCAATTTGTGAATACCACGCCAGTAGAAATTCTTCCCCTTTTGCAGCGAACTATTCATCGAGCTATTTTTTCACATCTTCGTACGAACCAAAGTGCTGCTCAGAAAGTGCGTGACCCATCAATGTAAGCAAGTGGTAATCAGAAGGAACCAAGTTTAGTGAGTAAGTCGGGTGGGGTAAAACTTCCCAGCTGAGTGCTTCCAACGTGTCGCGAACCGGTTTTTGCCGTATGTGATGGGACATTGTCATGGAGAAAAATAACTTTATGTTGCCTCTTTCGGTATTCTGGCCTTTTTCCAAGCAGCGAATGGTTCAAATCGGTCAATTGTTGTTGGTAACGTTTGGTATTAACCGTTTCGTCCAACAATGCTTGCAATTCCACCTCTTCGTCTTTTTTGGCGGTTTTCCACGTTCCTTGTCTGCAACATCGAAGTCATCACCTTTGAAACGCCCAAACCATCGTTCACACGTTTCTTGCGATGGAGCATGTTCGCCATAAGCTTCTTGAAGTAATCGGTATGATTCAGCAGCAGTTTTCTTCAAATGAAAACAAAAAATTAATGTTGTCCGCGAATGCTCTTTGTTCGGTAAAAATTTCGACATATTGAACACAACAACACACACACTTTTCCAATTTACCACTCGTACGTGTCCGACACTTGTTGATGAGACAACAAAATGGCGTAGTGTCAAATCTTTATAGCGCAAACCGCATTGGTGCCCCATGTGTGAAATCCGCATTTCATACTTGTACCCTATGATATACGCTCGTTATCGAAGGGGAAGGGGAGAGCCACATATTTTTTTTTAATGGAACTCTCAGGGATAGTTTCGCTTTCTAAAACGAGATTGAGCCGATAAAGCAAATAATTTCGAACAGCCTAGGGTATGAACTACTTGTTCACAAAATTTTCAATTTTTTTGAATTTCCGGGTTCGGGATGTTCCTTGTAAATATGCTCATGACTCCTTATATATGCGTCACGTTTTTTTTCTAATCTGTTTTAGACACTTTTACAGTTTCAGTTTATCAAAAACTCCTGAAGTAGTAGTTTTTGCACTTGTTAAAAAGACGATATTCGATTACGATATAGCATTAATCTATGTGTGACGTGTAATGTATAAGTGCAGGAAACAAATTACCTATCATACTTAGCATTTTTGAGCCACATCCAGAGATAAGTAACTATATGATTATATATTTTAGAAACAACTTGTTTTTGACGTTGATTTTACTAAAGTACATAAAGGCAGGCAGAAGTAACGAGTACACCGTAACTACAAACTTCAGAAGTAACTACGTGTTAGACTCTCGGAAGGGTTGATGAAAAGACCTAAATTTTGTTAATATCGTTTATTGCTGCTACAGAATGTTCGCCCTCAGATTAAAGATATCCTCAGTGTAGGCAAAGTTATATTATAATCCCCACAAATTAGTTGGAATTATTGGAAAATCCATAGTAAAAATAAAGTAAACAAATTTACACTCTTTCTTGTATATTAATAATTCGCACGTTAGAATGCCTGCGAAAATTCTGTAGCAGTAATTAACGATTTTAACAAAATTTAAATCTTTTTACCTTGACCTCCCCGAGAGTCTAATACATTGTTACTTCTGAAATTTAAAATAAATAAATTCACAATGTAGGAGACATTTAAGTTAGTAACTACTAACTATGATCTTTAATATATTGTATGTTAATGTTTTTATTACGGTGAATACAGAAAATATAGTTGTAGGAAAATATAAGACATTGGATTTACTTATAGTTCCATACATTACCTTTCCATTCAAATTAGATTTAGATATGCAATACACATATGCATATATTAATCGCTCTTTTGCACATGAAGGAATAAATAACACCTATATGTCCTTGTGTATGCATGCAGTGAAAGGGATTCTTACAAAAACCGACAATAACAGTTATAAAATAATTAGCAAAAAAATCGTTCATTTGCATTCGTCATTTGAATGTTTGTTTATAATAACTGGTGATTGTCAATTGTACACAGAAAATTGTAGAATATACGCTTTGTGATCTTTCTAATTAGATATTATTTAAATACTTACACAAATATAACGCCCAAGTAAATAATATACAGTCGATATGAATGTAATGTGTTATTTCTTTATACTCTATCATGATCTCTTGAAACGAGTTACTGTTACTCTTCTGTTCATAAATTTATTATTTTATTATTTAAGTGGCTCCCTCAATTGGCGAAAATTATGTGTAAAATTTATAAATCATAGTTGGCGCAGGTAAAGGAACTTATTTCAATTCATTAGAAATGCTTTCGTCCCAAACCTACTACATACAATCATAAATAACATCCCCATCATTGCAATAATTCGATCTTGTTTAGTAAACAAAAAGCTTCACTAACTAATGCTAATTATTTTGTTCCAAAATCACGTACTTACCTCATATATCTAAAAATATAATGAAGAGCGGATGTATGTACTTTTTCTTGTATTGTATCATAAGTCCATATGTAACCAATAAGCCGCTTAGAACGAAAAAGGAATCCACAAACAAATCGCCATGAAATACAACAGTCTCCCCAAGTGATCTGTATTTCTGACAAAAAAAAAAAAATTGCATCGTTAAATTTCACAATTAAATTGTCTTCTTTTCATATTACCTCCTCTATGGCATCGAAATTTATTACAGGACCAGAACTAAACGTTCCAAACCTATGACCAGCTATAATCATAAAAATAGAAACTGTTCTAACCCCGTATAGGGGACGCAGAGCAGGATCGGACTCGTCAGCTTTAGTCAAATCCAGAAAGTTTTTGCGTGCTGAAAACCCCATAAGTATTCTTTGTCCCATATGTTCTGAAATTTCGTAGAGGTGGTTTTTGTTTACTTAAAAAGAAAATTTTAAAAAGCTCACTTTGAAAGTTTTGTTTTTCTTTTTCTGTTAATTCGTTTTCCAATTTAAATTCATAAGCCGTTGCTATCAAGACTACGAAAACGAACAAAGCCAGAATAATGCTAAAATTTTAAAGTTTTGTATTTGTGGTTGGTTATAAACTGCTATAAATATATACCGGGTGTTTCGGAATTGCGTTGCCCTATTTTAGGAATGTGTTCTCCAGCGCAAAATAAACAAAAAGTCCAGACAAACATATAGCATTCAAAGTAACTGGTCAAAGTGGTCTCCATTTTGTTGAATGCAGCATTCAGCACAACGAATCCATGCTTCTCTGGCACGTCTTAGAACATCAGGATGACCCTTAATATTTGCTGCTGCTTCCACGACGCAATTCGTTAGGTCTTCCTGTGTGGCGATAGGTGAAGAATAAACCATAAAAACCGCACAAAGTAATCTATGACGTTAGATCAGGTGACCGTGGTGGCCATTTAACAGGTCTGTTTCGATCAACCCATCGATTACCATATGTTATGTTTAAATAAACAGTGACAATATGAGAAAAATAAGCAGGGGCACCGTCATGCCTCAACCATATCCCCTGCCTATTGGCTATCGGATTGTCTTCTAGACTGTCATACAGATCATTTTGCAAAAGAAGCAAGTAAGATATTCCTGAAAACCTTATTGGTAAAAAGAAGAGGCCGACGAAATTGTCTCCAAGAAGACCACACCAGATATTTAATAAAAGATATGTTGGTAATGCATACTAGCAGTCGTATGAGGATTTTCTCCTTTCCAAGTATAGGTGTTTCGAAAATTAGTAATACCATTTCGTGGAAAACAACATTCATCGGTAACTAACAGACAGCCCAGGAAGTTAGGATCTCGTGTGCAATGTCACATTAATGCAGAAATTTCTGCGCTTGTTGTAATCTTCTGGTAACAGATCTTGCACAGACGTAACGTGAAATCGATACAATTGCTGTTCACGGAATGTCCGCCATGCGCTTGTACATGATAAATTGAAACAAAGTGAGAAAGAGTCTTTCGGTGCCCGTACAGTGGAGATAAGTGAACAGCGTTGAGTATCCCTTCTTCGTCGTTTTTAGTTCGTCGAAATCTTTGCCGACTAGCGTTTATTCGTTAAGGCTTCAGCGTGCCAGTTTCCCTAATACATCTTTCAATGGCCTCAAAAGTTTTACGATTTGGTATCATTCTAGTGGGAAATGTTTTATGGATCTTCGAACAGCAGCAGCGCCATTTTTATGTACCTCCCAATATTATTAAAAGCATATTTGTTTATTCTGCAAAACTAAACAAATTTGTGGTGTCTCCCATGACAATAACAAATTAAAAAGTCTTCAAAGTATTATTAAGTCACATGAAAACGGGCATGTACTAGTACAACAGGTTATTTAATACTAATCAACAGATTTAATGACGTTTAGTCAACTATTTAAAAAGTAAACAACATGCAATTGACGACTACTATTATTATTAACTTCGAATTTTTAGCTAAGTATTTATCTTTAACTTTCAATATCTCGGTAATAAATTCTTTGGAGTCATATGTTTGTATAATTCTTTTGTTTGTTTCCCGCTGGAATAGTGCCGTGGAATTCCGAAATACCCGCTATATTCATTTTTAGTTGACTTAGAGATATAAATGTGCTTAGTAAGAACAGAATTGTTAATTCAAGCAAAATTGTTAGGCAATTATTAATGAAAAATAAAAATCTATGCCGCTGTTCATAGATTTTAATATTGACATGAATTTTACGGATTATGTATAACAATACCTTATTTTACTCAATAGGGTTTTTACAGTGTAGGTACGTAGGTATATTTAGGCGACTTGAAAGGATCTAATTAAATTGTGAAATAGATAGGTAACAAGAACACACAAATGATCGGTTCAATATTAGTGCTATTTGACGTAAGGGTTCTTATGAAATGAAATTAAGTTTCCAAATAATATTCTCGAAATGGCTGTACTCTCTTTTCTCTAAATTCCGAAATCTAGTTAAAAGTGTAAGTAAATATTCCAACAAGCATCATGCAATCACGGGTAACAAATATTGTTTTTTCTCTTTAACATATGAATCCACCTCCTATACATCCTAAAAGGATATAAAGGAAAAGGCAAAAAGTATGAGAGGAAAGTTTCGATATTTGATTCGAAACATTGCACAAATGTATACAAAATAGTATTTACTTTCAAATATTAAAAATCATTACTATGCACTATTATATATCTAGTATTAATATTTTAACCAAAAATGTTTTACCAGAATGCGCCATCTAGCATATCAAAAGGTTTCCCTTCACCTTGTCTTTGGCACATCCGTTCGTACATTTTACCAGAATAGGTAACATTATGCTGTATTAAATATGTTTCTGCGTGATTAAGTTGGTCATCCAGAGCAGTTTGTAAATCTTCAATTGTACACGAAGCTGGTACGCACCATCCCATATATACTGTATTTTTAGTAATTTGTGAAACATCATTTGTACTCTAAAATAGGTCATGGGTGCATAAAAATACTCTATCATTGCAAATGAAATTAAGAAAGATTAGTATAATATATATATACATATATACATTGACTCTCCACGTTATTCATAACATATTTTGTGGTAGTATTAAGAAAATGATTAAAATAGATTATTTCCTTGTATATTGAGTCATTGATACATTAGTTTATGATCTAATGGGAATTAATGTATTAACAATTCATTTGCATAAACATAATATGTGTTTTAGTAGTATACCTACTTGTATTCGCTTTAGAACACTTCCGAAAGGATCCATTTCTAAAGCATAAGGATCCTTGTTGGGTTCTAACCAACTTACATTTGCTGTAATTTGTGTCAAACAAAATTGGGTTTTGAATGGCGGTTTCGCCTTCTTGCATTCATCCCAATCTCCTAGTTGATAATTATTTCCCTGTAAGGAGCCTATTGTTGACCTAGCAGTAGCATCCCACACTGAAATTAAAACCAATAGCTAGTAACGAAATTAACAAGTTGTTTTTCTTCACACGTTCAATTCTTTGTATCAGAATACAAACAAGGTTGACTAAACTGGACGTTTTGTTCAATTATACAAAAATACAAATTTTATTAATTGGGCTGTTCAGAAGGAAAAGATGTTTTTATAAATTTTATTTAATTTGTTTAACTAAAACACAAATCGAGATTAAATATGCGGATATTTGTTGTTTTTTATAATTGGAGATACAGCAGCTGGATTACAATGTAAAACAATAAAAATAACATTTCTGGGCAACTCCGCAGGATAGTAACCATTACTAAATGACGCCAATAAGAAGCTGGATAAATATAAAAAGGTGTAATACAATACAAAAACATGTAACATGAAAGACATTGATCAAAGGCACTAATCAAATCCATACTTATTGTACACAGTCGGAAAAGAAAGAAACAGCGAAACAGAGAAAGAAGAATCATGAATAGAGTACAGAAATTCAATCAATATTGATGCCAATAAATAAATATGCGAATTTTGGCTTTTGTGTCCACTCCTATTGCGATGGTCGTTTTTTGAACATATGTGTGAAAATATCGTTTTCGTTCAAAATCGCTAGAAATTGTTGATTATTTTGAGGATGCATGGATTGGATGCCCAACCAGATGACATTTTCGTGGGCCGCCAACGTATGTAGATTGTTCTTGAAAGATTACTAAGAACGAATAATTCTGTCGAAGGGTGGCGTAGAAGATGTGCAATATTTTGAAATGTATCAATTGCATTAAAAAAGAACAAGCCATTAACGCCCTTCGAACAATATTTAAGTGGAAATAACTTGTCATGTAACATGACAAGTCAGCTAAAATGAAACTGACTTGCCGAGATTTTCTGTTATCGCGCAGTTTTCGGTGTATCAACAAAGACCTAGTATATACTGCACGGCTCAATAGTTCTTTGAATTAATTGCACACCTTTAATCCGTATTAAAAGGCATTCTTGGAAGATTGTAGTATTTTTTAATTTTATTTGCTTGTTAATTTACATATATACGTATTTTATATAAATTATAAATTTCGACAAAAAGGGAGGAACAATAGTTTAATTGCGTTTAGTTTTAATTACTAGGTTATTCCGTTTAGTATTACATTGCATATATTTCTACTTTTCTATCGTGTTGAGGCTATGTTCTCCTCATTTTCAATGTCAAAATGTCGTTAATTCCAACGACGTGAAAGGTCACCCACGTCACTACTCCAACTTCCCAATGAAAAAGTTAACAAAAAATCTTTTAAATTCATCACAATAAAATTCTTTTGAAATCCTTTTAAATTTATATTTTCCAAAATGAAACTCCAAGTAAAAACAAAAAATTAAAATACATTTTAACCTTTTCACTGGAAAGTTGAAGTAGTAACGTGGGTGACAATGGGATTTCCTTTCACGTCGTTGGAATTAACGGCATTACGACTTTGAGAATGAGGAGAACATAGACATTTATTACAGCGTGTGTTGTATAACATCAAAAACTCTTGATGAAACTGACACAAATATCACATCGGTAAACTCCTCACCACACAATTGTTTATAATAATAAAATCGGTGACACGTGTTTCGCTAGCTCGAGGCAAGCATCTTCAACAACCGTATAAACCGAAGTGATAAATTTCTAACATTAAAATTTCTACAACATGCATTTTTACCCCACATTTTACTGTGACCATGTGTGTGCATACAGAAATATTTTCCCTCTCGGTGACGGCTCGGACGCCTTTCACCCCCGCAAATTCCCATACTAAGTCAAATGGACGGCCAAGGGAAAAAGTACCTGCTAAACCCGAAGTTTGAACGTTAAAGATTTACAAGTACATTGTGTGAATTGGTTAATGCCCGAAGAAATTAAATTGTAGTTAAAATTCCTTCATTTGATCATAATAATCGGAATAAACTAGATTGAATCTGTCCCGCGTACCGATTTAGAAGATTCATATTTTTGTGTATGTGTATGGTTTCAAATGCATCGAGTTCTCGCGGTGAATCGACCTGTCTTAGCAATTTTAAATTTTCCATTTCTATGTCGTGTCCCGTGTCGTGCATATGTTTCGCGATACTTGACGAGTCTATCCTGCCGTAGCGATAATGTGCCACATATTCTTTGAATCGTGTAGCTATTGCGCGTCTCGACTGTCGTATATATGCGTTATCGCATTCACTGCAATTAATTTTATAGATACCCGACCGTTGTTCCGGAACTGTTTTGTTTTTCGGGTAACCTAAAAGATTCTTTAAGGTGTTTTTAGATGTCGAGCACACCTTCATGTTTTGCTTTTCTAGAATAAAATATAAAATTCTTTTCCGGCGTAACTACCGGGGCCAAAGTCGTTGAATTTCTTATGTCGGCTTTTCTTTTAATTCTTTCTAATCGTTTTTCAACGTCTCTTACGGAGTAACCGTTGTATATAGCTATCTTTTGATATATTCTAATTCTTTTCGAAACCTACTTTGTGTGAGCGGAAATTTAACTAACCTATTGAGTAAGAAATTGATAAACGACATTTTATGTTGCATGCAATGATTCGAATCCGCCATTATAAACCTATTAACGTTTGTACTTTTCCTGTCGACGTCCACTTCTAATTTATTATTACTATTGCTTCTAATAACTAAACTATCTAAAAATGGAAGACGATTATTCACTTCTTCTTCTACCGTAAATTTGATTGTGTCGAATTTTGAATGTAGTTGTCGAAAACAGCAAAAATATCGTCCACGTACCTAATCCATACTCTAGGAAAATATTCACTATCTCTCCTCATCGCCATTTCGAAATTACTCATAAATAAATTAGCGATGAAAGGAGATAAGGGGTTTCCCATGGCTGTGCCTTCCTGTTGTATGTACATTTTGTTATTAATTTGAAAATAATTTTGTTTCATACAAAGGGAAGTCAACCTTTATATTCAGCTATTCGTACGTCGTCGATATTGTTCATTCTAAGGAAATCCACTAAAAAGTCTAAACTTTCATTAATCAGTACGCTGGGGAAGAGTTAACAAACGTCGAACGAAATTGGCACTTCGCCTTCTTCCAACTGCATTCTGTTGATCTTATTCACGAAATCTATTGAAATTTCAATCTCTAAGCTATCCGTCCGCTTAGGCAAAGTTTTAAATTCGTTTACTAGCCACTTTGAAAACTTATAAGTAGGGGAGTTGATACACGATACTATAGGCCTCATTGTTTTACCCGGTTTGTGTATTTTGAGCAAACAATACATTTTCGGTATGATCGGGTTCGAAACAGCCAGTTTAAATTTTAACTTGTTGTCAATTAAATTTGGACACTCCTTAACTGTGTCCTTCGTGTGTCTAATCATCGAAGGTAATGGATTTTTCTTAACTGTTTGATAAGATCCGGTTGAAAGCATGCTGTTTACCCTTTCAAAATAATCTAATTTGTCCATGATAAACAATTTTATTCCCTTTATCCACTTTTAGATAAAAACAGTTTCCTTTTCTGAGCCCTTTAATAATGTGCATCTCGCTTTTAATGTGCCCATTCGTTTTTGTTTCTAAATTATAATTTTGCAGGCATTCCTAACATATTCTTTCGTATTTGAATCTAAATATTTTATACCCGTTTCAATATCCACGATCAGTTCTTCTATTGGTGTCTTTCCCCCGTGTACGCTATGTTTCAAACCTTTATTTCAATTTCCGCAATTTCCGCATTAGTAAAGGTCTCGGACGATTAATTACATATTAGTGGTATATTTTCAAACTCCTTGACGTGCTTATTACTATTTTTCTTTGGGCACAACTTTCTGAATTTTCTATTTTGTTTATACATTTTTGTTTTTAACCTATGTTGACAATGTTCTTTAACCACGTTTGGAAGCTGTTTTCATCTAAATTACGGGTTATTTTCAAATATAAAGTGTATAACTCTAATTCTAATTTACTCCTTTTTCCATACAAATATCTTATTTCATTTTTAAGCCAACACCATTTCGCGCAGTTTACAACATTTTCGGATTACTTACAATTATTTGAAACAAAATTGTGTTACACGCAACTGTTAAACATAAACCATACATGATAGCTACCAGAATCATTGAAACAGTAAAAACTGAAGTAGTGGCTACTATTGTTCAGGAAAGCTTACGAAATATATCCCTTCCATCTTTGCCTTTGCCTCCTGTCCCCGTAGTAACTAAACGGGAAAATGGCTAGAAGCTAATTATTTCTATGTAAAAAATTTCGATAGTTTGAAAGAATTTATTTCACACCTAAATGACAATGATTGAAGCATAATAGAATGTAAAAAAAAATGTATTAAGAGAGTTAAATTTTATTGAAATCAATTTCATAAATTTGTCAAATTGTTTATTTTAACAATAAAAATATTAAGTTACAAAGCCTTAACTTTACTACTTCTATTGTTATCCAAGAGAAAAATTTACAAGTTTTGTGAGGGAATAACTGATCCCTTTAACACATTGATTGCCATGGCTCATATTTGATAGCCGGTGATGTTTCCGTGGAGGCTTTGGCTATGAAATGTTATAGCCACAATATATTCACACGTCAGCCCATAGCTATCCAAAATTTATCACTTATTAGACGCAAGTGTTGTAGAACTTGTGTTTAAGTTTCACGAGAAGCCGCGGCTATTTTTTCTTTTTGTTGATAACTAGGCAAAAATTCATCATTACCATTAAAAATTTAGCCAGATTAAAAAAAACTCTTTTACTTAAATTAAATGTTGGATACAACGTATTACGAAAAAAATTATTGCGGCCCCTCGGTAAACATTAGCAAAATTGATTGGGCAGTCAACGTGATTTACATGCAAAATATAATATCTTACAATATTTGAACTTCGCTCCCATTACGGGCTGCAATGTAGACCGATCATTTTCTCTATTTAAAGATAGTTTTCATTCCAACCGAAGAGGTTTTACAGAAGAAAATCTCGACAAGACAATAATTGGTAATATAAATAGCTACTTATTTAACTCTTAGGTACTGTACGCATACTTTGGCAGCTAAGACGATTTTTAATTTCTTTCTAATTCATTTAATTTACGATATTCATTTATTTAGGTACCTGTATTTTCAATTCAAAACTTAGCTGTCTGCCATGAAAATTTTTGTCAATAGAGCCGATATTAAAATCAACGCCATCAATTCTCGCACAAGGTTTTAAAAAATTCTTATCTCGACTGTAATATTCTGTTTTCGTTCACATTATTATAATACTTTTTTTCTTAGGTTCAATGTACGAGTTTGTATTTTATCTCCGTAGATAATATTTGCTGTTCCTTTAGATTTATATTATACATACAGTCTGTATATTTCACATTTTCTTGTGCTTCTAATTAATAAATTTTTTTGTTTCTATTTTTTTCAGATATTGTTATATTGTGGAATCTATTACTAAAATACATACATTATATTATATTATACATTATATTAACGATTGGAGTCGCGAGAGGGTAGAAAAAGACGAGTTAGTCTATATGATGTTGAAGATTTGTTTAGCCGCATTAAGATTTGTGTTTCGGAGACAAAAGGAAAAATTTCGGGAATATTTGTCAAGAAGAACTAACTTGTTTGAAACTGTAAAAAGATATGTCTCTGCGTCCAAAACTGAAAAAATATAACCGCTCTTTCTTGGGATTTTGAAATGGCAAATATTCATAACGACACTTGTAGATCGCCAGCAGAAGATTCAAAAATCAAATAAACCAAATACTCATAGAACAAAAGTGGATAAGTTGGCTACAAAACGTTAGAAGTTAAAGACACGTCGGACCTGGCCACTTTATTTTAAGAACATTAAAGCTAAGAAATTAAGCTAAGATAAGTACAGCAAATATTAGAAAGATAGACAATAAAAGAAGATACAATGTAGAAAAGATGGAAGACAAACGTTTGCCAACAGACATCGCAAAACGCCAGAAGGTATAGGAATAAAATTAAAGAAAATAGTACACAATCACTTCAAGCAATAGAACAGAGAAGCAGAATCAAAGAAAGTATGTTACAGAAAGGGTGAACAAATAAAGGAAAAGTACTAGAACAATAATACGGGAAAAACAAAAAACATACGGAGAAAGAAAGAAATAGTAAAACAAATTACATAAATAATATTATATAAATGTCCGTAGAAGCCATACATATACGGCATAATCCGATATCTTTTCAGTAAACCACAAGTAAGAGATAAGTAGGAGATTGAGAGAAAATCAGGTAAGCAAATCAAGCAGATAGACTACATTTGCGCTTTAAGGATCCTACTAAAGCAAGTAAATGAGTACTAGCAGGACCTCATCATAAACTTTATTGACTTTGGAAAAGTCTTCCACAAAGTGAATAGAGAAAATTGATGAAATTACTATATATACGATTATAATAGAGTGCTATTAAAACACGATTGCAAGCTCGTGGAGAATCTTGCGATAATAGTGCAGTTGGAAAGGTTGCATCCTTATGCTTTTAATTATCAGTCGATTTTAAGCTGGAAGTGTATAAAGCAGTTCGGGATTATTTATACGGCTGAAAGATGTTGTTATAGGCATATATGTTAGAGTATGTGTCTCAACAAGTAAAACTCCAAAGATCTGATAGCTAGGATTGAAACGATATTCACACAAAATGGTAAATACACTGTAAAGTGTTAGCAGATTCGGCAGGCCAAACTTCTTAAGTTACGTCAAAATCTAGATTTGGTATATCAAAAAGTCTACGTGAAGTAGGGGCATAAACTTTAAGAAATATATGAGACGACCTTGTTTTGGATACTATAATCTTAAAGCAGCTATTGATAAGAAAAATACTAACTTTTACTTTACTTATTTCCTGAAAATTTAATTCTCACTTCTGGAAGTCTAATATGGATACATTATATATTGCTTTATTAATAATTTATCTTTTTAAGGATTGTCTTTCTAGCACTAATAGGTCAATCAAAAAACAATAATTGAGGTAATAGTTATATTTACAGAACGTTAAAATAAAGTTTTCGGAAAACTTTTGTTAGTGATAATTATTTTCTAATTATACATTGTCCCACGGTGGATTAGCCATATAGTGCCGTAGGAGCTACTGCAGGAGTCTGCGGCAACGTAGTTGCCCACTCCTCTAGAAATAAATAGTTGCAAAAATGCGCATTTAAGTACATATTGGGGAAATTTTTTAATTGAATTCTCATATGTACAAACATCCAACGTACTAGCATATATAGTCTTATCTGGAAATGGAAACTACTTCTCACAAAGTCGCACTAACGAGCGGTATAACCGCGAAACGTGTCAGGGAATGGTGAAAAAAATTACATATACAAAAAGATGATAAAATTATTAATTGCAGAACCGATGTTCAGAATTCAAATAATGTATATAGTAATTTATTAAAATGACATTTACATTTCATAAGAAAGAAACCTTTGGGTGTTTTGGATTTTTCCTAGTCCTTAAACAGAATTGTTAAGGTTTCGACAAATATATTTTGATATACGGTTTTTTGTTTGTTTGCATGATTTGCATAAATGTGCTGTTGCACATCAAATCAGTTGTCTATAATAAAATAATAATTATAAAAATGTTTGTTTTATGTACATAGTTATATTTTAACTGACGAAGGTTTTCGAAAAACGTTATTTTAAGGCTCTAAAAATATAACTATTACCTCCGTTATTGTTGTTTAATTGACCTACCTAGAATTACCTAGAAAAGCTATCTAAAGCGATAAGTATTAAAATGTCAAGAATTTTAGTAATTAGATTAAAATTTTCAAATTTTTGCTTTATTTTGTAGAATAAATAAGTAAAATAAACTCACTTTTGTATGCCCACAGGGTCAAATTGTTTAAATTTTCTAAGAACAAGATGCTATCGGCTTTACACAATTCGTTCTTAGCTTTGATAGGAGCCACAGGCAAACTTGGAAATAGATTTTTATCACTGTCATTACACAAACACAATTTTAAAAAACATAAAATAATATACAAGTTGGCGTTCATCATTGTCCAAATTTAATCATAGAATGTTCTCCAATTTCGCCTGATACAGAATGCAAAAGAAGCAGCTCAACAGGAATTGAAATGCTCGCTGAAACTGAAGGAGCAGTAAGCTCGGTACTAGGATTCTAACAATAATAAAAGTCTATACTCCCATGCACTTGTCCTTGATTAACAATATATGTTTATACAATTACTTGCTTCTAATTTAAATTACATATTTTATTGTAATACTTGTTAAAATTACGTTCTAGTTTACATCATTGTCTTGATAGCGAATTTCCAAATTTCAGGTGCTAATAAAAGAGTAATTGAAATTACTCTTCCTTTGTAATATTTCCTGGATTATTAATGTGATAGGTTTAGTGTATATATAATTTTGTTATAAAGCAAGAAAGAATAATAAAGAATCCGTATGTGGGTTGCTGCAGAAATTTCTAGAATTTCTTGGAGTTACTAGAGAATTCTAAAAAATTGTTATCTTTTGGGAAGAATAACACCGACAGTTAAAATTTCTTTATCGCTAATTTTCGGAATTCAAGTTTGACGAAATAGTGACAGTTATAGATTTCCCAAAAATTATCCACTAATTAATATTATTCAAGAACATGGATACTGTGTAGAAGATGATTAAAATGGATCAACACAATGGAGTTCCTGTAAAATAGACCCAATCCTCGCCACTACTATGAAACAGATATCAACGATTTTGCAAAAATATTGAACTGTTAAGATTTATGTATCCGGTAGATTCCACACAATTTGATCGAAACTGAGAATGCGACTTGTGTTGTTTGTATGGGCCTGAAACTAAGCAGCGATCGTGTGAGTGGGTATTTCAAGATTAAATAAATGCAATGGAGGCGTCCGTTAATAAAATTCTCCGAAGCAAATAATCGTCGCTTCTTTCGGTGTGCTTTAGCTCGTTTATGCGTACATTACCTAACCATTATTCCAACGAAATCAAAAACTAATGCAAAACCTCGGATCATCTTTCTCCATCATAATATAATAGCATTTCGTTTGAGATTGAGCTTTAGGTGTCTTTAAATTTTTAGGCGATGTCCTGGTGGTTCGAGGTGATATAGATCCAACGCACATTTTATATATTCTGATTTTCCTGTCAATTGACACACATACATTCTCCTAGATTTTCTTACTTGTTCCATATATGTCTCATCCATCATCAATTTATATGTAACACGTTCTTTTGCTCTGACCATTGCTTTGGTTCGTCGCCAAATATCTTCGTGTTATATTGTTTAGCTGTTCGATTGAGTTGAAAAAGCATTCTTTGTAGGTTACCTTCAAGATGTCAATTATTTAAAACAGTAAAACGTTGAACTAACGCTTCATTGTCTAAATATGTAGTTCTGATTTAATGCAGAAGTGTATCAAATACGAAAAATAACACTATAAAAACCAATAAAGATCATTTTATTGTATTCTATTATTTTAATTTAATTTAATATGTTCTCCTAAAAATTTAGCACCCGTTCTTATACCATGCAATTATTTGCAAGCAACGTATGAGGTTCGATTACTTTGCGTGTTAAATATGTATTTTTACAAGACCGCTAATGTCTGCCTCGGGGGTCTCTATTCTCATAATTACTCACGTGTCGATCCTCATCAATAATCTTACAAACACAATCGATGCCGAGTGAATTTCGACCTTCGAGAAATTCATCCTGAGACTACCATGATTTAACTTAAATGTCCAACCAGCAATTTACATTAAACTTGTAAAAAACTTGTTTAAAATATCAAACAATTGCAAATTGCTAATACAGTTTGCTAAACAGTATCATAATCTGATAGACAAGCTCAGCTGAAGGAGAACATCCCACATATGTCTTTTGGGAAATAATAATCCTCAATGCTGATAATTACATTTTCGCAATTTTGAGCTATTATTGGAGATTAGGACGAGATGTTATTTTGATGTTGCACGTATACTGCATGAGATAGGGAGCTAGAACATTATATCGGATCCCATTTCAGAAAATTGATATAAAAAAATTCGGAAATGGGCAAACTCGTCTTCAAAAGCAACTTCGTTCTGGAAGACTGTCAATTATGGATAATGTCGCCAGCGAAATGTGATGTAAAAAACCAGCCCACGATTTGACCAAGGTGTAACCAAAACCTGTGCGTACTTACCATTACTACCAATCCATAGTTTTTTCAGAGGAATTCTAAATTATTATCGCAATTCTCCCAAATCAAATCACTAGTATTTAACCGCAGTCAGCCTGCATAGCTTGTAGTAAAGCCAAAAAATTTTAATAAAAAGGCGATGTTATCTACTTTAAACTGGTATCTAAAGGTAGGACGATAATGGCTGATCTATACTACGAACTCAATAGAATTTAAATTTCATGAGAAAAGTTTCCTCCAATCATCAGTCGCAGAAGTCCAACAGAACAGCGCCCTAATCTAAAACAACTCGATGGGCTAAATTGCTACCACACGCTATTAAACTAACTTGTAACTATTAAAATACTATTTGGTTAGGTCAATGCTGCACTATATTATATCATTTCTATTGGGGCGGATATCGTCAATTTTGCTTCTAAACTGCAAAATTAATATTAATCAAACATAAAATACTGTTAAATCGAAGCCACACACGAGAGCAACATCTCTCATTTTACCTGTGTGCTGTGAAATACTGACAATTATGTTTATGGGAAGAATCAAAGAAGGAAATTTTGGAGATTCCAGTAACAGATTAACAGAAGGATTAATGACGTATCGTGCAACATTGAAAGAACAGTCGTAGGCGAACTTGTTAACATGTTCTTTGTATTATAAGTAGACGAATCAACTGATACAGTACAAACGCGCAGCTCTTAGGCTTTATACGATTTATTTCTGAACAGAAGATATGAATCAATTTTTCTCCTGCAAACTACTCTTGGGGCATACAACTGGTCAGAATTTTTTACGCGATGTGGGAGTATTTGGCGGGATCAGTCAAAGGATTTGTGACATTGGCGAAAAGAATCAACCCGAACATATTTTATCATTATTATTCTTGCACCGGGAAGTATATACTTCTCATTAAGACAATACCTAAGCAACTAAATGAAGTATTGGATCAAGCAGTTTCCACTAAAATAAGATCAATGAAAAGGCAAATTTCAGACAACTTTGTGCATCTATGAACGCAGACTACGAAATTTACTTCTCTA
Source organism: Chrysina gloriosa (assembly GCA_038088585.1). Lineage (NCBI taxonomy): Eukaryota > Metazoa > Arthropoda > Insecta > Coleoptera > Scarabaeidae > Chrysina > Chrysina gloriosa. The sequence goes on along the minus strand of CM076088.1, from coordinate 30,681,577 downwards.
TACAGAAGTGAGGAGTTTGTCGCGTGGAAATTTTTAAATCGTGTGTTGCAATTAAGAAATGAATTATTATTTTTCTTTTTGAAACAGAAAGTACGAAACTTTTCAAAAATATACAAATATGCAAGAAAACAACGAAGAAAACATTATTACAATTATTCCAAAGTATGTGGAAGGAACACTTTTACGTCGGAAGAGACGCGGAAGAGAAAGAAACACAGAAATATTCCCTTCTGTGCAGGAAGCAGATGGGGCAATCAATTTAACAACGTTTATTTCGAAAATTTTCAAAAATACTTTCCAAACACTGAAGAATTTAATTAGATAAGAAATCCATTTGTGTCTTCCGACTTCCCCAATTTTACTCCGAAAGAGAAAGACTGACATTGCTCTTTTCAGTTGTCGATTAAAATTGAAGTTCATAGAGAATACTTCTGAAAAATTCTGGATGTCTGTTACAGCTGAATACCTGAATTTAGCAAAAGAAGCACAAAACACATTATTATCATTTTCCACGTCATATATTTACTAAGAAGGATTTTCAACGATAGTTAATATTAAAACAAAGAAAAGCGACAAACTGGGAATCTTAGAAGAGGACATACGATAAGCTTAACCCTCCGTTTGGCACATGTTCGTATTGTTACATTCGTACCTCATATGGTCTGGCCAGACCCCTATGTATTTTCACGTATTCAGTTATTCAGTTATTAGAATTGCATCGTATTTATATCCATGCAGATATATATTTTCGGGCTTTTTTGGCTCTCAGAGATTTTTATAAACGTTGAACTACCTGTTCATGTGAGATTATTGAAAAGAGACTTTCTTTAAACGTGGAAAGTAGTTTTCTTCCGTTCATTTTTGTGTCTTATTTCAGAATGTATTATCAATTCTATGATGGAGTGCAATAGAAATTCTGTTATTAATTTTTATTTATACAACTAAAACAAATATAATTAACTTTTGAAAGTTGTTGGCATATTGGGTCTGAACATTTTGCACAAAAGAAACGAGTTTTACAGCGCGTCAGTTCCCTGTGAACAAAGTCTGGTTTTTGCAAGTTATTGTGTGAAACATCAGCGACTAGAACTATTCCGATGAATGCTTCTAATTCAATGCTAGTTAGATCTTTCCAAACTATTTGTTTTTATCAGAATTTAGCGAATTCCAATCTTGAACAGCGTGTTTCGCACACCGATTCGTGGTGGTGATGATGAACGATATATTTGGTGTGAACAATTTCTTGAATACCTCGATCGGAATCAAATTTTCCAGGGTCCAGCTCGGAAATGCATAATGTTGTGATGGTTCAAATGACCAACAGCAGCAGCTTCATTTTTATTCCATTCTGTGTCATCCTTCTCATAAAAGCAATCGTTTATTGCACTTTTTTCTTGATTCCCAGCACGCATTTCTCCCTCTTCTTCTTTGTCGTCACTCTCAGAAATATCGTTCGCTTCGATTATGGTTACCTCTTCAATATCAGATGTATCGTTATCAGGCACATAATCCCTATCATGATCGTTGTCATCATCAATGGATAAATCGATTTGAGCAAGTTCTTCTTCAGTTCCTCTACGTTCTATGTCTTTGGCTAAAGCCGCTGTCAATGGTGTATGGAAATCAATATCTGCGCTCTGTTTTCGTGATTGCGTATTATAAACGATTTCCACTTCATCACTTATTTTGAACAGAACGAACGATTAGAAAAAATTCGTGTGGAATGTATCTCATTTGCACCAATATTATACGTTCAATAGAATATGCAAAGAACAATGCGATAACATGCGAATGAACATGTTATTTGCAAGTTCGTACGAGCGAATAATTACGCTTATGTGTGCTCAAGAATATGAAATATAGTTCGCATTGAAAATTATCAATAAGAAGTAAAAAGAAGCAAGGTGAAATGTACGAATCGCATGTTTCATGCATTTCTATGTAAAATACTTAGAGGTCTGGCCAGACCGCATGAGATACGAATGTGACGTGTATCCTGAGATATCATTGCAATCATCCTCGTACGCAAAGTATCCTCCTAATTTTTTTAAGAAATTATAGCTAATTCAATTTTAGGAAAAGTCACGAAACTTCAGGCGGCTAGTTCAATCGGAAGTATATTAAAATTACAATTGAAATCGAAAAAGGTCTAGCTGAACCCATGTGTCAAACGGAGGGTTAATCATTTATTCGTCTCAATATTATCGAAATCTGTAGAGAATTTTAAGTGACTTTTAAATAAATATGTTTGTAGCAATCAATATTATCAATATTTGTATTTCATTTTATGCAAGTAATACATTGAAACTTTCATTTTCAAAACCGTTAGCCACCCTGTTTGAGAGCTTATGTTGTATAGTTGCGCACAAAAAAGAAATTAAAGTTTAATATTATCCGGTTTCGAAAAGATTGAAAACCAAGGGATTAAGGTGTACTAATTGTTAAGGTAGCTTTATGTACTTGTGCCAAAGAAGCAGTCCCGATCGTTTCCAGGTCAATAGATATAAATACCTTAGGGATTTTTACGTACCTAACTTACAAGGGAACCGAACCGGAAAATTCCAAAAAATTTAAAACTTTGTGAACAAGTAGTTCACATCTAAGGATGTTAAACATATTTTCTTTATCAGCCCAATTAATTTTTCCGTTTTTATCAAAATAACTCGGCAATGACTAGAACAGATACATCACAACTATATATCAAAATAATCATCACATCGAGCTCTATTACATATATGAAAATAGCTCCTCATCGGAGGGGTCGGGGAGGGCGCCATAAATTTATTTAATGGAACTAAGCTGCTATTTTCATATATGTGATAGAGCTCGATCAGAGGACTGTTGCGATATATAGTTGAAAATCTACAAAACTTTCAGGGGTAGTTTCACCCTCTTACAACGAGATTGGGTCGATAAGGAAAATGTTTTCGAACATCTTTGGGTGTGGACACTTCACAAAGTTTTAATTTTTTTTTTTTTAATTTTTGGGTCCGGAATGTTCCCTTGTTAGTACACTTTTAAAAGATTCTGGAATACATATTTATTAGCTGTTCACATAAGTCTGGATTTCAAAAACATCGATTATAATGTTACAACAGCGTAATTACGTTTCACCGCTCTTGTTGTTGTTAAGTATTATAAATTTAAATACATGCGAACAACAAAAAATATCTATTCTAAGCGGCAAATTACCGTTTATGTTAACTTTGCATCGTTATATTGATGTAAATTGTTAAATAAAAGTACAGCAATGCGTAATCGTATGCAATGCAAGAACGGTGTGCGAAGCTAAATTTCTCAATCTAGTTAATAGAAAATATAATAGTAAATGTACTGTAGAGTTGCTACAAACATTGGCATTGAAATGTATTTTTACAAATGTAAAATTATTTCCTAATTATCATAAAAATGTATTAAATCAACATATTGCTTAAATTTTAATCACCCTCCGACGCGTCGGAGGATGACGTCTCTAAATTGGCACAATATTGAGAATATAATTATTTTTACTTCCACACTTATGATAAGTTTTGAATAAATTAATTTAGAACTTATTTGTTTGTTTCTATTTTTAATTTGCTAAGATATGCTTCAGCAAGTTCCAGTTAATATAAAATATAATAGTAAATGTAATGTAGAATTACTACAAATATTGCCATTGAAATGTATTTTTCATAAATGTAAAATTATTTCCTAATTATCATGAATAATGTATGAAATCACCATATTGCTTAAATTTTAATCACCCTCCGACCTTTCGATATTCGCAAAAGATTGACAATATAATTAGCTTTACTTATTTGTTTGTTTCTATTTTTAACTTACTAAGATATTCTTCAGCAATTTCTAACTAAAATGAATTGCCTAATAATCATGATGAATTATTAGATACTTATGCACAATATTTTGCAGAATCTTACAGTGCTATACACTTTTTTAAATAAATTATGTAATTATTGACGTAATTTACATTGTATTATGCGAGGAATCTTCATTTTATTTTTAAATTAAAAAAAAATCTAACAATAAGGTGACATTGACACGCGCAGATATGTTTTGGGTATCCATACAATACATCAATATGTTTCATTGAATGTTTACGCAAACATGTTCTCCGTACTCTTAGAATTCTACTAAGATATGCAACAAAGTAGCATAGTATAAGGTCAGGGCTATAGAGAGATTGTGAGAAACTTCGATACCTACAAATATTCGACAGACGCACTAGATTATTGTATCATCTGGATGAAAGAATTAGCTGCAGAATCTGGTTCTTGTCCGGGTGACTTTTAGCGCCTTTTCATGATTATCTTCAAAGCCTTTGAATCCCTTGGAATTTTGTCTCCTGCTAAAGTAGTTTTTATCCATTTGTTAACCTGGATTAATCCCCCTCTTTCCCATGTATCCTGGCCGTTTCGATTATTTGCTTTGCAAATTGTTCTATTTCTACATTTTGCTCTCCATTCTATTATCTTCATTGCCCTCAAATTCTACCCTATCTCATCTTTGGTCTTCTTTGGCCTACCCTTGCTTCTCTACCATAATGGAACCCAGCTTGCTATCCTCCTATTTCTATTGGTTTGCTTCCCATTATGTGACCTACCCGTTCTAGCGATAGCTCCTTTATGTATGTTATTAGTAAGATTCGACAAACGAGTGCATGGTATGTTGTGTAAACCGGGCTGCTGATGTCACTCCCCGAATTGTAATTTCGCGTCTTGCACGTAAGTGGAGATAAGTGGTGGAGTGACAGCATCAGTCCGGTGTACACAACTTAATGACTAGTGCATGATAACGTATAATGCACTCGTATGTCGAACCCTAGTAATAAAATACATAAAGACGCTATCGCTAGAACGGTTTTTCGCCTCTTGTTCTGTCCTTATGTTCTTCTTTCCTTCCTACTTTCACACATCTCGTTTTTTACCATTCATCTTTAACCCAAATTGCTTTGCCTCTTTATCTAACATTTCGATTGCTCTCGTTATTTCTTTTCACACAGTGCCAGGTCATCTACGTACGTTATTATTTTCATCTTATTATATTTTTATTTAAGTTAGCCCTGCTTCCAGTGCTAAATTGAGGAGGATTGGAAAATGTGTTTTACTTCTTTTTGACATTAAAGCTATCTTTTCTTGCTCCTTGGAACCGTCTTATTTTCGTATTTGTCCTCCCCCCTTTATTTTTTATTTCTCTCCTGATTCGAGGCGTAGTGTTTCCTAGCTTGATTTTTAGTAGAATTGCACACTTTAAGTTGTAGTTTCTTTTATGTTTTTCTAATTCTTCTATGTTATTTAACCAATCTACTTATCTTTTTCCTATTTAAAACATTTGCCCTGTTTGTTTTGTCGTATTTTAGTCTGTCGTGTTCTTCTTTGGCGCCTATCCATTTGGTTGTTGCTTCGTTTTCTGGCTTCTTCGTAGTTTTGGTCATACCAATCGTTATTTCTCCTGCAATATTACTTTCCGCTTTAGTTGCTTTGGTGCTTTAGTTATTCCTTCTTTTATCTGCCACGACAAGAAAACAATTTGCATGCTTTTGCTTTCCCTTAATTCCTTTTTTCTTTTTTGAATTTTTATGATAAAATTTAAAAATAATAAGAAAACTATATTTTATTAACAAATTGTTTACAAAATGGATCAGAAGTGTGTTGACGATGAGTTTGGCCTTACTATTTGAATGCTGAACAGTAACTGCGTTATCCTAATAATAATGAAGTAGCTCTGCAGGACCTATCAGCCCATGGCTTGGATAATCTTTTTCCACTATTTTTTATTAGTAGTTATTGTTCTCTTCTTACGTCCATATTTTGTAGGTCTTCCTTCACTGCATGCAACCATCTTTTCCTTGGACTCCCTGTTCTTTTTCTCATTCCTTCTCTCCCTTCATTATATCATTTTCCTTAATGCCCTCATACTTTTTCCTTAATTTCTTTCGTTCCTAAGCCTCAATTTTCTTTCCAGTGATTGGGTGAGGGTCCATGTTTCGCACATTTGAATAATAGTTTTGTACAGTCTTACTTTGTTTTCTTATTTCCTTTCATAAGTTTTTGTTATATATCTTCTTGTTTACTTCACCATTTGAAACTACTACTCCCAAATAAGTAGCTCTTTTTATCTTTTCGAAAACGTAACTTTGACCGGAGTTATTCTGAATATTGATTTTCATCTCATTAAAATCAAAAAAAGTTGGTTTTCTTCTTATTGATTCTTAGTCTATATTCTATTGCTATGCACTCAAATATTCGGAATACGTCCTTCATTTTTGGCTTGGATCGTGTTATAAAGGGTAAGTCATCAGCATAAGCTGTATACTGGTGTCTGTGGTAACAGATAGTTCATTTTATATGCATTCTATTATTCTTAGCACTTTTTCGAGTGCCAAATTGAACAGTATTTGTGACAGTGGGTCTGCTTGTCTTAGCCCTTCATTGACATTGAACACTCCAGACATTCCACCTTGCGATATAGTTCATTCTCTTAAGGGGTAAGGTCACAGTAGAATTTTCAAAAATCGATTTTTTTTTCGTTCGCTAAAACGGTGCTTTATCATCATAAGAATAAGTTACTATTCGATTTATAGCAAAAAGAATTTTTTCACCGACTTTGAGCGTATGACGTAAGCCCACCTCTAGCACGGCCAGAGGGTACCTAAGCACGTTGTTCCACGGCTCTGGATTTTCGGAGCTATACCGTTAGATATGACCAACCATCCGTCGGTAAATTTAATAGATTATATGGAGGACACTCCTTGTACAAAAATACAAAAAAGACTGCGAATATCAAGTAGTTCGTGTGATATTGATACTAACGCCGAACTTGGCTACAGATTCATAAATTTCGTATCTGTTATGAACGCAATTGCTCAAGTGCTTGTTTGCAAAAAGTGCGGAGGAGTATAAAATTAATCGAAAAAAGCAGAAGGGGAGGAAATCTTACCTTGGAGGAGCAACTTTAGGGAGCTGGCATCGCAGAATAACAGTAAGAAAAATTCAGTTGCATATTTTAAGTTGAACAACAAGAAACTTATACACGTATGTAAAACTTTAAAGGCGGTTTTCTCGAAACAGCTTTTTCCAATTGGCGTGACAAATAACTACAACAATTTTCACTCGATTTATTTCAAATTTAAAAGTTATACTCCTAATTGCATTTCGCAGAGAAGTAGCTACGGAATTTCTGATTAATTGAAAACTTTTCATATTATGAGCAGTTTTATAAGAAATTTTTCACTGAAAATTCATTTCTTAAGTTCAAATACCAACAACTTTTGAATAAAACAATATTTTTTAAATTCCGTACGTACTTCTCTAGGTATTCTAACGTAGATTGACGAGAATTTTTGTTTTTTGCTCTAGGTCAAAAATTGTGGACGCTAAATGTCACGCCGCAGAGCGCCTTAAAAATGATAACAAAAGAAAATATTAGTAGAATTATAACAGGCTAGCGCCTATTACTGTTTTTAAAAAGAAGAAATTTATTGAGACAATTCAATCACTAATTACAAAGTTATAATTTAGAAAACAAAAGGGTGAAACCTGTACTAACGTTAATACACGAATGTAATATACGAATGTGTAATATACGAATGTCTGATAACAATGCGTTCAAATAATTTATAAACTATTTCCGCAAAGTCGGCGGTTCTGCTAAAGCGGCGACGAAGCGGCTGTATCCAAAGAGTGCGTGGGCTTTCCTTGGTATTCCTATTGTTGCGTCTTATGTTACTGTAGTTAGCCATTTTGTACATCGAAAAAACACAAACAAAAAATCTGTCTAATAGCTTGATATTCGTACTAAATAGATGTGTAATTAGTTTTATGAGTGAATCACTTTTTCATACGAAAAGAAATTGTTAAATTCGCACATGATTTTATACCTGTTACTGTGGCCTAACCCCTTAAGTTTATTTGCATCAATCTAATTATTTTTGACGGTATTTCGATATAGTTCAAAACTTCAAAGATTTTTGCCCTTTTTACAGAATCATATACCTGTTGAAAATCTATAAATAAGATGTGCAACGGTACATATATTCATGTGAATCACTCAGGATTTGTTTTACCGTAAATCGGCACCAATATTCTATACGATCTTCAGCCATAATCTTCAATCTCTGTTCCAACTCTCTTGCAACTTCTTTTAGGCTATATCTTCTATTGCTATTGATATCGCCCTATAGTTCTAGCAATCCGTTCTATCTCCCTAGTTGTTCCTTTATTTATATATCTGATTAATTATACATATAATATACTTCTATAAATTACTTTTTTTAGTATTTGTGCTCATTCTTCATTCTCCCTTGGGCCTCTGTTGTTCTTCAGGTTCGTTGACTACTATATTTCCCCTTTCATATTTCATATACTCAACTGTTCACTTTTCTATCCATATCCCCGATTAACGCTCAATTTATTTTATCTTTATAATATATTGTTTTCTTATTGGGACGTGCTTCTCTCTTAATTTCTTGATAAAAGTTCATGTCCCCACTTTAGAATTATTCTTGTTTGGCATTCTTGAGCGAATGTTTCATGTTTGGGTCTTTTAAAACAGTAAATCATTGCCCATTTCTTGTACTTTATTTTCTATGCAATGCCATTTATTATTAGTATCTATTATTTCTAGAGTGTTTTAATTTTCCTTCTATTTGGATTTTTATTAAATTTGGATTTGGTAATACAGTCATGTCACCCTTTTACATTATATCGCTAGATCACTTCTTATCTGTCTTTTCCGAGGTACCGCTTCTCTTGTAATTTTCTCTGATTCTACATTAGCACCTCTGTAGCTTCATACGTATGTATGTGATGCAACTTGCTTTACCTCTTTATATTATGCAGTGATCAATTTGATTAATTATATTTTCGTCAAGTGATCTCCATATTCCCTTGTGTATGTTTGTGAGCAAAAATAGTGCTCTCATGATTTTCATATCATTCATAATTTGATGCTAGAGAATGATATTCCTCAAAATACCACAAATCTTCTGACTTCAAACACAGCTCGTAGAGTAAATGAATATACATATTGCGCGGTTTCCTTTAAAAAACGTGGTGTATCTAGCCATGATTAAATAAAATTTTAATTTATCGTAAGTTTAGACTGAAAATGTATTAATTTTGTTGTACATAGTTTACGTTCAAATTTTCTAAAAAAATCATTAAACGTGAATAGGTTGGTGTCAATCGCACAGTTTCGTGTGTTAGTTTCTCTAAATAAAATTATCTGCTTTGTGCGTTTTCACGGTCGGAATGGGACTACTGATGAAACTTGTGGTTCTAGTTAGTCTGAGCAAACACCGGTAATTACGAAATAAAGCAGCTTACACAAAACTACTCGCATACAGTGTACTGACTATAGTGGGAAGTCGGTGATGCTGTCATAACTTATTTCGTAATTGTAGGCTCTTACCGCTGTTTGGCCAGGTTAATTTTAATACCTGAATAATATCTTATATGATAGATCTCTACCACTAATAGGTCAATAAAACAAGGCTGGTTTGAACGATAGTTATATTTTCAAAACGTTTACAAACGTTTTCGGAACACCTTCGTCAGTGAAAATATAACTAGATAAATATATAAACAAACTTTTGTTTTTATTTGGGAGTATCAACAAAATAACTAATGACTAGGATTTCTTGATATAGAGAATGTGTAACCAACTTTTATATATATATAAATTATAAAAACTAAATTAATGTGTAAACATACATGCAAATTAAGTAAAACCTTATATCAAAAAATCTTTGTCGAAACCTTAACAATTCTGTTCAAGGACTAGGGAAAACCAAATTTAAAAACCTAGCCAAAAGTTTCCTTCTTAAGAAATGCAAATGTCATTTTAACAAATTGCTATATACATTACTTAAATTTTGAATATCGGTCCTGAAATTAATAGTTTTAGTGTCTTTCTGTATATTTATCATTTCATATATTAGTCTTTTTTATAATTATTCTCTGTTCTTAATATAATTGTGTTTTCAAAATCAAAGTAATGCCCAAGATCTTTGTAATGCTTTGTTACAGCGGTCATTGCACCAAAATCATTATTTAAAGAATACTTATGGCTATACAACCTTTTCTTTAAATATTGTTTCGTCTGACCGATGTAACAACCATCACAGTCTTTACAGTTTATTTTATAAACTACATTACTCTGATTTTGTTTAATTATTTTAGATTTAGTATTAGTATAAAGAGATCTGTTACTATAATTTGGAATGAAAGTAATGTTTATGTTGTTTTTATTAAATTCTTTTTTATTTTTCGCTTAAACCTTTTTTATAAGGAATAGCGTTATAACATTTATTGTTATTAATTTTAATTCCTCTATTATATAATTTGTTAATTCTATTTTTTATTATTTTTCATAAAAACTATTTGGATAATTATTTTTATCTAAGATTTCTTTAACTTTGTTTAAATTCTTTTCCCTAAATTCAGGATTAGCTAATCTAACCGCTAGATCAACTAAACCGGTAACTACATTAATTTTATGTAATTTTGATGTTTCTGAAAAATAATTTAATGTCTTCCTGTATTGGTAGACTTTATATGCCAATTTGTTTTCACAATGCCGTTATTATGCATGACTGTCACGTTCAGGAAATTCAATGAGTTATTAGATTCTCTCTCATATGTAAATTTTAATCTATTATGATAACTATTAAATGAATCTAACATCTCATCAATACTATCCTTTCTTACGGAACAAAAACAGTCATCCACATAACGTCTGTAAAAACTTACACTAGAATTTAGTTTTGCCAAACAAGTTTGCTCTAGGTCCTCCATTACCAGGTTTGCGATAACTGCTGATAATGGAGAACCCATTGCAGTACCGAAAATTTGTTTATAAATTTTATTTTGATATGTAAAATAAGTAGAATTTAAACAAAGTTTCGAAGCTGCAATGAATTCCTCCTTTGGAAGATCTGTAAAATCTTTTATGGAATTCCATTTTTTATCTAAAATTTTTAGTGCTAAATCCACAGGAATATTAGTAAATAAAGAAACAACATCTAAACTGATTAATTCATAATTATTAGGAATTGTTTGATTTCTAACCGAATCTACAAATTCCCATGAATTTTTCACATTATATGTAGTTTTACCTACAATATTGCTTAAAATTTTAGATAAAAATTTGGAAAGATTGTTCCGTAAGAAAGGATAGTATTGATGAGATATTAGATTCATTTAATAGTTATCATAATAGATTAAAATTTACATATGAGAGAGAATCTAATAACTCATTGAATTTCCTGAACGTGACAGTCATGCATAATAACGGCATTGTGAAAACAAATTGGCATATAAAGTCTACCAATACAGGAAGACATTTAAATTATTTTTCAGAAACATCAAAATTACATAAAATTAATGTAGTTATCGGTTTAGTTGATCAAGCGGTTAGATTAGCTAATCCTGAATTTAGGGAAAAGAATTTAAACAAAGTTAAAGAAATCTTAGATAAAAATAATTATCCAAATAGTTTTTATGAAAAAATAATAAAAAATAGAATTAACAAATTATATAATAGAGGAATTAAAATTAATAACAATAAATGTTATAACGCTATTCCTAATAAAAAAGGTTTAAGCGAAAAATAAAAAAAGGATTTAATAAAAACAACATAAACATTACTTCATTCCAAATTATAGTTACAGATCTCTTTATACTAATACTAAATCTAAAATAATTAAACAAAATCAGAGTAATGTAGTTTATAAAATAAACTGTAAAGACTGTGATGGTTGTTACATCGGTCAGACGAAACAATATTTAAAGAAAAGGTTGTATAGCCATAAGTATTCTTTAAATAATGATGTTGGTGCAATGACCGCTGTAACAAAGCATTACAAAGATCTTGGGCATTACTTTGATTTTGAAAACACAATTATATTAAAAACAGAGAATAATTATAAAAAGACTAATATATGAAATGATAAATATACAGAAAGACACTAAAACTATTAATTTCAGGACCGATATTCAAAATTTAAGTAATGTATATAGCAATTTGTTAAAATGACATTTGCATTTCTTAAGAAGGAAACCTTTGGCTAGGTTTTTAAATTTGGTTTTCCCTAGTCCTTGAACAGAATTGTTAAGGTTTCGATAAAGATTTTTTGATATAAGGTTTTACTTAATTTGCATGTATGTTTACACATTAATTTAGTTTTTATAATTTATATATATATAAAAGTTGGTTACACATTCTCTATATCAAGAAATCCTAGTCATTAGTTATTTTGTTGATAGTCCCAAATAAAAAACAAAAGTTTGTTTATATATTTATCTAGTTATATTTTCACTGACGAAGGTGTTCCGAAAACGTTTGTAAACGTTCTGAAAATATAACTATCGTTCAAACCAGCTTTGTTTTATTGACCTATTAGTGGTAGAGATCTATCATATAAGATAAGTATAAAAGGTCACGAAATATATATATATATATATACATTTAATACCTGAATAATAATACTGAAGGAAAGTTTTACAATAGACTAAGTCAACAACTTACTACTTTTCACGTATAACGAGAGGGATCTGTGGCCTAACTGCGTTGTCTGCGTTTTCTCACTATGCATATGTAGTAGAATATTACTCATAGGAATATTTGTATAAAAACTTTGGCCAAAAATATTTTAAGGTTTATTTTCAATTAAACTGACGTCATTTAACGTATTGTAGTATTTATTACAGACAGAAACTATTCACTCCAGAATATGAATATTTACACAAGTAAAAATTAATCATGATGATTATCCTGGTTTTCTTCACTTTTGTAGTGCTCCTTAACATTTTGATTTAGAGATTATAGTTGTGGCAAGTTTGCGACCATTAAATCTAATGACTATTTAGAAAATGGCATCTTTTTCTGATAAAACTTTCCAATTGAGCTTAAATAAGAATCCGAACTGAAGACTAATCTGTTTGAAATGCCCAGTTGCAATCCACCCTTAAAAATTTTCTTGAGAAATCGGTATTGTCGGAAGTTCTTATTACGAGCCGTACCTGCCTCCTCCAATAACTGGCCAATAAATAATACTACATGACGTATTGACATTGGGTGTCGTCCATACAATACGTATGTTTTTTCCGAGGATAACTCTTAATCGTTTGATGAGATCAAAATTAATGCCGGTGATACTTAAAGATGTTGCAAAAACGCTGTGAATGATGTGTTTCCCCCGTCGTTTCCAAATCTAGCTGCGATAATGTCCACCAGTAGCCTCATTGCTTCTTTGATATCTGTCTGTATATTTTATATTTTTCTCAAAAGCGATTTCTCGCAAGGAAAAGAGGTAGTCCGAATATCAGAGCTTCCGGATTTACCTCTCGCACTTCGTTTAATTTATTAAATTCACATAAATATAGCAGCGCATAGTTGATACGAAAAAGTTTGTATCTGTGTTTCTGCCAAGTTCTGAATTACGAGGGCTGTTTTTTCAACCTCCGATAGGCTATAAAGGAAAGACGGGTGAATATAGAAAAATGATTTTATTACCAAAATTAATGTACAATAAAGGTTACTTCTCTACATAATCACCTTAACAATAGAGGCATTTGTCATATCTGAACAAGCTTTGCAATATCCCTTTTATAAAAAGTTGCCGCCAATGATTTGAAATGGGCTGTGACGGTTTCTTTGAGCTTCTAGTTAGTTTGGAAGCGCTGCCTCGCAAGTCACCTCTTCAGTTTAGGAATAAGATAATAATCACCCAGCGCTAGGTCGGAACTATATGGTGGGTGTTGGGGAAAATGCCGTTGGGTTACACGAGCAGTGTGAGGACGGGCATTGTCATGGATCAGAACAATTCCAGAAGTCAGCATGCCTCATCCTTTGCTCTTCGTCAGCGCCGCAAAGTTTTACAATATGAATCTGCAGTAATTGTTGTCCCTGATTGCATAAACTCCAGAAGCGACACACCTTTTTGGTCCCAAAAACTGTTGCAATAACCATACGGTTGTTGAAGGTGCGTTTGAATTTTGTGAGCGTTTTTGGAGAATTTGTGTGCATGTATTGTTGTGATTATCGTTTCGTTTCGGGCGTGTCATATTGAACTCATGTCTCATCACCTGTCCCAATATATTCCAAAATATGTATCTCCAACACTATTGTAACGGTCAAAAACCGCAAAAGCTGCAGCCATGCAGTTAGTTTTGTGGTTGTCAGCTAACATCTTTGGGACCCAGCGAGCACAGAGTTTTTCTAGCACCACTGTTCAGTAACTATAGAGTGCAGCGAAGATCTTGAAACTTCCGGAAAGTTAATCGATAATTCACTTATGGTGATCCTTCGATTTTCCTTAACCACTTGGTCCCCTTGTTGAACAATGTCGTCTGTAGCGACAGAATTGCGTCCTTGACCCCCTTCATCATGAGCATCAGTTCGGTCATCTTTAAACTTTCGACATCATTCACGAACAACACCATCATTCATAAAGATGTCTCCATAACTCGACTCATTCTTGGATGAATTTCCCCTGCACTATTCCCTTCTGCCTGGAAGAAACGAATAACACTTCGTAATTCACATTTCGCGGGAGAATCAATATAGAGACCGCCATGTTTACGTGACTGCAGTTCAATAAGAAATGGCATGTTGGACTCGGCAGTGACAGAGCGTGTGGAGGGCGAGCCGCGCAGCCACTAATGCGCTCACCACCCAGCTGCCTGTAGTAATATCTTTTGTTTCAGAAATAAATCTTACGCGAATTGGTCGACAGAATATCATTGAGGATGGAACTAGATTCTGCCACATAATTTTTAATGGTTCTCCGTTCGTTTTGGCAGCCAGTCGCAAAGTAACGAGGGAACTTTGAAATATATTGGGGTTACTATCGCTGATATTATTAAAATGCCTCAGTCAGATATTTAGACAAACAAGATACTATATGGTCGAGTACCGATTGCAGTTGGACCTTAATGCACGTTTCGGTGACACGGATTGTTTCTTCGTTGAGGTAACATTCCCTTTTTGGTTGTTGAATTAGTGAGTAGGATAAATACTTTTATTGGCACCGTGAATTATTTTTCATTGTCTTCTAGTAAAGTCGCCTTCAACGAAAATTGTCAGTTCTTCTTGTGGCGCGTGTTTTTTTACATCTGCTTGTTTCCGTTTAGAAATAAAGGACTTATGGATTTTAGTGGGTCTCATCGTCGTGGCTGTAATTTCCTTTATCATTGTTGACACATCAGTATTTCCACTAATTAACGCCAGCAGGTACTTGCTTTCGCAATTCCGTAATTTTTCGTCGCTTACTGCGATTACTTAATTCTTTAAAACAGTTAGTTAGACGCCCAGGATTTTGTGCAATCTCTGCACTGAAGTTCGGCAATCGTATAGAAGAAGTGAGTCATTTTACATTATTAGTTAAGAAACGCTCTTTTTTCGTCTGCTTAAATTGAGAGTTAAGAAACCTCAAAGCGCGACTTAAATCGTTTTTTCTCTGCCTTACATTGTTCAATTATGTCGTATAATACTCTTTTGCTAAAACTTCTTACTCATCGTAAAAAAATCTGAAAAAGAAAATATTTTAATACAAATTTAACGTTTTATCATTAGCCCACTTCAACACTCCGAGAAACAAAATAGCGCACGTGGGCACACATTGTTTTCGTTCTGATTACTCAACAACGACCTTGACAAGTCAACAAAGCACCACTTTTTGGATAGTTGTCAGATAAAAATACATTTTCAGGGGACCTGTTTGTTTACCTCTGAAGGACATATTTAACTTGAACATTAATTTAAAACCATAATTAAGTAAACTACAGACCTTTCACTTCCATTTTTAGAACAGATGTTTGGCACACCCCAACACAAGAAAACAATTTAGAAATGAAGACAATGAATATATGAAGTTGCAGAGAACAGGGATATGCAGTTTAAAAAGAGTGGGTTTCGACTGATCGTGCAGGGAAGGGCTAGCACGTGAGGGTAGTTTCTGATTAGCTGTTTGACGACCCAGTTATTAATCTTTCAAAATAAAATACTTACGCAAGTTTACATCTCACTTGATTTTTTGGACTTATGACCGAATTTCTCGTACAAATACTCCTATGTGCATCGGGTCAATCCAACACCATGAATATGTTTCTTTTTCTTTTTAGTTAATAAAACAAGCTAAAATTATTTCATGACGTGTTTATTGACCGCATAAAAAACAAATACATGAATATATGAAATAGTATTCATCTTGATTTTCAGAAATACACCTTACAAAATAAAAATAAACTTATGGTTTTAAAAATATCACATATAAATATCATCATCCTAGTAAACAAAAATTTGTATAAATCAAATTAAATGCTATTTCTAGGCAATTCACAAATATTAGTAAAACACAAAAGTTATAGTAAAACAGCCTATCCCAATCGGAATTTACTGAGTAACTTTACGAGAAAGATATTCAAGCAAACATAATACAGACATCAATTAGAAATATTTCAAGTAGACCATGTTCCAGTATTATGCGTACTTTTTATAAATACGATTACAGAAAATAAACAATAAACTAGTCGATGCTACGATATAATAAATAAGAGCATATAAAATACATCTTACATCATCTAATATATGTGTATGCTAATGTAGAAGAGCTATGCAATTGTTATGATAAGGCTGTATAAATAGACGGAAAAAGCTTGGTTTTATGACCAGATATAACGAGTACGATTCCTAGATATATTTCATCACATGCTCATAGTGTGAACGATATAATAATGACTCCTAGCAGCGGAAGTCTAAATTAGCTATTTTACGTCGGTGATATCATCCAGCACTGGCATCGGTTCCCTCCAATAAACGAATTGAGAATAATCGTTTGCATCTTCCAGAAGAGGTGGGAAAAGTTGATCGACTATGTAGCTCATGTTGGAATAACTGTAACCAAAATATAAACAATTGAAGAGTATAGTTGGGATTAAAATTCTATATTTTCGTTTTCGCAAGGTTGTCTTTAAAGGTCTTAATTTACATAATTTTTTTCCACAAATTTGTTCAAATTTATCGTTTTGGTGTGATACATCGCAGTTCTTATAAAATTCATTAAAATAACGCTCCTAGGCGTTGTATTAGGAGTAGTGCAAAAGTTTCTTCGTTTGTAGATGCAAAATGTTAATTGTAAGAAACAAAAAATACTCAAAACGAAGTCGATGATGTGGGATACCGTTCCTATGATTTAAAAGCGAGAAGTTGGTAAAGTATCATCCGGAGGAGAAACAGTGCACCATTACCCTAAACTAGTGGTAGTCTGATGGCGACAAATCCGAGTTGTATTCAGACTGCGTGCAGCAACTCCAACCCATTAAGTTGTTATAGTTTAGAGCGAGTTCTTTGAGTAGTATTCGCTCTGGCGCTGTATTGCTAGATTAGTACGCAATTTCTTGTAATCATTGAGGGATATTTATCTCCTGAAATTGCAGACAGCGTATACAGTTGTTCGCAACACATATCAACGTGTATCCCCCTATCTTTAGGTACCCTTCAAAATCGATATCGCCGTAGCTTTTTAACTTTTTTAAACACCAGTGTACCCACTAACTTGATTCGTTAGGAATATTCCAATAAATCCATTTTTCATTGCAAGTTCTTGTGAAAAAACGACGATCCTGGGAGTTAGTAAGCAGTTCATTGCAAACATTCACACATGCTGTTGTGCTTGTTTCTCGATCAAATCGTGTGATTCTTTTCTGTCGTCTGTTTATTGCCCCTAACTTGCCAAAGTGACGACTTGTGGTCCACCGTTTTCATGACAATTGTCACATGCAGATGGTGGCAGCTGTTTCAATACATACTTTGAAGTAGGACCGCTTCATTCACAATTGAAGATATACCGGAACAAGATTGCTTTCTAAAGCCAAATTATTCATTTTAAATTTTTTTCACACCTGTTTTATGTTATTATATTATGTTTATTTATAAGTGTTAGACATTTTCAATTTAAACAAAATAAAGGAATTGCACCACGTATATTACCTGTTAGCTTAATCTATGAAGTGTACAGCAATTCAGCAATTCACTCAGTGGTTTAACGATACGAAAGTTTACTATGTAATAATTGGAAAACATTTGCACTACTCTAATAATAAGATTGTAATACATCGCTAAACTTGACAGTGAATCTCTACTTATTCAAAGTGTTACAATAAAGTTAGATTATTACTTTGCATGGAGGTGTATCTTTATTGTGTTGTTTATAATAACTTTAGAACCAAATATATCAACGTCCCTTAAGTAACACTCATTTGCATCTCACCTTTCCCTTCTATCAAACTCACTCAAATAATTCTCATCAAACCTTCTCTTCTTGAATTCGTAAAGAGCTTCTGATTAGTTGCTAACATGAGGCGTGGGTAAATGATCTCAACGTTCTTAAGACGTTTTAAATTTTAAATGGAAACGTACGCCGCAAGTCATTAACGGTGTAACGACCTTAACGGCATGAAACACGAAAATTTTTGCGATTTGAATATAGCATGTTTAACCTTCCTATACTCACGCATACGGTCTGTGAGACCGATTTATGTAGTATAGTATACGTGTTTCATATTTTGACGTGAGTATAGAAAGGTTAAGTAAAGACTAGTTTTGTATCAAACGGAAATAAACAAAGTTCTTTT
Source organism: Chrysina gloriosa (assembly GCA_038088585.1). Lineage (NCBI taxonomy): Eukaryota > Metazoa > Arthropoda > Insecta > Coleoptera > Scarabaeidae > Chrysina > Chrysina gloriosa. The sequence continues at coordinate 30,662,942 of CM076088.1, read as the reverse complement.
CACGGGAAATGATTATGGCAGAGATCAAGAAACTAATTACAGCAATGTCTTTGTTATTGAAATGAACCATTTGCATAGAAACATAAAGCCATACACAATTTCATAATAGTGGATATTGGTGGTCCACATTCATTTGCTGGTGGATTCACGGGATAAGTGAGAGGAAATATGACATTGTAAAGTGTTCCCTGAAAATCAATATGATTGCTGCAGTTCAATATTACGTGGATAGATTGAAAAGTTTCCGGAATGACAATGAAAATAAAATAATACGGATTCAAGTTATATTTTATTTTTGAATATAATCCCCTCGAAACTCAATACACTTGGTCCAACGTTTCTCTAGCTTCTCGATTCCCTCCCGGAAGTGACTTTCTTCGAGGTTCCCAAATTAATCGTTCACAGCCTCTATCAGTTTCTCGCTCGGCCAAAATCTCTTTCCAGCCAGAAATGTTGGGTGAAAGTCTGACGGAACCAAATCAAGCGAATACGGCGATTGCAGAAAAATTTCGAACTTCAATTCTGTCAATTTTTGCTGAACGATTGCACTTGAATTAGCGGGCGCATTGTCGTTGTGAAGCAACACTATTGTCGGACGCTTTTCCTGAATTGCTGCTTTCAATTTGTCCAAAAGTGTTGTCTAATATTGGTCGGTAACAGTTTTGCCTTTTTCAAGATAACCAATTAGCAAAATTCCTTTTGCGTCCCAAACAAACCGATGCCATCACTTTTCCAGCCGAGTGAATGGTCTTGGCCTTCTTCGGAACCGATTCACCGCGTGCAATCCACTGTTTTGAATACATCTTTGTTTCTTGTGTGTAGTGATGAATTCAGGTGTCATCCATAGTAACGAATTGGCTCTTAGAATCCGTTGGATTCCTCGTCAATACTTCCAAACAAACAGCTGAGGTTCAAGCACGAATGCATTTTTACTCCAAATTGGGCAAATGCATCATGCAGAAAGCTTCTCAATTCATTGTATAAAATACAAACTACTCGTTCATAAGAGTTGCCCACGGCTTCTTCAATTTCACGCACTATTATTCGGCGATTTGCCAAAATCATGTCATGGACTTTTTCCACAATTTCTGGCATGGTAGCCGTTTTCGGCCTTCCCGAACGTGGTTCATCACTTTGTATGCGTAGGCCACGCTTGAATTCCGAAACCCAAACACTCACGGCTGAAAATGAAGGTAGTGAATCCTCAAGAACGGCATATAACCTTGATTTGTAGCGTCTCGGTTTTTTCTTCCAAACAGAAAAATTTGATGACCGCTTGAACTTCGTTTTATCCATAATTGAAAACACCAAAAAGTACTTGACTTAAATATTTGTTCAGGCAGAAGTAACGAGTACAACGTAACATGCAAACTTCAGGAGTAACAACGTATTAGACTCTCGGGGAGGTCAAGGAGAAAAGACCTAAATTTTGCTAATATCTTTTATTGCAGCTACAGAATTTTCGCCCTCAGATTAAGGACATCCTCAGTATAGGCAAATGTTAAAATCCCCACAAATTATTTTGAAAATCCATTAAATACAAGAAAAGTAATATTTATCAAAACCAGACTATTTGACAGATCGATTTAATATTTGCCGTCAATTGTTATGAAAGGGTTGCCTACACAACTACATAAAGTATTTGAAAAAAACCGGCGATTCCGGAAACTTGTCAGTTTACCCTCGTACAGTACAATTCTGAACGTTTCTGCACATCTCTTATTACGTAAATCTGTAATATAAATAAATACACTTTTTAACTATATTCAATTAATGTATGTATGTACGATTAAATCTTCCGTATACGGACATCATCAGAACCCTCAAGAAGTATTGGTTGTATAAAATGTCGTCCTAAGGAAAGTTAAATTATAAGCAGTGGGCAATTATCTGTTCGTAAGAGGTGTCCGTGTACTTAAATATTCAAAATCATCTTCAGTATACTCAATGAAGTCCTTAACTTTTATTTGAAAATATTGATAAACAATTATTTTTTACTTATACCTAAACATTGTTCCCTTTTACCACTTACAAGGAGAAGGCAAGGTAGTAGGATTTTTGTAATATTTGATATTTATGGTACGTATAGTTTGGACCTTAAATAAGAATATTTTGGAGTAGTTCCATGCAACGTTCATAAATTACCAAGATGATCGATGTTGAAGTTTCAACCACCATTTAAATCCACTAGATATAATACGATTGTCAATTGGACTCGTGGCCTAGTCGATAGCGTTTTGGTGCGATAGTCACGAGATCGCTGGTTCGGGTCTCGTCACGGGACATTTCTTTTTCTTCCATTTAAAACGCACCACGTTTTCTTCATTCTTCTTCTCATATCAAAAATTATGAACAAACGAAATATATGAACTATATGCAGGAACATTCTTCAAGCATATCATTAAAATGGACAATCGGTTGATAAACAATATTTGTTTTGAATTAACAATAAGGTTCTTCAAAAAAAAAAAACGAACGGAGTCAGGTAGGAAATGAAAATTTGTATTATTTTATATCTAGTATGCGACATTTTATGCAGTGTGGCACGAGCCAGAATGGTAGTTATCATAGAAACATGGGAAGCAACATTTTTTCATTATTACCTTATTGTTAAGTTAATTCAAAATGAATATTGTTTATCAACCGATTGTGCATTTTAATGATGTACTTGAAGAATGTTCCTGCATATAGTTCATATATTTCGTTTGTTCATAAGTTTTGATATGAGAAGAATGAAAAAACATATGATGCGTTTTGAATGGAAGAAAAAGAAATTTCCCGTGACGAGATCCGAACCAGCGATGTCGTGACTATCGCACCTGATCGCACCAAAACGCTATCGACTAGGCCACGAGTCCAATTGACAACCGTATTATATCTAGTGGATTTAAATGGTGGGTGAAACTTCAACATCGATTATCTCGGTAATTTATGAACGTTGCGTCGAACTACTCCAAAATATTCTTACTTGATGTCCAAACTACACGTACCATAAATATCAAAAATTACAAAAATCCGATTACCTTACCTTCTCCTCGTTAGTTAATGCTGCTCGAGTACTTAGTAAGAGACCTCTCGCAATATCTTAACAATCACTAAGTTATTACTCATTTGCTATTAAAATTTAAGGCATCAATAAGCATCTAACTCTATGAATTCAAAATAGATGAGAAAGGACACATTGGGTGCAAAATAAGGGCGAGTGTTACTTACGAGTCGTTTATAAATTTGGGTCTTAGCGCTTAATCAATTAAATTGTAACCTGAACAAATATTTATGTTATCTAGCATATAGGACCTTTCAAATAAATTACCTGTAAAACGAAAATATATTGCATTTCTCATTAATTAAAATTTTCTGGTTTGATTAAATTGTAATATACTGTTAACGAAATGATTTGTTAGAAAATTGTAAGAGAGGTAAAGATCACAGAAGCATAGTAGTACACATATATCACACAAAGAAATTACAACAGAATTCGCAAACGTGCGCATACTAAAGATGTTAATGCAAGCCGACAATACTTATGACCCTTTTTATTAGAAAATATAACACAGCTACAACATGCTGCTGTAAGCACTCAAAGGATCACACATAATTAATTTCCTTAAAAATCTCATTCATTCCTGTATATTCTTACCATTTAAAAATAAAATAGAATGACGAGTCAGTTGCTGTTGACAACGTGACGTGTTGACGATCGACGTAAGATATTACCAACAGGTACCAAATGAATTTTAACATTGGTGATTGTTTCTATTTTTATAACATCACATAGAACATTTGCATTTGGTTCAGATATGAAAATATGATATTTACAAGTGGTGGGCCATGATACAATGAAAAAAGCAACATATTAATCACAATTATTTGAAATGAGGTGTAAATAAATATAGTATATATAGTAATGAAACGTGCATATATTATATTCAATTGAAACTACTTATATATGTAGCGTTAACTTAGAAACGATTTTAAACGATAATTTATGAATGTACTCGATGTAAAAACTTGGATTATTAGCGGGAACGAAATGACAGATTTTGTAATTCATTAACCCTATACCCAAGTGAAATACTTACTTAAAAGTAATTTTTTTACTAATGTTATACCGAAATTGAAATCTTAATTTCATCGGTGGGAAACTCTTCAAAAAATTGAGACAATCGTTCACAACTCTCACTATAACCACTGTCAGCATATTCTAGATCGAAATAAATTTTGCAATCTACACGAGGAAATACGTTATTTACGACCAATGATTGTTGGATATAACTGCAAAATAAAACATTTACAAAATAAAGCTGAAAAAAGAATGCAAGACGTAGGAATTGATTTACGTATTAATAACTGTTAATTGAAGAGTAGAGTGTATGAAAAAAAATATTTTATTTGAAATCTACATTCTCAAAACTAAAATTGAGTAATTTTTAAATGTGATAACTTATAGCCATTTTATTAAAAGAAAAAAGGAAGAAAGAAAACCGAACTGTTCACAAATAAAACAAAAATCAAGCAATACAACCTTGTTAAGAATCTGGGATAGGGATAAATGATTTCAACAATTATAAGTAATTTGTTGTAGTTTTAATCAATTCTTCGGTTGTTTTGATGTAGAATGTACCTACCGGATGTTCCATGGCATAACTGCCACAGCTTAAGAATATGTTATTGCATAAATTTCAAGTTAAAAATATCTAATGAACATATGCCCAAAACTCTATCGTAACAGCTACAAGCGTTCGAAGTTTTAGATAACCCTACTAATGCAGGCATTACTCATTTCATCGTTATTAAAACGTAGTGGTGGATGTGATTCATCATTTATTATTCATTGTGACAGTAAACGTCAATTAAGTTAATGTAGCCTGTCTTCTTTTTTGTGTTACATTAAAATACTAATAAGAGTATGTTCATTTTCTCGAACGAAGATTACGCCGATATTCACTTCGTTTATGGATTGTGTAATGGAAATGGACAAGCGGCAGTTGATGAATATTGTCGACAATTACCCACTCGTAGAGTGCGTTGTGAAACTGTTTTTAGCAATGTCCACCGATGTTTAAAAGAAACTGGCAAGTTTCCTGCAGCTACTTCTGAACGTCCCGTACAACCAGACCTCCTAATAGTGTTCGCAGAATATCCAGCAGACTTAACGTAGGCTGCATGAGAGAATGGACAACTTTAGGCAATTTCGGTTTGTACCCGTACCATATCTTACGTCTATAAGGTTTAAAACCTGCCGACTACGCATCAGACTTGAATTTACTCGCTGGTTAGTGACAAATCGAAGAGTTTGTCGGAAAATATTGCTGAAGTCTCCTTCACCGAAAACGGCATCAATAACATCAGAAATTAACATTGTTGGTCACTTGAAAACCGACAAAAAACTAGGAAATCATTTTCAAGATAGATTTTTGGTGAATGTTCGGTGTTGTATTATCAACGACCGTGTCATAGGTTCGTTTATAGTCGAAGACCGTCTCACGACCGTTTATTATTTACGTTCCGTGGAAAATGATCTTCCAACATTAGTAGTAATGTTCCTCCTAATGTGAGACCACGAATGTGGATACAGCACGATGACGCACCTCCGCAATTTGGATTGGAAGAGGTTTAGCAGTTGCTTGACCAGCATGGTCACCAGAATTTAAACCCCTTGATTATTTTTTACGCGGAAGGCTGAAAAATTTACTTTATACAGAAAAACCTGAGAACAGAACAACTTGCTAGGATCATGGATGCCACAGAAAGTATTAGAACTGATTCTCAGACTGTTAGCAGAGGTACCTGTTTAATTCTAAGATGAGCTAGACTATGTATATAGCAATTGGGTGGATATTTTAAACAACCAATTCAGTAAAGCGAATTCATTTTAAACGATTCTCAGTGAGATTCTTTTTCAGCGGTACGTAATACCTTCATTTGTAGCATTATCTAAAATGTCAAATTCTTGTAGCTCATTTACGATAGAGTTTTGGTCATATGTTCATTAGACATTTTAACTTGAAATTGTTTCAGTAGCATATCCTTAAGCTGTCGCAGTCATGTCATGGGACACCTGTACATACTATTAGAGCTATTTTTTTAACACTTTAATTCCTTTAATGTATTATATTAACCACAGTCTTTATACTTATTTGCAATTTCATATACAATTATTGCAATTGTACATCTCCGTTTTAATCATTCACCGAACGGCGGAAGATTAAGCAGAAGATATACAATTAAGACAATGAAAAAGAGAATTAAAAAACTACAAAATTCCTGTTGTTTAATTTTCATCAACTAAACAAACCAAACTGGAGCACTAAGTCCTAATAATACTTTTGGTTAATTATCACAAGTTGCACTTAAAATTACAATTTACCTAACGAATATTAGTTTTTCGAAGTAAAATTCCAAATGCAATTGTCACTACGTCTACATATTACCAAATTATATCCATCATGCCACACCAACTCAAAATAACAGTTGTAAAAGGTGAAACAAATATACACATTTATGTATGTCTAAACTATCGCGAAAATCAACTATGAGATGAATCTGAAGATTCATCGTAATCGCTATCTACGCATTCAATTTTAATATCTATCTTATTTGTTATAGGGGGAAATACGTCATTGACGACCAACGATTGACCAGTATAACTGCAAAAATGAAATGCACTAGCTTTACTTAAAAAGTAGAACTATAAAAGTAAATGATACTACATCAAATTAGCACAAATCAACAAATAGAAACTCGATCGTTACCGATTAATAAAATACCTTGTGCGCTTACCTTGATTGGAATGTTTGTGTCAGCTCGTGTTTCAATTCCCCCTTCGGATTTATGGTAAATATCCTAACAATTGGAATTCCTACAGCTCTATAAGCCCATACATCCTGGAGGAAAAGAAAAAGTTAGTTATTCCTAGACAATGAATTATTACAAGCTATAAATAAATTCACTTACATTTATTCTATTTCCATATCCAGCATAAAATGGATTTGAATCGGCGGGAAAGAGCGCGCGGATATCGCTTAAACATGATATTTTAAACTGTTCAGGTTTTTTCTATTACTTCTCTACGAAAAGCGAATGTCAGAAATGTTAATACCTCAACAAGTATTATAATTTACCTGTGGAAAGCATTAATTAAAGAAGTAGGGTTTAGCAGTAATGGACCATCAGGCATGGTCATATCTCCTTGTTTGATGGATTTAAGATAGTCTCTAGTTAATCGTGCTTGACCTATTGCTCTTGCGCTCAAGTAGAGTAATTTGTAACCATTATCTCTTATCTTATTAAATAACTGGGCAACGCCGGATTGAGCCCAGTCCCTTCCAACAATCGGAAGGATTTGTCCAAGAACATCAGATCTAAAAAATTATACCTTACAATTAACGGAATATAAACTATAAGAGTGTGTGATGCAGATACATTTGTTATGCATATTTGAATATCAAAATAAGTACCAATGATTGATGCGTTTATCATAAAGAAGGTTACAGAAAATAAGTACCCTTCTCGTCAAAATCATCATGTAATAGGTAATGATGATGTAAACTATTCATATCAATACAGTATAGTTTCGCCAATCCACTATTCCGCACATTCTTGTAATCCGGACAAAATTTAAAAATATAAATTTTATATTAGGTACCATCCGACGCTGAGAGGCATAAGGATTTACGAGAACATATTACGTACCTTGTAAACCGGACCGAACATGTATACCTTAATCCTAATCGCACACCGTGTGTTTTTATTACATATTTCTCACCTTCCAGTTGAATACTACTACAGCAAAAATGCCTCGATCACTTCTAAATCATTGGTCAAATAATTTCACGAGTCGTTTGTTGTACAAATTAGGAAATTTCAAGTGGAGAATACGCTCAATGGGAAAGCAATTTTATTCATCGACAATGCTCCCAATGGCGCATCAATTCTAACAATATTTAAAAACCACCCATTGCACTCCCCTTATTCAACCGATGCACAAAAATATTATATGTTTGAGTAAAAGTATTATCGAAAGAGCCTCTCGATCCATATTCCATCTTTGGAGGAAAATAACATTACAAGAGCTCTTAAGAACAGCACTATAAATGATACCGTGCTTTTTTTGCCAATTCCTGAACCAAATTATCGCATGTAGTACTAGAAAAGTGTAAAAAAATACGGGCGTAGATTGACAAGTTTCCGGAATCGCTGCTAGGAGGTTGCTCTTGCCCCGAATACTTTATGTCGTTGTGTTGCCAACTCTTTCATATCAATTGACTGCGAATGTTAAATCAATCTGTCAAATAGTCTTGTTGTCACGTCAACTGCCTTTTCGTCTTTTCAGTTGTGGATAAAGACGAAGTTCGAGCGGTCATCAAATTTTTCTATTTGGACGCGAAAACCGCAACGGAAATCAAATCAAGGTTAGATGCCGTCCTTGAGAATTCATCACCTTCGTTTTCCACCGTGAGTTATTGGGTATCGGATTTTAAGCGTGATCGCACGCATACTAGTGATGAGCCACGTTCAGCACGTCCGAAAACGGTTACCACCCTAGAAACTGTGAAAAAAATCCATGAGATGGTTTTGGCAGATCGCCGAATAAAAATGCGTAAAATTGGGAAAGCCGTTGGTATCTCTTATGAACGATTAGTCCGTATGTTACATAATGAATTGGGTTTAAAAAAGCTCTCTGCAAGATGGGTGCTGCATTTGCTCAATTCGGAACAAAAACGCATTCGAGCTCGAATCGCCAATTGTTTGAAGGTGTTTACTACGAATCTAAAGAATTTCAAGAGACGATTCGAGACCATGAATGAGACCTGAATTTGTCACTATACACCAAAAACAAAAATGCAATCAATACAGTGGAGTTCACGTGGTGACTCTGTTCCAAAGGAGGCAAAGACCATTCACTCCGCTGGAAACGTGATGGCATTGGCTTTTAGGACGCAAAAGGAATTTTGCTAATTGGTTATCTTGAAAAAGGCAAAACTGCCACTCGCCAATATTACACAACACTTTTGGACAAATTGAAAGCAATAATTCCGGAAAAACTTCCACGAATTGTTAAGAAAAAGTGCGGTAATACCGCGAAAATGCGCTCGCTCATTCAAATGCAATCGTTCAGCAAATATTGACAGAATTAAAGTTCGAAATCCTTTCATATCCCGTTCCCAAAACTCAAAACATTACTGGGTGGGAAGAGATTTTGGTGGAATGAAGAACTGATAGAGCCTATAAACGATTATTTTGGGAACCTCGAAGAAAGTCACTTCCGGGAGGAAATCGAGAAGCTAAAGAGACGTTGGACCAACTGTGTTGAGCTTCCAGGGGATTATATTGAACAATGAAATACAATTTGAATCCTTATTATTTTTTTCCTTGCCATTCCGGAAACTTTTCAATCTACCGTCGTATATCTACTTTGCCATTTAGTTGATAACGCAACAAATTCAGAAATGATGGTGATTCTCGTTCGATTTTTTGTGGTCGAAAATCAATAAGAATTTGTTAAAATCGGAAATATGTTGCAGCAAATAAACCCCGACAATCAAAGCCTAAAGAATATGAAATTACTGAATGGTTCATTGTCTTTCCGCCAAACAAAAATACAAGAATTTTTTCAATGAATCGTCAGTTTAAATTCTTTTAATTATATATATGGTTTTCTTAAAAGGTTTAGCGTTTCTGTTTTCCTTGACAATACGCATAATATTTACAGCAAATTTTTCACCTTTTATTGCGTCTTTGCTTAATTACTTTAATACTGCTCCAGTAAGCCGTATTTTTCACTAATCCGGATTGAGTCAGTTTCAATTGATCCGGATTATCGAAACTTTACTGTCGTTATATCAACCTGGTTCGTGATTATTGGTTTGAGCGCGCAACGGTAACAGCGCACAATTACGAAATAAGTTGCTTCCCATCGCTTTATCTTGCTGTATGGGAGCAGTTCTGGGCTTATGTAGGCTGTCGTAACTTATTTCTTAATTACCGCTGTTTGCCCAAACTAGTGATTATTGAAGTGATTATTATTCCAAGCCATCAAAGTGATATAAATGATCAAGGAAAAAGAAAAATAATTCATAAAAATAAACTTACTTTGTGATTGTACCATCGATGTCTGAAATGACTAGTTTGTCGTCCCATTTCCACTTGTAAAGATGGCACTTGCAACGGGTTGTTCCCTGATAGGCAGTCGTAACACTGAATTCCACTTCGTTCATACCATCGCGTAGATTCAAGCGCGCCTTATACATAATTTTTTTTTTAATCATAGTTATTTCGATATTTTGTAGTTATAAAAATGCATTTGTACATTATCAAAAATAAAAAGATTCCTAATTATACAGACAATGCGAAGTGTTGTCATTCATTATTGAAATTCACAAAGGAACGGGGCAAAATATGGACATGACTTAATACAATGAGCAAGACGCATCTTTATTATTAGTTTCTTGCATGTAGTTCATATAGGGCAACTTACTATTTGTTCGGATGTTAATCGCAAGGTTTTTCTGCATTTTTCCGTGTTTGGAGTAGAGAAAGCCTTATCATCAACGTCTTTGCCAGCATCGCTCATCGAACTAGGAGAATTATCTGAAGCTACAAAAGAACAAAAGTTAAAATGCTATAATTCTGCTAATTAAAAAGCCCTTACCATCTATATCAGCTTTAATACTAGAATTAGTATCAATAGTTACTATAGTACTTTTATCTTTTGAATCAGTTATTGTAGCATCAAGAGCTGGAGTTGTCTCTCTAGAAGATGTCTTTTGTCTTCTCCATCCAAACCACGAATAACTAGTTTCTTGGGTCTTCCTCTCCTTTTCTTGTTCAGCCGTTTGCGGTGGCATATGCATAGTGCAAAGTTGGTCGACAGTCGTCTACAAGTAAATTATTAATGTTTGGCCGAGACGAGAAACGTAAACATCAAAATACCTGAGGCAAAGGTCTTTGGTATATAACTACACTAAATATGAGTGGAGCTGCAATTTTCCACGGATAATACTTATCCCGTAAACGTACGACTAGCTTTGGCAATTCTAATAAAGAAGGATTATTACATAAATCACTAAATGGGACTATATTCTTATTGAAAGTCTCTTCGGTAGGTTCAGGAGACCATCCGCACGTAGAGAGAGCGACATCTTGGAAATAGCTGTTCATTCTGTAAGTAATAAAATATGTATGGATATTAACAACACGGATATCAACACAAAACTTACATCTTATGATCATCAAAATCCGAATCGATGGACTTCGACCCTTCTGCACTATTCGGGCTTTGAGTTAGTGATGGACCATTGCCTGATTCACAATCCATATCGGCATCTAAATATTGCGTTATGAATACAAATAGTTACACATTAATATTATGATTATTATAATTAGTGGCTCAGTGTTAGTAGTTGCTCCCTTTCAGAGAAAAATAAAAAGGATATTTGAAATTGTAGAAATCGTTTATGTAGTGCAGGAACTTTCCACTTAGAATTTCCACAAGATGCGGCACTAAATTTGAACGTGACAATATGGAATTTGATAAACAATTTAGAAATACAAGTTCCGTAAAAGCAATTGAATTTTAATTTTTAATTTGGAACGATCTGACCCCAGCAAGACACAAGGAGTATCGAGAAGAAGAACGGATCGAAATGCGCCCAACATTTAATACATTCACTGCCATGGCTATCATATTTAACAGCCAGTGATGTTTTCGTTCAGATTTTGGCTATCAAATATGAGAGCCACGATGTATTCACATGGCACGCCATGGCTAAGCAAAAATTCATCCCTACCATTCAAAATTTTGTCAGATTACAAGAACTCTGATTAAATTTAATGTTGAAAACTACGTACTACGAAAAGGAAATATGGTAGCTTCCCGGTGAACGTTACCAAAGGTTAGAAAATACTAGCCATTAACTATAATAACAAATTATGTGTATTATCAATATGATCACATTTTCGATATACGCATTTCAAATGCTCTATTATCAAAACAAATTATTCAATTCTGAATTATACCATGATGAATATAAATCGAAAGTAATAATACGAGGGCGATTTGTTAAGTAAGTTCCGTTTCTGCGTAGTGAGCAGAGGAGTGCGGATAGTGGTGCGATTGCAGAGATGCGGTGTAGTCTGGTATAATGTGAGTCTGGCAGTGCTAGTGAGAGAATCCTTCAAACATTCTTTCGTGCTATTTTAGTAGTTTAAAATGGCTGCTTCAATTCAAAATTCCGCCGACTGTGAACTGCGTGCTGTCATCAGATTTCTGTGTGCAAAGAACATTAAGGCCGCTTAGATTCATCGTGAACTTTGTTCTGTTTATGGTGAAAATGTCATGAGTGACAGTGTGGTCAGAAGATAGCATCGTATGTTTCGAGAAAGACAAACTATTGTCCATGATGAAGAATGGAGTGGAAGAACAACTACTGTGACTGACGATCTTTTGAGTAATGTCGAAGAGAAAATTCTTGAAAATGGGCCATTCACAATCACAGTACTGAGTGCCCTTTTCCCTCAAATTTGAAATTCTTAATGGCAACTATGTAGAAAAATAGCTTTAAGTCCTATATAATAAAAACTTCTTCATATATTGCTGTTTTTATTAAAAACCAAACGGAACTTACTTTACGAATCGCCCTCGTTTTAATATTTCAACACACGTAAAGTCCAAACTACTTTTAAAAGTATATCTAAATCGATTTCTTACCGGAACTCTTTTTCTGTCTCGAACCCATAAAATATTGAGCTGCGATTGATGGATCTATAGACCCGGAGCTAAGATCGGTAAGATAAACACCTTCCGAATTACTATTGCGCCTTCGATGCTTAGTTTGCTTCATGAAGGAAAACATGCTGCTCAACATGGAATTATGTTGTTCTTTATCGGTTGGTTGACCGCTACCACTACTGATGGTTGACGGGTCAGGAGATAAATTAACAGGTAGTTCACCCCAAGCCCAACTTTGTCTCTGTTCATCTTTACCATCATCTGCAAAAATGGAAATGATACATATAATACAAAACAATTTAGACAGGAGGAAGTACCTTTCGCTTTCTTCACCTCGAATTCAGTATCTGATTGGACTGATTCTAAATGAATTGGGGTGTTTGGCCTGGAATCTTCTTGTCCAGTTGTAAGTTCTGTATCACTGAAGAAGTGGAATTCTGGATCTAGAAGAACTTTCCTTCCATTGTTAGCGCAGCTTGCAATTTCATTATCTGGTTTTCTAAAATATCAGAAAAAAATTTTAATTGAAAGTGTGAGTATTGTTCTATAAAGTAATTTTTATATCAGGAATGACATACTTAGTTTTCGGAGTTTTTTTTTAGAAATTAACGTTTAGAATCAATGGAGAAAAATAATTTTAAAAATATTCTAAATGTTTACATCAAGAAAATCATATTTTAGTTTCAATACTAGATGTATAAAGTAACGAAAGTAATATACAATTAAATAGATATATATTTTTCCGGTTAACTCCAGCATTTCCTAGGACAAATAAAAGACAAAATTCAAATTTACAGATTATTCGTGTATTTCGCTTGAACTTCGTCTTCAGTGAAAATGTAAATATTGAAAGATGAAGTTATACGCGAAATTAGTTAGAGATACTAAAGAACAGAATTGGCAGAGGTCAGGACATCTTCGGCATTTTCAGACATGTTAATAAAGTCGGAATTCTCAACATAGTAATAAAAATAGAAAATACGCAACCGACCTGGCATAGCCATAATATATTCATCACACAGGCCTCGCCAAGATGCTTCCATTCCTTGTACTAAAGTAAGTTGACGTGTTGGGATTGGACCCAGAAAAGATAGTAATCAAAAATGGTTGATAATATTTATGTTTGGAAGGCAACAGTTTCTCTATCGGGATCGTAAAGAGTGTATACTTGCTCCTTTATAGCCATATATTTAGGTTGGATAAAGATAAAGTGGTAAAAAGATGCTAGATACATAAAAACAAAGGGAACAAGGCGAGGTAGGTCGAGAAAATTACGCCTGGATCGAATTAAAGATCTGGGACCAAAGCAAGGTAAATTGTTGAGTTAAAAAAGGGATGAAAGGAATGGTTAAAGCAAATTAGAAATACGGAACTCTATCCAACACTTCAAAAGGCACAAGGATACTAGAAGAATACGTTTGTTGGCAACAGAAGTTATTTCTCGACAATCAAACTCTATTTTAATGATTTTCCCAATTTAAAATCGAAATGAATTAAGTAATTTAATTTAATTTACAAATTAGTTACACCGAGTGTAAACATATTCACAAAGTTTGGCAGTGTTACAACCATGTCACGATTACTAAGTCGCATAAACAGCGAAATAAGAGAATTCTTAGGAATTCCCTTATCAACAAATAATCACAGTATTACACAATTTAAACGCAGTGATAAGAGTACCGTTTTATCGAGACCTGGTCTTCCTAGTCCATCTGAGAGAACTAAAAGAGCGCTCGCTCGTGAAGTGCTAAACGAACCGCGAAAAAGGGTAGCCGAGCTCGCAGAAACATCTCAAAGAAATAAGCGCACTATCCAGCCTTATTTACACGGCATGGGTACTTATAAAAGAGTGGCGAAAAATAAACCTCACATTAGACCGTTTCAAAAACGGCGACCAATCGCTTGTGTACCAAACATGCAAGCAAAACCGGACAACTTTTGGCGATCAGTAATTTTTTTCTGACGAAAGTCGATATTGCCAATTTGATAACAGTGGTCGAATATAAAGACGTTTGTCACAACAACTGGACTACAATTTTTTCACCAGACAGTGAAATATGGGGGAGGGGATTAGCATCATGGGGGTGCAATATGGCACGGCGGGAGATCGCAACTTGTCATGTGTTAAGGAAACATTATTGCGGCAAAATACATTGACATTTTAGCAGAGGGACTGTTGCCAGCTTGCACTAATAACGTTATGCCAAAAGAAAACGTTACTTTTATGGAAGATGGTGCACTCTACCACAAAGCACGAACAACAACCGCGTGGAAAGAAGCTCAGGAATTCAAATTTCGCCGTGGCCAGGATAATCGCTTGATATGAATTCTATTGAAAACATGTTGCACATAATAAAGCAAAATATGGCAAAAAATAGAGTTTGAAAGCCTACCGATAAAATAGAACTAATGGCGGCTGTTACAGAAGAGTGGAACAATGTACCGGAAGTAACCGTTAATAATTTAATTGATAGCACTGCTCATAAATAAAGGTGGTTCAACCAAGTATTGAATACATTACATATATACATAATTCATAGTGTATATAATCATAAAAGCATTAAATTTGTTTTTTTGAATTGTTGCTAGACCTATTAGGAAATCCCAATGGTATGCGGAAACATTGTGCAAATTTAAACTTGATAATTTATAGTTGCAATTTTCGCTTGCAGTAATTTTGTAAAAATTACATATTTTACACTAAATGACCTTCAAAGATAACACTGACAATAGAAACAACAGGTACAAAGAAAAATGAATCAGCATATATGTATTTCCAAGCACGTTTGATAAATCGAAGTCCAAAGTTCTAATGTATCGGTTTGCCTTATATAAACTGTGTGTCGGAATACATAGCATATCAATTCGTGAATTCTGTGATAACATTAAAAAGGTAATTAAAATAAAGTCGTGCGTTATACCTTTCTTATCGAACGAACTTTACCTCGAACATAAAAGTAATGAAAATATAAATAGCTAATCGCTTAATTTCGATAGGCTTTGAATAATTTCCGTATCCAAAGCAGTATATACGAATAAATAAAGAAATACATAACTGTGGAGGTTTCTTTTGAAGGTAAATCTTGTTATGTCTTGTTACATACGTCAGAGTATATTGAGTAATTTTCATGATACTTCTTACAAAATTAAGATGAAATGAACTCTCATTTAAGCAATTGTAGATTATAACAGCTTGCAGTGGTGTAGCCTCGAAACGACTTATCTGGGCTAATAATGCTAGTTAGACATATATGTAATTATAAAACAAATGAAAACCAACCGCAAAAGCTGGAAAACTATTACTTAATTACTGTAATGTGTACTAAAATACATAGGTATTTGTAAAACATACCATAAAATACCATTGGACTAGTTAGATTAAAATAAGAATTAGAGAAGAAAGCAGAATGTGTGTCAACTTTAACATTATACATGTCGTTACAAAAAATTTCATAGCACAAAAATATGGAGAGTGGAAACTACTTATGAAATAATCTTTAATGGTTCTTGGGGAATCAAATATCTTTTGCAAAATTCGATTCTTTATTTATTGAGGCCAATACTTCGTATTTCAATTTGATGCATCTTCATATTTCAGCATATTTACTGGAATAAAGGTAAAACTCTTCTATAGTGTTACAAAAACAGTTTTTACATTTCAGTTTACTTAAAAACTCTTTTGAAAAATTAGTTGAAAAAGGACAACGGCGAATACACACTATCAATCTCCTTCGAAACAGGCAAAAATTCCAGGTTGTTTTTAAATTTTTATATATTTATCAAAGCCGCCTATAAATAAAATACTTACTGGGTATCCTTCTGATCTGATTCCGAATTATTGCTATCCAAGGAACTACGATCTGTTACAGATTCTACGCCTTTTATATCAGTTACGTTCTCTTGATTTCCATCCACCACATCAGTCGGGGTTTCATTTACCGTGGAGGTTTTCCTCTGTGAATTTTTCTTCTTCATTAACGACTTCTTTCGCTTTTTCTTCTTCCCGCTTTTGGCTATTTCGTTGCTATTATTAAGTTCAGGCGTTCTAACCATTTGAACGATGGTTTCTTGAATCACCGTCTCTTCCCTCATTCCATGTTCTTCCTTACTATCAATTTCTAAACTATCCATATGAAATATGGTTTCTGACATATCATCCTTATCGTCGGTGGAAATTTTAGCCGATTGTAGAGAGAGCGAGATATCTTCATTCGATCTTTCGTGAACTTCGAGATTACCCAGACCTATTTGCCTTTCTATAAATTCTCTTTTGCGACTCCTCTCGGTATCCGTATCGGCCGTATAACGGCGTTTAGTGTAATCGTTTATTTGGTTATCCAATTTTGCTAGGTTTATAGTTTCCACTTCAGCTATACTGACACTATTTCTCCTGCGATTCTACATATTTACATATATAAAAAATTAAATCTCCGAAAGATGTAAACGTAAAAACTTACTTGATCATTATAGAGTTCTTCGAATTGGGACATTGGTATTGGTGATGTGGCTAAATGTTCAGGAATATCTTCTGATTCTTGACTTGGAGTTTCGACGAAGAACGCTTCGCCGCTCTCTCCTAGTTTCATATATATTTCTTGAGGTTCACCATTTATGACGACCTCAACCTGTAAAAATAATTTTATACTTAAATGTAAAGCTACTATAAGAAATGTAAATATTTTTATGATGTTCAATTCATTTCTTTTCCCCATCATTATTCTATGAGAACCATCAAAGCATGTCAAGAACCAGCAACGAACCCAGAAAAAATCGGGATTATTGCAACTGGTTCCATAATGTTTGGAGCTTTCAAATCAAAAACCATTCTTATAAGACAGTATATGTTTTCTATGGATTACATTTGAATAAAAGGAAGGTAATATTTTAAAATTTGGTTAACTTATTACTCGCTTTCATTGATACTAATTGCCATTACCATCAATTACTGAATTTTTTTCACAGCAAGCAAACTTATTTGGATTTTACTAGACGTTATAAAAATTCATTTTAACCTGGTAACTATATTTTACATACTACAAATTAAAACAAAATAAAATCGGACTAACGACAAATTAATTAAAAGTATAATATTAACCGCATAATTATTCATTCCCAAATCGCATTAATATGTAAATATGTTATAGCTTTTTAACTAGAAACATATTTTGCATGTACGTGCCAAGTAGCATAAATAACGAAAATGTGATAAAGAAGTTTGAAATAAGTTAACAATAAAATAAAATAAATAAATTGAAGTTAATTATATTGGAGAATTATTTATGACTTAACAGTTATGGAATTGGAAGGGACCATGGAGGATAAAAGTAATGAAATAATAGCAAGAAGAGGAAGACTCTTCAATGCAATGAAGACAACAAGGAAAAGATAAAGTAGCAAACTAACAGCAACAGAGATGAGATTTTTGAGGAAGATAGAAGGAAAAATAAGAACAGATAAGATCAGAAATGTAGAGTTTAGAGAACTACTTGTAATACCAGTAGAAGGGACGATACAACAGGGAGAACTAATATTGAGAGGACATACAAACAACGGGACAAGACAGGCTAGGGAAAAAGTGTACGAAGAGATAATGGAAAACGACGAAGACGAAGACCAAGAAAAATAAGGAATGAGGAAATACGAAAGGCAGCGAAACAGAGAGGAGTAAAGTGGGAAGATATACCAAGATTGACGCAGAATAAGAAAAATTGGAGAGAAACATGAGAAACCATATGACTCAATTATTCGATACGAAAAGGTATATGATTAAGTAAGTAAGTTATCAAATTATTTAATATTGACTATTGTGTGTTTAAAATTATAAGAAAAACTGTAGACTATATAGTCCCTTTTTGCAAAGACATTCTGACACCATTTAAAATAATTTACGTGGGATTTGAAAAACAAAATTTAATATTATAATCATTGGAAAACCTTGAACTACTACGAGGGTACATTGACAAATTTCCGGAATCGCTGCTAGGGGGTTGCTATTTTTTCAAATACTTTATGTCATTGTCTTGGCAACTCTTTTATATCAATTGGCTGCAAATGTTAAATCGATCTGTTACATAGTCTGGTTTTGACAAACATTTAAGTCAAGTATCTTTTGTGTTTTCAATTATGGATAAAAACAAAGTTCGAATAGTCATCAAATTTTTTTATTTGAAAAGGAAAACTGCAACGGAAATCAAATTAAGATTAGATGCCGTTCTTGAGGATTCATCACCTTCTTTTTCCATCGTAAGTTTTTAGTTTTCAGAATTCAAGCGTGGAAAAAATCCATGACATGGTTCTGGAAGATTGCTAAATAACAGAGGGTGAAATTAAGAAAGCCGTGGACATCTCTTATGAACGAGTACTTCGCATTTTACATAATGAATTGAGTTTCAAAAAACGCTTTCTACAATCCAACGAGTTTAAAGAGACAATTCGTGACCATAGATGAGACCTGGATTCATTAGTACACACCAGAAACAAAAATGTAAGCAAAATAGTTGATTGCGCGCAGTGAAGCGGTTCCGAAGAAGGCAAAGACCATTCATTCGAAAGCAATTCAGGAAAAAAGTCCGGGAATGGTTAAAAAAGTGTTGTTTCACTAAGACAATGAACCCGCTCAGTGCAATCGTGCAAAAATTATCAGAACTGCAGTTCGAAATCCTTCCCCGATTTGGCTTCGTTAGACTTCCACCTGTTATCGAAACTGAAAACATTTCTGGTTGAAAGAAAAATTTGGACGAATGAAGAACTGATAGAGGTTTTAAACGATTATTTTGGGAATCTTGAAGCAAGTCACTTCCGAGAGCGAATCGAGAGGCTAGAGAAACGTTGGACTTCGGGGGAATTATACTGAAAAATAAAATAACTCGAATACGTATTATTTTGTTTTTATTGTCTTTCTGGAAATTTTTGAATCTACCCTCGTACTACTACTACTACTACCAAAGTTACAAATTCTGGAAAAAGAATTTCAACCTATTTTATTATTGATTTGATTGAAGTACGGGTTGCAACGTCAAAAGGTTTTAATAAATATCCTATATTATAAGGCTTCTAATGGCGATAATAAATTCCAAATATGCACACAACTACATGGTCACTTTATCAAATTGTTAGTGAGTATCATAATATACTAGTGATGTAGACCTTCTTGACCAATTTAAAATGTCATAATGTATGCAAAATTGCAGCAACTGTATTACGTAAGTCCTCATTTGAATCATTCTATCAATTTTCAATGAGTTTAAGCTATTTGCAGACTACGTTAATATGCTAGGCATAATCTTTTTGGTTACATAATATTCTGGTAATATTTGTAAAAAACAAATTAGTCGCTTTTGTAATTCGCTCTGAACACAGAGTTACTATAATTTAATTTTTGGCGGCGAATTAAATAAACTATAAAAATATAATTAGTAATTATGTATACATTCAGAAAATGTAGAAATTATGATTATGCCATGTAGTCCTAAACATCCATGAACAAGTGTTAAATAATTCAAATCTATATTCCCATAATAAGAATAAAATTTAGAATTGCAGGAATATTTAACATCACTGTGAAAATTAAATCTACACATCCTCGAATGTGCCAATATGACGTCCCAATGTGCAAGTTTGCCAGTACTATAAATGTATAAAACAGATGGATACATGTGTATGCTAGGTGTAAGTACAACATAATATTTAAATACATTATTTTTAGCAACCGCGATGATGATTTTTCTCCTGCAAGTATCACTGTTACTAAGACTATAAAAATCACTAAATCATAATAAATATTTTATTAGTTGATAGCACAGAATGATAATTATTTTGTAAAAGGAATATAAATTTATCTTTACAACATCCACATAAATATTTCTTTCAGTTGGCTTTTGTTCTTTTGAAATAAAAATAAAAAATATTACACTCTTAGTAGAAGTGAATCTCGCACAACATATTCCTATCAAAAAATAATAATTAACGGAGTATTTGTCAAACACGTTAAAAACATACAGAATAATTTATGTGATAAGCGATAATAAAAATCAATGAAACTATGAACGTAATTTTTCAATCAAGTCGTTGGACAAAAATCAGGTTCTACCGTCAAAATCCACCTTTGGAGCCAAACAATTTCTCTCGTGTTGCGATGTCGAGAACATCTAGTCGTCATTATTCTAATAGGTAAACCGTTCTTTTATTGTATGATTACTGTGAAGGTTAAAATATACACATACAACACACGGTGGCTTGGCAAAAATTCCTTGCTGCTATATTTAAATCACTCGTGGAGAGAAAACTGAATGAAAAATTCTAGTTAGCACATTTAACTCACGTGGGGGAATTCATCGGTGGTTTATGCTCATCGTGTGGAATAACGCACAGAAAGTATTAAATTAATGTCTATTTTTTAATATTAAAGTTTAATATTATGCTAATAGAAAACTAAAACCGACGGACATTGAATCCAAATATTAATCTCTCTTAACAACAAGAACGAGTTCATGTTAGACAGAAATACCAAGGAAAGTGAATGTACTGAAATGATTTCCGGTGAAATCCTTACTAATTTAACTCTAGACGTAGAAGTTCCATAAACCAGCTCAAGTGAAGAGAGAAAATTACTTCAAAGAGAAGCCAATGCCCAAATCAAATCAACTACTTATAAAGGGACACCGACAATCCGTAAATTCAAATTTCTATGAAACTGTACAGACTGAAAAAGGTTTTGGTATGAGAATATCACGATTTTCTTTAGCGGTCGAATCCCCCGATTCCGGGTTACAGCCTCCTCCAAAAATGTGCACGTTTTTGAAACTTTTGCAAATATCTCGGAGACTATAATATATATTTTTTTAGAATATGATTCGAAGTATCTTACAGTCTCAACAAATAACGGGGGACCGAGTAGCCCACACTCCCATTTTTTATAATTTCTTTTTCTATCTGCCACAAATAAAATCGGTTGTACCTAGAAAACGATGCTGTATATCCAATTTAGACTTTTATTCATTATTTAGAATTATAAACTTTTAAAATTTGGATCAGTACACTCTTATGCAATTGCTAATAAATTCTTTGAGGGATACGCGAGATATATAAGTCTGGTACCCTTATGAGTATTATAGGTATTGGTTTTCTGGTAATGTTTCAATAACTCGCGCAGTTATAAATGTAACAAATTCGGAAGGGTAAGTAGGACGTGCTCTTTAAATACTACATTAAATATATCTCTCTTCCTTAGATAAATACCCTATGTGCATCAATAGAGTTACCCCTGAAAATGATGTCATACCATAATCTGGAGCCAACACACGCATTATGTGCTGAAAGAGCTGCCCACTGCTTAATCGCCGAAGAAATTACTCTTAGAGCATAAGTAATTCCTTTAAGGGGGACTTACACCTTGTAGGCAAATTTTAGAGCCAATTTTGAAGAATTTATTGTAAAATAAGTAGAGAAGATTTCGATACGAACTTTTTTTTTTATGTTATCATACATCAATTGAACATCATACGTGATTTTTTGTTAATGTCAATGTTGACTCCTAAGACCTGAAGATGGCTTTGACAGCGCCTCTGTCTAAAGTGAAGGGTCTAACGGTGTGCAGAATTGGGTCCACCCTAATTATCTGAAATGAAAAATTCAACAAGGGTTTTGATCATTGTTACGTCAGCGAGGTCCTGATCGTTCACTTTTTCGAAATTCCGATTTTTCGCAAAATAGCGAACATTTTTCCAAAAAAGTCATTCTTTTATTATGTTTTCTGTCCCACTCGAAGCTGTCAAAAATTAGCAAAACGAAATTTTCCAAAAATGAACGATCGGGACCTTGGTAAGTGTTTCCGGTGCATTTTAAAAAATTCATCGCGATACATTCAGTTGTTCTCCCATTCTTTCATTTTTTCGAGAGAATCCGAATTTCTTCGAATCGCGAAGCCATTGAATTTGGTGAACTCCCCGATGACTCTGTCCGTTAGCTTCCCTCGTCCTTTTCCACCAATACCCTTTTGATTCTTTTTGGCATTTTTAGGCGTCACAAAATTGAAAAATGGAAGTGGAAACCAAAAACTGAAATAGCGCAGTACCCGAAATGTTTGCAACGTGAAGGATCGTTTAAAACTGAGGGACTCGGAGAACCCTTCCTTTGGTTCGAAACAATCATGGACAGGGGCGTTGACGAACGAACATCAGACGAGATAAAAACTATGCACAGGATAAGTAGCAACGTGTTCAATCAAAAATAGCACTACGATGACCTCTAGGGCGCGCGAACCAGCCGCGCGCCGGCGCCGTCATGTTAGATCAGCTGTAGCTCCCGAACTAGAGTGTAATCTGGAAAACCCTTTCACAGGCCCATTTCTGAGACCCTTTAGATTAGAATCATGCAACAAAAAAATCGATTTTTCGAAATCGTCAAGGTGTAAGTCCCCGTTAATTTTCTTAGTGAGTGCGTTTATGTGTTTCTTTCAGTTTAATCTGATATCTAATTCTATTCCCAAAAATGTACGTTGTTGTATCTTTTGATTATTGAGATATCATCCGCAAACATGTTAACAGAGTGATTTTTACTTGTTGCTTCAAAGGGAGTGTTAATAGGTGCTCTTCACTGAGCGTATATACATGTAGTATTCTGTATCTCCTGTGGCCTAGTGCCCCACAGTTAGTGATCAAGTGTTCCACTGACTCCTCTTCTTCACCGCAGAATCTGCAAGTGTCCGTGTTGGAGAAGCCCATTTTGTGTAGGTGCTTGTTGCAGGTATAGTGGCCTGTGAGTGCCGCCGTCAGTGTCTTTAAGCTTCTCCTGTCCAGTTTTAGGGCGAGGTCCGCCCTCCTAGCCTCGCAGCTGAGAAACTTTTTGGAATGTTCCAGCCCACTGGTATCATTCCAGTGTTTTGTTGTGATGGATGCTGTCCATTTCTTTATCTCCCCCCTTTAAGGAGACCTTTATTAAACCCAAAAGATGGGGTAGGTCCATTAAAGTTCCTCTCAGCCCCTTTTTTGCGTAGATGTCTGCCATCTCATTTCTCCCGTGCCTCTCATGTCCTGGCACCCAGACCAGAGTAATCTGGTTCTGAGTAGCCAGGTCGTTAAGCATGTTGTGACATTCCAATAATATTTTGGACGTAATTGTACAACTGCTCAGGGCCTTAAGAACTGATTGCATATCCGAGAATATTTTGAATCGTATTCCCATGTGTCTCCTTTCGGATAGGATTCCTACAGTTTTCCAAGATTGCGTATAGTTCCGCTTGGAAGATTGTGGTGTCCTTGCTCAAAGTTATTAACCTGTGTGTTCTAGGCCCCACTATTCCTGCCCTCACTCCTTGGTGCGTTTTGGATCCATCCCGCAACCATCTTGGGTTTGCGCACCACTCGTCCCTTGTCGGGAAGACGACCCCGTACTTCCTACCGTAGCAAAACATGGGATCCATGTGGTCGCTTGCTAGAGACATACTAAGTATGTCTTCGATTTCCTTCAGGATTGTAAGATGACCAGTAAGGTTGCTTGCCTTAAGTTTTTCCCTTCAGTAGATGGAGATTGCTTGCGTAGCTGCCTCCTCTTGCACAGCCACATTTAGCGGTGTCAGGTTGAGAACAGCTTCCATGCCCGTCGTTGGGGTTGATCTCATAGCCCCTGTGATGCATAGGCACGCAAGTCTCTGCACCCTGCATAGCCTCGATATGGCTGTTTTCTGTTTGGTTTTACCCCACCATACCAGAGCGCCGTACAGTATTGTGGGTTTAACCATTTGGGTATATATTCAGTAGGTCAGACCCCAAAATCTACCAAGTAGTTGTCTAGCAGTCCAAAGGTTTTTTGTAGCCTTTTCTAGCACTGACTCGAGGTGCAGTTCCCAGAGGGCTATCTAGAATCTAACTTACGTTTGGGCTGACGTGTCATGGGGCGGGGCTACCGGCGCCAACTTGGTGTGTGGGCGTTCCCTCACTCGGTACGCATACAACTGCGGTAGCGTGCGGTTCGTGTTGCTTGTGGTTAGTGAACCGTGTATTTGTGTTGCAATAGAAAATCCTGCTGGTTGTGAGGTGCGATCGGTGATCAGCCTCTTTTATCAGAAAACGACAAGCCAATTGAAATTCATCGGAATCTTTGTAAAGCGTACGGAAACAACGTAATGAGTGAAGGTGGTGCTTGACAGTGGTGTATTGTGTAAAAATGGCCGCACTAATGTTCACGGTGAAGAGCGAAGCAGCCGACCAGGCATTGTGACTAATGAACTGGTGTCGGAAGTGAATGAGAAAATTCGCTGTAGAATTTCGGAGCTCTCGTGTGAGGTTCCTCAAATTTCACGAAGTTTGTTGCATGACAGTGTAAAGGATAAGTCAGGCTACCATAAATTTTGAGCCAAACACAGCGCATGGCAGCATCGTTGACGTTTCTAAGGGCCTACGACACAAATGGTGACTCACTTCTTAATCGTGTCGTACGATGAAATTTGGATCAATCATGTCAATTATGAGACAAAAACAGTATGTGGAGTGGGGACACACACATTGCCCTAGAAAACCAAGGAAATGTTTGCAACCATTGTCAGCAAGAAAAATTATGGCAATTATGGTCATTTTTGAGACAGGAAAGATGTGCTTCTTGTCGATTTCTTCGAACGTGGTTCAACAATAAACTCTGCAATGTATTGTGAAACATAAGAAGATTTGAGAAGACCAATCCGAAATAAGCGTCGGCGAATGCCGAGTTCAAAGATTTTGCTTTTTCACCACAATGCATGCCCGCACTCGGCCAATAACACTCAGGAGCTCTTGGATGGTTTTGGTTGGAAAGAATTTCACCATAAGAGTAATTTTTTTATTTTAAAACGTATGAATTTCTGGATAGCTCTCGTATTTATCATGCACTTTACCTGTGAAACCCATAATTTGTAGTTTATCTAATAAAATATTATGGTCGAGATTATATCAAATGCTTTCAACAAGTCTTTCTGTTTATTAGATATTTCCTTGTTATTTCATTGATAGGGCTGTCCATTGCGCGCCTGAAGAATAGGCTCTCAATGTAAGCATTTTGTAATTTGGTTATAATGCAACAAGATTGTGCAAATTTATATAGCCTTTTCAATCACTTTGGCACTACAGCAATGAATGCTATTGGTCTATAACCCTCGATATCGTTCTGGTCTCCACTATTATAGATAGGTTTTATGACAGTTGCTTTCAAATGCTTGCGAAATATACCGGCTTGGAAACAGCGCGCAGCGATTCAAGTTAATGGAATACATAATATATCTCCATTTGTTGTTAGTAATTTTGTTGGTTCTGATTCTGATGCTGTTTTTTTATTATATTTAGCTAAGGTTTCCACAAATATCCCATTCTTATTTTTGCTGCCACCAATTTTATTGACAATGTTCCATATAACTTTTATTTTATTATTCGCCTGTACAATATAATTTGTATTACAATCCCCTTTTGCTTCTTGAATCACAAGAATCAGATGTTTGTAGTACTTGAACAGATGATCAAAAATAATAACGAAAGTAAACGTCTATCGGCAGAAATGGCTGGTAAAATACTATAATTGTGTTGTAGAGTGCAGAGATTGCACAACACCATCGACGGTTTTCTGATCTTTTACTACCAAGGTATGGCTGGAGTGTATTTCTAGATTAAATCTACTCTTATTGGCGTTTTATACATTGCTAAACAACCGTAAGTCTTCCATACCAGCACGTGTAGAACGAGTACTATTTTTTTATTTTGCGTGACACAATTGTATGTACTGCCTTATAATGTGATATCCACCAATTTCTTAGTTTAAACGTGTCGTGTCCAATTTCTGGTTTAGCTTCTAAAGCCCAGCTTTGAAGGTCCATGTCTTAAGTTATTTTTCCACCGTCAATGCTGTTTTGAAATTTTGTAAGAACGTATTCTGTAATAAACCGTAGCTTACCCGTATGGATGCCACCTGTTAATACTTCCTTCCCATCTATATAACCGCCGTAGCAATTTCACGTGTTTTAAATTATTTCTCATACTTTGGATACAACGTCGCTTGGTTTAACCACTTCTCCAGTATTCTACAGCTTTAATTTTGTTATCTAGGTCAATAGCACTGCCTCCTTCTTCAGATACACATACAATATTTTCATAATTGCTTTCTTCATCTTGTGCTACATCTTCCACAAATTGCGCTACATGTGGTTCTTCTAACTGTTGAAACTCCAATCTTGTTATATATTCAAAAGAGAAGATTTTTCTTGTAAGCACTTACAATCATATCTTTCAAGGCATCATGCAACTCAAGTTCTTGAGGCGTCAAAAGAACTACTGCGATGTTTGCTAATTGAAATATTGCAGGTAACATGTTCAACATATTAGCTATACTAGTGATTGCCACTGCACTGTGCCAAACTACAAGTTTCCACTGCATGAAAAAATACTATTAATGTATCACTTGAAATGGCCACTTTATATGTACATTACTATACCGGTATACGTGACAGAGCAATATCTGTAATTTTAGTTTTGATTATGCAGTAAGTACCCTAATTAATCCATATCAATCAGATTATATTACGGTATTTCTTTAAAACGTTATCGAAATAATTAATAATTTCAGTTGTCCTAAATAAATATTATATACATATTTAGGACGACAATTGTCTCTGTACATCAATCTATGACAAGTAAAAGCTTTACTATTGTTTTTTAATATCTTCACTATTAACTGTCCAACTTTATTGATGATAAATAAGAAACTAAGAGATTATAAAAAGATGGACGAAAACAGTAAATAATTATATTCTGAAAAAAATATATTTATAAAAATTTGAAAAATCGCGCAAATTTTTTATAAGGGCTGTACCCCGCAAACAGGATCCAACCACTAAAAAAAGGTACCCTTTCCGTCCGTATAGTTTTATCGAAATCGGAATTTGCGGGTTGCGGGTGTTCCCTTTGTTAGTAAGATTGAGACATCTACCACAAAAGCAAGAATTAAACTAAATAAATTTGGTTATACAAAGAAAAAGATCCCATAGACTTTGAAAAATAGGAAACAGATTAGAAGAATTGCGGATGGAAACAAAACAGAGAAATGAATGGAGAAATGTACTAAATGCATTAGAAGTCGGAGGCAGATGCAATAATAAAGATAAGAAAGCTGCAGTAGCTGGATTATACGCAAAGGATTTGTGAGGACAACATCGTTAAGGAAACGACTTGGAAGAATCGAGATACAAGAAAAAGGTAGACCAAGAAAGCAACGAAAGGGACCAGATTTGAAAGAAAAGAATATCAGATTCTAGAAAAAAGAGCTCGTGTAAAGAAATCATAAAGCTGTCTTTAAAAGATTTAAGGCAATCCGGGAAGATAGGACACATTATGGGACAGATTATTAAAAAAACGTAGTAAATAGAAAACAGGCTAATGAAGGAATCCACTAGATCTACAGAAAACCAAAAACAAACACAATGCATTATATACATATGGTATTGGAATTTACAACTCGGAACGCATTGTTATTGAGTTGTTGATCTTCTCTATTCGTGATTCTGCTAAAAATGCCATTTTTGAAAATATGGGAAACAAAGATTATATTAATGTCAAAGGACAATGCTATTATTCTATACATGATTGCAGGTGTCGGAACAATACAAGGGACAACGAAATAAAATTGATTACATGAACAGACTGCCAGCAAATGAAGAAATTCACTAGAATATGTCAATAGACCAAGTAGATGCAATCACGATAAAAGAAAGGGAGATCGTAAAAATTCGTGTCTGGGTTGGAAGGAAAAAGTCAAACAGTGCGTTATAAAAAGATATAATAAATCTCTGAGCTTGAAAAATTTGGTAAAAGGCAACCACATACAAGCCCTCAATTTTGCACCCACGTTATGTACATATGTACGTAAAACACCTATAAAATTCAGCAAATGACAGCAAATGACAGCAAATAAACTATTACAAAAAAGAATCCTCAGTCTTTATTTTAAGTAGCTTTATACTTCTGAAAAATTAATTTTGTAGAAGTGCCTTCTAGAACATTAAGATTTTTATAACAAATCGCGTATCTGCTTAAAAAAATAAACATTTTACATACTCATGACCTTTTGGAAATCAATTATCCTTCCCTTTTAGGTACTAAAATTCTGGTTTAAAACTATCCTAGGGAAGGGCTACGTTTAGATTAATTGCCAATTTACATACACATATCCTACGCAAGACATTGTTTACAGGAAATATAAATTAACTTTTACTACGCCAGTAAAACGTTTTATGATTATGGATGGTTATAATATATTTCAAGTAGTAGCATAAGTAAAATACGTTCATTGTTTTAGTGTAATATAAATATACATGCTTATACATACATACCTAGGTATAATTTGATCATATTTACTTTAATAGATCGCATACCATATGTTTTTAATATATTATTGGGGTATCTTTTAATACATGTATCTGTTTTGTATATTAACTGAAATTAAATAAATGTCAAGTTTCAAATTATCTAGACATAATGAATGATAAATACAGGTAATTATATTGGGACGGTAATTTAGTAATGTGAGTATATTCAACCAAATCCACATAAGATAGCATTCACCTATTTTTGTATTTTGAATTATATCTCATATAAATTAAAACTTATGGTTAAAAATAAAAGAAATATTACTTACAATCTTTTCTCTGGCCCTCAGGACTCCCAACTTTCCAAATCTAACGTGAAAGGGTGAACAACTGTATGTTCCATCTTGTTGCTCCACCACAATTACATCTATGGCACCAGTTAACGTTGCTCCGTTAATGTCGTTATAGAATTCTTTAAAATTATGAAAAACACGTCCAATATACATCATTCCCTGCATTGCGCTGGTTTCTTTTTCGAAATTCAGACGGAAGAAATTCTATCCACCAAATGACCAAAGAAAACCCGGACACTAATTAAATTATAACTGCGATCGAAATTTAAATCTCAAAATCCGATTAAATTCGACGTTTATGTAGATGCCCGTGCTCTGCTTCACTGTCAGCGATATAATGCCGTTTCAGTACATACTGCCGCCTATTTTTATGCCGTCGCGATGTTTTTGTTATTAGTGTTGATTGGGTTGGATGTAAGTAGACCTCCCGGCTGTACGTCGAGTGTTTTCGTAATCTGAAAATGATAAACAAAGCGTGTGAATTGGTTATGAAGTTATGAGGTATGACGAGGTCCACAACACGACAAATTATCTAATCTAAAGGAACTTAATAGCGTGCAACCTGCAACATCAGGAGGACTCTTATCCTCTCTGATGACATGTGAGAATGTTGTTTATAGATTGGCCAGAAATTACGCATGACTTCGGCAAAATACATACGCTGATAGCCCAATCGTAAAAGTGAAAGATTTTGCACTTCTTGAACCTTGTACGATATAGCTGGCTATGGGTCTATTTATTTAAATATTAGATACGAGAAACAAGTTTTTATACTCCAGGCGTATTTACTTTTGCACACACTGATCTATTCAATCCTAACGATAATTATATAATAAGTTACGGAAGTTAGTCGAATTTAAACAGTTGTAAACCTTCAAATTTGGAGAAAGCATCGATATTAAAAAAAATTATAATTCCATTAAACATAGGTTGTGCAGTATTGTTTATTGTTTTGTACTAATACTTTGTCATTGTGAAGATAAAACTATTACTCTATTTTCCTTTCTTTTTGCGTAATTATTTGGCATTAAGAAAAATTTGAAGTATTTTTGTGCCTCAATAGACAATGCCCAGTAAAGATTTAACCCAAGAACAAAAAGCAAACATTAACAACGGAAAATTGCAAATCCGATTTAGTCAAAAATTTAATGAAGGTGCTAGCACCTCTATAAAAAGGTGGGGAGAATGAGTTCGTAAAAGAAAAACCTCACTGAGGTCGTGAAATTGATCGCCGGGCCGTGAGTAACAGATTTGCTACAATAAACAATGAAAAAGACTTTAGAAGAAAAAATCATAGAAGTTTCGACTTAAACTGTAAGGCGTCGACAGTACGAGAATCGCCTAATAGACAGGAGAC
Source organism: Chrysina gloriosa (assembly GCA_038088585.1). Classification (NCBI taxonomy): domain Eukaryota; kingdom Metazoa; phylum Arthropoda; class Insecta; order Coleoptera; family Scarabaeidae; genus Chrysina; species Chrysina gloriosa. The sequence continues at coordinate 30,632,181 of CM076088.1, read as the reverse complement.
TGGTTGCAAAGTTGCTTTTTGCAAGAGAATATAAAAATGTCACAGCCAAGGATTGGGGGAAAACGGTATATAATTTAATAGAACGATTGTTTATTAAATTAATTTTGCATCATTGAACAGGTTTTGAGGCGAGTGTTTGCTCTTTCTATTAAAGCAGCAATCACAATTTGTCTACAGTCGACCTGGTAAACGTCTCACAGTGCCCATAGTTTTTCAAACTGTAAAATATCCTTTATATTTTGTAGAACGTACAATGCGCTAAACGCAATACATAATACCCTAAAAAACGTATTATTGCCATACTTTAGGTCAGGACTTCCCATACCGACAGAACGCATACTTATGCAGGATAATGCCATGTGCCAAGAAAGTTAAGAGCTGCTTCGAAGAGAATCGTGTTGTCTCTTTTAAGTTGGCTAGTAAATTCATTAGGCCTCAAGCCCATCGAAAACGTTTGGGATCGTTTTAAAAGTAAGGCATACGAAATATAAAGGATGTAAGGAAACTGACGATACCACAACTTCCATTAATAGTATTATCAGAATTAACGACTCCAGAAAAAAAAGTGGGTTAATTGTCATATTATTACAATATTTTTTATAAATAAAAAATATAATACATGTGTAGTTTTTGTTTTATTACGAAAAAGCTATCAGGTATTTAGTGTTCAAGTAATTTCGCCGAGGACTGTACTCGTGTATATAAATTATTGTTTGGTTGTATAATATATAATACATTGAACTGAACATGTTTGAAACAATTTTAATTCTCATCCCATAATAACTTGCACTCATAAGTAAGATCAACCGCTATTTTCTATACTAAATAGCTGTAAAACCATGTTTTACTACTTTACGGAACATCAACACGGAAAAAAATACACGTAAGATACAATGGTACAATAGTCGTACCTCACACTTTTATGAAAATTTCTTAATGTTATAGCATAATCAGTATAATGTCATGTATGATTATTTTTTTAGCAAGAAATAGTAAATTTTCAATACAATATGTAATATGTATAATTGTATACAGTATCGATAGAAATATTTGTAATAAATTTGAATTTACTTCACTATAGGTATAATTCATCAAAAATGTTCGAATTTCGTTTTAATGGTTTGGAATGTCACCCTGCTTGGTCTGAAAAGAATTTAAAGCACATTTTCACTTTTAAAAAATCAAGTATTTTATTCAAAAAAGGGAAATGCCCCCTATAGATTTTTACTTATGGGGTTATTTGAAACAAATGGTTTATTCATGTGATCTTCATGATCCATCAATTATTAAAATAAAAAATTACCAAAACTATTTGAGGAATTTCAAGTTAGGGTGAAAAAGTGTGCCGATCGTAGAGGAATTCCAATTGAGTAGTTAAAATACTTTATTAGAAACTAACATTTTTTTTGTGACAACTTATACACCATATTTGTTTTTCTGTAGTTACAATGCAAGAATACAAAACAGATACTGATTTAATCAAAATTTTGTACAGTCATAATTTCATAGTCCCAATAACATTTTGCCATATTATTCATTGAAATGGCAGTTTACTTCGACAGACAATGTTTTTTTCGAAATTGTCATGACGACCTCGGTTTGTGAAAAGTAAAAATGTGCTTGAAATAAATGTTTTGATTAATTATACATACAGTGGGAACTTGCTAATCCGAATTAATTAAAACATGGACGATTCGGATTATCGGAAAATTCGGATTATTGAGTCATCATTAAAATAATAATACCCTAAAATTGCGTTTTAGACTGTTAAACAATTATTGCATCTGTCAAAATAAAAAATAAATACATAAATAGATTTTCAAGAAAAAAATACATTACTACATAATGCATAAGTTGTAATTCAATATCATAACATCTTAAAGCATCACTAACAGGAAAACAGATTGTAAAATATATTAAATAATTTAGTTAAAAAAGTTTGTAATTTTTGCTTATCGACATTTCAATTGTTTAGCTTCCATTGCTGGTTCTCGCATTAACCTAAGTGTGTGCGGTGTTCCTAATTCGGCTCCATTTTCTTCAACCCATTTTATACAAGTGTTGAAACTGCTGATTGCTTCTTCAAATTCCACTTTGGTTCATCTATAACTGTTTCATTATTTGAAACACTATCATCGCTATGTAGCGGTAAAAAGTCGTCATCTCCAAAATGTCCTGTTTTTCGCTAAGCGTTAGCGTTTTATGCGCTCGTTTAGTCGCCATAATACATAGGTTAAACTATTCCGGTGATTCCCCGACGTAGGTAGCTTCGGCAAGAATACACAACACCGACTGTGACCGATTGTATTGTTGCGATTAGGGGTCCGGTAATCACCGGACCCCTAAGCGATTCGGATTACAAGATACCCAATGTTAAAGGGATTACAAGGGAGTTCGGATTTCTGAGGGTTCGGATTAGCGAGTCTTCACTGTATAGTAAAGTAAATCCGGGGACATACTATATATCTTCATAATAATGATGAAAATCAATTATTCTATATATCAAAAGGAAAAACTATGTGTAATGTTTTACTTTGTAGTCCATGTTCCTGATATTTATCATTTACATCTTTACGTAAAATTCATAAATGATTTGCAAGCAAAAACAGACATACCTGGTATCTAAATTAGCGACAGTACAATATTAAAACTTCTCTTACAGCAAATATGTAGTTACGGCTTAATTATTCATACTTTGTTGTGTATCTTTCGTTGCATAATGCTCACAAATTGTACACACATTTGACATTTGAATATAACGATATTGTACTTTCACAGTTTTCATGTATCGAATGGTGAAATACACAGCCAATTTTTCTTAATTTCCACTGTATTAGATTAATGTTAGTTTTCATATTGACGTTTAATACCATTAAGCAACCTGTCTTTTTCCTTTTACTACATTTTCCAAATTTGTTTTCTAGATTCGTTGTCGAATACTGTTTCCGGATCACAAAGCAAATTTATACCTTGTAGTTCTGTTGTACTTATGTTCTTTATCATTTGTCGTAAGCTAAATATTAAATCCATTGTGTCCGCATTTGGTCGAAATCCACTCTGATTGTTTTCGAGAGTATATTCGATTTAATCTCTTGTTATTTTTTCTAATAGTATACCCATTGTTATATAAATTAGCATACAAAGGAGTTTATCGAAATCGAAACGTTGATATAAATAATAAAAACAAAAATATCCTCATTTTTTCACAAACTACAAATGCGAGGAGGTTTTAACACCTTGTTGGGCCACCTCTTGCGTATCACGATGTGATAGGGTGTACACTGCATCAAATAAGTCTCCATACACTTAATAAGATTATAAGATATATGTAATATAAAGCTAAAATTCAAACATAGCAAATTTATAATTAATGTATAAAGTGAACCAACTTTCTTAGTAACTTGTATGACCATCCTTTGCTTCTAATACTTGAAACAGTTGCTTTTTATTCAATTTACCAGTTTTTGTTACTTCTGCTTGAATTGAATTCCATCCTTTATTATTGCCTCCTTTAACCTTCCTATACTCACGCATACGATCTGTGAGACCGATTTATATAGTATAGTATACGTCTTTCATTTTGACGTGAGTATAGGAAGGTTAACTGCACCCTTCTTCATATCTCACCCATCAATTTTCGATTGGTTTTAAATCGGGATGTTTTCTTACGTTAAATATGAACCATTCTTTCACACGCTTTGCCGTGCGATTTGGATTATCTTGTTGAAAGATAACTGACCCTTCTAAATGAAGTTTTTGAGAACTTGCGGGTATATTTTCCCATAACATTTTTAAATACTGGTATTGGTCCATTATTTCGTTAATGAAAATAAGATTACTGACACCTGCTGCGCTCATACACCAGCATACCAGAACGTTACCATTTTTACCGTCGTACACAGATTTTTCGCTTTGAGGTGTTCATTTTTCTTCCTCCAAACCATCACTCTCTCATCTTACCCAAAAACGTTAAATATAGATTCGTTACTGAATATTACAGACTCCCAAAACAACAAAGATTTATGCATTTTTGCAAATTCAAAACGAAGCGTTTTGTTCTTTTTACTGATGAAGACTTTATTTCCTAGGAACTCGCCCGTGAAAATCTGGGTTTCGTATAATATATCTTACCGTTTGAGGTATTACACATAACCCATAATCGTCTTCTACCTTTTTTGTCAAAATAGCTGCACTGGTACTTGGACTTTCGCCAATAGTTTCTTAAAATAGGTGGTGCTCTATTTTCACAAGATTGTAACTCATTATATCTATATACACTATATGGCACTATGGCATGTGATTTTCTAACGGTTTTACCTATTTTTCTTTCAGATTGATTGTGGCACTTCCATCTTCAAACAGTAAAAATTACACAGCACACTTTAATGTCAACATTTAAATTGAATAGTCTCCTCCAGGTATTATAAAAGTTCCTTTTGAGTGAAATAGGTAAACCTATTATATTTAGAAAATCCCGGTGTTCATTTCAGTAAGTATGGAAACTTTTTGTGTTTAAATTTATCTCTTTATTATATATATTTATTTTATTTGTAATTAGTAAATAAAAAGTTACTTTTGTATAAATCATGTGCAAGCGTAAGCAGAATTGATGTTTACGAGGCCTCCAGTGGCCCTCGCCAGTGCTTAAATTGAATCTGAATTCGAAGCGACGGTGTGTGATTGTCAATGGAAGTAAACGTAATGGCCACGGCTTTTCGGAAGTGCAAGGAGTTCTGATCCTGGACATGATTGTACGAGCTCTATCACGTCGGCAGGTTCCAATACCCTTTCTTAGTGTCGTTACAATTGATGACCAATATGACCATTCTTCCTTTCTCAATCTCGGTTAAGTACTCATATTGTCTTTGATTCCGACATAAAGAGAATATGCCAAAGAAGAATGCACTCTTCCCTTACATATGTTCATTGTAAAAATCCAAATAAGTATTGTGGAAACTAAGTTGTCATTCAGTATTAAATGTCGAGCATGACTCCGGCTAAGTTGCCACAAAACAAATAGACACCGTACAACGATTTAAAAAATTATACACTGGATACCCGCACAGCAGCGCGTGTAAGCACGACCAAGATCACTATTCACATTTGAATTATTTACCAAACCATAGTCTCCCAACACACACATGTATGCTAACTGACAACTCCTTGGAGCACTAATTTTTATAGCAGTGAGTGTATTTCATACATTTTGCTCATTGCCCATAACAATGATTTTGGCATCTAACTGTATTTTCTATTTCCTCGATTGTCACCATTGGGTATCATTGCTTCCCTGGTTCAACAATATGTTTTTACTCGTACTTCAAACCGTCATAATTATTTTGTACAGTAATTTCTTGTCTTTTGTCCGACTCTCGGTGTAAATGGGCTTCTATATAAAAAAAACGCTAGTGATAGCGTAACTTCGTTTGTAGAGCTAGCAAACAGTGACTTCCGGTGTAATAAACTCTTGTAATAAACATTGGTATCTTTTTTATTCTCCAATTATTGTTTGCTGTTATTGCATTCCCGGTTATTTTGTATAAATTCCCAATTTTGCAGTCCATCTTATTAATGTAATTTGATTGGATTCTATTTAGAAAAATAAACAGCTGGGATGTTTATTAGCATTATCTAATTTCAAATATTAACCGTCGTTCTATTAAAAGAGGTGATTTTTACTTATTTCTAACAACAATTACTGAAAGGAAAGAAATATTCACTGTCCTTACATTTCCTTATTTTGTATGGTCCAACTATTCATTTGAAAATTATTCCTACTGCCTTAAGAATTTGTATTTCCTATTTCGTATCGAATGAATTTACATGTTATCAAAGGACAAATTGTAAATGTTAGTTATAAATAACAATTGAATTTTAATAATAATGCCCTATTGTTATTCTCCTAATATGATAATGAAAAACATTAAGTATGACTCTTTTATGAAGATTAATATAATTCTTAAATACTTTTAATCAAATCGTTAGCAAAAACAAATATTTTCAATATTTTGTTTTGATTAGAAATTATGAATGATAACGACTAGGGTTTGTAAATACTACGTCAAAAGCTGTACCAACAATTTGACGTCCGATTTAGTTTTTATCAAGTGTACTTTATTTTTAATTGTTTCTATTGCGTTAAGAGGTTGCTTATTATATGATAAAAAGTTTGTTAATAATATTTGGCTACTTCGGGTCACGCGGATTAGCAATGAACTTGTCACTGAATTGAACTTTAGATTTAATTATAGGGCAATATTTAATTTTTCATGCCCTGGTGTCATCCATTCAAGATTGTAAAAATGCGTGTAATGTTAATGAAAATATAACTCTTTGTATATTTTACTGCAACATGTCCACCTATCTAAACTAAATAAATCGTAATTTCGGACCAAAGGTGTTTCACATTATCGAAGGTGATTATTAACAAGCAAGTTATTAAAAGAAACTTTTTTGTAAACATTAAGGACAACAATAAATCACAATAGCGTTTTATAATCGTGTATTAAACAACGCCCCTCAGAGAACAAAGTTGATATTAAGACTACTTTTGCAAAATCAAAACTACATACAGTGGTGGCCATCAAAATAGAGCCACGAGCCTATAATATCTGCTACTTTACGTTGCGGCATTCCTTGGTTATGCAATGTTACAATCTGAGTTTTTTCAGTTTGCGTGCAATGACGTGCTCGTCCCATTTTAAGTAAATCTATGCAATGAATTAATAGCAATTTACAATTATTAGTAAAAACCATCTTACCTGATATAATTATAGCAGGAAAACGTGTAACAACCTTATTATTAAATCACTAGATCTAAGTTGACCAAGCGGCTTTATTATTATGACCATCAAGCACGAGATTTGGGTTTTATTAAAACGGGAATTTCCCTAAAATCCCTACGCTATCTCACGGTGATTTCGGAAATTCGCTTGTAAACATGTTTATAGATATCGATCATAGTTGGCGATATTATCACCGCATCCTGCCTTATTATTACGATAAATGTTTGTTTTTTAATCAGCTGGCTCTATTTTGATGGCCACCACTGTATGTATGTATATGCAACTAAAAGCATCTGTGTTTGCTATAGCAATTAGTAATCTCGAGAATGTACACAACTAAGTTCAAATAATCATACACATAAATCGGGGACTCCCTACATAATTGGATAACTCGGTGATTGATCAAACTGGGCTTTTCATAGGTAACTTGTAACGCATTTGTAACGCTCGAAGTTATTCGTAGACGATCAGAAATTGCGTCCTGTTTACGTTATCGAGCTATCGAACTTACAATACTTTTACGTTATCGAGCGTTCCGTATAATCTTATACTATGAATTTTGTGTTCACATTAGCGCAATGTTTCCAATATCGGGTATTTACGTTATCGAGCGTTAGCTGCATAAAGTAATTTGATTGTTGATTTAACGATTAATGCAAAATATTTAAAGGAAATATATGGGAAATAGTAATACCGCCACATTATTCTCTTTTTTACGAAAAAAGCACTGATAATTGGTTTCGGGAAGACCGAGATGACAAATAAGGCAGAACTGAGGTATAATCACGAAATGATAATATTCCAACAGAAGACAGGAAGGGAACTACAAGATGAAAATATAAGAATGTAGAAAAAAAAAGAAAACCAATGACGCGTGGTTAAGATCAAAGTAAACAGGATAAAGATTGACGAAAACTTTTACAAAATCAGCAAGAAAGTCAATCGTACACTTAACTATATTTTGAACGTAATACATAACTTTACACATTTTATTATCATAGATTCTTTAACAACCTACATTTTCTTATAATAATTTAGATAAATAGCAGAATGTTATGATCTGGAAACATACGGAAACAACAACAAAAAATAACAAACATTGACTACATGGAATTATTTACGGATTTTATTATAATCGTATCTCCACGTGTACAGCAAATAAACAAAATAGTATTACAATAACGCGTTGCCTTCGCATACTCAATAATCCAAACATGTAAAGTATTGTAAAGTACATATCGATAGAATAGCGACAAACATTAAAAAAGATATCGTTATCTTAGTATGTATTTCTTTGATTTTTAAGTACTTTGATATCAAAATTTGTGTAATCACAATGTGAAGTGTCACCTCGTTGTTCGTTGTAAAACCCGGTAGTTTTTATATCTCAAAAAATGTGACCACAAAATCAACCTAAAAATGTTTAGATTAACCTAAATTCCCCAATTCCTCCAAGCGATAAATACCCAATTTTATGAATAACGCAATATCCACCGTTAAAAGAAACATCGTAAGCTTAAAAGGTAAATTAAGCACATTTCAAAATAACGAAATAGTTGGGAAGCGTTGACTAACGAAATTACGCCAAAAATAAATTTCACCGCAAATCGTGATTGTAATATAGCTACATACATATGTACGTATTCTGATTCAGCTAATCCTGAATCTGCGGGAAGACAATTATGTACATATGTATATTATTTTGAAGACTAAATTTACTTTATTTCTAGAACATACCCGTGTGAGGTACATAATACAAAATCAAATCATAAATAAAATGTTCACGTACAAGTTTGCCAAAACATATAAACAGTATGCCACTCTTATTATTTTATATGATAGATCTCTACCACTAATAGGTCAATAAAACAAGGCTGGTTTGAAAGATAGTTATATTTTCAGAACGTTTACAAACGTTTTCGGAATACCTTCTTCAGTGAAAATATAACTAGATAAATATATAAACAAACTTTTGTTTTTTATTTGGGACTATCAACAAAATAACTAATGACTAGGATTTCTTGATATAGAGGATGTGTAACCAACTTTTATATATATATAAATTATAAAAACTAAATTAATGTGTAAACATACATGCAAATTAAGTAAAACCTTATATCAAAAAATCTTTGTCGAAACCTTAACAATTCTGTTCAAGGACTAGGGAAAACCAAATTTAAAAACCTAGCCAAAGGTTTCCTTCTTAAGAAATGCAAATGTCATTTTAACAAATTGCTATATACATTACTTAAATTTTGAATATCGGTTCTGAAATTAATAGTTTTAGTGTCTTTCTGTATATTTATCATTTCATATATTAGTCTTTTTTATAATTATTCTCTGTTTTTAATATAATTGTGTTTTCAAAATCAAAGTAATGCCCGAGATCTTTGTAATGCTTTGTTACAGCGGTCATTGCACCAAAATCATTATTTAAAGAATACTTATGGCTATACAACCTTTTCTTTAAATATTATTTCGTCTGACCGATGTAACAACCATCACAGTCTTTACAGTTTATTTTATAAACTACATTACTCTGATTTTGTTTAATTATTTTAGATTTATTAGTAAAAGTAATGTTTATGTTGTTTTTATTAAATTCTTTTTTTCTTTTTCTTTCCTTTTTTCCGCTTAAACCTTTTTTATAAAACGTTTGTAAACGTTCTGAAAATATAACTATCGTTCAAACCAGCCTAGTTTTATTGACCTATTAGTGGTAGAGATCTATCATATAAGATAAGTATAAAAAGGTCACGAAATATATATATATACTCTTATTATTAAGAGGCATATACAGTGTTCTAGTAATTTGGGTATAATTTTTTTATTTCGTCTATTTTCATCAAAATTACAATGTAGTTTTTATAAATTTCATTTAATTGAATACACTTATCCCAAAGTAAAACTAGATTTTAAACTGTTCTCAAAGAACTTTTTCGGGTGAAAACAGCCATACGACCTTTTCCATCCTGTGATTACAGCCCATGTTCATACATATATTATATACGCAACTGGTAAATATGCATCGATTGGAAATTAAATAACCTATACCTACAATGACTGACAGAGAGGTACTATTCAAATGGTAAAAAGTATCAAGTACAATATTGGGTTTTCAAAGAATTATATACATCAACATGTTTAAATACGGAAGGCATGCTGGACGAGATAACCTAGAAAACTATTACAGCTACCACAACTTCAACAAGTCATTTATAGATCTATCTGAAATTAGTAGAAGAACAAAAATGATAGTGTATAAAACAGTATTTTGACCAACATCGGTGTTCGGGGGTGAGACCTGCGTACTATCCAAACAATTAAAGAGTAAGATTCAAGCAATTGACATAACATACCTAAGATGATGGCATTACTCGAAGAGATAAAATAAGAACTGGGTACACACTCGATACTAAATGCCATCAATAAAAATGGCTTGGACATCTGTACAGGATAAGACACAACAGGCCTGTAGAGTAAGTTTGGTAGGCCAAGGTACAAAAACAAAACCCAGGCCAAGGAAAACCATGGAATGATGAAGTAGGGCAGATTCTAAAAGGAGGGGCAATATCATGGCAGGAGGCACAGATCAAAGCTAGAAACAAGAAAAAATGGGTACTTCTTGCACATGCATAATATAAATTAAACAACCCTGTATTCACCCTACACCTTAGAGTAGAAAGGTACTGATTACCAACAAATAGTATAAAAAATTCTTCTTTACTCTAAATTGCAGCTATCTCTATCAACAGATATCGAACAGTAACGCTTATTTGTGGAATAAAAGTCTGAACTTCTATAACCTCGTGAACCCCTACAAAGTGTGATACAATATTTTGATGTTGAGATTTTTTATTAAGAATTTAATCAGGGTTTACGTCGTCGATTTATAGTGATGACTTTTTAGCAGGTAATTTGCAAAATAACAAACAACATCAATAAACTATGACATGCGCCGTTAATTTATCTATCGCTTTGTTTCCTATTTTCTTTTGGTTATGTTTAGCAGTGCCACTGCCGTATTTGATAATCTAATAGACTATGATTTCTATAAGTAAATATTCAGTTGGTAATTAAGTAGGTATGCATCTTTTTAATAATATTTAACATCACAGAGCATGAATATCCTGTTAAGGCAATATTTGAAAGTGGAGCAAAGCAAATAAAACTTCAATTTTCTAGTTAGCAATTTTAGATCTTCAGTAAAATAAATCAGAATAAACCAGATGGCCATAAGGGAAGTCCCAATAATTGAAAACAAAAGACTATATTATTTAGGTCCGTCTCTGCTACTAGGCGATATTAAGGGCAATTCTTAACCTTCCTATACTCACGCATACGGTCTGTGAGACCGATTTATATAGTATAGTATACGTGTTTCATATTTTGACGTGAGTATAGGAAGGTTAATTATAATAATATAATAAATATCAAACACGTAAATAACCATTATCATTAGTCGAAAAATATCGTGGTTTAAGCGAGTTTAAAACTGGATACTCTTTCAAAAGTGCTTCCCGAATAAAAATTAAATCAACTGAATTGCTGCATACTAAACATACAAATATTCTTATCTCACAACAATTTCGTTTACGTCCATGCTACCATAAAATACCAAGTTATTTTGTAAACAAAATCTCTTGAAAGTATTAGTATTCGGTAGAGATGGGACATTCGAATCCGCGAATCCTCGAATCCATCGAATCCTGAAAAAGATTCGAGATTCGAAAACTCGAATCTTCGCACGATTTTCGTAATTCGAATCTTTCGAATCCAAAATAATAATAATAATAATAATGATGACTCATGTAATCACGACACATATGAATCACTGACTAGAAAGATCTCGACGATTCTCTTCGGTTCTCGTTCTTTCAGCCACAAAGTATTTATAAGCTGGCATGCTTTCCTAATGTTTGTGGTATTTTAATAAATAAATATCTTTATTCCTGAGACTATTCTCAGTTGATGACCCCAGCTACCTGCAGTGATGTGGATTACAGTTCATCTCCTGAAGAAGAAATAAATGCCTATTTAGCAGAACCACTGCTCTCACCAACTGCAGACATCTTTAAATACTGGAAGGGCAACACAAAAATACCAAAATTTGATGAAACTAGCAAAAAAATTCTTAATTACACCACCATCAACAGTGATTTCAGAAAGACTATTCAGCACATCAGGCATCATAGTGGATAAACAACGTAGTCGGTTGGATCCAGAGCGAGTTCGAAAGCTGGTTTTCTTAAATAAAAATCTGAATTAAAATTCTCACTTATTTCTTTTAGATTGAGTGCTTTCTTTTATATACTAAAATATGTGTTTAGATTTTCATGTGCAATATTTGCTGTTTATCTATGTTAGCTCTCCCTTATTCTCATTCACAAAAGTTTCTGAAAAGATATCGGTACTGTTATTGATATATTAATTTCCATATGCTAAGGAAATTAAATATAAATAAAAACTTGTTGCATAATCATCAAGATTTTAACATAATTTATCTTTTAATATTGTGTAATTTGTTTTTTTTTAATTTCATTTGTAATATAAATATGTTCAAAAAAAGAATCTTTTTTAATAAATATTTTTAAAAACTGTATCGTTTTTAATTAAAGTAGCTTTAAAATTTTCCTGTAAAATTGTTTTTCCTCTCTGTCCTTTCTTATTATTGTAATTATATGATGGATTCGAGAGATTCGAGATTCGAAGGATTCGAGAGATTCGAGAATCCTTTAGGATTCGGATTCGGATTCGGATTCGGATTCGAGAAAATTTGGATTCGTCCCATCTCTAGTATTCGGACAGTCTGTAAACTAACATCAAACGAAGTTAAACGAAAAACACTTTTAGAAACGATAATATCTCTGAAATATGGCAGAATCCAAACAAAGGAAGTTAGGTAATTCGGCGATGGCATAAACTGAAGAAAAGAAACAAAACGGAGTTTTATTAAAAACAGGATTTTATAATAAAACGCCTAAGTTTGGAATTATTGAGTAATCCAATGTTGCAATAATAGTAACGGTAAATCAATATTTGTTAAACAAATACATAATTTGCTTCCATATATGTATGTGTATTCTCTTATTTCCAATTACAAGACGTTAATCTGCCATCGTAAATCCCAATTTCGATAGCAAATTTCAAATGATCATGCAATATGAAACACTATAGGCTGCAAAGCTGATAATCGTGTGACGATACTCTCTTCACACTTTTAATTCATACATATTCCGATAATAACTGACAGTCGTTTAGAATGCTAATATTTCAATCCAAGAAATAAAAATAAAAAGGATGCCGTCGGAAGACTGATACGCATGGGCGTAGCTAGGGATCTTTTCTGGAGGAGGGGGGCAGCAGGATTTTGCTGGGAAACAAATTTTCTAGGGTGGGCCATGCCCACCCTTGCCCCTCGTTAGCTACGCCCATGCTGATACCGATGAGTTAATTAAAGAACGTGAATTGCCACACTTTTTTGTCAAAAGTAAATATCGTAGGTACATATGTACCAAACAATAACCAATTTAGAAACTCTAAAAATTTACTACTTCTATTTTTAGATTAAATTAGCTTATTACGAAAATGTATAATTGGCTTCTAAGATGAACCACTCTGCACTATTAAATTTGTTAGAAGCACCAAGACACCATCTTTAGTCTGAATATTCTAAGAGAAATACTAAGTCTCAGAGCAGGTAATAATATGAACAATTTAAACCTAGACAGAAAAAAGTTTCCAATAGTTATTATTTGAATTTCGCAAGACCATCCTATTTCTTGGGCGGTTTTCGCAAACATTTTGGAGAATTTGAGGCAAAAAACTATAGTGAACCATTCATTCAGCATTAATAGTACGGTGATCCTTCAACAATACAATGGAACATGTCCAGCTAATCTAGCGACCACATTTTTGTTTCGCCTTCTTTTTCACAAACAACCTTTGTTGGAGCTTATCCAATTGTTGCTTTTGAACAAAATGTATGCATCTTCAAATACTTATGTAAAATGGAGTTCACCGCTTTCATACCACTCTTTTGAATTGCTTTAATACTCCTTACAGTCCCAAGTCGGTCTTCTTCAATAATGTCCCGAATAAGACCAATATTCCCGAAAAATGTCCTTAGAAAAAGTCGGGGACACTTAAATCCTTTACATCACCATTTTATGGCAGCTAAGGAGCATGGCTTGTTATAAAACACTCAATTGATATCCTCGAAACATTGTTTGTGGCTTAGACTACGTTTGAAATTGGACAATAATGATTTTGGTTCAATTTCATGATTTCTTAAAACCTCTTATCGGATCTTATTTAAACATGGGCAATTATAATACTAACCCACTTGAAATACATAAGCAAATCTGGTTTTACCTGATGAAGTTTATATTCGTTATTTTAAAAATACACACAAATAGGGGAAAAAGACGGAATATAAGATCATTACAATTAATAAAATCTTTAGGGGAAACATTTCAATCCAGTCAAACTTTGTACAAGTATTGTGCATTGTAATCGCTGTATAAGACGTGCATACGTATGTAAATTATTGTAACCTTTACATGAAAATCTCATTTAAAACAACAATAATTTGAGCAAATTATGTACAAAAACTTACTTATGATACAGCGCTAATGATGAGTCATGAACAAGTAGTTCGCAAAATAACTAGAAACTAAAATTATACTTGGACACCGGTATGCTATTCATCATCTTTTTTGTACATATTTGGCCTGTCATACATTTCCTGCCTCCTCGTGGCAATAAACTTATTTGATATTCTTGTTTTTAAATTATGATTTCTGTAAGTAAAAAAAAAACAATTGCAATCGAGTATAGTTTATTTCAATAATATCTATGCCTCAGTAGGATAAGAATCCTGTATTTTGCAACATTTGCAAGTATGTATTTCATAGTAAATAGCATGTCAGCTGTATAACTGACAATTATAGACAATTATATATTATTTATATATATACGTATGTATATATTCACAACTTGTCAATGTAGCGTGCAACTGAATTGTTTTGAAAAGGAAATTTCTTAAAAGAGTAACATTTAAGCTATTTGTAAACTAACATCAAAAGAACTAGAATGAAAGACATTTTGGAAACCTAAACAAAACATGCCAAGCAACTCTTTGAAGGTATAAACACAAGGAAAAACAGTACGGTATGTTAAAAATAAGATTTTGTAATAAATTATTAATTAAATTAGAAATTTTTAGGTGGCGTGAAGTGAAGTAAGTGTATAGTAAAAATAGTAAAAAGTTCAAATACATGCAGTGGGAAAATTTTTAATAACATTCAAGATGTGTCTTCTTACATTCCATGAATTTCTCCATATTTTGGTCAATATATTGTATCACAGCTGAGAAACTAATCCCTTCAATTTTACAATTAGTTCTTTAAGTAAAGTACCTACCACATGCATGCCCTTAGATTGATAAAAATTTGATATCGATCCTTTACCTTTTTAAACGTATATTATTACCTTTCTTGAAACTATAAAATTCAATTACAATTACAATTACATTGTTAAATGTTGCTCAGTTTCTTGCACTATAGAACATCGTCCAAAAATATATTGCTGGTGCCAAAATACGGTTGGGTACCCGAATTATTATCCGACAACGAAATTGCCGACGGCAACTACTTAACTTTGGCTTTGCAAATCATATGGCTCTTTCTATGGGGTTCACCTGGCTGGCTTCGGCGTGAGGGCGGTTCCTTATAAGATGAACGAGGAGGTTGCACTCAAATTCTCAAAAAAAAATAAATAATTATAGGTCACGAAATTCTCTGTTTATAGATCTATAAAGTTGTGCTAAATTTGTTTTCTTCTTCAACCCGTTAGCACCACTCCCTACCGCTACCCAAAAGAGGCCCATAGTTGGTCCACTGTAAATACGCCCAATTTAAAGCCGGCAGAACAGAGCTTGGAGAGGATAAACGAACAAGAACAACAAACATCGCCACACCTTCGTCGCCAGAGAATTTGAGACATTGGTGTTATATTTGGAATCGGCTATGGAACATTTTTTCGAATTTTGTATGAGGAATTAGTGATGCATCGTATCGCACCATCGGATTTAATGACTTCGGTTTGAAACTGAAAATTAAGTTGAAAGATCGTCGTTTTGATACCATCGAAGAAATTCAGACCAAATCGCGGGCTATACTGAACACGTTTACGGAAGCGGACTTTCAAACAACATTCCAAGAGTGAAAAGAAAGTCGTCAAAAAAGTGTTTGAAATGAAAATATTCATCACAGTGAGAACATTTTATAAAAACAGGCTACCCGCATATCGAACGTATGGGAAACTTCCTTCATCATAGTGCGAGAAAGTAGGACACCAGATCAAGAACCATACCCTCAAGAAAAGAAAAATTCCGTGGATGTCGAAGTACACCCTTAGCGTTAAGACTTATTACATATTAGTCTTTAGATTCGGTAACCTCATTTGGGAAGATTCGGCACATTTCAGTTTGAAGATGCCTAGCCTTGTTGCTATCGAAAAACCTGCCGTAGAAGCCGCAGGATATAATATAGTAAATAATTGTGTAGCGAGGTGTTTTACTGATGTAATCTAATATCAGTAATATTACAAAGAATTGCAGAAAATAAATAATAATTAGACAGCTCAATGTCTGGACCACAAAGGAATGTGCAGAGATCAAGATTGACATAAATACTAGGGTAGATTGACAAGTTTCCGGAATCGCTCTCAGGGGGTTGCTATTTTTAAAAAATACTTTATGTCGTTGTGTTGACAACACTTTCATACGAATTGACTGCAAATCTTAAATCAAACTGCCAAATAGTCTGGTTTTGATAAACATTTAAATCAACTACGGTCATTAAATGTTTCTATTTGGAAGGGAAAACCGCAACGGAAATCAAATCAAGGTTAGATGTCGTTCTTGAGAATTGATCACCTTCATTTTCTACCTCGAGCTTTTGGGCTTCGGTATTCAACCGTGATTGCACGCATACATGTGTTAAACCACGTCCGGGACATCCGAAAACGGCTACCACACCCGAAATTGTAACAAAAATCCATGACATGGTTTGCTCAATTCGGAGCAAAAACGCACTCGAGGTCGAATCCCAGAGGAGGAGGTATGAGGAATCCAACGGATTTCAAGAGACGATTTGTGACCTGGATTCATCACTACACACCAGAAACAAAGATCCAATCAAAACAATGGATTGCAAACGGTGAATTGTCAAGCCAATTTCGCACATACAAGGCCGGGTGTATGTGCGAAATTTGCTTGACGCTAAAACCGATACAGTAACAGGAGCACAGGCTGTACCTTAAAAGAACGGCCATAACCAAAGTCCGTGATGGTACATCAAAAAGAATTTTTAATTTTTGCGATAATTTTAAGTGATTAAGCAAAAGTCCATAAACGTTCAATAACCCTAAAACTGATTTGATGGCCAATTTAGATCGAAATGTAAAGAAAATAAAGTAAGATTATCCGCGCACATGACTTGAAAACAATAGCAATGACGTTAGTTGTGAATTTCATTATCATTTACAAAGTACAATGCTCAGTGATAATTAATGGCTTAATAAAACACGAATTACAAAATTCCATATAAAACTTACCTTTGTGCGCTAGTACGGAAATGAAATAAAATTATTTCGAAAAACTTAATTAATTCCGATATTTTAAGAAATACACGATTATACTAACCAACTACTTTAAGTACTAAGCGAGTATTTTAATAATGTGCAAACTAAATTGCGAGTAAATTCTTCTAGTTATAAAACTTTTACCATCCGTGTACGTGTTTCACGGTTATACCGATCGTCAGTATGGTTTTGCGAGCGATCTAACTTTCGTATAAAAATTTTATGTATCTTTTATATTCAACGACTATTGATGTTTGTATCTATGAGAGGGAAAATGCGTAATTAGGTACATAATTGGAGAGTTCTTAATTGACTCCCTCTCATGGGTATAAACACCGATAGTAAATTCTACTGAAATTATTGCAGTACTTATTAATTCGATATTTTGTACCTGTATGTTATGTTGTATAATTTCAGAAAATGAAAATAATTCAGAATGTCACTGTACCGCACCAAAGATAGTTTTGTTTAGTATTGCTGCTAATACATATACATATGTATAGAAATGGTGGTAACATTGGTAACAGTGATCAGCAATGAGTAGTGAAAAAGTGAGTAGAGTTGAATCATGACTTATAATTTCTTGTAGTTATACGCACTCATACTTATTGCAATATTGTCCAACTTCATATCCACTCGAAAGTTTGAAGTACTCATCGAACTCATACTTAACAACATTTATGACGTTGTTGATTTCGACTCTCCTTAACTCAATGTGTATAGACGATGCAAAATAAGTATGGTTCGCATACGAACATTAATATACTCATTATGAGGTTGTGTCTTTGCTCTGTTGCGTTTTTTACTGTTGTTTTTTTACTAAAGTTAAACAAAGAAATATGTGTAGATTTGTGTTGCTTATTTCATATTATATTGCGCTTTTACCCTTACGTTTTTGCACTAATTGAAAAACTCCGCTATTTATTTTTTCCTCAATCTCACTATTGCTATCCATTTTTCACTACCTGCTCATAAAAATGATAAATAATAAAAAAAAATAATTTTCCCGAAATGTTTCTATATAAACTTACAATTTTATGCTTTTGTATATTTTTATACACTTTATACTGGTTGCAAACTGTTTAATGACTAAACTTAAATATACATGGATGAGTTGAGTGAGCTGAATCAATGTAAGTAGTGTAAGTATTTTGCTGACATTAGAAATCAAACTGAGGTGATTTATGAGTGTGAGTGTAGTATGTGTATGATGTCGCATTATTTATTGCAACCTGTACTTATGAATCAACGTTATCGGGAGTATGAGTAAATCAGAGTAGTTGAGTTTAAATGATGCCTACTCACTTTTATTTAAAATTTCATGAGTCAGTATGAATAGCGAAAAAGCGATGCATTGCCGATCACTGATTGGTAACATGTGTGTAGCAAATATTATCACTATCAAGCGTACCTACCAGAAAGAATAATGTCGAAATAATAGAGAAGCATTGTAAGCATTCATTTGATCGAATGCGACAAAGGGCACGAGAAGATTTATTTGTGTTTTATAGACACCAAGATGATCTTCGGTCCCATACTAAAAGGAGGCATAAGGAAGAAGTTAGAGGAAAAAGCGTAAATGTAGAAATAATTGAAGTAATAAACGCCATAGACAAATAGACTATTAAGTTATTTACTATTCATCTTAATTATGAATGAAGTGCTCCAAGTAGATGACTAAGTTCACACGAGAACGCCTTTTGACATATTTCTCCATCAAAATAACAATAAAATAACACCGAGAGAGTAGATTGAAGAAAAATCTCCAACAAAGATAAACTAAAAATATGCATTTGATATTTTTTCTAAAATTTTAATTATGTTTATGCCATCAATAGTACACAATCAACACAATAGAGTATTAGAACTGTCGAGCAAATACATATATTTCCCTCTACTTCAATTCTATGCTGTAATAAACACTATAGACTTCTAATTCCTGAGGCAGAATTGTCAGGAGAGCTTACGAGTTTTACGAATTCTTAAAATAAACAAGTTTTTTATTTTTCATGGTGATTTGAAGAGATTTCTTTATTTGAATGTATCTTGTTTGGCATTTACTTATGTTATCACTAAAATAATCTATTTTTCCCTTTACTTACAGTGAAACCTCACGTATCTGAACTTTCAATAACCGAGCTAAGATTCACCTTTGGTCAAACAAATTCTGGCGCCAGGAGCAAACCGCTCACTTCCCTACCCGACAAACAGTGTAAAGTTTGTGTTTAGATACTTGTACGTGCCTATATTTTTCAGCTTTTGATTTCTTAAAACGATGCCAAATAACATCCAACATTTTTGCTTATCCGAAATAGCCTCGGCCCCTTTTATTTCGGATATAAGAGGCTGTACTGTACTTTAGTTTTTAAAATCCTCAAAAAATACTAATCACCCTTGAAACTAATTCGACTAACGCGTATATTTTTACGCTACATAGTTTCATCTCGGTGTCATTATTTTTCACCTTCCTATTTTGATAACAAAACATTATCATACCGCAACATTAAAAAGATCATAATACCATAATTACAAGTCAACATAAAATGTTCATCAACACGACATGTAAATACAATTTGTGTCACCAGATTAACACTAACTAACTTAAAATTATATCATTATTTCTTCGTAAAGTGTATTTCCTCATTCCACATTTTAATAACTTCAAGCTACTTATAAATATATTCGTAACCCAGTTATTTTTTATTTGTGATTATTTCCAGTTACTACAATAATTTTCGACAGGCAATTTGCCCAGAAAGTACGAAAGTGAGCGTTCCTAAATAATTATCCTTGAACCTCCGCCGGGAAACAAACATGTTTTGAATGAGTGGACTTACTACACGTGGCTATCTCCTATGGAGATAGATATACAAAATATCTGTTTACTATCGCTTGGAGGTGTGTATGTGACGTATTCGATTATTGTTACTTCAATATTTTGCTACGTATCTCGTTTTAAATGACATGTATAAGTGACAATAATTAACAACGCGGAAAAATAAAGCATATTTTGATAACAATTTGAGATTTTCGGCGTAGATTTGATAATGTACCTGTGTACTTAACAAACAATAAAAAATATGCTGAAACTAAGCTCATGGGAAACATTAATTATATAACTACCGTATCCAGGTATAATGTTATACCAAACATTATAAATAAAATAGGGACATTGTTTCTATATGCATGAGCGAACAGAGAATGCGGAAGAAAATTAATTGATACATAACATCTTCCATTATGGGTATATACTTACAAGGGAACATCCTGAACTGACAATTAAAAAAATTGTGGTCAGGTAGTCCTCGCCCAAGGACGTTAGACGACCTTAGTTGCCCAGTCTTGCGTTAAATGATGGAGCGGCCTCTTAAAATTTGCTTGATTTTCGGTTTTTCAAATAAAAACTCAGCAATGGTAAAACGGAATACATCAAATTATGTATCAAAATATTCAACTGTTTGAGCTCTGTTATACAGTAGTCTCTATTTTCGGTTACTATAAAAATTGCCAATAATTAAAATTCACGGAAGAATATATGTAAATTCCCATATTACTGATCCTCCTCATAACGGAACCTCTATAAATAGGTCACGGCCACATTAATCAAAATATTTTGGTAAACCAAATGTAATTTTACCTCTTATTACCGATCATAAATTTCTGTGAAAACCTTATAGCTTTGCAAATGTCAATATAACTATACTACCATACTAATTAGGTTCGATCTTTCATGATTTGAAGATAACTGCTTATTCTTTATATTTATTCCAAATTACTTTTTGGTTACATACTTTAGTTTGGTTTCGATTGTGTTACTGTTATCATATCGCCTAAAAGGAAACGTTTGTGTTTGAAAGACAAAATTCATATTATTAACCTTCCTATACTCACGCATACGGTCTGTGAGACCGACTTATATAGTATAGTATACGTCTTTCATTTTGACGTGAGTATAGGAAGGTTAAGGAAAAGTTTGGTACCAATACAAGGAAGTTAGCTGAAAAATATGGCATCGGAAGAACATAGGTCAACGGTATAATTAAACACAAGGCGACTAAAAATGTTAATCTAGACAGATCTTCAAGGGATTCTTGCCTCAAACGGAAACATTTGCCCACTTTCTACAGTGCAATATGGAGGAAATAAATCATCATAAACGTTGTATGTGATTAAGCGTGTGCCCTTCTTTTTTAAAATTTAATGATCCCGCGGCACTCGTTATTTGCAACGTTTTCATGCACTAATCACGTTGTCTAGTTGGCTACTAAAAACTATTACTTTACGAGCCGTAATAAATGAATAAATAATAAAACTATGACGTAACGGAGTTTGAAACACGCTTGAACCTGTTTAAACCTGCCCGGCCGAAAATTTAAGCCGCGTACCTCGTAGTTAGTCCAGCTAATAAGTAATTGTGATTTTTATTTTATATTTCATTTTTATATAAAATTTTAAAAAATTTAATTTTTATGGTCCTTAGAATAGTGGTCACCTCCCTATTGCGGTTAATATTGCTGCAAACATTTGTGACCGTTATTGAGATGTACTTCTATTTATAAAATATAATGGTGCTCCCTCCTTCCCCTACTCTTTCACCTTCACGCAGAAACTTGTTCAAAAGCAGCTATAGAGCCAGAGTATCCAAAATGGCGTGGTATAGATTAGAATTATTCTGTGAATTCATTCTAAGTCGTAGTTTTCCCGTTTTTCTTATTTCTTTCAATTTGTAATCGATGCAATTTTACAGAAATATTGGTGGCAAGTTTTTATCTTTTACCTTTTCCTGTTTATAATTTCTTTGATGTTGCATTCGGAACATGTTTTGCGATTTTTAGATTATCTTGTTATTCTTTTATTAGCCGTTAAAATTCTTTTATTGGTAAGCTCACTCTCGCTTATTCTTACATTAATAGCTTCTATCATTAGGTACTAAGGTTTGATACAAAAGTGGATGACGTGTTATCGTTAAGTAGTATAAACCGGACTGATGCCCTTACTTCTCCGAATTTTAATGTCACGCCTTGCACGTAAGTGCAGATAAAGATCGGTTTACACTACTTAATGATAACACGTCATCCACTCTTTTATCAAACCTTAATCATGACACTCCTACATATTTCCAAAATATTTATACTTAGTCATTTTACGCTCCTTGGTGTGGTGTCTCCAACCTACAGAGATATCTCCCCATACCAGGAATGGACAAACTTTTTCGCATGCGAACCAGACAGAAAATCATTGAAGATTTGATGGGTCGGATAGATAACCATAGAAGTTTGGCGGGTTGGAGAAAGGAATAAATAATTAAAAATTATTATATAATAATAACGCCCTCGTTAATAAAAATGTGCGTGCTTCGTTTAATGTTTTTACCAACAATGGTTACCCCAGGTCGTTAGTTAATAAACTAATCTACCACTTTGCCTTTTATAATGACCCCTTAGATGACGATCCCCCATTGTAAGTCACTTATAAAAAATTGTCTTTGTTGTAATTGTTGTTTTAAAAACAAGAATACTACCTCCTTGATATCATTAACAAAATTTAGTATATAGTAGGTATAGTATATAGTTCGATGACTTGGATGTCAGTCGTGTCATAGTGGAGATACCTCTCAACGGCTGAAAACTATTTCGAATACTGTGTATTTTAGCTCCAAAAGATGTATGTATGACGATAAAATACTAATTGTTTACAAGTTTAAGAGCTCAGGCAGGTCTAACTTTTGTCAATAATAAATGTAGAACCAGCAGGTTTGCAGACTTGAAATTTTGAATACCACATATTCGATACGGCAGTTAAGACTTGTCAAAGAGCATTTTTGTAAGTTCCTTTGTTATCGTTGCTTTCTTGAAGTTCAAAAATGAGAGGCAAGCCCATGGTCATCTTTCTATCCCTTAATTGAGGTTAAATTCAACAAAAAACAAGGACTTTACAAAAAGCTCGTCGACAAGTCGTAGCTATCGTGACGAATATACGGTATGCAAAATTTCGACGCTGTAAAGCTGTATAAGCTCTTTATCGTTACATACATCTTTTAAAGGTCAGATATACAATTTTCAAAATGGTTTTGAAACCAATAAAAAAATGCTAAGTTTAACCGATCTTGAAAGAAACTACCTTACAACCTTAACCCATTAGTTTCCGCGGTTCTCATTTTAGTACGGTAAACTGTACCCAAATGAGTATAGCGGGTACTAATGGGTTAAGCATTAGATTAGCTAACACAAAAGCGATTGTCGCTAAGAAAAGAGAATCGACAGAAGCAGATACACTTGCAAACAACGCACTAGAAAGCCAATATCAATCTGATTTCGCTAATGTTCCTGTCGTTGCCACCGAGTCCAATTACGAAGTGAGAGTTTGCTTTGAAATGTCTTACCTATAAGAGAAATGAAGTAAAAACGTCCCGGCTAAGCAATATTTACTGCAATTAATTATATTTCGCGCGATTTTGAAACAAAAACACGAAAACACGAGAAAACCTACATCACAGCTCATAACATATGCACATTAATTTCCATTACGTGCCGACCAATTACAAAAGAAAGGCATAACGGTGCTATATCGCAAAATCCAAATTTATTAAATAATACCATTAATTAAAGGAATATATATAAAATTCCATTTTTCACTGATAATAGATGCGGTACAATTTATTGATTTGTGTATGAAAAGCACGGTTTCCATTGGCCGCGGAAGCTCATAAACCTCCGGCTAAATGATTTCATAAGCATTTAACAATGTATTAAATTACAGATCCTTAAAAAACGTTTTTATTCAATTATAAATACAATTATAAATGCAACCCTGTTAACTTAAACTATTCTTTGCAATACATCCAATTTTCAATTAGTTTGACGTGCAATGTGTGTATGTATATTATAAAAGAAAAAAACCCTGACCCATTTTTTAAAATATAAACTAGTGGTGATAAATTTATTTTTAGTTTGGAGGAATTTAGAAGATCTTGTTTGCATAAATTAAAAAATTTCTGACGGGCAATGACATTTCTCTTTTTTATTTCTAGCCTTACAAAAAAAAACGAATATGATAATTTCCTGTGGCCGAATAGTAATTCCGCAAATAAAAGCTTCACAACCTACATATGCAGTTTCAAGTTCAAATTTATATCGAAATTGTTTTGAACCGTAGAGTAATTTTATAAAATAGATTCTGATAAAACTTGCCAATCAATATTCAATTCAATTAATTTAATACTAACAATAAGTATGAAATTTTGGGAAATATTTTTTAATTGATAAAATACGAAAACTTCTGGCATCTGATACATCAGATATATACGAGCTCTAATAACTACAATGTACGTTCGAACACTTACTTTTTTGGAGTAGTTATTAGTCTGGGCAAACAGCGGTAATTACGAAATAAGTTACGACAGCCTACATATACACAAACCTACTCGCCGATTTAGTACTGACTAGAGTGGGGAGTCGGCGATGCTGTCGTAACTTATTTCGTAATTGTACGTTTTTACCGCTGCTTGCCAGGCTAGTAATTATAGTTTAAAAGTAATTACAGGTTGAAAACAAGCAAAAGTGTTCTCAAGTATCGTGAAAATATCATGAGTGACAGTAGTTAGAAGATGGTGCCATATGTTTCAAGGAGGACGAACTAATGTCCATGATGAATGAAGAACGGAGTGGGAGACCAACTGTTACGGATAAACTTTTGGGTAGTGTCGAATAAAAAATTCGTAAAAATCGGCGTTTCGCAGTCACAGAACTGAATACTTTTTTCCCTCAAATTTGGAGGACAGTGTTACAGTATCGCTTAATTCACAAGCGGCAGAGTTATAATGAAGAGTATGTTAAAAAACTGGTTCAATGCTATGACAAATACCTCAATCTTAGTGGCGACTATGTAGAAAAATAGCTGAAAATAGTAGCTCTAAGTTATCTATATATATAAAAATGTATCGTGGTTTGTTCGGATGCTTAAAACTTGAAAACGACTGGACCAAATTGGATACTTCCTGCTGCGGGTTTGTTCGTAATTGCTACGTGAAGGTTTAGGAAAAAAGAAAACTATTAAAACGTTTGAAAAATTAATTAAAAAATTTAGAGATTAAGCAAATTGATGACGTTTGGAGGGTTAGGTTATGACACTTGTCATGGTGCACGCAAAGACAATTAAGGTTATGACATTTTTGATTGTGCGCGCATGAATAATTGTTATGTCATAATAGAAGCAAAGCTAGCAATATCCATCGCAGTCTTATTTACAATGCCGCGAGCGAGAAGATCGAATCTTTTACAACGAAGCCGTAATGCAATTAGACTGCGGAATATTGCGAATCAATCCACTGCAGATGAAGAAGAAATCGCAAGAGGGAAGGGCGCCGTGTTAGTACGAACCGACTTCGTGTTTCACAAACACAAGAACAAAGAGAGGCCATACGTGAAACGGCTCGGTTGGTAATGACAAATCGTCGAGCAGAATACAGAGATCAACAACGTTGAGCCGCAAGAATCGAGGAGCGTTTCAATGCGATTCCACAATTGACTACAGCCCGCACCCTTTCGTTAGAATTGGCCCTATGGAAGTTGTGTGCGTCCATTGCGGTGCATTCAAGTTCGCTGGAGAAACGTCTGGATTGTGCTGTCTCAGTGGCCATTGTTGCTTCCCCCATCTGAGCCATTGCATTCATTGCTTCGTGGCGAAGCTCAAGAATCACGACATTTTCTTTCGAACGCTTAAAGGTACAACGCATGTTTCAAAAGGGCTTCATTTGGAGCAAATATTATTGAAGAACCCGGATTCACTTCCCTTTCGACTATACAGATACAAGGACAAATTCACCATAGAATTGGATCATTGCAGCCGATTGAAGACGCACAGCATAAAATTGTTACAAATTTACTTCATGGCCAATATGGAGGACCAACTAGATCAGCGAGAAACGATCAATAATGCAATGAAAAGAGAAATTCTTTGATTTGCAGCAAATACTTCATGAACATCATGCATTGATTCGGTTGTTCAAAAGTGCGTTGGATCGCATGCCAAGTGATGACTATAAAGTCGTGATCAGAGCAAATAAACGCCCCGCTGGAACACACGAACGACAATTCAACGCTCCGACAATAGATAAAGTCGCAAAATACAGTATATCACAAGGTGCTTCAATGAAGATAATCGACACGAGTGCAACCCATTGAGCAAATAGTTTAACAGGAAGTTGTGCTACAATGATACGCGAATCATTTACATTCAACAAGACAAATGCTTTGCTCCCACGTGAATTTGCTCCTTTTTGAATTTTTATTCAACTTAATTAATTTTAATTTTTCTTTAATTAATATAAACAAGTTAATAAAACTCAGGTAATAACTTAAGACAGCATTTATTAATTATAAGGCGGTACGAAGTTCGCCGGGTCAGCTAGTATACAATAAAAACCTTTTCATGTATTGGTGCTTTTTTTCTAATAATCAAACGGAACTTACTTTACGAATCGTCCTCGTATATAGACCTGAATTGATGTATGTACACGTGACCATAGTTACGAAAACACTCATGCATCAGGTATGAAAATTTCAAAATTCCAATGAAATTGACCTCTCTATGTCGAACTTATATCGGTCATTCTAAATAGTTTGACTGAGAGAGAGTTCAAGGTAGAGAACATTATTAAAATTGCATTCTAGCGCTCCAGCCAAGTAACGAATTCGACTTGGGGAGGTTCGATTGTATTATTAAAATAAAATATTCTTCTGGCCAGTCTGTTTCATTTTAGATTTCCCACTAACACTCTCGCAAAGACCTCCACGATGTCCACGACTAGCGAGCCTTATTACCCCAATATTTCAAATTAGGACGATTATGGAAAATTTTGATAATCAAAATCGTGGTCAAATCCTTCGCCTGCCAGTAGGCCTTGCTTAATTTTTTAGCTGTCCAGGAGTCACCAAACCTCAGTCTAATGCTTTGAGACATAGATTTTATCAGTGCTTTCCTCTATTCGGTTTTTTGTATGATAGTATAAGAAGTCATCTTCCAACCTCTGAAAACATTCAGTGTTGTTTGTAACCTTTCAAGGTCTGGTAATCCTGATTGAAATATCTCAGTGTATCGACTGTCTTTAATAGTTAATATTCCATAGCTGTGGAGTTGGTGTTCAAGGAAAGTATGTATAATGTTCAACGCTTCCTTGAGCACTGCAACAATCAGTGTCGTAATCTTGTCTCTTTTAGAAAAACCATTAGGAATTGCGAAAGCTCTAAGTTGTTTTATATATGTTGAATACTAGACCATTCCGTCCAATGTCAACGCCTGCACTTTTGTCCTGGAGAAGTTTCTATGTGGGTGAAGCTAGCAGTCTCAGCTTACCAATTTTCTTTTCCAACCTTCTCTGCTGCTCTTGTAATATATTTACGTTTTTCTGTCGGTGTTTTTAACCTTCCTATACTCACGCATACGGTCTATGAGACCGACTTATATAGTATAGTATACGTCTTTCATTTTGACGTGAGTATAGGAAGGTTAAACATCTCAAACTTAAAGTATTCTTTTGAAATATATGTGCAACGTTTTGGCTTGACTTCAATTATTTCGATTTAATTTTGGATATGTTCCCCTTATGCCCTATTTCCTGCTTAATATCACAACCGTTGGACCAATTTTCCCTAACCAAATGCATATTTCTTTTGTTCAGATTCCATTTCTTCTTGCATTTCTAGTTGACCAGATTTCACTTTTTACATTAGCTTGGTTTCATTTTTTAATATTTCTTATGGCATTTTTTTCTCACAAAAAGAATTCAATTGTTGTAGCAATTTTCAGGCACCTACCTTTTAACAAGATACCAAAGTAAATCAAAAAAAACTTCAATGTTTTATTACGTTTTCTAAACTTATCTTTTCGAAAATCAAGCTTTTCAAATACTATTCCACTATAGTCAGATGTATTCTTGTCGAACAAGCATCTTCCTACAAATTTATTGTTTAGACACACTATCTACCAACAATAATTATAACACTATTAATAAAATTGCCTTGATATATCATTTAATAGCCGCGAAAGAACTATGTACCTTCACCCACATGTACATATAGGTGTAGGTACAGTTCAGACTGAGATCTCGCATTTTCACCAATTCGTACAATTGATAGACACAATAGTTCAATAGTTTCTGTAACGGATTTTACTTAAATCAATTCTTTTACAAAATGATTATGTTCAATTGACATACTCAGAAACAAAACCAGAACAAGAAACAGTTAGTAAAGAAAGTACACATTTAAACTTATTTACTTGTTCTGTTAGAGAACAATAAAATATATAAGAAAGTGGATATATGTGTGGGAAAATAAACACACAAGCTGTTCATAACTTAAAATAGTTTCTACGGTTTTATCTAAAACACTCATTAGAAATTGCTATTTATCGCGCTGCACAAAACTTCTACACTATTTATAAATCAACAAAATTAAGGTCCACGTGTCGTACCTGTCGAGAAGTTTGGCAAATATAAATAATCAAATTATCACAGATCACATGCAAAATAAATGCACGTACACGAATCGATAGTGGCTTTGAAGTATATATACCTGAATTCCATTATCATTATTTTCATTTGCTAGATTACGTAATATACCTTAGATTTTATCTTCCCTAGATATACAAATTATAAGACTAAAATTCACAAAAATGTTAATATCAAGAAAAATATTAATGTATTAATAATAAACAGTGTTAATCAATTTTCTTGACCTATACGTATCTTGTTAATAGTTATTTATGTATTTAGGGAGTTATGAGGATGTTTATCCCCTTCCGAGGGCGAATTTTGCTGGGCCGAGGCGTTGACTGAAGGAATTGCTCCTTCACTCAACGATCGAGGGCAATTAATGCTCGTGGTACATACAAAATGCAATTATACTAGTTACAAATGTTATTAAAACCACCTTAACAAAATTATTATTTTCACCGGTTTCATTCATATTCCATATTCCATTCATAACATTTCATTGCCAATGAAAATAAATAGTTTAAAGGCTTGCGCTCACTTATCGACTACGGACGACTACGACCCACTACACTACGGACAGCAATTTTTAATTTTAATGCGCACTTATTGTAAAATTGTCGTAGTAGTGATTAAAATGTCCATGTCGATTTTAAATGTAAGGGCTGTCATTGTGGCAGTATTATGTGAGAAGGAAGGAGGGAAGAAAAGGACATGGGTACACAAAATATACAGAAAAAACTTTATAAAATATACAATACAATCATGAATACTCACAAAATTGATAGAACTTTACAACCGCTTTAACAAAACAGAAGTAAGCAAAAAAGCGGAGAATAGATATCAAAAAACTACTTGTACCTATACTTGCGTTAGATACAAGTGCAAACCATATACAGTAATGACAAAACCTAAATATGCAGCAGCCATGAGAGATGAAAATTTTAAGAAAGATAAAGACAATAACTAAAAACACAAAATAAAGAGCGATGAAATCAAAAAAGGCTCAAATTAGTGAACTTGATAAATAAAAGAGAATTTTAGATGTTCTCGCAATGGAGGTGATATCCGATCCATATTATAATACGGATTCGAATAATATACTATTGTATGTAGTACAGGTCACTTAGGGAAATACAATCAATAATTTCAATATTTTCGTCGGTTTATTAATTCTTTTACTTTTCAATTTGAGGAAACAAAGTTTTCGGTAACAAGTCGACCAAATTTTGGGGAAAAATCGATTTCATAAGAAAAGACTCATTTCAATGGAGCATCACCTCCCTACGTGTGTTTTTAAGTCATTGTTACTACCCCATAAGGCTAAAGCCCCAAAAATTATTTTTACATAAATATTGATCCTTTGTGACAAAAAAGTAATAAAGAACATATGTTTTTTCAGTATTTAAATTTTTCCGAATTTATAGGAGATGCAAATGTTCGTTGAACACAACATACATAGTTGAACTTAGATTGACTTAAAACTGAATTGATTAACCTCTGCAAAATAATCAATGAGCACTTGGAATGAATTCAAACGAAATAATTTATGTATATGTATATTAAAAAACACCAAGTTGGATGCCTCAAAACATGTATTTTAACAACTAAATTAGCAGCCTCTATGAAGAAACACATACAAAAGAGACCACGTTTGAACTTTGATAAATGTCTTTGCCAAAATTCAGCGATAAACGTTTTTATGATTTTTCCACTGAAGGTTTCAGTTGTCGAAATACGTACTTAGGGATATTCAAATAGGAAGGGTTATTTCGAATTAAATTTCTAAAATTATCATACCTTCTGCTTACAATTTAGTGAGTTAAATAAAGTTATAATTTTCAAATTACATCCATAAACCAATTGGATTTTCCACATCGTCTAAAATACTGAAAGCTAAGAGGAAAGTTGAATTTAATTAAAAACCGCGTTATGGTATTGCATTGAAGCGATTGGTCGATAACCGTCATCAGATTATAACACGCGAACGATGAAAACCTTGGTATTGAAGCTCTATGAAAGGCGCACGCATAATTTAGAAAAAAGAAAACATGGAATACCTAATAAGATAAATTTAATTTGTATAATTTGAACAGGTGTACAAAATCAATATAAAAGCAGTAAATGACATAAATACTTTTTCAAATTGATGCATTTGTGTTTTTACAGTGTTTTTTAAAGTAGAAACTGTATAAAACCGCTGTGAATAGCAAAACGTTAAATAAGGCATAAAAAATAGGCAGAAGCTCGAGTTCAAAGGAACGACACAAATTATTAGTGCTATGTCAATATCTAACCAATCTTCAGATTTTGTAAAACCAAGAAAAAAAATCGCTTTATAAAATTCACTGAACTTACAATTAGTAATTGACAAAGAGTATTGATTTGTACATGTAATTTAATTTGGCATTATATAAATTGTGGTTTAAACTGTATTTAACTTACCATTAAACTGTTAAAGCGTGCATTTTATCATTTCACTTTACACTTATGGGTTATTATCACAAAACATTGTCCTATGCGAATTTCCGCAAACTCGTATCTCACGTTGACGTATCACGACCAATATGAACCAATGTTCGGATTATAATGTCAAAAGAATAATCGATAGTGTTCATACATCGATTAACCATAATACTACGTCGACTACATCGAATATGCATGAACCAAGCATTCTTGAGTATGTATATTGAATGCTTGTAAAATTGGTTGCATATATAAGTTAGTTCAAATTACAAGTCGATATGCTCCGCAGTGAAAGTATGAAGAAACTGAAGACAAAAAGTAAAGCTGGGTTAACAGGTCACCAAAGTAGTTCTAGACTAGCATGCAGTGTACAAAGTCGCATTTTCACATTAAAGCAGATAATTGAAAAAAAAAGCAATAATAAAAATGACAAAAATATATGTTTTCTAGACCTAAACACGCCTTCCATACAGTGGACAATGAAGCAATTTAGCAGTCTCAGAAATAAGGAAATTGAGACCAATCTTATATAATGTAATTACAGTCCGGGTCTCCATCGGGGTAATAATTATTTTTTAGACGAGAATTGTCTTATCCCCATATTTACAACATTAAATAAATTACTTTAAACACGCTAAAAATCCCTTGTTTACATGATTAATGCTGCAGTTAGAGTGTTTCGGAACCTTAAGTTTTCTTAGAACCATCATTACTGTATCATATTGGTGCCAGATTAAATTCTAAAATGGTTAGAACGCTTACTCTAATAACCAAACAAAATTAAAACTCCATGGTAATAATCCATGCTCAATTTCAATTAGTATTGTCTGTTTTTGGTGTTAAGGTGTATAAAACCGATTATCTTTTTCGAACGAATATGCTGGTCCTCAACCTACAGAGACAGTCTTTTGCCAGATGAGCATGGTCGTCCATAGTCTATACCAGACATGGGCAACCTTTTTCTGTAGGGAGGCAGAGAACAATAATTGGGATGGCCCACGGTTAAAAACAAAAACAATTGAAGAAAGCTTAACCGGCCATGCTAATATGCAATGGAAAAATTCAGTGGTGGACCGGAATCTTACTCGAGGGTCGCATGTGGCCTGCGAGCCGGGGGTTGCCCGTGCGTAGTCTACACGACAGCCTTTCCGAACGAACAAGTGCGTCCGCAATCTATACTACTAACACATTACTAACGAATATACGTATATATATAGTCCATATCATTAACTTTCTACAGATGCATATATGCTTTCATAGCAATCAAAGAATTATTGTTTAATACCTCTCCTATTTTGTCCAAAGCATTTTTAGCATCTTTTCGATAGTGAACAAGTCACCTGCTTCCATCTATCTCTGTTTATTGCAACACGTGCATCCCACAAAAATCTAGGGAAGTGCTCTCCAGTCATGCCACTGGCGAAAAATAAAAATGGCTCAATATAACATTATCTTAATAACTTATTATAAGGTATTCTTCTACAGGTCCTTGTATTTTATGTCAGACATCTGTTGTGCTGGAATTTAACCAAAATTGGAGTATTATTATATAAACATTCTTTGATTATTTCACATTTGATTTCGTACATATTTCACTCACACATACACACACACACAGATATATATATATATATAAAATCTTTTAATCTGTATCGTTTTAAGAGGAAATATTTCCCCGAAAATATCAATATTTTAAATTAAACATGGTTGAATAGAGCAAGTCTTCTACTATTGTCCATTTTCTCCAGTGGCAGTCTTCTGGTAGATCGATCGTCCATTTACCTACAGGAAAAGCGTTATTTCTATGTTCTCTAAAAACTAGTAAAGTATACTACGAAACCTTATTTCTATAAAATTTCAGGTATTTTACGAAAACAATGTAGGCAAAAGTGCAATCTTAGCTGCATAATCCTTTAGGTCACTTCATTGAGAAATATTTGGGGATTATATTAAAGAAATTATTTTATACAACGCAGGTGTACATCGAATCCGTTAAAAATTGTGGATACTCTTTTAAAGAACTAATAATTTCCTGCTAACATAAATTTTAGAATTAAATGAAAATCCAATCTTTCTTTTCTTTATAGAATTTAGTAATTGTAATATTTGGAAATTATATGTAAGCATACGTAAGAATT
Organism: Chrysina gloriosa; assembly: GCA_038088585.1. Classification (NCBI taxonomy): domain Eukaryota; kingdom Metazoa; phylum Arthropoda; class Insecta; order Coleoptera; family Scarabaeidae; genus Chrysina; species Chrysina gloriosa. Next base: position 30,598,654 of record CM076088.1, on the reverse strand, counting down.
ATATGTACAGCTCCAGCCATACCTTGTTTTCATAATTTTCTTAATTGGTAGTAAATGTCAGTTTGTCAGTCTTTAAGGTTATATTTTCTTGATAACTAATAAAAACAATTCAAAAATGTAGTTTATTTCAAAGTTTAAGACCAAAAGTATATAATTTGGGCATTACTTTTCATAAGCACTTGAATTTAGTGATCAAATACTACTTTTTACAATGGAAGACTTTGTGTGTCCAAGATGCAAAACCACGAAATTTCAAAACCCATCATTAAAAATGATGGTGAACGTTTGTGGTCATGGTCTTTGCGAGAGTTGTGTCGATCTACTCTTCCTAAAAGGTGAAGTATACCTGTTGTACGTTTCATACAAATTTTATTCCAGCTAAAACCTAAACTTGTAGGATCTGGTGCCTGCCCTGAGTGTAGAATACCTCTAAGAAGAAATAACTTCCGTGTACAATTGTTTGAAGATTCCACAGTTGAAAAGGAGGTTGACATACGTAAAAGGGTCCTTCGAGATTATAACAAGAAAGAAGAAGACTTTAATTCTCTGAGAGACTATAATGACTACTTAGAAGAAATTGAAACTATAATATTTAATTTAAGTAATGATATTGATATTGTTAATACAAACAAAAGAATAGAACAGCATAAACGTGACAACAAAGAACAAATTCTAAAAAATAAAAATAAAGTTGGCCGTGAAGAATATGAGTTGGAAGAACTTTTGGAAATGGAGAAACAACATGAGGAAGTGCGACGAAATGAAATTAGAACTGAAGAAATTGAAGCCAAAAAGAAAAAATACGAGAAAAAGAAGCTTTAATTGATGAATTAATGTTTTCTACTGGAAATGCTAAGAATATTGTTGAGAATTTTGCTCAAACAATTAAAGAATCAAAGGAAGATTCTAGAGTTCCTGTAAAGGCAACACAATTCTCCACTGGTATACAATTTGGTAGACAACAGACCCCATTTATACCTATACCTACAGATGAAGGACCTCTATTCGTTTATAAAAGTCCAATATTACTTACAGATGGTCCAAAACCTCCAAGTGAGGACGAGATAATAAGTAAAGGTTATATAAATCATATTAAAGCTGAATCAGATCAAGACCGAGCCGGTGGTTTTCAGTCTAACATAGCTTGCCTGAGAGCATTGCAAGAGGCATTGGCTGGTCTTTATCATTCAAATAAGGTTATTAGTTAATGTAATAAACTACTAGTGTAAATATGTAATTTTTGTTTGAAGTGTACAATTCTCATTACCAAGCTGATCAACAAAATTTTTAAATAAATTAATGATAATGAAAATAGAATATTGTACAGTCTATATACATTTTCCTGTCCTTGTAAAATTATTAAATTACATTACATCTCACAATACCAGCTCCAATCAGTATAAGAGGTCCTAGAATAAGTAAGTACATGTTACATCTAGTTTGCGGAAATGGTGCAACAAAATTCTCTTCTAAAGTGTTAGTTTATACATAATTGTTATGTTGTAAGCAATATTTTTTACCTGAAATTGATATTAAAGATACTTTATAACAAGAAACCCTCTTAAATAATCAATAATTACATGCTGTTGTAATTGTAATATTAGTAACTTGGCGTGGTTTGTAATACAATAGGAATCCCCTGAAAATTTACTGGTCTTAAAAAAATCAATGTTATGTATTGAAATAATTTTCAGTAACAGTGCAATTGGTGAAAAACGCACATAAGTTCAATTTTGCAATTTTTGTCGTGGAAATGAATAAGAAACCACAAGTTTTACAACATTTAAAATCTAAAAGGGCAAATTACCAGGTAGATATGCATATGTTATTATCCAAAATTTATCAAATTCGGAAACTTTGAGTTTGTAGATTGAACAATTGCCAGATCAATATAAACAGAAATGAGGCTTATAATCGTGTTTGATGTTTGAGGCGAATATCTGATAATTTAATGCAATAATAATATAAACCTTTTACAAAGACAAAGAGGTTTAAGCGAGAAACTTCTGCAATAGATATGTTAATCACATTTTTCTGGGACAGAGAAAACGCCTTTTGGTTGTTACCTTTTTTATTATATCATTCTGGAAAGTCAAAACCAATGGAAATTTTAAGAGCTACTGCACTAACAGATGAAATTGCGGTTTTGTGCAATGTTGGTCGATTATATACGGTAGTTAAACGTATAAATATTCAGCCACTGCTTGGTAGTTCCAATCTATATGGATATGAAGAAAGCAAAGATGTTATGACATCATGGCTATAACTTTTTGGGACCGCAAAAGAAATTTGAAAATTTATGATGTAAAAGTTTGGCTAGGATCCCGGTCCGATGTCCAAGGGCTATTAATCTATTGCATAATCTATTAGTAGGTTACTTATAAAATATAATAACAAAACTAGTAAATTAGAAATCATAATCTGAAAGAGAAGACTAAGATTAATACATAAGACATTACTGTTCAGAAACGAATTTAAACGGCATATTGATAGTTAAGAGCTACAACAGCGTTTAGCAAAACTTGCATGCCTAAATACCGATTAAACTATTCTTACTCAGTCGCCGAAATGTGCGTCGTAGAATATGAATAGATATTGCGAAAGATCACATTACTTGGGAATCCCAGAAATTGAGCGAATAATCCACAATATGACTTAGAGGGAATAAATGTTTATGTGCAGAAAACAATTACCACAGACTATCTACCAAGCTATACACTTCCGTGAAAGTGGTAGCTGTTTTCATTTGAAAATCCTTCTTAGGGAGGGGAGAGGGCAGTCCATTTTCTCTTTTCTTTATTCTCTTCAAAGCTTCTGGTATTTGTTCACTTATTCTACTATTCTTTTCCATTTCTTTCTATTGTAGGCTTACTTTACCAAATCTTGGATCTCTATTTTTCTTAAATCTACGTCCACCTGCACCCTTCATCTTAATTTTGGCTTTCCTCTTGCTTTTTCCTGTTGGTATCGTCATCACTTTTCTTCGTGTTCTGTCCATTCTTGTATTTCGTGATTCGCCCACGACGTTATTTCGTTTTCATCAGTTTTCCTCCGTCTTAATACCCCTCTGAAAATCTTCCTTTCTAAAATTCTTAAGTATTCTTCCTCCTGTGTGGATATAAGATGCTTGAAAGATATTTATAACTTAAGTGTCTACGTATAATCGTTATATGTATAAAATAAGGGAATAAATTAAAATTGTATAAGAAGCAACGAAAGAAGACGAAAGGAATGATGAAAAATTTAAGAGAGAATTGTGAGAGAGATTTCGATAAAGTTTAAATTACGAGAAGTATTCTGGATGGCTCTTAAAAATGGAAAAGCAGTAGAAGTTGCTCATTTTGCGCCAACAGCACTGCAACTATTTGCTACGACTGTACTAGAATAGTAACATTGCGCTATACAAATACAGATGGCTTCATACTACGCGTTGAAGCTGAAATGTTGCTATTCCAGTACGGTCGTTTGAGATAGTTGTAGTACTATTGGCGCAAATTGAGCAATTCCAGTGATAACGGTAAAGGTAGTATTTTCTGTTCTCTCCTGTTCATTGTCGTACTGGATGAATTATCAAGTGTGGTGAGGGATAAAGTCAATATAGTGATGGCTAAGGTTTGATAAAAAAGTTCGCTTGGAACTTCAATTCAAATCTAGGGTCAGCTGGGGAAAACCGCCCTGCACCCTCCTATCTCAGGGGAAAGGCTGCTGCAGTCTTGCAGACTTGTGGATTGGTGAAAGAAATTTAGCTTGCTGGGAAAACTAAATTGGAGGGAGTTTTCGTTCTGAAAAGGGGAGAAAATAGTTTTCAACTTACTTATGATTTTTGTCATCTGTTGTAGAGGGATATTGATGGTCGTCGAGAAGATAAAAAGTGGATGACGTATTACCTTTAAGTAGTAGTGTAAACCGAACTGATGTCCTTACTTCCCCAAATTCTAATGTCGTCAATTGCACGACCGGTCTACCCTACTTAATGATAACACGTCATCCACTCTTTTATCAAACCTTAGTGATGGGTTACAGAAACTACAACCAGAAGTTACAAAAGAGTTGATATGTATGCGAATGACTTGATATTCTGGGCAGCAACTATGAATAATTGAGCAAAATAATCTAATATACTGAGTTCCCAAGAAATTTGATATGAAAACAGCGGCGGTCGGTGGGACCGATATTGTCATCCGCTGTTAAGATAGCATTCGTTCGTAGATGTTCGTATTGCCGCCGATATACGAACGAACGGTATCCTAGAAGTGGATGAAAATATCGGTGTTACCAGCCGCCACTGCATAAAAATTAATTATAAATAGAACGGAAGTAATGATTAATGACTAATAAGTGTCGGATCGAAAGGGATAGAGGAGAAACACAAATTAAGACTTATAGAATCTAAGTTAAAAAGATAAAACACTTAGGTCCGTTTATAGAAGGCAATGGAAAACGAGAGAGTGTAATTTAAATAATACATAAAATCACAGTGGCAGATAAATTGTGCAGTGCATGTGTAAGCCGTTGATAAATAGGCAGGAAGTTAGCATAAGAACGAAAGTGAAAGTATACAAGATTATATACCGATGCTGCTATATGATGCGAAAACCTGGAAACAGACATAGATGAATGTTACAAGCATACGAAATAAACTCAGTACAGGAAGTGACAATAATGACCAAATGGAGATTTACAAAAGTAAGAAAAATGCTACGGCACTGGAAAAGTAAATGGAAACAAAACAATTTGGATACTGGGTACATATTATGACAAGACTAGCAGAAGAACGGTTAGCGAAAACAAAAAGTGTGAAAAACAAAGGTTACAAAGGGTGGAAGAGGAAGGTCTAGAAAAATGTATAATAAAGAGGTAGTAAGAATATTAGGAAGGGTTGTGACTAAATAGTGCGTCAAACGTGGTTAAAGACAGAGAATTGGACGATATTTGTAAAGGTATACACATATCCAACTGGAAACTCTCTACGATGGAAGCGGGACTATAGTAAGTAAATATAAATCATATCTTATAGTATTTTGTTCTGAATAGGGTATACGCAAGTTTGAGCTTTACCCCGAAATATATATTTATTGAAACAATTATATAATTAGGTGTCTGTTTGTTATGTAATACAATTTATTTTGGCAAGCAATATTTTATAAATCTTAATTGAAATTCAAATTATTCGAATGTCAGCGACTAATACCCGAGACCTTACGAGTGTCCCCGGGAGAGTTCAGTGGCGTCACTAAATTTATTTACAAGCATTAGTTTATTGTCAGTTGTATTAAACACACAAGTTTTCGTAAATAAATATTTAATAGAATGGTTTAGCACAAGTCCAAGGTCTCACCTGAAACATTACAATGGTTGAAATCGTCGAAAACAAATTTGTAAAGCCACAAAGTGATAACTTACTGAATATTGATCTGTTTATGTTGATGAAATTCATTTGTTCAAACAATTGTTTCAACGTCGTCGGAATTAGAGAAGTCAAAACTGAATCGTGAGAAAAATTAGTTAAGTATGTAATAAACGACTAATCGTTTAATAAAGATAGTTATTTCGTAATAATTCCCATATTATTGACATGTAATTGTGATATGAAATTTGTAGTGTACTGCTATATGTCAATAAATGTTTATTAACTATTAGAGTAAATGTAAGTAAACAAAGTCAACACCGAAACACACAACATGGAATTGTAAATAAATATTTTCATGTTACACTTGTTTCACCGGGAATTCAAAATAACATTTTTCAATAATTATTTTATACCAGAAATAATGTATTTTATACAGAATTAATTAGTAATTACAAATGTTAATGTACTTTATTAAATTATAGATAAAAATCATGCGTATAGCCTTTTTTCAGGAAAATGATTTTTTTAATGACGATAAATTTGAAATTGTTTACCAACTTTATTTCCTTTTCTTTTTAGTGTAAATGAAATTGAGGGGCGATTCCCCAGTCTTATGGGAATCTTAGGAGATAGCTTATCTTAAGGTTAAATATTATAAAATGGACTATATAGAAATTTGGGTGAATTTGAAATTGGTTGATTGGTTTCCAGTCAGCGCCATCAACTGAGCGTTAAGGAAAGTAAGATGTAGTAACAGCCGCACTTTGTAACTAAGTTCAGACACTAGTTGCACTTATGGCTGAGTTCATTGGTAGGTGTAACTCATATTTCGTTGATTCTAAATTTATTTCCTCGTAGTTAAGTGTTTGTTAATACTAGTTCGCTCTATTTTTTCTTAATTTTGCACGTACATATAGTGTTTTAAAATGTCTAAATTAAGTGATAAACCAAGTTACGCACAGACTTACAAACTCGTAATAGTTGGAGGAGGTGGTGTAGGAAAATCAGCTATTACCCTGCAGTTTATACAAGTAAGTTAGTTTTCAACCCCATTTTTCACATTTGGAGTTAGTAAACAAAGTAGTGATGCGTTTTTGTTTCGGCAATAGCCAAATATTCAGTTTGTATTGTTCATGTTAGTGTAGCCTCAACTGATGGCTTTATATGGAAAGTATGGTTAATATCCTTGTAAAATCCCACATCTTACTTCGTAAGCGAATACACAAATGAATAGCAGAATAATAGTATATACTGAGTTAATTCTTTTTAATAACGAGTTCATCTACATTTGGTAGTCATATCTTTCGTTTTGCAAAATCTAAAATTGATTCAAGGACTTTAAATAATTTAAAATGTGTGGTATATATACATGTAGAGAAATGCTTTTTATGAAGATATTTTCTGTTAGTCCTCATTCTTATTCAATATACGTAAGTATTAAGGGGTGGTGCAGGGCGTGTAGATAAACATATCACGTTTCATATTTTGTTTAAATGGAAGGTTATTTTTAGCGCATATGAGCATTGTATGACCTGTAGCTTGCGTACAAATTTGAAGTTGTACATTAAACTATTTCGGTTTATTAGCAATAAATTGATTTTAAAATTCTGGCCTAGGTTATGTTTACGAAATAGTTCTAATTCCAGAACAGTCTTGGGAATACATATTGATATACTCTGGTGATATCACGGTATAGTAAATTAAATTTATAGGTGTTTGTGCACTTATAAGTATATTCTTAGACTTTTAAATCATATTTGACTTTTCTACTTCCTGTTTATTCTAGTATTCCTCGTAGATTATCTGGAAATATCATAAATAAACAAAGAGCACTTTCTTTAGGTTCAAAGAAAAGAAGCCTACCTATGTTTTCATTACAAAATGTTCTATTCTTAATGTGTATCACCACTTAGTGCGGCAGTAAACTACAAACTCCGATATCGTGAGTTCGATTCCTACATCTCTCGCGAAAATACCGAGGCGTTTTCTTTTTGGACTCCAGTTACACTAAGCTTGTGGAAAAGAGTACCTGTGATTGATTTTCTGGGGTAATACGCATAGTTGCTGGCCGACTATCTTCAATTCTCTATTCGAGGTCTTAGAAATGGGTAATCCGTGCTAAACCGAACCCAATGGTCTTTCCTAGGCTATAATGGTGGGAATTTATTATTATTGTTTATTAACTTATGCATATTTCTGGTGTTTATCATTGTCTTCAAACTGCCATCTTGTTAACAGTAAAGTATTGAATTGTATTTGCAAATTTCGTCTTGTAAAAGAATAAGTTTCCTTAGGTCATTCAACATGTATCACTATTAATTATCTTCTTTTCTTACCTACTGATTTGATCCTCCAATTTTCCACTAGACGATGTAAAGTTACGATCAGTGTGGGATTCTTTTATATCTTTTGCCACTATTTTTTCCTGGGCTGTTTTCTCTTCTCCTCTCACTTGGTGTCGATTGTTTTCATTCCTTCATAGATTTTGCTTATTAACCTCCCTTCTTTAGTTTGGGAAATATATCCAAACTTTCATTTATTCTTCTTGCACGACCATTTCTTCTAGTATTACCTTGTTTCTTCTCAAAAATCTAAATTCTAATACTTGTTTGCTCTATCTTTCATTTATAGCAAATGAATACGGTTTTATTACCATTTTTGCTTTAACTTTCCACAATATTTCTTACGGAACTTCAATTCGAATCTAGGGTCGGACTGAGAAAGCGTTATACCTCTTTATTTCAATTAAAAACTGCTGTTATCGCGCAGTTGAGCATTTCTCTTTTGCTTAACCTTCCTATACTCACGTCAAAATGAAAGACGTATACTATACTATATAAATCGGTCTAACAGACCGTATGCGTGAGTATAGGAAGGTTCAAAAAATATTTTTACTGAATTGTAAAGTCATCCCGTTTTTATCTTCTTAATAATTTAATGGCGCGGATAATTGTTCTATATATTTAAACTTGCTTGGGTTCTAATCATAGTGTTTTGTTTCGAAATATGTCTTCGTACTACACTAGCCTGAAAAATGTTGACCATGAAAAATTGTTTGCAAAATATTGGCTCTTTATTTAATGGATAAAGGTTTCTCAAAAAATTGTTTTCAATGGTTTTGCTTTAATAAAACGTAAATTTTATGACCAAAAATGAACTTTATTCTATAACTATTACAATCAATTTTGTTGATGTCAGAAAAAACTTCCTTGGTAACCACAAGTCACCCGATTTCCAGGAAAAATAAAATTAATTCTGAATGCCTATCATAAACTAGGATGCAATATGTCATTGAATATACATTTTCTACACTCCCATGTGAGTTTCTTTCTAGAAAACACGAGGTCAGTTAGCGATAAACATGGCGAGCGGTTCCATCAGGAAATAGCAGCATTTGAGAAGTGTTATCAGAGCAGATATGATCCAGCCATGCTTGCAGACTTCTGTTGGTGTCTTTAGAGGGATATCGCGAGAATTGCTTATAAGAGGAAAGCCAATCGTTAAAATTTTTTTAAAGAAATATAAAGTGTTGTATCGCTAACGTCGTATAATTTTACAAGACCTAATAAACACCTTTCTCTATGAAACCTAAGTTGTTGACTATTCTATGTATAAATCTTAATTGACTTAGATGTAAGGCATGATTATTACATATTGTAAACCCAGTGAAAAAGAAAAGTATTTAATTTGTTGCATAGTGCAATCTAGAATTTTGACAAATTGAGTAGGTGTCTTTAAAAGTTTTAGTCTCCGAGTGTCTGAACCGAAAAAGATTTTTCAATTAATGAGAGCTTTGCTTCTGATAAACCTGGAAATATGCTCTTAAAATTTGTTTCCCACATATTATGAATCAGGCTCTATGTTCATATGTAATAGCACTTTCCCTCTATTTTAGTTATTATGTCTGTATAATTCAGCCTTACACCGAAAGGTAGATAGAAACATGATTAAGAAGAAGATGTCTGTATAATCCGCTCTATTTCTAATGCTTTTTCTGAAATTTGCATTAAGATGCTACAGTTTCCAATCATGTTTGTACATGTGAGAGGTATTCGATATAAATTCTCTCACAAAGCACGTATTACGAATTTTTTACAGTTATTTTTCTACAGAAGTGGACAACTTGCGTTGCCATAGGCTCCTGCAGTAACTGCAGTCGCGCTCTTCGGCTACCCGCCGTGGGAAAATTGCAAATTACAAAATTTTGATCTTCTCTTGCCATCCGTAGACGTACGTTTCGCGGTTATACCGCTCGTCAGTACGGCTTTGCAACACGGCGTCACGTCGCCGTCCCGCCCCGTCCGCTGTTTGACCTTTCCATCCACTCTTTTATCAAACCTTAGTGATTAGATAGAAACAAAAAAACAGAAAAGAATATATATCTACGGTGGTGAAAAATTAAAAGGGAATTTATAATTTTGAAATACGTTCTAAAGATTAATAAAAGCCAAGTATTAAATTGGAAACTGTAAATTACAAAATTTTGATCTTCTCTTGCCATCCGTAGACGTACGTTTCGCGGTTATACCGCTCGTCAGTACGGCTTTGCAAGAGCTGTAATTTCGTATACAAATTTTATGTATATATCGTCTGAACATTGATGTTTGTACATGTAGAAAAAATAACTGTAAAAATGCGTAATACGTGCATTGTGAGAGAATTCATATCGAATCCCTCTCACATGTACAGACATCAATGTTCAGACGATATATACATAAAATTTGTATACGAAATTACAGTTCTTGCGAAGTCGTACTGACGAGCGGTATAACCGCGAAGCGTACGTCTACGGATGGCAAGAGAAGATCAAAATTTTGTAATTTACAGTTTCCAATTTAATACTTGGCTTTTATTAATCTTTAGAACGTATTTTCAAATTATAAATTCCCTTTTTAATTTTTCACCACCGTAGATATATATTCTTTTCTGTTTTTTTTTGTTTCTATCTAATCACTAAGGTTTGATAATAAGAGTGGATGGAAAGGTCAAACAGCGGACGGGGCGGGACGGCGACGTGACGCCGTGTGTGACATGTTCTATATTAACTAATACATTACAACTGCTCACGTCCCGTCAGCGTCGCGTCGCCCTTAGTTCTCCGAATTTTAATGTCGCGCCTTGCACGTAAGTGGAGACAAAGACCGGTTTACACTACTTAATGATTATACGTCCTCCATTCTTTTATATTTTTGTTATTAGTATTAATCTTATATGATAGATCTCTACCACTAATAGGTCAATAAAACAAGGCTGGTTTGAACGATAGTTATATTTTCAGAACGTTCTTTGATCTTTGATTTCAGAAGATCTTTGTAATGGGCATTACTTTGATTTTGAAAACACAATTATATTAAAAACAGAGAATAATTATAAAAAAGACTAATATATGAAATGATAAATATACAAAAAGACACTAAAACTATTAATTTCAGAACCGATATTCAAAATTTAAGTAATGTATATAGCAATTTGTTAAAATGACATTTGCATTTCTTAAGAAGGAAACCTTTGGCTAGGTTTTTAAATTTGGGTTTTCCCTAGTCCTTGAACAGAATTGTTAAGGTTTCGACAAAGATTTTTTGATATAAGGTTTTACTTAATTTGCATGTATGTTTACACATTAATTTAGTTTTTATAATTTATATATATATAAAAGTTTGTTACACATCCTCTATATCAAGAAATCCTACTCATTAGTCATTTTGTTGATAGTTCCCAAATAAAAACATATGTTTGTTTATATATTTATCTAGTTATATTTTCACTGAAGAAGGTATTCCGAAAACGTTTGTAAACGTTCTGAAAATATAACTATCGTTCAAACCAGCCTTGTTTTATTGACCTATTAGTGGTAGAGATCTATCATATAAGATAAGTATAAAAGGTCACGAAATATATATATATATATACATTTAATTAGTATTATTATGAATTCCACTTCCCGTCTCTCCATTTGTATATACCTTAGTCTTATTTAAACGTCATTAACCTTGTAATCTTTGTATATTTAATATCCAGAAGTTATTTACGACATTAGATTAGCTATAAATCTCCGAACACGAACATATTCTTTGAGTTTTTCTTCATTGTTTTCAAATGTATTGCTGTTGTGAAATTCAAAACTCATTGGTACACTTATTTGTTTTGATGATTGTCTTGTTGTAAAGCGCTGTTCGAGAGGTTTTGTCGCATTGGTTACTATTCTAGGCAATCAAGCTTTTTGTTTCTTTGATTAATCAATATTTCTTTTATTTAATGAATTTCGTGTTTAACAATTCCACTCAATTGTTTTGTTCCACTACTTTTATTTTGCGTATTTTTAACCACTGTCTTGCAGGCTGAACACCTTGGGGCACAATCATCCGAAGGAGAGAGAATGTGAATACAATTTCTACCGGTAATTTTATGAATGTACCGCCGTAATAACAACCAGATTTTCCTTCTCGCCGGTGAAGAAACGCTAAATTTTGGTATCCTTTTAACTCTCGTACCATGAGTCAACCATTTTAACACTTGTATCGCCAAAGTTAACCTTAACCACACGATCCTATTCTGTTACTGGTTGTACTCGCTTATGCGTGTCATCAGTTCTACCTGAGATTTTCTGTTTCCTGAACGTCCTGTCGTTTCCTAGGAGTTATCATCAGGAGTCTTAAGGACCCGTTTTGTTTTGTTTCTGGGTATTGTACCCTTTGCGATACACGGTACGTGAGGAAGCACGTAGCAAAGATGAAAATTTAGTATTGTATCCCTTTTTGCTTACGTCTGATCTGGGTACCTTTCATAGTTGGCTCTACTTCTTGCCTAAGTCTAGCCTCCAGCTTTACTATCTAATGTTATATCCCTATAATTATTTATTGACTGATACTTTTATATAAATTGGTAATATAACTCCAAATCTTGAAGTACTTTCTTTTCCATTTAATGTAATGTAAGTTAGAGAATGTAAATCTTATCATAAAAATTCGAAGGCAATTCCAAAATCGTGAACTATGCAATCGCTGCTTCTATAAAATAAGCCGTATTTAATATTTTTTGTTCTAATAAACTGCGTATCTAGTAACTCACTAAATTTGCTATTAACAAAGTTAGTAGTAATTTTAGGGTTACTCACAGTATTTGGTTTGTAAACATCGCGTAATCTGAGAACCAAGACCACAATAGATCTGGAAAGGTCGCAGTGGAACAGGCGTCATTGCCACCTCAAATAATCTAATCTGTGAACTACAAACTATTTTTTTGTTAAAAATCGAAACCTCACTGTGGAAACTACTGATTCCCATATTCATTTTAAAAAACCAGGCGTTATGTGAACTTTACTTTAGGGACGTATTTTGTACGCCTAAATCATCAACTCATTAAAATATAAGAATGTCGAATAATTGGATTGTGTAATGCAAATGAAAAACACTTTTTCATAGGTAAGGATTTTCTTTAGTGTTAACAATTTATTGGACATCTTTTCTACGTATTTTTCGTCGGTAATTTTTTCCAGATGCACTTCCGCTCGATTGTTCATATTATTTATATGCTAACGACGCGCAATTAATATTTAAGCGGGCTTGATTGTTATTAATCACATGACGTCTTTGAGTACCAACTTGCGGTAGTGTTCTTCGTTGACAAATAACGAACTTGTAACAACTACGTAAATGATTAAAATTTGGAGATGTTTGATCGTGTAGCCGTTGTCTAACCGATGTTAAATCACTGTAATCACAAGTTTAACCTAATAATTTTTGTGACTTTGCATCATTCATCCTGAATTTTTTTACGACGCTTTTTCTCTGTTAGTTTAATTCAAAGCGTTTTTGTTGCAATGCTTAGACTAAGACACCACCTTGTGCAAATTATAGTAAAGTGAGCGATTGCCACAGAAGTCGAATTATTGCGAGAAGATATTATTCCATTCAGAGGAATCGCTTGCTACTCATGCTACGTTATTTGGAGTTCATCGAGGGTAGTTTGAAGAAACATCGTCGAACGATTGTTTAATGTGACTCGTTGTCAGAGAATACATACTTATCAAGATTTTGTTTGGGAATGCACACTGGTTGTTAGGTTAGACGAGATAAGAGTGCTTTATTTCCGTTCAAATTTTACAACTACTACAGAAACTATATTTACAAGTTGCAATTATAATAACATTTCGGTGTTTTTGCAGCTCTAAGATATTGGGCATTTGATTGATATACTGATTTGGTAGAATTTTGACGTATTTGAAATATCAAACTCATATTTTCATATTGAAATGAAAAAAAAATTGGAAAGCGTATATTGATTGATTGTGTAGTTTTTGTCTGGTGTTTGAAATATGAAAAATCAAAACGAGCATTTTGCCATATTTTTGTTTACTACTGTCGCACGAAAAAGTAAGCACCCTTTCATAAAAGTTATGTATTGTGTATGATGGAGTTTTAAACGACTAGCAATATTAAAGTTGGGCCAATAACCGTGTTTCCGGGTAACTTTTTCAAATTAAACATGCCCGCATTTTTTAATAATGAAAATATGACTATGAAACTTCAAATCGTCGCTATTGAGGCCTTTGGAGGTAATAAAAAGGAAAAAGATATATATTATTAGTTAAAACTTTTTTAAAAATGGTTTTACATTGGATACCTACGCGAGTCAATGACCGGGTACTGCGGTACCCGTACAAGTTTAATTTGTTTTTGTACATAACTTACCACTCTCACATTCTTTATGATTGAAAACACATTTTTAAGGCTTATAGTAAACAATTTAAAAAGAAATACCGTTGTCTGTGTGTATGCAGAAGAGGCTTCTCTTTATAGTTACATTTGGCTTAGCGAGAGAAGACTAAGTTAAACGTAGCGACTTAAAGCAAAAAACTTTCGTGAATTTATTCAACAAAATTGTTTATATATACCTTAATATATGAACGGAAACACCATCTACATATTATTGAACTTAAAACCATAATATTTAATATAAAAGTACAAAAAACTACATAGGGGTGCCGGGGTACTCTGTTATTGACTAACGTATATTTTGTTGGTTATTGACCGTAGGGCTAAGCAATAATCAATTCGAATTATCATAGTACAACACGTGATATTAGAGAGAAGATCCACGTATTGTGTGTATTCACTGAAAGACCCGTACAAGAAATTTACTTCATAGAACGCATTAACATCTTCGATTTGCTGATGAAACATAATAAAAACGATCCGTGTTCATAAGATAAGATTTTGGTGCAAGTAAGTTGAATTATGTAGCTCAAATAATATCCAATGCTATTCTTCTAAAGAAATTCATGTAGGGAATTGCAAAGAAATTGTCTGTTTTGAAATTCTAACAAACTAAAGGAACAATTCAGATTTTTTTTTAACGACTAGCGGAATAACTACGCAATAACAAGCCGGAGCCACACATTTGGTCATTCCGAGCTTAGTTAGGATGTTCTCACATCCGCCAATAGTTCTGACCTTGCCCTATTAGATTGTCATTTATTTCGCAGTTATTTATTCAGTTTGTGTTTATCATATGTAATTACCCACAGATTTTTAATTACTTCATAAATTCCAAACGTCAGATATGTTTTATTTCCTATTTTTTTCCTTGTTTATTATACGTTGCAAAACTGCCTGGAATTAATATTATATCTTAATAGTATTTATGGGTTCGTATTGTGGTATTAGATTACATCTTGCTTTGTGTCATGCTGCAATAAACATGGCATTTGCACTGTTACTACACACAAAAAAATTGCGAAAAGAAAGCATCGTCGGTGAACTTGGCTAACATTTATTCTTTTATTGCTATTTTTATCACGACTGGTGTTATTATTGTTATTATAACAGATTTGGTTATTGTTATGGATATTGTTTTATTAATTTTTTTAGGAGAAATATTATACATTTTTATCTTGTATCCAGTCAAAGACATAATTCCTGTATGGATTCTCCATGTCCACATAGTCGCATAATTAATATCTACAGGGTTTGTCGTAACTAATATGTAAAATTTAGATACAAGATTGTATGAGGCAAAAGCAAGTTAGTGACAACAAAAAATTGGCATATAATTGTTGTTTTGAGACTGCTGTAATATGCACTCGACGGTAGAGGCTTATCGTGGAAGTAAATAAATAACTCGTATTCAAACATCTACTTGACATTCCTTAACATATTGACCTAATTTTACAGGTGTTTATATTTCTTGGTCTTAACAGTCAACATGCGCCTCTATGTGCATGTGAACACAACTTCACAAATTCTTTTCGGCTTTCTTGTGATAGTAAAAAATATTTTTCTTACGAATTTTATTTCATTTGTTATGAACTTTCTTATGTTTTAATTAGATGTATAACTTGCGAAAAGGACCAGTATTTTTAACAAGAAATGCATGAACTTTATAACATTTTATAGTGTAATAGTAAGTCAATAGATGTAAAAAACAAATATTGAGATCGCCTAGATCAGAATGATTCCAACCCTTAAACACCCTTAAACCTGTTAAGCGTATGACCCGATTTTTACGTTTACATTTACTTGTCTAAATAGCAAACACTGGGAGTTATTTAGCATTAAAATATTCGAAGTTGAATTAAATCTGCGTTATCGTAATATTATTGCTTGAGTGTTTATTTTTGTACGTGTAAACGACATCCTAGTTAAAGGTGTAGGCAGGGGTGCCCAAAATTGTTTGTATTAAATTACAGGGTGATTCAGGAGGAAAGGTAAAGGGTGATAGTATAGACAAATGCGAACAAAAAATGGCCTACTAACATGTGTCTTATTTTTATTGGTTACAGAGATACGGGTCATTAACTCATTAACATGGGTCTAATTTTTATTGGCTATTGTCTCTATTGGGATAGGGCAATAAATAAAAACTAATAATTAATATTCTTTCATTTCATTCGACAAGTATTCTCTACCATTATCACAATATAAATTAACAACTTTCAGATTAAAATGAGCCTCACTTTTTGCAATATAATCTCTAAAAACAGAGAAAACATCTGATTTGTACTCAATTAAATACGTAACACATTAGTGAGTAAATTCATCTACAAAAAGTACAAAATAATTTTTATTATTGATAGTTGAAGGAGTGATTGGACCACAAACATCAGAATGCACGATAAATAATGGTCGTAGTATATGACTTTTATTTTTAATCTTTTTAAATGGCAATCGTGCTTGTCTACCATTTATACAAGCTTCACATAAATTGTCATTTGGTATAATATTCGTAATTTGGTTTACATCATCGACCATTTGTTTATTATTCAATTCTAAGAATCTCAGCTTTCTAACGTGCTCCAAACGCTGATGATGGTCATAATTATTATTTGAACTATTGTGTGCTTGAAAATACTAATTTATTCTCCTTTGATTTATACTCAAATCTATAGTTATTAAACTGTTTAAAGACTTACCACTCATAACTGTTTTACCATTTTTTTCATTACCTCAACTCCTTTTTGATTGAGTACACTCATACCTGTTTGCTGCATTTTCCTTACTGATAGTAAGTTGTAGGGAACTTCTGGACAATAAAGGCATCTTCAAGTATTCCTTGAATTCCTATGTTACTTGTAACGGTGATTGTGCCCGTGTTTTTGCTGGTTTTTGTTTCATAAGTTCCAGTCGTAAATGCAAAACTGGACGTGTTGTTATCGCTTGATGTTGATGGTTCCATCATCTCGACAGTTTGGACGGTTCTCTTTCTATCAGCGTTATTTCTTAATTTGCTTTTGTAAAAATAGCACTCGCTTATTACATGGCCTCTTTTTGCACAATGATGACATTTGATGTTGATACTTTTAGACCTTCACTTCGTGGTCTAGAAGTCTTGTTTTTACGAAAGGCAAGGTCAAATTATCTTCCGATAAGATTTCTATTGCCGTTATAACACCGTCATACGATGTAGGAAGGGTCAACAATAAATGTGCTACTTTATTAGATTCATCTAATTTTGCACCTGCTGCTATTAATTCGGTGATTAAATTTTCAAATGCGGTAAAATGCTTCACAAGCGGTACGTCACCTTGTAGTTTCAAAGTAAGTAATTTCTTTCGAAGGGCTAATTGGGTGGCTAAACATTTTCGGTCATAAATATTGTCTAAACTTTGTAGAATTTGTTTAGCTGTATTTTCGTCTTTCACAAAACCAAGAAAAGAATCCGATAAATATTCAACAATAATGTTTTTCGCTCTTTGGTCCGATTTAATCTACTCTTGTGCTGGTGAATCAGGGACTTCGTCATCTATCACTTTAATTAAACCTAGTTCCGTTAATAAACTACGTATTCTAAGTTTCCACGCACTGTATCTATCACGATCGAACGGTTTAGTGTTTCTTTTCTCCCTCGAATTCTCCATTGTCTCTTAATACCGACGCACTTCACGAAATAACTACTTTACGCTAATTTACGCCACTTATAATAAATAATAGTTAATCAGAGAAACCTGGGCCCATAACCTATTGGGATAGGGCAATAAATAAAAACTAATAATTAATATAAAAGAAAGTTCTTTTATTTAATATCAACGAACAAGAAAGACCGGCCGTTTATGTTAGCGATCTACAACCGACTCATACAAAGTTACTTCACCCATCGATACATTTGATACCCGAAGACTTTTATATTGAACGCCATGATATATCTTAGCTGACGCAGGTCGGTTCTATTCAAGTACATAATTTACTACGGGCCGATGTGTTTATGTATCAATTCATTTTTGTTTGTATGGCGACGTTCGACTCGCATTTAAGATGGTGAGAATATAATTATTCCACCACAGTTTTCCAACAGTCTCTAATTTCATTTTGGTACTCTCGTAGTTGCTATGGTTATCGATTGTTAGTTTTGTTTTGAAGTTGTAGGTAGTAGGTTGTGCTTGAGTTGATATTGAATTTTGTAACTGTGATAAACGTGTATCGTTTAAGCGACAAACTAATTAAGCATGCCGCATAGCAACTACGAGAGTACCAAAATGAAATTAGAGACAATAACCAATAAAAATTAGACACATGTTAATGAGTTAATGACCCGTATCTCTGTAACTAATAAAAATAAAACACATGTTAATAGGAAATTTTTGTTCGCATTTGTCTATTCTATCACCCACCAAAATATTTACCTTTCCTCCTGAATCACCCTGTATATTATTTTTTTTAAATTAATTTGTTTGAACCTTCTGCTGTTTTAATTTGGCACATAAGTTATGAAAAACATTGTATATATATAGGCAAATGTTTCTTATTAATCTATCCCGACTGCCTAAATACATTTAGGTGACTCAAAGTGAAACTCATAGGGTTTGTTTCCTTAGAGAAGAGCACATTACGTCAGCGGCGCAATGAACCAAATTCGGTGTTCTGTATACGTTACCATGGCAACCGACTAGCGAAAGTCAATGAAACGTCACATTTCGCGCATATTTTCATGACGTAATGTGCTCTTCTCTAAGGAAACAAACCCTACACTCTTATGCATCTCTTATAACTTACTAATGGTTTGGGGAAGTTATTCTGTGTCCTTAAACATTCTAAGGGCAAAGTGCGGCAAAATAATATTTTCTCGATACTTTTAAATTTTATCATGACGACGAGACTCCACCCGAATCCCTGAACTTAAATGTGATTTATAATTTACGGGATTATTCAGTGCGTAACGAAATTACGGGTTGTTCAAGAAGTTATTGTTATCCCATAAAATGTTAGGCATTGAGGTTCATTCTGATGTGTGTATATTGCAGTATTTTTGTAAAAAACAATTTTTATTTATTTTTTGTTATTTGTAGGTTACATGTAAGCGATCTTATTGTTGTATAAGAAATCTTCTGAAGTGAATGTTAAATAACTCTAGGACCGTAAGTGTTTTATTTATTTGCAGTGCTTAAGTTTCAGTTTGAGTCACGGTGTATTTAGTTAGTATAAACCTAGATATGTAGTATGAGCAAAGGATCCCTGAAGACGTTCCACTTAGATCAAATCAAAATAAAATTTCCCGTGATCATTATTACCATATTTGCGCTATTTCTAGGTACTACATCTTATTTCTATTTTTTATTTGCTAAATTCCTGTATTTCACTTCAATTCCGTTCTCATTTCCTCCGCTGACAAGGTAATTGAAATTCTACGCAACAATTCGTGTCGTAGCCAGAGTAATTTTCGTCATGTCGCCTTCTTAATATCCCGATGTAAATAGAGATTTAATTGCAAAGATACTGGCTTTATCGAAAATAAAATTCCAATGTCGTATTCAAATGAATCAATCAGTAACACTAATTGTTGTAAAAATGTTCAAGGATGTTTGTTCAAAGTCCCCATAATCCCCCTAGTTTGCGATAAATCCGAGAGAAAGTGAGATTGAATATGAATACAAGATAACGAAAAATGTATGTTATCTTAACATACAAAACGCTTTATGAAAGTTAAATATGAACTTGGTGATTAATCAATGTAATGGCGGTAATTAGTGAATAATATAGTTTAAAATATTGCATTAGTATTTCCCAACCTTCTGACACTTGCATTTCCTTCCAAATTGTGTGTACTTTGTTACGACCACCACCACAAGTTGTGAATCATTGTATTGGGTGTTTGTTAATTTGACTTAGAAAATTCCCTGTTCTATATAAGGTGGAATCAGAACGGAACTGTTAATAAGAAAAATGTTCCAATTGGATCTCACTGATACTCTCACTTAAATCAAACGGTAAAATCTAGTAGTTCTGTAGGACCGTGTAAAATCCTGGTCTTTATTTTTAAAGTATTAAATGAAATGAATTCGGGAATGTTCTCCCTCTTTTTATATTCTTATTCAACAACTATTGGAAATAAAAATGATAGTATACCGGTGTAGCATATTTTGGGAATGTATTATTCAAATACACTAAAATCATAGGATAAATATATCGTCCAGTGTTTTTCCATCTTCATTCGAAGAATGAATTCTTTTGTGGTGGATTGTGCTACTCATTTTCAAAATTTTGTCCAGATTGTAACGTACAAATGTGCAATATACGTTGACTAATGCAAGTAAAACTTTGTTTTGTATACACAATATATTTTGTAATGGATGTTTATGTCACGTGCTTGGGCACAACTTCTTCCTGTTGTAGCTTGTCAAATTATATCATCCCTTTCTAAAACCCTGAAAGAAATTCCATAAAATTACTAGCTGACCCGGCGAACATCGTACCGCCTTAGAATTAACCTTCCTATACTCACGCATACGGTCTGTGAGACCGATTTATATAGTATAGTATACGTCTTTCATTTTGACGTGAGTATAGGAAGGTTAATAAATGTTGTCTTAAGTTATTACCTGAGTTTTCTTAACTTGTTTATATTAAGATAAAATTAATTAAGTTGAATAAAAGTTCAGAAAGGAGCAAATTCACGTGGGAGCAAAAGCATTTGCTTTATTGAATGTAAACCAAATGATTCGGGTATCGTTCTGGCACAACTTTCTGTTAAAGTATTTGCTGAATGGGTTGCGCTCGTGTCGATTATCTTCATTGAAGCACCTTGTGATATACTGCATTTTGCGACTTTATCTATTGTCGGAGCGTTGAATTGTCGTTCGTGTGTTCCAGCGGGGCGTTTATTTGCTCTGATCACTACTTTATAGTCATTACTTGGCATGCGATCCAACGCAGTTTTGAACAACCGAATCAATGCATGATGTTCATAAAGTATTTGCAGCAAATCTTGAAGAATTTCTCTTTTGTTGCGTTATTGATCGTTTGATGCCGATCAAGTTGGTCCTCCATATTGGCCATGAAGCAAATTTGTAACAATTTTATGCTGTGCGTCTTCAACCGGTTGTAATGCTCCAATTCTATGGTGAATTTGTTCTTGTATCTGTATAGTCGAAAGGAAAGTGATAATTAGCGATTTATGATTACCAAAAATAAAGGTTACTCTCTTATTAACAAACATTACCTTTAATATAGGACTGAATCCGCGTTCTTCAATAATATTTGCTCCAAATGAAATCATTTGGAAACATGCGTTGTACCTTTAAGCGTTCGAAAGAAAATGCCGTGATTCCTAAGCTTCGCCACGAAGCAATGAATGCAATGGCTCAGGTGGGGGAGGCAACAATGGCGATTTAATCTTCCCACTGAGACAGCACAATCCAGGCAGTTCTCCAGCAAACTTCAATGCACCGGAATAGACGCACATAACCTGCATAGGACCAATACTAACGAAAGGGTGCGAGCTGTAGTCAATTGTGGAATCGTATTGAAACGCTCCTCGATTCAAATGAACACTTGAATCCTTTCTTCTTGCGGCTCGACGTTGTTGATCTCTGTGTTTTGCTCGAAGATTTCTCATTGCCAACCCAGCCGTTTCACGTATGGTCTCTCTTTCTTCTTGTGTTTGTGAAGCACGAAGTCGGGCCGTACTAACACGTACATTATTCATGCGCGCACAATCACAAATGTCATAACCTCAATTATCTTTGCGCGCACCATGACAGCTGTCATAACGGAAAGTTAAATTGCCGTTTTTAGTATTTTCCGTTACTTATTATTTATATTTCTCACCGTTTAAACCTTCCCTGAACTTCCATAAATATTTCAAGATCAAAATTAGCCAAATCGGTCCAGCCATTCTCAAGTTTTAGCGAGACAAACGAACAGCAATTGATTTTTATATATATAAATGTACGGGTATTGTAAAATATGTATTGAAGTTTGTTTGCTAATCAAATGAGTAGATATTGCTAACTGCAACTACTGCTATGAGTCGGTAAGTTAACCGGTAAATTTTCAAATTAATTACCGTAAATTACCGGATAAAGTTTCCGTAAATTACAGTTTGGTCATAAGTAGATTCTAAGATTAAAGTTCTTATTTAAGCATTCTTCTGATAGTGATATATAATAAGTAGCACTGAGTTAAGAATTCTTATTTTGTTTTGTCTTTGTGGTTCTATTATTGTTTTTCAGTATGTTATGCTTTTATTGTTTTACTTTAATGAACTTTATAAAGTAACTGAAATCATTAATTCTGTACGTTTCTTTGTTATAGTAATAGAAAGGCCCTAAATTATCATGGTAATTTACTTTAAAAACGGAAAATTACACAGACATAAATCGTGGTAAAAAAATAAGAGTAATTTAGGGCGATGATTTACCAAAATTATAAATTGTGGTAATTTTACATCACTGACTACAACACGGTAATAGCTATAATGCCTGAATATACGAACAACCATAAACAAGAACTTATTTTTTGTGACTTTAGTTGATATTAAAAATTATGAATTACTTATTAAATTTTGTCTAAATGAACACATAAAAGAACAAAATATCGAACAAATATTACTTGTTAAAAAATATAGATTCATGAATGACATTGAATATTTAATAATAATCAGTGTATTCTTATGGTTCGAAATATTTTAGATGACATTGTATAATAAATCCGTTAAATGAGGACGACTGTTTAGTTACAAGGTCTTTAGTATTTAGCAATTACCTTAAAATTGATCAGACAGTAGTATTAATATTTAGCTTTGTTGTAGAGTTATTTTGCCGCTGACTATGATCCTACGATTGAAGATTCATACACCAAACAATGCGTCATTGATGATATCCCTGCCAAACTCGACAGTAAGTATACAAATGAAATTAGTTTAAACGAAAAGATTTTAGTTAACTGCAAAATATTAAGTCATGGGTTACTACAGGGTGGGCCATCTGGAGGTTTGGTGTAGAAATGCTTAATAACTTTAAGAAAACAAGAAAACAATAGATTTCATAATGTCGCGAGTTTTTATTTAGTTTGGTCCTTTACAATTTATGTGAACTATCTTTTGAACTCAATATGGATTAAGTGGTCGCCTTTATTGCTGATACAAAGTTTGGCTCTTTTTCTGGTATTTTGCACGATATTGACCAGCGTCTCAGGTAATATCGCTATTTCATCTACAGTCTTCTGCTTATTGGAATAAAGTTTTTTAAATAGCCCCCTCCCGCTCCCCCTCCAACAGGAGCAAGTTCGGAGGATACAAATCTCGAGATCTTGAAGGTTAGTCTTTGTCGCCATTTTTGACACCGCACGCCTCGGAAGTTCATGGTTTGATACGTAGTGTGGCAAGTCTTGTCGAAACCAGAAATCTTGTAGACTTTTCCACGCATTTTCGGACACATAAAGTGCGCCAACATCTACATGGGGTGAAATGAGCTTCGTCGGTCATCAGAATTCGCTCCCAAAAATTCGGTTTAGTTTCAATCATTCGAACGACGCTATTCGCCTAAGTCAAGCTTCAAAATTCTCCCTAAAGTGGTCTCACTAATGTTTCATTGTCGAGATTTTCGGATACACTCTCTCTAACAGCTTCAGCGACGTAGACTCTGTCTAACGTGTTCTTGGCGATTTGCTACAGACTCCTGCTCAATAAAATTTGAGGCAAAAGGAAGGTGCAGGCCAACCAAGATATTTTCGGCGATATGCACGCTAAGTTAACACACCTGAGCGATTATTTTCAATGTAAAGCGTCACTATTTCGGTCAGTTCTTTCGGTGTAAACTTATTCATAGTTGAAATTGTACTGAATTGACGTTTCCAAATTGTAATTGCTGAAGTCGATCGGTTGAGAATGGTCAAAGTTATTAAACATTTCTATACCGAAGCTCCAGATAGCGCAGCCTGTATATTTATAAAAAGCACGAATACAAACACCTGGTAGGTAACACTTTATTGATAAACTGTATGCATGCACAAAACTATGTTCCCATACCCAGAACCAAGTTTAATCAAATTAGAAAGTAATCAATACAAATGCAATGGGCAGTTTTCTCCACGTAACAAGTACTAAAAATATCGAAAAGTCAAAAGAAATATAATTCAGTGACTTGCGATGTTTCTGTAAGTAATAGGCGTTTTGTGGATTGATTTGAAAATGGCTTTTTTGGTGTAACTTTTGAATCCAGGGTTTTACGGAAGTGTAAATTGTCGGTCAAATGTCTGCCATGGCGCATATACATGTCTTTCTCTTCACCACCAATTGCTTGCAAAACAGGGAAAAGTTTATGCGGAATGTGTCGGGGTACACAAGTTCAGCACAGTGCTCCCTCTAATTTTTTGCTAAACTTGTTAATGTGCGCTTTATTAAAAATCATAATAATTTGTGTGCCTGTCTTAGTATTCAATTTTACAAGAAAATAAATTAAGTAAAAACGTACTTACCACATATGCTATCGGGTTGTTAGTACGTCAAACCACCCAAAAAATTTTTTATGTTTATTGTGTGTAGGTTTATAACTTTGTGCCATAATAGTAATGTGCGCGTGCACAATGGCACATTTTACAGGTAATAGTGATCCCGACATTGGGATACATCGATAAACTTGCTGCATTAAAGATTTTTCAACATTTCGCTATAATTCGTCTTTATTTTAATATATTGAGCTCGAATTAATCGTTATTAAAAATATTCCAATAACGGTTAATTTATCTCAAAAATGTTCACTACTTTGGGAAGGATGCGATGCACAACTATTTAGGTTGAATTTCAATTTTGTACAAGATGCAATATTAACCCATTCAACGTTTTAAATAAGAAGATGCTAATCAAATGATTCATATTAAATGCATTTTGAATAAAACAATTAGTCTTTTGTTTTCGTTACTCCGGTTAATATGCAGATGCTTTGTTTGAAAGATTGGAAAAAATACGGATACGTAAAAACTATAATACTTATACGGCCTTGTATATTTTCTTCAAATAATCTATAATTAAACATTTTATAAAACAGCAACTGAATTAATTCTGTAGTAATAAAAATTTATCTGATTACATTATTTTATTAAACCGCAGTATTACCACTATCACTGTTGTATTATGAGTAATTGATTATGATGAAACTTTAAATTTTCACGATGATACTTACAATTTGCTAGCAATTCTACCAACCAATTTGTCTAGAAATGTCATCTTCCTATACTCACGTCAAAATGAAAGACGTATACTATACTATATAAGTCGGTCTCACAGACCGTATGCGTGAGTATAGGAAGGTTAACGAATATAGTACAGTCGATATTGTAAACAGGCGTTAACGTAAACAATGCGCTAATGTGAATATTTTTTCATAATGTACTGGATAGTGTGAATTATCCACTAATGTGAACAATTATTGAATATAAATTTCTAGGGAATAAATGTTCACTTATTTGTATTTGATTTTCCATATGTTTCAAACATGTAAATTTATAATCAATTTTAGCTTTATATGCAACATTCCTTTTAAAATGTCATCTCAGAATTGACTCCTTTAGTATCAAATATGCGATTACTTTAAGAGCGGAATTGTCTTACATTGTTAATTTTAATTTTAATAATAGTATTAATGATTAAACTTTAAATTTAAAAAAGTATTGTTTCACCAATAGGAATATCCTTAAATACATATTTGGATCGTTAGTAGAAAAATGCAGAGGAAACAGGACGTTATACCTTAACACAGCATTATCAACCAGTGGGGCGTGATAAGACGAGCATATCGGGGAAAAATAAAAAATAATATTAAAATAATTATTTAATTTACTGAAGGAAAAAAGACGTTTGAAACTTGTCCCACGTAATAATCATTTTGCCTCACAGTGAAATAGTAATGCTGAATGTACTGAAATCATGTTTTTACAAAGTAGTGAATATATTGTTGGTTTTTGGGGCTTCATTTTAATATAATTTAGACCAGGATCCATTTGTTTGTAAGCCGTTCATGTAATGTACCGATACACTGAGGAGATTTTTGTTTTACAAGCGGTTGTATACTTTCGAATCTTCCAGACATTTTACGAGCAATAGATGGATATTCCGACGTAATTTTTCCACTCTAGATTTGCCCCGTTTATAAAATCATTTAAGATAGCAAATAATGCAAGTGCTGTTGCCTTGAGTTCTATCGGTTTACAGGAAAGTAGTTCTTCTACTGCTATCTGTTACCTCATTATGCTGTATGGACTGCAATACGTTGGCAAA
Source organism: Chrysina gloriosa (assembly GCA_038088585.1). Lineage (NCBI taxonomy): Eukaryota > Metazoa > Arthropoda > Insecta > Coleoptera > Scarabaeidae > Chrysina > Chrysina gloriosa. The sequence continues at coordinate 30,572,319 of CM076088.1, read as the reverse complement.
ATTATCTCCTAACTCATATCTCAAACAAAGTTTCTACAATCTCAATTGCAGCTGAAAATAATAATAAATGAGCTCTTCATCGATGGTGTGAGGCTTTTTACATCTGGCTATTTTATATCAAACTTTGTAAGAGGCAAGCAATGCTTTTTATTCATAGACAAACTTAAAAAAAAAAAAGATATTTGCTTTTCATATGATTTTAATTTTTATTCGAAGAATTCACGCGGTTAACGTATTCACCATGATGCGTTTCCATATATCGTTTAAGTTTATTCGTTTTCATGCTGCCTGGTGCTAAAATATTTGACCAAATGCCACAAAGGGCCTTGTTTTCTTCATCTACTTCAGTGCTGGTAAATCCAAAATTTAAGTATTCTTGAGAATATATTTTTGATTTTATTTTCGTAACCACGCTCATCTGTATACTTGTTGATTCTTCACTATCGTCTGATACTCGCTTACGCCCACTTAAAAATTGGTCCATAATTCTATATATACTGAATAGAAATCTACTGCCACTCAAATAGCGTAAATTGCAGTTAACATGCAAATTACAAGATACACATTCACGATAGAAACATCGATTCGACTGAGACTGGTTGGAATTGAATGAGGTGCAGCATTTTATAGGTTTGCATCGCGGTAGCGCAGACGTGCCAGAATATTCGAGACAAATCAGAATTTCTCGTGATGCCGTAAGAATGGCCGAAATGGTGGACGTAAGACAAAGAGGAATAGAGGGACATCGATTCTGGTTATATCAATGCAGCGGATCGGTTTTGCCAAATGTTAATAAATTCACTTTTTCGTGGTAATTTTTGTAGGGTTTGTAATTAAGTTCGTAGGGTAGGGTTCGTAGCTTTAGCGCTGAAATACAATTAAATAGTAACTAATATTGCAATTACAGCACGATTTCAGTAAAAATATTGTATGAGGGGTGAGTAGAGTGAGAGGGAGGGGGATAAGAATTGTGATTGAAAATTGGGTCGCAAATACCAAAAGGCTGAGAAACGCTTGCTTAACACTTGGTTTTCGAGATACGGTATCCAAATCGTTGTAGTAAGTGTAAAAGCCCTCTTTATTTTTCATTCTAGACTGAAAGTACTCCTAATGTTCTCAATTTAGTGCTAACCAGCAGCACAATGTGTGAAGTTAATAAATAAATGTGTATATGTGTTTTATATTTCCCGTACTATTTCTTGCAGTATTGGACACAGCGGGTCAGGAAGAATTTAGTGCCATGCGAGAACAATATATGAGATCAGGAGAAGGATTTCTGTTGGTATTCTCTGTAACTGAGAAATCAAGTTTTGAAGAAGTGTTCAAATTTCACAAACAGATTCTCAGAGTTAAGGATCGGGATGAATTTCCGATGTTGATGGTTGGAAATAAGGTAAAAAAATTAATATACAAATTCTTGCATTGCCTGAATGGGTGGTAGAATAAATTTTATAGCACGTAGTTCTTGACGGTGGTGGTATTGTTTGGAGTATTTCCATTATTCGTCCTCCCTTTAGAAGACGAAGGTTAGATTCGTGTTAAAACCAACCAGATTAGCAATAAAAGCGATTCAGGATTATTTGTGGGACATTCATACAAAAATTGGAAAATTCACAATTAAACTATTGATGTAAATAGCCCAAACAGCATGACCCAAATAAATTCTACTACCTATTAAACAATACCAGAAACAATACATGAACATCCTATTGAAGATGCTTGCTACAATTTCCTTAAACAGGTCATAGTGAAGAAATTGTAGATGAAGACGGACAAGAATGATAATAACAATTGTTGCATTATTTATTTCTCTTCATATTCAGATACGAATCATTTGTAAAACTTAATTTTTTAATTAAACTCTAAATCTCTTTTATCATAAATATGGATTTGTTTTATATAGGAATGTGTAATAATAAAACGTTTCCAGGTTGATTTAGAAAACCAAAGAGTCGTCTGGCAAGAAGAAGCACAACAATTAGCCCGACAGTTAAAAATACCGTATATAGAATGCAGTGCCAAAATGAGGATGAACGTAGATAACGCCTTCTATGAATTAGTTAGGGTTGTTCGAAAGTTTCAGCAGTTGGAGAGACCACCACTGAAACCCAATTATAAGGACAAAAGTAAAAAGAAATGTTGCGTTTTGTAACTCGGAATGGTCGATTAGCCTTAAGACGACAAATATGAAAGAGAATGAGACATGTATATATTATATATAGGTCACGGAATAAGTTTTGTCGCGAGATACAATCATTTTACAATTATGGAAATTAATTTTGACTTTTTTCAGACGCACAAACCAAATATTAAACCGATGTTTTCATTATTTCTTTCCTGTTTTACCACCTATCTCCGTACAAAAATGCCAGTGTGATAGGTCGCCCCCAAATTTACGTAATTTTGCGTACGAAAACAATCCAAAATTTCAGTATATAAGGTTGACGATTGAAGTATTTAACATCCCCTTGCGTGGGTACATTATCGACATAAAAAGATCATGAACGTAGAAATTGCTTTTGGTATACTTTAAACAGCTGAAGCGACAAATTCTAATGCAACACACACTTTGTTTGTCTCGATTAACATTATCATTTTTATTTTTTGAAAGAAAAATATTTATTTCTGTTTCTATTGCTTCTGGGCTCCAGAGCCCAAACTTATATGGATTATATGAAAGGAATACTATTATAATTCATTTTCGCGATTTGCGTTTATCTGGCAAGTTTAATGAAACAGCACAGTATTCTACAATAAGTGCTCGTATTACACTAGTAGTTTTTTTTTAAGAACCACAAGGGTTCATATTCATCTCTTCAAGGTAATAAAAAAGGAATTGAAAATACTTCTGCGATTATATCTAACATTAGCGGGTAATGAAATTTACTACTTCTTTTTACATACAATTAAACAATTACTAGAACTACTTCCCAGAGGATTATGTGCTCCCTTTCTTTGACCTATAAATCGCGGTAGGGGTAGGGTAATCGTTTAATACAAAGTCTTCATTGCGGACAAACATTCGATTACCCGTATTCCTCTATTATTTTTAAGGAGCTAGGTGCTGACATATGCGAGGTAAGCTTAATGAAACGAACATATCTGCTAGTGTGGTACGAAATAAGAAAGAAAATATGAAAAGTCCAAAGAATATTTAAATGTTTAGTTACAAGTTATTCATGAATTTACGTTTTCAATCGTGAGTATAAAGTTATCCGGGACATTTGAATCGGCTTTAAGAAGTCTGGATATGAGGATATCTAACAATCTAGTAGCTATTTAAGGTTAAGTAACTTTGTAACTGAATTGAAATCTATTCTCGCTGATTTGAAGAGCGTCGAAATATTAAATTTGAAATGAATCGTCGGATGCCATAAAAGTTAATTAAATAAAATGAGCAGGTTTTATTGCTCTAGAAGCGGATGAAGTAGCAGACACGTTTTAGAGGAGTTTGCTATAGGGCGGATTGAATATATTACAAGTTTTATCATTATGGCAAATTGTTGAATACGTTTTGAGCACTTTCACATCCCAATAGAAATGGTAAGGTTTCATATCTTTTTTTTTTTTTGACCTCTTATCACGAGTCACTGTTTTGTTGCATTTTCTTTATATTCAAATATGAAAGTAGCGTAAACAATTTTTAGCAATGCAATTATTAGAAGTGGATCAAGAATGGTGTAAGGATGACCCAGATAGATCGCTGTGTATTGGGAAGTTTAAGATAAGATAAACACTGCAAACGGAAGAAAGTATGATAAGACAAATACCGCAAACGGAAGAAAGCAGTTCATGGAGTTGGATGGCGTGGTAACACTTAAGGGCCGAAACAAAACCTATTCTGAACGCATTCACAAACTATTTTTCTCTTTCTATACTTCCCTATTTGCTCCGTCTTTAAAATCTCATTCCTAGTTGCCTACCGTGTATGTAATTTTACTCTTCTTTTGTCGGTGAATACACCGAGTAATATAACATACTTTTTTGTTGATGAGCCATCCATGCAGCGACTGCAGCAAGCGCTCATTAATACACATTTTTCATTCTTTTTACTCTCATACTGTCAACTGTCGAAGATATACAAAATAATAATAATAATAAGTGTAAATAGTTCAAGATGAAGAGTCTAATACGTTTCGTTTCAACGTGTTAAAGTTTCATAATAACTGTTTACGTTGAAGCGCCCATTATTTCTAATTTCACGTTTTACTCTTTCCAAGTCTTGGAAGAATTGTCCGTGAGACATTCGGCACATACTTCATTTTCCAAATTAAAATGTCTGTGCCTCCAATGTGCCAATGCGAAACTTCGAAGTTGAAAGTTCTCAGCATCAAATGGACGCCTTTGTGGAGCTACTAGCGGCGTGCAAAGATGAATCGTATAATTCATGGTGCGCCACTGGTAGTTTTCCAGTCATTTGTCAAACAATAATAATTCCAAATAAGTACCCTTCAGCATTTCAAGATGCTATTCACGAGTTTACGGACCACACCTACATTAATGATAAATAATAGTTCAGAATTAATCTTCACACTTGAAAGTAAAGTACTCAAGTTGTTATGTCGCATGTCTTGTAGTAAAGAAAAATGTTGATTTTGTCGGGGTGTCAATCACATTGATAGATTGCTGTGATTTATTCGTTCGTCGTAGGACAGAACTTATGCCGTGCCTCATACAGTATTGGCCAGTGTTGATCTTGGAATCTAGAAACACGGTTGTTCTAGTGAGAACGAATGAAAGGTTTTATAATGAGATTTAGATAGAGTATGAAGCAGGTGATACATCACGTTGTCAAATCAAATGAGACGTGAAGGGCTTACGATTTCCCCTATTGTGCAGTTAGTGCTGTCAAAATTAAACGATACTTGAAATTTGAATAGTTGGTGTAGATAGGGGAGAGGCTAATGAACATTTTGAACTGACGTGCAACATTATCAGTTGCCGATCCTATTCCATCAATAAAATCATAGTTTCTCGGTTTCGAAGTCAAGGTCTGCTCTGGCCCATACTGTATACACATATTACTTTCGATATCATCCATTCATACACATGTGTATGTCATAATGTACCGTATTCGCCAGTAATTTAACCCAGTTATTCAGTTATTTTCTTCACCGCTCCGCATTTTCATATTTTTAAGCAAATCTGAATAAGAAAAATGAGAAACAGGTTATACAACTAAAGAGAAGTAGAAATTATTTTTGATCTCCTACTATCTATAACAATATTCCCCATTTTCGCTCAAAAACTTACGTGCTAGTAATGTTGACTGAGAAAGTTGGTCTGAAAATCTTGGTCTTGTTGACTATCAAAAACTTTTGCTAGTATTCACTAAGTACTAACAGACATTTTGACCTTCCATTATTAATGAAGATACTCTCCATCTGCATATGTTAATCCCTATCACAGTTCTTTACACAGTTACAATATTCTAGCACAAAGGGAGTATCCATAGGGACCATTCTGTAGCTCTCAAATAATTTCTGCGGCGGTTTAGTTATACCTGATTTTTTATGTAATTATAAATATTAAGTATTGTTCATTAATATGATTTGTTGTGGGTATTTTTATTAGTAATTATTAACAGTTTTCTTTCACAATTTACGAATTAGAAATGTTAGGCAAGTGTATCTGTTAATAATAATAGTAGTAACACAAATTGAAACGAAAACCTCGCGTTCTGTTTCGCTATCAATATGACCCGCAGTTTCAACCGTATATCTCCGAATTCGGTGTGGAATAACTTATGCAATTTAGTGTCAGTTGTACTACACCACAGTTCTTGGCATGATTCTGAAGTCATGGTCGTACATATTTGTACTAATTAGAGTTTTATCTAAAAGAAAAATTAAGACCAATTGGTATAGTGATTCGATTTGAATAGTACCGTATAGTACATGGAACTAATTTAAAATAAAAAATTGGCAATGCTATAAAACTAACAAATAATAAAAATACCTACATACTTCCATTAAAAAGAAGATTAATATCATCACGTTATTTACGTAAGTAACCTAAGTTAATAATCTAATTTGTACATATACATATATGTTATATATAGGTGTATTTGATATAAGTGCCATAAATGAAGTTAAAATTCAGTTGTAATTCGACTAATTTTCTCACAATTGATATGACTGTATGAATAACTCATTCTTTATAATCTTCATCGTCTCATCTTTTTACGTCTTGTGTTTATAGCACTTATTACAGATACATAAGCGCCTGTAATTATTCGCTGATTCAAGTTATACAAGATTTTAATACTATCATTTTGCAGTTAAATTTAGTATTGTTGTATGTAGCTATTGATATTGTAATAGTGTGTGTGGTACATTAAAAAGAAGTGATTTAATAAAATTACGTGTAATAGAGAGAGCGTATCTGTGATCTTTTTGCCTATATTTATATACATACATATATGTATTGATTATTATTTACTTTTTAACATGAATCAGCGAGTATATGTGTAAACCGCACATAAAGCAACATTAATAACACCAAATATTGTCTCACTTTTTGAAACTTTTTCTCACGAAAAATATATATACTTTTCCAAAATAAATTCTTTTGATAATAACCTTTTTGGAAAATTACACATTTGTCTTTGTCTATTTGTGCGTATATTTATCCAAAATTGTTTTATTTGTAAATAAACGATATCAAACAATGTAAGAATGAATGGATAAACACCAATTTTATTTTTATAAAGATTATATTTTTCTATGCTTCTTTAAATTTTACATGTTACACAATGTTAAAAATTCGACTATGTATGTACTGTACTCTTTTAAATGTACCGTGTATACAAGTGTAGCTTGTAATAAATTAATAATCAAAATTTCCTATTTCAAAAGAGGAATTAACTTGCAACAACATCAAGTTACAGTCGAACTTCGGTAACAATAACAAACGCATCCACAAGCAATGATTTTGATTTGATAAGATTGACAGCTTTTTTACAAATTATCCGATGTGATTTTGTCGGTGTGATCTATGAATATCTAATGTGGTTTAAACTAAAATAAAATCACACCATTTCTTTAAGGGGTAACACCACTGTGACAACCTAAAGAAAGCGTCTTGTTGATATTTTTTTTTTTTTGGATGGTAATATTCGAGGAAGTTACTAAGCAGATGTTTAAGTATTTAACAAACAATTATTATTAATATTTAAAAATCTATCGCTTTAATGGCTTCAGAAAGCGGTGGCTTACGATGGAAGGTGTTCAAGGGATCCGCTACTTGCGCCTTCTTGCCGTCACTTGTCACATCAAGACTGAGCACTTTTCGTGCTGCCGATTTTCGTCGGTCTTATGAAATAAGGTCCCCAAGATTTCATTTTTCATATGTACATGTACTGACGCTATGCTAACATACTTTTCACTTCTGAACTGAACACGGAAATGCTTCTAACTGAACATAAACACTTTTTAGCGACATCTATTAGTGTATTAGAGGAGTTAGAAACCAGAAGGTAAAACAAGGCTGTACCTTCCCAGCAGGTATTTAATCGATGCGAATAGTCATTTCCGACGTCCCTGGGAATAGCCCGAAATTTCAAGGAAAAACTTTCTTTCAGGTAGTAAACTCTGCCCCGTATTCTACGAGATTCAAAGCATCCCTTAAGTCAATAAAAAAGAATTGATTTTCTGAAAAATTAACAGTGGTGATACCCCTTAAAGTATTTACCAAAAATAAACATGTACATTTTTCATAGTTTTGCAAAGATGGTAAAGGAAGTAACGAAGAAGGCGTAAGTTCTGAATTGATATAATTTGTTGTAAAACAAATGCGATTGTTATAACACGATTTCATAAAGTTTCATCGAAATTTTAATGCAATACATAAGAGTGTTCATTGTTACCCTACTTGCGACAAAGAAGTTTGACTGTATATTTGTATGTACATCTGCAAATATTTAGGGTACCTACGTATTAAGTTGCTGGTAATAGTGATCGTAATAATTCTGTAAAATGATGTAACGGCAGGATAATATATAATAATAATACAATCCATGTAACTTGTATATCTTTATAATATTTAAAACAAATATCTGTGCCCTTGTATTTGTACTTTTAGAAACCAATCTTTTTATCATTAAATAACAATAGTATATATGTAGTTATTTATGTACAAAATAAACTAAAAGCTTTTTAAAGTATATATACATATGTATGTATTTCACAAGGCATAATGTTTGGTGCTAATTTCTAAAACTGTGTCAAATCAAAAACTAAATTTTTCAATTAGACAATCTAATGAGATTTTTATTGTAAATAATCTTTTCACACAACCGTTTTAAGTATGTACTAAAGTGTCTTAGTTTGTCTAATTTCAGTGCAATTGTGAAGAATCTGTTGTCTCTAGTGTTCATACACTCGAAAATTAATTTCGGTATCGAATTTAATATTTATTTTATAATCATGCTTTGCTACACATTAATTACGTTATAACGGTTGTTAATTTTCAAACTTTTCTGTAATACATTTGCTACAATTGTTGCATATTGAATCTATCCGTAGACCACTGCATCAAAGTTTGAAATAAAACGTAAATAAATCCATTCAATTTCTTATTTTTAATTGACGCTAAAATATAAGGACGGCGCTTTAATAACTAGACAAGGCAAATATGCGCTATGATCAGTCATCTGACCTTTCTCCAATGTATGATTATATTACAGAGGACAAAGGACGGATGACTCATCATACCGCGTGTTTGCCCAGTTTATTAATAACACTACCTTAAATTTAAGTAGTCCTGCTAGGAATTGCTTAATTACTTTGACTTCTAATGACCAGAATAGTTTTCTAATTCATATGCAACTGAAATAGATTAAACCTCGACTTGGTCTATGATAAATTTGTTTTATTCTCACCCTTAATAATAATAACGTGCATTGCAATTTCATCATCTTTTAACATTGCGAATTCGAAATGAAGTATTGTATTATTTATATTATGTCGTATTTTATTAATTGTATTAAAATATATTTGACAAACTAAAGATATTTTAACAAATTTGCGTCTTTCATTTTCCATTCATGATATACGGGGGTAGATTTTGACAAGTTTCCGGAATCGCTGCTAGGAGGTTGTTATTTTTCCAAATACTTTATGTCGCTGTGTTGGTAACTCTTTCATATTAATTGGCTGCAAATGTTAAATCGATCTGTCAAATAATCTGGTTTTGATGAACATTTAAGTCAAGTATCTTTTTGTGTTTTCAATTATGGATACAAACGAAGTTCGAACAGTCATTAAATCTTTCAGTTTGGAAGGAAAAGCCGCAACCTAAATCAAAACAAGGTTAGGTGCCGTTCTTGAGGATTCATTACCTTTATTTTCTACCGTGAGTTTTTGCGTTCGGAATTCACTCGTGACTGCACGCATACATGTGTTGAACCACGTTGAGGACGTCCGAAAACGGCTACCACTCCAGAAATTATGGAAAAAATCCAGGACATGGTTTTGGCAAGTCGTCGAATAAAAATGCGTGAAATTAGGAAAGTCGTGGGCATCTCTTACGAACGAGTAATTCGTTTTTATATAGTGAATTGGGTTTAAAACAGCTTACTGCAAGATGGGTGCCGCATTTGCTCAATCCACGGATTTCAAGACACGATTCGTGACCATGTATCAGACCTGGATTCATCACTACACACCAGAAACAAAAATGCAATCAAAGCAGTTGATTGCAGGCGGTGAATCTGTTCCGAAAAAGGCAAAGACCATTCACTCGGCTGCAAAGGTGATGGCATCGTTTTTTTGGAGCACAAAAGGAATTCTGCTAATTGGTTATCTTTAAAAAGTCAAAAGTTGGTATTGGCCAATATTACATAACACATACGGACAAATTGAAAGCCATAGCAGGAAAAGCGTCTGGGAATGGTAAAGGAAAAAATGTTTCACGACGACAATGGGCCCACTCATTCAAATGCATTCGTTCGGCAAAAATTGATAGAATTGAAGTTCGAAATTCTTCCGTATTCGCTTGATTTGGCCCCGTCAGGCTTCTACTTGTTCCCGAAACTCAAAACATTTCTGGGTGGAAAGATAATTTGGTCGAATGAAGAACTGATTGAGTCTGTAAACGATTACTTTGGGAACCTTAAAGAAAGTCACTTCCGATAGCGAATTGAGTAGCTAGAGAAACGTTGGACCAAGTGTGTTGTTTTTCACGGGCGATTATATTGAAAAATAAAATATAATTTGAAGTCGTATTATTTTATTTTCATTGTCATTTCGGAAACTCTTCAATCTACCCTCGTAAATACAGTGTTTGTTATTTAATTTTTGTTTATATGACATCATACAATAACCAATACTGTAAAAAAACTTACTGATTATGATGATTCAGGCTAGAAATAATTAAAGCATGTTTTCTTTTCACATATCCTTCCTGTTATAAATTACATTTCAAGAAGATTTTCTTTTGAAATGACTCGCGCTTAACCTATCTTTATATCTACCGAACTCCAAATTTCGCCATTCTGAACACAAAATTTATATCTTTTGTGGGTACTGCAAAATTATCAAATAAAATATAATATAATGCAAGTTCAAGAATTGCTTGTAATATAAAAATAAAGATTGTAAAATAATCAAATACGAATTCTAACAGAGTAAGTTAGGTGGAAAAAGAAATATTTTGACGGGTATAGTATGATTCTAAGTGATATCAGATACAGCTTTTTGCGGACAACTATGTTAAAAAATCGCCGATCACTATACGTGTTATCTGAAGACTATTCTTAGTTTCGGTTCAGTGCAGTCGATCCTTACGGACGATTTAGGCATGAGACGCATCTCAGTCAAATTTGTTCCAAAATTGCTCCCCGATGACCCGAAACAGGCCTATGGTTCAATTGCGCGCGACCTGCTTGAGTGCTCCGAAAATGACGGCAACTTTTTAAAATCTACGATTACTGATGATGAGTCGTCAGTTTTTACAGTTGAAAACCCTAAACTCACCCAGACCTAGAAAACAGGACAGAATCCCAGAACTGTCACAATGCTGACTTTCGATTATAGCGAAATTGTGCACTACGAATATGCTCCACTAGGTCAAACAATAAATAAGGAGTACTATTATCAAGTCTTGCGCCGTTTAAGGGACGCAGTACATCGGAAAAGACCGGCATTGCAGGAGACAACGCGCTAGCACACTCACATCTAGCCTTGTGCAGCAGTTTCTTGCTAAACACCACATTGCACAGGTGCGACAGCCACAATATTCGCCAGATCTCGCACGCTGCGATTTTTTTTATCTTCCCAAAAATTAAATACCACTTGAAAGGGCAAAGATTTCAGGATGTTCAGGAGATACAACACAATGCGACCAGGGTAACTGTTCGCTATTTCCGAAAATGACTTAAAAATGGTTTGGTACAATGGAAACAGCGCTGGTCTAAGTGTGTTGCTTCGGAGGGGGACTACTTCGAAGGAGACTAAATAATATACCTATAATTGTTGTATTTTTCTTTTAATAAACCCAATCCCGATATATACTGATCATACTTCGTATACAGCGAAGCTTCATGTTGAAAAAATATTCTCGATTGTGTCGCAAACAAAACATCCTCAAAAGTACAGGCAATTCATTTTGCAGCAACTATGTATATCTTTTGCTTGATCAATAATTTTCAGTTATCAGGTTGCCGTCAATTATTCTACACATAAAGCGTTTTTCTTTAAGGGTGTGGTTCCTGACCCGCTGCGCCAAAACCTAATGGACCCTGTGCTCCCTCATCAATCTATTAAACCTACCATTTTGCTAATGGAAAACTTCTTTACATATCTCTTCTGACCGTACAAATCGAGATCCAAATTGTTTAAGTCTTACACTATTCACCCCTTTGTACTCATACACATGCTGTGAAGTTTGTTCTTCCTCATAAGGCAGATTATGTTGTCTACTAAGCCTATAGTCTGGATATTTATTAAGACGGCAGCGTTTGGTAACAATACTACTACCTTTGGAATTTGTCTATTGTTCATTTACATCAACTGCCCTGCTCTGGTATCTAAAGGTTCCACAATGAACACATTTTGTAAATAACCTTACGACTGAACGCTGCTTTATCAGTAAGCAGGATACTTTGTATTAGGGGAGGACTTGTTCAAGCAGAAATCAGCAACTAATCACAACAAATGTGATTAGTAGAAAAGAATTTCAGAGAGTTTGCAAGCAATTCAATTGGTGTCGACTGATTTGTGATTGCAGCTAGAATCCTTGAAATGATCCTTGAATGGAGCTGTTGGAAACTCTTATCTTGACGAAGGATAGCACCGAAAACACTTAGTTTTTGGATTGTATCAGTTGAGATCAGTTTTCACGTAGATCGGTGCCATCCGAAATAGTCATTGGCACGCATAGAAATCCCTCGTGCACTGAATGTCACCATACGCTTGCTTAAAGTGTGTTCTAACAATGCCCCATCTTAACTCACACATTCTGATCAGATGTGAGCTGTAGGAAGTGCGCCTGTACTACGGAAATGATTGGAAATTCTATCGCACTTTCTGGTTCCTACTTTTTTACTTCCTTTAAATTTCCATTACAAAAATCACACAAACACCATACCGGCATGTATGAATGTTGGTGTCATTGTAAGAGCCTTTCAACCATGTTTTGTCATACACACGCAGCTTAATGACATGGAAAGGTAAGTGTATATTCGTAAAATAGGGGTAGTCAGCAAGATGTTTACTCACAACATTCGAGCTATTGTATCGCCAATCAGAATAAGGTAAGAATAATAAGTATAACACTTCTTTCTTTAAAATGACCCACATTTTTACCACCCAAAATACTTCGCTTTTCTCTCTACTTGAACTTTATATTCATACTTTAGATATCTCTCCAACAAAGCAATAGAAAAGCCGACGGTCAGTTTTATAGACCTGTTGGAGTGGTCTTGCTTTTAATTCCGTTGGAAGTTTTTGCTGTGCAATAGTTTTTATTTTGTCCACATTTATTTTGATGTATTTTTTTGAATTGCAGTCCTGGATGTATGAATGTGTATAAAATCTCTGAGAATAAAGTGGAGTAAAGTTTAGTGCTTATAGAAGCAAGTAATGCAGTAAGTAAGAGATAATTATAGTGGAAAGAAGAAATATTGCGTTGGGAACTGCGTTCTCGGACAGCTTACTTATCGCAGGCGATATCAGTTCACGACAGGGAAAAGGACGAATAAAAACTAAGAAGTTTTGAATGAAAATAGAAAACGAAGCATATACAACAAACGAACGAAAAAAAAAAAAAGGAAAAGCACAGAGCAGTTTACAGCTATTTTTGCCAAAAGATTACTAGAACTTTAGACAAAACCGGTAGGAGTAATACAACTGATGACCAATTAGAGAAACTTGTGATGATGCAGTAGTGGTAGATATAAAGAGTATAAGATCAGAACAAAAGGAAATTTGGGGAAGATATGAAAAACTACAAGAAGGAAATGTGAAAATCAAACAAGAAAATGAGTTAAAAAAGGAAATACGAGTAACTGAAGAGAAATTGGGCAAATTGAGTGGAGAAGAAGGAGAAACAACGTTTTGGTACGAGGCCTACATCACGTTATTCCTCCTTCAGATATGTCAGATATGTATCAGTTGATACCAAGTATTAAGAAATAATGAAAAATGAACAAATTTATGAAGGAAGAACTACAAATTGATATATGTAAAAATAAAATTATCGAGGAGGATAGCAAATAAAGTGTGCCGATTAGAATTATTTAATACTGACGATAAAATTCAAATGGTGAAAAATGAAAACAATTTAAAAGGAACAGAGAATTTATGTTAATGATGATAGGTTAACGATCCAAAACGAAAATAAGAAAGAGAACACAAGAAGAAAGGGAAAGGGAAAACGGGTGAAAATTGGTTTTCAATCGTGGACGATAGGTACAGGAAGGAAGTCGAATGTTGAAGGGCAGTGTCGAGCAAAGAAAACATATACCACATGGAAGAAAGGCACCAAAACTAATAACAGCTGGAGAAATGGATTTTGGGTAACGAACTGGTAAAGAGGACTAAACGATAGGAACAGAAAAAGCAAATGTTAACTTTCACACAAATTTAGAAACTTGCAATGCAAGAGGATTATACAAAAGGTACGGTAAAGAATTTGAGAATAGAATTGAATAGGTATGAAATAGGCATATACAGCAACATTGCAGGGGACGCATTTAAACGATAGGGGGTAAAGAAAATTACAGGTTTCACTTTTTAAGAATGATACTCATAGAAGACTAGACAGAGTGGGATTGTTTGTGAGACAAAATAAAAAAGAAGCGGTGAAATAATTTGTACCAATGAGGGGATTGTTACAAAATATAATAGGAAGTCAAAGCAAACAGAGTCAAAGAAAGGAAAATGAGTTTAGACTAATTACTCTTGGTATATAAAAAGATACGAAAAGAATCAGATTTTTTGAGAAAATATATAATATCGGGAAGAAGTGGGTTGAACCAGACTTAATATAAGATAAATAGTCTAAAATAACCAACGTTACAGGTTATCGAGGAGCAGTTGTGGTCTTGGACAATTTTTTGGGTGGGAACTAAACTAAGCTTTGGACAGACAGATACAAACCATATTGCAAAAAATCAGTAATAAGATATAATGTGGAGTATTTGAAGGATGAAAATGTTTGTCAAATAGTCTGGTTTTGACAAGTCAAGTACCTTTAGTTTACAATCGTGGATAAAAACGAAGTTCGAGCGGTCATCCAATTTTTCTATTTGGAAGGGAAAACACAACGAAAATCAAAAAGAAATTGTGGAAAAAGAACATGACATGATTTTAGCAGATCGCCGAGTAGAAGTGAGTGAAATTGAGGAAGCCGTCTCTTATGAACGAGTACTTCGTATTTTACACAATCAAATGAGTTTAAAAAAGTTTTCTGTAAGGTGTGTACCACATTTGCTCAATTCGGAGCAAAAACGCATTTGAGCTCGAACTTCAGCCAATTGTTTGGAAGTGTTCACGAGGAATAGAACGAATTTCATTTACTCCGTGGGTAGGTTCCGAAGAAGGCAAAGACCATTCACTAGGCTGGAATGGTGATGGTATCGGTTTCTTCGGACGTAAAAGGAATTTCGCTAATTGATTATCTTGAAAAAGACAACAGTTGTTGGCCAGTATTATACAGCACCTTCGGACAAATTGAAAGCAGCACCAGGAAAAACGTCCAGGAGTGGTAAAAAGAGTGTTGTTTCCCGTCGACAATGCGCCCACTCACAACATTTTTGGATGGAAAGAGATTTTGGTCGAATGAAGAACTGATGGAGACCGTAAACGATTGTTTTGGGATTAAATTATAAATCGTTACAGGCAGACATGGAAGGTCTAAGAAGGTAGTGCTCGTTCGCGGTTTTGGAATGGCAATTTACTGCCCTTTTGGATGCGTTGTAATTAAAAACAAGTGCACTGGAGAAAATAGGGAGATAATTTAGAAACCGATTTTTAAAATTTAATTGATAAGATATGGGACTGCAATTATGCCACACTCTTGGCAAAAATCGATAATGCACCCCATTTAGATAAAAGGAGATTCCACAGAATGTAAGAATTATAGGGATATAAAATTTGGCGAAGAAGAATATGCTGAATCTATTCTGAGAGAATATGAAAGGGATTTAGGAAAAGTCGATCGACAACAGATCAAATCTTCATGCCACAACAGATGCTGACCAGTTGCTATGAATACAAAATACCACCATTTGCATTGTTTATACATTTGAAAGGGGCATATAGTAATGTAATTAGGTAAAAGCTGATAGAAGCCTTATATGAAGTATAATTTTCTCGCAAGCTAGTGAGATTAGCACAACTTACACTACAGAACACAATTAGTTCAATTACGATAAATTCAAGGGTAACAAAAAGTTTCAAGTTAAAAAGCACTCAAGATGGGGATCCGCTATCAACAAAAATGAGAGTGGTATAAATAAAGGTGGTCGTTGGTCACTAAAAGCCACCAGGGCGTAGTAGTACCTACGTAGATGATGTAGTGTTATTAACAAAAATAAAGATGATCTATGCCGATCTGGAGCGTTACACCATCTTTCAATTTAAAAGTGAGGAAACATGTCAGTTTATCCCAATTTAGAACTTTCAAATTGAGCCACCTCTCAAAATTTAGCCATATCTTTCTAATCTCAAAGTAAAAAATCGAAGTACCTCTTTTCAATGCAAACCTTAATATTGAACTAGCGTCTTCTAAACCAAAATCGAATAAATTCTGTTTCCAATTCCAACTACCAACTTCAAAGTCGTTGCATCTGATCATTATGGAATACGTGTTTCTGTTATCAAGGAAAGTGTTTTTATAATAAAAATAAAAACTTCATTATCAAATCACTTCCTTCATGATTTAATTCAGCAGCTCCCAACCACTAACTTCCAAGCCTTGTCACCTGACCATTGTCGACGCTCACCAGCCCTTAATGTGTTCCCAAAGTATGCGTTGAATCTCAATATTACTTAGAATTTTATATAGCTCAGAAAACTGTTCTAGTGGCAGTTGTCCTTCAGTAGCTGCCTTATGCGCCCTAGAACGTTCATAACGTCCTGTTTTTATTTCCCAGAAAGATTGCAGTCCATAGAAGGTAGCTATGGATTCGCTTTTTCTTTCTAGATCGGTGGCTTATGTTTCTGAGGCGATTTTCTTATTATGTAATATTATTAATCGTAAATATTTGAATTTTCTTACTGGTGCAAGCTTCTTAGTTTTTCAATTACAAGAAATAATAGGCGTGATTAGTGTGCAATCAGTATTATATTTCCAGGCTTTCCAAAATCTATGGAGCGCTGATATAGTCGTTGTTGATTGTTGACTTGTTAGTAGACACATTTTCAACATATGAACTTTACAGTTGAGTCTTTGATTATAGATAATTCTCTTAAGTTCATGTACATGTTTACTATTATATTATTCATCTATCAAATTTACTGAAATTATTAAAATGTTACGCTCTCATTTTTTAAATATTTGCAGTAAAAGAGATTTGTCTTCGAAACTTACTTTTAGAAATATATAGCATATACATAGTTGTGTAAGTACTAACGATTTACTATTTTTTCTTCTTTGATTAATGCGAAAAGTCGTTAAAAACTGTTACAAGTGCCACATCAATGATTCACTCTGTATGAACCTACGCAAAATACAAACGTGGCTAATATGGAGTACCATTCAATAAATCTTGCGGATAGTATCAGAATGGGTCATCAAACTTGAAACACAATATAGAACTGTGGAGTATATGGAGATTTTACGTGGGTTTCCAAACAATAGATCAGCATAGAAAAAATGGTTAAAAAGTAAGGAAGACGAAAAAGAAAGAGAAAAACAAACACATAAAGCGCAAATTACTTTTTATTTACGCTTTTACTTCGCCTACTTCTTCCTGCTTTGCACGATAAGACACGCTGCGTTCTTCAAAATATAGGAGGGTAGAAACACCTTTTCACCTCCAATTTAAATGACATATGTTGCGAATGGCGCCAAGACATGGTAAGACCTTACTTACACGTTTTCTGATACAATAAATAATGTGGTCCGTATTGCTTGACGTGTGGTGTTGAAGAAAAATATTTGTATAAGAATAGTCGTAGTTGTTTCCCGCCAATAGGAAAAGAACCTTCTGTTGTTGTATGTACCACATGTGTACAGTCACCACCTGGATCCTCTCTTAGACAGAACCGTACTAAATTCTTTTTTGATTAAAGGAAATAGAATGAATGGATAAATTTGTATTGATTAGTTCTGACGTCAGTAATAAGAACATGGTATAGCTATTAACTAAGCGAAAAAGAAAACGTTTGTCCATTGTATGTAATGAGGTTTAGATGTTATAGTATATCCTGCTATACCTTCCTGTATATCATATTTGCTTATTGTGTCCTGATAAAGGAAATATCAAAATGCAAACTTAACATGATAAAGTGTTTTACTACGGTATGCAAATTGACTTACTACTTTTATGCGAAAAATATACATATGTACATGCTTGTAAATCACCTTTATATGTACGAACACTGCTGCAATTTAAGAAAACGTGTGCTCCTAGTGTTGTTAGAGTGTCGGAAATTTCACTATCACAAAATTTGATAATGTTTAGGTAAATTAGCATCAATAGTTTGAAGCAAAATGAGTGTAGTAGTGCAAGGTTGGAAACTTTTGAAATAAAATGAATTAAACCGCGAGCGGTCTCGTGTAATGACTTTTACGACTTTAAAGTTGATATTACTAACAAGGAAACACCAGCAACCCGCACTTCCAGATTTCGTTGAAACTGCACAGATTAAAAGAGTACCTTGGTATAAGGGCAATACTATTTTCTTTTTCCGCGGAATCCTCCGATTTTGGCCCCCTCTAAAGATTAGAATGGTTTCCCAATTATTGCAAATAGCTCGGAAATTATAACAGATTTCTTCTTTTTATAGAATATAATTTGAAGAATATCACATAGTCCCAAAGATGACGCAAATTATTTTCGGAAACAATTAATGACGGTGGACCGGGTACCTCATTAAAATTAAAAAGAATGAAATAAAAAGCGGATTTATTTAATTTTTTTAATTTTAATTTTTCACAAATAAAGTATATTACATGATCTCAAGGATGACGCAAATTATTTTCGGAAAAAATTAAATTAACAGGGAACCGTGTATCCCATACCCCTTTTTTATTATAAATAAAGTTGGTTTTATGTAGAAAACGATGCTGTATAACAAATTTAGACGGTTAATAACAAAGATATAAGAAAACGATAATGAGACTTTACTTGCCATTGATGATCGTTATAATATATATATTTCGACAACGGTTTAAAGAAATAGTACGAGTGCAGTTTTTTCAACCTCCGATCACACAGTATGAAGACCAGGCATGTGGCAGAAGGCTGGTGAGCTCCACACACTCTGTCACTGCCGAGTCCAACACACCATTTCTTGTTGAGCTGCAGTCACGTAAACATGGCTCCCGCGAATTGTGAATTGCAAAGTGTTATTCGTTTCTTGCAGGCAGAAGGGGATAGTGCAGCGGAAATTCATAAAGATTCACAAAAGAAGAGGCATGCTGACTTCTGGAATTGTTCTGATCCATGACAATGCCCGTCCACACACTATTCGTGTAACACAATGGTGCCTTAAGCAATTTCAATGGGACATTTTCGTACACTCACCATATAGGCCCGACCTAGCGCCGAGTGACTACCACCTTCTCCTGAACTAAAGATGTGGCTTGAAGGGCAGCTGTTCCAAACTGACCAGCAACTGAAAGAAACCGTCACAACTCACTTCAAATCATTGGCGGCAACATTTTATGAGGAGAGTATTGCTTGCAAAGCTTGTTCACAGATATGACAAATGCCTCAATCTTCAAGGGGATTATGTAGAGAAGTAACCTTTATTGTACATTACTTTTGGTAATTAAATCATTTTTTATATTCACCCGTCTTTCCTTTATAGCCTATCGGAGGTTGAAAGAAAAATAGCCGTCGTAATATAAGTTTGTACTACATTCGTAAGAAGCTTCACTCCGCTTTTAACTTTGTTCCGGTTCAGTATAAATTAACGTAATCTAACGTAAAAGTCATTTTTATTTATTATTATATTATCATATTCCGTAATAGATATCTGTGGTATATAAACTTCTCGGTCGACGCTGACGTCAACGGGCGATTAGCGGATTTCTTTTGTTTTCTTTGTTTAGTTTAAGTTTGTTTCTTAGTTGTAAATGTTCGGGGTAATGCAAAGTTCGATAGGTTACGCTATTTCATTAAGTTTTTTCCCGTTACGGAATTTTGATGTTTTGATTTGTTTTGATTTGATTTATAGTATTCTCTTTACTTTAAACTAAAACATTTACGTATAATTGCCACTGGCACTTTTCGCCTTATTGGTTAGGGTAATAAACGGAGAACTTATAACTATTTGATGTCTGTTTGTCTGTTCCTCCTCCAAAACCATCCTCCTATCTCTCTTCTACGTTTGAGAGAAACCGGGCGTAGTGGCCGAAACTTAGTGCTGCCTCACTCCCGTCTTCACTGAGTTAGTCAGGCCGCCCGAAGATCAACAAGGGTTAGAGGAGCAACCCAATGTTTGTTGTATGTTTTTTTGGTATTGCCTGGCCACTTGTAATTTACCTATTTTGTGCACGAAACACCACGTACGTAGCAACTTAGCTGTTATACCAAGTAAATTCCATACAATTTGGCCGAAATTCAGAAAGTGACTCGTCTTAAACGTAGTAAAGAAATGTTTGAGGAAATTATTTGCGGTGCTCCATATTTACTCTACATTGTTTCTTTTGGATTTATCCCTATGAGCCTAGGCCGAAGCAATAATTGTGTTTGCGCGTTCCAAGACGAATTGAATTCGACAAATAGCTTTACTATTTACAAAATGTTGTAGTTGTAGTTTTGGCAGAACGCCGAATAAAACGCGTGTAATTGAGGGCATCTCTTAGGAACGAGTAGTTCGTATATTACATAGTGTATTCGGTTTAAAAAAGTTTCCGCTTGTACCAATCACTACCTTTAGTACTCTAGCCATCGGCCTGAAAAATCAGTAATCCGTCTTTCATGGACCTATTATTATTATTATTATTATTATTATTACTATTTAGATATTAGAAAATATTACTAAATATTGAGCTACGGCATTATGAAATTAATAAACTCTTAATTACAAATGTGTCATTTTCCAGAAGAATTAAAGGTAGCAATAGTCACATCTATTCTTAAAAGAGGTACAAAGAGTGTGCTAGATAATTATCGACCAATATTGACACTATCGGTAGTGGACAACATTATAGAAAAATATGTTGGTGACAGACTCTATAATTACTTACGCAAATACGAAAGCTTAAACGACAAACAATATGGCTTCAGAAATAATCAGAGGCCCATACTCTTTTGGAACATTTCGCATACTCTGTAAATAAGAAATTAAACACTGTAAAACATATTGTGTGCTTGGTGGTTGAGTTTTGTAAGGCTTTCCATCACGGGGAACTGGTTAGAATGTTGGACGAGGTTGGAGCGCGTGGACATAT
This sequence comes from Chrysina gloriosa, assembly GCA_038088585.1. Taxonomy (NCBI): domain Eukaryota; kingdom Metazoa; phylum Arthropoda; class Insecta; order Coleoptera; family Scarabaeidae; genus Chrysina; species Chrysina gloriosa. Next base: position 30,551,250 of record CM076088.1, on the reverse strand, counting down.
TTTAACTACATTCTCTAACTATTTGCATAACAGAGAATTAGTTGTTAAAAACGATAATTCGCGGAGTGAATACATACATTATGGTATTGTGGAATACCTCAGGGTAGCATTCAGGGGTCTCACCACTGTGTTAAGATTGAAGGTACGAATACACATTTATTGTTTATAAGAAAGACATGCACTGCATTGAGTGTTTTGGTATGAAGCTCTATCACCTATGGCAGCAGATCTACTTTAGTTTGCATTCAAGGTAATGTCACCGCCCACCAATATGATCAGAAAGTAGTGCTATCTGATTTGCGTCTATTTCTTCAAACGCTGGAGAATCTTCTATTTCCACATTTACATTGTTTAGGTGTGTTGAAGAGAACCACGTTAACTTTTTTCGTGGAACACCAAGATAGCCAAACCTTTTCGCCATAAAGTATGTGTGGGACATTACGGTTTGGAAACTAGGCGATTTACCTAACTTATTGTTGACTTTGGAAGCTTTGGTATATGAAACACAAATTGGTTGGGATGCGACGTTATTGCGGGAATAACCGATGTGGCTCAACATATTACACTGTCCACAGCCAAAATGTATCTGAAGTAATAATTCCTCACGATTTTGTCGTGTTAAATGACAATATGTTATTTAAAAGCTTCAGTTGAGTCTGGTTTTCTTGACCCATGCCACAAAGATTATACATACCCTACTTGCAGGTGGTGCTACCATAAATTCCGATATATTTTCACCTCTCGTTGGGGCCTCAAGGTGAATGTATCCAAGTTTGTGACGGTTAGATTCTCTTGAGATCTCAAATCTCCCGGCGATCCGATCAAGATAGGAAACTTCGAATTCCCTTGGAGCTCCGAAGTGAAATATCTTGGTGTCTTCTTCGACCGAAAACTCGCTGAACCAAAAAGATATAGACGAAACCCGAAATCGCTTCATCAAGGCCCGCAACATGCTTCTGCCCCTTATAGAGCGAAGGAGTCCCCTTCACCTAGGGAGCAAGTTACTCCTCTACAAGACGACGTTACGGCCGCTTTTGACCTATGACGCTGTGGCCTGGTCAACAGCGAGTGAAACGAACGTCAAAAGACTGGAAGCATTCCAGAATCGAAGCAGCCTTCACCAGAGGACCAAAGGGCGCAAGGAATTCCACACCGGCCGTAATAGCGACATGAAGTTCCCAGTGTGGTATATCTTCTATCCAAGAAACACATATTATGTTACAACCCATTACAAAAGATTAAGTATCTGCAAATATAAAACTGAACTTTTGTGGGATCTTACATTAGAAGCCTCCTCAAGGACTGTGAATTTGATGCCAATCTAGACGGTAATCAGAAATCTTTTAAACTGGTGTCTTAATACTGTTTTGGGCAATAAGACGAAAACTACAAAAAATTAGAAGTTAGGATGCAATATGTCATCTAGATTACTTTCCTGATAGCTGTGGCGAAGTAAGCGATGAATACGTTGAAAGATATCATCAAAACATTTGCAATATGGAAAAAATCAAGGAAAATTGAGTTGAAGATTTCCATTGGATCACTATAAGGAATGTTCCAGAAGTAACATACGAAAAGGCAAGCCAAGAAGCGCAAGAGGAACGATTCATTTCTTGTATACAATATTATTTTTAAAAATGACATAAGTAAATTGTATTTTTATGCCTATTCTTCATTTTGTGTGGTTAATGCGATTATTTATTATATTATACGAGAGCGATTCGTAAAGTTTGATTATGAAAAAACACCAATACATAAAGAGGTTGTTAATTGTATACAATGTTACTACTTTCAGCTATTTTTCTACGTAGTTGTCATTAAGATTGAGACATTTGTCATAGCGATGAACCAGTTTTTTTAATGCCCTCTTCATAGAACTCCACCGCCTGTGAAGTAAGCCATGTTGTAACACAGAAAAAGTCTCTTAGTTCTGTGATTGTAAATCACCGATTTTTAGTTTTAAAAGTTCGTCCGTCGCAACAGCTGGTCTTTCACTTTATTCTTCATCAAGGAGAGTAGTTCATTTTTCTCGAAACATACGGCACCATCTTCTAACCATACTATCGCTGATGACCTCTTCACCATAAACAGAACAAAGTTCACGATGAATCTCAACAGCCTTTGCACACAGAAATCGAATAGTTTAAAGTCGGCGGGATTTTCAATTGCAGCAGTCATTTTAAACGACCAAATACCACGAAAGAATGTCCGAACGATTCTCTCACTAGCAATGCCAGACTCATATTGAGCCGCAGATATCGTCACTTCTCTGCTCATACGGCGGAAACGGAACTTACTTTTACGAATCGCCCTCGTACTTATAATCGGAAATGCCGAACTGCATCCAAATCCAATACGGGAGCTCGATCACCGATAATAACTGTAAAGAATTGACTAGCCAGCCCGATATCAAGAACAAAGACAGTAAACACCTGAAGTTCTTTAATTCCTTTGCTTTTGCTCTATTTTTTGGAAATAAATTCTCGTCAGTTGTATCAAAACAAAACGAGATAATTGAAGCACCTCTTTCTAATCGAAAATGGAAAAAATGAATTCATCCCTCTCATACCAAAGCAGGAAGATTACCCTCTATCAGTAGCTTCCTATCCAAAATGGAAAAATTTAATTACTTCACCTAAAAAGGAAAAACCGAACCACCTGCTCCTGATACAGAATGTGGAAATCGAACCACTTTCAGTCCCAGACAGAAAAAATGAATGATGCAGTCCAATCAAAAATCCCAAGCTCAAATCGGAAAATCCAACTATCTGCTTCGAAACAAACAGAAAAGTCGAATCACTCCCACCCAATTCAAAGGAGGAAATGTATAGATATGGATAATTTATTATTATAGAGTGATGATTTCCCTGTTACCGAGAAAGTAGCCCTTCAACTAGCTGGTTTATAACGACAACTGGTTCTAGGTGATACAAATAATAATAACAAACTAGAGTATTACACCGACATAGATACATGTTTGCCCTATAGAAGCCGACCACCTGTAATAATGTTTGGGTAAGTTAAGCGATATCAAAATTGAAAACAATCTTTCTAAATTAAAACAATATGCTTAGGTTCCTATAATAGCGCAGGCAGTACGGAGCAGGTCGCTCCAAATTAACAGCTAAAGCTTTGTACTTGACTTGTGTTATGCAATACCTCTTATATGGCATTACAACGGTTGCTGTTACATATAGAGGCTATTGGTCCTATGGAAACTCCTTATCTTAGGCGTAAATAATAAAGGCTTAATGTTAATAAAACCTGATGATAAATTTGTAGTCAATGAGTACCGATACCAAGAGGTAGAAGGCATCATGCTCGATCCAAACGATAGTTTCTCTCACTGCCAGACCTACATTGAACTAGACTACACCGCAGCGCTGCGTCAGCTCACAAAGCGGAAACGGAACTTACTTTACGAATTGCCCTCGTATATACCTTGTGTACTATTACTTTCCACAATTGATATTATTATTATTTCTATTGTCTTTACTTTTATTAGTATTATTATTTCTGACAATATAAAGGAAGGAAAACTATTTCTTATTATTATTGTCATTCTTATGTTATTATTGCATTGACGTTACCCTTTGCATCAATGTCTCCAATCCTTAAACCGGCCCTGTACCACTAACGAAGTTAGCCGAACGTCGTTTACTAGACACGAGTTGAAATTTTGGAGTCAGTTTCGTTTGGGCTGACTGTGTGTGAACTTGTATTTTGCAAATACGGCGTGTGTGTACTGTGAGTGTTTTGGCCCTACAGGGCCTAAAATCGGATATGGCACATTATTATAACCAGCGAGAGGAATTTGTTGATTTAGATGTGTAAGTTTTTCAAGCAGATCTAACATTTGCGATCGGAACTCTCGACATAACCTAACTTTTCGTGAATCGCACCCTTTCCGTGCTTCTGAACGAATAAACAGATTTTCATTTCTGTCGGGTAGGATGCCAATTGGCGTAAGAATCAAATATAAACAATTTACATTTGCAGTCAAATTGATTGTCGTTAATTTAATCGTGTGATGTCTTCGTAAACTTGTGGTTTGTTTTCTATCATGATCAGCTGTGATTGTTGCATTTTAGGCGGGCTGCTGCAACATTCCAAGAGCAATGCCAGCCTCTGTTTCGATCTATTATTGCTGTAGTTTCGTATGTATTTTACACTTGAAAATGACGGTTTGCATGACATCACCGAGGTTTGTTTGTTATTTGAACTTGCCAATGGCAAGTTCGCTCGATTCGTTTGAATTGAGCCAAGCGAATAAGTGAATGGGAACTTGATCTTATATAATACCTGTTTCAAAATTAATGTCTGCATATTATGTATTCCTTCTCTCCATCTTAACATACAGTACATATTATCAAATATACCCAACAAAGTGTCATCCACATCGTTATAAACTTGCTGCTTTTACAATCATTCAACGTGCTATCGATAAACTTCCGCTTGGATTTGCGATAGGTATCCAAGATTTTATATTGACTCAAGGGCATCTATGCGATCAGATTACAGGAGTAGACAGAAAGTCGTAAAATTTCGGAAAACTTAAATTTTAGACTCGGTTAACGAAAGCTTATAATTCCGTGACGTTAGTAATCAAGAGTTGTTGAACAGTTTTTTTTTTGCCTTTAAGTGCCTGTGTAGTGTTCGTATAAAATATGTCATTGACCTGTGAAGTGAACTATTTCAAAAGATGACTTCAGTAATTTCCCACTGAAATGTTAACTTTTTAACGAATTATATTTTTAACGTTACGTTGTTACCTTAAGACTTTGCCTAAAGATATTGACTTTCTGGATACACCTATTGCTATTTACTATCATGCAAGTTTAGGGGATCATGTGTTATTAGAATTTAAGCTAAATTGGTTTAAGATAGTGTTAATGCTGAATTATGCTATCTATTAAGTTCTTTTCGCTTTGCAGACTAGTAACTGGAGAATTTGCATTTAAAACGTTTTTTTCATTCCTCACTGACACATTATTGCACTTTTATAAAATTCCACTGTCTTATTTTATTTATCTCTTACTACACATTCCAATTTTATTGTACGTTAATGATGAAAACTGTGATACATAATCGCTTATCCAATCTACATCAAGATTCTTTTTGAAAACCAGTGAATTTTGAATCGATGTTCTAAATTAGATGGATAATAAAATATTTTGACGTATTGAATTGATTTTGAAAGTTTGTGGTACGTATAAGTGTTAGTTGATGACAACTTATGAAACCTGTTCAAATTGGAGTACGTGCATAACCCAGTTTTGATTTCTAATCTCCGACTCCTTTTGGACATAAGTCAATTCTGAATGGCGAAATATGCGAGAATGTCATGTTTCTTAACCGTAAGTGTTTCAAAATTAAATGGACAATAAAGGCTTTTGGAGTGTTAACAGTAGTTTAAAAGTTTATTTTACACGTAAATATCAGTTGATGATTACTAATGACGAAATCTGTTCAAATTGGAGTACATATGTAACGCAGTTTTTATTTTTACGTTAAGATTCTCTTTGGAAAGAAGGTAATTTTGACTCGCGAAAATGTGAAGAGCTGACTGTTTTGAATTACTTACTTTTTTAATCATTTCGTTTATCTGCCTTCCAGAGTGTAGGGCTTGGAAAGTGGACTTGAGTTTATCAGGCCCATTATCCAGAATTTTCTCCATTCTCTTCTATTTTTTGCTTTTGCAACAAATTTTTTAAATGTTCCTTCTCCTTTTTCCACGGCTTCTTGTATTTCGCCTCGTTACCTAGCAATCACAATTTGTCCGCAGATAACTTGGCGAACGTCTCACATCCAGACGATCTATAAAATATATATTTGGACACGGATCTTCCTCAGGCCTAATAAAACCATTTAGTATTTCAGTCTTGAATTTTGAGAGAAGAATAAGAAATTTGGCATTGAAGTACAAAACTTTGCAAGATTGACGACACTTTGTTTCCAGATTCTGGGTTAACTATTAATGTGTTACCAATTCTGAACTCAATCTCTATTCAATATTCTTAGTGGTTTCTACGCTAGTCTAACTGTTAGATATAACCTACCTACATTGCTCTCTAACAATAACTCCTTGTGCCAAACCATAAATTTAGGAATGCAGCCATAAAAAGAAGTTCCTGGATTTGAGCTGTAGATTTCTTTCGGTTAAGTACCTAACTTCTTTTTTTGATTACGTCAATGATCGACCAAGAGAAAACTTTATTCCCAGAAACGCCCCAAACGAATTTCATTCATGTTCTAGCGGAAGCTATAGATGTCGAATTTGTTTTCAATCTAATCATACGAAGATATTTTTGTAAAGTACAATTGCCACTAAAAGGATCTGTTAAACTACGCAGATCACATCTGCCTAACCTTAATACCTTTTTCGTCCTCCGTGTTTCTTTGTAGAATTTTGGATGAAAGTGCTTGAATGAACCAGTTCTAACTAGTTCAGTATCTGCGAAGCTATAGAACTGGCGATGTCAACGAATAATTTCCGTTCTATGAAAATTCATATAATAATATATAATATAATATAATAAATATTAGCAGTCACATCTTTTGCGTGATCATCCGCTAATCTGTTGCTGTCTTCTTACTCGTAGTGCCGGTATAGAAGCAACAAAGGAGGTACGTCGCAAAAATAACAACTCAATTTTGTTAGTTTCGCGTATACGTTGGGCTGTTTGAGAGCTCCCAATTGATTTGGACTCCATTCTATTTACAGTAAGTATCTTAATTGGACACTGCTTTTACTTTCTTTCTTTGTGTTATTTCATCTAGCCTCTTTATATGAGACCATGTCTCAAATGGTAATACTACCGAAAATTCGTACCAGTATATTTCTACTTTTTACAGAGGTAACTTGGTGTTATCAGTGTACTATATTAAGTCTATTTCTATTGGGATCTCTTTTAAATCATAATTTCTAAGAGAATGTCAGAATGTCGAATCTTTTCTCTACTGATTCATCCTCCTGCTTCCGCATTGTTAACAATTCGCTCATTCCCAGACTTGCAATTCTTTGAAATTTTTTGGTATGGTGGTTGCATTGTTAAATTTTTGTATCCTGCTCACATTGTCTCGGCGGTGTTTAACACTAGCCAAAATGCTTTTCTTTTTAAAATGTGAGGTTAAGCAAAGTGTACCTATACAATTACGCCATGTTCGTCTGCAATTTAAATGGAAAAAGTCAAAATCTCAGATAGAATCTCAGGTATAACAATGAATACCAAATTCTGTTTAAAAGAAAGTGTATTAAAACTAGTGGCCGACCGAACATTCGGTTTCGGTTTCGGTTTCGGCCGGTTTCGGCCAAAAATCTAGTTTCGGCCATAGTTTCGGTTTCGGCCAAAACTCAGCCGAAACTTCGGCCGCACCGAAACTCAGTGTTCGAAAATTGTCGTGCTTCGTTCGGGCGAGTTCGTGTCTCGTAATTGTCAGAGTCAGCAAGTTAATACCTAAATACATAAATATCTCCTTTTCCTACATACCGTAATTGTTGTTTTTCTTTATTTCATTTAACACAAATGAACTATATAACATGTAGCAATGTTTCAGCATACAATTGAAATTTTAATATGTTTAAATAAGTTTCGGTTTCGGTTTCGGTTTTGGCCGAAACTGAGACCGAGGTTAAAGGTTCGGTTTCGGCTGCAAATCCTGTTTCGGTCGGACCTTAATTAAAACGTATTGGGTTTTACTATTTGGGAATGAATCTGCTTTGGTATCATGCTTTAGAAGAGTGGACATACAGATCGTGTTTACACGAGTTCAAAGTTTTATTCGAGTATTGTCGTAGCAGTTTAACATCGTGTCTGGGTTTTCTATTTTTATTGCAGATTACATATCTCAAGTTATTTTTTGTTCCAACTGTGCATTTGTTTCACTGTGCAAGGTCGTAATTACGAAACGATTTTGAGAAGTGACTGACGAGCATCAACCAAAGGTTAAAGTAGAAAAGAAGCACCATAACACAGTTACATCTGTTAGAAAATGGTGAAATATTCATTTCATTTTTGAAAAGCTACGTTCCGATTACATCGAGAAGATACACATGTTCTGTTTTTATAACTGTACAACTTAGAAGAGTAATTTATATTCATTGACACTGAATAATGTCCATCAAGTAAGTTATTGCCAAACATTTCATAAAACCTTTCGATTGTCATTTGAAATTCTTTCGCATTCATCGATCTATTCGCCTGTGAAGATATTTCATCACTAAAAAAATACGGATGTTGAGACATTGCCGCTATTATAAGCACCGGGCGGCAGGTTGCGTCTAATATTGCATAATAATTAATTATCACGGTCACTGGAATGTTGGGCTTTGGTTGTGCATATGCGCGTGTAGGTACTCCGTGTACGTCTATTGAAGAGGGCAAAAAGCATTAACCGACTGGTCGAGCGCGCGTTTGTGCGTGGATGTGGGAAGATGCAAGTGAAATGCTGTCATGTCGGAATGCGTAGTCCCAAAATATACGCTTTCTTTCAAGGAGCGTTGCGCTCTTTAGCCCACACTTTTCGTTTCACCGTTTGTTTGTGTGCCGATGTTGTAGGTACATACATGCTTGCACCATACGGCTTGTTGTAGTGAAACTGTTTATTTTATCAATGGAGTTCGGCTATGCTTTTAATGGCTTCGCGAGAAGACTTATTTTGTCGTTGATACTGAACATACCGTCTTAATTAGAATCGTTGTTAGAAACAGATATCAACGGTAAAATAATAGATGTTATACATGTGTTGGTAGATATTATCACTAAGAATAAAATATACAAAATCTCAGCAATAAAATGGATAAGTGCACTTATCGCAACGCTAATACACTTTACTATGTATTTTAGATTTTAGAGGTGCTGAAAATCGTTCAAACCAATTCCTGAAAGATTTCTTCCACTCACTAGTTGATACCATAAGAACATTATTTTTGCAGACTTTGACAGCCTCTTCGGGAACAAAAAGAGAATTCATTGTTTGATGGACTGTGTGAGAGCTGGCATTGTTATGATGCAGAACGATGCAATGTTTTCGGTTGTTTATTCTAATGACTTTTGGCAAACAAATTGTTGTATACCATTCAGTAATAGTTAATGCTGAACGAAGCGATAGTATGCATTGTTATTGAGTAAAGTCTTTATTAAAATCGTAAAAAATCATCCAACGAAAACCTTTACGTGAAGTTTCCATTCTTTCCAATAATTGGTTTCTTCAAACGTTCACTGTAAACAAACTGCCGGGTCAATATCTAAGCTGCCATTGTTTTCACAATAACAAATGTCAAATTTTACTAAAATAGTAATGACACATTTCAATAGTGCTAAATACTGGAGGTCTGTGAAGTTGGCACTGCAAAATAGAAAAAGGTTCTTGGAACTGACATATTTGTTTGACCATTTTTTTTACCATTGACCACGAAATAGTTTTGTTTGACCACCACAACTTTTTCGAAATATTTTTTCAAACATCAATAATCGATAATAAAATATCTTTTGCGTATAACAAATCGTTTGACCACGTTTGACTACTGCTTAGAATTTTGATAAAGTTTAATAAACATGATTTATTCATAAAAATTGTATGGTTAAATGGATATTTTCAGATTGACAGTCAAAATGGTTTAGATAATTCTTTGACCATTTTTGACCACCTCATGAATTTTTAGTTAAGAATAACCGAAATTATTTATTTATTGAAAAAGGTTATTCAATGTAGATATTCAAGGATTTAAGGCAAAAACCGTACAGATAATCGTTTGACCACGTTTGAACATCGCTTGAAATTTTATTAGAGCATTTCGAAGTTCAGTTCGTTTCAGATGGGTTTCTTTATTACACCAATGGGATGAAGTTGCTAATGGAGAGAGGAGCCAACTCGTTCCGACATGATCACTATCTTATTGGAATATACTTACAGTAGTGGTCAGATAAAGGTTACCACCAATATATATTTGAGAATGGAGCAGTTCTTGCAAACAACAATAGTTTTCAAATTGTATTAACTGTATGCCAAAAAGAAACAAAATACATATTCATATTTGCTTATAAATTGAGAAATTATAAAAAAGCTACAAAATGGCACTCGACCAATGGATCGTATGAGCAATGCCAAATTGTATTGGCACTAAAAGAAAAACGAATTCAGAAAATAAGGCTTACAAACTGTAAAAATAACTTAGACGATATTCAGAATTTTGATTTACTAGTTAGTGTGCGCACCACGAGTTTTTATATTACTGTAATCCTTGTCGCCATTCAGCTAATTAGAGGTTGTCTATGATTCATAGTTATTTCATTTTTCCAAACATTTGAAATAGCTGCTTTCAATTTAGGTTTATTCCTTGGACGTTTCTTGCTTACATGCTTCTTGACAGTAGGGCAACAGTTCTCTATGGGGTTTAAATTTGGACTGTTTCCAGGCCACTTGAAGGATGTAATGCCCCTTTTTTCCAAGTGTTGCTCTACCGAATCAAAACAGAAATGAAAAAATGTTGTATATTGTTTTGAGGAAAAAAATATTTTTATAATTTGCGCTCTGCGACATGGAGCAGAATCGTCTTGGAAAGTAGGGTCAATAACCAAAGTATCAATGGAGGGTTCCAAAAGTCCTTAGGGGTATCGATATATCCATCAGCATATAAATTGCCGTCTATGCAGGCCAGCTTACTACAACCGAAGTACGATGTGCTACCCCAGATCATCTCACTTGGAAATTCACTTCGGGTGATAACCGTGCTTTCCTGAAAATTTTTGTTGACCTTTCAGCAAACGTATGGAACGCCATCGGACTAGGACTCATCTGTAAAGATAACTTTTTCAGTCGTTTGTGTCCAGTTTTGGCACTCTCTTGCAAAATTTAGGCGAGCTGCACACATTTTACTACTCAGAGTTCAACCTATTGAGGCCTTCTATGCATCGTTCTTGGTCTAATTTTAGTTCCACATGTTACCTCCAACTCCTTAGCTAACTTTTTTGTGGTTGCAAATCTATTGCGAAGACATAAGACTTTTCAATTTTAATCTTTGCGTTGTATTCTCTTTTTCTTGCACTTTCCAGTCCCTTAAGCTCCTTTCAGACCCTCCTTAGACTTTTGGTAGATCGTATTTCTTCAAGAATTTAAGCATAGTTACGTGACTATACCCTACTCGCGGGACAATAGCTCTTGTAGAAAGATGTTCTTTTTAATACAGAAACTCCACTATTTTCAGCTACTGAAAGGATCGTCATGCACTACACTATAGATTTGTTTCGTAATTCTGACAAACAACGCACACATTGAAAAGATAGCTGCCAACATATTGCACGAAATTCGAAGGAATTGTTGCGAATATATAATTTTTCGATAATCGTAGCATTTATTTGACTACTACTGTATTATCTTAAGTTCGGTAAATGCTTTAAAATATTGATGATTTACTCGAAAATTCAAGCAATGTAATTATAAAGGAAGTTAAACGTGTAACAAGTAGGGTAATTCAATATTTTGTTAACACATATCTTAAGTTTGCGTTTCTTCTCGACTCACGTAAGAACTACTGTGATTAACTCCGATTTCATATTCTTGGATAACTTTCTCGTTTATGTCGAATTGGTTGCACAATTGTTAGTATTGAATGGGAAACTACATTGTATCGCCGATGATATTACATATCTATGTAATTATATATATCTTATTATTTATGTATAAGCAAGCGCTTATATAATTTATTGTAACTGATATCAAATGGAATGAATTATTTCTATGCTAAAAATATCATACAACCTTAGCGTTTTTCAATTAATAAGTTATATACAACACCATTACTAATCGATCATTATGAATTGCCAAAGGAAATAATTGACGTAACCTTCGTATCTTCCAACCGCACACCTTGACTTTGAATATTATATAGCGCCTACATTTTACAATAATCGCTATGCGAAGTGTGATTCGTCAATTCGTTTTTAATAACTTACCAGCGCGATTTGAAAAGCGAAATTGTAATATTTCGACGGTTGATTATGTTGGCCAAGGTCGACATTGGTGAGTGTCCTCACGGTTTGCGCGGGAAACTAGAGGACAAGTTCTTTGCGAGTGCTAAAACCGTCTACGAGTAGGATCTCCCATCATTACGAATGGTGCAATTATTTATTATATATTATGTATTGTTTGAGCTCTCAGCGCCATATTGTGTTTTTCCTTCGCGATAACGATGTGTGTATATTTATAGAGGAAATGCCAGAGTTTTGCAACTGCACCGGTTGGAGATAAGATTACTTTAATTAGAGCGAAAGAGATTAATTTGCCGCCTATTTATATTTACTTTAGGCAAAATGCGTGTTATTTAAGTCGTATACTTCCACATACATATTTTGTTTGTTGTTAAACAAAATTGCACATTACTGCTTAAGGAGACCTTACTTAAAATAGAGCATCGAATTTTATCTGATTTTAAAAATTTTGACTATTAGTCTGTAACGTTTTTGGAATTGAAACTTTTAGTGTCTTGTAACATTTTTATCTAACAAACTTTATCACATAAGACTACATAGAGAAAATGAAAATAAACAGAAATACTTCATAAAAATAAAGTGATTGATCGTCTTGCTCAAGTACGGCTTACGAGATTTAAGCAATTTGATTTATATATTTCGTTATTTCAAAAATCTATTCTACCGAGTAGGTTCATAGTACCGCTGGGAATGAAGGAGGAAGTAAACCACTTTGAAAAATACTGAAACATGAAATTCGTCAAAATTTAGAAAGAAATTATATTTGAAACGGCATAATTTTCTGTAAGTTTTTTAAATCTATTAAACTTCCAAATCTGTCAGTAACGAGGATATCACGCTCCGTGGCTGGTCTGTAAAATCACACCCTGATTTCCTTTGGTAATGAAGAATCTACGACGAGGATGTTCGACTTGTATGAGATCTAGAACGGACAACTGTTGTGTGTGTATCTATGTCGTTTTTAAGTACCAAAAACAGTGAAGCAAGTCTGACTGTTGTTAACGAAGGGATGAGCGAAGAATGGAGATGTGTTAAAGTTAAAGACGATCAATATGCCGATCGTACGTGGCCATGCACTATTGAAAAAGCCCGGAAGTTTTGTTCGATTTAAAATCAAAAACGCTCTTACCGAAATTAATAAAATCAGTGATGTTGGGGACACAGGTTAGCGCCCTACTCGTGTTCAAAGGACAATATTTTAAAACTATACTAAACCGATTGAGAAATACTACACTTAGGAACTCCAGAGTACAAAATTACTACGACCCATCATACAGGAAAGGCCACCCATATGATCTTATATGTGCAAATAATGAAATATAAATAATAATAAATAACTAAAATAGTCAGAAAAGTGTAAACAACGAACAATAGTGAAAAAAGTAAGAAATAGTACAGAGATTAGCCTCTGATTCTCTTTAGACAGACAACAGGTAGATTTTGATTTGATGTCTGCAATTCGAAATAATAGTGAAAGATACATGCAACTTCATCTCATTTAGGATCGTCGTTCTATTGCCCAAAAGTACGTCAATGAATTGTCAATTGTTTTTCCTTATGATAGAGGGAGAACGGTTTATATTTATGGACCATAATGCTCGTTCACATCTAGCTCACATTGTTCATAGTTGGTGAGATAAAGAGGTGAAGGTGGACTGCCCAGTAAATTCTCCTGATGATAATTCGATCAAATATGCCTGAGATGCATTAGAACGACACGTTGCTGTCCAAAAAAGACCCTTCCCCACGCACGATTCTGGAACTTCGCATTCCCCTACAAGAAAAATGGAACCGAATTCCATGTCAGCAAGATACGCAGTTTTTTAGCAACTTGTTGTCATCACAGGAATTATTAAATTCTCTGTTCTTTGTAGTTATCGCACCTCAGATTGGAATAAATCCTTAATCTTCCTATACTCACGTCAAAATGAAAGACGTATACTATACTATATAAATCGTTCTCATAGACCGTATGCGTGAGTATAGGAAGGTTAAATGTTTGTTCGTAGTTTATACACCAAACTGCACCTTTGTCTTCTTGTAGTAAACAATAACGTAATGGAACTTTTCTTATAATTCACAATTATGTGAAACGGTTACCCAAGTATGGTTGATGGTGAAAATGGTATTTATGTTGCTACCTTAGCAAATTAATAACAAAAATATATATATATTTTTTGAGCAGTATAGAATGTGCTAAAACCCAACTAATTAAAGATTAAAGATCACCACCAAAATATTGCTATCCATGTTTGTGCATATATTTGTCAATATCATCTTGATGGGAGAAAGATTGTATTTGGGGGCGCATTTGCAGTAGTAGTTCACATTCATTTAGGCCAAAGTTACCTAATCATTTTTTTTGCGAACAACGATTATGAATTACAATCCCATTTTCTTTTCTGCTTTGATAACGCATGTGTGGAAATGCCTGTAATATTTATGAAACATTTTTTATTATATTTCATAAGGATTAAATAGTTGGCATCTGTTATTTCATTAATATTTTCTCGTATTACTTCTTTGGGAGGAATTGAGCATGTGTTACAATATAATTAAAAAGGAATTGTAGTTGTTATGCTACATATGATCTTCTAAGTAGTCATTAACTCGCAAATTGTAAATATTTTTTAAACGATTTTAGTGGAAATGAGAAATCTAACCAAAAATGTCTCGTATATTTGTCTACTATAAACGATTTCCGGATTTATTGATGGTAGGTTTCAGCAGGAACTGTTTGGATGGTTCTTATTTATACATACGTGCATGCATACGTACATATGTCTAACTCTTCCAATGTGGTTTATAATTGAACACATGTTGCGTTCCAATTTAGTTTTTCTTTGCATATCTTTTCGTCAGCTGATGGTCTCCTTCATTTAATGTGTATTAATAACGCCAGTACATACTTTGTTTCCAACTTCTTACTTCATTTTTATTATAGTTGGATTAAAATTACAATCTTTAAGGTATGTTAATTGCTTCACTACACCCCAATAAAGAAGTAAATTTGAAGGAACAAATGTAATTAAAGTAATAAAATAAAACAATCACTTAATGTTCCGTAAACAATGTTGCATCATATTATCATTCCTCGTTTTGTATTTGTTGGTTTGAACTACACGCACCTACTTATCTTTTATGAATTACCAGGTTAAAGACTTCATAATTTGTGGGTACTAAATATTATCTTATTTGCTGAAGGACGACTGGAAACGTCAACTAATATAAGATTATACAAAGTACATATAAGAATGATATGTACCTACTTTTGTTTCTTCATGCCACCACTTTAATAAGTTTCTTTTTTTCTGAAACTATTAGCCGTTATTTTCAGAAAAGTGTATGGAGATTTTTCATATTTTTGTTATAAAACGTGATTTGCCAACACGTATAATGCTAAATACGTTATTTTTAGATTTCCGCACAAATATGTATCTATCTGGATATGAAACCATAAATTTCGTTGAAAATAAGGGACTAGTAGTTGCATCTACGTAGATTCTTTGGCTACGAGATAGTGTGTTTATATTGTGTTGTAAAAGCTATTATAGTAGAAATATCGCGGATTAGCATAGAGAGAGTAGTTAGGCATTAGGATAGTAGTCTTTTTAGTATGGCTTAGTACTTTGATTTTGAAAACACAGTTATTTTAAGAAAGAAAATAATTATAAAAAAAGACTAATACGAAATGATAAATATACAAAAAGATGCTAAAACTATTAATTTCAGAATTGATGCTTAATTAGAAAACTATTTTCACTATTCGCAGACGCGCGTTTCGCGATCATACCACTCATCAGTGCGACTGTGTGAAGTAGTTTTCATTTCTATAGAAGCTCTATATAAGCCCGGGTGTTTGATGTTCGTACATATGAAAGTTCAATTACGAAATTCGGCCATAATGTACTAATTGCGCATTTTTGCAGCTATTTTGATTCTACAGAAGTAGACAACTTGTTTGGCCGAATTTCATAATTGAACTCTCATATGTACGAACATCTAACACCCGGGCTTATATAGAGCTTCTATAGAAATGAAAACTACTTCACACAGTCGCATTGATGAGCGGTATGACCGCGAGACGCGCGTCTGCAAATAGTGAAAGTAGTTTTCTAATTAAGCACAATTTTCCCACGGCGGGCTAGCCGAGTGCGCGATTGTAGCTACTACAGGAGTTTGTGGCAAAACAAGTTGTCTACTTCCGTAGAATCAAAATAGCTGCAAAAATGCGCAATTAGTACATTATGGCCGAATTTCGTAATTGAATTCTCATATGTACGAACATCTAACAATTTCAGAATTGATGTTCATAATTTAAGTAATGAATATATATATAGTAATGTATTAAAATGACATTTGCATTTCACAAGAAGGAAACCTTTGGCCAGCTTTTTAGTTTGGGTTTCTCCTAGTCCTTGAACATAATTGTTAAGGTTTCAACAAAGATTTTTTAGATGTTTTCAGAGTGTGCATGTATGTGTTTTTACATTAAAAGAGTTATTTATAATATGAACATTTTCTTACAGATCTTATATATCAAGGAATCCTAGTCATTAGTTATTTTGTTGATAGTTTCCGAGTAAAAAAACAAATTTGTTTATACATTTATCTAGTTATATTTACACTGATGAAGGTGTTCCAAAAACGTTTGACAACGTTTTGAAAATATAACTATTGATCCAATCATTGTCGTTTAATTGACTTAATGGTACGAAAACTATCTACATATAAGATAAGCTTCAGCTTAAGGTATTTGTTTATATGTTCATTGTCATCTTTTGAGTTAGGTATGTACGTTATCCTTTCATGTGAAATTATTAATGTCTTCACGAACATTAGCGATTGTATGAGATCAGTAAACTCCTCACACAAATATTTAATCAAATCGGGTGACATGTATTTCACTACCAACGAGGCAAAATTTAAGATAATAATTGTGTTGTGAGGAATTTACCGATGTGATACAGTAATATATAGTATATATAGTAACTATATCATGGTCTTGACAAATACTATTAAGTCCATTATGTTGATCACCCAACTATGTAATTTACTTTTAGGCCAATAAATAAATATATACAGGTCAAGCAATTTGTATATCTATTAATGTTTAAAAATATATAAGTTAGGGTGTATGAGAGCTCACTTCATTGATAAAAAATGTAGCATTTTCATAACTATGAATCTGTTTTTAGCAATTACATCCAATATTTTTTATTTGCATGTGCCCTGGTAAAACATATCTTATCTTATTAAAACGCACATTGCTCTACATATGTTCTCTTATAAGAATTGACAAACACCCGGCTCCTTCTGATATCCCATATCTCCTATCCTTGTTTATACAGCTAGTCGTCTTACATCGTCGTAAATTCTTGTTCTTGAAATCACATTTCTGTCCGATTCTCCCTCTCTTTCTCTATCTTCGAAAAGAAAAAGAAAAAAATTGCGATATTTCAACAATAGGTAGACCCCAAAGGCTCCCGTTATTGCGCCGATACAGCTGTCCTTTAAGAAGCACGCGTTCAACTAAGCGAGTCTACTGCTCCCTGTTCGTCGGTCTTGCATCTTGCAACAGAGTTCTTTCCTGGTATTGTGAGCCGTGTTTATGGGGAAAACGAATAAGGGGTGCGTCACCCTTCGATAAGAAGCAAAGAATCGGAACTTCTCGTCAGACGGTTTTGATGTCAAATTTGCAGCTTTTCTTTCCTTTCGGTCCAATCGGGGTTCACAAAAGGTCAAACGGAATTTCTTCTAAGGAAGTGGTTCGGGCACAATAAATCTAGTATTTTCTACCAAGTGCCTGAGTTATATGAAAAAGTCATACTGTTATAAATATTCTTAGCGTTTGGACAGATTTGTTGGGGTTTTAAAGAAGTATGATTTTGGTACTATTTTTTTATTTATTTGAACTGTACGCGTGCAATGAAATGTGCAAAATACTGCGAGTGGATATACAAAATTTTATTTTTTCTACTTTTGTCATTTTATGGATTTTTTAAACAATAACCTTTTTTTTGTAATATATTCTATAATATTTGTGGGTATTTTATAGTACACATACAACATTATTGGGAGCCAAGTTGAAGGAAACAGAATTCGTTGTAATACCAAAACGTTTGGATGCTAAGAAGCAAATTTGAGGTAGATGAACTCCTTCAATACGGTCAATAAACTATACGCAATCACAATCTTCTAAATTCGTTTTTCATTTTTACCGAGAACAATTTTTGTCATTATTGAATTTTTAATGGCTACCGATGTCTATTTTGTACTATTTTCTTGTTCCTTCAGCATAACATTTGTATCATTCGATATTTAAATGTTTATTAAGTAGTTTTTCTTTTCCTGTTGATGAGATGTTGATGACCATTTTATCGCTATTAGTGCTTTGTTCCAGTAAAGCTTGTGTTGTTCATACTTCCTTATTTTAGCCGGGGTATATTTTTAGTACTGTTTTTGAGTTTGTGTTAATTGATGTTTTTATCTCAACTGCCGATGGAGAATTTTTGTTACTGTATTGTGTCTATCTGTTTCAGCTATTAGTTTGCACCCTCAGTTATATGTTCTATTGTTTCGTCTTCCTGCTTACACTTCCTATGTGTATAGGAATCTATAGCTTCGTCGATTGTATATTTTCTATAACTTTTTGTTCCAATTACATTACCTACTATTGTCAAGACGAATCCTTCAGCTTCTGAGAAGAGGTATCCCTGTTTGAGGCCGATTATATTTTCCATCTTGCGTTATGTTAGAATGTTTAATGTGAAGGTCTTTTCTGACCATTTCTGCTTTTATCTGTTCTGTTGTAATGATATTGCGTTAATTTCGAGTGGTGCCCTGTGTTAAGTGAAGCGGCGTACATTGTTTGTCTCCTTCGACAATTGCTACATGAAAAAAATCGAATTGCGTGGTCTGTAGTGTCTGGATAACTAATCCTCTGCCTTCTTCCTTTCTACTCATTGTGACTTTCAATGCATGTATTAGGATGCTGTCTGGTGTACTCTGTAAGTTTAGTTCTGTTGAGTATATTTCATTCCTCCAGATCTGTTGCACCATTTAATTACTCCGAAAGACTAGGTTAGGATTGGAATGATGTGATCTTTATATGACTATGACTTATCCTCTCGTTCCATATTTAGAAATGTGCATTTCATAGTTAATTGTTTCTGCTGGTTGTTGACTACTGCATTTGCCTCTCTGCATATGGACCATTTTAGAGTTATCCATGCCGAATTTCATATTGATGTCCTTAGTGAGAATTCTTCAGTGTTTTTAGACGTATCTGAATATATTTTATGTGATGCATATAATAATAATATCGCCCATATAGAGCAGACGCATGAGCAGCATGTTTCGGATGTTATTATTATTATTATTATTATTATTATTATTTTAAATGAGATAGCAGATGTAAGAAAATATACAATGTTTTGCTTTAAATTGGAATTTCCTAAACAAATTTTATTCATAATCATAAATAAAAGTTTGTTGAATTAGCAATAAAATGTTTTCGTTGGAATTAAATAGCAAGAGGGACGCCTGATTTATTTATATACATATGTGATTATTTACAGCTTAAGGGGTAATATCACCTTGCGACCACCAAATTTAGAGTCATTTTCTAAGACTTACCACAAACGCAAAAAAGTCATGAAAATATGGGGTTTTAGGCATATGAAAGATCTAGTCTTTAAGTACAAAAATACTGTTAATTTAATTAATTACACTACAAAATGGCGGTATAGCAGCACACTAAAAAAATCGCTGATGATCCACCTGGGCGTACTGCTACAGGTCACAATTTTTAATCTGAAACAAAAAACCGAACGGTTTCTTAAAATATAGATGAAAATAAAGTGAACATCGTAGAATTTTTAATAAATGAATTTAAAAAAATGGGGTCAATTTGAATTTTAAAAAATATTCCGAAAATCGGTTATAAAATCGGTAAAATTCAACGTATCAAAAAGATCCTACGATGTTCACTAGAAAATTATATTTTTAAGATACAGTTAAAATTTTAACTCAATCGATTAAAAATTGACAGCGCTACCGGTACGCCCAGGTAAAAAAACATGTTTTCGAGAAAAACGCGTTTAAAGTTTCAAGTAGTGCTATTTGAATGAAATGTTCGTTTTACCTCTAATCTGCGATGTCTGCTCCGTACAATTGGCCTTCCATTTGAAGATTTTCCACCTCGTCATCCTTTCTTGACGTACATGTGTCTCTGCGAGCTGTTTTAGCCTCTTTGGTGAAGGAACGTTAGGAAAGCGAGATGCGCGTCGAGTCGGCTTCCACGTAAAAATTGTAGCAATTTTCCCCAACGGTGATGCCCAATTGATCCATTACTCGCATAATTCCATTATATCCATCATTGAAATGAAGAACAGCTAAATGTACAGCTACATCAAGGACAGTTTTGCCACTGGAAATATTTTTGGGTGCCATGGACCATACTAGCGAATTCAAACTTTCGTTAGAATTCTGTGCAAATCCACCCAAACAACGAAAGAGTAGCCTCTTCTCTGCTTAACTCTTCATATACTGGCTTTATAGCTTTAAATATCTCCTTTGGTATAGGAGAGTCGTGCTGAAAATCTGTCATATTTGAAGAATTTGAAGAATTTTTAGAACGTCCCCACTCCAATTGTTTTTCTTGCTAGTTAAAAATAATTCCAGTAAAAGGCTTTTTTTTCCCTAAAGATGTAGCCGATTTGAATATCCAAAAAGGTATTTTTTATGGAAACATTTTGTGTTGCAAGTAGTTCAAGGCAATTTTCGAATATTTGACGAAAAATTCATGTTCGAATTTCGCGGTTATTTTGGCCTAGAATATACATATTCGGGCCGCTAATTACGTAGAATATATCGGTTCGGACGTGGAACGCATAGATTTCGAGAAAACGCCTTATGAATTTAGGGGAAACGCCTAAAATAGACCGAATGTAGGGGTAAATATAGGGCGAAATCGGGCAAACTTCAAGCGCTCGTAGCACCTAAACTATTAATGATAGAAAGACGATCTTTAGATCATTCTGAAGCAGAAAAATGCGCTCTTTCGAATGGTGTAAGAGAGAATATCGTAGCTAGAAAAATCCAGTGATAGGGTGAAATTTAGTGATTTTTTGCGATATTTTTGCAGTTTTTTGCGATTTTCTCGGTAACCGTTGGAGTAAAGTAAAAGAATCACGCCGTTGAATTCGTCTCGTCAAGGCGCATCGATTGGTCTAGGATTGAACGTCCTAAGTCCCGTATTAGTGAAAAAGGGGTATGTGATTTTAGCACTTTTTTGCGGTTTTTTGCATTTTTCTGCAACCGTTTGAAATAATCTAAGCAAATTATATATCGTTGAAATCAGCGCGTCAAGACGCGTCGATTGGTATATGAATGAACGCGATAGGGCGAAGAAAACTTAAATCGTCCATATCTCCGTAACGGTTGGAGCTAGAGCGTTTATAATGCCATATTTGGAATCTACTCATCGAGACCTATCCGATAGACCTTCCGATAGATAGATAGATAGATAGATCCGATAGACGAACGCAATCGGACGAAATTTTCCCTGGCTCAAGAACGGTAAGAGATACAGCGTCGGGGATGGAAGATTTGAATTCTACCAATGAATTTGGGTCCAAAAAATTTGCGATTGGTTAATAAGATCGTCACGGAAGAAGCGTCATTTTGAGGTTTGTATTTCTTTACGGAAAACGAGAATCTGTTCATTCAAATGTAATTTAAACACTCCGCCAAATTTGTGTGCGAGATTGTTTCAAGTAAGAATTTCGAAAACTTGCACGTTATAATGCAGAAAAGGTGGTCAATAGAAATAACTCATATCTTTAGAAAAATAATATTTTGGATAAGATAAAATAAAAACAAGGAAAACGATATTACAACAAGATATTGATTTGGAGCATCGTAAGTCAATGTTGTACTTTTTTGGAAAAGTGGAAATGGTATTGCTTTTAAGCAATTAATCTGTGGAATCGACTGAAAACCGAGCTGCCTGAAGACCTGCACTTAGAGGTGTTTATTCACAAGATTTAGAAAATATGGTGGTGATTGCCAACAAATTATACAGAAAAATTGATTGAAAACGTATCAAACTGGTATTCGTTTCTATAAAATGTTACACTTGGTGTTATTCATCAAAGTGCGCTCTTATTATACGCATTGTATTTCCTATACGGCAACTTAACTCCTTGTCATAAAATATTTAGGTAGATGCAACCAAGAAACTTCAAAATCGGAGCTAATCTCGTCCCCTTTGTATGGTATCAAATTAACTTTTAAATATCCTTTCCTCTACTACTTTTAGGTCAATCAAACAACAATTTGGGAGTTAATAGCAATATTTTCAGAACGTTAATACGTTTTCAAATAACCTTCGTCAGTGAAAATATAACTATATATTAGTATGTATAAACAAAACAAAATAACTAACGACTAGGATTTCCTGATATATAGGATCTGTAATAATTTATATATCTAATATTATAATATAAAATATGTTTGTCCAAACTTTAACAATTCTGTTCATGAATTGGGCAGAACCCAAAGAAAAATCAAGCAATTTTTTTAATAATTATGTATATATTTTTTTATTAATTGTGCTTTCAAAATTAAAGCGATGACCTAAATTTAATCTTTGGGTATCAAACTAATTAATTTTAATAGTTCCAGCTTGTAGGGAATATCAATTTGGTCATTGACAGTTGGTTTCCATTTCTAAGCGTTAATTCGTCCGTTTAGGTTTTTTATTTTCCTGTATATAGCTAGTACATAAATTGAAATACTTTATGGTTATTAATTTGTAGAATAAATTTAAATCCTGTCATCCAAGATGAAAAAATCTAAATTTTCATATCGTATGCCAGATGACTATGATACCTCTGGCGTACGATTTTATGTATTCACATATGCTCGATGGCAATACATAACAAGCAGAAGAGTTAATGTTCATATGCATACTATCATCCTCTTTGCACTAGCCATGAATTTGCTACTACATTACTACTGTCGTCGTCTTAAAGCAAGTAGGATCAAAATTTTTGCAAATGTTGGTGAGAACTTCCTGTTGCTGATGTTTCAACTGGTCACTTGATCAGTGTGTTTACTACTGTTTGTAATTTTTAACTAAAGGAAAAACTTGTTTTAATTGATCATATTATAACGTTACATAATAAGTACGTAAGTACATCTCTACAGAAATCCTATTTTGCATTTCTTCTCTATCGAATTAGCAATTAGCTAACAACTTATTAAAGTAGTTTATATGTATGTGTATGGTTTTTCTACACTTCTTTTCTGAAATCCATGCGTATATTATAGTTCACTTTTATACAATACAGTCGTTCTACCATGATGTCTAATTGTTTAGTGTTTTCAGCTTTATATTTACTTTTCTTTAAATATTTATAAAGGTAGTTTTATTCTACGTCATACAGCAACTCATAATTTTCACTTCACAATTAAGCCAAATGACACTACCCATTGTGCAATTAATAAGGGAGGTTTATTATCGATCAAGTCGGGGAAACACGGCCCTTTCATTCTATCTTTTTCCCTTTCTATCTATATTACGTCGCCATCTGCTCCGCAAGGGTAAACTTTACTATACACCTGCCGTCGCGCTCCCGTCCTTTCATTACCCTCCATATGCAAGCTTTTCACCTCACCACACCAATATGTATGAGCTCCGTAAAGATAGAAAAAGTTTGATTAGAAAGGATCGAATTTGATCTTTATGTTTGGGGGAATAAGTACTCTAAAACGTCACTGTTACTAATCAGTAGTCTACTACCCTCGAAACCTGAATTTGTTAGTCATCTTTCAGTATCCACGTATTAAACAATTCGAATTGTAAAACCCAGAACGACATGTGAAGAGAGATGAGTAAGCGAACGCACGCCTGGCTGAACTGTGAGAAACAAGTCCGCTCTGAGGAACTGAAGCTGAAAATTCGCACGCTGACCAAACGAGACCGCGTCGCATCCCCCTTATGTCGTCGAACTATTTCCTTCCTCTTAATTAGAAACTCCACCCGTGTGATGTTTTTTTCCTCCGTAAAGTTTGGTGCCCTTTGTGGGGATCAAAGCAACTTCTCTAACATAGATTTTCGGATTATTTCTAGAATAGATTTGTGTTTGGGTTGTGGGAAAAGTACGCAGCTGATCATTTCGATTGAATTAATAATAGTTAAATGTTTAAAATTTGCTGGAATGAGCACCTTTATTTTAATGATTACCAAGAGAAAGCTATTAAACGAAATAATATGTTCTTTTTTACTGGTAGCTATATTAGTACGTATCGTATTATACAGAAATAACGCATATTATTAAGAAATGTTTGAGGGTAACATGATATTTATCTTACTGCAATTAATTACCATGGTTGTGTTTAAAACATTTTTAATGATGTGCAATTGGAGGTGCCAATGTACTTCCTTGCACCAAAATGATTCTTTAAGATATCGAAAAAGAAATATCACTAAAGCCGTTGAAAACACTTACAAACTTTTTACATACTTGTACTTTCTAATCTAAATGATTCTCCATAAGCCGTATTGTGTTATCTCGTTGTGTAACAGAGTATAGAATGTTTCTTCTTCATATTTGGCAGAATCAGAATTGATACTTTCCTCAATAAAAACAATGAGGCTGATAAAAGTAGGAATGTCTGATGTTTAGAATGAACTTACATATATCAGTTAGCTCTTACGTTAACTAAATCAATTTTGAAAAATTCGACAGTAAGTAGGTTGATAATGATTGCAAGGATTGTGACTCAGATATACGCTTGAGATCTTGGTTCGACCTCCATGCTTAACAGTGCTGGGGCACATCCTCATTTAAAGTCTTGAATTCCCAGACCTTTACCAAAGGCTATAGGTGTCTGAGGAGGAGTCTGTCCACATTGTCACAGTTTTTTAGAGCTTGTTCTTCCCTCTTGTTAGGCTCTTCAGTTCTTATCCTTGAGGGTTAAGTCATATTCCGAAGGCCTACGTTTGATTTCGATGCTTAACAATATTCTCTTAATCATCCCTTAAAGCTCTGAATTTCTGTCTCCTTAGCGTAGACTATAGACATATTATCCCTGTTTTCATGCTTAATTTTGTTTAAGGAATATTTTTTATTAACATATCATCATCAATGTGAATACTGTTCCACGAGTTGCTAAGGAAAAGCATTCACACGTTTCTTTTGTGGTCATTCTTACAATTTAGTCCTCGTCTTTTTCTTATTTTTCTCCACATCCTTTTAACTTGTGCTCTGCTTATTTTATTGTTTTCCCCTAGTAGTTCAGTTGTTCAGATGTCTATTGGGTTGCTTGTAGAATATTCCTACTCCGTAATTCTTATATTTTCGCATTACAATATGCTTTATATCACACATCATTATTCTTGTATTCCAAGATCTTTACCCTATATAGTTTTTGGTTTATCCGTTTATTATATAAAACTATTAAATTATTTTTAATCAAATCGATTTTCTATCCTGAAATTTATGAATTATGAATTTATGTGTTTAAAATTGAATTTATATTTTTGACATATCAGCCTCGTACATTAGATAAAACTTTTAAATATTTCTCACTGTTATTCACCTTTAGCTACTTTATCTTTTTGTTCCGAATTAAAGTTAAATTTAATATAAGATGAATAATAATTGACATCAAGCACATATACTGTATAAAAATCAATTACACACTGCATTACAAATGCAATTTAATATTAGTTACACAAAACCACAGTCGTTGCAATAATTGCAAACTAATAACCCCATAAAATTGTAATTAAAAAATTTAAACTGATTTATAGTGATTGTAATTGAATTTTTGTAGTAAAATTATTTCCTTTATCAGTGTCATAAAAACTAATTATCCTGTAAGTAATATCTCATAAAAACTAATTAATACCGAGCAATCAATTTCTCATTGCATTATTATTCGTGCTTAGCTATGTATCTTTCTGCTGCAAATAGAAATGAAATAAGGATACGTCAACTAAACGAGTGCTTTGTCCTCACTCATTATCGGCCATAAAAGTACTTTAATTGTGAAGACACCTGTAAGAAACAACCTGTCCTTTCTTAAAATATACGCGTCCATCTTCTGCTACCTAATTTTATATCAAATTATATGCGTTTATTAATGCTCTTCACTAATTTTTACTTCCTAGTTTGACTTTATTCATACATTTATTACGCTCGTGTTTATGGGTCAAATGTAATGTGGTAAATGTTTCAAGAGCTTATGGACAATGGTTTTGATAAAATGCCTGGTGGTGGTTATTATGCTGCTAATTAGGTGATTTTTTATTTGTAAAGGTTGCGCTTGGACATGCGGTGTAGAGAATATTAATATGATAATTTTTTACGGTGAACAGGTTGATTTATTGATGATTAGTAGGATAACCTGATTAATTGCAGGAAGTATATCGGTAGCTTCAGAAAACTTCGTAGAATGCACTGGCTAGAAATATTGAAATTTGTCTGCTAAATACATAACTTATGCAGTTTACTAATAAACGAGCGTATTGTTGAAGATTTTAATCCCTGTAATCAATAGGTACTATTTACATAATTCATAATGCATCTGAGTTTAGGGAAAATAACTATATAGTTCCATCTTCACTTTAAATCTTTACCGATTTAAGTTACTACGTGTGCAATTCGAGTGTGATACAGTGTTCTTTCCTGTTTTCAACGTTTTTTACTGGTAATATCAAACCACTATTATTGCTTTTCTTACGATTCTCTGAATTTTAGTATGCTACATTTTCTATTGTGCATGAATATTAAAAATCTTATTAAAACCATTGACCCGAACGTTAATATTGGTGTTCATCGGGAGTTTTTGTTACCATTTTTACCATCCTGCTTCTCCTTTATATCGCTTGCATACGGAGACATATACCAAATTTATATTTACGACATGCTTCACATTTCCTCGACCTTCTCCATGCCCTTCTTACTTGTCTTTGGAGATCCATCGAGAAGGGTTCTTTTGGTGCGCGTCATGTGTCACTGTCCGTTTCTTTTTCTTTCGTACTTCACTAATATTTATCACGTCTGTCTCTTCAATTGTCTGCAATAACAACCCGATAGAAAACGAAATCTTCTGGGACTTGTGTACATAATCCATACTTTATGTCGTA
The DNA here is from genome assembly GCA_038088585.1 of Chrysina gloriosa. Taxonomy (NCBI): domain Eukaryota; kingdom Metazoa; phylum Arthropoda; class Insecta; order Coleoptera; family Scarabaeidae; genus Chrysina; species Chrysina gloriosa. The sequence continues at coordinate 30,524,097 of CM076088.1, read as the reverse complement.
GTCTGTTCAGGCCGTATATTGAACGGATTAAAACAAACATCGCAAATTATTCTACTGTAGTAGCACATATTCCAACTTCAAAGACCAACGTAAAATACAGCAACTTACGGACTTGGTTACTGGGTCCATTACTTTTTAACATGAAGTTAATGACTTTATTTTTCTCATAGTCACGCTTTTGTTTACACGTATGAACGTTTAATTTATACAACTTTATCTTCCTCTTACTACGATTACTTGGTGCTTCAAAATAATTCAAACATTATCAACAACGGGGCAACACTGAACAAGATAAATTTAATTAAAGATCTCATTCTATCATTATAACCTTGTATTTACTAATTGTTTAAATAATTGTCCTGCAAAGGGGCTTACTGTTGGACAATATAGATCTTTGTTATTATTATTGTTATAATAATAATAATAATAATAATAGCTACTTCTTCCTTTAAAATTAATTGCAAATTTAAGTTTACACTTCATGATATACCACTATTTGAAACTGAATGGCAATAAACTTATTTTTAGGCGTAACTCAAGAGTTATGTTTATAAATTGGGAATTTGTGCTTGCTGACTGTAGTCTACTGAATTCAAAATTACCATTCATGTTCAAAATATAAAACATATTGACATATACATATACCTGTAAAATTTTGGGATACGTGTTATCGATTTGTGTTGCGGTGGGATTTTGATCTTTACTCACTCTATATTCTACATTTTTAAACAATAAGTAGGTATCCATTAAGAAATGAGACCAACGAATTATTTTTCTCTCTTTGCATTGATATTCCTATGCTCCGGTTCAAGACTAAAAGTAATACTAATTATAGAAAATTTCACTTGTGTCTTTTCCCATTTCTTTTGTTAAAGTAAACCAATAAAATAATATATATGAAATAAAGACAAAAATGTAAATAGATTCAATCAGAGAAAAACTAGTTTCAAAAACTAGATTCAATTAGAATACCTCTGGGGTGCCTGTTAAATTAATCTATTCAACTTTCGAGAATAAAAAAATTTTGTGTTTCATTTACTACCAACAACCATACAAATTGTTTTGGAAATAGACGATCGCTGTTACAAAATCTTTCATTATTAAACACTTTGATTAACACAATTAATAATGAGCTCTGAAATTGAATAGGTACGAGTCAAAGTCACAGACATGCGGTCGCACTCGCATTACACAGATGTATTGTACCCCACACACGGGATTTTTCTATTAATGTCGAATGAAAGCGCAGCTGTCGTCTATCTTGAACACACCCCCATCGTGGCACGTGGACGTATTTGTCAAGGTACAAAATAATCTCTCAGACGGGCCATTGTTATCGTCGCGTATTGGTGAACTTACTTTTGCAAATAATAGCTAGTTATTAACTGTGCATTCTCACCTGGTGCTAACCACAAACCTTAATTGCAAAAACATGATTGAAAGTAAGTTTTGTATCCTGTACAATAAAGCTGATTGGTACTGTTATACGTTTAAAAGATATTTTGTTTATAGGTTGTTTAGGATTGGCGTACTGTTAGATACATGTTTGAATTTATATTAGTTGGAATAAGGAACAAAATATTATTATTGATAATATCACCTGCGGGTGGTTTCTAAATCTGTTCATACTAATTGAAGTTCATATTTAATTCCTTCACATAAGAAAAATGAGAGGCCTATTCTTTACATGTGTATAAATTTTAGGTCAACACCGAGTGATGCCCTTTTCACTAATAAGGGCAAATAGACAATAGTTATTTTTGGACATACAGTAAGAAAGTTATGAAACATTAGTGACATTGTAAATAAAACTAAATCAATTACTAGAAGATTTAAATATAAAGGAAAGTGCAAAGTAAACCGACAGACTTAAAACTGAAAACTAAGATAAATGAAGACATCGGCGCTTTAACAAAAGTACAAATTGAAGAGGGAAATAATTCGTACAATAATACAAACTCAAAAAAGACATTTCGACTTTTCAAAAGAAATTAATAATTTGTTTCTGTAACTTTTTGGAACAACAAGACATTTGTTGTAGAGCAAATTCAATAAAACTTCAAAGAAAGAAGCTTAAAAGCTTCTACGAAACTTGATAATGAAGCGGTATTGCCATAAGAATGCTTTTAACGGATAGAATTATATGTATATTGAAAAAGACGATGGTAGTTATCGTATTTCAGTTGAATAGAAGGCATTTGACATCGTGCAAATCTAGTAGAAATGAAAATATCGCAAGTGGCTGGTGGTGGTTCACAGGTGCTAAACAATTCCTCATTTCATTAAAAATGTAATAAACACATATATGGGCGCAAATGTTTGAAAGATGCGGAAGAATATCTTTATTAATGAGGCAGACCATCTTTGACGCCTAAAAATTAATAATTTATTGTAATTAAACTTTTCTGGGATCAAAACAAAACTATTATTCTTAATTAGATTTCTGAGCTTTTTCAGCAACATTTGAACGTGTACGGACTCTTAGTGTGACAATGCCGTTATTTGTACAAGTCGTCAAAATTAGGTGCACGGGATATTTACATTTCCCAAAATTTTCTAAATGGGGTTTTTCTTTCAATTCCTACTACTAAAATTTGGTAAATAAAGAACACTAACAATAAAAGCTTTAAAGAAACGAAGAAAGGTTACCTATTTCTTGATTACCTATTTCTTTAGAACGCCGTACTTTTCACGTTTTATGTATCAAATTAAAACAGAACAAACAAAATAAAGACAATTTGTAAAAGTAAATACCTTCGTACTATCGCAGGAAAACCGAAATTAATTTCGCAAGTTTGGCAAGGAACATTTGGCAAGATGCGGTCAACCAGGATATTTATTATGTAGACGTAGTAATGTAAACGCTAGTAAAATTCGGGCCATGTGCTAAGCAAGGCGAAGTAGATATTTGGATAGGACGTGTTTCTTTACTTTCACGGCTAGCTCGTGGACCTGTGCATAATGCGTTCAATGGCCGTTCAATTACGTATCAACAAATCTGTTATAGTACATAATTCAGTGCTTTCAAAACAATTCTTTTATGTGCGCAATTTTCTTTTGATCATTTTTTTTTACAATCATTGACCTACTTTTGCCTCATATAATCTTATTAATAACTTTGTCGCTTTAGGTTTGAAAAATCCTCTGTATAGTGATTAGCATTTTTGCTAATATCTGCCAATCTAAAGAGATTTGTAGATAAACTCATTTAATTATATATATAAATATATACATAGCTAAAATAATAGCTCTGCTAATAATAAAGGGAGGCAAATATGAAGTCACACAGTAAGATAACGTTATGTAAATTGTTTACTGTTCCTAGGTAATATAAATAAGATCCAGAAGAAGACAATGGATAGATAAACCAAGACAGAATAGCGAAAAAGGCTAAAGATCGCAGTGCAGACTGTCCAAGGTCTGGTCATTAGGACAAGTGCTAAAAATAGGGGACGAAGAGGCAGGAAGATGTGTATTTTTAATAGGGATTGAAGAAGTTTTATTTTTTCTATTTTAAATAATAAATATTGCAAGAACCAGGAGCAATGATGTGATTCTTTGAATATTAGATCATATCAAATATTGTTGTTAAAGAATTGTACTCACTAGTACAGATTAATCCCAGAAGAATTTTTCAATTACCCTAGATGGTTGAATATCAAAGAATTTAGTTATTGTTATTAAATTTAAAATATAAGCGAAATTAACAACAATTTAAGATTTACAATAGGGATAGAAAATATGTGTCATATATAGTCAAGAAAACGCAATCAATTAATTCAACTTCTTTACTGTATATCAATTTTGTCCATTAACTTCCCGGTATTATAAAACGCCACAGTATGATTTTGTACAGCATGTAAACATAGCATATGCTGCACTTCATAGGGCAAACGTGTGACTTGATTGTAAGTAATACTTCCATCTTTCTCGGTGATTTTATTATAATATAAAATTACAGCTTGTGTGCACGTTGATATTTATGTATTAAATTCGACACATATGGTTTCGTATTAGATTACAGGCTAGCTGTATAGCTTTGTATCGAGCTGTGGCCTAAATTTTGATTTCGTTGAGATCATTTTACGCGATACTGAACCGAACGAGGCGGAAAATTTGTTGTACACCCAACTGTTCTAAAGTGCAAAGCAAAAAAGGTGGGAAGGTATTGAATTTTTAAGTTAATGAATATTTGAATTACCTGCCCGGATATATACAGTGTTTAAGATTAGTTGTTAAATGGTGATGAAATATGAAAACATTTTTATTTTAAAGTTGTTCAAAATTTAAAGTCTAAACAACGTCAACATGCCCGTTTTTAAGAGCTTGTTGTAATTCCTTTTAGTATCTATAACACCGGTCTACAAAAAACTTGAAAGATGTTTTGATTTCAGCAACTACTTTTATACAATTTTGGGGCCCTGATCATGAATATCTTTTTAATTTTTATGTATCACGTAAGTTTTTTTACAAATTGCAAAAGAACACCGATTTATCTTATATGTAGATAGGTTTTCTCCTAGTAGTGGTAGAAAACCTATCTACATACAAGATAAGTATAATTAGAGGTCACGAAATATATACACTTTGTTTATTTAGACTTTTTACCTGCGTCACCAATTTTTGTTCATAGATCTTTGTATCTGAGACACAAGTTAACCGGCAGCAAGATAGTCAAATGAATAGATTGCTTTTACTCCTACGATAAAACAGTGACGTAGGTAAAAAGTTAAAATAGACAAAGATATACATTTACTTATACACGTAATGTACATTGATTACATAAAATAAAAATGAACATATATTTCCAAGAATATTACATATGTGATTTGTTTTCTGTACAACCTACGTCTTCTACGTTTGGTATGAAGACTGCGTTTAGTAGCTTTTCTGCTGTTTTTTTCTTTCAAAACCTCCAGCGGTAGTCTTCCATCATGAATATGCTCCATCTGCCTAGATAACTTCGTTCCATTTTGGGTATATCCTTTCACCCTCTTCTTTGCTCACTCGAGTGAGATTTTAGAATAGGAAATATACTTTCAAACTTATATTGCAGCCCAAGTGCATGTTGTTGACAACATTCTCGTAGTCAGGATTCTGATCCCAAAAACTTTTCAATAGCCTCGTTAAACGAAGTCCAGAAAGCGATCTTATTTGAGGTTTTATCAAAACTCTTTCTTTTAACTTTGCTTCAGATAAAGTCGGAAATTTGATGCAAATATATTTAAAACGATCTCTAGCTTTGTCAGGAGCTTTAACGAATTGTTTCAGTAATTCTAATTTCATATGTAGGATCCACCAATTTATTACGTTGTATGCTTTTTGCATCAGGGACGAGATCTTTTCGAAGAGGCCACTGTTTGCCAGTTTAACTTTTTAGGATACCATGTTGCTACAAACATCATTATCTAATTTGGGCATGAATATTTTCCTTATTTATTTGAAATTCTTGGACCACTTTTAACAAGCACTCGTTCTGTAAAAAAAACTGCGTGATGGAAAGAAAAAGTATGTTATTATCAAGAGTAGGAAGTCCAAATCATTCAAGGAAACGTATTAATTTCCAGACATCAAATTTGTTTAATGATTACTTCAGTTGTGAACTTACCTATTTATAACTTATTATTGTCTTCAAAATGGTCAAGCTACCGATATCCCGGAATTCTTGAAATACCGTCTGATAATTGAAAACTGAATAGATGCAGGAAGTGTAATTTCGTGCTTTTCAATTTACTTTCTTGAGATAGGAAATTTCTGATGAGAAGACATCACATTAATAAAGTATTACTTTACTAATCTATTAATTTAAGTATGCTTAGGCTTCTATATTTTAATACGGACTTCTTGAAGAAGAAACTAGAAACTTGCTATGCGACTCTATGTAAAAATACACAATAATGTATGATAGAGGGCAAGATGGAAATCAAAGGAAATCGCGGCTTGACTGACTGCGTAGTTGAGACTGTTAGCTCTGTCATATAATCGCGATTTACTAAAATAAATTGTTTCTATTGATAATGGAATTAATTGACGTACATTTCTATCGGCTGAAATTTAAGATAACATCACTATTGTAGCCATTTGTTGGACGATTACTTAATCGAGCGTATGAATCAAAACATCATCGCGGAGCACGAGCCAATTTATCACCGGTTAGAATAGTAAAAAACGCAATAATAGCGGCAGGCTTTAGAAAGGAAGGAAGAAAATTAAGGAAAGAAAGGTTTAATAAATGTAGTAGTAAAAAGATGAGCGACATATGTTGGCATTAAACGCGTACCAGTGTAGATAGAATACTTGCACCTGTCTTTCGTGAACGAGGGTTCTTGTCCCTTAATATACAATATGTGGGGGTGACTACGCGTGCTGCGAAGGCCTCCAACATTGGACATTGAACCATTGGTATACAGTTATCTAAGTGTATCGAACTTTTCTTTATATAATTATATTATGGTGGCACACCTGCTTTAGGTTTAGTAAAGGAAAGCCAACTTCTTGTTCTGGGTTCTTTAATAGGCACGTGATGGCTAATGGGGATAACGTAGAAGTAGAAATTACTAGCGAATTATTTCTTTTCAGGATAGTAGAAAAGGTAAACGATCATATAATTATGAAAAGGGAACTAATGATTTTTATACTTAACTTTTGAATGTGAAAAAACAAGCAAACTCTCAAAAACAAAAGACCATTTAGTTTAGGAAAATCGAATATTGCCACCAAATATTATTTTTTATCTAGGTTTACTTTTTTAGATTAATAGGCAATGGGCAATGTGTAGTATAGAACGTGTTTTCATAGAAGTTTTACAATTATTGAAACATGGGATAATTCTCGGACGTGAAAGTATATCCTACGCCTTTGACAACTTCTATTTAAGTTGTAAAATATGTTTGTATTTGAAACTTTCATTGATATACATTTGAAACCATCTTAGAAAGGTTATCTACAGAATTATATTATTTTGTTTCATCGAGAAAATGTTCTTTGTGATATGCAACTCTTAAGCCGGGAACACATTTATCTGTTGCAGTGTGTTGATATGTTGTGACGTGTTGTGTATTGTAACTTGCTCTAAACACATCACTGTGTGGTGTTGTGATGCAATATGCCTATATACATAGTAAATTTTTGACTACTGGTAGACATTGGATTCAGCTATAAAATAGGATTCAGCACAATGCACGTAATTGTCAAAGAAGTATGCAAAGCCATAACGGAAATTCTTCGACCAGAATTCTTGCCAACACCTACGGAGCAATACTGAAAAGAAATTACTGCACGATATATGTATATCTATGTGGAACTTCATCAACCGTAGCTTCAATTGCTGTAATTATAAGGGCTGAAATTCCATGGTTCTTCTCTTACTTGTAGATGCCAATTGTCGTTTAATAGTTATTGACATTTGCTCTCTTTTTGGAACTTCTTTAGCTAACAATGGGTTTTGAATATTCTCGCCGAAATATCAGCAACAGAAAATGAAGAACGATTCCCGCATAGAATTGTGGTAGATGAAGCTAAAAAAGTAATAAACATAATGCAATGAGAATGAACTAAACAAAATCTTCAATTACAGATTTTCTAGAGATCTACCAGTGGTCGAATAGTTTTGGAATCCTTGCTGCAATGTGGACAATTTTTATAAAATATGTGGAAGTATTATCAGATCGATATAGTCTTTGCCGCATTTTGTCTACATAATAAGTACTACGTGTGATTTCGAACCAGATAAGACCTACTGTGATGCTAACATATGACGTTTCTCTTCTGTGAAACCTTTCGAAGTAATTACAATCCGAACACATTTTATATTTGTGACAAATTTAGATATTTGTTTTAATCGGATGTTAGTAATGTCCCGTTGCAAATTGTTCATTGTGGACGTACTTTAAATTAATAAAATTAAATACAATTTTTATTAGTCCTTTCTGTACTATTGATTTTCCTTGCTATCTTTTCACATGCCTCTTGTCATATAGTTTGATTTCTTAACTACTGTAAGTACACTGTATAGACAATTATGATTTCTGACATGTTCTATTAATTTAATTTCGAGAATGACTATGATTAATAATAATATCTATTGTAATAACATGAACTATTGTATATTAATTAATTATTATATCAACATTTGCCGGCGTTTAGGCGATTTACCATGTGAGTAGTATGTGAGATGCCTTCAAATTTATCTGAAACGTTCTGATATTGTCTGATTCCATCTGATGAAAATCTGTTCCCAGTTAATAACACGTTTATAATTCTGTATTATCCGTGCAATACCGCGTTACATCATAAGACAGATCAATACGACATAGAAAGGTGTTTCTGGCTTTACACAACTTAGCATCCAAGTACATATTAACATCCTATGTGCTCAGCAGATTCATTTACTTTATTGCAAAATGTACACTTACCAATAAGGGCTTGTCTTATATTATTTGAGAAGTGTTAAAAACGATTTCGTGTTTCTATAGAACGAATGCGTACATTTTAATCTTTGAGGCCAGTTTCCTTTGTTTCAATTTTGTTGTTCCATCGCAACCCCAATTAAAGCAATATTGTCTTGCTACATAGCTTTTGTTCTGGGCCCGAAGGATTTAAAAGTTCCCAGTACAACTAGATTGTCTGAGTATTTGTAATCGTTTCCCCTCATAATCTTTTGTGACAGCATTACAGAAAATAAATTGCTACTGTAGATTTATATTGGACGAGTATTGGTATACACCTCCTGGAATATCAATCAATAATTCGGTGAGGAGTTTACATATGTCATCTATCTGGTATTCAGTAAAACTGGACAACGGTCCACATAATCATTACTGAGTGAAAATTCCCTCGTGTAGACATGTATATTACAATATCGTTTTGAAAAATACATGTAAAAAATTTAGTAAGGCAGCTAACTTTATTGTGGTAAGATAATATTGTACTTTTAATTGTGGTGGAGGTGCTGGGAACAGATAGAAACGTTCAGATTAGCATCAAATAAGATTTCAACGATGATCTGCTTTGGATGAAGTTCAAATCATTATTTCATTTTGTTCTACCTCAAACTCCTTTTAAGAGTATAACCATAAATGTCCGTTACATTAAATTTTCTCAATGCTATTTATTGAATTAGTTCGTCTGTTTTACCAACACTAAGGCAAGTTATACAGACGTAAAGTTTCTCTCTTGTTTCATTTGATTATGTATGAACCTTAAGATACTAAAAACTCTGATTTAAGATATAAATTGATCTTAAATTGTTTTTTTAACATACTTTCTAATTCAAGTGGCGTTAGCCATAAACATGTTAATGCATCGATTTCATGCTAGTTTAGTGGAAAATTTAATTTAAAATGCAGATGTAATCGACCTTTGTACAACATAAACACCAGTCTCTTCACCGTGGGAAACACCGTCTCGCTTAGATGGTCTCCATCGACTGTGAAAATTTTCTGCTCCAAATAATAGTAGCTACTGCAATAGTTTGCGGCAGAAGTAACTTGTATACCAACGAAAGGGAATTTGTAATATCAAAAAGGGAACAATAAATCAATTAAAAATACCTCTTCAGTAATGATTTTTGTTATTGTGGAAATTTCTTTTTCAAATTTATAATACTCGACCCAATTTTCGGTGTTCAATTAGGGAAACTTTTTCCAGTGCTATCATATTCATCGGTACTAGTGTATATTCGTTTGTAAATTAGTAATTAAAAACTATTGGTCGGGTGTTAATCTAAAAATATGCATCTTTTGCGAACAATAACCCCCGCTGTTATGATTGTCACATGATCATCTTGCGATGCTATAAATTCTACATTATTAGCGATAAATTGAAGAGAAGCGTTTACGGCCATAAAAATATGCATATGTTGTTAGCTTTTGTCTTTTATTTTTAATTGCGCACTAAAAAAGTGACACACTTGTCTAATTTAATTCTAGAGCGAAACCACATACAGCCAGAGACATATTTATTAGGCACTCTGCGTTTACTTTGCATGTAACAAATCTGTATCGAAATCGATATATGTATAACCATCATTTTTTGGAAGTAAGAGACATTTTTATTATTTCTAAGATAAAACATTATGCGGGGTTGGAAAGCCTTAAAATTGCCTTTTTTGTGTACCACATTCTTTTTTTTTTGTTTTTTGAAAAATATGTTTTATTTTGTAAAAAGTATAACAGCAAAAGTTAAGGAACTTACTACGTTAGAGCGATTTCAGGTTCGTTACCGATGCCTTTTAACAAACCGCAACTTGTAAAGTAATTATTTCTTTACCTTGTACCTGCGAAGAACTGCTAGCAAGTAAGTATGCCAAAAATTACATGAGCAGTTATTAAAGTTCGTTGAGAAAAGATATTACCCTTTATAACATTTATTTTATTGAAAGTCTACTCAGAGTGAAATAAAAGAAGTTCTTTAATTGTTGATGTCATCATTTTTCAAAATAAAACAGAAAAAGACTATTAAACACCATTTTTCATAAAACTTCAAAAGATGTAGCACGCAAAAATGGTAAGGGTAAATAATTTAGGATTTCCCAACTCCCCAATATGTTTATTCTTGCAAATAATAAACCTGTCTATGAGGGCATAGTCTCTTATTTCTAAAAATGATCGTTGAATAACGATTTTATTACAAATTTCTGTAATATAGCAAACGCGAGTGCCTAATAAATATGCCTCTTGCTGTATATGGAAACATTAAGCTGTTATGAAAAATTGTAAAAAGAATTGAAAAGGCATAGGAAGAGTTATGTGTATGTACACTTTAATTGTAGTCCTTGCGCCCCTTTATGTCCTCTTTTTTCAGTTCCTTCGGCAGGCGGAAATGCGTGCATAATGTAAAGACAGGAAATAGGTTCTTTGATGACTATTTCAACCATGTCTCCCTTTTTATAGTGGGCTACGACGTGAAACAGATGACATCGTTCTTTGTTTTCCATTCATTTATCTTCGATTAGTTAATATGCGCGATAATTTAAGTCTGAATGTTTGACAAGATTGTTGGTACCGATTAGATTAGCTAATGCGCTTGCGTTTGATGCATTATCATTTGCTTTGTTGCCAGACAAGCGTAGGTTTTTATGTTTATATAAACAGAACCCTTATTCTTAAGTGTTTCTTTACATAAATTAACTACCCGTATAAATGAAACCCACAATAGGTTAATAAACCTTGTGTTATGGGAATTCAGAAACGATTTCCTACGACAGAAGAAGCGGTAGTTGCATTTACAAAGTTCACCAAAAATATTTTTTATTTAAAAGTTATGGTCATATGTATTTGTACAGAACATACGATAAAGATATTGAATGAAATTGTTGGTACTTATTTGCAATATTGATTAAAATTAATTAAAAATAGTGTTTACAGTTCATAAAATTTAGTCTGTAAGTCATTAATGTAACATACTTTCGTTTTATTCTACAATCGATTAAATATTAAAATAGAACAAAAATATAGTACCAAATTAGTATTAGAATTTTATTATTTTATCATTAAACAAAGTGTCAAGAGCAGGCAGATTGTGCTGGCGTAAACACTGATGCTTTTTACGCGTTTCTAATTTACAGTAACACAGAGAGTAAAAGAATTAGAATGCTTTGTTACCTTTTTTTTTTTTGTTGAGAAAATATTTCAAATTTTCTTCGTTTCGCTCCAGTTGCACATAAGTTCTAGTATTTTTGTCCTTGTTAATGTTTTCATATGGATACATTTCGAAGTCTAAGCAAGTTGACTCTAAACTAATTTTTATTATTCTGATTTCGAAGATAAAAGGTTTCCACTGGATTTTCGAGTCTCTCGTTCAGGCACAAACAGAATGTCTAAAATGGTCCGATGCTTAATGATGGTATCAGTAGTAATTAGTTTCAACATATAGGCGAACCTGTTTTGACGAAGCCTCAATCTTAATTTTAGAAAAGTTGAATCGTTGTTAACAATGTTTACTTCTAGCATCAAAGCTTTAAATATTCTGCTTTTAAGGATGGAATTAGAGTCTCAGGATTGTATAAATACATAGCAAAACGCCTAGTATCGTCTGCAACTTCTATAATCATTGAGGAATGTAACAATGGAAGGGCTATTTAATGCACTTTATGTGTAGGACTCCCCGTCTCTCTCTCTGTATAATGTACTCTCGCTGTTTCCACCTTCAGACGTAACGTTCTAAATGTAAATTTCCGGTGAATTTAATTCGCTCACTAATGGTATCCGCCAAGTGCTAAAGAATATTTTTCCCACGCATTTTACTTTGTTCAATGAACACTTGTAATAAATGCATGCATGTAGGAGTGACGAACATGCTTTCGTCAAAAATGCACACTCGTTAACAGGTAGGGTATACCACACGTGCATAATTAGGTGTAGTACAATGTAACATCCTTACGTGCATAAAAATGAGTGATGTTTAAAGTAAGGGAAATGAAGCATTAAATGGAAAACTTCGCACATTTGTTGTTGTGAAAACAGTGGCAGCTTAGAAATTTGACTGTTTACAGTGAACGTTTAAAGAACCCAATTATGTGTGAGAATGGACATTTTACGTGAAGGTTTCCGTTGGCTAATTGTTTACGTTAAGTAAATGGCTCAACAAGAACGCATAGAATCGCTTCCTTCAACTCTTGGTAGTGAAGCACCATCAGAAAAGACTGTGTACAATTGGTTTGCAAAATTTTGTCGTGGTCGTCCGTCCGTCAGTGATGAATTACGCGAAGGTCGACCAAAATAATTTTTATTCCAAAAAACATTACCGAAAATACATAAACAACAATGCACTGCTTGGATGGTCCAAAATGAACAGAATCTCACGAAAGTTATTCGTTCACGAAATACCTCCAAGAAAATGACCAGCATAAGCAAAACCTCTTTTACTAGAACAATCACTACGAACAAAGAACGTGACTCTGACGTGTTTCAGCTCGCACTGATGGCATATCACATGTTCACCTGCCTCTACTCCAAGTCCCGCGTCACAAGTGTTGCTTTATCGAAAACTACGCTATGTCTCAGTACTTTATTTACATACTTCGTATGTCATATGTCAGGAATGGCAAATCTAGCTAAAATACACGATGAGTCCAAAGCTGATTTTCAAAAGAAGCAACATTTTTGACGGCTAGGGCAAAGAGAATGTGACTCCGATACTGATTGAAACCATGCTATGGGTGTTGACGCGTCACAGAATCTATAGATCACCTCTAGTAATGGTCATATAGATGATGACGTACGGACAATGTCTGACCTGGTCAACAAATGTGAACTAGCCTTATGGGAATTCTAAGATAAATAAGTATAAAGTATTGTACAATAATATTTGAGTAAGTGTGAATTCTTGTGCATAAATATATGAAGCAATGTAGATTTGTATGCATGGTAAAATAAGATATTGCTTCAAAATAACCCCCAGTGTGTCTTTTGAATCAACCATTTATAGAAGATCCGGTCGTATTTTGGGAGAAATGTGGCGTGCCGTGTGAACTGAATGAATTTATTAAAATCATATTTCATAATTAATGAATAACAATATGTTCTTATTGCGACTGAAATGAGCAGTTTATCGATCGAGTCAAAATGAAGTTTGTAGCCAGAGATAAATTTTGCCATAAACGTCATAAATAAATTATTATCACGTCGCTGGTGATGATCGGGAGTGACCTATTACGTTCTTTTAATCCCGAATCACGTTTAAGAAAATACCATACATATTTATCATCCTAACTTTGTATGTGTTGTCCCTAGGTAATGAGAATTAGTATTGACGTAGAGGTTTCCCTTAGTATTGACCTTGGTGTTTGACCAATTTAATGTTTTCCACATACCAATAGATAGGATCAATATACATCTTATGCAACTTCCGGTATGTAATGAATAAATACTTACATAATTTTTCCGGCAAATGAGTGTATTAATACATACTAGCTTTGCTGAAGTATGTATTTAGTGTACTTGCAATTAGTCATCTATCGATTTTTATACTTTGAAACTTATGATCTAATATATGCATCTTGTGCTAGAATGCGAACTTCCGCTCTATTTCTATACACTCGATTACATATGTTATAACATAGCCTTTGTAACTATACGTTATCTTTATCTCGCTCACACAGTTCCCAATTTATTCACCGATAATAAGATCGATACCCTATAATCCGTCTATTGCAATTGAATGCATTGACCCCAATATACATATGCACACACATATATATATATATATATATACGTGGAAGTATTACATAGCTTCCCCATATACACACATCCCTATATGCATTTGTTCCAGGTCATACAAAAGTTGCCCCACAATATGCGTACGTCGAATGGGCACCCTTCGTGAATTTTCCCAGACCGTAGTAGTATGAGAACTTGCATTCACAATTATCCTATTTTCTATTCATGCCTCCTAGGGACTAGGTTACAATGCTTGCGTATCTTATAATATAATTTACCTGATCTAGTTCTCGGACGATATGAGAACACAAGGACTAACAAATGTGTACGTGTATAAACGCGCAATGTTAAACAAGAGTTAAGGAAGATATGAAAGGGTTTCTTCGAAAGATTCTATACAGATCCTCTTTTAAATCGCGCGAGAGCAATGACCAAGGTACAATAAGAAGAATGATGAGATTTTGTAAATCTGTGTCATCGGGCAATGGGAGAAAGGGGTGTTGCGTATTGTTGGCGCATTTTTTTCTATTTAGAGTAGTTATGTAGATATTAGCAGGAGGATGTGTATGATAATTTTGCAAGTGTTCAAGTCAATAAGGGATAGGGGATGGAGAGTCGTCAAAACAATTACGTATTTATAAAAATGAATCTTCACAATTTGCTTATATAATGCAGTTAATGGTGTCATAAATATTGCCAGGGTTATCCATTCTTCCTCAGAATTATCTAATTTATTCTATTTTAATCTATTTTAAGTTCCCTTTCGTAAATCTTTCTTTCCAAATTGCTCTGTTCTCTTTCTTGAACTTCTGTAATTTTGTTTCTGTTTCAGCTGCTTTTCTTTGTAGATATGGCTTTTTCAACACTGGTATTTGGAGCGTTTATAAACATCTTTTCTCAATTATTAGTTTTATTTCGGTTTCTTGTATCTTGTCATTGACATTTGTTTTATTCATTTTATTCATCTTTTAGTTTTTTATATATATTTTGTTTCTTTCCTACACAATAAGTAACCGGAAGTGCTTACCACCTGATATTTTTTATTGGAAACATTTAGTACCAAATTACGCCTCTTCAGGCGTCGGAGAGGGAATCTAGTCCTTCCACACTTATCTCGCCCTTGCCACGGGCTATCGATCCTTCAATACTTCTTCCTTTCTTGTTATTTGGTCTATCCACTGCAATAGATAAATCATGGATCACAAACCTGACAGTATTAGAAAAGGCAGGGTCGAAAATGTTTCTTTGTCTCTTTGTGATACAGCCGGTACGATATTTGTTGAGCCTGAATTCCTAGAAGGTCGCTATGTTTCGCGGAGTAAACCGCACTTGACGCTAGGGTCTGCCGCGATTTTGCAAGCAGTGCCGTGCCTTAAAATTTTCGTCATTTCCTTTTTGGTGAACATTTGAGAAACTATTGGACGGATTTTCAGCAAGTTTTCTATGTTGCGAGAAATTAAATCACGAGAAATCAAGCGAATTATCCAACGTCAACTTTCTGTAAAAAGATAATCTTCTAAGTTATGTGTTTTTGTTTGTATTAAAATATAATAATAATAATAATAATAATAATAATGAGTTAGTGTTATTATATACTGCAAAAATATACACACTGGTACAAAGAAAGAAGGAATAAACAAACATTCATTTGGGGTAATCTACTACAGCCTCTAATCTGAAAAAGTCATCCTCAGTATTACTAGAAGTTTCATTATCAGTCAAATCTACTGTTAGCACATTAATTCGAATCTCGTTTTGCAAGTAATTGTCTTCACCTTCAACAACATTGGCTGCACTTTATCCAGTCTTGAACAGTAATCAATGAAAATTGTTCTTCTGTCAGAGCCTTCACAGCGTCTAATCCAAGTTTTTTAAATAATTGTATGCAGAAAGGTATGTTTTCCCGAAAAGTCGTATTCTGCACTCTTAATTTTTCTTGTAAGTGAGTCAAAGTAACTCCACAATGTTCGGTGTTGTGGAAATTGTAAATCATGTTTCTAATATACATTTGTTCCCATGGCGATATGTTTGTTTTTGAACATGTTCTCTGCGTTTTTCTGGAAAATTGAATTATATTTCACCAAGCATTCTTGTTAGCTTGCAAATCGACACCTTCATTTAAGATTCTCTTTATGGTAGCTCGAGAGATCACGTAGCAGCTACACCACTTTTTTTAGTTCTGTTTTATTTTCATTTGGAAATATGGTCTTATGATTATACACTTTAAATATGATACAAAACCAAACCACGGTATGCAAAGACTAATTGCGGTAGCTTTCTAGGAATTCTGGCTCAACAAATATCGTATCATCTGTATCTTTGCACCCTTTATAGGTGTCGGAGAAGGGTCAAAAATCTTATAAAAGCAACAATACTGAAATATAGGGTATTTAATACTACCGACCACTCTAGTTTCTTCACTCACAATATACAGTGTATAGTGAAATGTTTACTAAACAATATTAGAAACGGAGCAACTAGATGTTTTGACATATTGACTCTTTTATATATTAACTTCGTCAAGAACAAAATGGTGGCAGCGCACGTGCAAGTAAAACAATATTAGCTAGAGAATTCTATCACTTAAGTGACTTTAAAGGTAAAATTTTTGGTTTATGTGAATCTGATTATTCGGGAGATTGTCAGTAGTGCAAATAACAGTACCGTCACTGTTATGGTAGCACGGCTAGCATGAATTGAAGAATGAAGAGAGAAAAGAATAAGATCATCTAGTATGCCTGTTAACTCTTAGGGATCGATTCTTGACTGATCTGAAGTCTAGAAACATAGAAACCATTGGTTGGCTGCGGAAGGAGATCAATCATTTTGAGAACACTGTTTAACCTTCCTATACTCACGTCAAAATGAAAGACGTATACTATACTATATAAATCGGTCTCACAGACCGTATGCGTGAGTATAGGAAGGTTAATAGTTTAATTATACTTTTCCTTGGCCGTTGCTTGCTTTCTTTGATGGTTTGATACCGTTTCTTAAAACTGGAATGGTATATACGAATGCAATTATATCTGGGTATAGATGAAGCAGAAGACATAGTGTAGAGGGATATAATCTTGAAGTCGCTCTCTAACGGAAATACATCACGTTACAGGAGTAATATGTAGTTAGGAGAGGCTGTTTACGTTAGCAGATCACCATCAATAATTATTTAAAGTACTATGATAACACAACGCCTTCTTACATCGACTATGTCCCCTACTCTTTCTACTGCCATATTTTCAAGATCATTTTGGTGAATAAGGTCTAATTTGAATCATCTGTCGTAATCTTTGATCCTTTTCCAATAACAAATGGAAGATGCTTAGGATGAATTACCTCAAGAAGATATGGATAATTTCCTTTTTTGGTAATGTTCTCTGTGAATACCACTGAGAGAGAGAGAGAGGGTCTCGTTATAATAACTCATAGAACTTAATGAGCCAGGAACCTCATCCTTATTCAATATTGAAAGAGAAAATTTCATTCAGTACATTTTCTCTATTTTTTCGAAGTATATGAAAGACATCCAAAAGTACATAGAAAGTACTTAATTATTTTTGACGCTTGTTTTACAGTTAGGACGAGTCCTCTTAAACAGTTGACCGCCACTAATTATAGTGTTTAAATACTAAGATGGTTTCTATAACATTTAAAATTCCGGTTTTACCGAACGAAGCATATAAAACTATAGTGCCTGTAATGCATTGCATAAGTCTTCTGCTGCAGCTCAATTAATATTTAAGATATATTGCTCAAGTCGATCATTCTTCATACGTAGCTGCTCTACATCTGTACTTCCCTTAGACAGCATTTATGCTTAGTTTTTCATAAATTAGACTGTGATTTTATACATTATTGTTCTAAAGTAACATACTAAATCAATAATCTATATTAGAATTATACATGTACATATATATAAGAATATGAACTTGTACATATAGCTATTTATTCTAATTTCTAAAATTTGTAACTCAAAATCATTATTTAAGTTATATTATTTAACCTAATTTTTAATTTTTTGTTCTACATTATACTGCACTTGTTTACATAATACTTCCATTAAATACATATGTTCCACAAACATTTTCACACCAAAATATCAATTACGAACCCCTGATAAAAAGGTGATATCTTTTCTCTTTAACAACAGGGGTCCTCGCCCTTCTTCTTCCTTTTCCTGATTGGCTAGATTTTTATTCTAGGAAGTACAAGGTGGGGATTAAGCTCACCTTTTCGCATCGTTTACCTTCTTACCTGACGATACCGTCAAAATATACTGAATAAGTTTGCAGTATGTTGTAACTTCTGAACGATTTCGCTCGAACAAAACTCTTCCTTGCTTTTCGTGTATGGGTGCGGTACGCGATAGATTCGATGTCATGTTTATCACTACATTAAGATTAAGTTGATAAATACGCATACCGTGAGAAAATTACGCCACGGCCTGAATCTAAATATTTAATGTAATTCAATTCTCTAGTAGACTTTTGATACACGTTTATATCTAGAAATATTTAATGGTGCTTGTTCCAGGATTAAACGTGAAGTCAGCGAAAGCAGTGGTAATGAAGATTCCGATGATTCTGGGGCTACTGATGAAGCACAAACTAGAACTAAGAAGGCCATCAATAAAGGAAGGTGGAGTAAGGACGAGGTTTGTGTGTTTATTTATTATTTACGATGCCTTTTTTAGTACGATGACCTAACTTGCAAATCAATTCGTATAGATGTAAAACAAGTAGCTTTCGATACACTAAGTTATACATATCATACGTATATATATGTATATGTGCATACGTAAACATAATTTATAATTGGACAGTACTAAACTTAAGTTTATTCAACTCATGCAGACTATTGAATAGTTTGAGGTAGAGTGGTTTCACTGATATTTAAGCATTACCGACGATAATATTCAAACCTAATAAATGTGTGGTTATTTTAACCAGCACCACAAGCTTAAAGTCGGGATGCGTAATACGCTTAGATACATTTAACTGCTGAAGTGAACATTTTGATGATTTGGGTCATAACTTTGAGCTTGACAAGAGAATAATAATACAAAATAAATTCTTTGTTAATGATACAATGAAGCTGGGACGATAAATTTCAATATTTACATTTCTTGTCTAAATAACATTGGTGTTGTAGACACGTTCAATATTTGGTACTTTGACTCGAGACTAGAAAAATTTCATCAAATGAGGTGGAGCCCAAGACCGTTATTTGAATGGATTTTTTTTTGCTAGAGAGCCTCGATTACCACCAAACTATTTCTTCAAATTATGGTTCTAGAAAGATGTATGGTATTCCTGCATATTATTTTTTAAATTCCAAATTAATGTTTATAACTGCACCTAGCCAGAGCGCAGACCCTGGCGGTAGGAACCGGGGTTTCAGGTTGAATAAACTAATAAACTGTCTGAAGCGTCTTTTTGGAACTGTCTTGTACTTCAGCGCTCTCGAATGAAGATTCAAAATCCCATTGACTATTTCTTATGGCTGTTTGGTACCGTAGGCCTATATTGTGTCTAGTCATATAGCTATCGATAGATCAGTACTACTGAAATATTTGAGGGGAGAGGGGGTTGTTAATTGAAATGATTGAATGCTTATTGTTGTAATTGGCGTTGTATAAATCGGAATCCCACTGGCAACGCCGGAAGCAAAAACCGGGTTTCGGGAAAACATTTATTATTGTTGTGATACGTTGATTTCCATGGATATCATGTCTGATGTTATGTTATAACAATATTGTACACTTTTTATGTAATAATAATATTTATCCAAAAGTGTGAGCTAATTTAAGGATAAAAAGAATATAACCACAAGTCATATAAAAAGAACTACATTTTAGGAAATGAACAAAAATGTAATAAAAAAGTTTAGAATTTTAACTGCTAACTTCCGTAACATACAATATGCAATGACAACATATTCGGAGGAATTAAAATAATGCAAGAAATAAAGCAGTAATTTACCAGTTAAGATTAAGGCTAGTAAAATAAGTAAGTAATTAAATTAGTGGAAGATGAATTGAAAATACCACATTGTTTGATTGCCTTGGCACATTGGATGATAGTCCACTGAACATTTCTGCCCAAATACATTATTATTAACAACACGTTCTATGTTTAGAGAAAGAAAACCAGGGGTCCGCGGGAAACCCCCTTTGGGTGACCGAGTTATAAATTCTATAGCGCATATAGCTCCTTAAGAAATCTTCGCTGTATTGTTTCGATGTACCTTTGATGAAAACGATTTTATATCAAAGCAGCATGTTCTATTCAAGGGAACATAATGGGTTAATCTTGATTGATATACGTTATGTATGTATGAAGTGTTTACACATATGAAGGTCCAAACCGAGATCTGTATTATGCTACATCTACCTATTGCTGTGAAGTTAGCCATAAATTCCATCCATAAAATGTTTCTTTCGATTTCAACCTCAAAACGCAACCATAGTTTGAAACCAGTCTTACCTAGCCCCGTCTATCTAAGGTTTGTGATGGGTATTGGGTGAAGCAAGTCAGCAGTAAAACCGTGTTGCTGCTCAGACACGTAACTCACTACAAAATAGTTAAGATACGAATAAATACCTTGTAAAAGGTACATCACAACGATATATGTAGGATAATTGTCATAATTGTTCATACGTGATTGATCTCCGGACTTAAAAACGAGGCATATACGTGATAGTTTCTACACACCATGGTCACAAGCTATATTAGGACTAAATTAAATATAATTTTCAACGGGTACAAAAAAGCAAATTTGCAACCGTCTAACAACAAAGCTTGGGACTTGGTCATAACCAGTAGTGAATATATTTTTAATGTGTTTATTGCTTTCAAACTAAATCATATATATCAAAAGCCTGGACAACTTCAT
Source organism: Chrysina gloriosa (assembly GCA_038088585.1). Classification (NCBI taxonomy): domain Eukaryota; kingdom Metazoa; phylum Arthropoda; class Insecta; order Coleoptera; family Scarabaeidae; genus Chrysina; species Chrysina gloriosa. The sequence continues at coordinate 30,503,044 of CM076088.1, read as the reverse complement.
TGCAGTCTCAGCAACTGCTGGTGAAGGTTCTTCTAACAAAATGCTATTTCCATTTTGCCCTTCTTTATTTTTATGTTTGTTTCTGTGTAGATTTGCCAGATGCATCTATAACTTTTCTCAGTACTATGCAGAATGTTTGTACTTACACTTAACAAAAAAAAAACTGGTGACAGTTATTGTTATTAAACATAACAAAATAGACCATGTGAAGAATGCAATTGTTGATTGAAGGCCGTTGTTCAATGAATTAGTGACTTCCGGGTTGACGTTTCAAGTTCTACTAAACGATCACGACAAAACCCGGAAGCCAATAATTCAAGAATAAAATTTGCACATTAAATACTTTATGTTTAAAGAAGTCAAATGTGATTAAACGCATTTCTTCCTTTCACTCATACACATTAAAGTTATGCTTGGCTAATCGATTTCGAACGTTATTTCTGCTGGAATTACTCCTCTATTCATAGCATGGCACTAAAAGCAGTATTGAACTCACGTAAATGTTAAAAACGTCCTAGGTTTGCTTTGCGTGATTTGTGTGTACTTTTAACCGTAACAAATGGCAAATTTTCTTTATTGCGTTTCCTTATTGGTAACTGATGCTAAACTGTCAATGTTGCTGCTCTTTTAAATTTATACGTATGTACATATGTATGTAGAGTAGTCGCGATCCTGAAATACCTGTTTTATGGTTGGGAACACACTGTAACATATTTCATACCATTATTTATTGTCCACATTTACGTTCACGTAAACATTGGAATTTTACTTCCTGCTGCAATCTGGCGGGATGAGTTCAGAAAAATGACTATTGAAGTGTGAACTAATAATAAATAATGTATGAGCTTCAAAGAACATTATTTGCTCTGCATGTTGTAGCATAATAAAACGGGATTTATAATTAGTACACTAAATTAATGCTAATTATACAGTTCACCGTTGTCAAGAATTACATAAAATTCATTTTATTTACATATTTTTCGTTTATTCTTAGGATGCCCGATTAAAACATCTGGTAGACGAATATCAAGAGCGATGGGAAAAAATAGCCGAATATTTTCCAGATAGATCGGACGTGCAGTGCCAGCAAAGATGGACGAAAGTTGTAAATCCAGAATTAGTCAAAGGACCTTGGACTAAGGAGGTAAATATAAGATCGTTTGTACCATAGTATAATTGTAGGAGGTATACGCAGTGAAGTTTCAAGTGACGTTTGAGTAACGCATGTGCTCAAACTCTAAAAGTAAACCCTTAGTTTTTCACTTCCCACAAACGCACAGCATACACAGAAATAAATCCTTTGTACGCTCACGTCTATTATAATGATGCCTTTGGTCAAATGTGTACAAAATTTTTAAAAAATTCGGTGTCCTTCTGGATATATCTTTTATAATTTGTATCATACTTTGTAATAATTGTAAGTTTCAGTGAATTATGTAGTATTTACTTGAAATATAAACGGTGGGTATACGTAAATTGTATGTAATTATCGGAGATTTTCTTTTTGATGTTATATGATTTTATCGGAATGGATAGACTACGATTGCCATATTCCTTTCTCTGTTCATTATTGTTCTTCGTTATCGATTGTCTGTATTTGACAATACTTAATGAGTGCAATGCAAAATATACACTGGACAAGCATAAAATTAAGAACAATCATTTCAATTCAGAGGGTTGTTAACTTCCTATGAAATTTTACCTGCTATTGTTTTAATAGCAGGTGATATATCTACTTATTTCTTCCAAATGGGCTTTAAATGATACTAAGGAGAAAGATCTCCATTTCATAATTTATCTTCCATTCATAATTTAAAACCTATTTGGGACAAATATGTAGATATATCGTTATATTCTAACCAGGAAAAGATATATTACTATGTATAACAGATTGATTTTTAAAATTTTAGTATTAGCGACGACATCAAATTGAAAAAATAATCCTTCATGTACAATGGACCATTTCGAGTTTAGTTTTAATAATGAACGGTTATAATTAGTTACCTTGTTGTTTATAAGTTTTTGATATTTAATCTAATTACCAAAGGAAAAAAATGAAAACTTTAGCTTCAGAATCCAAACAAATATTATCCCACTTAAGAAAAGAACTGGTGATAGTAGATTGCGGAACAATTACATATGCTGTTTTTAAATAGACATCACGGTTGTGAGAGATTCCTAGGATAAAGACACTCTAAAGAACTTTTATTCGCACTAGTTGTTGCATCTTAATGTCAAAAGTAAATTTTATGAGAAATTAACAATACACAGAGTTCTTTGCACATGGAGAAGCAAAAGTCTGTAAATACAGTGCACGAAAGACGTGTCACAGGATGTGTGAATTGGGCTTCCGTATCGTAGATTGGCATGAAATAAATTTACCGAATGAATGTATCAAGAAAGAACAATATGTTCATATTTTCACTAACAATGTGTTTCCTGCTATGTAGAATTCATGTGGATATATTAATATGATAACGACTCATACAGCTTTGTCTTAACCAAAAACCAAAAACTTTTGGGCACCAGATTTTTGCTAAAAATATTTAACATCTGTTCAATTACAGTGCATCTAAGCAATTTCTCTTTACAATTTATAACAGAGTTTATCAAAATGTACGGGTATCATTTAAAACCTCGCACCCGGGCGCCAGAATACTTTAAGACGATCCTGGAGTATCCCGGATGATAAAGAAGATAGATAAAGAAAACGCTTTATGTATGAGGCCATATAATATCTAATCTTAATGATGTAACCCTAGTACTAAATTTATCGCTGTCGATTATAGCATATTTGACAGCTTTCCTTGGATATTGCCAAAGTTCTTGATGATATACCGCTTGCGATCAATAAATAGATCCGCAATCAAAGGGAAATGACATGTTTGATTTTCCTTTTAGATTTATTTAGTCGTGATATGCTCTTGTTCAGAATACTTATTAATCTGAAATAAATACAAATAAGAAGGACGAAAGAAAACGACTCCACTTGTTATATATTTATTTGTCTGAAATTCCACCGAGTCATTTCTTTAAATTTGGACACAAAAAGAAATCACTGGGAGCCAGCTCTGGTGAATATAAGAGATAAGGCTGCAAATCGTAACGTAATTTGACTAATTTTGTTGTAGCAACAATGGACAAATGCGACAACGCATTATCACTTTTTCTTCAACAAATGCGGTCATTTTCTTTTAAGTTCGACATCAAAACCTGTCAGAAAATTGGCATATCATTTTTCCTTTTTATAAATAATCAATAAAGATAACACCTTTGGAATCCCAAAACACGGTGGCCATGACCGAAAAAGCGGTTTTCACCTTTTTGGGGCGCACTCCTCGGGAGAAGTCCATTGTTTCGGATATATTTTTGTTTCTGAAGTATAGTGGTATATTCAAGTTTCATCTACTGTGACTGATCGATGGAATAATTCCCTTGGATTACGTTTGTAGATAGCCAAACATTCTTCTTAATTTTTAATGCGAGGGCGCATTTGATCAGCATTAAGCAAACGCGGCACCCATCTCGCATCTCACTTATCGCTAATTACAAACGCATGGATTTTATTAACCGTTTATGGAATAGTTACAGTAAATGACTATCTCGGAGGTTCTATATCAAACATGTTTATATGGCCAATTTTAAAAGCAGAGAATCAGTTACAAATCATTCTATGAGATGGGGCACATTCACGATAATATTTACGTAACTGATCCTCCTTTTCTTTAATTGTTCTTCCACGTAAAAAATAATGTTTAATTCACACTCTTTTTCATATTAACAACAACAAAAACAGTTTTCATTCAATGAGTGTAAAACAGAGCCTGTCAGATTTGTGTGAAATGTTGAAGTTAGACATAAAAAATATGCCAGTCGCCAATAACATAGTCATCGTAGCAAAAGTATTGCCAACCTTTGAAAAATCAGTCTCGCGTCAAATCGCCCTCGTCTTTTGGAATTATTATTGATGTAAGAAAGTTCCAGTAGTAAATTTTAATTGCACCGGCAGCAGACGTGTTTTATAGGTAATAGTAAACATAAATAACAGTTATTAATTAAACTGTCAAAGTATAAGTAAGTCTGCTAAGTATACATGTAATATTTTGTCAACAAAATATCGGACACTAAAGATAATGTAGTTTAAATCTGACCTTTTCTTTGTCAAATGTTATTTCATTTTTAAATCATTATTGACATATATCATTATACTGCATTTAAGTCCTTCTAAAAAGCGCAGGTAATAACATTACTTGAGGGAGAATGATCGATAAGGAGACTAGGTAATAGATTTGGAGTCTCCAAGAACACTATTCACAACATTAGGAAGAAATGGCTACATCGAAATTGACATGAACTTGAGGAACGGTTGGTTTTACTGCTAAAAAAATAGTCAAAATAGCCTATAAGATTTGCCCGGATTTTTGTTGCCGCAATAGTGCTTATAATAAACTGAACACACGGTATATACAAGGTTATGCATTCTGCGTAGGATAGGAAGTGCTCGCTCCATTTCCTGAACTCTTTTATTGTGATGAGTCATTTCACGTTCTTTCTTCTTTCTACTCTAATCTCTTGTTCATCTTTGTTTGCCTTCCAGTTCTAAATGTTATCTCCAGTCCAGGTATGTATGTCCACCCACTTACTTTTTGGTGTTCGGTTTCCATATGTCACCCTCTTCACTCTTCTGAAGTCAATCGTTCGCCATATATGGTCGAACCATCGTAATCTCTGGTCCCTTATAAATTTCGCGATCTTCTCCCTCTGGAAGATCCTCTGTACCTCTACATTCTTTAATCTTCGGTGTTCCCCTTCCTCTATTTTCCTTGGCCCATGTATTCTTCCCATTATTTTTCTTTCGAATATTCGTAGTTTCTACTCTTCGCCCTTCCTTAGATTGATTATTTTCGCTCCATATATTACCAGCTATATATATGAAATTTTTTCTGGGAATAACATGCTAAATGCATACCGAACCGTATTTTTAAAAAATAATTCTATTTGACCAACCACTATTTGTGCCTATAGTACCAGTAATATATTTTAATTAAAACGAATTAAATTACAAAAAGAATTATCTTCAGGAATTTCACGCATTGTTGACCAGACGTATAAACGTAAAATAGTCATTGTTCACGAAAGCGCGAAACAGATAATTTGAAAAGAACAATCCCATTCCCTAAAGGCGTTAGTATGGTTCTAACTTACGTTATCATTAAGTAATGTTTTTCGAATCTATGATTTGTTATCATATTTGACAATATTGTATACAAAATACAATTGCAACTCGATAAACTACAAATTCAACACAAATACAACAAGTTTTTACAATGCGATAGATTACGAGCGCCTAAAAACCGGAAAAGTATAATATTATTTTGGCGCATGAATGAATTGAAATACTGTTGCGAATATAAATTAAATGTATATATATATATATATATATATTTCGTGACCTTTTATACTTATCTTATATGATAGATCTCTACCACTAATAGGTCAATAAAACAAGGCTGGTTTGAACGATAGTTATATTTTCTGAAAATATAACTATCGTTCAAACCAGCCTTGTTTTATTGACCTATTAGTGATAGAGATCTATCATATAAGATAAATATAAATTACTGAAATTCAGAGAGCTTACAACATGAAAAATCGCATCCGTGTTGCTGAAATTGTTAAGCATATCTGAAAATCTATAGTATGATGTAGTTGCAAAAAACAAAGCTTAGGATATAAAATGATAGTTTTCTGCAATCTGTACGACTGAAGTGAGACGTCACTAGTCCATAAGAGCATATTAACTTTCAACTCGATTTGGAACAGGCTATAGGACAGATCTGTTTAGGTCTCACGGTTTGGAAGGCAGACTTTTCCGATAATTCACTCTGCAAATCCAGTCCGATCAAACTTTATCGTCATTATATTACACTATTATTGAGCACTATTTTTTAATGCCGAGGACTACGCTTTGGGGCAATCCTGAACAACAAAAATAGGTTCTAGCAAGAATCACAAATTAAGCACCGATTGGATTTCAGAATGCGTTTGTGTTTTTGTTCCATCAATCACATCCGTTCTGAGTAGTTTCCGATTTGTGCTAATCCTTATATTTGGAGCCACTGCATGAAATATGAAATTCAGAAACCAAACATAACAAAATATTTCGAAATGGTACAAAATATAATAGCTGCTAACATTATATATTCTGTAAAATTATTTCTCACATAATCTAAACTTCTTAAATGCTCTCTTTAGCGCCATTGCAGATTACATTGAAACTTGACAGGTAGCTGAGAAAACGACGTATTGTGTAATCATTCCTCGCGTATTTATGTCCAGCTTAACGAGAATTTTTAAGTTGGGTGAGATCAGTCTTTTATATTATTGCATAGGTCAATTAAATTTGGGAGAATACGCGACCATTTCTTCTGCTTGTGAAGCCCATAGCTCTAGCAATTACAAAGCTGTACGTCTGTATAAATAACGATTTAGTTTAATCCTTAAATCGTTTTGAAATGTGTAGTTTGTTGATTTATGTACTTGTCTTGTAAAATTTCGTCCTGGTGCTTTTCTTCAGCTGCAAAGGTGAAAAAGCGGAAGAGATTGTATTGATGAACGCCTACATTTTAGTTTAAGTACTAAATTATTTGAGAATACATAGCATATAATTATCTTCTATATTATTATTTGACCACTAACCTGGACAAGAATATAATATAGGACCCTTTTTTAATCCCAGGATCTAATTACTCTAATTTGTTGTACTTGGTATTGATTTAACAGTAATTGACTAATGTCAGTTGCCAGATATAAGATAATAATAACATCCCTTTTCGAGTAGGTTATTGTCCCTATTAATCTATTGTCCAATCTCGTAATTACAACTTATCATGTTCAATAACACATAGATCCTGCCTTTAATTTGCGGTCAAGATCTTCCGGTGCACAGGAAGCAATCGAGAAAGGAAGCACGTATTTTCGTGTTGATACTTGTTTTGTCTTGGTCATCGATGTGTGCCTTCGTTCCTTTTGGAACTTTCCTTTTTGTATGTCACGATTTTGATATCCTTTTGACTTCGCTTACGTTACGTTTTTCGTTCAACCCCTTTCGTTGTTCTGTGAAGCATAAAAATTCGTCGTCGACGACGTAATTGTTAGAAGACAAAGAAACGAAGAAACCCTCTCTATTCGTGATGGTGGAAGACCCACATGGTTGGAGGACGAGGGGACCGGTTCACGATAGTTTTTTTGTAATACGGTATGTACGTTAACCTGACTTTGCGCACTCCTGGATTATATTACATGAATTCAAATTACCGAAGGGAATAATTTTCATCTTGCAGGAGGTCTTCACCTAGTTAAGTCGTTTGGATCTTAGTGGGAGTTAGTAGGTTTTCGTACTTCTGCAGGCAATGTAGGAGGTATGTAATGTGGTTTTAATACCGCCTATCCACCTACACCAATAAAATATTGGAGCATTAGAAAATCGCACGATACTTTACATATAAATGTTTATTTTAAGTATGTAATCTTCAAATTGGCGCGTGTGTGTACTAAAATATAATAAAAAAAGGAAAACGGAAGTAGTTTTAACACTTGGAAAAATTTCTTTAACTCATAAGTAGACCGCGGTATTTAAGAACAACTTTCTACTTGTAATGGGTTTTCCAATAGGGGCGCTCCAACTTTGACATTGTATAGCGGCCATGTTGTTGGAGCTGCCGCTGTAAATTTTGACGTTATAGTAATTAATGTTGGATACTCATCATGAAAATGTGCAATGTTGAGGAATGCTTGCAAATCATTAAACTTTACTATCAAAATAAGCTCAAATTATGTTCCGTGCACGGTGCACACAATCATCCTGTTAGTCGACTATTCGTGATTTGGTGAGCAAATTCAAATCAACTGGTTCAGTAAACAATCAAACAACATTTGTACGTCGTGGAAACATGAGGTCTACAGAAAATATTGGTGCAGTGAACGAGAGTGTGCTGGCACTCAAATCCTCGTCACGCCCAAGAACTTGCCCTTTCGCAGACCTCAAGTTGGTGAATTTTGCGTCGATCCTTGGGCTTGCTCTCGTACAAAATTCAATTGACTTAGAAACTGAAGGTAAACGGTCATAAGCAGCGTCGGGCATTCGCTGACCGGGCTCCGGGACAGTTGGAAACGGATGCCGATTCCAGACGGAAAATCATCTTCAGCGACGAGGCCCATTTTTGGATGAATGGGTATGTCAACGATCAAAATTTTAGCATTTGGGGAGACAACAATCTAGATGAGACCCATCAATTGCAAATGCATCCAGAAAAAATCACTGCCGTTAGAGTTTTTATTGAGGGGCGATGTTAAATCGCCGATCTATGCGAGTAAGCCGCAACCTTAAAATCCAACAGATATTTTATTATGTTTCATATTAAAAAAAAATAATAATGATCTCATACACAACTTGTTTTATTTCAATTTAAAGTTCGATCGCCCTTAATGGAAAGCGCTGTAAAAGTGTGAATCAGGAGGAAATACATACAATTGATTAGCTGGACATGCAGGAAAGGGATTTCTAAACGATCTGTCCCGCCACGGATCAATTCCAACGGTTTATCCGTACCTCAGTGGTCGACAACAAATCGAGATTGACAAACGACCAGATCGAAAAACCTTGGTCTGGATTTCAGTCCTTTCGCAGATCAAATCGTTTAGTGAGTCGAAAGATTAGATAGTAGTAGTAGTAGATAGTACGTTAGCGTGGAGCGACGAATCTGTCCCGTCGCAGACCAGAACTGCGGAAATCCCTCTCGGGTGTCAAGCTATTGAGTAACCAAACCTCCAGATGTCTGTCAAAGCTATACATTTTCTGTGAACTTTAACCTTTCAGCACGGAGACAAAATTGTTTGCTCTGAGATCGAAAGAATGAAAATTAGAAATATGGGGGACATAATTTTGTGGTAAAAAATTGTTTGAAGTTCTCATTTTCTTTGATTGTTTAGCAAACTATAACTACTCAACTGTAAAATCTCAAATGTTTCGATACCAAGTATTAGTCTTGGATAGAGGTTTTGATAAGTTCACGCATTTTTTCATGGAACTTCAATTCAATTCTAGACTCAGTAGAAAACGCCTTGAACCCTTCAATATCAGTGAATAGACTGCTGCAATCGTGCAGTCTTGGCATCATGACAAAGAACTTAGTTTACTGTGTAAAGTAAATGGGGGAGGTGGGAGGGGCGGGGGAGTAAAACATACTTTTATATAATATAATTTATTTATTTGTCATTGCTAAATTTGGAGTTTGATGGCCGTCAAGGGACCTAAGAACGTTACCGATATTGAAAAAATCTGCACTCGAGGAGGAGATTGATTTTGGAATGTCGCGCCTTTCTAGTTGTGCTAACCTTTTTAGGGCTAAATTGTAATGGTGTTGATTTACTATTAAGATTCGGAGAGTGGCCAATCACACAATACAAATATTATCTATCATCTGTTACGAATATAAATTACCGTCATCAGTTTTGAAAAAAAATGAGAATTTCGAGTTTGTAGGCTTATTTCATTTGAGTCTGCGCATTTCATTACTTATATCGAACAACTCACCCGCGAGGATATTGGCATATACTCTGGGTCTTAAATAAACCACCTTATTATTGCTAGTTAGTTCTGAAATCGTACCTATCTGAGCGTTACTTCCAATTGAACCAAGAAGCTCGTTTTGAACTATATAACGCAAATGCAGAAGTATACTAGCGTGATTGATTCAGTGTTAGACTTGTTACAGCTGCTACAAACGCGTGCTGACGACACGGCGGTTCTTGCCTCACACATCAATCCGCAGAAAACTTCACCAAACCCACAAATTAATCTAAAGTAAATACAAACATTTAAAAAGTTGCAAATGAATCACAATTAACTCATATGACTTTCACAATGCGACGTGAAACTTGTCCTTGGATTTATTTAAATCATTGTGAACAAAGGTACATATTTACAAGAAAACAGGTTGAGATCAAATTGCAACAATTGCAGTGGATCATCGCAACTTCGATAACGAAAACTCCAAAAATCTTTAGAGCATCGAAAGTGATGATAATTCATGGATTTAGTCTTATGAACCCGAACATAAATATCAATCCGCAGTTTGGATTTTTGAGATGGAAAGAAGGTATCGAGGAAGATGGCCATAACATGCGTCTCATTAGCAGGTATTGAGATTTCTTTGCTGGATCGATATACGGTCGAATAGTATACCGCCATTTGTATGCTAAAAGTAATTTGCCCCGAAAAACTAACCCGTAATAACGAATCATTCTTCACGTAAACACGACAAACTTGAAAGAGAATTGAAATTTTGGAGTAGCAAAATGTCCAATTTATTAGGACCAACTGAAGTCTCACGACTTTTTTACGTACTGAACGAGAATGGACTGCGTTGTCAAGGGTTCCAGTTGCTTGAAAAAGCGGTCAATACCTTGAAAATGGCGGTTTTGATTATTCCAACTGGAATTGGACTAACTGCTCTACCATCAATATCATTGTAGAATAGTAAAATAAAAATAATGGACATTCAATTGACCAATTGTTTGTGTTTTAAATAGAATTAAACTTAAAATCAATACTGTTTGCATGAGACTAAGCACATTTACTACGCACACTACCGTCCGTATTAGTGCTGACACTTAAGTAAATGTGAAAAATTGTAGAATACAGAACCTTTGATTCATCAGTCCATAAAACTCGTTTGAAGTCTTTGACTGGCCAGTTTCTATGTGTTTCAGCCCACTGCAAACCATTCTTATCTGTTACCCCGGCGTAGTAGAGGTTTTCGCACAGCAGCGTGGCCATGAAGATTTGCAGCTTTTAATCACCGCTTTACTGTGGTCACAGAAATTGATCTTTCACGGTCACGATTCATTTCTGCAGCAATTTCGGGTGATGTCAGCCTTCTATCTCGTTTGCTTAACAATTTTATGCGCTTATCGTCTGCTCTTACAAATAACAACTTATTCGCGAAAGACCTGGACGTGCGCTGATACTTCTTAATATCACTTACTGTTGACCTGTTCACGTGCGTCTTTCCCGCAATCTTGCGCAATGAATAGCCTTCCTGGTGAAAGGCAATTATAGCAGCGAGTTTTTCTTGGTTTGTTTGGCTTTTCCCTCGGCATTTTAGACACTTTTAATAAAAGTATTTGCTTCAATACACACTTACTATCGAGACGCATAAGCACGTTTATCGAACAATTAAAATATTGATTATAATATGCAACATTGTTAGGACAGAGTAGTGTAAACTTCTTAAGCTTCTTTATTAGTCATACTCATACTTCTACCTCGAAAATAAATATAATAAAGGGATCGTAAATTTGGTCTACAAGCGCCATTAGAAGGTCGTAAACTTTAACTATTATGTGATGACGTTATTACCCAAAAATTCTGAAGGTATGTGCCCTTTGCGAACCAGCATAAATAGCATAATTTTTAATTAATTAATAATAATAAATTTTGGCGAGTATCCGAACTAATATGGACGGTAGTGACATACATATTAGTGCACGAAGAGTATACGAGTTTATTTGGTAGAATTACCTTTCTTGGTCTGTGTATGTTTTATCGGACTTTTGGTTTTAAAATATCATCAAGTTCATGTAAATCACTTTATAAGTAGAAACTAAGTAAGTTAATATCTTTGATTATTGCGATAACATACATATATAATTAACAGTAACAAAGGATATAATTTAGAGATAAACATAAGCGTAACCCCGAGGTGAAAATGTTTCCTGTATCATGGGATCGCACCACACGGTCAAGGACGGGTTGAAACGAGTTCTTCAGAAGTTTCTCCGGAACCATTTACGTTCGTAATTGCCATTATATCTGCTCAATTAGTTGTCTATCAATTCTTTAAATATGCCGCCGAGTCGTAATCATCAAGTATTTGTATATCATTCTATAACGAACGGCATCTACATATTGAATGGTATAGTACGCAAAAGATATTTTGAACTAATCAGACAGACGTAGTGTGAATATTATTCTTTATTTTATAATCTAATCGAAGAATGATATGACAATTATCCTTTTCAACAATTAAGTTGTACCCCCGCTGTTTTTCTTGCGAATTATAATTTTTTTAAAGTTTGAAATATGTTGTCATGACTTCTTCGGCAGCATTCGATATAGATTTAAATCTAAAATAAAACGCGCCATCTTAAAACAAACATCCTCTCTCTATATATATACCCACAAGTATCTTTGAACTCCCCCTTCTCTTAATAACTAGCTCTTTACGAAGACTTCCTTTTTTACGCAACAGTTTAATAACAAGTAGAAGAAATTCAGAGTTACAGACGCACTCCATAGGAGGTGCTAGTTACAAATATTCGAAAAGATATCATCTGTAAGCACATTCTTCCAAAATGTATGTATATGAATCGGATTAAATAGTTGCGTAATTTGCAAAAATGTTGCTGTTTAATGAAACAAAGAATGTTTAACCCAGAAAATTATTGTCACGATCACTCCAAAACCACTACTTTATACAATACTTACCGGATATTCGGTATTTTTAGAGATTTTTACTGCGAACAAGGTCAGATGATAATTTTATCTTCATGGCATTAAACATATGATTCAGAGAACGTGAAATTCTCTAAAATTTAGAATAGATTTCTTTTGTTGTGGTAGGTGTAGGGAAAACATTTCCTTGCAAGATTTCCTTTCTATACATATGCCGAAACAAACTGTTACCTAAGCGGCTTATTGTAATCTCAATGAGACCGATAACGTTTGACAACAATAACCGACTGAAAACATGGAGCAGAAGATAAAGCAAATATTATTGAATAGAATTTATTATAAAGTAATCCAGCTACTTATATTTATCAAAAAGTACATATTTTGTTAACAACCTTTTTTCAAACACAAAGTTTATTTGAAAATTTCATGAACCGTTGGCTACCATTTCTTTGAATTCACTAACTCCTGAATATAATCGTCGTAATCATAGTGTCTATCAAAGTTCGTTGCTCTGTATTGAACACAACGACGAAGAACTCCTAATGCATCTTGTATTTGGGCATTAGTTGGAAGATCTTCTGAAATTTCCTAGTCTTCTATATTGATGTTACACTCGCTTTCTTCTAATAATTTGGAGTCATCATCAATAACTTCTTGACATATTTCTGAGGTAGTCATACCTACCACTTCAATATTTTCATCAATATCCACCCAATTTCCAAATTCATCTTTAGGCATATCATCTGCAATACTATCAATCGTTTCGACCGTACATTCAAGTCTTTCAAAAGCAAAAGTTTTATCCCTTACTTTAGAAAATCCACCTTTTCGGAAGGAGTTTTCAATAGCTTTCGCTGAGACACGCTTCCATGACGTTGCTAGTATATGCAATGCATCAAGAAGAGAAATCCTCTTTGCAATTACATTTGCATGAGATTGATCTGTGTTATCAAGCTTAGGTATGATTTTCTCATAAATTTGCCTACTGTAGGTACTAAGCTTTTTATATTCGCATGATACCTTGGTCGCAGGGTTGAATTAACCATGTAATGTTTATGGGTAAAAAATTATTTTGACGTTATTTAAAGACAAATTGTTATTGTGTACCGTGCAGTTGTCTATGAACAGGATAATCTTTCGCCTTAATTGACGATTCCACGTAATTAACCAATTGCTGAAAATTGCATTTGTTATCCAAGCATTTGCATTAGACAAGTACTCAACCGGTACATTTTGGACACCTTTAAAACAACAAGGGTTTTTATTCTTCCCAATGACTAGAAGGTTTCGCCTTCTTCCTATCATTAACGCAACAAAGAAAAGTCACTCGTTCTTTAAATCCTTCAGAAGTTATTTTTAAACACAAATTAGCTAGCTCCCGCATAGCACGAAAGCAGAGTGCGATTTCAACCTGCATCATAAATATCCCGGGGTGAAAACTTAGCAATAATTTTTGCCCACTCAGTCTTTATCCACTCATTAGCTGCTAAAAAATCAGCACGTTTTTCTTCACCATCAAGACGTTTAAGCACAATATTCTCCCGTCTTTTCCATCTGTTGAACCATCCTTCACTTGCAACGAAATCTTCTTTGCCCATAGTTTTTGCCAGTTCTTCTGCCTTTTGACACATAATTGGCCCATTAATCGGTGCGTTCTTTTCGCGAACCTTGCTAAATCAAATTTTTAATGCCGACTCAATTTGATTATCTTTCCCAGACCGTTCTCTCTTCCGATCCATGTTCTGGTTGGAAATTTGAGCAGTATCTTTGTTTGATCTATTTTTTAAGATCTTGCACAGAAGTGGTTGTGAAATTTTTTAATGCACAGCCGCATTTCCTTGACTCATTTTAGGCAACTTATGGGACAAATATACACGTTTTTCTTTTCCTCTGCCATGGTTATAAAGGCTGTGCACATTATACATATGTATTCAGCTCAACAAATCACAAAAGTAAATGAGAAAAATCACAACAGGTTTCCCGTTAGCAAGTAACACTGACTATTGATGCTACCTTTGTGTGTATACATCCACAGATGAGGCCATGTTTTTGCATGCGTTTGCCATCTATAGACGGACTTGAGAACTACTAGTATATAGCGATGTATAATTCTCAGAGTTGATAACAATCAGTAATAATAACCGAAATTTAGTTATAATAAGCGGATTATTTCTAGCAAGTAATTTTATATGATGTGGTTTGATACTGTCTGATTGCAATAACAATAGCATATTGATAACATTATCAGCCATTATATCAGGCTTGGTAGTTAGTATTTTTGCCGTCATTGACTATTATAAGCTTGAGCTACCTTTGTGATGTCGACATTTGTGGTACTGATTCAGAAAAGAAGGGAAACTTGTCGTGTAGAACAAACTCAAATTAGATTTGTCTCTGTAGTATATAAAGATATTCGAGGCATGGCTATAAAATAACGAAACTGATGCTAATATAGACAAACTACGCATGCGCCAAAGTCATGTGATCAACAGCTATGTAGCGTGAAGCTCCTCTTTCGATTGCCGCCCCTCCCGTGCCTGTAGACATTAGTTTGGCAGTGGCTTTTGTTTCTATAAGATTTAGTTTTTTGTTTTGCCGAAAAATTGTAAGTGTTTTAATAGAGCAACGAATTGTCGTGAAATGTCATGTGGAACTGAGAAAAGCCGCTACTGAAACTTCCAAAGAAGTGCATGGCAATGAATGTTGTGCGTGGGTTTAATCATTTCCATGATGGCCGAGAAGACGTGGAAGATGACGCACGCCCTGGGACGCCCTTCCCCGTCAAAAACGGATAAAACGTTGAAAAAATCGTTAATCTGATACCATTTGACCGTCGGTTAACTATTTGTGCCATTGTTAAACCTGTAGGAATTGACAAAGAATGGTGCCGAAAATTCTCACAAACGAACAAAAAGAAGCTCGTGAAAATATTTGTACTGACAAGTTAAATGATATTGAAAATGACCCAAATTTCTTGGGAAGCGTCATAACAATGAATGATGAATCTTGGTTTTTAACTTCTGATCCAGAAACTAAACGTCAATCCATGCATTCAAAAGTCCATCTTCACGGGGAGCTAATAAGGTTCCTGGTCAGCTCCGTGAAAAAATCAGGATAAAAAATCCGAATTGTGGAAAACAGAGTCATGGGTTCTTCACCAGGACAACGCACCCGGGCCACACTGCATTGTCTGTCAAGACGTTTCTAGCCAAGCATAACTTCCTAGTATTATACCATGGGCCTTATTCGCCTGACCTAGCATCATTTGACTTCTATCTGTACCTCAATGTGAAATCTGCATTAAAAGGAACAAGATTTCAGACCGTTGAAGCTGTAAAGGAAAAAACGACACCAGCCATGAACCAGCTCACAGAAGAAGATTTCCAGCACTGTTTTAAACAATGGAAGCATGGAGCGTTGTAGAGACAGAGGAGGGGTCTATAGTGAAGTAGATAATAATATATAAATGTATGAAAAAAATAAAAAGCTTTACAGCATCAGTCTCATTGTTTTATAGCCACATATCATATTGTGTACATATGGATTTTGACTAACATTTGCTCTGTCAAGGGCACATCGTTTAACAATTAACATTAATGTCTCTTTGACGTGCTATTCTTCTAATGTTAGAACTTAGATTCCTGTAGTCTTCTATTCTTCTCTTCAATAGAGGTTATTGATAAAATAACTCAACAAGCCTAATTCCCCATATGGTCACACAAATTCTACTGGTGTAGCAAATATCTCCCCAGATAGTTTAACGGATTATTGAGATATCTTGATTAATTTTTCAACTGTCTTGCATTTCGAAAAATGAACTTTTGCTTATATTAAAATTATTTAGTTTTTTATTTTTACAATTGAAAACGAATGTGTACACTGTTTGGTTGGAACATTCTTTTTGAAAGAATAAAGACATACAAACATCCACAGTAATAGCAATATCGATTGCCCAGTAGCATATAGCATCGTCATCTTTACGCTTTTGCGGTTGAATGTATTTATCTGCCTCACCGTTTAGTTGCTCTATTTTTCCAGTTAGATGCACCGACCGACATTCCTACTTTCATTGACTTGTAAGTCGAACGTTTGTAGTGATTCTGCAAAATTCGAAGTTTATTAAAGAAAACGTCTTATAATGTCGATCCGATTCGATGGTTTACAGATCGTTGTTTTAACGCCGATTGCAGCAACTGGGTCAATTCTCCTACACTGGAAATTCTCAATCCATTTTGAGTTAAATATGAAGCAGCCAATTTTTTCCAGTCGAACAACACTATTACATTCCCTTACCTAAGGATCTATCCCAACGGTTGGCAACTAAATTTCAAAACCTAAAACATTCAGAACAGAATTAAAACAAGAGGCAATATGTACTACAGCTTCGAGGAAATATAAGATCTCGAGCACATTAAGTGCGGAAAACAGCTACAGGATACAATGAGACGCGTGAGAAACACCGATCTGCTATTGAATTTGTCCAAATTTTAATAAAGAATTTTCTTACTGATAGGAAGGAAAATATCAACACTACCTGCTTAGCATTTTGTGTTCGGATTTGTTTCTGTACCAATCAGTTATAAATACTGAAAAGATCCAATAATTTTAGATATTTGTTGTCTCTCCAATCTGTAATCTTAGCAAGCAGCGGTAATTACGAAATACAGCATACTGATTAGAGTGGGTAGTAACTAATTGTACGCTGTTACCGTTGTTTGCCCAGACTACCAATATGTCACGAATGTTTTTAGAGACACCACCATAAACCAGAAATCAGTCTAAAACAAACCCTGAAACCAATTTGTTCGTCTTGAACCAAATTTGATTGCTGAATATGTTTCCTTAAGAACATAACCTCAGCGATTTCCGTTGCTTCCAAAAAAATCGGCGATTTTGCAGAAATTGGGCATCATCAAGATAGCTGGAAAAATCTTCAATGCTCGTACATTGGTTACACTATCTCAATTTTTTGGTATGAAGAATGTTAATTATAACGTTAGGAAGACGTAGAAATAATTTCCTCGAACTCAAATGCTTCTATTTTTTCAACACACAATTCAGTTCTTACCACAATAGCCTTAATGACTTGCGATTTTTTCGGTCCTTTTGATCTTAGCGTACGATCTACCATGTACCATGCTTGGTGGATGCATCTAACTTTTCTTGTTCCAATTGATAGTTATTTATACTAACAAAAGGTAACCGACAGATAAAGTATAAATTTAAAAAATAGAAAAACTCAATGTAATGAAATAATGGAATTCATACGACTACAATTTGATTTTTTTTTGCGACAAAATTTACACTATTTCTACGTATTTCTCATTTTATATAATTAATAATATAGTGGCTTCCTTGTACAGAAATTTGTAATTTCAGATTTTGCCATGTATATGTATATAAACCCTATATGTAATATTTGGATAATATAAATTATCACTCTTCTTACTTGGAGCGGATATGCTCGCAGGCTTTTCTTATGTGGGGGTATGTCACTTTATCGGTGACCCACCAGAACCGTTATAGATAACTTTTTGTAGTTTTATTGCGGTGAGAATCAGTGAACGGCCTTGATGGGTATGCGAATATACTTTCCACTTGCGGAGCGATGAATTGATTTGACGATTTGTGCAAAGCGATCGAAAACATGTTTCAACTCAACGAAAAAAGACACCGCACTGACCATTTCGCGCGCAAATTCTTTACCACTTAAGCATTTCATACGTGTATATTGGCGTGACGTCGTGTACTTAAATTATAGTAGTCAGGGAACTTATTGTTTTTTATATAACTGCTCTGAATGAAATGTTTATCTATTTAATATACGAAGATAGATTGGGTAGTCTCCGCAATCGCTGCTAGATAGTTGCTTTTTACCAAATACTTTGTCGTCGTGTTGGCAACTTTTTCAATCAATTGATCAGTTGATTGATGTTAAACCGATCTGTCAAATAGTCTAGCTTTTACAAGCATTTAAGTCAAGTACCTTTTTGTGTTTTCAATTATGGATAAGAATGAAGTTCGAGCGATCCTCAAATCTTTCTCTTTCGAAGGGAAAACCGCAATGGAAGTCAAATCAAGGTTAGATGCCGTTCTTCAGGATTCATAACTTTCATTTTCCATCGTGAGTTTTTGGGTTTCGGAATTCACGCGTGGTCGCATGCATATAAGTGACGAACCACGTTCAGGACGTCCGAAAACGGCTACCACAACTCACATGGTTTTGGTCAGATCGCTGAATAAAGGTGCGTGAAATTGAGGAAGCAATGGGACATCCCTTTTGAACGAGTAGTTCGTATTTTACATAATGAATTGCGTTTAAGAAAGCTTTCTGTTAGATGGGTGTCGCTTTTGCTCAATTCGGAGCAAAAGCGCATACAAGCTTGAACCTCAGCCGATTGTTCGGAAGTGTTTACGAGGAATCAATAGATTTCAAGAGACAATGCTATCAAAACAGTGAATTATACGCGGTGAATCGGTTCCGAAGAAGCCAAAGACCATTCAGTCGACATCGGTTTTTTGGGACGCAAAAAGGAATTTTGCTAATTGGTTATTTGAAAAAGGCAAAACTGTTACTGGTCAATATTACCCAACACTTTTAAACAAATTAAAAGCAGCAATTCAGAAAAACGCCCGGGAATGCTGAAGAAAAAAAGTGTAGATTCACTACGACAGTACGTCCGCCCATTCAAGTGCAATTGTTCAGCAAAAATTGACAGAATTGAAGTTCAAAATCTTTCCGCATCCGTGTTCGCCTGATATGGTTCCGTCAGACTTACAGCTATTACCGAAACGCAAAGCATTTCTATGTGGAAAGAAATTTGGGTCGAATGTAGAACTGATAGAGTCTTTAAACGATTATTTTGGGAACCTCGAAGAAAGTCACTTCCAGAAGGAAATCGAGAACCTAAGGGAACGTAGGACTAAGTGTTTTGAGCTTCGAGGGGATTATATTGAAAAGCGAAATACACAATAAATCAGTATTATTTCGGTTTCATTGTCATTCCAGAAACTTTTCAATCTAACCTCGCATATGTGTTTTTTTTTCTGATTCCCTATAATTCTTTTCGTTTTTCTATGGGTTTTCGACAATATTGTGCATTGTGGTAAAATTAATGGTTATAATAGATTATCTTAATATTTAATTTATTTTTAGGAGGATGAGAAAGTCAAAGAGTTAGTGAAAAATACGGGCCAAAGAAATGGACTCTTATAGCCAGACACCTCAAAGGCAGAATAGGGAAACAATGTCGGGAAAGATGGCACAATCATCTGGATCCCAACATCAACAAAAGTGCTTGGACAGAACAGGAAGATGGCATTATTTATCGGATGCACAAGCAGTTAGGAAATCAATGGGCGAAAATCGCCAAAATGCTACCGGGTCGAACGGACAATGCCATCAAGAACCATTGGAACTCTACCATGCGACGGAAATATGAAGCCGAAAGTCGCGGAGATGAAATGAAGAAAGGGAGAAGTCGAAAAGTACAATCAAAAATGATCGAACAGAGCAGGTATCCACCTGTCCAAATGGCCCAAATAGAGTGTCAGTATAATACGATGAATATGTATGGAGATGTAAGTATTGTCAATTAATATATTTTCTTTACATAATCCGGTTATTTTTATTTTTACAGGATTATGTGGAATTATACGACAACGCAAGTCAATGTAGCTCAGGTGCCTTCTCGGGAGGAGCTCCGACATCGAGTCCGAGCCCCATAACTTCTACACCAACTCTTCTTAGTTCCTACGAAAAAACCAACTCTCCGCCTCAAATTATTTATACCCCTACCGAAAATTACCTTTCCCAAGAATACTATAATCAACCAAGTCCCATAAAAGTTAATTGCGATGAAACTTATGATTTATATAATAATTCCCCTAGAATCGCAGCTTTTAAACCTTGCGAAATGTATAAACCGTATATTGAAACAAGTAAGTATTTGAGCATCTTACGTCGAGAAAAATTATACATATTTTGTTTTTAGGATTGGCACCTCCTGAATATGTTAAAAATACTACCGTACCTGTTAATAATGTAATACCACATACCAGAGCACCGACTCCTTCTATTCTCAGAAGGGGTGCCAAGTCTAGGAAGCGAAGAGATAGTGATTATATTGCTGATTATGCTTTAAACGAATGTGGTATTAGTACCGCCGAGGTAAGTACAATTATGAAATTAAAACATGTACATATTCTATTATACCAAGCTCTTAAGGAGAAGTAACGTAATATGTAAGGTTCGACAAACGAGTGCAATGTCAGAGGCGTAACTTGCAAAAGTAGATACATACGTGAGATACAGTATTATTAAAAAATAATATATTCTTACCTTTTATTGACGTCTTGATGCCTATTGCCACTGCCCCCGTTAAGCCGCGTAAAACTGCAATATAAGCACGCTTCCATTTGGTTGGTCTGAAAACGTTTTCGTGTAGTTCGAAAATGATCGTTCTGCATCTAGAGAAGTAGGATTTCCCTAAGCCAGATATTCCTTAATCTCTTCTGTGCACTCTCTATTTTCAGTAATAGACCGAACCTTTAGTAAATCGAGATTTTTATTTAAAACTGTACGAAATGTTTGAGCGACATCTAGTCCTATAGGATCTGCCAAACTTTCTAGCGTGGCTTGTAAATTATGTAAGGTATTTAATGAATCTCGTAGAGAAAGGTGACTGTTTTGTAAAGCGATATAGCTTGTACAACTGCAGAATAGTTTATGGAAATTTCATCTATTTATAATTGAACGTCCGAATTGGAAAAAAGTTGCTGACTCGAATCGCTACAGATTCATTTGATTTAAATTTTAAAATCACATCCTTCACATTTGCGAAATATTTATGATACCTAATAAAATACCGCCTGCAGCCATGTTCCCCATCGAGTTATTGCAGTCTGAGGTGATAATGGAAGTTTCGGACACAGTTGTTTGAAAACGCGGATATGTTTGGGAGCTTTAACAAACACTTTTTTGGTAAATGCTATTAAATTCACCATCGGATACTTCTTTCAAATGGTTTCGGCAATGAGATGATACGCGTGTATGAGACGTGTTATATGAAGAAGTGTCGGAAAACAAATATTTTCAACATCCTATTATCGGGTGTATAACTTGAAAATTAAAGATTTACAAGAGATGGCGTAAGTTGTACTAGACAGCTCAGAACCATACTGTAAATACTTTCGTGGCAATGCTTCATCGTATGGCTTTAGTTATCAGTCAGTTTTATTTTTAGTGTCAATACGCCGAAATGTAAGCATTCTAATTTTTTCGTGTTAAAACATGTCCGCATACATCCCAAAAGAAAAACAGCATTTGCAGGAGGTCTTGCTTTTCTTCTTCAATTGGAAAAAAGTAATGCTGAAAGTCATCGAATATTGTCCGAAGTTTACGTTGAACATAATCCATCGTTGAAAACATGCGAGTTCTGGTTTCGATGCTATAAAAGTGGTAATTCTGACACCGAAGACAAAGTACGGCCTGGCCAAGCGAAAAGTTCGAAGACGAAGATTTGGAGACATTATTCAGTGAAGACTCGTGCCGAACGCAAAAAGAGCTTGCAGAATTGTTGGGAGTGACACGAGCAGCAATTTTTAAGAGCCTGGAATCATCGGGATTCATACAAAAGCAAGGAAACTGGGTGCCATCTAAATTGAAGCCTCGCGATGCCGAAGGGCGATTTTGCATGTCAGAAATGCTTCTTGAACGCCACAAAGAAAACTTATTTCTGCATCGAGCGGTATTGAACACTTCGGGCAAATATTTTTCAGTGTATCACTTAACTGTAACTCTCTTTTGTCCATCTAGCATAATTGCATATACTAAGCCCGTACTTCTGAAGAATACTGCATACATAACTTTTTCATAGCTCGCTGATTCTTAGTCATTGTAGGAGTTTCCCCATCTTTGTGAATCCATACACGACTCTCTTGGCGAGTAGGAAGGTCGAAAAAGGGAATATAAGTTTCGTCACCTGTCAGTATTTTGGGAAAAAATTGGTGCCCGCCATTATTTAATAAATTTAAAGTTTCATGGCAGATTCTCACATGCTCTGATTTTTGGAAGTCAGAAAGGTGATACGGCACAAGACGACTTCCCCCTGTTTTTAAATGCAGGTGATCGTGTATGATCGTTTTAACAGCTGAGGATCCAATCTTGAGTTGATGCTCTATTACCGCATAAATGGCAATGCATTGTTTTTGTCGTTAACAGCTGTAGGAGGACGAACAGAATTCCTTTCGCGTTCGAATTCCTAACACCATCGGTAAATTGTAGCCAAGGAAGGTGCTTGTTCACTAAAAACTGAATCTGAAGTCTCTTTGCACTCTTAAGCGCTTAAACCTCTTTTAAAATCATAGTAAATGATGATTCGAAAGTGCTCTTTGGTTAATTCCATTTTACTTTATTTTTAAAAAATAAGTAGCTGAGTTATAACGAACGTAATTTCAACAACTAAACGTTAAATGAGAGATAAAAAGTTGCTCTAAAAAGATACTGTATGATTGGTTTTCACAGTCAACTATATTTTCTTATGCTCAATAAATTCAGCTTATACTTCGTATATTTATCGACATGCGATGCTAGAGGTAAACCTCGCTTACAATGGGCAAGGTTTTAAAAGACGCACACCGATAACTTCCACGGCTATCGAATGACTAAACTTCCCACTGGCTTCGCCTCGACGTAAATCCCCTCTCGGCGCTTCTGCCGTACCACGCGTTTGTCGAACCTTAGTAATAGGCGACTTGGTGGTAACAATGGAAGTATAAAAATGCTATACAAAGAAATTTGTAAGATACATGTTGCAACGCATGTTGGAATGCATCTAGATCACTTACGTTACTTCAGTACTTGTTCCTTCTTATACAGCAGTGACATTCAGTTTTAGTAAGAAAAAAATGATTTTAGGAAATGGAACGGATTCCAATGCTTTTGGAAGATATTAAACCTCTTCCTCCAAGTAGTCCCCTAAAAGCTGATAATACACCTATAAAACAACTACCTTTCAGTCCCTCCCAATTCCTAAACAGTCCTAATATACAATTCGAAGTAGCTTCCGCTTCTACACCCGTCAAACGGTTACAAGTTTCAACACCGCACAAGAATAGAATTAAATCCGAAAGAGACTACAGTCCTCTAAGTACACCAAATGGTCTATCGGCAAACCTCAAGTACGACACCATTGGTAACGGTACCGATACGATAACACCGAGCAAATTCAATCGCGCTTTTTCGGGCGATACTCCCAGAACGCCGACGCCTTTCAAGAAAGCATTGGAAGATCTCGAAAGAAATCCGGTCCGTTAAAGAATTTACCGGACACTCCAACGAGGTTAGAGGATATTACTGAAATCATGAAGAAAGACCAGGATATAAGTTCTAATTACGAGACTGATACCAGCATGATGATTACGGTGAGAAACTATATTTTTATAGATTTTAGAGTGGATGGATAGAATGTTAATATTCTTTAACTCAATTTCTCCCGAATTATTTTTTTGTTTATAAATGTTTATGAAGAGTTAGTTAAAACTAATTAATATAATAAACCATTTGTTTCACTAACTTTTGCGCACTTTGATCTTTTTTTTTTGTTTATTACGCTCCAAATTTGGGTCACCGGGAATATTAGTATAAAATTAGAACAACTTAATAATTTCAAAATATGTAGATACATGTTTGAACAAACGACTAAAGCTAACACAAAATTAAAGCATGATTCAGTTATTTAGTGAAGCAGAAATTATGTAAATTTACTAAAGCTTTTTGCAAGATCTTGTGATTCTTTTCTTTCAGAGAGCAGATCTATTATTTTGTCTTTTTGCAAAATTATCAGTTATGCGGTTATCTGGGATAGTATCTGAAAGTCTACAAGCTATTTCCTTAGTTGATTTTGACTTTAACATGCCTCATCAATGTCTAGACTTTATATATACTTTTTAGTTATCAACACTACTTCCCATTCATATATACTACATGACATGGAGATTGAACACCAAGAAGGTTGTGAATTTTTGACCAACTTATTATTTTGTTTTTATTGTCATTCCGGAAACTTGTCAATTCATCCTCGTAAAAAGAAATCTACGTTTTCTAAGTCCCTCCAGAAATTCATACGAAACGATAAAAAAATTGTATCTTTGTTCTGTATCATAGCAACTACATAGCGTACAACGTGCTATTCACAAACCCACATTCAGCATAATAACTTGCAACTTTTAAGCATAAGAAAAGTATATCATTTGCTAATATGTTGCAGTAGAGGAATACTGAGCAAAAATTAGTTATTCTTAGATCTATTTTAGGGTTTGCCCATCTCTTAGTTTGTGGATATCAAATAAAATAATCTTTTTAAATGCGAACTATTTTTTCATAGTGAGAGCCTATTTGATAAATTAAATGATAATTAGCATATGGATGTCACTGATCGATTAGAAATAGATACAATTGGCAATTTACCAACCAACTACTGCCCATGCAAAAGTGCAAAGATAACCCGGCGAAAAGAGATTCGGGACAAACGAGGAGACAGCGGAAACGAATACGTAATTAGTTCGATGAATTCCCGAAAGAAGCGTAGAATTACAAAAGAGCTATGTTGAGAAATAAAATATGTTTTTTTGCCATTTAATAAGTTCTTTATTAAAAAAGCACTCCTCCTAATTTGTCAGATGTGAAAAAGTTGAAATTTTGCCGTTTACCATTTTACCCATACTTTAAAATGTTACCATATCTAATACATGGAAGAATTCCCTCATTAGTAGATTTATTGTAGTTGTTTCTTTACCCACAATTCAACAGCTGATGATACATCTTCACCGGATAATTTCAAAAGGATTTCAAAAATAATTGAAAGAGTACTTATAAGAACGTCATTCCTACATGTTTGTTCAAACACTAAGAAATATTTTTTTTAGAATGATAGTGGATATTTAACGGGTAAAAGAAAATCAATCGCTTCGTATCCTGCTGGTAAAGAAAATAATCCAAATAAACGTGTTAGAAAAGCTCTAGCGTGGTCATCACATACGAATTCTTCAGATTTATCAGTTCCCATTGAAACTCCTGTAAGTATATTTTGCATGCGTTCTTTCTGAAAAGAAAAAGTACTAGTAACTAGTAACTAGTAACTTCACATATATAGACGATTACATCAATAAAGAGACAGTCGATCGTTTCTCTAATTACAACCTTTAAATTTTTAGAGCAAGTCACTTATCAGCAGTGATATATCCATATTTTCGTCGTCACCGCAATTGAAAGAATCTTTAGGAGTTGGATTGATGGACGAAGCACACACAGGATCATCCAAGGTACATGGATGGTTTTTTGGAAGTCATATGTAACCTTAACTTTTCCATTATCCAAATCCATATATTCCGAAAAGTACCTTTGTACCTGCCGATGCCCAAAAATATGGTTGCTTTACTTTGTTATGTTCACCATTTGTTTATTCTTATTATTTTTCTCTCTCGTTCGTTTTACTTTTTCTTAATACGATACACGCGAGTTTTAGAGTTTAGAACGTACGGCTTTTAAATGGGTTGATGTGGATCAGTTTTTCTGATTATTTTCTTGTTTGCATGAGCATGTACTTAAAACAAAATCGAACTTTCCTTTCCGAATTTATTTTATTTGAAAAATATAAATGATACCGGTTTTATCCTTCTAGTCCTTTTTTAAAGTCCTATCATACCAAAACGTCTCAAGACAGCTTACTATAAATGGTTGCACTATATACGCAAGTATTTTTCAGTATATAAATTCGTACCTAAGTATATTATATAAAGTATGAATAGTTACATATTTTTATGTATTTATTATATGATTGGTTACGGAAAAGACATTGCATGTCGTCTCTTCCAATCTTTTACTTGTTATTTGTTATGTTTTGTTTTTATTAATTAATGCATAGCATATTAAAAAGGAAAAAGTAATTGCCAATTAAATTAAGTTTTGTACTTTATGGTATCAGATTTCATCATGATTTGCACAAAGTTATTAGAATTTCTTGATTTTCACTGTAGATACATTGAGCACAATTATTTTTAAAGCAATTTCTTATAGTAGCTACAATTGTTGCACATTTAGAATTTTTTTATTGTATGTTTAAACCTATCAGAGAACGACGAATTATAGATACTTGGCTCAGTTCGTTGAAAAATTCCAAGCATTGGAGCTGTATCAGTCAATACTATGTAAATTTGTTATACATATATATACGTTTAGGCTAGGCTTGGGATGTAGCATTGTTGGGTTTTATGTGGTGGTACTGTAGCTTTTTATAACCTTGTCCTGACAGCGTATACCGTTCACCAACCGTGCCTCATTCCATGTCCAAGGCCCACGTAGTGCTGCTGTTAAACGCATTACTTTCTCCGAAACTGAAAGGAATCATACTTTAAAGGTGAGCCCCGCCTAGCCTAATTTGTATATAATTCTTTTTGTACACTGTTACACTTATTTACTGTATTCTATTCCTTACCTTCGAATTGAAAAATTGGGCAACAATCAAAAGAACAAAAAGATTCATAAATTGTCTCCCCCTCATCCTGGCATGTCATCATCGTTCAGGAAAGTTGAGATACTTTTAATCTTTAGTACATACTATGTTTATTATTAAAATATTTCCAAATAATTTTATACTAATTTCCCATTAACAAAATAGCTGCGTAGTTACTAACTTGATAATATACTTTAGAAGTTCTAGCTAGTATTGCGATTCGGTAAATGATAGGAAGGAGATGGAAATTGTATCATAAGAAGGAAAAGAATACTAAAATAAATTATGTACCGCATTCTATTTTTACT
This sequence comes from Chrysina gloriosa, assembly GCA_038088585.1. Lineage (NCBI taxonomy): Eukaryota > Metazoa > Arthropoda > Insecta > Coleoptera > Scarabaeidae > Chrysina > Chrysina gloriosa. The sequence goes on along the minus strand of CM076088.1, from coordinate 30,475,706 downwards.
AATATTTGGCTTGTTTTTATTTTAATTTTTTGTTACGATTTGCTATTATGATCAGCTTATATGCATAATTCGCTGTAAAGTGTTGTGGTGATTATTAAATAATTTAAAATGTGAAGTACTTCTTGTTTTATTAACTGAAAAAAGAGATTATAATGATACCTTATACAATTACTTGAAAGTTGCGCAAAAAACAAAAACAATTAAATACGTTGCGCTAAAAAGTTAGAAAATATTTATGAAGTAGAAAATGTGATCGTACATTACGCATCACAGGTACGTAGTATGCTAGGAAATAAGAGAGCCATCATGTCTTAAGTTTAATCGCAGTTGTTAGAATGGGTTTTACTAGATTTTTTTGTAATTTGATTATTTAAGTGCAAAAAGGAAAAAGAATTTAATGCTCAAATATATTTATTTATACTTAATAATCATTACACCTTCAACTATAGTTATTGTTTTAGATGATATTAAAGGAATACGTCCGGACGGATGTGTGGACACACATGTATATATTTCCGTGTTAAAAAAATGCATACTTCGAATTCTATTTTCTAATATTATTTCTTTTCTATTTCCTTTGTAGTTGGAATCGTCCTGGACTAGAATAGCTTGCGGTCGCACAGAAGATCAAATGGTTTTAACTGAAAAAGCTCGACGATTCTTACGGAGTACCGGTCTTAAACCTCGTTCTTTAACATTTTAAGTAAATTATAGTGTATACATAATTATTGTATATAAAATGCCTTGATTGAAACGATAATTTACATAGTACATAGTAATATAGTTTTTTAACCTGTACATATTGAAATCATAAAATGAGAGAAATGTAGTGCAAAATAATTTTTCTATTGCTAGAACTTTGCCATGCGTACGTAGCAAACACATTATTTTAATTGGATGTATATAGGAAAATGTAGGATTACGGTATCCTCTGGAAACGATACATATTGTTTATTATATAATTTATGATTGATGGTACTGTAAACCTTTATTATTATTTGAACACAAATTTTTATTATCTAATAGTATAATTGTATACATATAGTTACATTTTGTGCACAAGATGTGTAAAACTGCTAGTCTATATTATAATGATTTTGTTTTGTAATATATTTAAATATTATTCTCCATTAAAAAAAAAACTGTATATCGGTTATCATTTTGTTACTGGGCTGATCACAGTTATTTTTAACAAGTCACAAAATGAAATGTTAAAATAAATATGCTCACTTTTCCATATCTCTGTTGGGATGATAAGTACAAAATAAAATTAATTCAAGAATTTTATCTGCTTTCAAAATGTATTTCTTTTTGTCCGTAATTGCAGGAGCGTAAATGTTTTTATTGCAAACAGAATACTTTGACAATTTGTATGGAAATGGATTGAGTCAGCATGTTATATTTTTATACCTACCTATTTAATTGATATGAAAGTTGTAGAAATTTTTAATAAAATTGCTTTAAAAGCAGGTCTTCGTCATCGTTGTTTCATTAACTTGGTGTGCTATTTAGTGCGCTGGGAAAGGTCGCTATTGTTGCAGATAGATTGAGTATTCCAAAGGAGAATATTACTACTACTACAAATTTCTGGGTTCAAACTGTCAACTGCTCGTATATAACTGCAAATGTGCATAAGAATCTTAACGAAACTCGCCGTGTACAAAGCATAATCACATTTAGACAAACTCACCTTTAATGTTTATTGCTATTATTGTAGTTACTGTATGGTTCTATTGCTTTTGCCAAGTCAAATTGGATTAGTATGATCATATATGTTGTGAAAGCAGCTATGAGCTGAAACAGCATATCTTAAGTAATAATAATACAATAATAATGTCTTAATGGCTAAGTTCTACTGACTTTTCACAATATCTAAGAACGTGCATACAAGATTACCGTTCCTTAGTACAAGTATTGAATAATTATATGCTTTTAAAAAAAAGTCTACAGTGAACGGATTACAATCATATTACAACGGCAAATCTGTTATTTTTCTTGGGAAGTTCAGAGAATGAAGAGAACCTGCACACAAAGTATAGTAAATTCGTCTGATATGATGCTACGGCCAACATTAGAGAGTACTGCAATAGACCACAGGTAATTGGTTATAGCATTGGAAAAACATTCTGTAAATTCGTGTTACAGAACAGAAGTAGAAGATAAAACTCAGGATTAAATACAATTACGATTCAGTCTTAATGTTAAGTTAGTATGAGTTACGTTAATAATGCCATCCAAACCATCCATCCAACCAAGGATGTTTTTTAATATGTACTGATAGTATGATGATATGCAATTACTTTACTTGACATCTTCCCGCACATCTTATTATTTAATGCTATTTTTACCTGCAAATAAAATATGTAACCCATTATTATTATTTGATCGTATGGTTTGTGTTAAAATGTATACAACTTAACCTACTTATACTTATCTTAAATTGTATTTTCTTCCACACGTTTGAGTTTTAATTGGAATAAAAATGGGAGAAATATCTAGGTATATAATTTATCTTTTGGTATCAGTCAAAAAAAATTGGATATCTTTCCGAAAGCTGTAAGCAAATATGAACATAATGCTTTTCTTGCATGTAATACCCAGAGAACTAAACAGTTTATCTCATAACAATTTAATATGATTTTATTTTTTAATGCGCAAATCAAATAGGTCTCTATTCTCAGGCTTTTAAAACTTCCATCCAGTCTGTATGATAAACGGAAGAAATGCTAGGCGATAATTCTATCTGACCCAAGGGGATTATCCTCTCTATATAAAAATGTAAATGTAATAATATTCGATAAAAAGTACTGTGTTAATATACCACTAAAATAAAATACTTGCCAAACATATCTGTACATGAAACTATGAACCTTTTGAAATAACAGATTCAATGGAATTATTACACTATCCATGGTGCAATGAAGTACACTCTGCAAAGCAAATGTTAACTATGTCGGTTCTAGCCGAGCATGATTAGTACTCAATGTTTTACAGAGTATTTCTTGACAGCGGCAATCATTATCAAAATTATGTATAGTGAAGTGCTGAGACGATTCACGTATAAAAAGCTAATTAATTCTTTAAAAGAGGGTCGTTAGCTGTGTCAATATTTCTCTACTAAAAATTATGTCCGTGTAATTTGTTCATTTGGTTTTTCACTGAATCCCTTTCCATTAATACGGTCGGTTACCAATCAACGCTCTGTTTCAAATCATTCATTGTGAGGTGTAGATTGAATTTGTGGTCACATATTTTAAGTAAAACTTGCAAAATGTCGACAAAAAGAAACGAGTAGTGCTTTCATTAAAAGATAAAATGGAAATTATTACGCGGCTGAAGAAAGTTGAAACAGGTCAGGCACCAGCTACCAAGTTCGGTGTTGGTAAGTCCACCATAACGGGAATAAAAAATGATTCTGATTCAATCGCTAGGTATGCACTTAATCTTAACAGTGAGGAGGGCGGTTCATATCGCAAAACTAAAAAACCTAAATCCGAATTGTTGGCATTCACATGGGTTTTGCAAAAACTGGTTTCTGGGCAACCCATATCTGGACCCATTTTATGTGAAAAAGCTATGGAATTAAATATGAAGCCTGGTGGTGACTTGTCATTCGTCGCAAGTTTCGGGTGGCTGAAAAGACTCAAATTACGACATGGGATTCGACAAATCGAGATTTATGGTGAAAAATTAAGTGCTGACGCCCCAGTAGCGGTTTCTTTTTCCGAGAATTTAAAGAGATTTCTTGAACGGAATGAATATGACATGGATTTTGTCTATAATGCACACTAAACAGGCCTCTATTGGAAAGGCTTGAAACCATCTAAGTCGTTGATATCTGGAAGAAAATCATTTCCAGGCTACAAGATCAACAAGGAGCGTATCACAGTCGTGGTATGTGTTAACGCAACTGGAACACAGAGTTTCACTGCTTTTGATATGGAAATCGAAAAACCGACGTCGTTTTAAAAATGTGCAAGTTCCGTTAATACACATGAGGCAAAAGCACGTGGATGAACAGCGATTTGTTCAGGAATTGTTCAGGAACACAATTTCATTCCTGAAGTAAAAAAATCAGCAGCATCACGGCAAAGAAGGCATGGTGCTACGCCTATTGGGCAATGCTCCGTCACATCCATCGTCTGAATCTTTGAATGAGGTCAATGATATGTTCGAGATAAAGTTTTTTCCTCCTAATGCAACTTCTTTAATTCAAACTATGGACCAGAGCGTCATCGAAACATTGAAAAACTATACCGAAAACAACTCATGCATCGCCTGCTTTTAGGGACAAAAAAACCATGATTTTTATGTACAAAAAAATCGGTTTAAAGGAGTCCTGTTATATGTTGGTCGAAGCACGGAATGGAGTAAAAAAACAAAACCTAGCACAAATCGTGGAATAAGCTACTGAAACCATCTAAAGATGAAATACATTACGAGGAACATGACAATGAACCCGCCAAAATGTTGGAGGCGTTGAGCAACGTTGGTGTTTTCACTTGTGATGAAGAGAACGTGAATAAGTGGCTACTTGTGGCTAGTGGTGATCCAAAGTATCAGATGCTGACTGACGACGAAATTGTTCACAAATTATTACATGACGCCGATCACAACGAGGATGGTGATACAAATGACGGTCCAGATGGAGATGTGGAGAGTGGCTCGAACGACAAGAAGAATCCGATCACACCTAGTTATTACAGTTCAAAAGAATTATAGGGCTAGCTGCCATAAAGAGGAAATCATCATTGAAGCGGACTAGTAACACGATTTTTGTGCCAAATTCATCTTAGGTATACAACCTATATGTTTGTTGTGTCGTTCATTTTTTCCACTATGTACTATAGTTAAATAAAAATGTCTTTTTGTAAAAACGTGGTTGATTATTTTACACCTTTTTTTTCATTTATTTAGTGAATTTTGATTATCCGAACAGCCTCTGACAACATTAGTTCGGATAATAGACGCTCTATCGTGTATAATAGATACGCATTCAATAGAATTGGCAAACAGCACATGATTACAACAAATATGTAGGTAGCACAAGGTAGGTAACAGCAAAGCGCAATTTTCTGAAATTTTAAATCGAATTCCGGAATTATTTATATAAAAATAACAATAAAGACCATGGTTCTTAAAGTGTTTAACTAGTGGAAAATTTGAAATTTGAATGTTTGTTTTATCATCTATTTCATTTAAATTATAAATCAAAAGTTTTATTACAAAATTTGAATTTCGAGGTTCATCCCTGTAATTACTTCAACATAATTTTACAAAAACGGTTTAAGTAACATTTAAATTTCCGATATTTTCTGATTGTGTCCAGATGCTAAAAGGTTATTTTATGAGTTAATAGCGCAAAATGTTATTTGGAAAACTAAGAGAAATCAAGAGAGGTGCACTATATTTTGACCAGTTTTATGGCAATATAAACTTGTGAGTAGATAACAAAGAAATTTGAAGATTAGTGCTTTCAAACTTCAGATCTTTGCAAAATCAAATGCCCTGTATAAATCATATAATTAACTAAAACAAGTGATCGGAATCGCCGGGAAACTAAAATATTTTTTCAACTTCAACTTTTGTGTATAAAACAAAGACAAATATGGTCTCTTGGACGATAGGAAAATGATTTAGTACTTACTCAAATGTATATGTTTTCATACCATACGGTATACCTCAATAAAATGAAAGAAAACTTGAGATAATTGATATCAAAATCCGTGCAAAGTAATAGTGGCTTTATATCAGCCCGCGATATTTATTCACAGAAACAGTACGTTTTAGTACTAATTGGTATTTCTAGAATTTTAGTGCGCACATTAAGGAATTTATTGATCAGTTTAATGTTTTTTCTACTTCACACAAATCGAATTCAATCGTTATCTGCTTGCTTATACTTGCAAATACATACATACTTTTGTAGATGGTGTTAAAATAAAATAGTAAGAGTCTCTATTTTTATCTGGAATCATTGGTAATTACCTGTATTTAGTATTTTATAATTCATTATATTCTAAAATATAAAATAATGTCATTTTTTGAACAATGTTTTTTAACATTTACACACGTTCGCCTTAAATTTGAGATAGGCCACCAGTAAAGTAGCGCGCAACTTATTTTGTCGGCTTTTAGAAAAATTATTTTTAATTATGATTGTTTATAACTTATGGTGCGGCTGATTGTTTTTACCGGATCTGACGTATCCTTCATTATAACGAAACATTTACTCAGTAAGGTGTAGATAAACGCACAACGCGTTACTTATGAGAACTCGAAAAGTATTTTAAAGATAATTATTATCTACAGATAAGTATGCAGTGCAATCTCCGTCTACTTGATATCGTACTTTATTACCTGTTCTTATTATTTCCTAATTTTAACTATTAAAAACAATGGCGAGTGTCGAAGATAATACTGAAGCAACACCCAAAGGGAAAATAGAAAAAATAGAAAGTCCAACTAACGTGCAGCACGTCACGCATGTCACTTGGAGCAAGGAAAAGGGGTTTGAAATTAATACGGACGATGAAGAATTGGCGAAGACTTTACGAAAGACCCTCAGTTCAGTTGAGTTGAAGACCGAAGAAGATGTTATACAGTACGTATCTAAAGAATTCGACACTACAAAACAAGATGATGACATTTACATAAGTTATCCATACAACGTTCGTCACGAAATACAGTGCACTCGAAATAAGGATGAAGGTGATTTTAATATTGTGAAGGGTGGCAGTGTCGTCAAATTACATATAGAACGATTTTTGAAAAAACACGTGGGTGATAAAGATAAGTAATTTTTAAATGAGGAATATTAAAATATAATAGTTATACAAGACAACATTTCTAAATCCACGTGTGACCTAGACTTATCTCATCTATATATCATTTTAGGAATCAAAGTATTAAAGAGTTAATTTTATTTTTGTAATTCGAACGCCTCATTTTTTCAAAAAAAAATGAAACATAACTGGAAAAAATAAATGTAAGTAGTTCTATATATTTATAATTATACACTTTTTTAATTAAAACTAAATAGTCGAAGGGGGTAATTTAAAGCAATTCACGCAAATAAATTAATGTGATATTATGCCCCTAGTATTTATATTACTTTCTGTTACCTTCCTAAATAATATATTATGTACTTACATGTAAATAAAATATGTCAAACTAATTAAATACCTCTTTTATAAAACAAATTTAATTCCACGGGCAAATCTAATGTCCCAATGTGTTTTTTTTTTTTGCCAGGATGACAATATTTTACGTATATTTTTTGACCGTACTTTTTAAATGAAAAATGGTTGAGTAAAAACTCTGTCGGGGTGATGGGTCTGTAAGTTAATAAAACCTCATTTGTTCATTAAATCTCTATATTTCGTTGCTAGGTTTGGCAACTTCTTCAGGAGGATTGAACTAGAGTTAAGTACTAGCCTCTGTGTGCAGATTAAGGTGGTATCAAAATGACCCTTTTGAAAATTCATGGCGCTATAGATTCTTCATTTGTATATTTATATGTAAGTGCTGACATAACTTTCAATGAATATTGTATAACTATATGCCCCTTCAGTTGGAACATTTTAGATTAGATAGACTAAACTTTTACCTAGAACCACCGAGAAGTAATTTTTGACCCTTTCCCATTGAAATGAAAAAAAAAAAAAATTAATTACTGTGTGACTCCATTTGTTTCGTTAATTCGTCTTATTTCTGATATAATTTGCGTCGTAATGCTTATTTTGGTATGAAGTGAGTCAGCGACGACGGAAAACCAACAAAGAATATCTTTCTTCTGATTTCTACGCATCGCGATATTGAGATTGCTTCAACTGAAAAGAAAACCTGCAAAAATCAAATTCTATAACACAGTAAATATGAAGTTTACGTAGTGGATCCGATGTGTGGGAAATATTAGGTAAAGACTATATCAGGTAGATGGCCAATGCACAGGTTTTATAATATTTTAGACTTAGGCGGGATAAATTTATGGATGTATAGAGAAGGGACGAGAGAGAAAATTTCCCGTAGAAACTTTCTGTTTTCTTTGTCGGAGGAACTTGCAAACTGCAACTATTCAGCAGCGCGATCAGCTAATGTTGGTAATCAACAACAGGAAGAAGAGGTAGAGGTAAAAGATTGCGATGGCAAGCTTGATGTGCGGAGTAAATGCCAAATAAAACATTAATGTAATGGAAATGAAGGAAGTAGGGTATGTTCAAGGTATAAAAAGTTATCTGTAAAAAGTGTACCAATAGAAAAAGAAATGACTAAAACATATTGTACTGATTGTTTTCGGCCATTGTAATAATTCTGTGTAATGGGTGGTGTAGAAGGTCGGCGGTGCTAGTGTTTAAATACTATTCTGTGTTGTGATGATTGTCCAAATCTCAGCCTTTTGAAGGGATATAACGCATTGTGTCTAAGAACTAAAAATAGGTACACCATGAGGACGAATCTATAATAAATAAAAATAGAATTATTCGTTTGTTTAGGTCGAACAGAGAACCACGCGTGCAGGGCTACCTACAGTTTGTCAAGTTCGAGATCCAAGGTGAATCGACGATTTCTTAATATCTTCAACTGAGTCAGTACCTGAAACTTGAGTTGCTTTGAGACTTATCGCACAAAAACTTGATAAAAGCATTTTGTGGATGATTTCGTCAGCAGAATCGTATCTTACCGAGTTGGTTCGATAAGATACCGTTGACGATGTCACCTTCGTTACAAATTAAATTAATAACTATGTAATGTGGCAGTTACCAATACAGTTGAGTTTAGCACTAGTTATACCAGACTACAGTTCTTACAGTCATCGTGAACTGACAATTTAAACCTAGACATATATTTGCAAAATTAATTAAATGTGTTCTTTGTAGTACAATTTTTGCAAATGTGAAAGAAATATAGCCTCTTAATTCCAAGTTTACCTACTTCTCTCAAAACAAGGCATAGGTGTTAAAATTCAATTTAAATCCAAATGCTGATACAATGAGGTTTCGGATTATGTTCGCTTGAGAAAATCGATTGTGTATGTTCAGCGAATCGCTTGGGAAATTTTCTTAGAATGGCGTTCAATCACTAGCGTTGTCTTGAACGATGGAGCATGCTTTGGAGTAAATTACCAACGTAATTTTTCGAAAGAAACCGTCAAATAGTTGGAATTTGGCGATAGAGAACTGAGCATCTTTTTATATCCTTCATAGCATATACAGTAACAAAGAAGAATTCAGCCTTGAAAATACTATTGTTTCAATGCATTCGCGTGAGACTGTATCCACATTAGGCGTTATTTGATGTGACGCTGTGGTTTCGGATGCGTACTTCGGTATTGCTCTGCTAATTGTCTTCAAGCGCGTCAAACAGTTAATATAGCATTTCGTTGAAACTATCGCATATTGTTATCTGGATGTTCCTTGCATTTGACCGTATTCTGTAAAATCTTTAACAACTGTGGACTGATGCATATGACAACCTTGGTTTGCGTTATACGTTAAATTAGAATGATTTGGAAGTCGGAACTCGCACATCATACTATTTTTGTGTCTCCTTCTGTTTCAGACGAAGCAAGCACGCACGTATCCTTTCTCTGAGTCATCGTCTCTTGCTCGCACATCATACTCTCTCTTGTTTTCTTTGTCTTTCACACGAAGCCAGCGCCTGGCTCCGCCTAAATTTAACGCTTACGCTCGAGTTGGTCAGGTGTTCCTTAAGAAGTATTCAATTCAAAACACATTTTCTAGCTTGGACGAATATAGAACACTCGTCGCGATAAGCTTACCCCCGTACTTGTCTTTACATTTGTTTCCTTTGCTCGCTAATCAATAACTTTTGCTTCTTAGAGTTCGCCTCGTTTCTTATTCTATCTAACCCTATTATCCCACATTTTGGATTAACAAAATATATAACTATGATGGACACATACGTCTCCATGTTTTGTGTTTCAAAATATTGAATTATCATCTTTGACCTCTCACTATCAATTACGATACACTTAATTTTCGCATGGTAACTTCTATTACAGTTTTTCATAACGCATAGGAACACAACGGAAGTACGGAGTACGGATGGGATCATTTTATGATTTTGGTTTTCCCTTTGTACTTATTTTAATTATGCGGTTGTTGACATTTTGGAACGTTTGTTGTGAAGAAAAATCTTACTGGTTAGTAATTAGGACAAAATAATAATATAACTGAAACAAAGAGAGTTATGCTTTGTAAACTGTTTATTAATTAATTTTCATGCACATGATAGTAATGAGGCTACACTAGAATTATCTTTTGAACGTTAGCGCTCTAGGAGCCGATAATTTCACTTTCCCAGGTATATTTCGTGCTAACTGTTCGTCTTTAACAGCTTTCAATAAATCTTTCTCTCGCTGGGTTATAGTCCGGTCGTGCAAAAACATATTCACGGCTGTTTTGGCAGCTTTACCTCGTTTACTGGTCCCTGGTGTTAGTTTAATTTTAAATCTAAAACAAATGAAAAACCATTAACATATTAACATATTAAACTATAAAACCAATGTCTTACTTATAATTAGTAAGTGTGTTGTATGGTGCAACAACTGGAACAGCGAATAATAATTCATCTTCAGAAACTGGAATGCCTGTAAGTGCATCAATCATATCTACTTCCGCTTGAACATTTGGTTCATCATCATCTCCACCAACATCATCCTGTGCTTCTTGTTTCTGCGGTGGTTTAGGTTTCTTATTTTGATATGCACTACGTTGAACAGATTTGACATTTACATCCTTATTTTTCTTATTTTTCTTGTATCCTTTGGTGTACCTGCAGACTAGATATAAAATACGTACATATTTAATAGAATAGGATATTTAGTTAATACGCACAACGAACATCCAATATGAAATAAATCTAGTATGCCAAATTATATTTTGTTCTGATTAAAATGTTCGGGAATTTAAAATGAATTTATTAGTTATTTAAGAAACACTGTTTTAGAAGTCGTAAATACGAAACAATTTTCAGATTTATTTGTTTAATTACTTCTGGGATATGGAACATTAAAACCAGAGATCGACAAGTGTATGAAACATTTTGCAGGTAAGTTTGAATATCGTAAGAATCTTTACTTTAGCGCTCTTCAAAACGAAAAAAGTGACAAAAAACTTTGAAGTTAATATCATACTTATTTCGTTATAAATATTCGATAAAATTATGATAATTATTATGAAAAAAACTTAATAAATAGGGAAACTAACTTGTAAAATAGTCATCCGCAATTGTCTTTCTTCTTCATCTTGATCTCTGTATTTTTCCTTAATCTTGCGTAGTTTACTTTTTGTCCCCTTTTAATTTGTTGCTGCTTCGCTACTTCATCTCTCACTTCAGATTTATTATTCGTTGGTTTGGATTGTTTTTGTTTATTTTCACTATTCCCTCTACTTCGTGGTTTTAAAACAATTGGATTCTTATCACCCAGGTACACCACCTTTTCTGTTTCTTCCTCATTATTATTCACTTGAACTGGTTCCATTAATACATTTATCTTTGTACCTTCTAAATGTTGAATCTTAATATGGGTATCTGGAAATTTTGGTTCATCTTCATCAGACCCATCCGTACTATCACCTATAGTTTGTTGTTCATTCTCCTTAGCATCTTCTTTACTTCTTGCATTATCAAAATTACTATCTTCTTCCAATTCTGTAACGGGTTCAAGTTTCTTACTCCTTGTTTCTTGGTTCTCAGTACCTTCCTCCTCACCCTCTTCATCGCTTTTATCTGGAATTTCAATTTCGACTTCATCTTTACTTAAATCAGTTTCAGATGTGCTCAGAGTATCATCAGCGCCAAATACAACTTTTCTTTCTCCTTTATGCCTTTCAACGCTGCTATCTTCTAAACGAAAGAGGAAGCTTAAACCAAGAATGAGATGGGATGGCGGCAGAAAATTCTTTTTCCCCTAATCATGAAACTGCCAGTCGTTAAGTATTCACCAGTTGGAGCGGTTTTGCTCACTTGTTCTCCAAATACCCAATATGCGTTTGTAACTACTTTAGCTTCCCAAGCAACGCTATGGATAATAGAAAGAAATAATAAATAAAACACACTTTTTACTTTGTAACAATATCACTATATTTCACTTATATATGTATGTCGAAACTGCAGTCACAAATAAGTGAAATATAGTGATATTGTTACAAAGTAAAAGTGTGTTTTATTTATTTGAACCATGGAATATCACAAAGTAACGGCCAAAAGCGTTAATTATTAGAAAGAAATAATTTAGTGGTAAAAATGTAAACAATGATATACCTATAGCAAATAGCCATTACTCCAGCTTCATTTAAGGTTTTGGGTGGAACAGGTAAACCAGATGGATTTTTATAACAACGCTAGAGGCACCATGAATATCAGCGTGTACATAAATATCATTAGGTTTCATATATCTGCAAATATTTATTTAACAAAAATTGATCCTACATTTTTGTAATAATTTTACCTTTTCACAATCAACTCGTTTTGTTGTTGGTCTCTACCAGCAATCACCAAATAATTTTCAGAACTTATAAACCAGAAAAATTTTTCAAACCAATAAACTTTCCTCGCTTTATTGATGTTTGTTATAGTTTGTACCTAGATAAAATTATAATATGTCACTTTGTTGGTGGTAGTGTAAAAACTGAAGTACCTCTTTCAATGTTTGTTTTGTCTTCTTTTCTGCCGATTTGAAAGCTTTACTTTGGGATTCGACAGTTTTCTGTTGTTTCTTGGCAGCATTTCTTTTAAGATCATAGTATTTTCTTGCATTAGCAAATGCACTTAAACCAAGATCAATATCTATAACCGTTGGCGATAACTCATCATCCTCATATGGATCTGATAGCAAAAGGCTAACATGATTTGTCTCTAGTTTTAATTTTTTTATATGTATTGCGACTGGATCTCCATTAGCTGTTGCATCTTTCACAAAAGTAGTTATATCTTCCCAAGAAATCTAAAATATTAGTAATAATTAGTGATATTCTGATTACAGCATTCTTTTAATATACGACGGATGTTCTCCCTCCAGTGAGCCTCTCTGACAGGTGACATTTTTCGATAAATTTTATTTGACATTTTAAGATTATTGTTTGCGTGTTTAACGAGCGTTACAGTTGACAAATACACCTGAATATTTTTTAAAACACATAAGTTTAAGAAAGCATGCAATTGAACTAGGAGTATTATTGAGTTGTGACTTTCTACAATTTTAAACAATCCAAAACAATAGTTTGAGGAACTCAATCAAGTATTTGGTGACAAGTGGTGTTCCTTAACGACTTTCTTTTGTTCGGAACATGATTAAAGAGGACCGTATTGCGTATTACTTCACTAGGCTCAGAGCAAAAAGAATAGCTCTCGTATATAATAATATATACAAGGTACGTCCCAAAAGTCACGAAATATATTTTTTGGCGAATCCCTACTGGTCACAGCGCGTTCGGACCAGTTGGGTTGTCGTTTTTCTTTTACAAAATACATAGATTGAAAAAGTTATTCTAATTATAAATATCTCCGCTGAACTTCGTTTTCGATTGTGAAGATTTTGGCGTTTGAAAAATTTTGACTAATCGGAACATGGTCCAGTGAATAACTTCGAACATATGTATTTGCATGGTACGTGGTGCGGCATTAATGAGAAATCTTTATTATTTATAAGTAATTATTTAAAAGTATTAACTGTAGAATTGCATTTTTTAAAATAAAAAATTCTTTAAGTTACTTTCCTATTGCTTCAAAGAAAGGGTAAGAGTATTTACAAATTTTAGTAGTTTAGATATTATATTTACCTGATTAGCTAATGCGGCTTGTATAGCAAATATAGCATTATCTACAAGTTCTTGATTCCTTGTTATCAATTCTGCTTTCTGCTTATCTTGTAATTGTGTTTTTTCCAAATCTTCTATTCTCTTTGTATGATCCTTCTTCACATTCTCTAGTTTCTTCATAGCTTCCCTTTCCTGCTGAAGGGCCCGCATCTCAATTTTTTGCCCTTCAAACGCTGAATAAAATTCGTCAGCAGCTTGATTGAAACTATCAAACTTCTTGTAGGACATGTTTTTGTGTTGTTCATACAGCATCGGATGAAATTCCTGATTTGAATAAAAGTATTCTTTTTCATTGATGTTATCTGGATTTGGCCTTTCTTCTTTCTTTTGTATTATGTATCCCTACATGATTTAATACGTACTTTATTATATTAAAAATTACAATGTTCTATGTTCTTACTTCAGTCGAAAGTATCCTAACATTATTCATAATGCTTTCTGCTTGAAGAACAGCTTGAAATAACTTTTCTATATCCGTGTCTACTTTGAAATCTTTCCCAATTTTTGTTGCATTCTTAAATCCACTTAACAGGAATACATGTTCGATAAGTGCAGGTCCATATTCTATAGTAAACAAAAATATATTTATTTCTCCTACGAGTTTTATAAATATTTACCTAACATTGGCATCAATACCTTTTTTAACTGGTCACCTTCCTTCGCTTTTAATAATATCTCTTTGATGCCATCAATAGTTGGTGTATCATTCACTCTTACTCGATCTATTGGATATTTCTCTTTAACTGCGAATTTAAATCGATCTCCTTCGGTATGTGGTCTTAATACATATAAAATTGTTAATTCGTGGTCAGTCAGTATGATGTTACCACGATCATAAAGTTCTAAAATTACGTGATAAGTAGCTTCGCCAGTACCAAATTGCAGATCTATTATTCTGTCTGAACCAAGTCGTGAAAGGCACTCTAAACGTTTGTTCTTTAAATGTTTTCGCATCTAAAATTGATTTTAAATTAGATATTTTTAATTTGACTAAAATATACAGTATGTAGACATAAGGAATTGAATAAAGTAGAGTTTTAAATAAATTGAAATGTTAGTCATCTTAATACAGATAAGAGCAAAAGAGGACGTCTGGTTATTAGAAGGATGTTCATTTTCTTTGGAAGAAATTTTCACGAACTATTCTAGAAGAGGACATTCTTCATTGTCATATCGTGCAAATAGAATTTAATTGAAAGGGGTCTTCCTTGATCAATCACATGATCGATATGGAGCTATAAGTAGGTTTTATCCATCAGATTTTTCTGTTACGTTGAGTAAAGGAAATAAGTTGCAAATCCCCTTCAGTAAATATAAAGAACCACTTTACACACTAATGATTGTGCATTTTAATGATGTATTTGAAGAATGTTCCTGCATATAGTTCATATATTTCGTTTGTTCATAATTTTTGATATGAGAAGAAGAATGAAAAAACATATGGTGCGTTTCGAATGGAAGAAAAAGAAATGTCCCGTGACGAGATCCGAACCAGCGATCTCGTGAGTATCGCACCAAAACGCTATCGACTGGACCACGAGTCCAGTTGACAATTGTATTATATCTAGTCGATTTAAATGGTGGGTGAAACTTCAACATCGATTAGCTCGGTAATTTATGAACGTTGCGTCGAACTACTCCAAAATATTCTTATTTAAGGTCCAAACTACACCTACCATAAATATCAAAAATTACAAAAATCCGATTACCTTACCTTCTCCTTGTAAGTGCATAAATTGGGGTTACGTTATTCAAGTTACGGGAAAATAACATTCCCGAATGCCGCTAAAATTTGAATGTATTTTTACTCATTCGCATTTTTGAGCATTCTGAAAGAGTGGGATGATACTTGTATTTTGTTTCACTTAGATTGCCAGACTTTCTACGCATTGTAAAGAACTATCACTTTTACCACTCGAAAAATCAAATCTCCACCACAAAAGTCACATCCTTAAGTAATTCCATGATAGAAATACATTAGTTATGCTCATAAGTTTTCCAAAATAGGATTTTCTTGCCCATTTACCAATGCGCGTCATCACTTGCCTTTAGTTCTGGATGTGGCGTTGTTGTTTGCCTAGTTTGCTACTGTATTGATTGCTATAACTATATCAGAATTTCCCAAAGCGCGTCATCGCTAGATGCGCACAAGCATACCTAAATAATTCTTAAATTCGCTGACCGTTGTATATCAGTAAGGTCTTTATAGTGTCACCTTACAGGTACACTTGTTACTTTTACATTCTCAAATATCCGGAGGTTTTGGTGATTCTAGAAACTATACTTTAGTGAAAAAGCTACCAGGATTCTGCTGCGCCATATTGAAGTTTTAAGCTTAAGTTTCTTTAGGGTGGCAAAACTGACAAAATGCCTAGGTACCACGGTCTTAGCAGATCCCAACCCGAGGTCTTACAATTGCATAGGCACATAGACATCCTATCCTCCAGAATCGAAAAACAAATAAATGTATTATAAAAATCAACCGGCTCAAGAAATTAAGTACTATTATAACTAGTAATAGTGAGGACTCGACTCTAAATATTCTCTGGGGGTTTCATACTATCTAGTCACGCCTCTGTCTTCAAAAGTGTAAAGTTGACGAAGGAAGCAGTACACTAGTGCAGCAATCCAACATATCAACCATGGTAAGGACAAACTCAATGCCAATACGAGGAATTGGCAAGAACGCGACTGTCATGCATGGGAGACGAATATGCCGAGGCAAGACTATATGCGGAAGAACCACTCTCAAAGCTGTTAAGTCTAATTAAAGTAACAAAGCTGGAGAACGTACTCTAAGGAAGCATGAGGACCACCATAGATCTGGGAAGGTCGCCCTGGAACAGACATCATTGCCACCCTAAGTAATCTAATCTAAGGACAAAATCAAGTTCATAAGTAGGGTTGCTCGTACTACAATTATCTGAAACAATTGTAGTAGAATAGCAACATTGCGCTATAAAAATACATAATAATCTCAATGTATAGTATGCAGCCATCTGTATTCATATAGCACAATGTTATTATTCTAGTAGAGTCATTTCAGATAGTTGTAGCACTATTGGCGCAAATTAAGCAACTCTATTGATGAGGGAGCCAAGTTAGTGCGGTTACATAACATGTCAACCAGATCAGAGGCAAAATGAAAGATTTGCAACTCTGATCAAGTCCAGTCATGTCAACCTCATGGTCACATGTTGAGCCACATGAGACAGTTTGCTAGTAGGTGTAATCCTTAGCAATCTTCCCATCCTTACTTGAGGTGTTAGTTTTGCTCTTAATATGCTTGACTCATCAGATAATGTTGTAAGTAAGTTTCGCCCCTAGACTGGCTGAAGTGTTAAATTTTGGCACTCCCTTCACTCATCTGCATTCCTGAGAAGACCAGGTGAAAGGTGAAGTTGTTGTTAGATTTTGTACGTTTACCTCAAAACGATTTAGCCAATGTTTTTTTGCTAATTACATAAATGTGGAAGCCATTGAATAAGTAACACTTCATCTCATTTTTCCTTATTGTTGTTGATAGTAAGGAAAGTAGGAAACTAATGCTCAACATCTGACATCCACTTGCTTACCTTCATACTGAAGCCGGATGGTGCAACATTTTTGGCCATTCAAAAGCCGTAGTATGTATTCTGTTTCCGGATTCTAAGAGCAGGACGACCTTCTCATCATTTCTTTGCAATCGTATTAAATAGGTTTTGTTGTCTATATCATAAATGTTATTAACACGCATTCCAATTAACCTGAAAAGATATAATTCGATATTAAATATCAAAGTATATCAAGGGGAAAATACCTTTGCAACTCGACAACGCAACAGACAATATCGTAAGAATTAAATCGGGTCTTCATCGTCGTTTCTGTTGATTAAATTTAAAACTTTTAAAGCGAAATTATAGGGTTAAATGCATTTGACAGGCGTAATCAGCTGTTAATCATGATGACATTTAAAGGATTCCGATATTACCGACATCGTATGTCAGATCGGACAAATTCGGTGAAGACCCGAACAACGGTGGATGGTCAAAAAATTAATCCATTTCTTTCTGTTATGTAGTGAGAGTAGGTCTGTGTTGGTCTGTTTTATACAGGGTGCTAATGAATTTTTCGATAGTTTTATATATTCTCTTAACTTTATTAATGAAAAGTAGTGTGAAATTTTAGTGAAAGTGATTCGAAACATGGTCCAGCTTGATTTCTCGTCAACGGGTGAGTTTTATTAACGCTTAAGATTTTTATAACGAACGACCCTTTTCGCTAGGGCGGCACTCACATATTGCAAAAAATACTTGTATAAATTACGTAGCATATTTCCTCAATTAAGGTGGAAATACTTCGTGACGTTTTATCACCCACCCTTTCGAATATAATTCTTTAGGAATAGGGCATGAATACTGTACAGTTTTCCTGTGAAAAATATTTATCTGTTGTTTAATACTAATCCCATAGAATGTAATTAGGTATGCTTTAAATAAATTAGAAATACAATCACCATACAGTAATGTTTTACCTACATATATATTGAATGAACCGCACATACCCCACCCTATGCAGTCCGGCAAATTCACCCCTTGTTTTAAGATATTGCACACAAACACTTTCATCCAAATATTTGAAAATATAAAAAGTTACAACCACTAGCTAGAAAATTTTTACTCATATACCTCGCTCAACTAATTTTAAATCAAAATAAAATTAATTCGTTTAATAACTGTGCTAATTTTGCGCATAATTTCATTAATATTTTTGCATAATTATTCAGAATGTAATTTTATTTTATCTTGCATGCTTCAAATAAATACGTTCCTGATAAAAATATTTCCTGGTACAAACTGATAATAGTTCTTTCTATTCGTCTGCAATAGTCTAATTATGCCAAGATTGGGCATTACATTTGCATTACAATTATTTAACTAGGAAACGGGTTGAGGTGTTTATGTAACTCAGCAGTAGGATTTAATGATATCGAAGAATAAATCAGTATGTCCTCCAGGCACAACAACTTCTCCTTTTGTCTTGAGACGCTACACCTGCTTATTTTTCAGGAAACAACACCTGCTATCATTGATGTATACAATTAATTTTTTGTGGTCACAGGAATGATTGGCGCTTGCTAGTTAGTTTTGGATTATCTGCTATGTAAATATAGACATTTGGGATTATCCAGCGAATGTGTTACTTTAGAAGGACATTTGATTTAATAGATATTAAATTTATGTTATCGACTTGTTCAACCAGATCGAAGCTTCAAGTCTAAAATTTTTCAGCATTCCCGACAAAAAACGAAATATGATAATTTGTATATTGCTGAAAACGTTGAACTCCTTACCGTTGGGCGACCATTGGCCTCCTCACCGTTCAAAAATAAAAACGATTTTTATCGGGGCGCTTTTCTGTCCAATAATTCCACCACGTCGCTTCAGGTCCACGTAATCTGAGAAAACACGTATTCTTCATCTTATCTAAACATTTTTGCTATAAAGTTTAAAGTACTACAAATTTTTGCGTCCATTTTTCACGTATACAATACATTTTTTCTTCGATATAACTTCACCCCTGAACAACTTTTGTTTTCAATCTTACGTATTTTTTCTTAATTCTAGTGCGATTTCCGAACTTTTTGTTGTTCATGTATCTACAGCCACTAAAGAAACATTAAGAAAAACAATTTCAGGTCGAATTGTCTAATTACTTGGTAAAAAATCATTATAACAGAGGATTCCTTTAATATTATTTAGTTGATCGAAAATTAATGTATGTCAGATTTTTTTCCAAAGTAGATAACTTTTTAAACAAAAAGAACAATTTATTATTCTCATCAATGCATTTACCACCATTTTTATGACCTAACCATCGGCCACCGTATTGATGCAGTTTTCAAAAAAAGTGGATCGTCTTTCACTGCTGCTGAAATTTCGTTTTCATTTGTACTGATCACAACAGAGGGCATTCAGGTAGCACAATATCTAGTGACTATGGTTAATGACTTAGAATTTTCCAAGGTTAATTTTCTTAATTTTTGCTGGGTTTGTAAACTCGCAAGGTGTCGTGTAAGCAGCAAAAGTATAATTACTTTTCTTGCTTTCTGTTGTCCTTCAAACGTTGAAGCTGTTTACAGTGGAATTTACTTGTCGTTTCTCCTTGTGGAAAAAGTGCACAATAAATTGGATTCATTCTGTCCCATCATATTCAATATACACTTGCTGGTGTAGTAGCACTATTGACATAGTTTAAGATTTTTATCTAGTGCATAATAAGCCCATTTTTATGGGATATCCACTTTTCATCTCTAGTTAGGCGGTCTAGAAACGAATCGACAACCTGTTTACGAATAAATTAAGTGTATACTTGTCTGGTTAATTCTTGAGAAACCCTTCGGAAGTAGAAGTGTGAATAAGCTTTATCACAATTAACTGCATTAGACCTGAAGTTTGCGCAAGTTCAACAACTTGCGCAAAATTCAGAGGTAACCAATCAACATTGATTTTGAATTAATTTGCTTGAGGTTCACCTTCCAAAGTGCCACTCGTCGGTCCGGCTTACTCCCTTGACCAGTTTCACTTTCGAGATAGAAAGCATCTTGACGAAATTTGATAAGCTATTGTTGCACGGTACGCATAAAATCTTGCAATTCATAACGTCACACTCGTGTTGCTACCCATTTCAAGTTTATCCAAAAGCAATGTCATACATGTGAAGTTTATTGTTTAGGAATTGATTCAGATTCATGGAACTTGAGGTATAAAAATATAAAATTTGATGTAGTTAATGAAGGGAATATTTTGTTATCTATTTAAAACTTGTACAAAAGACACTGACGCAAATACATTTTGTTGGTTGCCATTTTCACCCAAGTAAATTTCGGAATCAATTGATAATGACAGTTATGCTGTTTGGGGATTACCACAGATACCGCGATACCTCCAGCAAATGAGATCTAAAAGAAATAAACTTGGGATCTACTAATTGGAAGGAATTTGAACGTATGCAAAGTCTGGGTGTTAATCTCTAGTACAAGCAATATGAGGTACACACATACATTATTTATTATCGTAATCTCCCTTCGTTCTGGTCATGGATAGAAGAATAAAATTTCTCAAATGTGTTGGTGAAAATTTGTTTAAGAATTTCGACCTGAAGAAGTGAAAGTGTAAAGGCGCACATCCCAGTCAAGTTGCAAGTTATTGTTGAGTAACAAGATAGACATGAGGTTTGATATTGCCTTGGCGGAACACTCGGAACACGATGCGTCTCCTGATAGTCAGTAGTCGAAGGTTTATTCAAATGTTCCTGGTCTTTACGGTTCAAAACAACTGTTTTGTTTTGTTTGCGAAAGTACCGTCATGACGTATTTTATTCGTTCTAGGTAATAATTTCTTCTCTTTTATTTTCAAAACGATACGAAATCAACACCCATAGATTTAGTTCAAGCTATTCTATTTTCTCCTTTCAGAATCACAAACAATTGACGTGTTTCCAATAACTGATGTACCAGACATACTATTACACCGCCCACTGAAAATCGACACGAACCTTCCTGTCAGCCCAATACTTACTAAATTTTACCTAGTTTTTTGTCATTAATTCTCTTTTGGTATGATGTTGAAATATTTCTTTTGCTTCATATCTGCGTAGGTTTATTTATTTGATCATTTAAAGCAGATTAATTTCTTGACAAATTTTAAGCCTTCATACTTCGAAAACTATTAAAACTGAATTCACTTTTCATCGGTCCAGTTATAATAAACATGTGTCATGCAATTGCAATGATTATTTGGAAATTTTAGAAATTACAAGCTTTTCATCTGTTAATTGTTATATCAGGAAAAAATTAATAACACGTACGATTTTCACAAAAAGCTAAAATAATTGTTGTTGACACAAGTTAAATATGATT
Source organism: Chrysina gloriosa (assembly GCA_038088585.1). Lineage (NCBI taxonomy): Eukaryota > Metazoa > Arthropoda > Insecta > Coleoptera > Scarabaeidae > Chrysina > Chrysina gloriosa. The sequence goes on along the minus strand of CM076088.1, from coordinate 30,453,962 downwards.
ATCAAGCAATTCTTGTAGATTTTCTTTCTATTTATTGCTTAAGGGATATGAAGTTCGTATATTGCAAGTGCGGTATATTTCATTCAGCTACACTCACATGTGCCCCAGAATTTGAAATTGATTATTGCACTTATTATTAATGTAAGACAACGTTGTGAAATTGCAGATGTAGTAATATTTCTTGTTAGACCACACCATCAATTTTCGTTTGGCTTGTCTTCAAGAGAATTGACTAACCTAATTGAGCTATCAAATATCAACTCAGTACCTTGTACACATGTACATATATCATATTTACTGCAAATTATTGCATCTTTGTTTCTATTCTTGGCATGTTTTTCTTAATCTTTAAACGAAGCTGCTGGAAGTGGCCATAATTATTATTGCTAGTTTTATTTATGTATAAAGTAGCAAACCAATAAATTTATTTTTATTACTCGAAGCAAGCAATAAAGGACGCATTAGTTTGAATGCTCTAAACTTATGCCTATTATGATAATTCGATGGATATCATATGAAACACAGGCGGAATAAAAAGAATACATTTGTCGTTAATCAGATTCAGATATACTTTTATACAGCTATTGAACGTGTAATAATCGTAAACTTTATATTTCAAAACCTTTTCCAAGCAAGGGCAGCGAGCGTTTACCTGCTAACTATAGGTATTTAACGATTTGAGTTTGATGTTGCACGAGGACCACTGGCAGCTGTTCTTTTAGGTAGAGGATGAGCTGTTTGTAAGGGCAAAGCACGTGCTGGCCACCATTTGTCTCGTGCCACCTTGAATGCAAACAAGCACTCAAGATAACATACGTTGTTGGAACTTAGAAGGACAAGATGTTCCGTATGAATCAACGATTCACTTGATTTCTACTTTCCTAATAAAATTACCTACATACAAATAAAAACTGCATGTAATGTCATTACTGTTGGTATTGTTATAGTTTCGTACTACTAATACGTGAAAAATGCGGATGAATGTTATTATCAATTTCTATTCGAAGTAATGACCATAATCATTTCCTTTCTTTTAGTTTCCAAATGCGAATTTTATTAGTACTAAATGTGTGCATCGTATAAGTTTGAAACACTTTTATTCTTCCCTATTGATTTGTAAATTTGGTCTACCTCAGATATGATACTGATACAAACATGTGTGTATTGAATGATGCTAGAAACGCAACATCCAGAGATATAAAATTTTGTTTTAATTAATTTCACTCAATTAGTAACGAAATGGTTTAAGTTGAGGTGATAAGAAATAAGGAAAAAGTATTAATAGTGTTTTTATTAATCTTAGTTTTGAATACCTTATAGGGGACGTTTAGGCCGCACCAAAATTGGATAATGTATTCCTTACTTAATTATAGAATATGTATATCTTCAGGTGATGTGTATACTTAGATAATTTTTCAATTTGTTGCATTTTCTTCGCTATTACTGATTATTCGTAGAACTTTCCATGAAATTTTGTTTTGTATTACCCGTTGTGGCCGTTGTTCATATCCTCTCTCTTCGTGGTCGTCTGCTCCTCCTTTTTCTCCTGTCCATGTCTTTTGTTTCATATATCCTTTTGGCAAATCATTTGTCTTCCATTTAAGAATTCGTTTAAACCATTTTATTGTTAGTTGTTCTGCATGATTGTATCTGCAATTCTTTTCTGTAAACTTTATTTCTAATTTTATCTGTTCGTATATTGTTAACCTCCATAACCCACAATCTAATCCCTGAAAGTTTAGGGAGGTAGCTTACCGTCAATTACGTCAGCAACGTTAGAGATGGGACGTTCAGTAATAGTCCCTTGATTTTCCGGGGTCTACGCATAACCACATGTCAGAAATGGTTAGTGCGAACACTACTTCTAATTCTATTTGCGATTGTATTTCTTTGGTGCTCAGAAAATTACTTTTTATTTTATTAAATATCTTCCTTGTTTTGGTATTCTTATTGCTATTCCTAAAATTTTGACGAAGCTATTTGCTCTATTTTTATTTCATTCATTTTGATGCTATCTTTTATGTGTGCTGTTAATATCATTATTTTGTTCTTTCTATGTTTATGTTTACATTAAATTTAGGTGGTTCTTCGTTATAAGTTTACTCAATTTATGCTTGGATTAATTTGTTTCAAGTAACTTGAATCATGTTGGAGATAATTCTAAGTTTGTGAAGAATGGTTTAAATGTTTTAGCCTCTTATCTACTATTATATCCTAAACGTGCCGACTAAGTATAAAATCGGACGATTTTGACGACCACAGGAAAACATTGAAGTTTGTTGGTTAAGTATAGATGGCTAGATAAATGATAATTTCCACTGAATCATTTGGAGGAAGTGCACTTCCTATATTATTGTAACCGGGAATTTTAGAACCTGAATGCAAAATTGATTTCTTCTAAAATTGCATATAAAAATTAAAAAGATAGGTTTTTTTAAATAATGCATTGTCCCAAAAAATTGTCGCACATTTATATTTAACATTTTGATAGAAATTCGTGTCTATACGACTTCATAAATACATATATCACGCATGACCAGTCTCACTTATCTGTAGCTACATTTACGGTAGCCTTACGCGTTTCAGTTACTTCTTTTAGGGTACAATACAATAGGTATTGTCTGCATGAAAGTAATATAGTCATCATTTAAATTTTTCTAAGATCCGGTTGATGAATGGATATAATAATTGACAGCATACATATTCATAGACTAAAGGTAGAATAAAATCTGAATATTTATCATTAACGCATATACAATGCATGTAAGTAAGTGCAATAAATGCAAGAGCGTTTTAAAAACACTTTAACGGTAACTCTTGAGGATTTCAATTAATTTGTAATTAAAAATCGTTTTTTGAAAACGAAATACGCAAAGGAAGGAAGTAGGAAAGGTTTTCAATTTAGCTTACGTTTAGTTCGCTTTAAAATAATTTTCATGACACTCTGCATCTCTGCGTCTGCCGAAACACTTGTTTTAGAAGTATTTTCTAGTGTTGTTTGGCAGCTGGATACATTACCCCTCGTCCGTAGAAGCTCTTCATCTGTAGCAAATTACCTTCCTTTCAGTTGGGTCTTCATTTATGGAAACCAGGCAATATCGCACGGCACAAGGTTGGAACTAGGGTAACGAAGAGCTTTGAAACCAATTGCAGCATACTGGGCACAAATATTCGATCCATGGATTGTGATGAAAGACGCTCAACAAGAACCAATTATCGGGTCTCGGTTTTGAATGGACGATTTTGTGTGCCTGTGCGACTTGCGGAAGACATTGTTTTGCATACTACTTCGCAACGATTGTCTTCCAACCATGACTTTCTGGCTGCTAGGTTTTGTTTTAAAATTTATTAAGTATTTTTTGCACCACCAAGCACAACCTGCCTTCAGCTCCTCTGTTAAGGAGTGTGGCACCCATAAACACCAAACCTTCCTTACTTTAATGTTGTCATATTGAATGGTGTGCATTGCAGATGCAGATAAGGCTATTGATTCCTATAACAGATGAGATATGTCGGTTTTTCTCCGTTAGTTTCAAAACGGCAGCAACACATTCTTCAGTGATCGGTTGATCTGAGCAGGAACCATTCCCGAAGCTAATGTTCTTGAAGTTTCTGAATATGGCGTAGCGGTGTGGGAGATCATCTCCAATCACTATCAAGCACCGCCACCCGTTTTCCGCTGCGCCTTGTTCGAATGCTTATGACTACGATCCGACAAACACCCCTCTTATTCGCTGAACAAACAGTCTATATACAGCAAACAAGACGCGGGTTTGTCGATCTTTACTTATGACTCAATAGCTACAACGCCATACCTTATATGAGGAGCACTAGCTTAGCATGTTATTCTTCATATGATCCTTTAGATTCCCTATGATTTGGTAATATTTGAGATAACATATTTTAATGTTATTGTTATTATAGCATGAAGCAGGTGTGTATGTACAATAGTTCTTCAATAAACCAAAAAGAAAAGGGAAGAGTTAAGGCCCCAGCGGACTTACCGGCAACGGACGACTACGGGCCACTACACTACGGATGGCAATTTATTCTTTGCATGTATATTAATGGAGCTCAGCTCATTTATCGGAAATGGCCCTACCGACGACTCTCCATTAGTACCCATGGAAAGAATAAATTGCCGTCCGTAGTGTAGTGGGCCGTAGTCGGCAAGTGCGCGCGAGCCTTTACCAGATAATGCCCCCTAGTAAAATAAAATGGAAGATTCGTTTAAAATAATGTTCTGCTAACAGAATTAAACCTTTAAGGTTTCATAAAACCAAAATATTTACCATAGTATCAAATGTGTGAGAAATCGTTTTATGTCCCTAAGTAAAAAATACCTTTCTAGAAATATTCATGGAATTATATAGGTAGATACACGGTTATAAACTAGAGAATGCAGTGCCAAAAGCAACTATTTTTTGATAGAAAAGGAAACTATTACTATTCTGTACATTTAAAATGTATTAACAGCAACTGGATAAATATTCTCTCATTTAAAGGACCTCCAACTTAGTCTAGCATAGAAAATTAGTAACCTCTTAGTTACTTTTGGTTTAATATGTCTCTTCTTCGCAACGTTAACGGATTAGTAAACACCATGAAAACTATTACCTTTAGCTTAATATACATACTTGAGTTCGTTATTGTGTAATTTAATTATGAATACTCCATAACAATTTATCTTTTTCTGATCTAATTATTTTCAGACCCGGAAATCTAAATTAAATTACTAATGTGTATTGTACCCGCATGCAATGCTTAGGAGAATTTGAAATAATGATCTGAATGTGTACAACAATAATTATATTTAAGACATGGCAAACATAATATAACGTACATCTAACAAATACTATATGTAGGTAGTGAAACTTTTTATGCCTAATATTGATTCTAATTAATAATTTCAACCAGATTAAATTTCAAATTTTGTTTCATTCAAATTTAGGTTTGGGTATTGTTAGATGTTAGAGTAGGAGAGATACGTTGTCAGTACCTTCATGATCTTAATTCTTAACTAGTGACGTGAAACTTTCTACTACAAATGGTCAAGGATTGTTTGTCTGACTGATACTTTCAGGTGCAACAAGGTTTAGAAATCTATAAACGAAATAGGTTGGTACATTATGGATTAAGGATTAAAATAGTTGGGTGAGGTAGGCGTCATAAATTCTCGGCCTGATATAGAAAAATAAACTTGGTAAAATATAACAATTCTTATTTTTCAATATAATCTTCCCTAACTTCAATTCACTTCCTACAGCGATTAATTAATCATTTTCTCCGCTTGTAAACATAATCACTATCGTCCTTACAACTATCTCCCCTAAGGGCTTTTTCTAAATTAGAAAATAAATAATCACTACGAGCCATGTCCGTACTATACGGTGAATGTTTCAATTCTTGAAAGCCGCACTCGTGGATGCCAGCTTGTGAAATGGCGAAAGTATGGACGGGGGCATTGTCGTGCAATAATCGAACACCTTTTGTCAATTTTCCTCGACGTTTGGCACGGATTTATTCAACAAAGACGCATAATATGTGTTGTTGACAGTTGTAATACGCTCTTTAAAGACAATGAGTAAAATGCCTTCACAATCTCAGAATATTGTATCCATCACCATTTTAGTTGATTGAACGACTTTCGCCTTTCTGGGATAGAGGATCATAAAACAGAACCATTGTTTTGTTCCTTGTGACAATGGATTCCAAAATCGGTTTGGGATCGTCTCCACATATGTATAAAAACGAACGCACACATTCGACCCGACGTTGACGTTGGAGAGCGGAAGAAAGACTCGATACCCATCTTGCACTAATCTTAGTCATATTCAAATGGTCCTGGAGAATTCGGTGAATACTTGTTCCAGAAATATTAGACATTACTGCCAATTCCTTCACTTTCAAACGACGATCTTCTAATACTAGTTCTTCAACCATTGCAATTTTGAGAGGGGTTATCACTTCAGTTGACCGATCGTAGCGCTCATCATCTTCAAGGGACTTTTGCCCCAAACGGAAACATTTTACCCACTTTCTTTATAATGGAATATGAAGGAGATAAATCACCATAAGCGCGGTGTAAATGTGATTAGACCTATGCCACATTTGTTTCACGTTGTTTGGCTGGCTACTAAGAACTATTGCTCTGACAAAATAATCTGAAAGGGTTGTCCCAACAACAGCGACTTCCTCCTGGTGGTCTTCCCGGCTAACATTCGTATTCCGAATGCTTTAAAGTGAGGATATATATACTGTACTTCGTTCAAAAGGACGAGACAGTCACTAAAGCACATTATAAGTTACTGTAGGCAGTAATCGAGCCACACCTGTGTGGCATTTAGCACCTTTCAACCACACGGTATATCACTTTATATCAACCATTTAATCTAAAATTGACGTCGATACCATGTTTTGGTGGTAAAAGTATTTACATTCCAGTGGACCAAACCCAAATTTTTGCGACTACTACGAAAAACACACCAACAATAAATTAATGGATCTCTCGTTCCATGTTTCACATTGAGTAAATTCATATTTCTCCCTCGAAATTTTAAAAACCTAATACATAGTTATTCTTTGTCTAATTGAATTGATATTTAATTATTCTATTTTTCCATTCACATAACACATATAAGTACTAGACGTCTTGTCACTTGACAGTAATAAAATACTAATCTTTTGAGTTTCAAACATTTATTTATCTTATTTATGCTGTTTAGGTTTACACCCTTTTTCAGCAAATTGAATGCACATTATAAAAAAGATGAATTTTTTATACAATTAGGGGGATAAATATATTTGTAACGAGAGTTTACAGCTTATTGAATAATGATCTTTAATTTTGGATACAATCCATTCATAAATTGATATTCATTCATATTTTATGCGTTGCGAAGAATGCATTTGACCTCACCCTAGAATACTATCTTGAAAATTAGTACATTGATGATGTTATACTTAGACTTATTTATGAAGAATTAATAGGAATGTTTATTAGTGCCGATAAGGAATGAAAGGAAATAGTTTGTAATTTTTGGAATACCCTACATTGTAAGTGCATCTACTGTGAAATAAGAATTTTAATTGTGTAATTAGCCAGATGTGATTTATAGCTTGATTATACGAGTATACTTGGGAACAAGACGGGGAGTTTATATCTGTGTTAGTCTATCATACTGCTGTACTGTCACTGCAAATTAGCATTTCAAAAATAGTTTATTTGGGAAATGGTAAACGGTAGATAAATCAGATTATATGATTTTAGACCACCATACCTCTTGGAACTAAGAATTTAAAAGATACTTCCTTTTCAACAACAGTTTGACTTTTTATGTTTAGGAGTCAGTAGAAAGCAAATCAAGTAAAGAAAGGAATATGCAAATGTGTTTCGCAAATCAACTTCCTAGTTTTTGTGTTAGGGAAAACTACTTTCACCGCCAAATATACGACTTATTTCCGCTTACTTAGGTACATCGAATATTAATAATTGGTATTTAAGAATGGATGCCAGCGTCAACTTCCAAAAATTAAGAAACCCTTAGCGTTTCTTTTATAAGGAGAAGGAAATCAAACATATGAGCTCGGTCCATAAGCGTAACTCTTAACTATGGAACTCTTTAAATGGCTTAAATGTTATGCTCGACCAGAAATTTACTTGAAACACTTATCTCAAACAAATGATTTTAAAAATATGGCAACAATCTGAAAATACCTCTCGGAAAAATTGTTGTCTCTACCTAATATCCCTTATAGATTTCTAAGTTGTTGAATTTAGACTGTAAAAGTAAATATCCAAAGCAAAACTGCAATGACAAACCTAAATGGAGGCATCAAAGCGTTTGTTACAATGACAGGGGCAGTGTTAGCGTTACTTTTTCACACATTTGTTAAAAGAAATAACTACTAATACTAAATATTCGAAAAGAATATTTAAAGAGATTGGAATCATATGTGCCTGCCGCGCTTCTCGAGTTTTTCAAATCTTCGTGTTGTTACTTAATCATTAACTTTGTCATCATATAGGGGACGGTTAATGTGAAATTGAGTCTTGTGGGCTTCTATAGTGATAGTCACTCCTTTAAGCAGCTTACTTGCCTTCCTCTATTTAACAGTTTTTAGTGGCACCGTCTATTTGTTTTTTATTTGCCCGGGTCTTTCTTGATCTTCATCTTTTTCGGTTCCCTGTTTCCTTTGTTTCATATACTTCCTAAAATTGCCAAGAAAGGAAATTCTTGAAATGTAGGGTCGTTAACTTGTCAAATGCCTTATTATTGTATTCAGAAGAAAAAGCAGATCGGAAGTTGTTCTGATGAAATTTGCATAGTCTATGGACAATACTGCAATTCTTTTTCAAAGATCTGCTTTAATATAATCATCAGGCATCCAGTTTCTTTTCAAGCGATTTGTGTTACTAAATGTTGTGGTCAAAAATGTACAACGAGAGTCTTCTAAATGGTTAGGATTTGTACGTATATACTTGCAAAGGCAAGCAAGGTACCTGTGCAGGTTATGTCTTCTGGACATCGCCAACAAATATTGAAGCATCTGATAAAAGCAATAAGATGATGCCAGGTTCTAAGATAGGAAGGAAGAAAAGATTAAAAATGAAATTGGAATCTTACCACAAAAGGGCACATTCCTCAGATCTGAACACGTTCCTATAAGATTTCAAAAATGAGCTTTAAGGTGAATCTTACCTTACCATACTGATATGTACGTATTGCGATAATGAAGTTATCTTCAATGCCGAACAGATAACAAACAACTTTTTGTGCTTTTTACTGATGATAACTTGCTTGTCAAAATACGTGTTTCCTCTATCTAAATCGATGTGATATCTAGTGGTAAAAACCGCTTCAGTTTTATTGGAAGCGTGTATTTTTTTAGTAATATCCTGTATCCTGTACTGAACTGGAAATATGATATGATACATACATATTTTTTAAATTAAACTACATAATAAAATTTTAGAGTTGATCAAAAAAAAAAGTAAATCAAAAGGAAAAGTAAAAACTAAAACAATTCAACTTATTGTTAGTCGTACCATCAAAATTATTACACCAAAAATCTGAGAAAGACGTTCATGACGTATATTGGAATGTAATTATGACATGCGGCGACTATTTGTCGTCAGGATCAAAGCCCTTAACGAGTATGCGATATTAAATTACAAAAGTGCGGCGTTGATTACGTTATGTTTACATATTTATTTGTTACAATTAGCGGTTGGTTAAATATTCGATAAAAGCTATCGAATGAACGGTAACGTAAAACTTTTTTAATTAAACCCAACGCACTTAGTCAAAGCTATTAGGTTACATGTAATTATTTCAATAAAGGAAGAACCTTCGGTGGAGGTAAATCAACGAATTGCGAAAACAAAGTATTAATTTTCACCGAAAACTCGTCGCAATATTAATTCAATTTCGGATAGTATTCAATCCAAGTGCGATTGATATGATAAAAACGAAACTTTTTGTGATATCAAATTGCAGTTTGTTGCATCATGTCGGGATGACAGAAGTATCCTTTGTCCTCATTTCCTTTTTTATTATTATTATAAGTTGAGTTGAAATGTTTTGTATCAATTAATAAACGAATTGACATAACAAGTTCTATTTTGTTACAGGTACGGTGCCAGATGGCGGCGTACCCGACATGACACGACTTACAGTACTCAACGAAGAAGTAATCAACAAGAACCTCAAGGAGAGATACGTGAAGGACCGCATATATGTATCCTTTTGTAGAGTATAATACAAATAGATCAACAAGAAATTGCGTCATTTATCGTGGGAATAAGGTTTGAGAAATTGTTAGGTGTTTACTTTTGCTGTAACCCTAATTTATTTCTTTGAAATTCGTTTGTGCTTCTTTAACTTTTTGGTTTTACATGTTGGTAATATTTCATATTGATGAAATACTTTTATGCGTTGAAGGATTATAGCGAAATTTTCTATGTCCCTAACATGTTTCTCACTTATCAAATGGGAAAGTATTTGCAATAATTAGACATAAAATTTTTAAAGTTAGTGCCAAATTTGTTTCAAAGGTCTCCCTTTCCCCTCTCTTTTTCGAAAGAATGTTGAATTAAACTAAGATTTCGGAAACTGAAAATTTTGAATTATACAGTGTGTCCTCGGATTGACTCCGATGTAGGTATAATTGATCAAGAACTTTTGAATTTCATTTTAATGTTTCGAGATGCCGCTCTGCCTGATCTGAAAAGAATTTCAAGCACATTTTTACTTTTAAAAAATTAAGACCGTCATGACAATTGAGAAAAAAATCATTTTCTGTTAAAGTGCCATGTCGATCAAATAGACGATAAAATTTATTGACAAAGGTTGTTTAGAACATGAAATTATTACTCGATGCAAAATTTCACACATATCGACTAAATCATCAGTATTTATTTTGTATTCTTGCATTGTAACTACAGAAAAATAAGTAGTCTGTATTAATTGTGAGAAAAAAGAAAATTAGTATAAGTTTCTAATAAAGTATTTTATTAAAAAAGAAGGAAAGTGCATAACAGTTACTTAATTTGAATTCCTCCACGATCGGCCCATTTTAATTTCTTTTATTTAATTAACTAAAACTCGCATAATACGTAAATAATTGAATTATTATTAATAAAATAGGAGTTAAACATAAATTGATTACACATTTTTGGAGTCAGCACTTTCACGAAAGGTGGATTGGATTAGATTTTTATTTATGATAAATAATATTTTGTATTAATTTTCTGTAGTTACAATACAAGAATACAAAATAAATACTGATTTGGTCAAAGTGATCCGATATGTGTGAAATTATGCACCGAGTCATAATTTCATATTCTGAACAACTTTTCTCAATAATATCATGCCGTATTGTTGACCGAAATGGCACTTTACTTCGACAGAAAATGTTTTTCTTAATTATCATGACGAACTTGATTTTTGAAAAATTAAAAATATGCTTAAAATTGTTTTCAGAGCAAGCAGGATGGCAGTCCCAGGCATTAAAATGGGATTCCCAAATTTTTGATCAATTATACCATATAGTGAAGTCAAGCCAGGGACACACTATATATTGTTTCTTACATTACCAAACCTAAAATTCTAAAAAAATACTTTTTTAAAATCCAACAACTTTTTATGGGTCAACTTTTCACATCTCTTGCTGTTATAGCAACCTTTACTTGATAGAAGAAATAATTTAGAATCCTTTTACGGTGCAATGCGCCTTCCGTTAAAGGAAAAGTGGCGTTTGAGTGACCGCATGCGGTCAGCGGGTGTGATAGTTTATTTTTAGGTGAAAGTATTTTCATAGGGGAAATACCTCCGAAAGATGCTTTATTCCTTTACGCACACAAAAGTTCCAAGAACTTACTCCACTTGTCCGGATTTATAACACGTGATTCATTCACTACTGCAGTTAATATGACACTAAAACGTGTACATTTCACAAGTGCACTAGAGAGCTAAAATACTTAAAAGATATTTCGAGACAGGAATAGGGAATTTTACGTAATAAAGTTTCTTCAGTACGTTACTTTTATTTATTTTTGATACTATTGGAACACGAACTACAATACCGTAGATAACATCATAACGCCGTACGATAAGTTAGTTAAGATTCCCTGAGTCATAGGTCTTTGTTCCGGTCTTTACAACCGGAATTTCGATGACTAACATCTCAGACTTTTGAAAAGAATGTTCGCATACCTCGTAGAAAGGCCAAATACGATACAAGTTGGTGTCAAATTTTCACTTTAAAGTCGAACAATATTATCTGATTCGACGGAGTTAATTACTGTACGGCGTAAGCACGAAAATGTTGCATTATGCAGCGGTAAATAGCTTTCCTCTGTGCCTACACGTAATCACGCTTTAATCAGTTCTCGAATGCAGTTGTCTTGTTACAAGATGTATTAAATTTCGACCGTGGCGCGTTGAATACGTCTTTGTATATGATGACATGTGGAATTTAGACATTGTGCTCTACACTTTATATAATTTTTTATTACTACAAAAATTATACTTTTAGTTGTACACCACGTTTATCGTAATTTAAATGTGTCGTGAGGGAATAAAGTTCAATAATGGAAATTGATGAATATAAGTACTGTTACTGCGTTAATGTTAAAGCAATACCTATTACTCTTGCCATATGGATTTTGAAAATTCCCAATATATTTTCCAACAACTAATTGGTGAGTAGGAAGATAACTTAGTTGTCGAAATGCGTATTTGGAGTTTCCAAAATCGGTGTGGTAAAGGTAAGAGATAACTTACTTAAGTTCATTCTAAACTACAAAGATTCCCACCTACATTACAAAGGAATGGTGCTTTCTGATTTTAATATTTAATTTGTTTTTATCAACTCAGAAAACTTCTCAAAAACACATTTGCTATTTGGAATAATATGTTTTTATTAGTTTCCAATATTTACAAAAGAAGCAAACTTTGTATATATAATATTCTTCTAAAATTGCGTTCACTAAACTTGAAATTTTCTTGATGATCGTTTGAAATCTAATCTTAACACTAGTTGGGCAAACAGCGGTAACAACGTACAATTACGAAATAAGTTATGACTTACTACTCGCATACAGCATCAACTACTAACTAGATAAGGGAATGGGGAGTCGGCGATGCTGCCGTAACTTATTTCGTAATTACCGCTGTACAGTCCAAGAAATGCTTCTCTTATTTACTTGCAAGGATTTAGTCATTCATGAGTAAAAGAGTTTGATATCTTTTTTCCTGTTGTCCGAATAGCTTTTTTCCCATATTATCCATGTAAAGAGATAAATAATAATCTTTTGAAAAATCTCTGATAAATATATTGAATTTGGTAGCTTCTTTTTCTCTAATCTCGTAATTGTATGCATGAATACTGCGACTTCTGGCCAAGCGTTCGGTTCTAGAAACAATTGTTTCTGTTTATGCGAACTGGCTGTTTTCTAACCCATCCATCTTGAACTATTTTAAGTTCACTGTAGTAAACATTCTATCAGTCATTCTGGTAATTACTCCAAAGTTTTAAGTATTTATTATAAATTATCATATGGGAAATATTCCATCAAACACAAAATCTTATGAGCTGCTAAATGTGCTTTGGAAGTTCATAGCATATACCACCTTAATAAAACAATAATGAAACCTTTCCAATCGAAGTGCGTGATACTGTTAAAAATTGATACTGAAGCCAATCGCTGGACTTGTAGCACTCATTTGGCTAATTTCCATTTTTTTCTTGTAACTTGGAATTTACTTATGTAGAGACGACTTAAGGACTTCAATTCATTTTTGCTGTAAGGGAGGGTCTCTAGCCCACTTCATCGAAACTTACTGGCTTATGGTGCCTGCTAACCAATTTACTCCATCAGGTCTTCGATAAAACCTATTACCTTGCTAATGGGAAACATCTTTATCTTCTCTGGCTGTAAGAATCGAGATCCAAAGTATTTAAATCTGAAACTATTTAGCCCTTGAGACTCACTTAGGACATGTTTAACAGAGAATATGTCGTTTCCATGCTTATGCGTAGTAACTTGCTTTGTCCTGGCATCGGAAGGTTCCGCAATAAAAGGTGGGGTTGTCTTCATCGGTGAAGTTCTCGATGTTATTCCTTTGACAAGTTTTTCATATCAGTTCTTAAGGAATTGGAGAGTTCAGTCCATACGAGCTATCTTCTCGCCCATTCTCGTACATTCAGAATATATTAACTGTGTTAGGTTTTGCCAGACATTCCCATATTCCTTGATAACCCTACGCTCTTATTTGTAGTGCATTCCTGTATCATGATCTGCGCTCACGTAGATGTCCTTATAAGTTCAGCTTGGAATAGGGTCGCAATGACCCCAGTTTCATGCTTGTGCTCCCACTTGTTCCTGCCAGAAATAACGCTACTCCAATTCCGATCACAGTTAAATAAACATTGTTGATGATTTAAATAATAAATGTTTTGGTTGTATTGTTATTTCTGTGGAGATTTGACATTACATAGCTTCGTCATTTGAACCATTTTTTAGCGATATTATCTCTAAACTAATATATAGCAGCAGTTGAATGTACTAATCAAGTAACTGAGGAAATTATTTGTTTTAATTTGGTAAATAGTCAGGATTATACTTGATAACTGTAGAACAGACAATATAAGAAGTACGTTTGACTAATATCAAACAAAATATATTTGCTCCGTTAACTGGTGCATTATCTTAGAGACAGCATATTCGCGTAGTCATTCTAACACAAACAATCTGCAACTAAAATTCCTTATTTAATCCAGTCCTTTCTGCTTTACTAGATTTATTTTTGTATTCATATTTTGAGATTGTTGACATTTAGTTACAGGAAATGTATGTTCCTCGTACAGCTTTAATTTAGGTGTAAATATTTTCGATAAAAATTGTGGATCTGGATTATTTAGATTAACGTTGCAATGCTAATAAGTCCATGTGAAATTCACTTGATTACGTTTTCCGTAGTTTCAATTTAGCCATTGTCTATCCAGTGCAAATATTGAAGTTACTTGTATGAATGTGCTTATCAGTAGCCAAAATATAAACAATTTTATTTATTGTATGTAAATGCCGCACATCCAAAGTACGCGATAGTAGCAACATTAATGCTTTGTTGTTTTAGATATATAGAACGTGAATATATTATTAAATTAACTGATTTATATTTATGTATAAGCACTAATAAAGCGCCAATAATAAAGCATGAATAGTCGAAGTTGAGATGCATCGTCTTACAATAAAAAGTCATGTATGTGTTAGTGTTCATATTGATATCTTGACAAAATCCAGAATGCAATCAATAGTCTAGGTATTGCAGGTTACGAATACTGAAATATGAAATTCTTTACTTTAGAATGTCATATATTTTGTGCTATTGTTCTAAAATTTATTCCAGATATTCTTCAAAATGTCGATTGTATTCTTTCTACTAATTGATCTATTTTTTTGCATTATTTTGCAAAATAACTGTGAAATAAGTAGTTTGCATAAACATTTTGCGCTCTCACAAAGATGGTTTCAAATGTATCTAAATTTCTCATAAAATTCCCTAAAGTTTCGGCAACTTTAGGTTATGTTTATGGTATTAAAAGATCATGTGCTATCGGATGACCATGCAAGATCATTGACGTCAGAATCATGGGAATTTTTTCAGCAATCTCCCAAAGAAGTTACATTGTCTTTCTGCCACCGCAACTTGGAAGATATGTTACTGCTGTAGCCACCAAATCGACCAATATTGTGTAATATCAACCTTCTTGTCATTCTAACATGAAATAACGCTCGTGCACTCACTTTAAAAAGGCATTTGTCAATACAGTACAAGCAATGCGAAATCTTATGGCAGAGAATTCTTGAAAACGCGTGACGTTTTTATTTATTTAGAACTCCTGTTGATCAACAAACCCCAGAAAAATTGTGCAGTATATCTTGCATCAGTTGAAATACGTCGTAAGGATTTCAAAGTATGGGGATTTAAACTAGTTTTGAGAATTATCCACCGTCAAATTTTGAATTGCTCGCCATTTCAAATTGGTGAAACTTCGTTGATGAATAGACATAATTTTCGATTTCTCGAAATAGAATAATCTGTTCATTCACGAAACCGTTTGAATAAATTGAACATTGTTTAGTATCAATCGATACTCACTAAAAAGCCGCCGAAGTCAGTAGACATCATGGATTTAAACTTTCCAAACTGAGACAATAAGCATCAACCTATAGATTGAGAAGACATTTTCAAGGGATTGTATTGGATTTGTATTGGAATTCATGTTTGTTGTTGATTTTGGTTTTACCAATCAAAATTAATGAACGTCCCTGTCCCAGAAGTTGCAAGTCAAGTAATATCTCAAAATACAACCATTCATGCTTATTCTTTAGTCATCCTTAGACACCCTTATTAGAAAATCCTCAAAGCCAGAAGACGTCATCGATTCAAATATGTCCGAATGAAACACCAGCAATTGACCTAGATGAAAAGAAATTTTCAAGAGATTGTAGCTCTTTGTGACACCATTTCTACTTAACGAAGATTTTTAATTAACATCCGAAAACAATTATTATAGCCTAAACTTCTTTAAATTTGCAAAGCAGTTTACTATTGGCACAAATTGCACGAACTGCAACCATGGCTATTACACGACTTTCTTGAAAACTACTTATAAATATCTAATTTAATGAGTTGTTTTGGAGGGAGTCATCTAAATACTGTTTTCTCAATTTATTATTTTGGCTCTCTTTGAAAATGATTTTCTATTTATCATCGATAATCGTCGTTACTTTCTGTATTGCGATTCTAAATCAGAGCCAAGATCGATTTCAGGTCTTCCATGAAGTTTTCATCTGTGTCCTCTACACAGCATTTTTGTCTTAACCCGCCCAAAATTTCCAGAATTAATCGCCATCTCCTTTCCAAAATTTCCGGAATTGATCACCATCCCCTTTCCAAAATTACCAAAGTCGATCAATAATTTATGGTCTAAGATTTCTAAAACTCGGTCAGTACTAAAGCGCAATCTCTTTGTATTTCAAAATCTCAGCATTTGAACAACTCAACGATTACAGAAGCATCAAGGCCAAATAACATTCACAAGATACAACTATTCTAATCTACAAAAATTCCCAAGAACGGTCGAGACTTCCATGAAAAATTCCTGAAGTCAGCCCAATCTTCCCTAAAAGAACAATCATCATTTGTTCCAATCTTCCAAACATTGATCGATAACTTCGTTTTAAAATCCTGAAAATGAGTCGATATACCAATCATCATTTTCATTAAGTTCTGAAAACATCAAGCAATTCAAATCTCCGTTCCCAAATCTCCCAAGGGGGTCATTAGTCCGCTTCCAAAAACATACAAAATCATCATCAGACAATCTCATTGTAAAATTGTCAATATGTAAAAGTAAACCATTACCTCGCAGACATATCGACAATCTATACTTTCATCCCAAAAACCTCTCCCCAGAATTGGATTAAACCAGTCGACTCTCCTCATTCGTAAAATCCATAAAATTGGTTGAAACCTACCGCTACAAAATTTCCAAAATTTGGCAATAGAGTTTTTTTTGGAAAACACACTTTGTGGTGGATATTCCTGATACTTCTTCCATATTTTGGTTCAATGTTGAATATTTTTCTTAGTATGTGTACAACAGTGATATCCATTCAGCCTGAAAATCATCCTAGATCCTTGATGGAAAAAGAAGAAGCAAATAAAGAGTTATCTTCAAAACAAGATTTAATGATTCTTACACGTTGCTCGGTCTACATTAGTGATGGGTGGTTATTAAACTATCTGTTATTTTAGACCCGTTCTCGATCCAGAACGGTTCCAACTGTTATCTCGCTGGGCACAGAACGGTTTCTTTCGGACGGTCTGCAGTGTACGCGGTTGAAGAAGAAATTCCACATCATCGACTTCTTTCCTATTAAATATTTCTCCATGATGATTATTTTACGTGGGAAACTTCCGGATGAGTGAATTGTGATTACTTGATGATTGTTCCTATTTCCTAACTATAAAGCTGTTGTTCGATGGATCAGCTACGGATTGTAGCAAACGGATGTGTCCACAATGAAAACGGACTTAATGTACGTAGGATACAGTTACATCATCAATATGCAATCATATAACTCGGGAAATCACCAAGATGTTAGAACTAGTGATGGGAAAGTATAACGCCGGGAAAAAACAAACTATATATCAAATCAAGCAAAGGCCGCCAAATATACATATTTTATTGATTTTATGATGCGTTATCAAATAGAACTGTCGAGTACGAAACAACGATGACCTGTTATATTGGAACCGTTATTTCAAAATAACGAGAACGGTTGGAACTGTTTTTTTAGAGAACGGGTTTTCCCATCACTAGTCTACATATTGTCAGATTTAAAATTTTCAAATATTAAAAATCTTTTTTGTTGAAAACCTTTTGCTTTAAAACATGGCTTGCATTGAAATCTTCATATTACATACTTACTTTTAGTTTAATAATCTCTGGCGTGAACCTTAAAAAATAGAAAGGAAGGAATCTTTTTATACATTTTAATTTAAAACTAAAGCTCTTCATGTATGCATATAGGTTTTTAAGCGTGTGAAAATTGGAACAATTTGGATTTGTATATTCTGATTAACTATTTAGTTAATGTTTAGTGAAGGATAATTTTTAGACTAACTTGCGGTTACAAGAACTACTTGTACAGTAATAGATTTGACATTGAAGTGGGGCTATGTGTGACTCGCGCACTCCATTGTTTTTTTTTAATTATCTTAATTATCTAGAAAACAATTTTTAATAGCGGTATCTGTATGTGTGTATAGACACAAATAAGTATTTTGTATTAATTTTATAGTTAAATTTGGTGCTCCTTCTTAATCAATTTTTTGTTTTATAGTTACTAGTATTCATCTTTCATCTAGCATTCTGTAAATATATGATTCATAACTACAAAGGAAATATCATCACCCCACAATGAACCATAAGCTTAAAATACAACCGGGGGATGCTTGTGTAACTCATAAACATCGCTGTTATTAACTGTACCTACTGCATTTTATTTGACGAATTTTAAGGGTCTGTCATTGGTTCAACCGATCCTCATAGTTTCTACAAATTTATGTGTAGGACCCCTCGTTAAACAAGAATTGTCACATTGACGTATGCATAGGGGATCTCGTTATCTTTTCGTGACATGCGCGACCATTATTAATCGAGAAAGAACGGCTATAAAGTTAATTAAATTATATGCCGTTAAATGTTTGTTAGAGATCATTATTAATCAAAATCTGTTTGACTTGTTATTCAATCCGTCGTATAATCAAACCATTTGCGTTAGTTTTATGTCTCCCAGAGACATTGAACATTTCAAATAGAGTACCTCAAAATTTCCTGCATTAAGTACCCAGGACGTATTAATACGATTAATATACTGCTTTTCAGGTAACTAGAGTAAAATGTATTTCGTTATAAATATATAGGAACCGAAATTTATTTTTAGTATCTAATTACGTATTCGTAAATCACAGTTTCAGCTTTTCTTGTTACCTACATAATTACATAGTACTTGCAGTACTTGTAGGACCATTATGTTGCCTTCGAAAAAGTTTGAATCTACAATTTTTTAATAAATCTAAATCTATATCATAATCTGTCGCATTTTTCGGATTTAAAAAATTTAAATATTAAAATACGCTAAAATCTCGTAATAGTTTACGTAATGTTTAGATACCATGTGTCTGACAACTATTCTACATATGTATACAAACTTTTTCACGATTCATACGAAGCCACATGTAGACTTAGACACTTGATACGAAAACCAACTTATTAGTCATCACATCGTGATTTCCCATTACTTCAGTTAATGTTTAACACAAATTTATAGAACGTCCAATATGAGAAAGACAATAGATAGTTAAAACATTGATTACAGCACTCCAATATTGCAGCGATTATTACAAGAGTCTGCATATAACATTGTTTGGTAACACAAGAATCTTTGTGATATTGATGAATTGAGAAACTAAGTATAAGAACTGAAATTAAGAAACTTTGGAAGTAATTTTCTCCAGGGTTAAAACACTTTCCAATATTAACTTTCCGAAAACATGGTGTTACTTATTTAGCGTGATATCCAATCATCGAAATGCTACTCCGAACTGAATTAAAAAGTTTGACATCAGATTGGCCATATAGGGAGGATGTTTAATAGCAGTTTGTCATGTTCCTTCATATACGAAAAATGTGTTGATATAATGTAATAAACTTCTAATTTTCAAGTGATGAAATAAACAAACTCTTGTACGTTAAGATGGCATGGCAATGTCCGTTGTTTTTCTAAACATGTCCGTTCTTCCGAAGAAGACCGCAACTGTTATCATTGCCGTGATTGTGGTTGTTTTTAGTTTCATTTACTATAGGCTCATATCCTCTATTTATTAGAGATGTATATTTATTTCTTTAGCCTTAATTGTCAAGATATATTTTTGAAAAGTTATATTTCATGAACTCTGGGTTCCTAAGTATTTGGCAAAGTGTGTATTTTCTGATAGAAATGGTTGTCATCGGTCATTAAAATATTTCAATCACATGTGAAACAAACGTACGTACTTATACGTTTTCGCAGCTTTGCCTACAGTTCTGTGAATGTGTAGTTATTTTCAACGACATATCTTATTTTCTTGAGTGACCGGTGAAAACTCTATAACCAGCCTTCGTTCTTTTTTCTGCAACTTGCAAGAATATCTGCCCTTTTAGCAGTGAAAATAATAACCTCTGTTGCTTTCCTTAATTCAGCAATATTTCTTCAATAGAAGGCCTTCACTTCCGTTTCAGCAGTTTTGGTCCCGTTACGTAAAAACCTACATTTATTTTCAGTGACATCTCATTGTCTTGAGATAACATTCCAAGTAGCAGTGACCACAGCCTCACACCCTTCCGTAGTGAGAGTTAGGATTAAGTAATTAAGCAGCAGTGACCAGCGAAAAGATGTGTAATCAGCCTGACTTCTTCCTCCTGCAACTTGTGACTCCGTCAGCAACGAACTGATAATCCTTATTGCTTGCCCTAATTCAAAAGCTCCTTACTTTTTCTCTTTCTTAAATTTTCTTTGAAGTGTCATTGCATGAAGTATTTCTTACACTCTCCACTATCTGGTTGGTGTTTTGTTGTGTCACAGGTAGTTCTCAACTTACAAATAAAATGTTTTAAAATCTACAGTATTGTCGGGTTATCTGAAGATGCCGTCTATCTCGCAAAGGTAAATTGCTATTCTTACTTCTTAGACCTTACCAATTGTTGTGTTTCAGTATCGCTTGTAAAAGTAAAGTTGACTTTTGCAGTGAGTATAGGAGTAATGTTATGATACTGACAAGACACTTTTCTGATGTAGATTTTGTTCAGCCATGTTAAAAGAATTTTGGAATATGAAATTTATTCACAAGTTCTTTAAGTGCACAAAAAACGGTGGAGTGAAACGGCTGGATTTTGGATTCGGGCCAAACATGGTGAAGCGCCCTAAGCGTTAACTACACCTGCTTTCACTGTAATATTGCCGATTGTGTAAGAATTAAAAAACTGAAGAGAAGATTGTACTATTGGGTTTGCTAATCTAGTCCTCTGACGGAAATCCAATTGAAAATATCTAAGGTATCTTGAAGCAAAGATTAAGAGGAAAGCGTTCTTGAGACAGTTTTAAAGTAATTATTGTTAGGGATTCAGAACTTTTGAAACTCCCTTTCAACGTTATATGCTGAAAAGAATTGACAAGCATGCTACCGCAGCTTCAAACTATTAGGTTAACGAAATTTTTGTATTGTGGTATTTCGACAAACTGGTGTTTGGCGTTTGCGCAAGATGGTGTGTAATATTAAACGCCATCTTGATGGCGTGTTTCGGTACGTCGTGTAGAGGAAAATATCTTCGAGATAGTCGAGATATATTGTATATATATATATATTGTATATATATATATATTGTATATATATATATATTGTATATATATATATATATTGTATATATATATATATATATATATATATATATATTGTATATAAAATTACCCTTACCACACCTTTCGGAAATAATTCCAGATACGTATTTTGGCAACTGAGTGCCATCCTCGTTGGGAAACTGGTTGAATTAACCATCACCAGCGATATCCGGCTAACGCTTAAACCGAACACCACGCAATAAGCACTGTACAACTGTAAGGCGCTGTACAATAAACATACACATTGAAATCATCGTGCAAAAATAACATTTTAGAGCAATTTGTCTTTGCAACATCCATATGGACATAAAAACAAGACGAATGGGGTCCCCATAAGAAGATGGGGGTTTGGGCAACGATAATTCTGGAAGATGTCACTCAGCGAACTCACTCACTCACTCACTGAGTCGAACAGAATCAAAAAACAATGATGAGAGAATTACAGGAGAATTAACAAATTAAATACGAAACAGAAGCAGCCTCGCAGTTCTTCGTCACTTGTGCAAAAATTAAAGTTTCCTTACCGTATGATGACCTATGATGCAAAACGGATATCCAGTGCTTGTACAAGCGAGCTAAAAATATATGTCGTGTGTACTTTAATCATAGCTTGATGGACAGCTAGGTAGGTGGTGCACCGTAGGTTTGTTCCAGCCTAGAAAACCATTACAATAGACTTCTCTTATGCCGAATTAGTGATGGGGCATCAAAAGCGCGTAAATTTTACCAATTTATGCAACCAGAAAGCCACCGATCTTGATCCAGGACAACGCCAAACCGTACGTCGTGTTTTGAAGCATCCACCATTTGCCAGACTTGGAATTGTGCCTTAGTCGCCATATTTTCCCGACTTGTCTTATATCGATTATCACTTCTGTATTTCTGTTTAGGAAACAATTTAATTACCGTTGAAGCCAAAGCGTAGAATTGCATATATCTTTGCTGATAAAAACTTTTCTCTTCCTAGTCGTTGGCAAAAATAAATTGATTGAATCCAGTTGGTGTACATGAAGTTGTAACAGTTTAAACATCGTGTGCGAAAAACGAAAAAATGAAGTCCCCACCCTAATATAATGAATAACTATGACGATTTGAGTCCAATTCGTGTTATTTTAGTTATAATTAAGTTTGTCATTACTGACTAATGAGTGAGCTTTCTACCTGTTCGTCTTTTATCTATTCTGTTGTAGCTTGGATCACAGTGTATGTGCATACCAATTCTTACTAATATTTATTATTTCGTCCATGAAATGAAATTTATGCTTGTCTAAAACTGAACAGTCTCTTTTCCGTTAGATAAGGGGATGTAATCCGCATTAAGATCCTGCTCTAGAAATAACTTGAATCTTAAGCTTTGCTGTAATTTTGAAAATGATGTGCAAATTGTATGTTACTTTGGAACTATCATAGAATACTTTTCAAGAACTGTCTACAATTAATGCAATTTATGTCAAAATTGATCGTCATCTAATTTGTCATGTGCAAATTGTATGTTACTTTGGAACTATCATAGAATACTTTTCAAGAACTGTCTACAATTAATGCAATTAATGCAATTTAAAATTTCTTTCTTTCTATTTATGCCAATTAGTAATATATGTGCCTTTTTATTAAAATGTTTTTCTCGGGTTGTTTTAAAACGAAGAAGGAACAGAGAAAGACGATGAAAGAATGTTGTGGTCCCACAGCCAACGAAATGTATTACGCGTGGAATAAGCCAGCTTTACTAGCAGCCCAAGCTGCTCAGAGAAGAAAAGAGCAGAATAAAGAGAAACAAGAGCAGGAAAAAGAGAAACAAGAGTCAGGAGGAAATAAGGCGTATAAAAAGAAATTCTTTTGTTTCGAAGTCGACGTCTAAATCTATTATTTATGGTTTATTGTTATATTAGATATTTTCGAATAGCAACGTTTAATGACAGCCCCAAGAAGATTTAACATTGACACATGTTCGATAACATGAATAAAATAGTCTTCAAGTAATTATGGTATTGTATTTATTACTGAACTATTTATTAAGTAAATAAGTAGCCAAATCTGAAATATTTAAGCTATCGTTTGGATATCTAAGGATATTGCATCTTTGGGAAACTATTTATATATTAAATATTTGTAGAGTCTGATCATTCATGTATCAAGGCTAATTTTGAGGTGACCAAATACATACATACATATGTATAGATAATTCGGCATATTCATACAATTGCTTGGATAAGGTTCTAATTGTTATTACTACTGTAATGTTTCATAATGATTTTTCATGATTTTAATTGATATTTGATGAAGAACCACAGATATGTAGATTTTAAGTGTAGTAATGATCACCTTATGTTTCTTTTCCACAATACATAAATTATCTTACAACCGTTCATTTATAAATGGATGTATAACAGTCTTTCCCAAGAGATTAGTTCTCACATCGTAATTTTTTTGTTTCCATTATCTTTGTGTGAAGTGCACGTATGTACATATGTATATGCACACACAGGAAATTGTCCATCTTATGATAATGCGCCGCTCCGGATCCGATGATACTGCATTATTAATTGTGAATTAACGAAGTTGGGGTGAATGTGAGGATGTTCTTTTAGGTTCACCTCACTTAAACGTCATTAAAGTATTAAGAATGATTTTGTACTTATTTGAACGTCTTCCTTAACTAGATCTAGACATATACTGGTTCGATCTTGGTGGCGGTCAACCCTTACAAGGCCATTGACATCTACTCTCAGGTAAGTGACATACTTATCAGTTGTTGGCACACGGCCACGTCCTTTATAGTCCAGTCGCGTCCGGCGCTTCCTCATATTGTCCTTTGTCGCGAACGTCAAACAGTTGTTTTGGTCGATGTGCTACATATTATTCTTGCAAATTTGCTGTAATCTAACATATTGGTATTCTTCTTTTATGTCTGCGACCACTTGTTTTATTAAAGAGATTTTCCTTCTGGAATAAACTCCGCATAGAACTCAACATCTGCTATTGCACACGGGGTATAATAAGGTACTACAGTTAAATAATTTAAACAATAGTATCATAATGATTGAAGAGGTATTCAGTAATATGTGATGAATTTTATTATCAACATTCTACGTGATAAATATTACACCAGTTAGCACTTTTATTGATTAAGATGTATTTGAGAAGAAAAAGTATATATTTGTTCTAAGAAAATTTTAGTAGATAATTGATCGAAAATTGAGCTTCAAAGATTTGGAGCGTTTACTTTTAGAGAATAAACTGTAAAATATATTGTTTACTTCTAATTAGAATTGTACTTTTCATAAAGATATTGGTCGGTATAGCTCAGATGCTAAAAACTCGAATGCCTGTGAAAACCAAAATAATATTTACAAAATTCACCCACTAATTTTTGTAAGCTATCATTAAAAATGTGAAAATATACCATGAAAAAAAAATCACTTGAATAGCAGTTATAGAACGTCATAATTTGGGAGATCGTGCAAATATAAAATTACCTGTACCATATGGAATTTAAAAAAGCTTTAAGTCCCATATGTGCGAGTATATATCTTGATTATGTGAAGTGCATGTGGAGGTATACATCGACTGTGCGGTATTTAGTGCGGTAGCACCGTTTGAATTCAATAAAGATTAATTAACACATCACAACATATCATCAAGTTCGTGGCATGACTAATAAAACAACTTTCAGGCAAAATTCTACTTCACTCATTAACTTAGTCTTCTTCAAGAGTGATGCATTCTTTCCAACGCTTCCCTAACATTTCAATGCTTTTTTTTTTGTAGAACGATTTATCTTTGACCTCAAAATACCCTTCCGTTTCGGCAATCACAAATCTCTTTGCCTGGGGCATTATTTTTATGTATGTAAACAGGTGGTAGTCACTGGGAGCCAGATCCCGAAAATACGATAGATGGGGAAGCAATTCAAAGTGCAATACGTGCAATTTTGCCATTGGTGCGATGGACTTGTGAGAGTGCACTTCTTTTTCTTCATTTTTCACTCAACATTGAACAGTTTTGGAGGCTAGTTTTAACATGCGGTATATCTCTACGGGGAATATCTTAATAGAACATATTACTTTTTCTATTTGGGTTGATGGGTACCATATATCTACTAATCAGATTGCCTCTATTATTTGTGATATACATACATATCTATAGTCTGAGCAAACAGCGGTAATTACGAAATAAGCTACATATACTTAGAACCATTCACATACAGCGTACTGACTAGAATGGGGAGTCGGCGATGCTTTCGTAACTTATTTCCAAATTGTACACTGTTACCGCTAGTTGCCAAGACTACATATCTATATACCATTTTGTGCCGGGTCAGAACATTACTGGTTAAGTTCTTAGTTTTTGCTGAGACCAATTAGCGTTCTCGATTTCTTTCCTCTTCTTCTCCCTCAGCCCTGGGGACTTGCTGAGTACTTTTTCCTGTTGTATTCTTCTTGCTTTCTTGGCCTCTCATGCAGAAACTTAAGGGAACAGCCACTAAAGGGCTCGGGTCCTATCAATGGGAATAATTTATACTAATTATAGTAGTAAGTATTAATCTTTTACACTCAAGATTTAATTATATTACCAAAAATTCAAGACATATTCATATATAAATGAGTGGTATCACCGTAAAAAGTCATAGATGTATTTTATTACTTGCTTTTTATCGATTTTATATTATAAATACGAATGTTATTTGCATTGCCTCCAGAGCGCTTACAAACAACCCAGATCCCCCTACTCCAAATGGTGAATAGTGAAAAGGTCTGAAAAATACAGTAGAAGTAGTAGTATTTCTAAGCTGTTTATATTGCTGTATTTGAATTGTTGTCCAGTCTTCTCGCTCATTAGAGTATTCTCTTTGATATTACTGTTAAAGGTGCACTCTAATTGTTTCTCTCACATTCAAACATTCATCTTCTTCTTCTTCTCGTTAATCCTTATGCCTTTCAGCGTCGGATTATTTTTGGATCTTACGACGATTTAATCCATTCTTTCCATCAAACATTCATAATAAATATAATACCAGACATGGTAGTTCATTAAATACCTAAAAGAATTGAATATTTCGTTTCAGTTTACAGTATGGAGCCAAATAATTACTCTTAAAATTCGATTTTTATATTTTTAATTTTACATTATGGTTTCGCTAGATTAAATGGTTTTAAGTCGGAAAATAGGCAGGCAGGTATTTG
This sequence comes from Chrysina gloriosa, assembly GCA_038088585.1. NCBI lineage: Eukaryota > Metazoa > Arthropoda > Insecta > Coleoptera > Scarabaeidae > Chrysina > Chrysina gloriosa. The sequence goes on along the minus strand of CM076088.1, from coordinate 30,427,262 downwards.
CAGCAATTTTCATACATCAAATCAATTTTGAATATGTACGTGCGAATCGTCGTCCTTTTGTAAATTATACATCATCAAATGGGTTGCTCAGCAACAGGTGCTTCCCAATTACTTCAACCCAGCTTCAACCTATCACGTAATATAACCCTAATCTATAGTCCGTCACTTTGGCAGGTTTAGTAGTAGCCTTTCCAACGCATGCCTATATACGAGGTGTATAAATAAAGTAATGAGACTGGTAGTGTGGTGTTCGATCGGACAACACGGGCGCGGGAGCCAGGTGAATATGTGATCCGCTATCAGTACGAGTTGGCATTTGCTAGGGTCATGTTGTTTGTCCAAAGCGATTGTTTTAGAGAAGCAGGTTTTGCTTGTGCGTTCTGACAATGAGTGACACAAATTTCGGCCAAAGCTGTGCGATCAGGTTTTGTTTTACACTTGCACACAGTGCAATGTATACTTTTACAAAACTTCGGCAAGCCTACGGATACAGTGTTTTGCCAAGGGCCTAGGTGTTTCGATGGTTTAAGGCATTTGTAGAAGGAAGAGAGTGAAAATTAACCTCGCAGCGGAAAGCCTTCTGTTTCAAGAACCGCTGCAAATATCGTCAGAGTACGAGATCTTGTGCGTTCAGATGAAGGGCTGACAGTCAGAATGATGGATGCAGAATTAAATTTGAATCATACCACCGTTTATCAGATTTTGTCCAATGAATTGGAAATGAGAAAAATCTGCTAAAAAATCGTTCCGAGGAACTTTACGCGAGACTAAAATGAGGAGGGACAGGTGGTTGACTTTTTAGTATCGATTGTTTTTCTTAAAAGAATTTGTCTTTTTAGAGTTTTCTTATTCGAAACAATTTCTTCAAAACTTCCTTTGAAAATACCAAATAGAATTTTAGATATGTTCTTCTCGTAGAAAAACATTACACACACGAATTACGTTATTTCGAACTTTATTTCAATCCAAATTAATAAATTAAAGTGCATGGTTCAAAATGTATTAAATAATATTTTTCAAAATTACCAAATGATCAGATACAAGGAGTAATTACCGATTTAAAATATCTTAAGAATAATTTGAAGAATATTTGTGATACACGCGTCTATCCCCATTAATCTTAGATCGCGTGATGTTAATCAATAAGGAATATCTATCGTGAGCCTTATATTAAGTGAAATATAGACTACTTCAGATTTTGTATATTTAACCTCACATACTTAATACATAATTTTATATCTAAAACTAAAACAAAGTATTTCATCTCCAAATGCTCTGGTTCGTGGTTCTTATATAAAAAGTATGCCCTTTTTCGTCCCTCCCTCCCTCTCGAAATGAATTTATCTATCAATGAGGAATTGCGGTTGCATTTTGTAGAAAATGGAGTTATATGATTCTCACTTTGAAATTTATTTCTTGTAGTTACTTACCACGTAACTATGCTAATATACCCATTTGTTTATTCTTCGTATTTGATCTGTCCCCTCTCCCATGCCAACGAACGATAAAAATCACTCTGAACTTGCTAACTCCACTTACATACAGAAATACGCAAGTTTAAGCGAACTTATTGTGAGTTCGACGTAAATTACAACCAACATAATTTTTTTTTGTGTTTTTCGCTCCAAATATTAGTTTGTTATTTTGGGGCTGCTGTTTTCTTTATAAAGAAGAAATGCTTTAAGTGTTCGCTCTCTCTGGATATACAATTCTTCAACTCATAAACACAATGCGTTAAACACAAATGACCAGATTTCTATCCAGTTCTTTTGATGTCGATGTTTATTGTATGATAATCGGTTTCTCACATTCGGGTTTTAATATAGAATTTGTTTTGATTATAGACGGTTTAATGGAATTCCATGGCATTTCCGCAATGAAACAATACGTAACACTAGAGATGTTCCATTTGAATCATTTCGCGTTTCGATGATTAGAATTATTGTTAACATTCCTATACTCACGCATACGGTCTGTGAGACCGATTTATATAGTATAGTATACGTCTTTCATTTTGACGTGAGTATAGGAAGGTTAAGCTTTAAAAATTTCAATGCATTTTTGTTATTTCAAAAGTTAAACAAATTTTGGCACAATTGAATTTTGAAACTTGTACATTTACTTGTTTATTTTTTAAATTTCATGTATAGGCCTCAATATTTTATGCTTCAATCATTAATCACTGGGAGATTCGTTTACGCAGCCAATATTTTTCCAATGGACATTTTAATATTCTAATTTTGTCATTATTCATTGAGATGTCAGGAAAATATATGGCCTCGTCTCATGGCATTCAATGCTGAATTAACGTTCATTCATTTAGGGCTCATATATTTCGTGTCGTAAATTGTATTGCGTGCATTCAGTTACTGGTAATTTTGGTTAACCTATATTTTTAATTAAACGAAGAGGAGTTTATTTAATGAACTCCTTATAAACTATGTTTTTAATAATACATGTAAGTTTTAAATTTTAAAATAAAGGAAATCTATTTTCCCCACAATTACTGTTTCAGGAAACTTCCCGTGTCCATAAATTTTGTTAATTCTGTTTGTTATCCCAACATGTTAATTTACCTCCAACTCATTTTATTGACCTTTCATGAAATAAACTTTCGATCGTCCAACGCTTTTAGGATAAACCAATTACTGACGAATTTTACGAACGATTGTATCGCTTTCGGAAATTAAGTAATTGTGTTGGGTTTACGATTCAGTTCCTGTTCCAATGAGATTATCCGGGTTCATTTAGGCTAATCGAAGTTTATGTTATAGTTTTCTTGATGTTTTAACGTTTCTTATAACAAGTTTTTAGATGCTAATACGTAGAATTTTTCCTTAGAATTTAGAACTTTCAGCCAAATCGCCAGACAACAGATCTAAACGAAAGTTTCGATGTTAGCTTGCTTTAAACCATTTCCAGTTAAAATTTCACTATTCAGCTGCCTCAACTTGATTGTTCGGATTTGAAAAACCGTAATTTGATTGTTCGATACGTTATGTTCAACCATCATGATCATCATCAAGCCTTTAAATTCCGCTGAATTATGGTTGACATCTTAGCATTTTGAAATACATTTGGTAAGGTGGATTAATCGTCTTTATTTAGGTCCTGGCTGCTCTTTTATTCTTCTCCAATCTTTCCTATCTTTGCCTTCGATTTCCAGTCTCTCTTACTCCCAATATCATCGCATCCTCCTCCAGCATTCGTCTTTCTTGTTCTGGGTTTTCCGTTACCCCTGGACAATATTGGGACCCACTGGTCATCATTTCCCATTTCTCTCATTATGTGACTTTGCTCGCTATTATGTTATGTATCTTTCAATTCTTCTATATTTTTGTTTGTTTGGAATCTTACTTCTCCATCTCATGTTGCGTTTGGTCTCAGTATTATTCTCATTATTTTTTACTTCACTATTCTCAGGTCTTCTTCTTTTGCATTTATTGTTATTGTTTCCATCCTATATGTAATGAATGTTCTTATTAGGGTTTTTATTTGAGTCTTTCTACTTAATATCTTACTTTTCGGTGGTGAGCCATTTCTTCGTACGTTTGACTTGCCTCTATAATCTTATCTCTTGGTCTGTCTTTCCCAAATGTTCCTATTATGACGCCCGGGTAATTGAAGGAAGTGACTTGTGTTTTTAGACGATTTGGTGTATTTCTCTCTTCCTTTCCTCTCTTTTGTTTTTATTTCTGTTTATTCCCATACCGAATTTTTGCGCCTCTCTCCCTAAACGCTTTACAGCTCGTATTAACTTTTCTATTGTTTTCCAAACTGTTTCTTTCATCTTTTATCCTTCTTATGGCGGTTTCAAGCACTGAATCAAATAATGCAGTATGTATTGGATCTCCCTGTTTCACTCCTCTATTCACCTCAAACGAGTCTATCGATGTTTTCTGGAATCTCATTGCAGTTCTTGTGTTTGCAAACCTTATTTTTACAAGTGTTGTCAATTTTTTGTTGTAATAGTATTTCTATCTCATTAACCATTTCATGCGTAATTGTGTCAAAAGTCCCTTTGACGTTGATGAACATTATATCTACTTCTTGGTGGTGCTTCCGTGTCTTCTTTGTTATTTGTCTCAAGGTGCGTATTACATTTGTAGTTGGTCTGCCTGGTCTGAAGCCATGTTGGTAGTCTCCAAGTACTTTCTCTGTGAGCTGTTTCAACCTATTCACCGAATTTGCTAGGACTTTGTGACATTTAGTAGTTCTGTCCGTCTTCTTTCTTAGTTATAAGTAGGTTTACCGGTCGTCGGGCATCTTGTTTTACGTCCATATTTATTTGATCAAACTGCTTCTCTGTATGTAGTTGTTACCCTACATGCTTTATCAAGTCCGCCTCTTTTTCTTTTTTTTTCCGGGACTTTGTAATTTCTAAAGTTTTTTATTTCTTTCAGTATTTCCTCTTCTCGAAGACTTGCTTCTTCCTTCTCCTCCCCTTCCTGGATGGATTGTCCTTTTGACATCCACGTTCTTCAATCTACTTCTCGACGTAATATCACTTGGTGGTATTCTTTCCATATGGTTGCTACTTTCTGAGGATCATGTTCTCTTTTACAGTTTCTGTTTTTTATTGCTCTTGTTTTCTGATTTAATAAGAGAAGAAGTTATATTCATATTTTTGTGTAAATTAATCCGACCTCATTAAATTACGTAGCTAATGAACTTCATAAAAGTCCTGTAGTATATCTACTTTTCATACAATGAACTAATGAAATACACATATACATAATAACTTCCAAATATTTGATAATATATGATGATTACAATGCATATAATAATTTGTTACTGAATGGTGTTATTTGACTGCTGTCTATCAACGTTGGTAAACCACAAAAGGCAGATTAAGATATGCAATTTTTTTTGGTATAGCAATTTGATACGTACGTTTGTTTCATCATTCGACATAATTCTAAACATTAAGTGACAATGTTACAGTTTATTTAGACTTTGTTGTGCTAAATTACTAAACAAACCAACATTAAGATGGCAGGATTGGTAATGTTTTCCTCTTTGTTTGCATTCTTTTTCACTAAGACATGAATATTGTTTCTTATGTTTTAATCCTGTGTTATGAATTTTGTTCCATTTTATCTTATCTTTAGTTGGTGTCATTATTTAATTATTGTTCTTCATATATCCTCTGATATGCATATTTTTGCTTTCTGGGAATATATAAAATTGTGGTATTTTCCTTCTTACATTCTGTGGTTTTTTTTTTCACGTGTGTTATTCCCAACCTTGCTTCCTTTTGTTTAATCTTGATATTTCCCGCAACATTTACCATTTGTAATTATTTCTGGCGAATTTCGGGCATACTATTGATCTTAAGTTTCTGTATTCCACTTTTAGCTTCTTAGTGTTTCCTTTTATTTCCTTCATTAAATCGCCTATGACTACATTAAGCAATGCTGGACTAAGCACCCCTCCTTGTCTTAAAGCCTTTTTAGTAGTGAACTCCTCCGAAATTACCGAATTACCAGTTCTCACATCATTTCTGGTATTTATATACATGCTCCTAATACAGTTTCGTAATTTATTGCCAATTCCTCTTCTTTTCAGGCTGTTGAAACACTAATCGTCTACGTATGCTACCGAGAGCTATATGCAAGTCCATGAAGGCCACTGATATATTTCTTTATCAGTTGTTTAATCGTAAATATGTGGTCTTGCACTCCTCTTCCTTTCCTGAACCCACACTGGGAGTCTTCCAATTGCATTTCCGTTGTTTCTCCAATCTTGTTCCTAGTATTCTTTCATATAACTTCGCTAATATGCAGGCCATGGCTATTCCTCTGTAGTTTGTGCAATCCCTTCTATCTCTCTTCTTGTAGACTGGCATCACTATTGCCAACCCCCACTCTTTTGGTATTTTTTTATCTTTCCAGGCATTATTGAGCAGTTCTGTTACTACTTATAATCTATCTCTTCCCAGAATCTTGACAATTTTAGTACTTATACCATCATGTCCCCCAGCTTTTCGTCTTTTAATCCTTTCACAGCCTCAGCTACTTCCTCTATTTTGATAGTAGATTCCCCCGGTGATGTCTAAATTTACTACCTGATGGGCTTCTTCTATCTTTATATTTGTTTGGTCTCTGGTCTATCCATCTTTTTATTTAGTTTTAAAATTGTTGCAATTTTAATAGAATGTACTGGCACATGCACACCAGGTATGTCTGTAAAGCTTTGTATTGCTCTTTATCAAAGTTCCTCAAATTCTGAAACCATCCTGTCGAGAATATGAAATCGTTATGTATTTGTGCTTTGTGTCTGCACATCATTTTCTTGTCATTTCCCATTGTTAACATGTATATATACACATTTCTTTTCATTGTTAAATTCACAATCCCCATCTTAGCTTTAAGTAAACGATAATTAAAAGAGCCCATTTTTCGTATAACTTTTAATTTCAATGTGGTGAGTACTTTTCAGGATGATGAAAAGCTTAAAGGTTTCCGTAAATGTTCCCCTTTTACAGTCCGTCGACGTGTAATGTTTCTTCGGCTAACAGGAAAAAAGAACTTTTCTTATTCAGCGCTGGCGTGATATCCTTTTTGTCGAAAATCTAGAACGCGAATGAAAAGGCAAACTTTTTCCGGAAGTGCATACATGCAGCCTTTGTCTTGCGTACTTACCGCTAATACGGCGGAACGTTAGTAAATAGACATATGACAACGGCATCTATGCGACATTTTAGCTGTGGAAATGTATATAGGTTAAGTGACAAAAGATGAGACACAGCCAAGGGCATAACGCATCCGAATGTAGGGCTCTATCGATCCTAAACTATGTTGCGGAGCCGCCCAATCATATGGTGCAACCGAGCAGGACCAGACTATACACCAGGGGCGCGTTAAAATTGTTGTAAAGGTGTAGGTTTCTACAACTACACTAATAGATTGGGGTCTATCTCTACCGCGCAGTTGTTTAGTAATTTGTAAAGTTTTATTACTAAATCTATGCTGAAATGTAGCAAAAATGTACCGAAAAGTTATGTTATTTCATGGAGTATCATACATTAAATTGCTCCTTTTCTTCTGTCTAAATAAGAGGACAAAAAACGGTTTCAGGAGCGATCTACAAGTCGTATAATGATTTGCCAAATAGCCTTAAGACTTTAGGCCCAACTACTTTTAAGAGAGTATACCGCGAGCATTTATTTGCGAATCAATAATAATTATTTTAATTTGAATTTCTTGCTTACATGTCATTTGTGGCGGGCGCATCGTGGATTCTTTCTCCGTACTTCTTTCATTCTTTCTTTGATTACTTTCCTAAAAGTTCTTTCCCTCTTTTTTTCTCTTTTGTCTCCTTTATCTCCTAGATTTTAAGGTACTAGATTAGGCATTAGCTGCATTAGTTTGTATTTATTTTCTAAGGTTTAGATGGTAGAGCAGTGGTGGGACTTGAACTCACACACTGAATCTCGCCTTGCGATTGTAGCATAATGATTTAATTTATTAATTTAATTTAATTTATGTAATCGTATTCTAATTTTTTTAATTAATTTTGTGCATTACATGTATGTATTTTTCTTTTCGTTTGATTCTGCTACAATAAAGACATTTATTAGTATTATTATTATTATTATCAAACATACTCATCAGCAATGACGGTTTTACCATTCAAAGAATTTTACGGAGGAAAGAATGGTAATTTTGATGGTGTCAAATCTTGAATGAGGTGCGAATTCCGGTCAAGCTGTAAAAATCTTTGACGAACTTGTTTAGAATCTATAATCCTCTGGAAATTGCAGTTATTGAAGTTAAAATTTTCAAATCAGAAATATTTTATGGGCACTCTCTTTCTTCTTCTTCTTCTTCTGATGAGCCTGGGGACCAAATCGAGCTTTGGTCTCCGCCAATAATAGATTAAGATTCTAGTTGTTTTCTTTCACAAATAAATTTAATTCCATCTTCTTCCAAAGTCCAAAAATTCTTGTTCTGGATTTTCGTATCGATTTTCTTTGAAATGCTTCTTTCCTTCATGTTGATTGCAGACCCTGCCCCTCTTAGTCATATTTCCCTAATAGAGGTAGTTCCTGTGTAGTACTAATAACGGGGGCTATTCTTTTCTACCAGCTCGATCATAGCGTGACAAAGGCTTAGTTATACGCGTTGTGCAGTCGTTGGGCATGAAATTAGGACCACCGCTAGAATTTCAAATTTTTGAGAATAATTTAGGAATTGTATTGGCAAATACATTTAATTTATTTACTAAGAATTCACAGTCATTGTGTACAACATTTTATCCATTACTTTATTTATGGCTGTCTCTTAATTTGTCGTTTATTTTTAAAACTACCTGGTCCTCGGGGGTCCCCAACCACATTGCTTTGTAAAAATATAATATCTGAGTTTAGTTTATCTCTGACCCTGTTCGAGAAATAATTAGCTACAGAGATATTAATATAAACATTATTATGCATTGCGTTAAATATATTTTAGTGGTTTATTAATTCCGATATGGGTAAAACAAGTCACGTACCAATCGAAGTACAACAAGAGTCAGTGTCCTATTGGAAACTGGAATGTATTCACAACGTGAAATAGCCCGGAAAGAAGCTGTTTTTCAACAAACTGTCACGAGAATTGCAAAACTAGTCAACGAAAATATGCCTTAGCACATCTCGATAAAAATGTCGCAAAAAGAAAAACTACAGTCGGTGATGATCGTCTGATCAAAACAGCAGAAGAGAACAAACAAATGTCACTTAAGTTGATTCTCCGAATCCTGGGAGAGAAAGGCTTAAACCTATCAACACGAACTGTTCGAAGACGTTTGTGCGAGATCGGACTAAGGTATAGGCGTCCGGTAAAAAGCCCAAGTTGACTGATAGGATGAAAAAGCACGGTACAAATTTCCCAAACTATACTATACTAATTTATTTAACCCATTTTTACGTAATTACTAAAATTGTTGGAAAATTTCAATGTTTCATCGGTTTCATAGTTCATTTTCAGTGACGAATCAAAAGTAGAGGCGTTAACAGAACGTGCTCATTTGAAAGAAGAATGCACCGCAAAAACGGTAAAATATCCTCTTTCCGTGATAATATGCTCATGTATCACAGACCACTTTACTTTGTTCAGGGTACGACGAATCAAAACCAATATAAAAAAATCATAGATAAGTGCTTAATGCCTTAAATTACTCAGGATGGAAACAAAGGACCATACGTCTTCATGTACGATAATGATCCATGCAAAATCTGTGAAAAATCACTTGACTGAAGTAAATTTACAGTTATTGGATTGGCCTGGAAATTCTTCGGATATGAATCCTATTGAAAATGTTTGAAATACATTAAAAATATTATAACATCACCGAAGTGTACCAGAAAGCAGGGTTTAATGGAGAACCTTGAAGACGTTTGGTGCAATTGTGATCAAATTCAAAACTCTATCATTGCTGGAATTGAGAGTATGCCGAAAAAATTGCTCCTCTCATTAGAACAAAAGGGGAACATACGAAATATTGATAGTAAACATAAATGTTTTATATATCAATGTTTTTTAATAAAATAATTTGTGAGAATGTTATTTCTTATTGGAGGTATATATCAAAACTAATCATTTTTCTTGTGGTCCTAATTCAATGGCCAACGACTGCAGTTTATGTTAATTGATAAACGGTTTTATTTGAGAACAAAATATAAGCCAAAAATAATAAATGCAAAATGAAAAATAATAGTTCGGACATTCTAAGTAAAAATTGGTAATTTACATAAAATCCAGATATTAAATTTAATTATAAATGTAACGCCTTTTGGCAATTAAATACAGTCAAGTTTCCAAAGTGGTCTTAGGTATATATACATATATGCGAGTTTAATCCTCAAGCGCTCTTCACTAAACAAAAAGTGCCCTCGCCTCTTCCAGGTTTTCAACTTTATAGGGTCGAGTGGTTCACGTAGTTATTAACGCCTCCACCCATTGTTTTATTAATGGATGGCCGAACTAAAACGAACGGTTCGATACTGTTTTTTTTGGCGACATGTATACATCATTGATTCACAATTTTCATTCAGAATTCTGTTACGGACGCTGCTTCTCCCCATCCTTTACCAGTCACATAACGGGTCGTTCGCATTACCCATCAGGACGCATGTATACTGACAATGAGTAAAATTTAGAAAGATAGGGACGTGACTGACGTTTTTGGATGTGAAACAAAGCCTACCGAAAAAGCCGCTGGTAACGAGTTTGTATTACAGGAAACAGGAAGTACTACTGAAGAAAATGATACCGAAAATATTTACGTTTCGTTTTCGTAATTCTCTTAAAATAACGATGTATTTAGTAATTTACAAATAAATTCCATTTCGAAACTAAACCGAATGTAACGAATATGTACATGTACAGTAGAGTATTATAGTAGCAAAATAATATGCCAAATTTAATTAACCAGTGAAGATATGGAATTAGTTTTTATTTAGTGATATTTAGTTATTATTAATTTTTTGCTAGCTTTTTCGATCTGTATTTATCGTTCGATTTGTTGTTTTTTTTCATTGTTAATTAACATTATGTCGATTGTTATTCAGTTGTTAACGCGTTTTGTTTGTTTGATTATGCCTAGAATACGGCAACGAGTCAATTACCATCAATTAAGCGAATTCGATAGAAGTCGAATTATTGGTTTGCGCGAAGATGGTTTTTCATTTGTGGAGATTGCTAACCGTGTAAATCGAAACCGGTCTACTGTAATGCGAGTATGTCGTGCATGGTTTGAAGATGGTCAGGAACGCCGTAAAAGGGGAACCGGTGCTTCAAGAAAAACGAATGAGCGTCAAGATCGTCGCTTAAGACAACTGTAATTTAGAGATCGATTTTCCTCTACTCGGGCAATTAGTGACCAATGGTTTGGTGAAGAAGGACGCCATGTAACCATTAAAACAATTTATCGCCGAATCCGAAGTTTTGGGTTAAGATTTGGGTTAAGATCATATCGTCATATCGTCCGCAACTTGTGTTGGTGTTGTCTTTAGTGACGAATTTAGATTTTGTTTAGGCATGCACGACGGTCTTCAATTTATAGTTGAAGGACATGTGAGTGTTATGGTTTGGGGTGCGATTACTTACGGTAGCAAGTCTCCCTTGGTGTTCATTCGAGGCAATATGACAGCACAACGATCTATTGCGAAGGTAGTTGAGGCACATCTTCTGCCATACTTACAAGAGCTTAAAGATCCATTATTCCAGCAGGATAATGCACGTCCTCATGTGGCAAGCATTTCCTTGAACTTCTTTGAACAGGCCCAGATTAATCTTTTGCCCTGGCCTCGAAGATCTCCAGATCTTTCACCCATTGAACATGTTTGGGATATAATGGCTAGAGGGTTGCAAAATTTGCAGCGCCCTCCTTTAACTTTGGAGGCTTTGAGACATGAGGTGCAACTTGCATGGGACGCAATACCCCAAGACGAAATTAACCACCTTATTCAATCAATGCTACGACGTGTAGATGAATGTATAAATCAGAGAGGCCGCTCCACACATTATTAACAATAATTAGTAAATTTTGTATAACTAATAAAGATTTTCCTCCCAAACTTTGATCATTTATTAGATACTATAACATAGGTGAATATTCCAACCAAATTTCATTCAGAAATTCCAACCTCTTCTTGGTGTTGCAATTTCCATGTCACTTAATATATGTTTCGAATGTCTATAAAAATATTACCACTATAATATTAATCCGTTGAGAGAATGTTTTTAATTGCTGGCCGCTGAAACAAATTATCTGGATTGAAGTTGGAACAAGAAATATTGATACGTCAAAATTTGTGTTATATACAGTTGCTTGTTAAATATAGATTTTGCATTTAAAAATGTTGTTTTAAAATTATAGTTTAAATAGTTTGCTCAATAATATTTATATTATTTCAAAAATATTTTAAACCAGTATACCAAAATTATATCATTGTAATTATTTTAAGGGTCGCAGATCTTACCAATACCATATTTAAAATCGTAGAAGCCACCAAAGAAAACACTATATAGAGTTAAGAAAAGTCGGAAATCTTGTTTATAATAAATTCAAATTAAACGATCTTCTTCAGTTAGGTGCATGTATTAATAATTTCGTGGTCAACTTGACCCTATAAAGTTGAGACATTGGAAAAAATGAGGGCGATTTTTGTTTAATGAAAAGCGTCCAACGATTGAATACATAAGAGGTACAATATGGCTACTGAAAATTTTACAGTATTTAAAGCGGTACAAATGCAATATGTTCAAATGTTTGTTTGGACATGTTTTAAGTTAATTTTTCTTTCGTATTTTGTAAGGTATTTAAGTTAGTTAAAGTTAGTTAAAGACATATCACTGAATGATAAATGTGAATGAATACATGTACATAAAGCGTCCTGTTTCTGCTGTTGACTAAATAGCTGAAACTTTCGAATAAACTTCCCCGAGATTTGGAAGTGTTGGCCATACTGATTAGTATTCCAATTTGAAGTTCCTACACTTTATATATATACTCTGATACGAGGTTACTGTCATTGTGCATATATATTTATACATATATAATACAATATTTTTGATGGAAACCTGTAACTATGGTGTACAATCTAATTTATTACGAAATATATATTCTAAATAAATTGAAGTTGTTAGATGACTTTAAGATTACACATGTTGCTCTTACAACATGTTCATGTGGGGAGAGTACAATATAAAAATGAATCCAACGGTGATTCCCAAAATTTCGAATAAAATAAGATGGCACTTGAATATGTATAGTACTTGTTGGTAAATCGAAGGTTGTTGAAGATAATAGATGTTTTACGAAATTTCGATGAAAATTTCTCTTAACAGGTAAGATGTAATTCGTTAAATTGTTTTTTGTTTTGATTATTGCTTTGTTTATGATTATTCTGGGCGTTTTCATCTTATTTGTTCTTAGTATCTGCTTTCCATTTGTAAGTACATATTGATCTAATGCACTTTACTAAAACGCAATAAATTTTATCTATCTTTCAATTGAATCATTCATGTAGATATTGCTGTGTTTTTAATAAAAAAATAAGCCAAACTGTACTCCGAAGCTATTCTATTGTTTTCGAAGATTCTGCTGAGTATGACTGTACACTATGTAATCGTTTATTCGCTTTTACAGCCTGATATAAACCATTACAGCAAAGAATTATTGTCGATACTTCCGACGAATGCATGAAAAGTTGATTGTTGAACGTTTGAAACTCGTAAACCGACAGACACTCATTTTCCATTCCATGAAGTCACATAAATTCCACTACGAGATTTTGCTACATCTACTCTACCCTTGTTTTCAACAGTTTACTGTTTCTTCCACCTATTGAATGACCTGTTTTACAAAAAAATCTCAAACAAGCTGTTGTAAACTTCAAATCCCAAAATTCGCATGCGTGATAAGAGCATTCCTTCCCAGTTTACCTTGATTGAATTTTTGATATAAAACAAAGGGCCTACTTTAGAATTCAAACATCCGACAAGATGTACAGTAGAAATTGTTCTTGTCAATTTATAACAAAAGGATTCCATGATCTCAGACCTTCCGCCTGATCGATATTACGGTTCAATCGTTTATTTTTTCCCGAAAAATTGGTGCTAAGGTATTTATTTACATAGAATAGGAAGTCCTCTTAGTGTGTCTGTGGATATGCTTCTGTGATACAGTTTAAAGAATTAAACCAAACACCATTGAAAGCAAATTTTCACTTGCTACCTACATCCAGTGCAGTCTCGATAATATGAACACAGAAAACAGCAGTTGTTCAAATTATTGCATATGTCCATACTAATGAGATTAACATTGAGGTGACTTTTAAGAGGAATGATATTTATTTATATATATATATATGTATATATATATAAAACGAACATTGATTATAAATTTACATGTTTGAAACGTATGACCAATAAAATACAAATAAGCGAACATTTATTCCCTAGAAATCTATATTTCAGAGATTGTTCACATTACTGGATTGTACCAAAATTGACGCTTGTTCACAATCGTGGCTCTACTGTAGTTATTCTATATGTAGCTTATAAAAATGTTAATGAATTCGAAATACATATGAATTGACATATACCTTTCGTTTTTCTTTTAATTTTTTTGCCAGAACATTTCAAATTATCAAAAAACAAATTTCAGTTCTCTATTTCTCTAATTTCAGTCACTGACGCCAATCCTTCAATAAAAACTACGTCTACCACCTCAATTACGTCAGGTATTGATTAACATGTAAGACGTACGAAACATTCGGATTGTTCATAGGAAGCGATGCTTACGTGTTATAGTCCCATATATGGTCGTGAAATTCGAAGGGTATTAACGTTAAATGATTTCCGACTGCTCTATCATCGGCTGCGATATATGAATAGGATTTGTTGTTGGAGTCGATCGTATTACAATAAAAGTAGTGGAACGCCTTAAACAAATATTGGGGCAGGCTTAGGCCATTTCCTGATATTTTTGTCGATATTGGCGCTGATTGATTCTGAATAAAATTACAGATTGATTTATCGGTTAGGTGTCTATAGATAGATCATTATAAAGATATACGTAGTAAACTTTGTAGTTATTAATAGAGTTGCTCAGTTTGTCCCAATAGTACTACAGCTATCTGAAACCACTGTACTTGAATAGTAACTTCATATTATACAGTCGTTTCAGATAGTCGTAATACTATTGGCGCAAGTTGAGCAACTCTAGTTATTCAACTTACTATTTACAAATCAAAGTTTTGTATAGCTGAGGTGATTGTTTTTCCTATATTTCTAATTCTTTTACCACTTCATAAGTCTCTTATAATAATAATAATAATAATAATAATAATAATAATAATAATCATTTATTTCCAACGGGTAACACCCAAGTACAGGAAAATTAATACACGAAAAAGAAAATATATATGCGAATACGTTCGTAACAATAAAAAACCAAAAATAAAGAGCTTACTGCCACTAACAAAATTTGTACACAATAAAAACAAAGCTATTCTACAAGTAAATAAGAGTATATAACAATATTACAAACTAACAATACTACTGATAATATCCGTAAACCGATCAAAATGCAGATCAGCATTGCTACAAAACAAATCAAAATTATAGCACATTATATAGATGGGTGCTCTAAGCATCACATTTGTTCTTATGCCATCCAGGTAAAAAATTGATGGATGTCCTGCAGATAGTCTGGGCACATTCAAATTGATTTTTCCAAGTAACCACGGACAATCAATTTTATTATTTAACAAGTTAAGGAGCAATTTGATGCTAGCAACAGTCCGCCTGGTTTGTAAGGAAGTGTAGTTAAATCTATTGAGTAGCAATGCATAATCATATCCCCTTTCTGGGTACACATGGTGATTAATATACACTAAGTACTTTAGGAACCGTCGTTGAACCTGTTCTAAGTTTTTATATGTACGGCATATACGGGGTACCAAATAATCGAACCATATTCTAGCTTTGACCTGATGAAGGCGTTGTATAATAAACTTAAACAATCCGTATTAGTAAAATCTCTACAGTTTCGGTAAATAAAACCAATAGTTCGATAAGAGCTTGCTATGATTTCATTTATGTGATCTACAAAATAAAAGCCAGCGTCAAAAAGTATACCCAAGTCTTTTATAGACGTACAACGTTGTAAATTGATATCATTCATAGTATAATCATAACAAATTATTTGGTGTTTCCTAGTGTAAGTTATAGTTTTGCATTTGTTCACGTTAAGTTGCAAGTGGTTTTCCATGCACCAAGAACTTAGACTGTCCAGATCTTTTGTAAAGTAAGACGATCCTCTATCTTTTCAATTTTAAGGAAAATCTTCAAGTCATCAGCAAATAACAACGACTCACACTGCAAATTATTCACTATATCATTTATATATATTAAGAAGAGAATAGGTCCCAAATTTGAACCTTGAGGCACGCCAGATGTGGGAGAGAACATTTTTGATTTATGATCCCGATACTCGACATACTGCTTTCTGCAGATCAAGTATAATTCAAAGAAACGCAGAAGAGTTGGAGAGAATCCCACCGCTGACAGCTTACTGAGTAGAACGTGGTAGTCCATCTGGTCGAAGGCCTTTTCGAAGTCGGTATATATGACGTCAACTTGTCCCCGTTTATCCAAACACTCCGAAATATATTGACTAAAGCAACTTAGATTTGTTACAGTGGATCGACCATTCATGAAACCATGCTGTGCAGGGGATAAGACAGATTTTATGGACCTATAAACATTACTATACAAAATTGATTCTAAAACTTTAGAAGTGTTGCATAATATGGATATTGGTCTATAATTTCGAATACTAGAAGGATCACCTTTCTTAAAAACAGGGCAGATACGAGATATCTTCCAAATATCGGGGAATGTAGCGTGCTTCAGTGTCAAATTAAACAAATGGTATAGTGGTTTTACGAAGGCAATGGCACAGTCTCGTAACAGAAAACTAGGAACACCATCCGCACCACTCAACAAACTGTCTTTGCATTTTTTAGTGCCTTTAGTATTTCATCTTCAGAAATTTCAAAAATATTAACAGTCCAATTAGTACTAAAGTTACTATCATTTATCCTAGAAGGATTCGGAGTTGTATGTACACTACTAAGATAATGTGCAAAAGCTTCCATTGCAAGTATAGGAGTATCCAAAACTGTATCGTTGTATTTCACAACACCAGGTATCCTACTATTGCCACGTTTACTATGCATGAATGACCATATTCTTTTAGGCTTACTAACTACGACATTCTGCATGCTAGATATGTACGTTTTGTATGCAGCATCGATAAGAATTTTACATATTGTTCTTAACTCTTTAAATTTTTCATAGTGATACTCAGTCTTATACTTTTTGTATTTTTTATGTGCGTAGTATTTATCGCGAAGATGTTTAATAATATTGTGATCAAACCAAGGAGGATACGAACGGATAGAGGGTTTCCTTTTGTATATAGGTACAGTGCAATCAAAAATGCTATACAGTATGTCATAAAACGTGTAACAAGATGCATCTACGGTATTCGTGTTATACATAGGTGACCAGTCCGCATTAAGAAGCATATTATACATCAATGGAAAATTTGCTTTTTTAAAGTTAAATTCCGTGCTGCCTATATTTCCTTTAAAAGGTGCATGACACGACAATGTAACTTCAGCAAAAATATTCAGTGCAGGATGATGTGAGTCCTCAGACACCATAGGACTCGCATCTCTTTCAATGGAACACACAGAGTTGGGGAAAACAAGATCCAGTAGACGATGGTTGTCATTTACTACGCTATTAAATTGATTGAAACTGCAAAATTGTTGAAAATTGTTTAGCATAATACGTTTGCCGTCATTGCGAACAATATTAAACAATGGGGCATTAAAGTCACCTAGGATAATTAAGTTGTCACTGGTAATCCATTCGGTTACTTCCAGTGAAGATAAAAAATACTGATAATCATCAAGTGTTAAATTAGGGGTATATAAACAACAAATATAGAGTATTGGTATGAAGTATATAATCCAATAGTGCAACCAACTATATCTATCAAGGGAATACTATTACAAATAATGCTTAAATACACTTTGGTACAAACGAATGTATTTTTCACTGCAACTAGCACTCCGCCACCCCTAGACACTCCATGAGCATCTAAATTTCTATCACATCTATACACAGTATAATCACTAGAGAGGATTTCATTACTAGATACAGTAATAACTGTAATAAGTAATATTATTACATTCTCTAACCTTTTGAGGAAACTTATCAGGTTTGTGGTATAGTATAACGGACACCAAGTTGCTACATTTTCTTACCGCGGAATTGTTTAAAAATAAAGCTAGATTTTTTATCAACAATATACGTATCTCGGATTGTGTGGGGAAGAGCTACTGATGTAGTTTAGTGGTTGCGATATCATATTACATGATATAAATCAATAATTAACAATATTTTACATAAGTACATACATAACAGTGTATGGGGATATTACAAATTTTAAATAACAAAAAAATAGTGGCATATAGAAAACAAAAAATCTTGGTAGGTACCCGTAATTAAACTGTTAAGTTTGCTTTGGTCTAGTTGAGAGCATACCTTGTTTTTGTTAAAAATAACACTTCTTTACAAAGTGCATCTCTTACATACCTGAGCAAATTCAAGTCCAAAGATTGTGGTGGAAGCATTTTGACCATGCAAAAACAAACGTTATCGGGATTACTGTGTGGTATTGGTTTGGCAATTAAGTAATTGTATATTCTTTTTAATTATTTGTACCACGAGCCATTCGTTTTACAAGAAGACATCGCGACGTGCTACCAATCGATTTCAACGAAACTAGTTGTAGTGATTGCTAATTATGTTTAGCGCTTTTGCGTAAACGGATACGACTCAACGCTCAAGCATTTTCGAGAAAATCAAATTTGAAAAATTCTTACCGATTAATAAGTCTCTGTAATAAGTTGTTGAAGTAAGGTTATTAGCGTATGGAGTGTGTCTCCGACCACAAGGGTATGATGTGAATTGGTGTGTGAGTGGTTTATGACATTTTATTTGTGAATTGTTGAATTGATTAACATACTTTATTTCATTTATTATATAATACCAATTATATAATGCATGCTATCGTTTACATATTGAAAATTCCAATACATTTGATTTTGTACCAATATTTAGCTGTCAAAAGATCTATTTCCGATAAATTTGACCGACACTCAAAATATTACTCGTATTAATTGGTGTAATGGGATACCCAAGGAACTGCAAAATCGGTATACAACGTCTTAACAGGTACACCAAAATTGGACCATGCCTTTACAGGATCGGCGAACAGTTAATGCTGAATGGCATTCGACAATTTGTTTGCTAGAAGTCATAGAGAAAATCAGGAAAAAACAATCGAAAACATTTCACCATTCTGTATTATGACAATGACAGCTCTCACATAGCGCGTTAAAAGATTGATTATTTGGAAGAGGAAAACATCAAATTGATGTCCATATTCACCTGATTTATGGCCTAACGATTTCTTTTTGTTCCCGAATATCAAACAAAAAAATGCGTGGACATTGATTTTCAGTACCTCAGAAAGCTGCCGAAGCCTTCCAAAATCATGCTTTTCAGATACCAACTTAAGAGTGGAAAAAATATTTCGAGAATTGGTTTGAACGCATACAAAAGTATATAAATTTTAAAGACGAATATTCTGAAAAGCAATAAAAGAAATTCTTTACTATTTTGGATAACAACTTAAAAGGCGCCCTCGATAACTACGTGTGTATATGGTAGCACACATTATTTTTATCTGTTTTCTGTTGACGTAGGAATTCAATTCTGTGATTGTTGTAATTATTTGGATCAGTCGGAAAAATGTTTATGCATTAATATAAACCGCAATGAAATTGTGGTTAACAAAATAATTCGTTGTTCCTGTTGTATTATAATAAAACAAGCTTCGTCAAGATATCTACATACATTGATTGCGTTAGAAGTGAAAGAACTAAATTGGAAAAGAATTTTCCAAAATTTTTGCTGCACGGCTTACAATTGCAAGATATATAGTAATAATCTGTTATTTGATACAAGCAAGTAATCTAGACAAATTAAAGTTAAATATACTAATAAATTTGAGCCGAGGAAATAAAGCCAACTACTTCTTGTGTTATGTAATTATATATATTCCATTTCAATTTTATATTTCAGAAACGTATTACATTTTATTGCATTTTTATCTTATTTTTACCATTGCTTTTTCATATCATAAGATACGGTGACCAAAGATTGAACGAAGATTGTACGTTTTGGTATTAATTTGGTAAAATGGCCACATAAATGCCAATTCAAAGTCAACAACCTTTGGTGAACTGTCATACATACGAGCATGGGCTGTATAGTTTTAAACCTAACATAGAAGCAATTTTTTGCCCGGCTTTGATTGATACTATTAGCCCGGCGATGCTTCAACCCCTTTAACTCGTCCAAATAGTAGTTCGCGTCTTGCTCTGCGCAATACGCATTTACGGGTTGTGTGACCTCCTCATTCGAAGAAAATCTCTGTCGTCCAAGCCAAACTTTGAGCTTAGGAAACCGAAGATAGTCTTTTGGAGCTAGATCTGGTGAATACGGAGAGTGATCAACCCTTTCCTGTCTGCATGCGACCATTTTTTACAAAATCTCTCTTCAGCTGGTCAAATCATGATACATAGAACTTCTCCGTTATTATTTGACCTCTTCCAAGATATGTAGTCGATGAAAACAATGCCATGACTAACCCAAGAAAACCAGACGCCATTACCTTTCCGGTCTTCGCCTTCTTTGCAGGTTCGCCCTTTCCCATCCACTGGTTCGACTGTTCCCTCATCTCAGTAGTGTAATGGTGGAACTATGTTTCATCAACAGTTATGAATCGTTGCAAAAAATCTTCTCTTCTCTTAAATCGCTCCAATAGAGCCTTTATTTCAGCGTGCTTTGGATCCAAAGTGAGCATTCATGGTACCTAACGCGCAGTCAATTTTCTCATGGCCAATTCTTCATGCAATACGTTATAAACGCGTACCTTAAACGTGCCTACACTTTTTGGTATTTCCCTTATTTTCATTCGCCGGTCATTAACTACCATTTGATGGATTTTTTCTATGTTATTGGTGGTCGTCGCGGTTGTTGGTTGTCCGACACGCTCATGGTCGGTTACGCCCGTGTAACCGCGTTTAAATTCAGCCGAACATCTTTTCACGATGGCAAATGATGAAACAGAGTTCCCATAAACAGTGTTCAACTCGACTTTAATTTGTGTTGGCGTATTGCCTTCTAAATACAAGAATTGAATCACGGTACGATATTCTAGTTTTTCCATTTTTTACGAAAACATTGACGTCCACTGACATAAATGACTATTGCACAACAACTAAGCATTCAAAATGGCTGCAATTTTCAGATGTACCTTTCAAAGTATGTTAAGTTGTAGTACTGGAAAATGGGGAAGACTAGTAACGCTATCTTTCTGTTGAGGCTCAACACTTTCCAGCCCACCCTCGTATACTTGTTTGTCCACTTCATGGCACTTTTTAACACTCTTAACTTATCTCTTGTTTTACATTGTGAAAAGTTTCTGGGGAGATTCGACGGAGTTCTTGACGAATTCGATTTTTGAGGTCTTCTAAATACTTTGATCGCTTTAACAACTTTAGATTTTTTAAATAACGCCAGAAGAAAACATTTTTATGTGGAATTTTTAATGTATTTCGATGTATATTAGCAGATCGTAATTTTATTTGTGGTAATGGTAATGCATCACTATTTGTAAGTTTGAAAGGTGTATAAAATAAATGAAAATTTACTACACCTTTCAAAAATGATTTCAGGAACATATTTTGTCAACTAAGTTTCTATCCTGAACGCTTAATTCCCCGTTTTCCGCTAAGGATTGCAGCTTAGTTGCCGAAAAAATACATTTTCAGAATTATTTGCGAAAGGTGTGGTAAGGGTAATTTTTATACATATACGAGAGTTGTTTTTTTTTTTCAACCTCCGATAGACTATAAAGGAAAGACGAGTGAATATAAAAAAATTAATTTATTACCAAAAAGTAAGGTACAATAAAGGTAACTTTTCTACATAATCACCTTGACAATTGAGGTATTTGTCATATCTGTGAACAAGCTTTGCAAAACCCTCTTCATAAAATGTTGCCGACAATGATTTGAAATGAATTCTGACGGCTTCTTTGTGCTCCTGGTCAGTTTGGAAGCGCTGCCCCCAGGCCACTTCCTTAGTTCAGGAGAAAGATGGTAGTCACTCGGCGCTAGGTCGGGACTATATGGTTGGTATTCGAAAATGTCCCATTGAAATAGCTCAAGGAGCCGTTGGGTTACACGAGCGGTGTGAGGACGGGAATTGTCATGGATCAGAACAATTCCAGAAGTCAGCATACCTCTGCTTTTGTGAATTTCCATCAATTTTCGCTGCACTATTCCCTTCTGCCTGCAATAAACGAATAACACTTCAATCAATAGAGACAACCATGTTTACGTGACTGTAGTTTAACAAGAAATGGCGTGTTGGACTCGGCAGTGACAGAGCATGTGGAGGGCGAGATACGTAGCCACCAATACGCTCATCAGCCACCTGTCCCATGCTTGGTCTTCATACAGTGCGGTCGGATGTTGGAAAAAACGGTCATCATATTTTATATATTATTTTAACCGCAGCCTCCTCAAACTGATACCCACGTTTGAAAGCAAAAGCAATACAGCAATACAACAGATATCAGTGCTACAGATCTGTAATTGACCGTACATTCAGAGTCACCTGTTTCTAAATCGGAAATACCGCTGCAGTGTTTAGAATAGTTGAAAATATACTTTCCCTGAAATGATAAATTAACAAGCGCTCTGTAATTGCTTCTTATTAATTATTTAACTGACCTTTCTTACAAAGAAAAAAATAGTAATACGCGAAACTTCAATATGAATGCTTCGAATAAAAGAGGTCTTACTCTTCTTACTACATTGATTTGGATAGTTAGATACCAAAGGCGCCGTCCTTCGTGGAGAAAATAAGAAAAGAAAGCATCAGTTGTTATTTGATAAGATATCTGCAATTACCTACATGCATATGAAAGCATTGAAAGAATTGGTGTGTTAAAGGTATGAATTAATTTGTTTGTATTCATCATAAACAGCAGAGATTCCTACTTTTCTTAGTAAAAGATGAATGAATATTGATATGAATATTAGAATCGTGGCACCGAATATATTTTATCTGTTAAGAAACTTTACGGTATATTCATTAACAATTTAGTCGTAAAGTTCATTAAATATTACTACACACCACAGCTCCCGAAATCATTAATCGAGTCAGATGTCTAGATAGCCATACTTCTTCATAAATATCGTAGCAATTAAATTAAATCGTTAGGTCTTGGCCGTCTTTATAAAATCATTGGTAAGGGATATAGACAGATAATTTCGAATATACGGTTGATTGGATTATATTGTAAGTGGAATTCGCACGATATATTCGCCTTGCGTGCGGTCGATGCTTTCGGTCGTGACGAGGAGTGATGAGAATCAAAGATAATTCGTAGTGAACGTTAGCGATAAAGCAGTTCCTTTGATTATGGTAGTGGTAAGTTAGCTTCGACGGATTTCCGCAGGGAACCGCGAAACGCGGTTTTCGGCGTCGTGGAAAAATACGTACAATTTTAATTGCAGTTTGTATTTCCTTCTGTTTAATTTTATGGGTATTTTATATTTTCCCAATTAAATTGATAATTCTAAAATACGATATCGGTCTGTATGCGATGTCCCCAGTAATTTGGTTTAGAAGTTTGTGAGTACAACCTCCCACCGCAATTCCACAATCATAAATCTAAGAAATTTCATCGAAGCCTACAATGCGTAGGAAAATTTATCATATAGAATATGATAAATGCATAGGTAAGGTAGACCTTACCTATGCATACATATATGAATATATTTTTCTTTGTCTGCCGATTGTTATTAAGCTCTCGTTGAATATGTATCGATTTTATCACAGGGTTTGTGTTAGTAAGCATGTCACCACAAAATACAAAACTGCTACGAAAATCCTGATACTCTTTCTTTCCGAGTTCTTCTTCAGGCTAGTAGTGGGCCATTTCCAGTCCTCTAATATAAGCCATATGCAATTATTTGGAGGTACATCAATGGTATGCCAAAATATGACCCGTGTTTCATATCTCATCTCATATGGTCAATGGCAAAGCGTACATTTGTTTACCATTTTATTTGATTCGATCAGTACATTGTCTAGGTCTTAGTCTTCCAGATGGTCTTTCTTTGGGAGAGTAATTGCTTTAGCAAGTCAGGGAAGCTGGTTTTTAATATCAATTTTTCTTGCCTCCGGTCTGATTCATACACGTTCGTTGGAAGCCTATTTATGAGTATGTGTTTGGGATTAGTGCGATCGACGATGATAGCTACTACATAAGGTTTGCGGAACTGGTTTGCCTTCAAACTTCTTGGGTACAAATCTACAAATTTGATCAATTAGTTTATCCACACCTTTCGAATATAAAAATCGATTCCCTAATGGCCAGATCTATTTAAGACCAATAGTTGCTCTTAAGACTTGGGCATTGACACCTAATTCACTCCTGCACAATTTTCTATAAGGTTATTTGTTGTTCAATGCCTTATAAATAGGTACTGTACCATACTGTTGTGATCCACTTTTTGTATAAACACAGAATTCTCAATTTTTTGTAAACTTTGGTCTTATTGAGCTGTTAACGGTTTTGGTTTGAATATATTTTACTTGTAATGCTTAGTAATTTTCCACATCAACTTTAATCCCTAATATTAAATAAAATTATTTGCTGAATTGACCCACTTAGTAGACAAGTGGTCTCAAACGCGCCTCACAATAAGAAACTCCGGGGATCGAGTGTCGATCGCATCGGAGCTTACCAGTTCAAAATCCAAAAATGAATGTGTTACCTCCAATATGCTGCGATAGTAAGGAAATGTCACTAGACGGGCCAGAAGCGGATTTTATACGGCTCGATGGCTCCCAACCTTACACCAAAAGGTAAAAAGTCAAGAAGAACTAGTTCCCTTACACCTGAGGATAGAGGTGGGAACATATATTAACACGTGCAAAATGGTTTACCGTGGGTATCAAAGTATTTTGACAAACATCAATAACTACTACATGAAGGATGATTGGGTTCGGCTTAGCGCGGATTACCGATTTATAGGCAATTGTTTAGAAAATTGCTGGTAGTGCGGCTAACAAATACCCTTCAACTGTTTGTTATTACTGCGGGAAATTAATCCTAAGTACTCATTTTCCCAGGTTGATTTTCCTTATATTACTAAACTAAAATAAAATAATCTTCTGGCAACCTGACTTCATAGTTTAATACATATTATGATTTATGATTAATTAAGCAAACTACAAGATTTTATGTTAATCTTTTACACCCGAAACGATACAACTATAAAACCAAAGAAAGTTTGCAAACAGAAGCAATAGCACTACGATAATTGGAGTATTAGAGACTAAAAAATCAGGAAATTGGTATCCATAGTTTTCAGAAAGCGGATATATAGATTCTTGATTTGAACATAAGCCGTATAATATCCTGAAAAGCATCAATTATGCAAGGGAATTTTATAATCCACGGAAAAGTTCCGGTATACTACATACTCTTAATAATGAATGCTCGAAACAATTGTTAAGAATACAATTCAATCTATGGGGTTAACCCAGTGTCTACGTGCTATTTTATTGTTGTCAGTTACTTGTATCTGAGAAGAACTTTATGCATAAATGTTAATCCTAATTTCCCATCGCAACCGCAATATAGGAAGTGAACATATAACTGATATAACGCAATCCCTAACTGTTTCCTATTATACAGAAACAAAAATAAGTAAACCTTTAACAATCCGTACATTACTACTTCCCCCAACAATAGAAAACTTACCCACCGTGAAAGGGCTTAGAATCCGCTGGGCGAAGAAACAATTAACCTTTAAACTTTTGTGTTCATCTCACCGTAAATCCTCTATAATTTAGATAAATATTCTTTAGCACGACTGAATACGACTCTAGCCGTCATGGGAATAAGTACAAGTGCCTCAGTCACGCTTTTTGGTAAAACACCTTTCGAATCATTACTCATTGCAGTTAAAGTAAGTCTTTAAAATATCGTGTTATTGTTATGATAGTGAAATTGTTTCTAATAAGTATTGTAGTTTCGCATACAATAAAAAATTAACAAAACACTATTTTTAAAAATATTTAGACCCATTCGTCGCTAGTTAAAAAATGGCGATATTACTTTGAGATTGTCCTTAATTAACTTAGGACTATGTAGATTTAACGACTCAACGTCTAATTGGATATGTTATGAAAGCACTTGTGTCCAGACCTAGAAATCGATTTGTACATTGGGCTTTAGTCTATAGTAGCGGAAAATGCTTGAATTTTTAAGTATATCAAACAACGTCAGGTAATGTAAAATACACCTGAAATTCATGAATATTCAAATATTTTACAACAAGCTTTTGGAAAGCACATATCACATGCAGTACCTCTCATAGGAGGTATTAATTTTTTGGGCTCAAGTTGAAAGACTACAATTTTCGTTAAAAACAACTTCATTGGTCAATATAAATGCTAATATAATAAACAAACTATTCTATTCGCTGAATAAATACATAGCAGGAAAAAAAGAAATAAAACAAAGTACAAAGATGAAAGTACGAGGCGATCTACAGACCAAATACTAACTTTCGTAAGTGAAATGTGGGTAATGAATGAGAGACATAGAAGCAGAGTAATAGCGGTAGAAATGAAATACCTCAGACGAACATGCGAGGTGACTCTGCGGGTCAAAGTTAGAAGCGAAAAATAAGAGAAAAGTTGGAAATCGGGAACATGGAAGAATACATAGAAGAAAGACAACTAGGATGGTGGGGACACGTCCGAAGAATGGATAAAACAGCATAAGTGAAAGAAGTATACGAAGCTAAATGGCAAGAGAAAAGGGGAAGAGGGACGTCAAAGAAGACGTGGGGACGTCGCTATCAGCGCAATCCTGGGAAAGAGAGGCATCAAAAGGGAAGAGGCAACTAGATTGGCAAGGGATAGGAAGACTTGGGAAGAGTCCGAATTTTAATTATATAAAAATACACGATTTATTGCACTTTCTCAAACTACTTCATTCACAAGTGATTTTATTACTATTAGACTGTAATTTTACTTCTTTTTCCAGTTGTCTCCAGAACATTCTAGTATTTGACTGAGAAATTCGCCATTACTGTATTCTCTTTTGTTTTCCCTCCTCTTTGCTTTCACGTCTCGAAAGTGAATCCGCCGTTTCTCTTGTTTTGTATCGATTTTCCTACATTCACATCTTTAGATCTGACATTTTCATTTTCAATTCTTTCAGACAAAAGCGCCTAGATACTGCTTTTGGAATCTGTGCTGATTAAAAGCACTATATACACCTGTATTTCTATGCCTCAAGCTTATACATGAGGACCTAATTATCTTGTGAGATATGCAGGTAACGTGGAAGACATCGCAATAATCACTTAACTTCCAAATATATCGAATCGAATCGTCTTAGAAGTACGTAATTTAATGGGATCGGCTTCAGAACAAGCCTCTCAGTAAATTGTTTATCGAAACGGAACTTTTTAAGTATCGTTTTACTCTTATAAAATTCGAATAGGAAATTAAGTTCGTCTTGGGGTATGAACCCCTTGATCGAAGCAGTGTGTACAATTGATATAAGTAGTTTTAAAACCAGTATCTTCGATTTTAAGAAAGAACTATTAGATATTTAACTGCAACCATCACTATCGAAAATGTGAATGTAATGTGCGGCATTCTAGAAATAATAAGTACGCTTCCTGTAAAATAGTTCGATTAGAGATTGTTTACACCCAGCTCGACTCTTTGAATATACGATTTGCACTTTAAAAGCGCACCGATCCATGATAGAATCACGCCAAAAATACACTAAAATCGCGAAAATTCCACTCTTGTGATACTCGACAATATTATTACAAATCATGACTCAATAGTATGAAAGTGATCTACTCGACAAATTCTGGAACCGAGTAGAGCTGTTTAAAAGTGAGAGTACTTCAGCGAGCATTAAACAATCCTAAATAATAAAGAAAATGGTCGTGGTTTCTTTGCGAAGCCTGGGTTGTTACCAAAGGTTACTAAATAATTTGCACAGCAATAACTGCTGGAACTTATGAGAGCTCCTAAGAAACTGCGACCAAACTCCGTCTAATTGTTAAAGGCCGTATACTGATAGTGAAATTGCACATTGCGTATGTAGCTCCAATTGTAACATATTTGAATAAAATCAGGTGCCCTATTGGTTATCCACAACTAATTAAGACCTCAGGTTTCGTAGGCAACAACTTTCAAAAAACAAATAAGTATTATTTTCAATAAAATTCTGAACATTTCGAAAGTTATAGCAACAAGCTAGGTGTTCACTATGTTATCAATCTGAAATATATATTCTGAGAATTACAAATATTTCCAATTTCAACGAAGAAAATTGTCAATAACAAAATAGCAATACCTTCAAAATGAGCAATGTGTGAAACATGTTTTATATGACATATTTTAGATTGAAAATATAGCGGACTAGCTTGATCCTATCACAGTATGTTAATAATTTTATTAAAAAGAATATTTGTCTCTTGAGATTTGAATTCTACAAATTAGTGCTGTGTTTAGATTATGATGCCACCTATTGACTACAAAATCTTCGGTCGCCCTCTTAAATGAGGTTGGAAAATGGGATATGGGCAATGACCTGTATGAAAGTCCCTTTAAAGACATGATTTAATGCTTACAATACACAGATTTCATGGTTAACCCAGGGTGACACATACACATATATAAACTAGAAGTAGAATAAATTGTTTAGAAAATGATTTTACAAGCTTTATTGTACAATACCTCCACAAATCGCGAAGAGTTCACTAAATTTTTCTTTAAAAATTATATGTGGGAATGTTTGTAGTTTAGAATTAATCTAAGTAAATCAGCTTTTACCCTTGGGAAACCAATTGTGGAAAATTCTAATTACGTATGTACGTATTTGAACATAAGTTGCTATTTACATTGGAGGAAAACACGAAGGCAAAAAGCGTCACCCATAAAGTTTGGTTACGACTGTTGCCTTCGTCGAATTCACAATGAAACTCCAAAATTAAAATCGATTATGTGTCTATATATACATATATCTATTTGTTTTATTTGTCTTACTACATTGACTTCTAACTTGTTCCAACTCATTTGATAATTGAAAAAAAACTTCTTTCCACATTCGAGTAATATGAGATTCATTAATGTTTGTAATTATTGTAAGTTACTTTCCCGAACTGTTTTGAGTATGTCACCTTATACTGTAAAGTATATGATCGTGGTAACTAAAATTCATTAAAATGTATAAATGCATATTTACGAATTAATTTATTATTATAAATAAATTAGATAGAATGGATGCCAAATTTGGAGTCCACTGATTATTAAGATCAAGATTTTTTAATTTTTAGTTCACACACAAAAAAATACGTTCAAGGTAACGATCTGTTGGCCAAAATACCAGACTTGCAAAAATGCTTCGTACTTTATTTGGACAGCCAAAACAAAAAAACAAAAATAAAGTGCAAATAGGTATTTTAAAATTGTAGTGATGTAGTAAAGATAATTATATATAAGGAACAATTTTAGATGGTTGACGGAATAAGATGGAAGGTCGTCATATATAAATATTACTCGCCGTATAATGAAATTTGCTTTTCCGGAATCTACATAGATAAATTGAAATGGATGTTTGGTAAATGTAAATATACGAAGCACGAGAAATACGAGGAACTGAAAAATGTAATAAAATGAATGAAAAATGTCAAGAACGTAGATTGCCTTACTCGCTTCTCGTAATGGATACAAGCAACTAATTAAGATATTTAGGAACGGTGCTTATATTGGCTGAAAGAATTTCGTGATAAAATGAAACTGAAGAACACAAAATAGAATAAATTATACATAAAAAATGAGAAATTTCGGACGACAGAAGTGTAAATGGAGACCTTATCAAATGTGTAGAAGGTTTTTACCAATGAATGGATAATTATGTAAGAAGGGGCTTTGGCTGCAACATGGACTTAAACAGAAATTTTGACTTAATCCTTTATTGTTCAGTACTACTTCTGAATCTCTTGTATACTAACTACATGGGATAAAGCAGCAAATAAATGTGAGTACAAAATAAAACCATATAAAATAGTTGTTTGGAAAGTGGAGAAAATGTAAATAACACTGCTGTTAAACAGATGACATTAGGTCGGAAAGTATCATCAGATTTTTTTTGCAAAGAAACTGGTAACTTTTGAGGCAAAAAATTCTTCCAATTTGGATTTCATTTAGAAAGCTTTTGTTGTTTAAGAAATTTTGTATTGAGGGTTGAAAAGGTAATACCTGATAAAAGAATTTTCGTTTTGACACCTTAACTACCAACAGAAATTTATAAAATAAATCCTACATCCTGATGGTGTATGAAGTAATTGCACTTGGTACTATACGTGATTCTTAGAAATAATTCGACACAAATTTTAGTAATATTTCAGAATTTGTAATGTCGGTTCATATTACGAAGACGACGCACTAAGTTGTGTTTAGTATAAATCGTAATCACACGTCATGAGCCGATTATTCCTTACCAACACAGTAAGCCATAATATTATTGAAACTTCATAGTCAGCCGCCTAATAGTAACTTGATAGTGATAGTGATTGCCAAGGCTGTGATGTAGTATTACCGACATTATATCACATCGATAAATTCCTCACCACACAATTATTTAATTAAGCCCGGTACACGTGTTTCGCTAGCCACGAGGCTAGCATCTTCACGCCATAGCTTACCTTAGTAGCGAGAAATATACTAACACATCTACTTCTGACGAAGCGTGAGTTGAACTTGGCCTGTCGATCCCATGGAACTAACATGGCAGTTAACGTGTTAAATGACACGTTTGCGGACGTATTACTTTTAAATGAATCTTAAATGATCGCTTTTTTATTAGAGCTTGATGTGATTGGACATTGTTCACCTGGTGCATAATACGCCCCTTTTTCATGCTTCATTGTCGTAGATAATCCACTTTTTTATCATCAATTTTCAGACGATTCAAAAACTAAGCGTATTGTATATTTGCATGCAAGTTGAAATCACTCAATTCATGAATAATAATAAATACTCTCGCTCAAATCGCAACGAGTGTATATACTTCATCACAGTTGACTGTGCTGCCCCAAATTCTTTTCGTTTATGAGCGATTTTGAATGTAGAGTTTGTTTCCTTAGAGAAGAGCACATTACGTCATCAGAATATGCGCGGAATGTGACGTTTCACTAACTCGCTAGTCGGTTGCCATTGCAACATATACCGAACACCAAATTTAGTTCTTTGCACATATGACGTAATGTGCTCTTTTCTAAGGAAACAAACTCTACCTGCTTGCAATGCGCCCTTATTCAGAGCCGACTTCCTCCACTACCGGATTTATCTTCTCCGCCAAAATCATTTTGGTGAAATCTCATCTCTGCACGATATGTTCTGATATTGTATCCAAAATCCTTTAAAATATTTAAACGAGTTATACTTTTTGGGAATTAATGCAGACATTTACAAAGTCTAGGAAATGACGTCTAAAAGAAATAAAGTTTCATATACCGGCCGAAACGAATTTGGTTCATGCGTATGAAAAATTTGACATTGATTTCGATTAAGTTTTTGAGCAGGGTACAAATTCTACGCTTGAAAAGACGTATAGATGTAGAAGAAGAAGAAGAAAGGCACATGGTACCACGAGAAATAACCGGATCAGCAACGACATACATACATAGTGAGGAGCTAAAGGCAGCAACAGTGAAAATAACCATAACCAAGAGGAAACGAGATGGTTTGATGTATTGATGTATTTCGAACGTAAATAGAGAAATTAATTATGAAAATTTACTAACCAGATAAAACAAGGAATAGAGGGAGGTTAATCAAGAAAAAAACAGTAGTACCAAACTGTGCTAAATGAGAACATGCTATTCAGAGATCAAAACTAGGGCCGAAGAATATGGAAATGAAAAATTCCAAAGGCATAACGTCACTCCAAATTTGTATCGCGTGATAGGCTGATGGCCAAGTTCTTTTAAACATACATGTAAGAAAACAAGAATACATAGATACTTCGAAAGAATCATTGCCGGATTCAAGACTTAAACTTAACTTTAATCTATTGGTGCAGCTGTCAAGGCGATATCCGTCCACAGGCAGGTGCAAGTATGCAAATGTTAGGTTTTGTAATACATGATTTATTTCCGATTGCATCTAAAACGTATTAAGAATTTAAGATCTACTCAAAGTACTTCTTTTTCTTTTTAATTTTAAAACTGAAATTTGAATTAATTACATATATTAAGTTGTGATTACAGAGAACGTCATGACAAAACCAAGACCAAAGTGACATATGTGACATACATAATGTACACTTGACATGTTATCTATCTATTTTGTCGTTATGGAATTGCAATGTTTCTCCAATTAAACAATCTTTATTGTTAGTTTATGCTTTAATAACAAATATAACAAATTGGATTCAACAAATACGCAACACTCGAACTGTTTTCGTGAATTATTTTGTGAGTATGAAAGTAATGAATATGAAATTTGGCATTATTGAGAACCTAGAGGATAGATGATTACAGTGCTACCATTACATTTCAGAATTTCATTCACTATTTGTCATAGTACATGAATTTATGAAAACTCATGCCATTATTGTAATAGCAAGAATGTTGATAAAGTTTTCCATAAAGTGATTAACAATTTGAGTAAGTACCATCCTACCCAGACCTTTTCAAAATCCTAATTCTGACACTTTATAGATGCGTTAACTAAATAATTTTGCATGGAGCAGCTCGTGTATTCAAAATAACTTGGTGTTCGTCGCAAACTACCATGAACCTCGTCAAGATTTGTACACGGAGTGCTTCCAAAACTGTAAGGGGACATAAAGTCCGTAAAATCTACTTGTTACACATACGAACCTATGCGGAGCTGGGTAAAATGCCAGACTTTCTAAAACATGTCCCAAATCTATCTAATCCACCCTTTTACCAGATGGTCCAATATAATTTCCATAAAGCTAGAGTCATAGTGGAAGAAAAACTTATCGAGTCTTTAAAACATATAAAAGGGCAAGTTCCCATGGATTTGGCGACGCGGAAGCAAAAAGTACAAAATGTTATGTCATATTTGGAACAATGCGATTCCATGTTAGAAATAAATTTTCCGATAAAAAAGGATGATGGATCGTTCGAAATAATTCGTGGATACCGTTGCATGCATAAATGTCACTTGTTACCATGCAAAGGCGGCGTGAGGTATTCCCGAATATTAACAGGGATCAAATATTTGCACTGGCAGCTATAATGACCTACAAATGTGCCACAGTGGGCTTACCGTATGGTGGATCAAATGGTGGCTTGTGCATTGATCCCAAGAAATACACAGTTAATGAATTAGAGAAAATTACCAGGAGATACACTATAGAATTAGCTAAAAAAGGTTTTATCGGTCCAGAATTAGATGTTCCTTGTCCGGATATGGCAACTGACGAAAGGGAGATGGCTTGGATAGATGATACGTACCATAAAACTTTTGGATACAGAGACTTAAATGCGCACGGATGTGTAACAGGCAAGCCAACTTCTCAACGTGGGATCTACGGACGAGTTTCTGCTACAGGCAGAGGGGTCTTTAATTCGTTAGATCAATTTGTTCACAGCGAAGATTTCATGAAATTGGTAGGACTTACAGTTGGCTGGAAAGAGAAAACCTTCATACTACAGGGATTTGGTAATGTTGGCATTCACGTGATGCGATATCTAACTCGAGCAGGGGCCAAATGCTTGGGCGTCGCTGAAATTGACGGTAGCATAGTTTCCCCTCAAGGCATTAACTTTTACGATTTGGAGCACTATAAGCTAACCAAAGGAACCATAGTCGGTTTTCCTGGCGCTCAACCTTATCAAGGAAAAAATTTAGTTTGTGAACCATGCGACATACTTGTAGCGGCGGCAAGTGAAAAACTAATAACGAAGGACGTTGCCAATGGAATTAAAGCGAAAATAGTTGCTGAAGGGGCCAACGGTCCAATCACACCGTCTGCTGATAGAATCTTATTATCTAAAAATATCATGATATTACCAGATTTGTTTGCGAATGCTGGTGGAGTTACCGTATCGTACTTTGAATGGTTGAAAAATATCAATCATCTTGCGTTTGGACGACTTACGTTTAAATACAAACGAGATGCAAATTACATGCTGTTGAGGTCCGTGCAAGAATCTTTGGAGAGGCATTTCGGTCAAGATGCATCTAAAAATTCCTATCGTTCCATCAGAGGATTTTAAGCAAAGAATTGCCGGCGCTTCCGAAAGAGACATCGTTCAATCCGGTTTAGCTTACACAATGGAAACTTCAGCTAGGAAATTGATGAATACAGCGAAAGAATTTAATTTGGGGACTGATTTTCGGACAGCTGCATACGTTAGCTCCATTGAAAGGATTTTCCATACAGTGAATGAAGCCAATTTAACTTTTTAGGTTTGATCGTATTAAGTAAAAAATGATAATCTTTCATTTGAGTTGTTAGTTATTGTTTGTTGGAATTTTATTTGTTTTGTTACATAGCTTATATTCTAATACTCACCACCTAGGTTTTAAAGTGTAAATATTATTATTTGATAGTAAAAAATTAATATTGTCTATTATATTCTTCTTCTTTTGCACTTATTATTTTACCCCTCGATAGGATAGGTATCGGATTAATATTGTATTTATACGCAAATATTTCATTGATCCTGATGATTAAACTCTTGAACGCATTGATCCTCCATGATCAGTTTTACATAAGTTCTTAAGTAGCGTATATATTCGTCATAAGCGTACTGTTCATTGATTTTAACAATTATAAATATATACTGCCACATGTGTTCAAGAGATTAAAAGAATTAAATAATCAATGTCGATTAGAAGACATGAAATCTGTCCATTTAAAGCACCGTTAACCAATTTTCACGAGCGACGCTTTCTTTCATTTGTATTTTCCATTGAGAATTATCACTTTGTTATCGAAATGCGTATTTGGAATACAGTAGGTGGCCATCGAATTAGAAACTTCTTTTAAGCAGAAGACTTATTATAAGATAGCGTGACTAGATATGGCATTTATATTTAAAGTAATGTGACAGATACATATTTGTCTTTTCAATTTACTCAACCACTCTAGCAAGTCTAGCAAGTCTAGCAAATACAAATTCATTCCTCAGAATGTATAACAGTGTGATTCAAAAGTAACTATCAGCAAATTATACTAATTTCTAGAGCATTAACCACTTAATGACCAGCTAGGCAATAATACGGGCACATGGTATAGTCAGAAAATGACCACATCCGTAATTTTACATTATTTGTATTTTATTGTCATTTAACCTTCCTATACTCACGTCAAAATGAAAGACGTATACTATACTATATAAGTCGGTCTCACAGACCGTATGCGTGAAGTATAGGAAGGTTAAGTAAGTATTATTACCACTCCCTTTCATAAACTTTTCTAGCATGTAAAAATAAAAATAATATATGAATATACAATGAAGTAAACCTAAGAATTGTACTTTATTGTACAAAACAAATCGATCTTTAAAAAAGTATCTTCCGGTACCGGGAATCGAACCCGAGCCTCCTGGGTGAGAGCCAGGTATCCTAGCCACTAGACCATACCGGATATACAAGTTTTTGTCTCTCTAAGCAGTTGTCAACGTACATAATGTATAATTTTTAAGAGGTAATTTGAGTTTGTTAAAAAGGTGGATGACGCAATGTAAATCGGACTAACTGGCTCTCATCCCTTCCAATGTTATTATTCAATGATCACTTATTAATAACAACTTATCATTGAATAATAAAATTCGGAGGGTGACAGCGTCAGTCCGATTTACACTACTTAATGATACACGCCATCCACCTTTTTAATAAACTCTAGTAATTACTGCAAATTTTTCAGAAAATCCATTTTTCTTATTGGCTTAATAGATGCTTTGAACCTTCTGAAATAATAACAATAGTCTTTATTATCCAACAGAATAACATACCAATTTATAGGATAATACAAAATAGAGAACAAAACAAAAAAATTGCATATATGCTTTCTGCGTAAAATAAGTGACAATAAGAAAAATAATATTACACACATACACGATAAGGGATTTAAAAAGACAAAAATATATTAGTTCTTTACAAAAATAAAAAGAAATATTAACAATAAAAAATAACTTTATACAAACGGGTCAAGATCGAACTTATTAGCATTACTCATCATGTGATGCAATGGGGCCTTCTTCCAAATATTTGTTCTACCCCTAGGTACCAAAAATGTGTCTGGAGACCGTGTATTATGAGCAAGCACAGCGAAATTGACCTAAGATAAAAGGGCTGGAGAATCGATATGGTTGTTGATCAGTTTCAACAGGAAGATTAGACTAGCTTTTCTCTCTTCGAGCTGTCAATGATTGAAAACTATGTCTATCAAGAAGAAAAGTCATAGTCCAACCCATGAGGCGAATAAGAGCCGTAATATCTGTAACTCAAGCATTTGAGGAAACGGTTCTGAACCCTTTGGAGTGCCATCTGTTGGTATGCATAAAAAGTATACCAGACAATAGAACACAATTTTAATTTCGATCTAACAAAGGCACATAACAAAACCTTCAAGGTCGACGGATTATTAAATTGCCGGTAGGTTCGAATCAAAAAATGTCTAGTCTATCAACCTGGTGGTTGTAAATAAGGGAGTTGGAAGCCTTGTCATATGGGACAAAAGGTTTATTACCTGAAACATTTTTTTCCTGTTTAGTTTCGATCTCTTCCTCAATCACGTTGGGCATCTCCGAAACGACTACCTGCGTCAGATAAACACTTGCTGGGAAGGTACAGCCTAATGTCTCACCTTGTAATTTCTAACTTCTATAATACAGTTTATGTTCAGTGAGAAGCATTTCTGTGATTAGTTCAAAAGTGAAAAGTACGTTAGTGTAGCGTCAGTACATAGACAAAAAGGACATAATTTCCTCGCTTGACATCACGGTATTTGTGTGTAGTGCTGATTTTAACAGTTTATTTATAATCTCAGTACTTATAAGTTAAAATGAGTGGCACAAAAGTGTATCCGGCCCGGAAAAAATCGTATTCAACGCGGCGTCAGAGCAATGTCACATCGAGACGACCGTTCAATAGATTTGAGGCTGACAGTGAGTCAGTGTTTCTGCCCAGGAGCTGAGTCGAGACGAGTTGCTAAACCGTGACTCAAATATTATTATCGTATTATCTTTTTTCCACCTAAAATAAATTGTCAAAAAGACGCTTTTTAAGCTGTTACAGTGGCGTTACCCCTTAAAATATAAATTGTACAATAAAAAGTGAACTAAGTGAAATGTGTTGATAATAGGTTTTCCCCTAACATCTGTTTTTAATCGAAATTAGTGTATGTAGATAAACATTTCTCATTTGTGAAAGTACTATCACCATCAGGGAACTGCGATAGTCTTCGATAATATACTTTTATTAGAGGAAATCAGGAAATGGAAAATAATTTAATGACTCATTCAGATAACGGGAATATGCACACTAGTTATACATAATAGTATAAATTAATCCCAATGTGATCTATAAATTGAAAGTTTATTGAAAGTTTGTACCAAATACGAGGGGGAAGCAAATTGAACGAGATTTTCTTTTTATCATGTAATTGATGTAAAATAAAAACACAAAAGGACATTATTTTTCTATATAATTACTAGTGTTGAAAACACATCTGTCTTATCCTTGACACTGTCACTAAAATGTAGTGTGGGTTGTGAGCCATTTGCCCCAAAATGCCTCCTCTCCTGCTAGAGCTTCCTTTTGGCATCTTAAGCCCGTTTTACATTATCATATTAAATTGTACCAAACAATTGAATACTATTTTATAGTACAATGTAAAACGCTTTACCAGTCTTTTGTACAAGATTATTGTATGAATTTAGATTGCATCATTCATCAGGGCTATTACATATGTATTATGAACTTGTACAAAAATTCTGTTTATGACTCTGTGCCATGCTACATCCTCGTTTCAAATAGTACACCAGTATCACACAGTACTAACAAATATTTCTCAAAACCTCCAAAAAGATTAATTCTATCCTTAGCTAATAACACTAATCCTTATAGTAAAACCCTCAATAAAGACATCTACTGAGACGACCACAGTATAATGTATGAACCCACGTTTATTTTGTACTGTAACAGGACTGGACAAGACGTAAACATAAGGAAATGAGGTTAGATTGGAATACCTGCAATACAGACTAGTGAGCAGGCGCACGTCAAAACATTTAGTATAAAGATAAGACAAGTTCTAATTTCATACAATGATTTTGCACAGAAAAATAGTAGAGTATTTTATATTGTACTATAAAATAGTATTCAATTTTTACGTACAATTTAATATGATAATGTAAAACGGGCTTTAGACTTTTTTTTCAAAAAAACAATTTTCGTTTTTTTTACAAGTACTAGTAGCATTTTTTACCAAAATAAATTAGAATATGTTAATATAAACGAATATTAGGCAAGCGATTTTCCCTACCAAGCTTTGTCGTGCTAATATGTTTAACCTAATTATTGTTTCCGCTACAATCTAAAATCGATTTCATTACCATTTATAAACTTATAAATACATTATCTAATTCAGAAAATTGGTTTGGAACCTTTGGTGTAACAAAGCAAACACACTGACAAAGTCAATGTACAAATTTCCACTATCACCAAACTTATATGATAGATCTCTACCACTAATAGGTCAATAAAACAAGGCTGGTTTGAACGATAGTTATATTTTCAAAATATAACTATCGTTCAAACCAGCCTTGTTTTATTGACCTATTAGTGGTAGAGATCTATCATATAAGATAAGTATAAAAAGGTCACGAAATATATATATATATACATTTACTATCACCAAACAAATATTGCATGTCTCTCGACGCGCGTTTCGCTAACCAAGTTAGCATCATCAGGAGATGATCACATTTGATCATCTCCTGATGATGCTAACTTGGTTAGCGAAACGCGCGTCGAGAGACATGCAATATTTGTTTGGTGATAGTGGAAATTTGTACATTGACTTTGTCAGTGTGTTTACATTATCTAATGTATGTCTAGTCTCAGCTGCGAAAGATTCGTCGATAACCTTTATTAAATCGTCTATATTGTCTTTTGTGCTCTGTAATTTAGTATTATATAGTGAAAAGGACAGATGACTCATCATACCCCATATTTGTACTACTACTACTACTACTACTACTACTACTACTACTACTAGTCCATTCTAATTATCATGCTCTGTGATTATAGAAGTATTTTTTGAGGAGCTTCTTGGCTACTTTTCCAGCTGCCGGAATCAATTTATCAATATTATCATCTTTACAGATATCAATTGATTTGGTAACAATTACGCCTCTAGGTTGTTTTTTGTTATTTCGCGTGTTTGCTTTTGTACTATAAATGGCCATACTCCAATTTTTCCATTAAAGTACTGATTACGATAACGGTCATACCGCAGTCGGGCAACAGCTGCTAAAAACATCACTTTGGTCATGTTGTTGACTCACTTTGAACTTGCTGACATGGTTAAACTTTATTAGTTGGGTAAGATAATCGTGCTGTCCCAGCATAGCCCTAACAGTTTGAATTTGAACTGCTTGCCCACCCGGCAGATGTTTACGCATCGCACCAGACAGGCGGGTGCTGAGTTCAGTTGGCTGCTCCAGCTGTTACGGATGCTGGGACGACGCGATTATCTTATCCTACTTTTTAGGCAAGAGATAGATTTTCTGGTTCACTTCAGCGATATATAACCACTTTTCATCATTAAATCCTCAAACTCGCCATTCTCTTTCACAAGCGACAGACAATAATCCATACGTGCTACTTTATTATCCTCCTTTAAAACCGATTTCAAGGAATTGGAATGCTTCTTAAATTTATCATTTTCAGCAACTTCCATAGCGAGGTAGGAGGAATTTAAACTGCAAATGATAACGACCGCAGTGTCCCTCTTTTATAATCAGCAGATAGAATATTGGTCAATTGCTCTGTTCTGTCATTTTTTTCCGACCCGACTTTCCTTGTTTTTTACAATTAACATTCATAGTCTTATTCTCATCAAAACCACGAACAGAATTCTTACCTTGTTTCCAAATTCTTTTTATAGTGGCTCCCGATGTTTTGAATTTTCCAATTGCCAAAATTACCGCTCCCTTCTTTAGACGCCCATTTTTCTTTTATTTTGCAATCAAAAGTGAGCTATGGTCGATCGATTTTCGTTTGTTAAATTCGATTTTCTCGTCGTTTTAAAACTTCAGTGTTAGAACACTTTAACCTAAATATTCGACTTTTAATTGCTGCTTTTGATAAGTTAAACCGTCAAATATTTTGAAGCATGTGATTAAAAATTTGGTGTATATTAAGAATATGATAAATAAAATTAAGGAAATAATTAATTGTCAAAAAGTTTAAAGGAAAACCTAAATGGCTCACTGATTATGAATTGATGATGAATTATGATTGCTTTCTTTTTGCTTAATAAGTAATTTTAACTTGATCAAATGGTTAACAGTAGCATGTCAAATTAACTGTTCTTTGCTCGTGGAGAAAATCCGGCAGAAGTATACGTTTTGAATCACAAAAGAACGTGGCTTATTCTGGAACGATGATCAAGGTTCCCATGTCAAACACTCTCTTGTCCTTCGGAGAAAGTTTTAGGCAAATAAAGCACACTAGACTGTGACAGCATTTATTTCCTGAGTTGCGCACGTAATTTTGAGTAATTTTACCAATTGCATACCTTTCTTGATCAGGAACTTATAATTCTTTGCGCAACGGGTAGGCTTTCTTCTCACTTACTTTGCTGTAGACTAACATACCTAACAACTCTCTCCTAATATTCCTACCAACCTATCCTTAATATCTTATTTCTTTGAGCTCCAGAGGGAGAAATATCGTTTAAATTGGAGCCACCAACGTATATACCTACTTTCTTTTTAAGGATTCGTTTGACGGTGTCATTATCTTGCCAATTTTGGTTTTGATGATCTGAAGATTGGAACTTTATTGAAAGATTGCCATTGAAAAAGGAAGCATTGAATTGGAATTGGAATATTTGGACCCATTTGGTATTAATGGTCCAAAGTTTTTTTGTGTTTCTTTCCCTGGGGATGATAACTTTTAAGTTTTTAAAACACGTATTTATAATTTCCAGAATTGGTGGAAACGGTTAAGGTACCAAAAACTTGATAACTCTGTACCTATGTAATGTAGAATCAGAGAAATGAATTGCGCTTTTCGCATGTACATGAAATGAAATTGAAATGAAAACATTAAAAGCTATTATGGGAATAAGTTTAAAAGACCAGACAAGAAACTCGAGAAAGTTGATCGTCCACTGCGGAAGAAACTGCACAAAGTACATGCAACAGGGCTAAAAATGTTGACCATTAATTTTTTTAGCTACTTCAACAGAACTCGTGTGACACGAATACTTTGTTAACTCAAAAACCATTAAAATATCTGAACAGCCGTATTAACAAGTTATATATGATTGAATTGATTATAGAACGTTATCTTTTAACACGTTCATGCTGGAGTCCTTTTCTACCCGTGTGTAACACCAACAAACGAATTCTGTAGTTCTTACCTCAAGTTTGAATATATTGACACCTGCTTTATAGTACGTAAAACAATAATACAATAGTACATGCTACAATAAAAATTGTAAGTCCTCAAAATAACTTATTCAATTATGTGTGTATATGCACAAATGGAATGCGGTCAATAACTCTTCAGGCAATATGTATAAAGCACATAACTTGTACTTGATAAAGTTTGTATTGTCCGCTCGTTAGTATTGTCATCGAGGAATAATCACCGTATATCAACGACCCATAAAGAATTAATCGGCAGAATGTAAATAAAATGTATAAAATTAACGATAATTCCACATCTTTGCTCGTGGTTCTGCAATAAACTCGTTCATTTTTTGTATTCTTGAATTAGGAATGCAGTAGCAGCCGATGACTGTCCGAGATATGATTAATCAGAAGGTAATTAAAATGCTGTTAGGTGTCGATATCTACTAAGGGGTGGCATTTTATGAATGAATCA
Source organism: Chrysina gloriosa (assembly GCA_038088585.1). Taxonomy (NCBI): domain Eukaryota; kingdom Metazoa; phylum Arthropoda; class Insecta; order Coleoptera; family Scarabaeidae; genus Chrysina; species Chrysina gloriosa. The sequence continues at coordinate 30,385,395 of CM076088.1, read as the reverse complement.
ACGTAGACGGGCGCCCTAAATACAATTGTGCACCCTCGTTCATTGACGTCATTCGGTAATCTTTATTGAATTCTCCAATGTCATTAAGGTATTGCTACGACGGCTAAAATTGATTCCTCCTGAATATAGTCTTCTCTGCAATAACTTTCTTTTATTAAAACTTTGAAATGTGGGTAGTAGATAATTTAATAAATACAGTATTTCAGTTTCAACGTGGATTTGGTGTTTTCAGCAAAATTTATAAAAAGAAAACGGTAATATTCAAAGAGACTTAGTACCGATAGTAAAACGCGGTAGTAGTTTTGCCATAAACAGGACTTTAACCTTCCAATTGTAGCCTCACTAAATTGGAGTTAGTGAACTTATTTTGTTAGGGCTTCTAGACCCATACCTTCGCCATACCTACTGTTTGGAACTTCCTTCCCTGTCTAACTAGACTATTCAGTTTTTATTATGTATCGAAGGAGTGAACACAATCGTGATGCCTTCGTTTCGCTTTAAAACGTACATGGGTTCAGTAATTGGCGAAATCACTCTCCAAGTCTCAATTAAAGAAATATTCAACAATCAAATATTCATATCAAATTCCACAAAAAAAAGAGCCGCAATCCATTAATGAGTATGAGATAACTATAACTATTTTTATCTTTTCAGACCTACGTCAAGAAGTATCAGGGAAAGAAGTTAGGGTCGATAGAACCGCACGTATTTGCTCTTGGTGAAGCTGCATACGCCTCTTTACAAACCGATAACCCTGGAGGCGGCAACAAAAATCAAAGCTTAGTTATAAGTGGCGAGAGCGGCGCTGGAAAAACGGAGAATACGAGATTTATATTGCAATATTTATGTTCAGTAACTAGTGGAGTATCAACGTGGGTTGAGCAACAAATTTTAGAAGCGAATACGATTTTAGAAGCTTTTGGTAAGTCAAACTACCGCAATGAATATAATTATAATATCCTCAACAACAAAAAAAAACTTATTCTTTAAAGAAAATGCCATCAACTTCACTCATCAACCGCCAATTTTCAACTGCCACATCTAAAGACTATTCATTCAAAATTGATGGTCTGTTGTCATCTTCATTGGAATTACTAGAGGGATTCAGTGTTGGGCATGACATTGTAAAACGATTTTAAAAGACCATACAACGAACACCTCGTACAGCACTTGTAAACACATTAAGATAACGTCAATACCACTAATGATTTAGTTGTGTTTACATGTGTGCTGTTTTTTAGAACCATTATAAGATGTCGATTTGTTTGGTGTTCGTAACAAGTTAGTTGTCTTGCGCCACATTTAATACTTGTACTAGTGGTTCCACTGAAGGTGACAGCTTATTTATTTGTCGAAATTCCTACATATTTGGATTTTCACAGATAAAGGTGTGGCAAGCGGAAGTTTCTTTATTTCAACTATATTCAAACTTATGTTCTTGAAATTATTAGCAAATATTGTACCACTTTTTATTTATATTTCTCCTTCAAATACAAAGCATTACAAATATCTATTTAACGTGTAAAAGCGCCAAGTTATTGCCCTGACATAGATTCTTTCATGTCCATTTCAACATCAAAATTACATGTTTAGCGCAATCTCATGGTCACTTGAATACTTTGCAAAATTGGTATTGCTGTAAAAATTACAAACTTTTATTAAGCTGCTTTTCGGCTATATTTAAAAATTGTTAATACTTTGTCGATATATTGTTTTTTTCTAATTACTTCTTGAATTTTTGTCTCCATACTTATCTTTTGTTTATTATTCTTCAACGAATACTTACTGATAATTATATAAATATGGAAGTCACAAAGAAACAAAAAGACCAACGATTTTTGTGTCGCATTTATATTTTCAGGTATAGAAAAACTATTTCAAAACGAAAGGTTTCTGAAATACGCGGTGGAATATCACGCTCGCTTACTTGTCTTTGTTTTGTTCAACAAAGATTTAATCCATTATTGTCACGATATTAATTAAAAATATGCTTCGCTAATATTCACGTTTTGCTTAATGAAATTTTCCGTGCGTTGAATTTTTAGAGGAAATAATTAGTGCATGTATTTGCAAAAATTGCGCGGATTCATTAGAAATATATAAAATTTCATTACTACCTATGGTGTTCTTGAATATTTTCAGCTATAATTTTAATAATTTTTGTTACGTGCAATGGACAGCACTAATAAATAGAAATGATATCTGCAAATCATTTTCAATCTGTAATTGTGGTATACGAGGGTAGATCGAAAAGTTTCCGGAACGACAATGAAAAGAAAATAATACGGATTCAAGTTATTTCTTATTTTTCAATATAATCCCCTCGAATCTCAACATCCTTGGTTCAACGTATCTCTAGCTTCTAAATTTCCTCCCGGAAGTGCCTTTCTTCCAGGTTCCCAAAATAATTGTTTACAGCCTTTATCAGCTCTTCATTCGACCAAAATCTCTTTCCATCCAGAAATGTTTTGGGTATCGGAAACAGGTGGTTGTCTGACGGAGCCAAATTAGGCAAATTCGATTCTGTCAATTTTGCCGAACGATTGCACTTGAATGACGGGCGCATTGTCGTGATAAAACAACACTTTTTTCTTAACCATCCCCGGTCTTTTTCCTCAATTGCTGCTTTCAATTTGTCCAAAAGTGTGTAATATTGGCCAAAAACAGTTTTCCTCTCTCAAGATAACCAATTAGCAAAATTCCTTTTGCGCCTCGAAGAAACGATGGTACCACCTTTCCAGCCAAATGAATGGTCTTTTCCTTCTTCGGAACCGATTCACGGCGTCTAATCCACTGTTTTGATTGCTTTTTTGTTTCTCGTGTGTACCTAGTGATGAATTCAGGTCTCATCCATGGTCACGGATCATCTCTTGAAATCTGTGGGATTTCTCGTAAACACTTCCAAACAATCGGCTGAAGCTTGACCTCGATTGCTTTTTTGCTCCGAATTGAGTAAAAGCGGCACCCATCTTACAAAGAGCCTTTTTAAACCCAATTCATTATATAAAATACGAACTACTGGTTCATAAGAGATGCCCGTGACATCCTCAATTTCACGCACTTTTATTCGGCAATCTGCCAAAACTATGTCATGAATTTTTTCCACAATATCTGGCGTGGTAGCCGTTTTTCGGATGCCCTGAACATGGTTCATCGCTTGTATGCGTGCGGCCACGCTTGAATTCCGAAACCCAAAAGCTCGCTGTGAAAAATGAAGGTGATGAATCCTGAAGAACGGCATCTAACCTTGATTTGATTTCCGTTGCGGTGTCGGCTTATAAAAAAATTAATGACCGCTCGAACTTTGTTTTTATCCAGAATTGACAACACAAAATAAACTTGCCTTCAATACTTATCAAAACCAGACCATTTGACAGATCGATTTAACATTTGCAGTCAATTGAATTGAAGGAGTTGTCAACACAACGACATAAAATATTTGAAAAATAGCAACCCCTTAGCAGTGATTCCGGACACTTGTCAATTTACCCTCGTATAGCTGTAGTTTTGCATTTGACTTTTGATTTAATTTACACAAGAATACATCAGTTTAATTTTGTTGAACCACTGGTATGATAAGAACCAATTTTAGGTAATGCTAAAACGATTAGAAACGACAATTCGAGCAGATTCGGAAAATTTATGCAAGTTTGTTTCGACTCACGATGGATGATTGCCGGTTGTATCATACAAGATTACTTATTAGAACAATCCAGGTTAACTTTTCAAGGACCCGGCGAAAGAAATTATCATGTATTCTATCAGCTAGTAGAAGGGACAAAGGTATTAGTGTATTTACATTTTCTTGTCGGGGATTAAAGACATCATATACAATTCTAGCACAACAAAGAATTAGCAAATCAATTACATTTGAACGAAGCCGAATTTTATAATTACCTAAATCAATCTGGCTGTATAAAAATGGAAGGCGATGCAAAACGATTAGATAATTTGAGGCTAGCTTTCAACGTACTTCAAGTACCTCCACATATGTGTCACGGTATCTTCCAAACGTTAGCAGCAATTCTTTGGCTAGGTAACTTAAAATTTCAAGTAAGTCGACTCTGTTTTACGTTTCAAAAGATCTTGGGTTAATTTGGGTATTTTAGGACGTTGACGGCGAAAGGTGTCAACTTACATCCGAGGACGAAGATATTTTGAAAATTGTTTCCGAGTTGTTAGGTTTAGAATTAGAAAGTTTACGACAGGTTGTGTTAATTAGACAAATTAATGTTAGAGGAAACATCACTGAAATTCCTTTAAAACTGCAAGAGGTAAGATATACAGCGGAAGTGGAGTATTGAAAATCTACACATAAATATCTTTCAGGCTGGAGAAAATCGACATGCTATGGCTAAAGCTTTGTATTCGAGGACGTTCGCGTGGTTGGTGAATCACATCAATACTTGTACCAATCCTGGACAAGACTCCAGTCGATTCTTGGGCGTCCTCGATATTTTTGGTTTTGAAAACTTCGCCGTCAATTCTTTTGAACAACTATGTATTAATTATACCAACGAAAAGTTGCACAAATTTTTCAACCATTACGTATTTGCTCTAGAACAGTCTATAGTAAGAATTAATGAATATTTAAATATGTATGTTACTCTAACTTATGATCTATATTTGTAGTATAAGGAAGAAGAAATTCAGTATAATCATATTGCCTTCACAGACAACACGTTATGTTTAGAATTGATAGAGAAGCCTCCCCGCTGTATTTTACGTTTATTAACTGAACAATGCCATTTACCTAGAGGTTGTGATGCTTCGTACATCTCCAATTTGCACGCGGAATTCGAAAATCATGAAAGATACGTGAAAGGTAAGATAGATGGTATTAAAAATGGAAGCACGTTTAAGTCTCAGTAAAATCTATTGACTAATATAAACCTAGATGGTGGCTAATTTTTTACTACTGGCTATTTTTTTACTAGTTTCAAAAAGATACTTGACAGAATCAGAATTACAAACGAATAAAAAAATAGAATGTCTACATCATTCTGCAATGAACGACCTACCACAACATTGCATATATCCTGCAGTGCAGCCATTGCACAGCTTTCCGTGAGAGTTCCCTAACAAACGAACTTCAGTAATAGGTCTTTTATCGGAGAGTTATGTAGATGTTCTACTTTTTTATTCATTTGCAAGTTTGATTAGTATTTTACTATATGTATGTATGTGCTTATTCGTGTCTCTTTGCAGGTGAAGACAAACGTAAATGGGAAAATGAGTTTGGAGTGAGACACTATGCAGGAACAGTAATGTATTCGGTAAAAGGTTTCGTGGATAAAAATAGAGATGTACAGCAGGATGTATTTTTGATATCATATCTCGTAGTAGTAACGAATTTGTCCAAAATCTTAGTGCATATCAAGATCTTCAAACAGCAATTAATGCTAGAGCTATGAGTAAGTTTGTGTGTATGTTTCACTTTATTTCTTATTAACTCCTTTTTATTCGTAGCAAATGGTATATCCACAGTACAACGTGGCACTAGCAAAGGAAAACCTACAGTTTCAGATACTTTTCGCCACCAACTCCAGTCATTAATAGATGTACTGCAATCCACTACGCCATGGTATGTGAGATGTATAAAACCGAACGCGCACAAACATCCAGACAACTATGACGATAGTTTAGTCTTAGATCAATTAAAATACTTAGGGATGCTCGATATCATCAGAATACGTAAGGAGGGATTTCCGATCCATATGAACTTTGAAGATTTTGTAGCACGATATCATTGCCTTTCACATACAAAATTACCGGCAGATCCTCGAGTGGGATGCGAATTAATAATCAATAATAAAGACGTGCCAAAATCGGAATGGCAAATCGGAAAACGAAAGGTATTTATGAGATCCCACGTTCATGAACCATTGGAAGAAACTAGAAATCATATGTTAACCAGTAAAGCTATATTAATACAGAAAACGTATAGGAAGTATAAAGCCCAGAAAGAATATATATTTATACGAAACGCAGTACTACGAATACAACACGCTTATAAGGGATGGAAATTACGAATCGAATTCCTCAGGAAAAGAAGAGCTGCGATCGTTATTCAGAGTCATTTACGAGGTGTGTTCGCTAGAGAAGTGGCCGCGGCTCTTAGAGAAATGAGAAGAGTAGAGGAAGAAATGCGTAAAAGAGAAATCATGGAAGAAGAACGACGGGCGAAAGAAGCCGAATTGGCGTTGCAAGAACAAGAACAAGAAAGAAAATTGGAACTAGAACAAAGTGAAAGGTATTGATTCTTTAAAGATACAATAATGAAAATCAATCTAATCATGTTGTCATTTTTTAGAGCTGCTCAGAAAGAAATTGCTGCCCTTTCCCATATGGCCGAACAAATGAAACCAAGATTAACGGAACCAGCGTCCGAAGCCGTTGATCTCGATAACTTATTCGCGTTTCTCTCAGATGTCCAACCACAAAATCGCAATCAAATCATAGATGAAATAGGCGAAAAAATGAACGAATTGGTTGAAGACTTAGACGTGGAGCTTGAAACGGTAATCCAGCAGGAATTAGAAGGTTTGGCGCAAGAACAGCAACAAGCTCCCACTCCTCCAAAAATGGGTTTACCATCTTTACCAGAACCTACAGAACCGCCGCCTCCACCACCACCACAGGAAGTACCGGTCAACTCGGAAGCTATTACTACTCCAGAAAAAGAAAAAGATTCGGCCAATGAGCCGATTTATGAAGCTGTATTACCTAGGGATGAACCAGCTTGTGTGTCCCCGCCACCTTTACCTGCTCCGCCGCGTTTACCCCCGGAATCACCAAGACCAAGTCCTCCACTATCTCGCAGCAACAGCACTGGTGTAAGTTAAATACCCATCCTTCATATTCAATTATTATTCGTATAAATTAAAATATATCAAAAACATTTACTGTCATTTGTAGCCCCAGTCGTGGAGGTTTTCACAAGAACAAGATTTGAACAACGTTGAACGTGAACAACGAAGAAAATTCAGGGTTGAAAAGAAATTGCAGGAATTATCAGAAACGCAAGAGAAGGATACTAGTATAGAGGAAGCTTATCACGATATGGTAGAATTTGCGGAAACGTATTTCAATTCACATGAGCGTAGTCCTGAAGGTACGATTATGGCGACTCTAACTAGAAAACGACAGAGCTCCGAATTAGTGCCGAAATATGAAATGGTTACGTATTATAAAGGAAACACGATACCAACGTCACATATCCACATGTACGATCCGGATAACGTAAATATTGCTTGCACCATCTTCAGGGTAAGGAATTTCAGATACTAATACGAGGAATAATGCATCTTATTCATTCTTAAGGATTTATGCAAATATACACGTGGGGAGTTAAACGCAGATAAGGAATTAACAGTGATACAAAGCATTATTGGATATGCCTTAGAAAGGGAAGAATTACGTGACGAGGTCTTAGTTCAATCAATACGACAAGCTACCAATAATCCTCAAGCGGAAAACACAGAGAAAATATGGTTGCTGCTGTGTTTGTGTGTTGTAGCTTTCCAACCATCTAAACTTTTACACAAGTATTTTATCTCCTTTTGCGAAAAAATCTAGCTCAAGGTGGACGAATTGCCCAGTATGTGCAGTGGTGTTTGGATAATTGTAAGAACACAAAAGTATCAGTCCGAGAATACCCACCCTCATCTGTGGAAGTTGCTGTAAGAATTTTCAATTCGTGTGCTAATATAAAATTATCCGTTTAAATGTTTTAGGCGATGAAGAGGTTGGGAACTATCGTATGTAGATTTTTCTTTCTAGACGGTCGTACCAAAGCGATAGACGTGCATCCGACAGATACAGCTGGTGACGCTGCTCGTAAATTAGCCGAAAGACTTGGTTTGAGGACTTTAGAAGGGTGGGCAATTTATCAGAGTCGACCTGATGGTGAGGAACACGTAAGGGCACATCACTTTCTGTACGATATCATCGCAGCGTGGGAAATGTAAGCGAATTTTTGTAGTTTGCGATTTAGAAATATATACGTAATCTTAATTTTAGTAGTCAAAATAAATTAGTCCCTGTTAGCGGTTTGGTGACTTTAGGAAGACGTAGCACTACGACGATTAGTGGCGGTGAAAATAGATTCGTATTCAAGCGTAGATTGTTCAAGACAAATCGTGAACTAAGTCAAGATCCCATTGAAGTTAATTTGCTATACGCCCAAGCTGTGCATAGTGTCGTAAAGGTATTGTGTTAAACAAATTTACAATCACTTTTCTAGTTGGTCTTTATAAGTGGTGAACACTCACGTGATCATTTTGTTCTGTTTTCTGTTTCCTTTATAAAAAAGGGCTGCATGCAAAGAGGAAAAAAGGACGAACTTAATGTTGAAACCAATTTTTTATTGAGGAGTATGTAACAGTTACCAGTTTAACTTGAGTTATGGTTGCAAATCATTTTAGTTACGAATTGCAAGAATATGTAGGCCATGTGAGTTTTGATCACGGCAGACCCCTAGACTGTACAATCGAATCACCTTCACCCAACCTAAACGAAGTTATGGCGATTAAACCAAAACCTCCCAACCATAAATGAAAAAATCGAACCGCAATCCAAAACAGGAAAATCGCACTACTTTTTCTCTAAGCCAAAATGGGAAAATCGAATTGGAAAAAACTTTATCAGTGCTTTCGAACTTAAAATGTTAATGTCTGACCACTTCCTTCAACCCAAACAGAAAAAAGGACTTCCGTTCCAAAAATGCGAACATTGACCTACTACCTTCAAATCTAAAACGCGAAGTATTGAGGGAACTTCTTCCAATCCAAAACCGAGAACTGGAACTATCCCGTTGTAACACAAAATGTAAAATTCTGGTCATCCCCTCCCAACCTACAACGGGAAAACTAAATAATTCTTCATCCCCAAAATGGGAAAATTCAACTGAGTCGCTTCAACATTTGAAATCGCCGTCCCAGATCTAGCAGTTTATTTCTACATAATGAAGGAAAATATATTCCAAAACGTCTCTTTAGGCGCCTAAAATTGCCAAGTGACCAAAGATGTATTTCTCAGCGAAATCTCCCCGGCGATATTGAAAAACATCCGCGTCGAATGGATGATGGCTTAAAGTGATCACGTGCGTCGGAGAAACGCGAAGAGAGTATTCAAACAAGTTAAGGCAAGCCCTCAAGTATTACTTCTAGTACAATGTCCAAATCCAATATGTGAGCTCAATCACCGAGAATGACTGTAAAGAATTGCCAGTCTGAGGCCAGGAGCAAAGGCAATAAACATATGAAGTTCTTTAACTTTTTGCTTTGGAAATTTGTGGAAAGGATTTTTTAATTCTAATTTTAGACAATAAGTCCTCTTTTCCTTATTTCCGTTTTTATACTGGTGCTGAGATTATGTATATGCTATTTCATATATATAGAGTATCGCGTCGATTATCCGAAGCAATATGGTGGTTCGGATAATTAAAACTCACTAAAAATAAAAGAAAAACAAAGAAACGCATTTTTACAAAAAAAAAATCTTTATTAAACTATAGTACTATATATTGGAAAAAATTAACGACACAAAAAACATATAAGTTGACAAGAAAAGTCGTAATACTGGTCTGCTTTAATGATGACTTCTTTTTATGACAGCTAGGTCTTCAATTCTTTTGAGATGCAATAAGTGGCTGTCATTGGCTTCTTATTGCCATTCGAACGTTGCTCAACGCCTCTAACATTTTGACAGATTCAGGGTCAGGTTGGTCGATTTGTATTTCCTCTGTAGATGGTTTCAGTAGTTTATTTCATGATTTATGCAAAGTGCTATTTTTTAATCCGTTCCATGGTTTGATCAACATATAACAACACCGATTGTTTTTGTACATAGAAGTTAATTGTTTTTCGTCATTTTAATCCTCTAAACGTAGACGACACATGCACTGTTTTTCGTATAGTTTTTCAATGTTTCGATGAGGCTCTGGTCCATAGGTTGAATCAACGAAGTTAAATTAGGAGGGACAACCTTTACCTTAAACATATTATTATCCTTATTCAAAGAATCAGGTGATGATTTTTTTACTTCGGGAATGAAATTGTGTTTATACCATTTCATGAACAAATCGCTGTTCATCCACGCGTTTCTTTGGCTCACGTATATTAACGGAACTTTCACATTTTTAAAACAATGTGCGTTTTTCGATTTCCCTATCAAAATCAGTGTACCCCAGTTCCATTAGCACACACCATTACTATGACATGCTCCTTGCGGATTATCTTGGAGATATCAACGACTTAGATGGTAAAGCTGTCCAGTAGAGGCCCGTTTCGTCTGCATTGTAGACAAAATTCATGTCATATTCATTTTCTTCAAGAAATCTCTTTAAATTCTCGCAAAAAGAAATTCCTGCTGGGGCGTCAGCACTTAATTTTTCACTGTCAATCTCGATTTGCCGAATCCCATGTCGTAATTTGAAATTTCTCAGCCACGCAGAACTTGCGACGAATGACGAGTCACCACCAAGCTTCATGTTTAATTCCACTGCTTTTTCACATAAAATGGGCCCAGATATAGGCTGCCAAGAAGCCTGTTTTTGAAGACTAAGTGAATGCAGCATCTTCCAACAATTTGCATTTAGGTTTTTTCATAGTTTTAGGATATGAACTATTCTCTTCATTTGCAAGATTAAGTGCATGTCTAGTGATTGAATTAGAATTATTTTTTATTCCCGTTATCGTTGATTTACCAACACCGAACTTGGTAGCTAGTGCCCTTTCACCTTTCTTCAGCGGCATAATTTTTTTATCTTTTAATGAAAGCACTATTCGTTTCCTTTTTGTCGACATTTTGCAAGTTTTACTTAAAATATGTGACCACAAATTCAATGTACACCTCACAATGAGATGAATGATTTGAAACTAAGAGTCTTGATTAGTAACCACCCACCATAGGTATGGATAGGGATTGAGTGAAAAATCTAATGAAGAAATTGCAGACATAATTCTTAGTAAAGAAATATTGACACAGCTAACAACCCTCTTTTTAAGAATTATTTAATCTTTTTATACGTGAATCGTCTTACCACTTCATCATTTTTGACATCATTTTTTTTTTCTTTTCAATGATTTCCGTAAATAAAATTCCGAAAACTGAGACAACCAAAGACTGAACCCGTCTTACCGGAATACCGCTCTCAAAAAATACTCTGTAAAAGCACTGGGAACTAACGATGCTCGGCCATAACCGATCATGTTCAGCTAATTGCACGTTCGGATAACTGACATTCGCATAATCTACACTCTACTGTACATATTAATTTATTACCGCTTTTATCACGTTAATCAAATCAATTAATACACTCTAATGTTACTCTTATCAAAACAAAAGGAGAAAATTAAACCACCTCTTTCTAATTAAAAATGGAAAAAATGAATTCTTCTCTCTCAAAGCAAAGCAGGAAATTTGAATTACCCCCTTTCAGTAGCTTCTAATCCTAAATAGAAAAATGTAATTACTGAAAAACCAAACCACCTGCTCCTGATCCAGAATGTGACAATCGACCTATTTTCTACCCAAAACAGGAGAATTGAAACATGCAAACCAATCCAAAATCGAAATATCCTTTCCCAAGCTAAAATCAGAAAATCCAACCATCTGCTCCCAAATAAACAGAAAAATTGAACCACTTCCACCCAATTCAAAACAGGAAAATGTACAGTGTCTATGTGGATAATTTATTGTTATAGAGTGACGATTTCCCTGTGACCGAGAAAGTAGCCCTTCAATTAGCCGGTTTACAAGCACAAGTGGCTCTAGGTGATCCAAATAATAATAGCAAATTAGAGTATTACACCGATATAGATACATATTTGCCCTACCGAATAAGCCGAGCACGAGGTGATGATGTTTGGGTAAGTCAAAGCGATATCAACGTTGAAAACAAATCTTTCTAACTCCAAACAATATGCCTAGGTTCCTATAATAGCGCAAGCCCATAAGCAGTATGGAGCAGGTCGCTCCGAATTAACAGCTAAAGCTTTGTACTTGTCTTGTGTTATGCAATACCCCTTATATGGCACTACAATGTTTGCTGTTACATACAGAGGCTATTGGTCTTATGGAAACTCTTTGATCTTAGGCGTAAATAATGAAGGATTAATGTTAATTAAACCTGATGATAAATTTGTCCTCAATGAGTACCGATACCAAGAGGTAGAAAGTATCATGCTCGATCCAAGTGACAGTTTCATCACAATAACTTTGATGAGGCATCCTAATGATAATAATCATAAGTGTTTCGTTTTGAAACTGCACAAAAGAACGAAATTGGATCCCTCATCGCTAGCTATTGCCCTAATTTAGCTGGATGGATTACAGAAAATGAAATACCCACAAAGAAAATTAAAGGTATTATTTTTTCTAACATATGCTTGATTCGATGAATAGATGCCCATTTTCTAACTATAGGTATGACTAACGAAGACCGCGTTAGACTTTATCATAATTTAGTGAACAGCAGGAGAGCATTGGTAGATAATGAAATTATGAGAAAACCCACTGATGCCGCGGGAAGTTTCCTTCGAAATACTTTGAGGAGATTAAGTAAACATAAGTTAGATAAATTAAGGCAAGAACATGGTGGGGATACCGGCGAAACCTACAAGGGTTTCCACTATGCATTCTGGGCTTTCAGTCGACAACCTCTCCCACAAAGTATCAGTCGCTTACCAGAGCAAGAAGAACAGGTTATGTTACAGGTCTTCCAAATAGTTCTTAAATATGCAGGTCTAGGTCAAAATGGTAAGTCCTGTTATATATTAAGAATATGTATAGAATAATGTAAATCACGATAAGATACGATTGATGATGCTCGTTTTCTTGAGCACGAAACGCGTGCATCAAATTATTCAAAGAAAATCAATATTCCCCCTTTTTTAGGAGAAGTAATACGAAGAGCTGAAGATGAACACATCACATTGCTCCAAACGATCCTGGAAAGATGCATGATTAAAGAATCTTTACTCTGTGAATTATATTTACAACTGATCAAACAGACGACGGATCACCCCGATCCGAATTCTAGGGTTAATTTGCGCCATTGGGCACTATTATCGTTGGCTTGTTCTGTTGTATTACCGCCGCATAAAGCAATTCGGCGGTATCTAATCAGTCATCTAAAACGCTGCAGTTCAGATTACGTAACCGAAGAAGGAAAGTTTGCGAGATTCGCCGAAAAATGCTTACAAAAAACTCAGGGAACTAGAAGACGGCAATGGCCACCATCCAGAGAAGAAATACTATGCACTGTTAACCGTAGACCCGTATACGCACGCTTCCACTTCATGGACGGTCAATATCATTCTGTAGAATTTCATCCATCAGCAACGGCTAGAGACGTTTTGGAACTCGTTAGAGATAAAATTGGATTGAAATCGAATGCAAAGGGTAGGTAAAATTATACATACGTAGATTGTCTTTTATGTTTTTAGAAAGAGTAAGAAACATTTTTGATAAGTTTTAGCAAGTTTAATAATAAGTCCCATTACAGCCCATTGGGCTTACCACGTAGTCGTCAGAAAGTTCGCGGCTAAAACTCGGCGTGAGGGAATGGGTTAAAATTTTACTTCAAAAGCGATGTTAAATACGTTGTTAGGTAGTTGATCTTGAATGGAGATGCCGTTTGTTCAAGAACAGTTCTTAAAACGTTACGTACATCGACGATGACGAGAACAACAGTTTCTAAAAGTCGATTTGACCACAAAGAGGGCGAATTTAAAATCCGTTCTAGTTGTAATTCTCGTTCATTTTTCCACGGGGCAGTTGCTCGTCATTCGGGACTGTAAAAGATTAACTCACACAAAGAAATCAACAACGTGAATGAGAAAAACTTGAAATTTATTTTAATGTAAAATAAAAAACAAATTAATATAGTACAAGAGAACGTAAGAAAACACGAAATTTGATAAACAGTAGACAAAGATAGCGATTGCAAGGCTTGTGGTATATTTACTGACACTACATCACGCCGATAACGTATGCATGGTTAGAACTTTAAAGAAAATTATTTGCTCAGTCGGTTTTTACAGTTTTAATAGTGATTGGTTCGTGTTAGCGAAACACGTGTCATTGAACTTATGATGAAATAATTGTGTGATGAGGACATTACCGTTATGATCAAATTCTTGAAATATCGCGATGCATATACACGACATAAATGTAAAATTTAAAATTGATAAAACAGGTTAATTTACCGCGAGAACTTGATGCGTGTGAAGCGATACACATACGTAAAAAGACAAATCTTCTAAATAGTGATAGTGGCCCCATTTAATATTCCGCCTTGTTCGGTCTATTATAATTAAATAATTAAGTAATACTAGTCTTTGTAAGGTTAGTTATCATTTTAATTTTCTTCGGGAAATTAACCAAATTACTCACATAACGATACAAGTAATTTTTTAACGCTTAAAATTTATTCAAACCAGAATGCCACCTTTAACAGGTACTTTTTCTTTCTTTCGCATGTTTATATATATATATATGTGTGTGTGTGTGTCTTATATGGGTGTTTTAGGACAGACGAACATCGTTATTTCCCGTCATCGAGGATATTTTTACGTCCCATATACCGTTAATAGTAAGGGTGGGGTAAATATGCATGTTTAGAACTTTAAGAAAATTATTTGCTCGGTTTTGATAATGCTTGCCCGTACTAACGCAACACGTGTTACCGAATTTATTATTAAATAATTGTGTTGTGAGGAGTTTACCGATGTGATATAGTGTCAGTACACAAAGAAGCAATAAATTTACAGTGTTCAGTAAAACACATTACCAAGAATTTATGATAAAATAAAAGGCAATCTACTTTCGATTTATTAATTATTATTTATTATATTAACGTTAATTAATTTAAATTAACATTAATTATTTCCTTACATGTAATTTACAAACATTTATATGTGTGCGTTAGGACAGCGTGATGGAGTAATTCAACTGATAATTTAAAATCTTCTTTCGTATTCGATTGAGATCAGGAGGCTGTGGAGGCCAAACCATAAGATTAAGCGTTCCCGCAGCTAATAATTTGCATAGCTTCGAAGTCATTTTTCGGGTTCTTTCGTGCTGAAATATGAATCCGAAAAGTCGAAAAATACGCCATTCAGATCGCAACATTTTATTTTCAAGGATATCCCCGTACGGCTCTTCTTATGATTAGAGTTGCCCAATTTGCGTCAACTATCATAAACGATTCTACTAGAATAGTAACATTGTACTATACGAATACATAATGCATAATAGCTTCAATGTATAGCACGAAGCCATCTGAATGCATATAGCGCAATGTTGCTATTCTGCTGCAGTCGTTTATGATAGTTGCAGCACTATTGGTCCAAGTTGGGCAACTCTACTCATTATTGCTTGGATTCCGCAAATATTGCCCATTCTGTCTCCACCAAAGAAGTTAGAAACGCTATCATGTTTCACGGTGGACATTAAGCATTGATCAGATGTCCGTTCTCCTGCTGATCTAGTCACAGATTCTTCACCTCGATCCAAAAACTTTGAATTTAGACTCGTCAGTCGACAAAACTTAGTTCCATTCAACTGCACACTTGAAGTACAGTTTTTGTGTTGTTTAGCCAATCGTAATCGCTTCTCCGTATTGACAGCGCCCAACAACGGTTTTCTGAAAGTTACTCGACCATGAAAGTCTGCCTTTTCAAGTCTGCGTTTGACGGTTGTCACACTACGTTTGCTAGAAATCACTCTTCTTATTTTTAGTCGAAATCGTGGTTCTGGGTCTTCCGCTATGTGTTTTGTTTCTAACAGTTTTTTCGGTCTTAAATTTCTTCACGTCATAGTCGACTGTTGTTCTTAATACTTTCTGTTCTCTAGAAATCTTTTAATTGAAAATTCCTTCGTTTTCGGCTTATTTACGATTCACACATCAAAATTCTTAAACAAGGTCACGTCACAGACAGCGTAAACTTAAATCATATTTGCAGAATAAATCTGTCTCTAGGTGTATACACAAGTACGTAAGATCCAAAAAGATATGGGTGGACAAACACTTTTGAGCGGTAGTGTATATCAATAATGCATACATACATGCCCAAAATTTGTGGTTTAGAATGAAATTCAGATTGAATGGTGCTTTCCTTTAAATGCATTAATTTGACTGCCTCAAAATACATGTTTCCATAGTTAACTAGCCACCCTCAGTTCAAGAAAAAATGAAAAGAAATGACATTGTGTGACGCTTACTTTCTTCCGTGGTTTCCATTGAAAATGGCAACTAGATTGTCGAAATAGATATTTAGAAATATATAAGTCTGGATGGCAAAAGCAATCATCATTTTATCGCTATAATGCACATGTAAATTTTATTTTAAGGATATGCAATATATGAAGTTCTTGGAAACTCGGAAAGAAGCCTTGCAGCCGAGGAGAAAGTGGCCGATGTGATGGCCAAATGGGAACGATATAGAGCGGCATCAGCCGCTAGCGCAACAAATAATACGGGTACTGCAAAGAGATCTAGGCCTCAACATCATTTCTTCCTATTCAAAAAACATTTATTCCTCGATAATTTTATAAATCTTGACGATAATGTTGAGAAGGAACTTTTGTATCATCAAGTTTTACACGATTTAAGGGCAGATCGATTTCCAGTTACCGATAAGGAAGCGGTAAGAATCAGAAATCAAGAATTTTGATGTAATCTTCATATCTTTCATTTTCAATAGATGATGCTAACAGCATTACAGTCACAGTTAGAACTTGGTGACTGCGGCGATGTGGCCCAAGATTATCGAGCAATCGCTTGCCATTGCCTACCTGCTAGACTAGTACCCTCCTTATCACAAGAAGGTGTGGCGATGCACCACCAGTCCCTTAAAGGGATGACTGCTTCGGAAGCTAAGCAAGCTTTTCTAAACTTGATACAAAGTTGGCCTTTGCACAAGGCTATTATATTTGACGTTATGGTAAACCTCCAAAATATGTTTTATAATTATATTAGTATTAATTTACTTACTTTATATTTTAGCAATCGTTTACATCAAATTGGCCACGCGTTTTATGGCTAGCAGTCGATCAAACGGGATTGCATCTATTAGAACATCGTTCGAGAAACGCTCTTTGCACATACGACTACAATAGCATTCTAAGCTACTCACCAGCATTAAATTGTTTGATGATCATAACCGGAAGCGCTTGTAAACAGAGCAAAGTAATTCTTACTACCGCTCAAGCTTTCCAAATAGCTACGCTTATTCGAGAATATATGGAGGTACTGCAGACTGAATCTGCCGAAGCGAAACGTGCGCAAACCCCAAGAAGCCGGCCAGTTAGCGCTTTACATCAGAACGCTCCGTTAGTTCCGCCTCAACCTAGCTAGAAGAGGGTTACGTTCGCTGATCAAGTTACCGCTGCTGTTTATTAGTTGAAAGCTAACGTTTTACTTTTTATTGGTATTAATAGATTTTCTTTGCATCAGGTTGGTACTGACAAGTTGATTTTCATTGTATGTACTTTACGAAAGTTTAATTCCTAAAATAATTTCCTATATGGTATAGGAAGTCTGAATTAAAGTTAGTTTGGTCAGAGGATACATTCGATTGGTGCAGAGTAGAAAACTACATTTTCTCATAACACGAGTCAGTTTGAATCGAAAGGTAATTAACTCATTATAGGCCGTCAAACATCTGAAGACACGGTTCGGAGCATTGCGTAGAAACATACTAAAAAAATCGGATTTGCATTCAAAATTTAATATTGTGGTTCAACAATTGGAAAATTTTAGCAAGTTACTTCAACATCGGAATTTGGAGGCGTTTTTGGTTCGCTCATAGAGTAATTTCCGGACATATGCCCCACCTTTTTTAAAATCTAAATGTGTAAAAGTGGGGACAATATTTGAATTATATTGAATTATTTGTGAAAAGTGCCAAATCAGCTGGTCGAGAAATCTTCAGGAACGTATCCCCCACCTTATCAATTTATGAATTTAAATCTCTGTGAAGAGAAAAGTACGCAAAAAAATAGTTAATGCATTGGTTTTATTCCATTTTATAATTTATACTAAGACTGCCTTTTTTGCATTCAGAGGGTCATAATCATCTTCATTGGCATGTTGCATTTCTGATATTTTGCTGTCCGGGTCTTCTAAAATCTATCTTCTTTTCGGAACTCTTGTCGACTTTCTTGACGCTGACATTGTATTATTCTTCACCGTAACATTTTTGAGTGTTTCGAGCTGCTTTTTTCTCCCGTTTATTTTTACAGCCCTCGCTCCTGCTTGTATTTTCTTCATAGTAGCCTGTTCTTTCAGGTTTTTCTTTTGAACTTTTTTCTGTTTTCGTCTGACGTCAATATAACAGCAGATTGCCCAGTTCTTCTGGTAGAAGCTGGCAAAATCGGAATCGGTGAAATGTTGTAAAGCCTTTTCGTTGGGGACAGAGACTATTGAGAAGAGATGGCCCGTTGATCTATTGACACATCCTGATCACGAATCGGTGGTTAATACTCTGTGAACGACTTGGTGTTCTCTGATTCAGGGCTGTAACTGTAATGTTGTTTGCGATTGCGAAACAATGGTCAGGAATCATGTATTTAAAAAGGCTTTCCAACACGTCACTACCACCAGCTTCGCACATCGTGACAACCCAAGCATCAATTCTCACGTAGTTACCTAACACTAATTGTCGACGTAGGACATACAAAAACTTAAAGCCAACTTTGATTCAACAATGCGAAAACGTAGTAGCATTCGAGTACACACCTATATTCCATTTCACTCCAGATTATGATAATGGGTTAATATATGATTCCTTCAAACCTATTTAAAATACAATAAACCGTCTATCAAACTACTATCGTTGGTGAAGCAATGCCGACTATTAAAATGGCAGGAGGAACGAAAATTGTGTCTAAAAATTCTATCAAATAAACAGAAGAAGTATCTCTTATTTCCAACTAATACTTATACAAAGTAAAATATCAATTTTCTCCTGCATCCCTATTCAGCATTATTATTATTATTATTATTATTATTATTATTATTATTATTATTATTATTACTGACATATCACAAAAATATTGCAAAAAATATATTCTCATTATCATTTTCATGTATGCTAAAAACAGAATAATTAATACATTTTTACATAGTTTTCGTTGAGTCTAGACGTTTTGGCACTGCTATTATGACGTTTTTGTTAATGTTCTTTATGTACTACATACTATGTTGAACATATATTGGAGTAAATAACAGAAATAATAGCTGACAGTGTTTACCAACAGTAGTTGCTTGATTAACGAAGACTTCCATGTCCAATGTCTTTCGATTCACTTGCTCAATCTTGTATACTTAAATACGATCTGCCCATACTGGAAAAAATCATGACATCCTTTTATAGAATATAATGCAATGACAGGGGCACTGTTTATATTCGTGTAAAAGGTTTGTATTGTAATGTGTAATATTTACATAACTTGTTCTCTAGTTGAAAGTAACTCCAATTCTCCAATTCAATTTTCGTACCAGTTTCCGTAAAATAAACCAATAAAGCAGCAGTAAATTGATGAAGCGAACGATGTACATAAATATCATATTTAATAATTAAATTATTTTAAAAATCACACAGATGGTATCTGCCATAAACATAAGAATACCATCGAC
This sequence comes from Chrysina gloriosa, assembly GCA_038088585.1. Lineage (NCBI taxonomy): Eukaryota > Metazoa > Arthropoda > Insecta > Coleoptera > Scarabaeidae > Chrysina > Chrysina gloriosa. Next base: position 30,365,747 of record CM076088.1, on the reverse strand, counting down.
ATACATTTGATACAATATCCATTAAATCTATACATAGAATTAATTGCATTTATACTGCCACACGTACATTTTACCGTATTTACTACAAAAAGAAACAATAAAACTAAGATAAGAGAAAAGGATATACCGGTTAAATTATTTTGTAAATAAGATTCTATTATATTAGACGATTGAAGCTGGGAAAGATATATGAAGCACTGTTTTTAGGATTCAGAATAAACGTTTTGTATAAAGTTATTGATCCACCGAATGATTAAACTACTTTAATACCAAAGAATTGTTACCACTTCCAAGAAATATATGTAAGCTAATTGTAGAGGATAAATATGACTGTACATCGAACAAAATTTCAACAAAAACTAAATTGATCTCATGGTAAGTGATACACAATTACCAAATAAATTCTCTCCACATCTATCTCATATTTGTTCGATGCAGGATTTTGACTAATGTTATAAACATATGTGTGGTAGTCAGTCACTGATACTCGAATACTCTGCAATTACTTTAGAAAAATTCAAAAGTAGAGTGTACCTACACTGTAGTATATATAAGTAAATTGTGATAGATACTGATTCCATCTGTCATTGAACATATGAAATAAATTAATACCATTAACAAATATGTAAGTATTACTAGTGGAAACAAGAATATTTAACCATTGTAAATTGTAAAAAGACTGATGTTTCAACTATCTATGCAATTGTCTTCATTGTAAAGAAAACATTTTTATTGTCTGAATCCCAATTAAAATGTCTGTCTATTTAGTGTTAAATGTTCCAGATTATGTGTGAATAAAATTTTAAATGTGAACAGACGCTCTTTGGAGTCACAAACGAGAAATAACTAACTAGTCAGTATGTATATAACAACTTGTACAGCGCTTTTATTTTTTTTTTTGTAAAATATTTTTTAATTTGCGTTCGTTCAATTTTTGTAGTAACATTTGTTTCTATTTGGATTGTGATCTTATACATAATATCTTTTATTCTTAAGTACAGTTTTTTTGTACATTTTTATGTAATAAAGTTATGAATATATTTATATCTATGTAATAAATAATCAAGTTAAGAAAATATCACATCATTGTACACCCTACTCAACGTGAATAGTCGTGAAAAGCGAAAATTCTTTCAAAATTTTTACCGCTAATTTACGATGCTTTACCGGTAGTTGGAAAAAATATTAAATACATATACAAACGGAATAAGTATAGCAATAATTATTGTTTTAGATTTTCAAAGCATTTAGTAAAAGCCTTACGTTACTTAAACGAAAATACTTTATTTTACACCTTAGTTTATTTATATCATGCAGATGGTGAGTAAATTTTTTTCTTGGTGCTCTTTAAAAGCCACGCTTAAAGTATTGCTTTTGTAGCCATGTACCGCCTACAACGTGTTGTAGGAGTGCAGTGACCAGGGTTTAGACATGTTCAGTATCTATACTGGAAGGATCACGCCGCTTTCTTACTAAGTTCTGAATTTGTTCTAGTGGGTGCAGCGAACAGTGATTATAGTAAAAAGCCGACGATAAGAATATCATTGATTGGAAAAGTTACAATTTGTAAGAATAATTACATAGAACACAAATATTGTTGTAATAATGAAAGACTATAATAGATTGTAATAGTAAGTTTATTTAAATAATTGATTACATAATGCAACTATTACTCACGCAGTAAGAGCTTTTTAATAAAATATATAAATTCAAGAAAACTAAGAAAGGTGTAGAAACTAGTAAAATTATATTGTCATTTAAAATATTTCTCTTGTTCGTTGATATGGATCAAATTTCACCGTGGTACTATTTTAACTGTACACAAGTAAAAGATGTGACTATATACAGAGTGTTTAAAGAGAATTAAAGTATCTGATAGAAGTGCCACCGGTTTACATAGCCATCTCAGAAGTTACCTCAGTAATTTATTGAAAAGAGAAAAAGGAATGATAAGAACACTTCCAATGAAAATAGTAATCTTAAAACTGGGATACTTCATATTTAAAGAAAATAACTGACAAAAATTTCCCTGTCATACTAGCGCGAATGACGATACAAGACGGAATTCCATTCACGAAATTTTGTATGTCACAAGATTTACGAATGCTGTTAATCGCAAATGGGTGACATCTTCGAATACAATTTAGGAAAATAGTCTTTGAATATGCAGATACGATTAAGAAACAAGTAGTGAATGAAATATCATAATATAAACTCAAAGCATTTAGTTCAATGTTAGATCCGTGGACATCTGTTAAGAACAGTCGATACATGAACATTAATGTTCCAACATCCGATTCTTTCTTGAACCTTGGATAATGTCGTATTCATGGATCTATGCCCATCGATAAATGTTTAACTCTCATTAAAACTTAAATTACTAGATGGAGTTTCAATAATACAAAAAGTAGGAAAACTGATCGGTACAAACTATACCATCAGTTATCTCTCGGACATATGTAATATATAATTGGCTATAACCGAAGTGCTTTATAGCAAAAATAATTTTGAACAAATAGAGTGGTGATAAGGAACTTATTGAGTTAGCTGATGACGAAAACGATAAAAGTGATGGCGAAACTTACCAAATAGTACAAAGCGTATCCATTGATTTCCAATTACATTTTATACAGGATATACAATTAACTTCTCTGATAACCAGGGAGGCGACAAATAAATAAGTTTCGATTATCATGAGCGTACGACTAGTATTAGTAGAGTGGGGTAGCGCATTGGAATATGCTTATATGTATACATACGGCAGTATCAGCAAGTACTATTTGAGTCTTCACGTAGAGCGTATGCTATTGTTGTTCGTTAATATTATTATTATCTTGACGTATAAAAGGCGTTGCGTTTTACATAAACCCGATTTTTCGTTATATGTATATATTTTTGAACTATCGTACTGTTTTCGTTTACTTTTTTACTTTTTCCTTCTTTTTCTACTACCTACTCCGTAGTTTTACTTTGTTGTTTTTTGAGGAACAGATTTCCACAATGCTGAGAATGCCCCGTATTTTAGCAGAATATGGTCATGTGTTTGTAAAAGTAAATGCAAAGGAGGTACATTGCACAATTTGTACACAAAATTTAAGTTTTCGAAGTAAACAGTCGTTAGAGCAACATTTACAAAGAAAAAAACATTCAAAACTTAAGAAAATCTTCTAATAAACAATTTTTTAATGATTTATGCAAAGCATTTCTTAGCGCAAATATTCCATTGCATAAACTAAAGAATCCAGACACGTGAGTTTCTTAAGAAATATACAAAACAAGATATTCCACATCATTCAACAATTAGAAAATATTACATACCGCAACAGTTTAAAGTAACAATTGATCAAATACGCTTCAAGTTAGGTGAAAATTATATTTGGATTAGCGCAGATGAAACTACTGATATTACGGGAAGATGTGTTGTTAATGTTGTAGTGGGTACATTGCATCCAGAAAAACTACCTCTATCCTTCTTGATAGCCACAAAATTTAGAGCCACTATCAATGCCGAAGAGTTATGTGATATTGTTACTAAGAGTTTAGATAACATATGCAATGGCGACCCTACAAAGGTTTTGCTCTTTATATCCGATGCCGCTAGTGTTATGCTAAAAACGGGAAAACTGCTTAAGAAATGTTTTCCAAATATGCTACATTTAACGTGTATTGTTCACGGAATACATAGAATTGCCGAATTAATGCGGTCAGAATTTCCTGAAATAAATTCATTAATTAGTTTATTTAAAAGATACTGGTAAAGGCGCCGGCTAAAGTAGCTGCATATAAAAACATGTGTCCAGATATTCCTTTACCACCAGAACCTATTGTTACGCGTTGGGGTACGTGGTTAGAAGCTGCATTCTTCTATGAACAGCATTTTTCTGTTTTAAAATCTTTTATACTTAACTTAAAAGATGATGCACAAAGTATTAGACAATGTAAGGACTTAATTGTTAGAAAAGATTTGCCCGATAAACTAAAATTTATTCGCACACATTTTGTAGAAATACCAAAAACTATTAAATATTTAGAAACTCGAAATTTAAAATTACGTGATTCCTTTGAAAAATTAGGGTCACTGTTTACGACCCTGAAAATGACTGATGCTCCTATAGGCCAGAAAATACGAAGCAAAATTAAAGCTGTAATAGAACGTAATCCAGACTATAATACCTTGAAACATATTTCAAACAACACAATTAACGACCAAAATCAGTTCTACATAAAATGCAGAGAGGTTATTTCACATTTTTCCTATGCGCCTGCAACAAGCTGTGAGGTCGAGAGATTTTTCTCGAAATTCAAAACTATTTTTACATCTCAAAGAACGCAATTTACAATAGATAATTTAGAGAAACATATAATAATTAATGCATATTGCACTCATTTTAATAGCGAGAATGACGATCTTCCATAGCTGCTTAAAATTTAAATCCAACAATGTAAAACTACATTTTCATCTTTACTTTCTTATTAATAAATTATTAACATGTGTCGGTCCATGTTTACTATACAGTATAATAAAATAAGTAGAAAGACAATTCTAGAATAAAAAAATATTTTTCATTGATTTTAGCAGATTACGTACCGCACTGCAAAGCCTACAATTGAACGCTTGACTAGTCAGCGAGGTACAGTGACAAACATATGCATACTTCGCTTGGGTGACTCGCTAGGCGAATCGAACTTATTTATTTGTCGCCTCTCTGCTGATAACAAAGGTACGAAAAATAATCAAAATCTCTCGAAAATCGGCAACAAAAAACGATGATATATTACAAAAATATGTTAAAGAAGAATTTGGCCGGGAATTCCCGTTAATAATGGATTCTAAAACACGTTGGAATAGCTTATTGATTATTAGAGTATGTTAAAAAGGTGGATGACGTGTTATCATTCTCCGAATTTTATTATTCAATGATAACTTATCAGTGACAACTTATCATTATTTATTGAATAATAAAATTCGGAGGAGCGACAGCGTCAATCCGATTTACACTACTTCACGATAATACGTCATCCACCTTTTTAAGAAACTCTATTTATCAATGACGACGTATCATTGAATAATAAAATTCGGAGGATTGATAGCGTCAGTCCGATTTACACTACTTAATGACAGCACGTCATCCACCTTTTTAACAAACTGTACTGATTATGCTAGATCGGTTTTGGAAGATTATAAATTGTGTTAGAAGAGTCTCACAGATTTGAAGTCAGATATCAGTACTAACTGATAACGTTTGTTGTTTGTTTCTAATACAATATCAGCATTACAACCAATAAAAGTTGTTTTAGAAACACTATATTGTGAAAGTGTTAATTTGTATGTCACCGATGTTACGTTGAAACTTGATCAACTAACGAAGCAAAACACAAAGTAATGAACTTCAAAACACATTGATACGACGAATTGTTTATTCTGATGTTTTGCAATTTCTTTATGACAACAATTTCAAGAATTCAAATAAAGAAGACTAGAGAATTTTTACCGATACCAAGAAATCTATAATAACGAAGATAATCGTAGAATTAATTGAGCGCATTTACGATAAAAATGAAACAGATCCGACTAAATTATCAGAAACTAATGATTCTGATTCCGAAGACTTTGAATGTTTCATATCAGTTGAGTCAGTTCCTTCAACTTTAGTTATGCAACTCTTAATAGAGGAAAAAACCGAGACATCTTGTCAAGTACCGACTCTAATGCAAGGTAAAAATACAAATTTAACACCAGTAGTTAAGAGAAATGATTTATTTTGAAGAGCAAAAAATAAGAGGGAAATAACCACAAATGGTGTATGATTTCTTTACTAACATGTCGGCCAACAACTGGAATCAGAAAGAGCCTTTTCCGCAGTTCAATTAATTTGTAGCAAGATTATAGTAGATCACAAAAAGTTTGTACAGAACAGTTATTTAATTAGACTAGTTACTTAATTTCTTTAGAATATAGTTATTTATTTAGATTTGTTATCCACTTATTTTTTGTTTATTTGATGTTTTCATTAAAATTTCATTTATTTATGTTTGTTCGTAATGCGCGATTAAGTACGTTTATAAATAAAATTCCTGTTATTAGTATTTCCCGCTTTATTTTCAATATAAGTCAATTTTTTGAAAATAAGAATAACCGGTAATGAAATTTTGTTTACCGAATTACCGGCATTAAAAGTCGGTAAATTTGCACTTATCACTACATCGAACTAAATGTATATATATATATATATATATTTCGTGACCTTTTATTCTTATCTTATATGATAGATCTCTACCACTAATAGGTCAATAAAACAAGGCTGGTTTGAACGATAGTTATATTTTCATTTTCATTTTTCATGAAAATATAACTATCGTTCAAACCAGCCTTGTTTTATTGACCTATTAGTGGTAGAGATCTATCATATAAGATAACTACATCGAACGAGAACAGATGTACACCTTCCCCGTTAAATAGGATGAAAAAGTTTCCTACCTTAGTTTGGCTTCAGTTAATTGCTTCCTCATCTTCATTCCCTCGGCCGATTCGATAATCAAATTCCCTTTAGTGTTCGTAAAAGGCAAAGGGCTTCACAACTATATTAAAATTGTGAATCTTCTGTCGCCTGGTTCCTACTTCCCCTGGAGCACGAGTTGACACAAACTTTACTTTACAGTATTTAACGTAACTCAAAAAGACCATAAAGTTGAAAGAGTTGAAAAGCCTGGATCGGGTTTATGTCAAACCTTGAAGAACTTAATGAAATGACCCGCTACTACATTTCGCACTCTGTGTAGTGAACAAGTGCCAGTTGTGGTTGTTTTCCGTTTAAGGAAATCAATAAACATCATTTGAAATAAAACACATTAATTGCTGAAATGATATAAAATTTAATAACAATATACAAATCCACGCAAGCAGGTCCTCATTTATAAAATATCGACCAACGAAAATACAAAGAAATTCATAATATTATTAGTATATCTCTAAATCACTCACAAAGAACAAAAGCAACAAATTAAGGTTACAATGTAAAATCATACACGGCTGTGTAAAAAATCGCTTTAATATCAGGTAGTCAAAATACATTGCTTATTATTTTCCGTAACGACAATCATTTTATTATCTTCGTGTGAAACAGTGATATTCTGATTTCCAACTGTAGGAAGTAAACATTCGTCAAATGGAATTACTATGCTATCACCCAATATTTTCATTTTCCCTGCACTATTTACCGAGTCGCTATTATCAGGTTGTACCTCCTTAGGATCAGAGTTCAATTTGTCACCATTTACGTCATTAACTTCATTACGTGCTACTATATTACCGGAAACCAATTCTTTAGCATTTGGATATTCTTGAGCAGATATTGTTAAAATACTATGGGCTTGTATATCATCCACTTTTTTATCACTTTTCAGCTGTTCTCCACCAATTTCACTCAAATCTTTTAACACGTTTGGCGTCAAATCTAACTCCTGTTTAGTCTTGTTGTCTGTTACGATGTAAACTTTATATACTACATCATCCGACGGATTTTTCGTCTTGACTATCATAATGGATCCTGGTTCAAGATCCCCTTGCTTATTATCATCGCTTTGACCCTCTGAATCTCGCTTCCTTCTTTTCTTCGAATGTTTTACGCTATAGATTGTATCCGTTACTCGAGCTTTTGGTACCCTTCCATATCTAGTTGGTTTTAATATCCTAGATATATTTTCTTGATCTTCGTTATCTTCATCATTGTAATGTGAATTTGGAGACGGTGTCATTTCATTTAAATCTTCATCTTCATCACTCCCTGAAAGAATGCTATTAATGCCTCGTTTGATCGCATCGTATGCTGTCTTTCTTTCTTTTTTATTCGTTTTTCTTTTACTACTAGCTCTGTTTCTAAAGGTGTTGAAAAACTATCCGGACTCATGTCCACCCCTGAAAAGAAAAACATTTCCATATAACGCTATACTACAACTATTATACACACCTTTTATTTTCAAACTCTTTTTCATAGTCTTTTTTGTTCAATTGCAGCTGCTTTCAGCGCCTTAACCTCTTCGATTCTCTTCTTCTTCTCCTCTGCCCTTCTTTCCTCCATTTCCAGATCCTTTCTTAATTCTGTTATATCAAATTCACAGGGTTGCATAACGGCTTTATTTATGAGCGACTGATTTAATCTTTCTTCCTTCTTAAATTTCATTTTCAGTTCTCTCCTTGTTCTAGTGGGAAATAATTCACACATTAAGGTAAAGTCCGTACCTATTGTATTTAGTGCTTTGTAGAAACGCAACGTTTCTTCTTTACTCCATTCCTTTGGTCGTTTTATTTTCTTATATATTCCATATGATGTATCTTCATCGCCATCGACTACTTCAGACATTTGTAAAGCTGCCCGGCTCCGTTTCGTTTCCGCATTTTCAATTATTAAGCTCTTTTCATCAACTATAATTTCACCATTTGGTCCAACTTTTATTTGAGGAGCTGGAAGCTCATTATCGCTTTCACTAGCAGGTTGTGGATCATCTATCTTTTCTTCCTCTGATTTTGACCTTGTATCGCTCACATCACTGGATGATGTACTTTTTCGCTTTCTTTTATTGTAACTGAAAGGTAATCATTGATGTTGTTTTCACTCTGTGCATTCAAACAACCAATTTCTATACGTATAACAACAAAATAACGTAATAATATTACTAATTTTAAAATTTGACTAAATCAAACTCTGATTGTATCATTATTTCACAGATGGGACCCCGACATCCGATTTCTGTATTTAGAAATTTGTATTTAAAATTTAATAAATACTGCATATCAAGATATTAATTATTCGAGGACCTATTAAACCTATTAAACATTGCCAGAAATTTTATACATGTACATACACTGCACGTGAAAACTCCTCGATTTTGTTTAGAATTCGTTTGACTGAATAATAGTTTCCAAAATTTAATTTTATTGCACCTGCAGTTATGAATCCAAAGGTGATGATTTTGGAATTTGTTACCCTACGTATTATAAAACCCACTCCACAGTTAAATATCGTAATATTACATTACACACAACAAAATCTTAGACAAGGCATTACTTAGCATTAGTTTAGTCCAGCCTCGTTAATTTCAAAGATTTTGCGTGACAATGTGAGAACAGTGTAGAGAATAACTGTACTGGATGTAAGATTGAACGTATAGAAGATATAAAGTACATAGGAATTGGGGTATGTCTTGCAAATCACAGACTATACAATATTCATTTTCTTACCTCATGGGACTTGTAGCTGGATTATAGAATATAAGATCAATCATCGTAAGCTTTTGCTTATCCGGCTTTCCATTATTAAACTTCATGTTAAATTCCCTCCTAGCTTCTGCGAATTTACGCGTTTGTTCTGTTCTTCGGCACTTCCGTTGTACAACTATAAATTCAATGGTAAATAATATATCTTATAAGACGACTCATCTAGTAAATATTTACACAGAAGTAAAGATAATTACAATGTATTTGACTTAACGAATAATTAATTACAGTTCAGAAAGTTTCAGAAAGAGTATAAACTGTAGAACAACATATTGAGAGAATTCCTTAATATGGCAAATGTATTTAGAAAATATTCAAGTCAGGCAATCTAAAATTTGATGGCGAAGAATTCTCAGAACTGGATAAAACTAAAATGGCCATTCGTTGCTCGAATATATAAATATTAATGTACCATCTACTAATTTATTACATAATTCTAAAGCAAAGACCAATATTGTAACGAGATCGCCAATAAACAATTTTAACAGCTTTTACTCCGACCTAGGAACTTTTTGTCTGTTTTTTTCTTTTAATTTCTTTTTCCTTTTTTTTTTGATACATGTATATTTCATAGTTTACTTTATTATTACTTATACTCTGATGTACTATTTTGTTCATTCATTCATGTTCATTTTTGTTGTAGACACTTATCGATTCATTTATCTGTATAATCGTGATTAATTGCTCTTTGCATGTTTGTGCATGATTTGCTTTTTTCATCGTTGGAGATGCATCAAATATGATTTGATAGGTTTATAATGCGAAAAATGAAAAAACAAAAATGTCGATAAAAAGATTCGAACCGGCAGTAGCGTGGTCAATAAGCAGGCCCTTCGCCACTACACCAGCAGCGATTACTTGCAATGAAACCGCGCGACTAGATACAAGTATGGCAACCGCGACGACTTAAACAAGGGCCCACTCACAAAGCCGAGACACGTGACACAGGGAATTGCAGGCGGTAAATCTGTTCTGAAAAAGATAAAGACCATTCACTCGGCTAGAAAGGTAATGGCATCGGTATTTTTGGGACGCAAAAAAAACTTTGCTAATTGGTTATCTTGAAAAAGTCAAAAATGTTTACTGGCCAATATTACACGACACTTTTGGACAAAATTCAGGAAAAAACTCGGGAATGGAGTTGTTTCGCAACGACAATGCGCCCAATGATTCAAATGCAATGGAGGCTAATTTATGACTTCAACACGCGTAGCGAAAATTGTTTTTTTTTAGTTTTCAATCAGAATAATACAAGTTTGTTTTTTTAAATGAGATTGAAAATAGATTACGTAATAAAAAACACGGTCAAACCAAAAACAATGCATGCTTGAAAATGAGTAGACGATGTGCGAAAGGAATGCTCCCTTTAATATGGATTAAACCGAATTAATTTACTTTCAAGCAGGGAAAAGTTTATATGCATGGTTACAAATAAATATCGACCAGCTACTCTTCCATTCTTCCTTCTGGTCAATTGTTGTTTTTTTTTCACCATCATCATTAGTATTTCCTTGGTAGTTTCGAGTTTGCTAGTAGGGTTTTGTAATAATTTCCCCATTTTTCCATGTCACTCAAGTTAAATATTTTATTTGTTTCAACAGTCTTCATTTGTTGAATAGCTCTCCATATCTCTGTGGATTGAGCTGCTCCAATTAGGTTATCTATCTAACTACATCTTTCTTCCCAGTATTGATTCTTCATCTGTTTAAATTTTTCTTTCGCAGTTCTTAGTTTGTTCTTTTATTTACATACATCCCTAGATCCATCAGTTCTTTTTATATTTTTTGTTGTTCTGTATTTTTATGCTTTCCCTTTAGTAGCTGTTCTATTTCTTCAGTGTACCATGGAGATCTAGTATTTTTTTCGTACTTGATATTCTTCCTAAGGCTTCGTGTATTGCTGTCTGTTTCTGTATTCCGTTTCGATGTCGTTACTAGTTGGTAATTTGTCTAGTTCATCTGATATCCCTTTCTCGTACATGGTTTTAATGCTAGGTTGTAACAATACATAAACTTTTTTTTTAGTTCTTGGAATATACGCTTGATTCTTCATATGTATTCTGTTGTAACTGTTCTTTTTCGTTTCCCGTTGGAATGAAAATATTATTTTGCATTCGTCCGACCTACAATTGGCCAATTAATCGAAGCGTCCACAAATCACTACGGAAGTTATCAGCACAGTCAGCTACGCGGACTACAGTATTTAAATTAGCAAAGTACTTAATTGGCGCGTTCTTACCAGGCATTAATACGGTCAGTTGAGCTAAAGCTCTACATAGACAAGATTTACAAATGCATCCATATCAAGTTTCGATTGTGCAGCAATTGTACCCTCATGATTACTTATCAACGAGTAGTGTACTGTCAATGTTTTAACGAGCAATGTGGGCTACGTACAACCCTTACACTTTTATAGAAAAAAATTTACATATATTAAAAGTGGACATTTGAGTTGCAATATCGGAAGACGGAAAATAATAGGGTCAATATTCTTTAACATATATCAAACTGTCATTTTGACAGAATTTGTTAATCAGCTCATGATGATGAAATAACAAGGGGCTATTTCCAACAAGACGGAACCACCATAAATTATTTGCAACAATTTTATGAAAATCGTATTACAAGCCAAGGCCTGTGGCCACCGAGAAGTCCATACTTAACATCACCAGATTACCATAACAGGAAGAGGTTTGTCATGTATTTGAAAACATAAAACGACGAATAATGTTGTGTTTACAAGCTAATGGAAAACATTATCAACAAATATTATACATAAATTTATTTTCTACTCATGGGCGTTATTTTCATTTAATAAAGCGTTTGTTATATGTAGACTAGGTAAATATGCGGTATGACAAGTCATCTGTTCTTTGTCCTCTGCAATATAATATTACATTGTGAAAAGGACAGAAGACTCATCCTACCGCATTATTGCCCAGCTTAGTTATATGGCTATTAACAAATCCACACAAGCTTAGTGCTTGTGATTATTCGAACAATATGTCACCCCGTGATTCTATACTACGGCACTGGATTTCACCAACTGTAGAAAAATAAAATCCATAATAGCAACATAATTGGCATAGGTCATTCACAGACACAGTGTATATGTATATAGGTACAGACATATTATTTACCATTACATACAAAAGTACGCGGAGATTCATACAGCTATATGTACGGATACATAAGAAAACTTCATTTGAACGTAACGTAAACACTTCAAGGTAAGACCGTTTTTCTTAAATTGTGACTCTGGGAGGCTTTTCTCACAAAATTTTTATCCAAATTATTTATCATCCTTTAGATCACCTTCACAGTGATATATATTTTTTTAATCGAATGTGCCTCGTTCCTAACTTACTCCCAGTTGTCAGTGAAGAAGTGAAATATAGAGGAACTGAAATCGTTGAAGTTTTTGAAAATAAAATTAAAATTCTCCTCCCTAAAGTTCATTGTCAGTTCTATTAAAAACACAAGTTTTCGTAAAGACTTATTCTTTGGAATAGTTTAACACGCGTCGAAATTCTCATTTGATTCTTTAGAATGGCTGACATTACCGAAAACGCATTTGTAAAGGTGTAAAGTGATAATTTACTGAATATTAACCTGTTTATGTTGATGGAATTCATTCGCTCAAACTATTGTTTCAACGCCGCCGAAATTAGTAGAGTTAAAGCTGTAATAGTTAAATATGTAATAATTTAATAGACATACTGTTATTTCATATTAATTCCCATATGATTAACATGTATGTATGTATGTAATATGAAATTTACAGGTTAGTGTCAAAAAATCTTTTCTGTCAGACTAATTGTAAGTAACCATGGAAACAGAAAACACCGAAATGTAAAGAACACGTTTTCCGGGGAATTCAAAATAACATTTTTCAATGAATATTTTATACCAGAAATAATGTAGGTTATGCGGAATTGATAAGGATATCAGTAATTATTAATGTTAAAATTATAAATAAAAATCATACTGCAAGAAGGGTTTCTAAAATAATAGATAACAATTTGGTGCAAAGATCGAATAATACAGTAATAACTGTTATCTTTGTAGATAAAGAATTTAGGCTCTGTATGGGGTAGGTATAACTGTTTCTGTATATTCCATTTAAAAATATATATACATATATACATATATGTATTTCTTTTTCATATACAGTTACAAACTACATATAACACAAATTGTGTATATTAGAAAATGATGTATACACAAATTGATTTGAAAATATGTATGAATAATTAAGAAAGAATCAGTGTTTCTACATCAGTAATTATGTTTCCAAAATATTGCACAATAATAAACGGTTAGTAGATATGTGTATTCATAATTAAAGTTCAGTAAATTGCTGAATCTGCCAAATAATTGCAAATTGTTTTTAATTCAACATGAAATATATCTTTAAAAATCAATATTACAAATAGCTCAACAGCAAACAGTTCTGATAGTCCTAAAAATGGATAAGATGACAAACCCACGATTTTACTATAAATCTATTGATTAAAATGTGATACACACCCAAGTTTGGCCCCAATGATGATTCAGATTTCTGGCTTAATACTGATGTAATTGTATTACTTGTCGAGGTCTCTGTTTCGCTCAAACTAATATTGCTGCACTCCTTCCTAGTTTCTTTACTTAGTTCAGTACGAACTTCTTCAACTATTTCCTTAGTTTTCCGATTGATAGAGCTAATACTAAGAGGTTTTAAAAATTTTCTTCTATTAATAGGCAATTTCTCAGTACATTGTACCTTTCCTACTTCATTTTTTTCTATTTTATTACTATGTACGGCAGTATTGCTTTCTTTATGTTGATCTTCATCATTAGTAGTCTGTATCAATGGTACAAGCTTTGGGCCTAACACTTCACCATGAGTTTTAACTTTATCTTTGACATCTTCCGCACATTTGATATCCGTTTCTGAGACGGGGTTACCCGTGTCAATAACAGATTCTCCACCAGTTGGGTCAAGTGTATTGACATGTGAGTTGGATGTCAGATTAAGGTTAGGTTTGTCGGCAATTTCTTCAATTTTATTGTCATTTTCTATACGTTCTTCGGATTCACTTCCATTTATTGCGTTTGCAGGTTTTCTTCGCTGGGGTATATTAGCAATGCCTTTTATTCTAACTCTTCTTGATGCCATTTCGGTTGCTAAAATTATAATTATAGGAACACTGATATTCGATTCCGTATGCTACACCGGTGCATTCTTGTGTCTTTAGTTATTTTCTTGTTCCATATGGAGGAGAGTGTCGGCGACATACACATGGCAAGAGAAAATACAGAAGCAAAGTATAATTTCACCACCTTTCTTTTTAAAGTAACGTCTGAAAATTGTGGTGGGGATATCTTGATCATGCCCATACAAGTCCAGTTCAACTATTTTATTATTAGGTTGGCCATACTTCGTTACTTTAAAAAACCAGAACTTTGAGAAATTATTAATTCTTAATTAAACCATGGAAGAATTTAGGAAAATTAAGTAAAATATATGCTAGAAATAATTTAATTATTATACTTTACTTAAACAATTGCATCATTACGTACTCATTAACGAAGGGAATCGCCTATCATATTTCATGAAAAGAAGTAGGTATTAATAACCAACTTTGCAATAATTTTCTTTTGACTTCACAAAAGCAATATATCTTAAAATAATATAATAAGCAATTTAGTTGTTCTTAAATATACAACCGTTTCTTCCCTTAGCTGTTTAGCAGCTGTTAAGCTACCATATCAGAAATATGAAGATGGTTCGTGAACTTGTGCCTTTTTTTTATAATTTATGAAGTGCTGCACACATTCGAAGTTTCACTTCAGCTGTGTGTTCTATAACACACCCCAATTTTGTTCTACCTACTAGGGCGAAATATTGCTCCTGAAGAGTCACCCACGTCATGTCAATTGTTGTAGACCTGTTCCTTTACGCTGACGGCAGGTACCTCTTATTCGGACAACTTTTTTATTTACTAAACACTCAAACAGAAAGCAAACTACCCGACCATATACTAAATTTAATAGTATTGACTAAAGTTTGTTAAAAAGGTGAATGACGTGTTATCATTAAGTAGTGTAAATCGGACTGACGCTGTCACTCCTCCAAATTGTATTATTCAATGACAACTTATCATTGAATAATAAAACTCGAGGGAGTGACAGTGTCAGTCCGATTTACACTACTTAATGATAAGACTTCATCCACCTTTTAACAAACTCGAGGAACAACCGAATCGGAGCACTGTCGTCTTTGTTTAACAGATTCCTAGTTTTACGTATACAGAATATTTCATAACTAATGCGTTTAGTTTATTTATAAGATTGTATGAGGTAAAAGTAAGTTAATGAGCATAAAAGAAATTGAAACAAACAACAATTGTAAATAAACTTTGTTTTGAAACCGTTTGTCGTATTATATCCTTAACTAGTGTTTACATTTCATTATCAAAACAGCCTTTCTTAAAAATTTTATTTGATTTGTTATGAACATTTTTGTGTTTTAATTAAATGCATAAGTTGTGAAAACAACCAGGATATTTCATAACAAATGCGTCAAATTTATTTATAAGATTGTATGAGATAAAAGGAAATCAATAAATATCGCGTGTTTTTTTAGAGTGTCACAACTTTGAGTTGGCATCACTGCTATATTTGAGCACCCATTTGACAGCTGATAATTGCTTTTTGTTTAGTTTGATTTGAAATTTCAATATGAATCGACTTACACCAGAGCAACGCGTGCAAATTGTTGAAATTTTTAATCAAAATAATTGTTCTATTCGTCAAACTCATCGTGCATTTCTTCCATTTTATGGCGTACATAATCGTCCTTCAGAGCGGCTTATTCGAAGAACAATAGATCGTTTTCGGACTACATTTACTGTTACTGATAATGTGCATCCCGTGAGACGCCGAACGGTGCGCACTGAAGAAGCTGTACAGGAAAGCATTGAAGATGATCCTAATCAATCAATTCGTCGCCGTCCTCAGCAACTGGGGTTACCTCCTTCCACTTTATGGAAGATTTTACTAAAAGATCTTGGCTTAAAAGCTTTCAAGATTCAACTTGTGTTCAACTTAAAGCCAAACGATCATCGTATGCGCCGCCAATTCGGCGAATGGGCTGAAGCACAAATTGATATTGATTTTGAATTTCCATTCAAAATTTTATTTTCTGATGAAGCCCATTTCTGGTTGAATGGGTACGTAAATAAGCAGAATTGTCGCATTTGGAGTGAGGGGAAACATCCTTACATCCACAGAAAATTACTGTTTGGTGCGCTTTATGGGCTGGCGGAGTCATTGGCCCATATGTCTTCAAAAACGATGATGGTGAGAATGTTACTGTCAATACTGAACGGTATAGGAATATGATTCGAAATTTTTCGTACCTCAATTACGTGGCATTAATCTTGCTGATATGTGGCTCCAACAGGACGGAGCCACATGCCACACAGAGGGCGCTCCAATTGATTTACTTAAAGAAACTTTTGATGAAAAAATAATTTCACGTAATGGCCCAATTAATTGGCCACCAAGGTCTTGTGATTTAACCCCATTGGATTATTTTGTTTGGGGTTATGTTAAGTCACTTGTCTACGTCGATAAACCACAAACAATTGAACACCTGGAAATTAACATTCGAAGAGTTATCGGCGAAATACGGCCGCAAATGCTGCGAAAAGTTGTTGAAAATTGGTGTTCCAGATTGCGCCTTCTACGCGCCAGCCGTGGCAGCAGCTACATGGCAGAAATCATATTTAAACATTAATTTCATAAAATTTTCTTTCCAATAAAGCCCGTTTCATTGATATTAAAAATATATTTCCTTGTTTTATTATGATTTAAACTTGTGACACTCTATAAAAACAGCCTTTATAAAAGAAAAAAGAGATTATCTATTATGCTTAAAAGTTAAGGTTGCCTAGTTAGAAATTGAAACGAGATGCAATGTTTGATGCATATTGCATGTTGGGACAATTCGAGCTCTTCAACGCCCTTGTACCTGCTAAACATATGACCCGATTTCTACGTTTACATTTATAAACAACTGCTGGTAATATTTGCTGAAGAATATGAAAGAAAAATATTATTTTTCCGTTCTTTACGATCTTTAGTACAAAATATTGATGCCAGCTTGCCAGCAGTTTGTTTTGATCGTTAAACAAGTGAACACGTGTTTTGAAATTTCGCAGAAAACTATCAGAATAACTTCAAATAAAGCGGTAAATATTATATATATTTTTTATTATTGTGATTTTAATATGTGCTTTTGCTATACATTTACAAATTAAGTTTAGAAATGTAGTAAACCAAATGTCGCAAATTTAAGACATCAATAGAAAATCCACAAAGTGGTCCAAAAAAGTGTTTTACAATCTACTCTAGACTACCTGTGTCGACGCATGGATTATATATAAAGGGACACACCACTTGCCCAATCTTCCGTATATTAATTTTTAAACTGCTTTGGCGGAGGATATGATAAAGTCTGGGTTGCAGAACAGTAAAGTGCCCAAAAAGACAAAATCTGGAGGTCTTTTGAAAAATCGGGACGTTATTTATGGTGTGGCGGTCGATCACATGTCCAATGAAGGGAAAACGCGACGCCGATACGTAAAATGCACAAAAGATAAGAAAGGTGGAAAGAACGACAAGCGCACTTTCTTTATATGTAAGACGTGTGAAGTCTCACTTTGTTTCAAGTGTTTCACCCCATATCACATCTAAATGCCTTTATAATTCAATAAAATTGATAAGTATTCATTAGTGAGTGTTTTTATTTATTATGTCCTAAATTTGAAATCAAAACCACCGGTTGGGACTATATATCCCACCTTCCTAGTGCCTCTGGTGGCGAAATTTTGAATTCTGGCTCGGTCGAAAATTTTACTTCTTTTACAGACTTTAAGATCTACCTAATACCAATTCTGTATATTCCATAGTTCTTTTCCGGTTCGAAAGCGTTAAAGTGACATATGTACATATAAATTGATAATTACTTGGGAGATTCGAAGTTGAATAAACTCTCTGCGTTAGATGCGGGTATCTTAATATTCCACTTGAAAATATAGCCCGAGCATGAAAAAATGCACAGTGCAGATATTAAATGATTTATTTTATTACGTACCTTATTTATTGTTAATACAAAGAATAAATTTATTTTAAGATAGAATTATCAGCTTCTTTCGAGGTTTCGGTTACTCTTATTTTTGGTACTATTCTTTAAATTTGTCAATACGTCTAATATCGTACTTTAAATTTTGTTGTAGATTTTCTTTTGTAAATTTTAAATTAAATGCATACTACAGATAGCAATAATATACAGAATGTTCTAGATAGAGTAGGATTGCATGGGCAACTTTCTTATTATTGAAGATGGAGATTTGGTTAAATGGAATATGTTTTGGAGCTTTATATGCTGATCTAAAATTTGTTTGAAAAAGTTCAACATGTCAACACAAATGTTGTTTAAAAAAGCCAGAAAACTGTCATTTTCTTATATGGTATCAGATACGAAAAAAGATTACACATGAAAGTCACTGTCAAGGTATCAACTTCTTAAGTTAAATGGGCGTGATATTGGATTTTTAGGTAACTGAACAGGATTTTTAGGTTACTGAACAGAATTTTTCTTCCCTTTTCTACGATGTAAGATAACGTATGATCACGTATGATCACGTATGATTGAATAAAAAATATCAGTAAAATGATTTTTTTAAATATTTTAGTCAATTAGGCCTACATAGATCCAAACAAAATTTACTTAAAATAACAAAACTTCATCGTAATAATCACATGAAATGTTCAAAATGCTGGTCATTGTTAGCTAAAGATATGGTTGTTTATCCGCAAGAATACTGGAAATAATAGTTTTACGAGTGGAGTATTATTTAATATTATTTAATTATAATTTATCACCCTTTAGGTCCTCTTTACGGTGATATAATTTTTTTGCGAAAATCAAATGCGCCTCGTCCCTCACTTTAGCCGCCATTCTTATCAACTCACCGTTGTAATTATGATCTTCCACTAGTAAATAGTTTTCCCTAGTTTCAATAGACGCTCTTAAACTGCCATACCACTGCATATTCTTATCCAGTCTTTTAAACGTTTTCATATTTGGTTGTCTTCTGTCCAGAAAACTAGTTAAAAAATGTGCAAAAGATATCGTAGTTTTCAATAATAGGAAAATTTGCCATAATTTTTTAAGTTTGTTATACAAATAACTCTAGATCGCTCTGTAGCTCAAGTACTTGTTTTCTGACAGATTGCGGTAAACTTTATTATTGTTTTTTATTATAGCTACTTACCTACTGGATTATACATTTCAAAAGTAAACACACTGACAAAGTCAATGCACAAATTTCCACTATCACCACCTGTTTGGTGATAGTGGAAATTTTTGCATTGACTTTGTCAGTGTGTTTGCTTTGTTACACCAAAGGTTCCAAACCAATTTTCTGAATTTAAAAAGTAATGTGACAATGTTTTTTGTAGTTCAAGTACTTAATACTTGATTAAAATGTAAAATAAAATAATTTTATTGGTATTTTTCATCATCATACATCGTTGAAAACAGAATAAAGAATTCTAATAAGCTAACTTAAAAATCCAATATCGTGTCCATTTAACTTAAAGAAGTTGATACGAGTATCTCAAAAGCAGTCACCTTGAATTTCGTTTTGAATGTTTGGCATCAATTTTAAATTGGTCTTATCGACAACAATGGCATAACTCTCGATGCTGTCCATGATAATACAAGTACAAAGAAAACAGAAGCGCAGAGTTAAATATAGTTTAATAAAGATAAAAAAATACTATATTTTACGACAAATAGGAGAAATTATCAAATTCCTTGTAGTATGGGAAAATTATTGGAGGACTTGGCTAGAACATGTTAACTCTGTGTTTCAAACTTGCTTTGGCAATATTTGCAATCAGAAAAACAGGCCTGCTATTCAATGGTACAGTCGCAAGACAGGTATATTTCATCCAGTATTGCATCGTATGTAATAGAAGTAGGTATGGGGATCATCTGTACATGTCCACAAAACTTTGATGCTCCAAGCGAAAGCTGTTCGTGCAATCAGTGGCCATTCACAAAAGACTCCTTACAAGCCATCATTCAAGCAATACAAAATAATGACACTGCCTTCTACCTATGTATACAGAACTCTTGAGATTGCTTATTGATTAAAAGCATAACTATCATACCGGAGCATTCTTGAAATTGGATATACCCTACTGCAGGTTAAATACATCATACTCTGAGAAGATAGGTCTGCATATCTATAACCATGTCTTCTCGGATATAAAGGCTATGCCAAAGAAAAATATTCCCTGATGAATGAAATCATTACTGATTGATCAAGCATTCTACACAATGGACTGTTTACATTTTGCAGCTTTTTCGACTTGATTTACATTACATTTAATAAAACTACTATTACTATTACTAAACTCTTAATTTTTTAAATCAAGGCAAATATTTCATTTACATTTCGCCGCTTATTCTCAGATGATTGTAGCTATTAGCTTATAAAATAATACTAATATAACGTATTCTTCACTACTTTAATTCTGAAATACAATTAGTTTTGGAAGTAAAATGTACGTGAACGTTTTTACAATCCTAGTCATTAGTAGAAAAGATCTTTCACAACATTTCGTGAAACACTCATATTTCTATTTAATTTTATTCAAAATTACGACCTACTAACTTGCCCTTCTGTTTTCATTCTATTCATTGTTTGTTTTGTTTTCTTGTTATGTGATTTACTTGTCTCTCTTTTTCCAATTTCTTAGTATCTTCGACATCATCCCGAATTTCGTTGTTTCATCTGTAATTCAAATTTTATTTTACTCGCTTATGTAGGTCGGGGTTTTAATTTTAGCTCATAGATTCTTATCCTTTTTAAATCGTAATACTGTACCCAATTTGTTTTGAGTTATTGATTGCTTTTTCAAAAATTAACAATCAGACATACATATTTAACGCGGTATTTATAAAATGGAATTCGTTCTTGATCTGAACTTTAAGGAACTTATTTACTGCTACTGAGGAAACATTATTTCGACTAATTGTAAGTAAATAAATTAATATATTCAAAGAAATATGTATGTACATTCTTATGACTCGAGAAAGGACTTTCATCTGTGTATGACATTTGTCTTGAACTTTTGAAGCTATCTATATATTTGCGAGAGCATTTATTTGTAAAGTGGTGGGAAGCAGTTAGGTAAGAATATCGGTGTTCAGGTGTGCCAGGTAAGTAAGTCAAGCAATTGCGGTCGGTGTAGTTGCTTCGCGGCCATCTTCGAGTTATCGTCATGTTAGACCGCTCTTTGTATTTTCTTTTAACTGTAGCAATATAATCTCCAAAATATATCCGAACATATAGTTCGTATTGTTTACGAAGAACTTTTTAATATGGGCTCTAAGATCGAATATGTGGATTCATCTCAAATATACGCGACAAGCTACGTGCGAAATTCAAAAGCCATAGGCGTTCTGTGGGCTATTTTCACTATTTGCTATGCTATTATCGGTGTCGTATCGTTCGTCACTCCAGAATGGATAGGGAACATATCGGGAGATAATCCGGGAAAGTTCGGTTTGTGGTCAACGTGTTACGCCGAAGAACAATGTAAAGGAAAACTGGAGGAATTTATGAATATTCCAAATATTCCTTTTATGGCAGCTACTATATGTGTTGGTTTAGCCGTAGTGACTGCGGTTTTGACAATTTTTACAATGCTATTCTTTTGCTTCTGCCAAACTACCACCGTTTTCCATATTTGTGCGTGGCTACAATTAATTTCTGGTAAGAATTATCATGGTACATATTGTCTTTAAATAAATAAAGAGGCAGAAATAAACTGAATGGATGTTATTGTAATATGTAAATTATTTTATAGAGTAAAATACGCGCTTACCGCTACTACATATTTAAACGTTTTGTAAACAATCTCCAACTCATTTTCCTTTGACCAGTTAACCAGTTGACAACTTTACTACTTTTAATTACTTATTATCATAAGAACAAGTAATAGAAAAAAAAATTTGGGGAAACAAATATATTACGTATTCGCAACTACTTTCACCAATTGTCATTGAGGTACACTCACACGAACTAAAAAAATTAATTTATAAAAGGTACACGTAATTTGTAAATACCTGTAAATAACAACTTTCTTGATAGATTTGATGGCAAATTGAAATTTTAAATTGGCAAATGTAGGCGGTTGTCTTACGGCGGCCACTAACTTTTTCTTATGTATTGTGTTATTAATATCTCTTTTCCTAGTTATTATATTAGCTTCTTTAAAAACCATCTATATGTTTGCACCGAAATAACTTTGAAGGAAACTGAACACTTGATAACAATACTTTGACTACAAGAAACGTAGTAGCAGTGTGCTGTGTATGAACGTGAATGTACAACAATGACAACTAAAACACAATATGTATACATACTTCAAAATAGGCACTTGCCACTCCTGAGTTTTAAGAACAAATTTTCTATTAGTCGATAAATTGCAGTGGTTATCTGAAGAAGGTAGACTAATCGCTTTGTTACCAACGATAATATGTTAATCAACGCAGCAGATCCTTCAAGTTATCTAATGTTTCTTTAGAACATTGAACAGTCTCGCAAATAGTTGGAGTAGTGTAGATAACGTCAATTATAGAGAGGATAATAGAACAATGTACTGTTTACCGATGTATCGAAAATTTTATCTGGGGAAGCATGGTAACTGTAAAGAAGGTGAAAAGAAATGGTGAAGAAAGATATCATATTGAGTTTGCTATAGAGCTGCTTTTACATTATACAAAAATAATTCTTCAATCATGGTATTTACATTATATCGTGAGAGTAATTGTGTATGGTTTATGGACAGACTTTTAACTTGTTACAAAAACAAGGATAGAAAAAGATATTTTGGAACAAACTGTTTTATTGCTTTTCAAAATATTCCTTTTAAACATGTATACACCTTTGTTTGGGTTCAAAGCAATTCGACAAACATTCCACTCGCAAGTTGGTAGCTCAGAAATATGGCTTTGAAAGCCTTGACAGCTTCTTGAGGTACTCAAAATTGCTGTCCATGCATTTTTGTTTGACATTCGGGAACAGAAAGAAATCGTTAGGCTATAAATTAGGTGGATACAGGTAATAAGACGATGTTTCGATGTTTCTCATGATGCAGAATAATGCGACGTTCTCGGTTGTTTTTCCTGAATTTGTTGATTAATTCTGGCAAATAAATTGTTGTATACCATTCAGCATTAACGGTTCTTCGATCCTCTAAAGGAATGGTTGTGACATGTCCAATACAACCGAAGAAACAAGCCATCACTTTCTTAGAAGTGCTTCGAACACCTTTTGTAGGATTCCATTTATCACAGTTGCTTAGTTGCCGATTCATATGAATATATCCAAGTTTCGCCATCTCTTGCGATTTTGTGTATACAGATTTTGCTGTTTCTCGGTCGATTTTTTTGAGCATTTCCTTATACAAATTAACCCGAATCTCTTTTTTAGCTCCGGTGAAATTATACGGAATCCATTGAGAACAAATCTTTCGCACAGCTGAATGCTCATGCAGAATGGAATGTATTACAGTCCTCAATATCCCTAAGAATGCATCCAGCTCATTGTAAGTCTTCTTCAACCATGTTGCGCACAGCATCGATGTTTTTGGTATAATAACCGATTTTGATCGACCATCATGCATTTCATCACTAACGGACGCATGATCACGATAAAATTCTACAAACCAATTGTCGTTTTGATGGTGTTTCATCGCCTAAAATTGAACGAAGCAGTTCTATTCATTGTTGTTGAGTTAGGCCAAAGTGTCCATTCTTTCATACAATTGCTGTTTTTAATCGTTAACTGTAAAGAAACTACTCGGTCAATTTCTAAGCTGCCACTGTTTGCACAATAACAAATGTTTACTAAAATAATAATAACAAATCTCAATAGCGTCACCTAGTCGTCGTTTGTAAAAACATAAAAGGCGCCCCGTGTATTATCTTGACTCATGAAAGTAGGAAGTAATTTTGCTCCCAAGAGGAACTGGCATCGGAGTTGATGGTATAGAAAGGAATATCATGCAAATTAAAGGCGTTGATTTGATTTTGGTAGTAATAATGTACAGGCATTGCTTAGAAAGATAGATGCAGCTTCTGTAGAGGCCTTCCTCTTCTAGAAGCTGCATATATCTTTCTTAATATCCTTATATTATTTTACTGCTGCATATAGTCCCATACAGGATACTTCGAATTACATTTCTAGCACCAGACTTAACATTTAGTTAATCTGAAATCTTAATGTAATATTTTTATCAAGCCTCGGTAAGTGATTTTGCCATAGCAAATTGTTAATTTGGATAAATCTTTTATCTGAAGAGCAGTTGGTTTGCATCAATTGGTGCCGAAATAAAGAGTAGTTGGTTCGCATCAATTGGCACCGAGTTGGTTTAACAAGAAAAGCTCAAAAAATCATGACGGCATTGTAAGTGGTGACGAAGCATGGATTTATTTCTATCAACCCGAAAATTAAGGTGACTTCCCTATTTGAGTGTTTCAAGGTGAGCAATCGAATAAAAGTTATTCGTTCGAACAGTGTATTGAAAAAGGTAAACGCGACGTTTATTCTAAGAGTAGAGCATATAGCTACAATTCTTTTACAAGAACAACATTTACAAAGGATTGTTAACGTCATGCGATATACCACTCTTTGTTTGCCAGTAGTCAACACCATGTTTCCAGAAACTAACCCAAAACGATGAATCATCCTCCACTAAGATAATTTAATGATTAATATAAGCTCCGTATTTTTCTAAGGTTCAAGAGTGGATTGCATTGCTAACGATTTTAGTCGTCAGAAGAAGCAGTCTAGATATTCAAAATGGCCTGAGATCCATACACTTTTTAATGAGATAATACTGGTATTTATTCAGCACGTAACGAATGAACCTGATTTACGAAAGAAATATAGAAAATTTTTGTTTTGGGCTTCACTTTCCTTTGATCAATGCATTACAGAAAATTTTGGGCATAGTTGCAGGATTTAAATGAGTAGCCCAAACAATAAAATAAATTGGAAGAACTGTAGTAGACACTTAGACTTCCGTTTAACTACGCAAGGGGAGCTCTACAATTTGATGTAATCTTTCTGAACTGTTAAGGAGCGTAAGAACCGTAGCTATTATCATTTGTAAAAAGTAAGATTGTTCAAGTTCAAGAACTTTCTGTTTTGTGTAGTGATTGTATTCTAGAGACCAATTGGTACGCCAAATTTATTACGTCAAAATATCTACATATAGGCAAATATGCATCTAAACCATATTTATTTATCATTTTCTTTCTTCGTCACACTATTTTAAGGTGTTCGACCAAAAACACTTTTGCTTTATGGAATTAAATACCGAAAGTATTAAAATAAATATTCTTGGGCACGTGTGAAATTAAAATCCAGTTAATAAAAGTAACAAACACCTCTTTCAGAAGACTCAGTCAGAATGACTAGATGTATGTATGTATATATTTCCTGAAAAAAGTACATTTTATTTTTATTAGTTGGATTAGTTAATATTCGGTGGAATCGTGTTTTACTTACAAGTAGATAACCTATTTTTAGATTTAGGAAGAAAGCGGTTTATTTATTTTAGTAGGTAAGTACGTGGAATTCCCTTTCAATTATCATTTCGACTAATCTTTTAGAAAACAAAGTTTTATTTACGAACTGTTGATATTAGTAGGTACGTTGTCACTAATAAATAGAAACATTGGCGTTTATTTTCAAATAACTGGTAATAGATGAATACGATAGAGTTAACTGTTAAGTATGTAGATAGATATGTCATCTTTACACTAAATCGCTAAAGTAGGCTATACATTAATAGTCTTCCAGTGCATAGAAACTATACTGAAACAATTTCTCTTTTGCAATGGAAATATGTATTACTTACAAATGTAAGACTACTTTATTTGCCGGTAAAACAAGACATGAGATGTACTTGACTTACTTTCTTTAGTACAACTGCTTATTTAAGAATGA
The DNA here is from genome assembly GCA_038088585.1 of Chrysina gloriosa. Classification (NCBI taxonomy): domain Eukaryota; kingdom Metazoa; phylum Arthropoda; class Insecta; order Coleoptera; family Scarabaeidae; genus Chrysina; species Chrysina gloriosa. The sequence continues at coordinate 30,339,387 of CM076088.1, read as the reverse complement.
ACCGAAATAGGTGTATTAATATCCAAAACCAGTTTCATTACATATTTGGGGCACATGCAATTGCTGTAGCTTGAGAGCGATAGAGTGAAAATATTAGCATGTACATATGTACTATATATATTTATCATGTGCCTAATTATTTTTTGGGTTAACTTCACCACTTTCTAGGCCAAAATATTAAAATTTAAAGACTGTGATGATGGATGTTATATCCGTCAGATAACAATATTTAAAGAAAACATGGTGTAATCATAAATATTTTGGTGCAATAACCTATGTAAAAAATCATTACAGGGATTTACACCATTGCTTTAATTTTGAAAATAATTATTGTAAAAAGGAAAAAGTAATTATACAAAAGACTAATATACGAAAGGATACACATAGAAAAAAGAAAGTAGAATTTAATTTCAGGACCGATACTCAAAATTGGAGTAATGTATACAGTATTTTTTCCCTAATCCTTGAATAGGATTGTTAAGGTTTCAATGAAGGTTTCTTTGTTTTGATTTAGGGATAAATTATTGCGGTTTTATAATATATATATATGCATGCATATATATATTAGCTATACAAGTTTAACTGGTCCATGGTTTGTGCAATTATTCTTCTCCACGTATTTCTGTCCCTTGCATTCTGTTTCCATCCGAAAATCGTCAAACTGCTTATATTCTTCTCCACTTCTAAATTCCATCTCGCCTTCGGTCGTCCTCTTCTTCTTTTTCCCCTTATTGCCAGGGTCATAAGTATTTTCGGCATGCTTTCTATATGTGCTCTCCACCGTAGTTGTTGTGCTCTCTCCACTATATTCGTTTCTTCGTACAGTTCCTTCAGCTCCTTATTAGTTCTTCTTAACCATTAGTTATTAACTTTTTTTGCTCCGTATATCTTCCTTAGTACTCTTCTCTGTCACACCTCCACCCTTGTTTGTTCCGTTCTATTTATTGTCCATGTTTCACAAGCGTATGACACAGTTGGTCCTATTACTATTTTATACAGTTGCACCTTTGCTTGCCTCGATACGTATTTACTCCTCAGGATTCTATTGAGTGCTCCCACACATCTGTTCTCTGCTATGATTCTGGACTCTATTTCCCTTGTAATGTAAGTGGGTTTCTTTGCCGTACGCCCTCTCCAATTTCAAACTTATCGATGTTTTATTATTTACTCTTACCATACCTTGCGTATTTTTTAACGTCATTTATAACCATTCTTATTCATTTATTATTTATTTCTAATTCTTGCTTGTATTTCCCTCATTGTAAAGATCTGGTCCGTTATACTCTGTCTAAATCCACATTGATGCTCGTCTATTATGTTATCAGTCTTTTTAGTTATTTTGTTTTTTGTATTGCTAATATTTTACATGCGACGTTGAAGAGAGAGATACCTTTATAGTTATTGCAGTTATTACTTCTATCGCCCTTCTTATACAGCGCATATATTATTGCTTTGTCCATTCCGATGGCATTTATTCTTTTTTTCAAATGTCTACCATCAGTTTCTGTATTTGCTCTAGTAACCTTTGTCCTGCATACTTAGAAAATTCTGCACTTAAACTGTCCAAGCCTATACATTTATTATTTTTCAGATTTCCTATTATTTCCTCAATCTCTATCTTGCTAGGAGGTGGTGTTTCTATATTAAAATTTTGACTGCTCTTCCTATTTATTTCCTGATCTTCATTTTCATTTTCCATTCCATTTTCTCCATTTAACAATTGATCAAAGTATTCCCTCCATCTATTCAGACTTTCTACTTCCCCTTCTATAGTTTCTCCATTCTTGTCCTTGTAAAAACTGTTCTCTCTTGAAAGCCTCGTTTTTCCTTTTTGACTCTCCCGTATAAGTTTTTAATTTGATTATTTTTAGTTATCTTCTATTTCCTCTAATATTTTCAAACTATATCTTATTTTTTATACGTTAATAGTTTTTTCACCTTCTTTCTTGGATTTTCATAGTTACTTTTTATATCCATTGTTTCTTCCATCAGCATCCTTACACGCTTTCTTCTTCTAATCTCCAGCTCAACGCTACACTCGTTATCAAACCATTTCTTCTTTGCCTGCTTCTTTTTCTCACTTTCGAATTCAGCTGTTCGTTCCATTATTTTTTTATGTTCAACCGTTTTTCTTCAATGTCCTGACCTTTTGTCATTGCTTCCATCTCTCACGTCATAGTTGTCCCAATTTTTCTTTTGTGCTTCTTACTCTACTTAATTTTTTATTCCCTAGTTTTTTCTCTTTTGGTTCCTAATCTGTGGTATAATGGTCCTCATAATTGCTCCTAGCATGAAATAGTTACTATCGGTATTCGGCCAACTATATGTTTTTACTCGTTTTATTTCTTTTTCTTCGGGTTTCTCAATTAATATGTGATCAATTTGATTTGCAGTTTGTCCGTATGCATATGCATCTAAAATTAATACATAAATTTACTATACATCTCCTAGATATATATGTATCCAGAAATCAATGTTAGTATGTTGCTTGCTCCCAGCTTCCTTTGGTTCAAATATTTGTCTAACTAATGTCATCTAAGTTGTTCTTGCTCTATGGATGTTTCATTTCTTTAACAATTTCCTATATCTAATCCGTTCTTATCAGGAATCTTATGTCTGTAGTAGTGATGGGAAAACCCGTTCTTTTAAAAGAACAGTTCCAACCGTTCTCATTATTTTGAAATAACGGTTCCAATATAACAGGTCATCGTTGTTTCGTACTCGACAGTTCTATTTGATAACGCATCATAAAATCAATAAAATATGTCATGCGTACATCGCCTTTGGCGACCTTTGCTTGATTTGATATATAGTTTGTTTTTCCCCGACGTTATACTTTCCCATCACTAGTTCTAACATCTTGGTGATTCCCCGAGTTATATGATTGTGTATTGATGATGTAACTGTATCATACCTACATTAAGCTTTTCGTTAGAAGTTCCTATACAGTTTTCATTTCTCACGATTCAATGCTAGTCTACACACATGGTGTAAAATAAATATAACAAAAATGAAAATCCGTTTTCATTGAGGACACATCCGTAGCTGATGCATCGAACAACAGCTTTATAGTTAGGAAATAGGAACAATCATCAAGTAATCACAATTCATTCATCCGGAAGTTGCCCAGGCAAAATAATCATCATGGAGAAATATTTAATAGGAAAGAAGTCGATGATGTGGTATTTCTTCTGCAACCGCGTACGCTGGAGACCGTCCGAAAGGAACCGTTCTTTGCCCAGCGAGATAACACTTGCAACCGTTCTGGATCGAGAACGGTTTTAAAATAACAGATAGTTCAATAATGACCCATCACTAGTCTGTAGCTATTAATCTACTTTTCTATAGTTTTGTTTACATGCATATTTTTTTATTCATTGTCATACTTTTTAATTTTTCTTCTCTTTTCTTGTGGTTGCTTTGTTTCTTCCAGTATTACCAGATAATCGGCGTAGCATAATTCGTACATTTCTCTGTGCGATATTCTACATTTTAGGTGCTTTTTACTACTGATGGAACTTCAATTCAATTCTGGGGTCAGCGGAGAACGCCTTTAATTCTGTGATGATGAAAATTTAATTTACTATGACGATGTCATCTGCAAATACCGCGATATCGTCTTTCTTCACTACGGCATCTAGTACTAGATTGAATAGTACGGCACTCAATTTATACCCTTGCCTTGTTTCAATCCATTTTACTGACGAACAGGCTTAATTATCCGTTCCTCTCTCTTACATCGCTTTGAGTTTCTCTATATAGGCTTTCAATACTTTTTGCTAGCTTTTTCTAATTTTTCTTTCTTCGAATATTCTCGTAGTGTCTTCTTTTCTTTTTTAAGAATAATCATAAGAATAAGAAGTAAAACTACCAGGTTAATTATTTAAACCATTGACAATAAGTTTCGGCTTACCACAATACGTGAAATTATTGGGGCGTTTGTTTGGAGACTGATTTTGCCACTGATTGACACCGGTTTACTGCTATGTATTGTGTGAATTAGCTTCTTCTGCTTGGTGCGATAAGCGCTCTGAATTTAATCCTATCACCTGGACTGGTTTAAGTCTATTAGATGAATTTGCATTGTTGTACAGTATCAGTTCTTAAAGAAGTGATATTCGTTTACACGATTTGCTTTCAGAAAAATAGTTCATTATGTAGAAAACAATCTTTTTTTCGTAGCAACAACTAACCGACAAAATGAATGCAATCATCTCTAAACATATTTTATAGGTGTTTTTTTTTGTTGCAGTTACACAATTTTATTGGTACACTAGTTACATTTAGGCGGTGCATGCTCATTGATTATTCATATTTCTTGATTACCTTGATAACTAAACACGAATAAATAGGAAAACAAAAATATCTAATAATTTGGCTGTCTTAATCATCTTTGCTGTTTTAATAATCCATTCTTCTTCTACCGTTCAGTGTAGGGGAACTGTATTAATAATAAAAAAAAATAGATAAACATGTACATGTGTATATCTGAAAATGGTAGTAACTAGTAAGTTTGAGATCGGTTAAATTTGTTTAGGAACAAACACTTGCCACTACCGCAGATTTCTCTGCCAACTAAATCTTTTCAATACGAACAATCCTCCATTAATTTCATGGTCTATTAACTAATGTAATTTTCTCTAGCATATGTTTTTTAACAGAACAGGCATAGGAGAATTTACCACGGTAATCCATGAAACGCATTAATAATATCAACAACTAACTGTGCATTTATTATGCAAATATTGAATAAACCTGGCCTATAATGGTAATCCTAGTGAATTTTTATGGAAGAAAAACAATAACGGATACATAATCGAAGGAACGTGCTAGTAATCAGTAAGTAGCTCGAATATAAATGGAAATGTTTTTTTTCTATTATTAAAACCTCTAATTGAGAGATATATAAAATTAAAGCTGTTATGGACTCCATAATAAAATAATTTAAGTGGAACAAATCCGCATGAATAATGTTATATTATTGATGTAATATAAAATGAACTGTTAGACCTTTTCCGGTAGTGCATGGTGTAATGCGACTGAATGTAGACTGAAACGCGGTAAATTAAATAAATTATATGCATACACACATAATTATGTTCTTGATCGTTTATCCAGTATAATTTCAGTGCTGAGCTCCATAACCAGGTTTTCCAAGGTGGTGAATTTTCAAGATTAAACGTATCGAATATCGTATCTCAACGGAAACGCTAGACCTTTGTCATTGGATAGAGAATTATATTATTTGAAAAATTTCACTATTTTTTAATATCAAGAAGTTCTTTGGCAGTGATTGCAAGGATTAACGTACAACATTCACTATATGATATCCGTGGAGTCCACACCACACAATCGTTGGTACACGTGTTTCGTTGGCAATGAATAAACTGTATCTTACGGAATACGGTTGAAGACGTTATCTTCGCTGCCAGCAATTTCTTCTTCTTTTTAAGTATGTGATTCAAAGCCCTTCCACACTAAAGCTTGTTGACTTTTTGTCCCTCTTGGATCCATATACACGTCTAGTGCAATATAGGGATCGAAGAATAAGCAGCAATATGACACTGCTCCGCTTGATGGTCATCGCCGACTAGTGTTAGATAGCGTTCGGAGTACTCTCTTTCGCCAGTTTCTCGGTGAGAGCTACGCACAACGCTGTTAGAATTTATTGTTCCTATATTACGTTGTCAAAAAGCCAACCGTATATATTCCATCATGTCGGTGTCTTGCTCTGGCATCAAGATCCGAGATCCAAAGTGTTGAAGTCTAACACTAACCAACCCTTGACATACACAGAGATTATATTGTTGCTGATAGAATTTTCTACTACTCCTATACCGTGGAGATGTTTGTTAAGCCCGTAGGGTACTGTCAACGGGGCCATGGCCTCCTCAATTTGGTTCAGACCCATTCGCAACAATTGTCATGCTTTGTTTTCTGAAAGTTCTGTAATAAACATACGACTACCTTAGTCTTGGTGCAGTCCTCGTACGTTTATTATGCCGCTTCATCAACAAGTTCCGAATCTCAGTCTTTACAGGAGAGACGTTTTGCGTGTTCCCAGTGGTTTATCCTACAATAACACCGTCATTTCTACTCCTCAAGTTGCGGTTAATGCTTTTGCCATGAAATTTTGAGCTACTTACAACTCTTCTGATGCACATGAATAGTCTTTACAGCAGTCCATTTGAATTACAACATGTATGTGAAAGTGATCTAGCTAAAATAATGTCATTCTTTCCACAAAACTTTATCTCTGGTGATGACTTAATACCAAGTTTTATTTCTTATGATGCACGCTTTGTTGTCGCTGAACCGTTAACCAAAATTATTAATGTATCAATTGACAATACTACCTTCCCCGAACTTTGGAAGCGTACTAGAATTAGTCCTATATTTAAGAAAGGCAACAAATATTATGTATAAAACTACAGATCTATATCAATATTATCCAATTTTTGCTAAACTTTATGAAAATGTAATTTATTCCTGCCTTTTTAATAATGTACGAGCTCACATATCCCCTTATCAGCACGGTTTTATTCATGGTAGATCAACAACAACAAATCTTGTTACCATTTCACAAATATATTAGTCAGAAATTGAATAAACAGGGACAAGTTGATGTAATATACACTGACTTCACTAGTGCATTTGATACCATAGACCACAACATATTATTGGAAAAGTTGTCTGTTTTAGGAAGTACTCCGCATTTAATCAAGTTATTGACATCGTATTTACATAATCGTATAAATTACGTATTTAATAATGGTTACAAATCATTTGAATCTATATCTACTTCTGGGGTACCTCAAGGGTCTGATTTAGGACCGTTACTGTTTATTATTTATATTAATGATTTATTAATGTCACTAACATGTCCAGTGCTTGCCAATGCGGATGATTTAAAAATTTACGGACTCGTTGGGAGCTTGGATGATATTTTACATCTACAACACGACTTAGATATCCTTGCCAATTGGTGTCATAATTTTGAAGTATATTTAAATACCACTAAGTGCAATTATAATATTTATACAAGAAAAGTAAATTATATAAACTCACAATATATTTTGAATGGTCAGCATTTACAGAGGATTGAAATTGTTAGGGATCTTGGTGTCTTGTTCGATTCTCGTCTAGCATTTTCGACACGCATAACAAATCTTTGCATCTCTACTTCTAAAGTTCTGGGATTCATATTTAAGTGTTCACGCTTCTTTAATAATATGCAATTGTTAAAGAAACTTTATTTTGCCTTCGTAACCAGCAAGCTTGGATAAGCTTCATCAACATGGTCTCCTTATTATTTATATTTGCAACGTTTCCTTGAGAAAGTGCAACGACGCTTTCTAAAATCATAATCGCTCAAAATAGATAGTACATATCCTCAACGAAATACCGACTATAATTTCTTACTTTAGCTTACTTACTTAGCTTACTTTATTTTCGTCGAGATGCTCATGGAGCTCGATTTATATGGAAACTGATATATGTACGGATTAACTCGTCTTTTCTATTGACAGGTCTGGATTTGCATATTCCAAGACTAAAATTCATGGCTTTTCGTCAACATTTGCCCTACCACTGCCGAGAAAGAACGGACTGCATAATGATATTTTTGATATCATTTATTTTGTTTAGTTTTGATTTACATTAGCTTGTTATATAATATTTTATTTTTGTTACATGCATGGGATTCGTTTATAATGTCCTGTAACTGGGAAGCTGTTGGACATTAAAGATATTATTATTGTTATTATTATTTACAATTTGATATGAAATTCCACATACAGGTTCAGGTCTTATATGCTTCCTCTTTGCCCCCTCCTTTCCCAGAAGGTTTGTCTCCTGATTTTCATGTATGCCCCGGTGTACTGACATTCACCGTAGATTGCAGTGCATTCCTCCATTCCTGGACAGTGTAGATCAGCAATACTTGTTTCTCAGAATTAAACAATCATTGTGTGGTGACTGCGGTGAAGAGTTTACCGATGTGATCTACTATCATTAAGAAATCTACTATGAGAACTAAGGCATTTTTTTGGTGCAACAGATTTTCAAATACAATTGGAATAAAGCTATACTGGATGTCCCACTCATCGCCGTATCCGAAATTTCTTTAATAATTCCAACGCTAATGTTACAACTTAATTTGGAAACCACTTAGGTCAAATAGGGTAACATTATATCATGTAGTGGAAGTATCCGACGGGCTTCCCTTCTTGCTTTTTGAATTGATTTACCAAGATATAAAGATTACAATGTATGTTTCCGTTGCTTGTTGGCGTTTCGAAGAAGACCGGTTACACGCCAACGAGACATCCCACATCCAAAACTAATCTTCTCAAAATTAAGCGATGCTTCGAATATCGTGTTGGATTTCTTGTTCAAATATGGGAATATGTAGAATTTACCTATACTACTAGGTCAAACAACGAGATTCGTGTAATACAGAATGCTCGAATTATCCTGAAACAATACCAAAAATCATCGACAATATGCCACTCTTTTACTTCGTTGGGGCGTTTTAATTTATCCACTATAGTGATACAATACGTATGAAGCTTCACTTTTGCGGCAGTAGGTTGATAATTACTTCAGTAATATTCCCTTGGAAGTCGGAGAAGGTGCCAGTAGTCTGTTTTTCCACATTCGTTTTCGTTTCGGATATTTGTGAACCACATGTTTTATGTGTGCAATAAAATCCCTTGAGTTTCCGGTGTTTGCGTCAAGGTCCAACGATCGTATCGATTCTGTTTTCCAATAATATTGAACACAAAATACTTACCAAAGGATTACAATTCATTCTCAAATTGGATTAAACTGGGTCCAAACGTACACTTAACCCTCAGCTAAATGATAGAAAAAGTGAAGCACGCGGAGACGCGCGTCAACTGCAACATAAAGTGAATCAGACACTGCAACAATTAGTCGCCACTCTAAGTTGCACTGCACTAAAACGATATACATATCTTCATTAGTGTTGAGATTATTAATGAATGCCGAGTTTGGTAGCAACTAGCACACGGAGTATTTTCAAGCTATCCATTAGCACATGCAATTACTTAAAAGTAAACCGGTGCATAATTCTTGTACATACAAAGCTGCCCGTTAAGTAATTCTTTTCAGATCATTAGATTCTTTTATATTTTTCTTTAGAATTACTGTGTATTATTACTAATTATTAGATGCACAATATTCTATATCTTGCACAATTATGTATGCAAAATCGTATTTTCCTTTTGAATTCCATGAATACACTTTTCTGAATATAATATCCCCTGAGTATGTACTTATTGGGGACAATAATAATTAATATTGTCGAAGAACAGCATGTATGAATAAAATTATCTATACAGTTATTCATTTGAACTGACGACAATTTTAGCTCATAACATTCTTGTTTTACAGTAAAAACGGATTTATATTCTAGTTTTAAAATTACCTTACAAAAAGCACATGAACTTCTCACGGAAATGTGCGTACTTATGCTATAGTGATTTTTTGTATTTTTCTAGTGTACAAAATTATTTGACTACAGTCAATTAACTTCTCCATAATAAGACAACCACTAGCGTATCGAATATCTAAAGTATTCGTTTGCAAAGTTACGGATATTAGAAACATAATATGGTTAGAAGGAATGGATCCGTACTTTAGTATAAATATAGTTTTATAAAACGTAAAAGTTTACTTGAAATGTACTTTATATATGCGATTAAATAAATGTGGCTGCTTTTCTTACTGTACAGATAATATCTACATACCTGTGTTCACGCCACAAAGATCATCGTCCTTGATTATAAGCTTCTTGAAGTGTGGTATTTCCTGCATGCCACTCTTATCCTAGGCAAATTGAACACGGTGTTAGCATTTACAAATTCCAAATAAAATGATATTTGCTATAATTGCACAGTTCAGAAAGCACGTTCACGTCTACCACTCTACTAGCCATAATACGAGAGATGTTTCCAAAGTTTTAGGAAATTGATCATAATTTTTTTATTTTGTTAATTTTCATTAAAATTACCTCTTTTGAGGTTTCAAATCGAACAACCCGTAGTGACTCTTTCAATTTTTGGAGCAGATAAAAATCACTAGGAGCCAGATCTGGCGAATAGAGTGGATATGGAGGCAATTCCCAGCGCAATTTGTTTAAAATATCCTTCTTCGTGCGATATGGGGTCTTGCATTGCCGTTTCTCGCAACGCGCCTGCCGCAATGGCCCAGATAGAAAATTAGAATAATATTCTGCGTTAACTGTAGTACCTTTCGGTAGGTAATCCGCAAAAATAATCCCCTTCTAATCCCAGAATACGGTAAGCATTACTTTTTCAATCGAAGGAACTTCCCGTGCTTTAAGCGGAAGTCCTTCTTCTGGTTTGCGCCATTGTGTCACTTGAATTTTGGTCTCAGGATTGAAGAAAAATATTCATGTTTCGTCAGTAGTTATTATCCGTTGCCAAAATTAATCACCATAACATGCAAAAAGCTCTTGTAAGGAAAGATTCTTTTGCAAAAGTTGAATGTCCTCCATATTTTCTCTTATCTATTACTACGTAATTTCTACTCAATCCCTTCTGGCTATATTCTCTTTAATTTTCTATTGACAAGTGCTTGATTGTTTAGTATTTCCACCAGAGGGTTGTTACGTTTCTTTGTTCAATGACTTGGCAGATAAATGGGATTTACAGATCTTCGTAGAAAGTTTTGTTGGACCCAAACCATGGAGTCTCCGCTATCGTTTTGAAGTTTTTGATTGGTAAATTTGTAATATTCTAATGTCCGATGGTTTCGCAGATCCTCAAAGTTTAATGCCATATGACCAGATGGATTCTAGGATTGTCTTGTATGCGGTTAATTTATTTCCCTAGTTGTTGTAACCAACTACTGTTTCTTGGCTTTTATATGGACCTCCATATTAGGCCTTGATCTACTTAGAGGCCAAGATATTTTGCCTGAATTTTTATGGGAATTGATTCATTATTTATTGTAACCTATGGACATGTCTGACATCGTCTTGTGAAAATGATTTGGGTTGATTTTTTACTGTTGACTTTTATTTTCCATTCTATTGCATTTGAGTTAGATGAATTTATAGCGTTTGTGATGCTGTTTCCGGATGTTGGTCTATCGATAGTTTTAATATAATATTCGCCAGACCTTAACCCATAAAAACATACGGAATCGAATAATATCAAAGATCCCATTCAACCATTATGATGTAGTGATACCAACGTCTTTCATCCATTCATCCATGCTTTGTATTCCTTGCCATTACCTTTGTTTATCTTGCTACTCTTGCTCAGTGCTCTGCATTTCAAGATCTTACCAATTGCACCATTCCAAGTTTCTCTAAGTTTTCCACATTTCTTGATTTTCTGCTTCTTCGTCCCCTATATTTGCTTTACTTGTCTTCGAATGTTCGTTCTTAGTAAGTGTCCCCACCAGCTTTGTTGCCTGATTTCTATAAAATCTAGTATCGATTCAACTTTATTATTTCATTTTGTATATCTGATATCTGTCATATTTTACATAGGCTCATAATTTCATACTCTGAACAACTCCCCATAAAATTTTCCCATATTATTGATCGAAATTGCACTTTGCTTAAACAGAAAATATTCTTTTGTCAATTGTCCTGCCTTGATTTTCAAAAAGTAAAAAATGTGCTTCAAAAGATGCAAATTATATTATCAAAGTTGTTATTAAAGCCACAAGATTGAGATAATACTTATAAGGGAACACCTGTAACCCGCAAATTCAAATTTCGATGAAACTGTACAAACTGAAAGAGTCTTTACAACACAATTCTTTAAGCGACTGATTCTCCCTACGTTGGGGTAAAGCCTTCTTTAAAGATTTGAACGACTTTTAAATTTGTATAAATATCTCGGAAACTGTAACAGCTATCTTTTTCTTTTAGAATATAATTCGTAATATGTATATTGTATTTCACAGTTATTTTCGGAAAAAATAAATAACGCGCAACCTAGTACCTTGCATCCCCCTTTTTTTCTAATGTTTTTTATTTATCACAAATAAAGTCGATTTTACGTAGAAAACGGTGCTGTACAACAAATTTGGACGATTATTACGAGTAGTAATAATAATAATTAAGCATTTAACCTTCCTATACTCACGTCAAAATATGAAACACGTATAGTATACTATATAAGTCGGTCTCACAGACCGTATGCGTGAGTATAGGAAGGTTAAAGCAAATAACTTGCCTATATTCTAATGAAAGTGCACATACTAGAGAAAAAATGGGTATACACAAAGAACGAAGAAACATAATTATCTATTTTTATTTTTCACACCTTCTACAAAACGTTGCTTTGTTTTAGCACTTTTCCAGTATTCTACAGCTTTAATTTGGTAATTCGGTCATTAATATCGCCTCATTCTTCGCAATGTTTTCATAATTGTCTGCCATCTTCTGCTACATCTTTCACAAATTGCGCGTCGTGTGGTTCTTCTAGTCATTCCAATCCTGTTACATATACAAAAGATAACATGTCTTCTTGAGCATCTACAATCATATCTTTCGAAGCATGATGCAATTCTAGTTCTTAAGACGCCAAACCAATTATTGCGACGTTGGCAACGTTGTTTAACACATTAGCTATATTAATCGTTGCCATTGTGCCAAACTACAAATTTACACTTATATATACATCAATACAATACTACATACTGTATATGTGACAGAACAATATCTACAATACGTACCTATAATTAATTCATATCAATCGATTTAAATAAGTATTATATATTTAGAACGACAATTCTCTATGTACATCAATCAATGACAAATAAAGCTTTATTAGTTTTTTTAATATCTTTACTATAACCGTGTAAATCTGTTATAGAGCACCGTTTTCTATGTATAACCGACCTTAATTGTGATAAATGAAAAAAAAAGAAATTATAAAAAATTCGGGTATGGGGTACTTAGTCTCTAGCTATTTATTTGTTCCGAAAATAATTTGCGCCATACTTGAGACCAAAAAGAGAGAGATATCTGTTATAGTTTCCGAGATATTTAAAAAATTTGAAAAACGTGCAACCTTTTAGAGGGGACTATAGCCCGTTAAAAATGTGTTGTTCTTATACCAAAGTACTCTTTCAGTTTGTGCAGTTTCATCGAAATATGAATTTGCTGTTATTACCGATATCACCTTCTTGTTATTATACAATACATCGTACCAAAAATATTAGATAACATATGTACATTCAATGAATACATTTGCACTATGTATATAGATTTATGCGCAGTTCTTGTAATAAGAACAGAAGCACTAATATAATTCTTACAAACTAAAGACATGTTTAATCTAGGCGCACCTATACACCGCCTTACAAGAAATAAGAATGTTTGTATAATGTATAATGGCTAGTTTATTAACACTTTAATATATGTATATGGAATATTTGTATGAACAGGTATGTGGTCCCCTGCATTTATGTGTTTTAGCTCTGCGCAGTGCAATATACTTTATTTAGAGTATGTAAATTGTAGCAAATTCTTTCTTCTAATTAGAACACCACTTCATATAAACCATACCTACAAATGTATACATACATTCATTGCTGCTATAGAAGATTTCCCATGTTACCAGAGTTTCTTATTACTGTAGTTACCTGTTCTTATTGCTATGATAATTATTGTCATCAGAAAATCCTAGATTCATATAACGCAATAGATATGTATGTATGTACCAAATGCATAAATGAAACCGTTCCACTGTCATTCGTGTTACTTTTATTGCTTTTCATCATACGTCAGACTCCCAGAAAATAAATAATAGGTATTTTCATAAAAATAAAATGCGAAGAATGTAAGAAATTGCGAAAACGGAAAACAAGGAAGTAGACAACGAAACCAGTTTTTAAGCAATTAAAGCGCAAAAAAACACATTGTCAAAATTTATATAACACGCATTAACTCCAAAATTAATTGACTAAACTAATTTACCTCTAATTAACAATTTGCACAACTGAATCATGTCGTAACAATGAAGGCATGAGAAATTGTGATTAATTATCATTACCAATATATTAAACTTTCCTTTATTTGAAACACTGTGATATCATTAGTATACATACTTTCTGCCGGATATATTCCCGAGATACTTTCTTTCAATTGTCTGCATAATTTCATCGATAAAAGTGAAATCAAAACAATTGCGCATTTTCATACTTTTACTAGAGTAAATGTAAACTGAAATTAGAAAGCACCAATTTTTATTTACTGTGGAAATTTCTTTAAACTCGCAACAACACATTTTATACAATTAGGATCTTTAGAATCGTAAATACAATTTTATGGCATAATTTATCTTTTGTTAAAATTGTTGGGAAACATTTAAAATTAGAATCAGTTTCTCACTTGCTGTAATAAATAATTTAAAACACATTAATGACACATTCATGTATATTCTGGAACCATTAAAATTGACTGGGATATTGCCGATGCGTATAGACCATGGATGCACAGACCGCGGCCCGCGGTCCGCATGCGGCCCGCCTGTCGAATACTGGTGGCCCGCCGACAGCAAAAATAATACTCTCGTACATTCGAAGAATATTTAATTCTATTCCAGAATAAAACCAAAAAAATATGTTCGAAAAGTAATTTGAATCTCGCGCGCGCGCTATTTGAATCTAGCGCCCAAAAATGCTAAGTCAAGTAACATCGCTTGCTGCCTTTATATAAAGTTCAAAATAGTAGAGAAATCAAGAATTTTCTAGCGCGGTGTGAGCAAGCGAGATAGCAATAGTCCCGATTGCTCGCGTAGGTACGAGTAGATACACGAAGCTTCCAGAGTCGTATGCGCGGTATAAAAGCCACGCTAACCCCAGCGACCGACAGTTCGGTTTTAATTTGAGTGAAATGTCAACAGGAAGAAATAAGCGCGAAAATACAAAGCGAAGTAATAAGTGATTGAGAATAAGTGCAGTTTAATAGTGTTTTAGGGAGGCAATAGTTCTAGTGTAGATTTTAACTCGACTAGCCGGTGTCATATATTTTGATCCACATTCAACGTAGATTTCCTGTTAACCCGTCAAGTGCCGTGTATAATTGTGTTGTGAAATCGTAAGTAAAACTCAGTTATTAATAAGTGTTTCCCTACCTATTTAATCAATTTTAATCAAATTTAGCTTTAATGTTGGCCAAATATTAAAATAAAACAAAGAAATTACTATTTTTATCAGAATTTCTCTAACTGTAATAATTACGTCATTATTTCAGATATAAAATCTGTATAAAAATCTTAAAATTTCTGAGAAATTTAATCAATTATTTTTGATAATTTAAAAAGAATGGGTAATTTAAGTAGGTACTGTAATTGTTTTTAGGTGCTGTGTTAATCCTAGCCAGGATTAGAACGCAACATGGAGAAGCCAGGACCTAGTAAAAAACGTAAGGTTAAAGGTGAAAATCGGCAGTTTCAAGAAATTTGGACTGAGAAATACTTTTTGTATGGTCGCAAAGTCACAAAGTCGTTTGTTTAATTTGCAAGAATTCTGTTGCGATTGCAAAGGAATATAATGTAAAAAGGCACTATGAAACACAGCATCCTTGTTTTACCAAGTTTACAGGCGAATTAAGAAAGCAAAAATGTTGTCTTTAAAACGGGAGCTTATTGGTCAGCAAGCTATGTTTACAAAACCCATTCAAGATTCAGAAACAGCTACAGAAGTTAGTTATGAAATTTCTCGAATGATAGCAAAGCGAAGTCACCCCTTCAATGATGGCGATTTTGTAAAAGAATGCATAGAAATTGCCGCTAAGAAATTGTGTCCAGAAGCAGCAAAAAGTTTGAGAAAATTCAACTGAATCGTATGACTATCCAAAGACGAATTATGTCTTTGTCAGGTAATATTGCGGAACAATTAATTGAAAAAACTAAGATCATTGAATTTTTTCATTAGCACTCGACGAATCCACTGATATTAGTTCCACAGCTCAACTTCTCATATTCATACGAGGTGTTACTCAAGATTTTGAAGTCTTAGAAGAGTTATTCGGAATGTGTTCATTGAAAGGTCAAGAGTTGATATACTCAATGTACTTTTGGATGAGTGTTCAAAAACTGATTTGGACTTATCAAAATTATCGGGAGTTGCGACTGACGGTGCTCCTTCGATGATTGGTGTCAATTCCGGGCTAGTTACTTTACTGAAAAAGCATCTGCGAGGAAAAACATAAACGCTGAAGATCTCATGCAGTTTCACTGCATTATACACCAAGAAACCCTCTGTTCTAAAAAAATTGAATTTCAAAATGTCATGAAAGTGGTAGTTTCGACTGTAAATTTCATAAAATCACGAGGACTCAATCACAGACAATTCAAACAATTCCTTGATGACATCGAAAGCGAATACGGAGATTTACTGTATTATACAGAAGTAAGGTGGCTAAGCCGTGGATTGACACTGGAACGATTTCTAAATTTAATAGAAGAAATTGGAATATTTCTGGCGGAAAAGCAAAGGGATGTCCCGGAACTTAAAAATCCTGATTGGTTGTGTGATTTGGCTTTTTTAGTTGACATTACAAATCATTTGAATGTCTTGAACACACGGCTTCAAGGCAAAAATCAACTGATATCCCAGCTCTACGCTCATGTATCATCCTTTCAATGCAAGCTGACACTTTTCAGATCACAATTGAATTCTGGAAATTACAATCATTTTCCGAATTATAAGAAAATGGCTGAAAAATTCAACAAAACTGCGATTAATTTCAGTTATGTAGAAAAGCTAGATATTTTGATTCAATCTTTTCTAGACAGATTTTCGGAGTTTAAAAAAGTGAAACCTCTGTTGGACATATTCAGCAAGCCTTTCACGATTTCAGTTGAAAATGCGCCAGAGTCAATGCAGTTAGAAATTATCGACATTCAAAACGATCAAGATTTACGCAACAAATTCAACGAAGGAGACTTGCTGAACTTTTACCGCTGCATTGATAAAAATATGTACGAAAAGTTGCGCATAAACGCTCTGAAATGTGCCAGCTTATTTGGTTCTACCTATATATGTGAACAAACTTTTTCAATACTAAATAATAATAAAACAAAAAATCGAAACCGCCTTGCAAATGAAAGTTTGGAAGCAGTTTTACGTGTTGCCACAAGTAAATTTGAGCCAAATATCAAAAGATTGTAAGCACTATGCAGTGCCACGCTTCAAATTAATAAATTCTTTTTGAATTTTAATAAATTATTATCTTATATGATAGAGATCTACCACTAATAGGTCAATAAAACAAGGCTGGTTTGGGCGATAGTTATATTTTCAGAACGTTTACAAATGTTTTCGGAACACCTTCGTCAGTGAAAATATAACTAGATAAATATATAAACAAACTTTTGTTTTTATTTGGGACTATCAACAAAATAACTAGTGACTAGGATTTCTTGATATAGAGGATGTATAACCAACTTTTATATATATATAAATTATAAAAACTAAATTAATGTGTAAACATACATGCAAATCAAGTAAAACCTTATATCAAAAAATCTTTGTCGGAACCTTAACAATTCTGTTCAAGGACTAGGGAGAACCAAATTCAAAAACCTAGCCAAAGGTTTCCTTCTTAAGAAATGCAAATGTCATTCTAACAAATTGCTATATACATTACTTAAATTTTGAATATCGGTCCTGAAATTAATAGTTTTAGTGTCTTTCTGTATATTTATCATTTCATATATTAGTCTTTTTTATAATTATTCTCTGTTTTTAATATAATTGTGTTTTCAAAATCAAAGTAATGCCCAAGATCTTTGTAATGTTTTGTTACAGCGGTCATTGCACGAAAATCATTATTTAAAGAATAGGTTGTATAGCTATAAGTATTCTTTAAATATTGATTTTGGTGCAATGACCGATGTAACAAAACATTACAAAGATCTTGGGCATTACTTTGATTTTGAAAACACAATTATATTAAAAACAGAGAATAATTATAAAAAGACTAATATATGAAATGATAAATATACAGAAAGACACTAACACTATTAATTTCAGGACCGATATTCAAAATTTAAGTAATGTATATAGCAATTTGTTAGAATGACATTTGCATTTCTTAAGAAGGAAACCTTTGGCTAGGTTTTTGAATTTGGTTTTCCCTAGTCCTTGAACAGAATTGTTAAGGTTTCGACAAAGATTTTTTGATATAAGGTTTTACTTAATTTGCATGTATGTTTACACATTAATTTAGTTTTTATAATTTATATATATATATAAAAGTTGGTTATACATCCTCTATATCAAGAAATCCTAGTCACTAGTTATTTTGTTGATAGTCCCAAATAAAAAACAAAAGTTTGTTTATATATTTATCTAGTTATATTTTCACTGACGAAGGTGTTCCGAAAACGTTTGTAAACGTTCTGAAAATATAACTATCGCCCAAACCAGCCTTGTTTTATTGACCTATTAGTGGTAGATCTCTATCATATAAGATAAGTATAAAAAGGTCACGAAATATATATATATATATACATATAAATTGTTATCAATTCTTTATTGTCTTTAATTACCTATACTTCTGGCGGCCGGCCCGCCATCAGTTCATGATTTGCCCGAGTGGCCCCTAGTCTTCATAAGTCTGTGCAACCATGGTATAGACGATAAAAGTGCTTACAATAAACCCAAAACCTATTAGGATACGTCCAATATCATTTAAAGAATTTGAATAAGCAATACTCACAACAGCGTTAAACTTTCTCAAATACCACAGTACGCCAAAGTATCAATTTGTTTTATTTGTAACAAGTTGAGCTATCCTTGGATCTGTTGCGAAAATAAAAAAGGCTATTTCATCTAATTGGGCTATTTTCTGATTTAGTATTTGACTATTTCACTGACAAGAAAAAGCCAAAATTGTCTATCATTTTTCCACTGAAATTTTTCATTCACTACAGCAATTTGGAGACTTGCCCATAAATTTAATTAATTTAGAAATTGATGTAAAAAATGTAGAAAGTCACTGGAATAAGATACTGTCATTTGATTGGAAAAACAAATTCTTATTCTTAAAGATACTCAAAAACTTTGCAGAGTTTTAATGGAAAACCTTGCGTGTAAGCAAATCCGATTTTTTTAAATTACTTTATTTGTATTAAGCGCACTTTCATTCTTCGTAAATAATGCAGTTGTAGGAACAGCATTTTACTTTATGAATACAATTAAAACTAAGGTTCAGAATGGATTGATAACATAGTTGGATGTAGTGATGTGTATATTCATAAATATTTTCTAAAGCAGAGAGTGTGTTACAATAAGTTATATTCAACCGAAAATAAGCTCAGACCTTTTAATTCTGTAATACGTACTACGAAGACAATATGAGATCATGCAGATATTTTAGCTTTGAATGCTTGAAATAGGAAATATAACGCATTTATTTGTTGCGTTACTAAAATTTGTTATACAATCTAACTTTCATTGGTTTAAATTAATTAAGAATTCATTATTTTATGTGGAATGCTAAAATAACGTTTTCGGACAACCTTCGCCAGCGCAAATATAACTTCATATATGTATGTATAACCAAATATTTGTTTTTATTTGGGCACTATCAACAAAATTACTAACAACTAGGATTTCTTGATATATAGGATCTGTAAAAGTTTGTATATCTAATATTTTAATGTGCAACTGCAGTTTTAGCTTGTAGTTACTTATTTTTACATTCAATTAAGTTTGTAGCTACTGCTATTCGCGTTCGATGTTGATGTTACGCTGTCCATACTGGCTTCTTCAGAAAATTCGAGATAGGACCAAATTTGATTTGATCCTAATTAAATGGACAAAAGATTTTAGAGCCATATTGACAGATTTGATAAAAAATAACTTTTGAAATATTTGCAGTTAGAAGGATAAAGACTATTGCAAGTCATTATGTCGTTAAGTTCACACAGTTCCCTACACCTTAGTTTCGAGATTCTTTTGCAAAACAGATAAACCCAACAAATACGTGAAGTAAGGCCATTGAGTAACAGCAGAATATTGAAGAAACTGTTTTAAATAATAACTTGCTCTTCCTTGATGATTATATGCTACAAGCGCTGAGATAATATCAAGCATAAAGACACAAATTCAGGCTAGACAGTTCCAATTACTCCTACTTAGTTTGGCTTTTATCATTTAAAAGTATTTACACATTACACATTATACGCTGATGCTAAGTCTCACCAAAATATGGGGAATATATCGGGATATCTGTAAAATTTGTAGGTTTATCTAAGGTGAAATTGGAAGGAATCTGTGGGATTAAAACATATTTCAACGTTTGGACGTGATATCATTATTAGTATTTTTGTAATTCTAGAAAAGTTTGTCTAACATTAATATAAATATCTTTAATTTGTGAGCACTAAAAATACATGCACCATTGAACTGTTATTTCAACCCAATTTTATGTAATTTTTTTAATACCATATGAACATGTAATGTATTAAATGAATTTACTAGAATAAAATCACATAATTTTTGTCGTTCTGCGAGTTCTTCTTCTGGGTGTTGGGTACTTTTTTTCAAGATCAGTTAAACTTAATTTTTTTATTGGTTCCAAAACTATTTTGAAAACTGTGTATCTGACCTTTAAAAGTAGTGTGTGTAACGATAAAATATAAGTTTTTACGAGCTTTTAGCTTTAATTTTATTTCAATGATAAGTGAAGAACCAGTAAGTTTATGGCCTCGAAATTTTTTATATCGTGTATTATCATCGAGCTTTTTGTAAATTCCTTGTTTGTTGTTGAATTTAAACTCAATTAAGGAATAGAAAAATGACCATGGGCTTACCATCGTTTTCGAACTTAAAGAAAGTAACGGTAACAAAGGAATTTACAAAAAGCTCGATGATAAGTCGTAGCTATTGTAATGAATACACGGTATGCAAAATTTCGAGCTCGTAAACTTACTGGTTTATCACTTATGATTGCAAAAAATTAAAACTGTAGAAGCTCCTAACATTGTAAAAAACTAGTATTTTATCGTTACACACACTAGTTTCAGATATACAATTTTCAAAATAGTTTTGGAACCAAAAAAAAAAATTAAGTTTAACCGATCTGGAAGAAAAGGTACCCAACACCCTTAAAACTAGAAGTTTCTAATTTCGACTTTTGAGGATTTTTTGTTTAAGATCACAAAAAGAAATTAAAAGCAATTCTGATTTTAGTATGTTGATAACTTTATTGAAATTATCGGTGATTACTTCACAAAATAGATCATCGATTCGGAGCCTAATTTAGTCCTTATACTTTATAGGGAGAATAATAATTCGCACATTTCACATTCAATAAACAATAGGTATAAAGAAATTGTAAATGAAATTTTGTAATAATACATTGAGGCGTATAACGCATTTGCGAGCTATATAGACGAATTAAATATAAAATGATTAAAAGAATGTATGTACATAGTTACGTTCATAGTTGATATCTGATAAAATAAATAAGAAGTTATTTTGAGTAATCATCTCTGGATTTTTTCAGCTGTTTGTATGATTGGTGGTTGTGCTTGTTTCCCTGCTGGATGGTCAGAGGAAGATGTGAAGAGGATATGCGATGAGTCTGATCGTTACGTCTTAGGAAAATGTGGTATACGCTGGGCTTACCTTCTGGCAGCAATAGGTTGTTTAGATGCCGTAATATTATCAATTCTAGCATTTATACTTGCCACAAGACATATTCGACTACAACCAGATCCACACTACGCGCCAGCGAGTTTATTTAAAGGTAAGGATTTTTAATTTTAAATATATTTACAGAAAGTTAATGCAAATTTTCTCATTACATATGCATACTACTGTCCATAAGGGTTTACCCACCTGCATAATTGGAGATTATTCAAATGAACGATATTTTGTCGCTATGCAAATATTTGTATTATTAAACTGTAGATACGAGATAGATTATTAAGATTATAATCCCTCTGAAATGTTGTGTGTGTACGTAATAAACTTATTGAAATAAGGATATCAGAAAAGACGCTTTTGCTGTCTAGGCGCGTTCAGGTAAACGGATTAGATAAATACTGATTTCTCGCAAATGTTTATTACCACCGTCATAAAATCTGATAATAGACGACACACGCATTTCAATGTAATAAAAAAATAGTTTGCAATCGGCTTTCATATGGCAATTAAATAGTGAAGAGTTTGTAAAATATGTTAAAACAGCGAGTAACGTTAAAGTAATGTCGGTAAGAAAGGAATTATCGATAGAAAATCGTGCTCAAATAGTAGGATACCACAACATCGGCAAAAGTAATCGAGAACTTCCTAAATTACTGAACTTAAACCGTACAACCGTGGATTATAATCTTAAAAAGTATCAAACAAGTGACCCGGACAACCAAAAATAACAACATCGTCAGATGATCGTGTAATGCTAATCACAAGCAAACGAAATAGATGAAAAACAGCGCCAGAAATTGCTGCCGAAATGAATATTTCGCGCCCACAACCAGTTAGTGTCAGCACAGTAAACAGGTGTTTGCGCTAAGTTGGTTTGTACGGAAGAATTACTATGCGGAAACCGTTATTACGCAAAGAAAACAAAGCCAAAC
The DNA here is from genome assembly GCA_038088585.1 of Chrysina gloriosa. Lineage (NCBI taxonomy): Eukaryota > Metazoa > Arthropoda > Insecta > Coleoptera > Scarabaeidae > Chrysina > Chrysina gloriosa. Next base: position 30,316,780 of record CM076088.1, on the reverse strand, counting down.
GGTTAGCATGGACAACAGAACACATACACTGGAGGTTAGAAGATTGGAAGAAAGTGCTCTGAACCGACGACTCTAAATTTCTCATCTTTCAGGATCAGTCATGATTTGGGATTGTTTTCGCAGTATCTCTGTGGGCGATTTGATGAAAATAGATGATGAAATAAGGAACAAATTGAACAATATTCGCTATTTTACATCATGATTAAAAGATACGGAAACTTTACAGACGCTAGATTTCACACAATTTGACTGAGGCTCCAACAAAGAGTCGTGTGAATTTGGTATTACGAAATGCCGAATAAATTCAACGATGCCATTCAAATTTACTGCCGACGAAACTTGGATCTACTCAGAGAAGCCAAGAAACCAAAAAACAGTTCTCTATTTGAGTTAGAATCTAAACCGACAATAGCTGTTCACTCACGTAGTGCTAAGCAACAAATGATCATTTGTGGCTTCTTTATTTCTAGATAAGTGACAACTGTAGCTTTAGAGAATCGTAAAACAGTAAAGCCCGATTGATACACAACCATTAGTTAACCGAAAGTTAACGGTGAATTTTAAGAAGAAATATCGAAATCGTAGCATTCTTCTTCACCATGATAATGAAATGAGCATATAGCACAATATTCTTTTAGGGTTGGTCGGCAATAGACCACCCACTTGAGCATTTGTACCTTTCCCCAATAATACTCTCACTTCCGTTCAACTAACCCTATTCCCCCCAAAAGTCACTATCTTGTTCAAGGAAAACCTTGCCGAAATACTTCTGACTGAATCACTTCAGTTCCTCACAAGCACAGATAATATGCATGCCAGTTTCCTCTTGTAGTTTGCATCTCTTACACCACGGTTTGCTTACCGTTTCCATGTTGCATAAATCCTTTTTCAAGAGGCAGTATCCGGTTACTAGACCGGTAATGGACTTTATACCTTTTCTGCTTCTTCTTAGGTTAGCTAAGAATTTTACATCTAGCCTACCTAACGGTGTTGACCTTCAGTTAGTTTCTATAACTTCGAATGTTCTCTTTATAGCCATTTTTAGAGCCTTTCTTAACTAGTTACCATAGTACCGCAAACTGTCGACTTTAGCTAATAAGAAGTAAAATTGATATCGTATTTTCCAAAGTCGCCTGACGATTTCTCTCTGTTCCCAACAATCAGGACTAATATGGTGAACGCTTTCTTTTTCGCCTGAACTGGCTGTCATAACCTGAAGTATTTGACCAGCTAGTTTTTGCGAGCCACTTTCAGATTGACAAAATGTTTCTACAATTAGTTTGGAAGTTAAAATACTATGTCACGCTGATGATGCAAATCTATTCGCGTAAAATGTAGACGACCTTTAGCGACTGACACACATGTTCAATATAACAGGGAAGAAGTCTAATATGGAAATTGCTCCTGAGAAAACAATCTGCATGACAACATCAAAAGATCCACATAGATAAATTAGAAGTTGACAGCAGAGTAATTCAGCAAAAAATGGAGACGTCGCGTACTATGATAAGTGGTTAGAGGTAGGCTACACAGGACTTTAATAAAATAGGAAAGGCCACCTGGAGAAGAACGGCCTTGGATGAAGGGTAATGGAGGGAACTATGCAATCAAGCAATGGGCCTTATACACCTTGAAGATCTGATATTTGTTATTATTTGGCACTTCAACCACGTTTCTTACTTTGTGCGCGTAATTAATCTTTATTATTTTTATCGGAGGTAACATCACGGACTTTGGTTATGTCAGGTCTTTTGAGGTACAGCCTGTGCTCCTGTTATTGTATCGGTTTTAGCGTCAAGCAAATTGCGCACATACACCCGGCCTTATAAACCGATATAATAACAAGAGCACAGGCTGTACCTCAAAAGACCGGACATAACCAAAGTCAGTGATGGTACATCCCATTTCATAATTATTTCACGGTAATTAAAACTTAACATAAAAAAATCTGGACATAAATATTTCCAAATGAAATTGCATGAGTTGAATGGCTCCATACAAGAAAGAAGCATTCTTGAGCAGATATTCTATAGATTATTACACCGTACATTTTTGTGACATTCTTCCTTAAATAGTCTAGGAATTTCCAATTATACAGCACGTATGCTTTCAAATTCTGACAATAGTGTTATTTTCACTACTTGATTATTCGTGATAGTGAAACTTAATGAACAAATACACAAAGTTAAGTTTATTGATGGAGTAAACGACAAGAAACTGAATTGCTGAAGTAGCTAGGTGACTGGACAGTAGATCCACTTGAAACCAGTTATCAACTGATTCATGACAAATCACTAGCGGATTGCTTTGTGTCCGGGAACGGACGGAGTAACAAGTAACTGCTTAATAAATTCAATTAAACTAAGTTCTTAGGTAGCTCTGTGTGTAGTCGATTTTAAAGTCTAGTAGAAAAAATAGAAGGCATTCTCATTATTTATCTAATCAATTTTATGACTGATAGTGAATGATTTAATGTAAATTGAACTGTTATGGGTTTCGTTTTCAACCTGAAAGTTTCATTTTGTTTGCACATAACTTTAATACAATTGGTAACATACTGATCTTGTATAATTTGACTTTCCAAAACTTTCTGTACTATGTATCTTATGTTAATCAATTTATTTGCTGCAATAATTAATGCATGAATGTAGTTAAAATAGTGTTAAAAATTTTCAGGTGAAATGAACAGCGGTTTTGTCAACGATACTGGTAGCATCGCTGGTTCCCGAAAATCTCTTAATTTGCATCCTGTACTTCTAATGCATCCAGGTCAAGACGACACATATTCACAATTCTCGCAAAGAACGGTTCCGAGGTCGACGCATTCCGGACATTACTCTCATCCTTTACATCACAACTACCCACTTTAAGACGATGCAATTTCTGGAATGCCACAGAACAACGTTGCATTGTGTATCATAATCAAGTATTTATATAAAAATACGGAGGTGATAATCTTAAAGTTATTAGTATTTTATTGAAATCAAGAATTGCGATTGAATGAATGAATATGCTAACGAATGAGTACAAAAAGAAAGGATCTTCTGTGTTTTTTGCGATCAATTAATTCAATAATTATACATATGTGTGTTTGTAGTTGTAAATATTTTATATACGTGTATGTATTATAAGTTTTACGTCGTGTTTATCCACGACACGTTGGTTTTTTTATTGAAATAAATATATCATTTTCATATGTTTTTAATATGGTTCCTTTATATTCTGATACTTTATCCTGTTGATCAATTTTGTTTTGAAATTACTTTTGCCTAGTTTTAATAAGGTAAAGATTGTGCAAGACAAAAACCAAATTCCCTTTAATTGAAATCATCCAAGCATTTCTGGTAAAGATCCATTACAAAGATGGATTATGAATATGTACAATATAGTTGAAACATTAACATTAATGTTCAATGAATCTTGTTTTAAATCTTTCATAGTTACACAACTTAAAATTAAGAATCGCCTTTTGCAGACTTTTATCAGTACATTTCTGATTTCTGTTCCCGTTGAACGATAGTACAAACCTGTTTTGTTAGCATTGCAAATGACTTTTACAAAATAAACGTTTAAATTGACGACAGCTTTGTTTGTGATTCTATATCTATAATTCTAACTTCAGCACACGATATGCCACCGGTAACATTTTTCCAACGATCTACATATTTGATTTAAAATTAATTAATTGTGATCGTATGTGCCTATTCCTATACTAACACTAATTTTACTAATAGGTTCTTATATTAACGATAGCACACTTAGTATGAAATATAGTATATATTCATTTCCTTTACAAAGAATACAAGTATCTATGTTACCGTGAAAGACCGATATCTGGAAAATGTCGACTCTCATCGGTGAATGTCAACATTCACATAGTAGTAGGTGTATGTCCGAAATATTTGCTAAATACCCTTATTTCTAACTTACACCGGTAAATGTCGACATTCACCATGCACTAATGATCAATGTTGAACATGTCGAAGATTTATATTTTCTTCTCGGTAATTCAGCCACTATAAAATGTCACAAAGTTGACGTAACTTTTTGGCCTCTCTTCCTGAGAAGAGTGACCAAGAATTTAAAACACACAGTTCATTTTAAATGAGAAAAGAGAATAATAGTAATATGAAAATTACTTAATAATGTGATTCAAATCTTATTTATTGCAACAACTTAAACTATTGTGACACTTTGAATTGCACAAAAGTCCCTTGCTCTTACAACTGCATTTATTTGTGGAACACTTCCTTTTGCAATGACAGAGTGTATAGCCTTGCCTCCCCCCTCCCCCTCTTCTCGAATTAGCTGCAGCTGCTTCTCTAAGCGACATTTCTTCAAAAGAAATCTCATCTATGGAAAGTAACTTTTCTTTAAAAATTATGAACTGATTACGTGTGTAAAGCTGCTTGAGGGTATCATTTTTATTTGCCAGTTTATAGAAGTCGGAGTCTTCTATTCCAACAACAACCGCCTAACACATTTGCTGCTTGCAGTAGAAGATTCTCTTTCGCGGCCGCTCTTTTTATAGAAATTGACTCGTGTTTTTCAGACAGAACTTGATGTGAAGACGTTGTAGATTGCAGGTCCTCTTCAGTATTTTTCTTCGGAATATGGGTTTCGGTATGACCAACGGTCAAATTTCTTTCAGAAGTATTAACAGTTTCTTCGAGCGGTTCTTCGGTTTAAAAAATATTGGCAATTTCTTCGAGTTGTTCGTCGGTTGCAATATTTGCGGTTTGTTCGTTAGGCAAAAAGACGATGCTATGTCTCTTTTTGCTTCGTGGTATGTAGTGTTCTTGGCAAATTGAACAAAGGGTAAACCATCGGACCATTTATTTGTATCGTTATCGTTCATCTATGCAGTTAGTATATTCTGTATGTCCTGATTGACCCTTTCAGCTGAGCCTTGTGTTTGACTGTGACGAGGCTTTCCATGAACTATCTTAACATCTTTCCACATAGCGCATATTTCTGATATGACTTGATTACTGAATTCTCTACCATCATCTGATTGCAATATTGCTGGTCCACCAAAAAATATTGAAAGAACGTGATACGCTACTTCTTCAGCTCTTTTAGTTTTCAAAGGTCGTAGCTGGACAAACTTAGTTAAATGATCCTGATACACAATTATGAACTTATATTCGCCATCTCTGTTTGACTGCAGATCTATCAGATCAACTTGAGTTTAACTCAGAACTGACCATTGGTTTCACAATTGCATAAATTTAAATACCACATTACGACTTCATATGTAACATTTTTGTTTTTCACTTGCAATTCTTTAACCCTTTGAACTTTTTTAATTACTTAAAAGGCGAAACTTGACGAAATATATGTATTTTGCGTATTAGGAATATTCAGAATGAGATATATTAAGTATTTAAAAGAAAAAGAATACATTTGATAATTTAAAATATTTTTAAAAATTGCGTTACTATAATGTCGAGTCTGACTCGAAATAGGATTTGGTGTAAGAAATATAATGTCGAACCACTCTCGACAAAGGAGTGCTAAGGGTAAAGCATATGTGTTCTTCCTCCGTGGCCTATTTTGGTGTGAGTTTCATAGAGTATACTGAACAGTTCTTCATTAGTAACATAGTACTGTATATTCGTTTCCCCTGGTTTTAATGGTCCAATTAACTTCTCTTCATCACTACTTTTAAAACGTCAAAACGTTTTAGTCGTCTGTAATCCAAAGGTGTGCTGCACTTAGTTTTAGCAGAAACCACTTCAAAAAGTATTTTGGAATACTTTTCTTGAGAAAGATAAAAACAATTGTCTTCTCGTTTACCCGCAATTAATGCATTTAACTTTTTAAGGAAAAGATCACGATCTACTGCAGTATTCATTCAGTATAAATTACGGTATCGGATAAGAAATTAAGAAAACGTTGCTCGCATGATCGAAGCTTGCATAATACTGACAAAACTGACTAACTCATAGCAGAACAAAAGATTTGGCGGAAGAGAGCCAGTCGCCTCTTTGTCGGCTTCTCTCTTTTGAACCTAGGATTTGGCAGGAGAGAGCCAGTCGCCTCTTTGTCGGCTTTTCTGTCTTGGACCTCCACCAGAGTATATATGTGATTGTCGACATACACCGGTGAGGGTCCGAATGTACAAGAATATAATGAAATATTTCGGACATATACCAAGCGAATATACGAATGTTGACATTCACCGGTGAGAGTCGACATTCTCCAATTTCGGTCTTTCACGGTAACATCTAAACATGAATTACTCCACCTATCACTCTCTGTCCTCTACTGCCATCTTGCTGTTTTTCCCTCTCCCTATTTTCCAGGGTTACCAACAGTTACTTGCCTATCATCTTTCAGTAAGTTCTCCACGGCAACCAAGTATCTTCAGAGAATCTTCTAGATTGTACTTTTAGACTCTGCAGACTCTTCAAATACACCTTGCAAACGTTGAATGATATCTGAAGGTTCACACCCTCTTGAAATAAAAAGAAATAAATAAATGATAGCTCTTTGTGATTTAGTTGCGTCTTCCATGATTGCAAAATCAGCGGTAGGAAAATACATGTGTAACTGAAGCGTACTAAACAATATTACACGCGATGGCACGTAAACGTGTTAAGAATTGTCTCTGAACAATAACCCAATGCCCAAATTAAACTAGAGCCAAATTTATAGAACATTCGAAACATGCCTCGTACATACGTAGACCGTGTGTGAGATCTCTATCTCTATACTTGTGAAGATATATATACAGAACAATGACAGTTTTCTTTTTTTTTTTTAAATAACTTCTGACAGGTTTGACATTTTGAACGTTTTCAAACAGATTTTAAATCAGCTTATAAAGCTGCAAAACATATCCCAATTAACCAAAATTCCATCTACAATAGTAAGAAAGTTACCTATACAATCCCACTCAATCGGGGAGACACGGTATAGGTACTAAATGTAATTTGATTCACAAGCAGCCCATTTGTTTCTGAAAATTTAGTTTTCTGTTACACATTGTTACCTTCTCCTCAACGAATTTTTAGTTTATTTTAATTATTTCGGTAACTACTGTCTTCTCGATCTCAAACTTTTCCTAACACCATCAACACTTTTTACTTGGAATAACGATATCAATTTTGTCTTTAAGCGACAGGCCTTGATTGTGATTTATTTATAGTTTGTAGGCAAATCAACTCAGTATTGACTGGGTGCGAGTGGTGCTACTGAAGAACAAAAGGAAAATGAATACTAGAAAGGAAGCTACGAGCTGAAACACAAAATTGAATGTAGCCAAAATGCGTTCAAAGTGAAAGGCATGCAAAACCTAATCTTCTCCATGCGTCAGTTAGCCTTAAGACCTTGGAAATATAGTAACAATTTGTGGCTGTGCTTTGTAAAACTACAAAAGGCCTTTGAGCGCGTACCCAAATATATGTATATAATATGGCATGCTGTGGCAGATGTTATATGGTAAGGGAATACTCGGATATCTTTAGGGGCTATAAAATCTGTTGTTTAGGTTTGGATTTTAATGAAAGCCAGCAGGCTATCTTTCGAAAATAAAGGTTTTATTTATTTAGATTAAAATAAATCTTGCGTACCACGTGCAGACGCCTATACATTACACCAGGCCCGATTTTATATGTTTATATATCAGGGAAAACTAAAACGATACTGGTGGTGAAGTACCTATAAACATAATCAAATGCATCTAACAAAATCCCTATATAATGGCTGTGGGAATTGCGCCTGCGACCACAGCTTTCGGAAAAATAAAACAAAAATAGTGAAGGAAAATCAAAACAAGATTTTCAAAAAATGCACAAGACTTGCGAACTAGAATGCCCCACCTTTCATATGAAAGGTTTGGAACGATATCTCCTGATGTAAAGAACAACTACTAAGAGAAGGTTGTGGATGTACTATACAGACACAGAATCCGAAACACTGCTCCGATAAAAGCGAATATAAAACAGCTGTAGAAGTGAAATTCAAAAAGCAGCAAGAATAACAACTAGAGCATAGTTGAGGTGTTTGTCGGGGAGTGTGACTGTGAAACCGACAGACTACGTTCAACATTCATGAGTTGCAGTTGGGGAAGTGGCCCACTCACCCTCTAGAAAAACCTGCACCCGCATTCATTGTAAACCGTGAATGCGTGATGCTTACCCCATCACCATCATTTCAGAATAGAGGTACGCGGCAACTGGGTGTCAAAGCAAAATAATGGCGTCCTTGATGGTTCGGTTTACAGGGTGTGCCCCCTCGCCGAGCGTTAGTGCCCCACAATTATTAAAAATAGCAATGATAGTCCTGGTATTTAATAATTCTGTAGTGATATTTCCATCAAGGGTATACTGCTGTAAGCAATGAATAAAGAGATATGTAACACAAATCATAAGTTACTAAAACATCTGCGAAGGGATTAATAGTTATCTAAATACAGCAGTAGACGTAAAAACTGACGGGCACACTTGAGACCTTCCTTAGTAATTAACTAATACAAACAAAATAGCCAGTACTGATGGTTATTTTAATAACCATGATATTGAAATTTCAACAAGTAGTGATAGTGCAGGAAGCGTTTTATCCAAAGCTGTAGGCGAGACAAAGTATATCTTTTCAAACCACAGATCACCCGCTAGAATTGACGCATCGGATGTGGTCTTTTTGCAATATGTTTATATTGCAAAAATCTAGTTAATATTATTGTATATATTTACACACATCAAGGGAACTGACGAATTTTAAATGGCACACATAGATTATATTATTTAGGTACATGGTGTTGTCCATTTGAAATACAAGGAAAATACATACATACAAATACATTCAGCTATCAGTCCAAACATCAATTTACTTTTTTAAGTGCAACTAAACAAAAATGGTTCCTTATAAGCGTAATATTTAAGAATACCTCACATGAAAAAGAACAAACTTCTACTTTAAAATGGTTGAACAATTCGTTTTATGACTTACCGAAAATTAACCTAACAAGAAACACCTTCAGAAGATACACAGTTCAGTTTTCATCTAAGATTAATATGTCAAAGGTTTTGGTAGAAAATTACAAGTAAAGAGAAATTGCAAAAAGACGTGAATGACCATAATCAGTCACACTTGGTAAACTTGATAAACAGATATATGACTTAAGCTAAGCCTTTAAGGGATCAGACGACAACGACAAGAACTAGAGCAGTAAAATACGTACACTAGGTTGGAGGAAATATATAGACCAGGTATGGTCAACAAGTCGATTGAGATCGATCGATCGATCGCGAAGCGATTTTTATCGATCACAACCAGTAAAACTTTGGCATCGGTAGTAGTGCCAAAGTGAATATGTTAAATGTCAAGATTTCAGAAGGTAAATTGCGACATTTTACTAAGAAAATAGTCAATCACATATGTATATAGAAATTGGCCATCTGTGACATAAAGTAACTGTTCTCAATGTAACTATTTCCGTTATTCTTACCAACTTATTTGTCCTATATGTTTCAGCTCTTCTTTCAAATGTATAGGTAACAACCAGACGCACTGCGCTCTTAGATATTTTCATCCTATTTCCGTTCTGATTTAATTTTTCCAGAATAGCCAAGTAGTTCATACAAGGTGTGACAATAGTACCGGGACGTCTGGATATTTCGTCAGACAAGAATTTTTCCAAGACAGTCAAGGTCATTATTTACCTGCAATTTGACCTTGACAATGATCTTCAAAATCATTTGAAAGGCATTTCTTTTACAAATGGAAACCTGTATTTTTAAGTTCAGAAACCGATTGAGTGAAAAATTTTACGTCTGAATTAAGGCATTCGGTCAAGGTCGAATAAGTTTTCCGGAAAAAAATGATTTACTTTCAGCATTACTCAGGAACAACGACGTAGACGTTGTAAATTATGTTCTCTTTCGGCTGCTTGACTAGCGTGGGTCCCCTCGCCTCTCACGTTTCGTGGTGCTTGATCAGCGTGAGTCCCCTCGCCTCTCACGTCCTCCACCTGTCACTTTGTTTTTTTGCGTTTCTTCCTTTGTCTTTTCTTGTTGTAGCTAAACTGATCAAGTCAAATTCAGTGCAAATAATTCAAAGCGGATGTTCGAACAGGAAACCTTGAACTTCTTGACAAAAGGCTATACCTATAAATTTGAGGATAATATTAGATGCCTCATCTGTTCTACGATAGTTCTTTCTATTTGCAGTTTGTAGCTTTTTGAGCTTTTAATTGTACAATTCGAAACGCTTGACGGATAAAATTGTGCTATTGAAGAAATAATTGGGGGCGGGTATGCTCCAATAGGGCGACAGGTGGAAGAATAAATGGAGAATCCTTTCCACATGTTTAATGCTTTGTCCAAAGTTGATCAACGTTGTGAAGTTTACAATTTTTTTAAAGAGATATCATATGTCAATAATATATAATTTTTGAATGGCTTGATAATTATATTGAAATTCACAATTACCTACGGTCCAGATGTGAATGTTTGATCTTTAATATTTGTACAGCAATATCGTGCTATATAATCGATTTATAGATCAAAAGAGTTTGATTTAAAATTTTGGTCACATGCATGTATCTATCGCAAATAAATCTTAAGCGACTTGATCTTACGAACTAATAATACTAGTGCATATTTCTTTGGACATTTGTAGGCGTTCGTCTGAAGTATAATTTAAAGTTGCTTATAAACAAACACGACCGCCGATACATAATATTTTAGAGACCATCACGTTTTATTTCACTATTGGTCAGCTATGCAAAAAGTATGAAACCGGTAAGTTATTTAAAACAAGGAGCTGACTTTTCTATTTTAGTATAGGTATTTCTGTCTTATATAAAAACCGTTGAGCAGGTATGGAAATGTTTCCTGCTCTATAGTAACAATAATCCAAAAAAGTTAGTTTATATATCTGCTCAGATGAAAACAAGTCCATGTATATACATGGGATATTCCGGATGTTCTATTGACACTACTGTGCAATATTGTTTAGTGTACTTTAGTTACTAAACTACTACAGGCGTATTTTCGCACCGGTGATATTCCAATAATAGAAGATATCTGCAAGGTGTATTTGGAGCAAATTTGGAGTGTCTAAAATCTAAAAGTATAGCCTATCGCAGAGACGATAACTTTAAAACAGGCGGAACATTACTAGAAGACGATTCGTACAATGGGCGGCCAAGCACCTCTGTAAACGAAAGATATTTTATTGCCGTGGAGAACCTACTGACAGATAATGAACGAATAACTATTTAAGAAATTAGTGTTAGTGTAGGAATAGGTACACTAGAGGTTCATGAGATTTCGGTGCAAACAAGGTTTTAGTCCGCCGAGTACCAAGGCTATTGGACCGAAACAGAAACTCAATCGGTCTGACACGTGCCGTCAACTTCAAGCGCTTCTAGCACGTTACGGCGACCAATTTTTGCAACGAATAATTAAGTAAATAAAGTATTGATAAAACATGGATAACTTACTTCAATCCTGGTATCAGAAATCTAAAAGTATTATAATGAATGCATAATACTCTTCTAATATTTTATCTAATCCATTCCGGCAGGTGCATTGCAAGAAACAGACTGGGAATTTGCATAAACGTTCGCTATTACAACAGAATAAATTTTAAAAATCAAATTTACATAACTTTTTCTTTTTCCCTTCTTTATTGGCTTTGTTTGGACCCATTAGCCACTGGCTACTGTCTAACAACCCGTATGGACAAACGGGTTGCACAAAGGACACTTTTCACACCCGGGGTTGATCGGGTGACTAACTATTAGACAAACAGGTGGACCCCAAAGGATAAACCCACAGAGGAAAAGTTCCGGAAAGAAGAACTACATTTTAATGTCAGCGCCACACATGAACTTATATAATAAAAGAAAGATCTTAACGTCTTGTATTGATATAATGTAGTTTATATTAAACGGTGCTTGTAATCCCATACCTATCAGCTCCCTACACAAAAAAACACTTTTATTCTAATTCTAGGACCCTAAAATTATATGGTTTGTACAGGACTCGCAACTATCAATATCCTTGATTTTGATTTTCGCTAGATGAGCCGGGAATCTTCCGTGATCAAATGCCAATCTTGTGAACTAGAACTTTGGAAACATATTTCGTATTTTGAAAAAAACAAAATATATAAAATCAACCCCTTTCGTTGGAAAAGCAAGCACAATCAACAGATGTAGATCCAGTTAGTATAGTGATTAGAGATCATGATAGCGTTTAAGCTTCCTATACTCACGCATACGGTCTGTATAGTATAGTATACGTCTTTCATTTTGACGTGAGTATAGGAAGGTTAAGAAGTAAAAACAGTGTAGAGAACGAAATAAATATGTATAAAATATAGTCAAATTAAAAACGTCCCTTTACTTTAAATAATATATATAAAATTTATTAACAAAATTAGTGCTGTGCCTAAATTAAAGAAAAAGAAAATTAAACTAAATAACATGGTGATAGAAAACTATAATAACAAAAGACGATAATTCATAAACATCTGAGAAGAACTGCTCCAAACATAGCCGCACAAGTAGAAAAATTTACAGGAAAACATATTTGTGTAGAGTGTATAAGAAGAATATGAAAACGTGGTCATAATGGCCGAGTTCCTCGTATGAAACCCTTAGTTAGTGCTACTAATCAACTCAAAAAAGTATAGTTTGCCGAAGAGCACCAAAATAAAGACATGGAATTTTGGCAACGGTATATATTTGCAAATGAAAGTAAATTCACCATTTTTACTTCAGGTGGGAGATGGAAAGTCTGGCGAAAACCATGTAAAGCCTTTGATATTCAAAATACTGTGCTTACTGTGAAACATGGAGTAGAAGCCGTTGTGGTTGGGTCCATACCACCGACTGGAGTGGGGAGTTTGGTATTTATTGAAGTGTTTATTTACAAATAAGAAATCATATTTAAACATTTTAAAGGACATTTAAAAACTGATGTTGAAAAACTCCAATTAGGAAAACGATGCAATTTCAACAAGATCAAGATCCTAAGCATACGGCATTCATCGTACGTGAATGACTATTTTTTATAATGTGCTCCAACAGTTTCATTCTTCGCCCCAGTCGCTAGGTTTGAATCCCATCGAGAATGTATGGGATGATCTAAAAAGAAAATTACAAAATCGTGCTGTAACAAGTCGAGAATCCTTAAAACGAGTACTAATAGAAGAAGGGGATCAAATTCCAGCAAACTTTACAGATAAGTTAGTATCTTCCATGCTGCTGTCCTTGAAGCTAAAGGAGGCCCTACAAAATTCTAATTTTTGTTTAATTCATGTTATTTAAATTATTATATTACTTTTGTGAGATTCTATTATTACGTTTTTTCGTTTTTATTAATTTGAGTGGACTCTATTGTGAAATAAAGTTTATTAGTGGTAGAATTCTTACTAATTTTTTATGCCTTTTGTAATGTATGCGTTTCCGTGCCAACAGTAATATTTATATTGGAAAAAACTCATTTTCGATAGGTATACGGTGACTTTCGTGAGTGGCTGTATGTAGATGTCTTATACCAGAGTTATATTCCCAACGTTAGAATAAACCATGTATGTATGTACATATGTGAGCTTTATCTAACGTAGCGGGACGTGAATGTGCGACTCAGCTGTTTATTATTGTAAACGGAGACGCCTAGAGGACAATGACAAGTGGTATTAGGGCAGAGTGTGTTAAGAAATTGTATGCTCAATACGGTCAGAAAGTATTTCTTAGACCATAAAGAATAAATAGTAGTTTATCCCGATTTTGTATGTTTTATTTAAAATATGGAGATAAGCGCCCATGTACACTCCCAGTCACGAAAGTTGGGACAGTTAATATTTTTTCAATATAAGTATTTAACTTGCACAAAAATAAAAATAAAACTCAAAATCAGTTATATATAACAAAATATTGGTTTATTATGACAAAATGATAGCAAATAATAATATTTATCAAATACAATCATTAAACTTTCTTCTCGTCGAAGAATCCTCCTTTTGCATTCAATACGGCTCGAACAACTCCGGGCATTCTTTCGATAAGTATTGTAAGTGTGTTGGGTGGTAAACTGTTCCATTGTTCTTGTAAAACCTCCCAAAGGTGTTGTTTCGAAGTTGGAACCACTTTTCGTACCTGTCTATCCAGCTCATCCCACAAGAGTTCGATCGGGTTAAGATCGGTACTCTGTGGAGGCCATGACATTATTTGCAAGGTATTTTGTGTTTGTTGTATATTCAAATAATCCCTACATACTAACGCCGTATGTTTAGGATCATTATCTTGCATTGAATTCTGCTGCTATTTGTGGTGCTGTCAGTCTTCTATTTCGTTTACTAATTAAAACGATTTGCTGATCATCAACGTTGGTCGTAATACGAGACGGACCTGGTCGATCACGGTCATTTAAACTTTCCGTTGTACGGTACAGTTTTATAATATTGGCTACACTAGATTTTGCCAGATTCACTTTTTCGCCAATTTGTCGAACAGAATACCCTTCTTTATCGAGTGTGATCACGGACGATCGCTTTTCAACACTGATCGGTTTTCCACGCGGCATTTTCACTGTTAATACTTTCAAAATTCGCCCACTTGCACTTCGCGCGTACACGGAGACGTTTAGAAGTAAACTGAATGGCCCGAGGTACTAGAGGGATAGGATAATACCTTGATGACCATAAAATCGTTCTTGGAAATACCCTTGTAAATGTTTATGACACATAAAGCACTGTAATACTACTTGAATATTTCTTTCGGTAATACTATGAAATCATTATATTGCGATTATTGGGGATTATTGTAATTAAGATTAAGTTCTATTGTAAATTCCATTAGTGCAGCATTCCTAATAATGCAGTATGATCCACTAACCAGTAATAATTACTACGCAGTAGAATTCTCAGTATTGTGTAAGAATTTGAATTTTCATTGCACAATATCCTAAATTTAACGAGGTGTCCCAACTACCGTGACTGGGAGTGTATGTATTTATTTAATGTTTAAAAATCTCGAAGTAATTTTTAACTGTTAGTCAATAATAAGCACATCTCCAATCTTTGATGATATCCTTCCCAAGAATAGTTATACATATATATATTTATTCATAACACATACTTGCAGAAATATGAATGATTACTTCTGGAATTTTTACTGTACTACTGTCGCATTTCTTGTTTGAGAACCGTATAGAATGTTTCATCTGAGAAATCTTCGTTTCGTTTACTACTAGCAATTTGTTTATTAGAGCATTTTTATCATGTATGTAATCAAAATATGTTATCGCATGTATTGGCGAAATGAAATATATAGTCGGCCAATTCATTTACAATCTGTAAGCATTAGAAACTAAAAATACAAAAAATTTAAAATTTCGAAAACCAAATTTTCTTTGTCGGTATGAAAGTCACGGAATCATCTGGCCGACATGAACACTTTCGATCAAACACTACACCGATTACTAATTTTTGACATCGCACATAACCGCATTAATCAAAATCCACAACCAAAATCACACTAAACTTTCCAAAAATGTGATTTATGATAGTAAAGAAGATAGCGTGTGGAAGTACATAAATATCTGAAATTTGTTTTAAGTATTTATTTTATTATTAGACATATTTAAACCATAATTTGCTGCAACTGTACTGATCTCTCTAGCTGGTGACGGCTTATCAGCCCGGAAATATCACTGCGATACAAATGGAAGCACAAGTATATAACACACTATTTTATTGCATTTTTTTATATAAAAATAAATAATTATAAATCCATAAATATATATATGTACATAGGTACACGATTATTTACTTCTTCCCATAACTATTGGAGTACTTGTCGTTGTTGCTGTTGGAATTTCCATACTTATCGTTACTGCCATAGTTGTTAGATTTGTTAGTGTTGTTACTATTGCTGCTATTACTCTGCCCTGAAGACGCTGTTCAATAAAAATATATATATATATATATATATATGTATATATATACACAACTTGTTGCAATTCTAATATCTACAAATACAATTTTATTCTGAAAGTAGTAGTTTATTCACACTTTATTTAGCAATCTATATATGCGAATGGGATATATTTTTGTCAAAATAAATAAAAATAAATATGATAAAAATTGTAGGTGTAAATTTAATTGATCGCTGCTAAATTGACAGAAAAGCAGTTGCGAGATAGAAGAAAAAGTTTCAATTTTAAAGATATACAGTGGGCCAATAAAGTATTTGCACAGCTAAGTTTTTCAGGAAAACACCATAGAATAGTGACTTATTTTTAATATAAATTTTGACATTACATCTAATATTAAATTTCAAAATAAAAATCACATTCTTCATTTGAAAGTAAAAACGTAGTTTATAAAATACAAAAGAATTGAAAATGCATTATGAACGTATTTGCACACTTATACTTAACACTATACTGTCAGGTTAGGGGGTAGTACAAGTGAATGGAAAAAGATCAGCAGATTTTGAAATGTCCATTAATATTTATTATAGTAATGGACAGAATCCTGCAAAATACGAGGAAATGCACCGAAACTGTGAAGACACTATTAGGGTATAACAGATTGGAACCTGTAGCTATGGATGCATTACTGTACGCCGATGATCTGGCACTAATAGCTGACAGTTATGTGAAAATGGAAAAATTAACAAAAATATGTACAGAAGAAATAGAAAAGATGAAGATGGAAATAAACGTAGAAAAAAGCAAACTAATGGTGATACATAATAAAGAGCCAGCCAGTAATCTAATAATTAAAATAAACGATAAACAAGAAGAAATTGTGGACGCATACGAATATTTAGGTACTATTATATCGAAGGATGGAAAAATTGATCTAAACATAGCAAAAAGAGGACGGAAAGCCAAAAACATATACTACGCTCTGAATCAAACCATCTTTGGAAGA
The DNA here is from genome assembly GCA_038088585.1 of Chrysina gloriosa. Classification (NCBI taxonomy): domain Eukaryota; kingdom Metazoa; phylum Arthropoda; class Insecta; order Coleoptera; family Scarabaeidae; genus Chrysina; species Chrysina gloriosa. The sequence goes on along the minus strand of CM076088.1, from coordinate 30,299,881 downwards.
AAAGAAATAGAACCCAAGATCAAACAGATAGTATTCAATGCAGTAGTAGCCCCCACAATATTGTACGCAAGTGAGTACTGGACAATACAGCAAAAACACGAAAGCAAAATAACCGCTATGGAAATGAAATTTTTGAGAAAGATCGTGGGGAAAACAAAAATGGACAGAATAGAAAACGAACAGATAAGGAATATCCAAGGAATAACCAAGAAGATATACTAAAAAGAATTGAAAAATGTCAACTGAATTGGTACGGCCACATAATTAGAATGGAACAAAAGAGTTTAACAAAGAAAGTAATAGAAGCCAGAAATAACGGGAGAAGAAAAAAGGGAAGACCAAGGAAAAAATGGATTGACAGAGTAAATGGATTGACAGAGTAAATGAATTGGGACGAAAGCGAGGGAAGACCATAGCAGAAATGAAAAAAATGAGTACAGACCGGACACGATGGAAAGAATGGATTAAATCGTAGTAAGATCCAAAAATATTCCGACACTGAAAGGCATAAGGATTGACGAGAAGAAGAAGAAGATACTTAACATTAGGGTTACTTTTCTTATGGGATTAGTACTCGGTGTTCATCCCTTTTGCATCCAGTACTGCCAGTAACCTGTCTGGCATAGATCTTATAAGTTCTGAAGTAGTTTCATAAGAAATATTAGTTCATTGATCTTTCAATCTCCTCGTTTGAAACATGGTAGTTTCTTATTTTCAGATCGAAGATATGACACAAATTCTCAATTGGATTGAGATCTAGACTTTTGAATGAGTTGGACGGTGTTTCTCGTACTCTGTATACAAGCCATTCCTTAACGGTCCTTGCTATATATTTAGGATCGGCGTCCTGTTCAAACACAAGTCATACACAATTCGTGCCTATTTTCTCCACACGATCAAATAAATTAGATTGCAATATCTTTAAATAAGATTTAGCATCCATAATATTATTGATGAAGTGCAAATAGCACACCATTTTGTATGATATACAACCCCAAACAAGAACGTTCCAACTTCCATACGTTATAGTTGGAATTAAATTTTTATTTTTCAGCTCTGTGTTTGGTTGTCTCCAAATCATTCTTCTACCATCTGATGAAAACAAATTAAACTTACTTTCATCCGAAATTAAGACGGTTTTTCAAACTTCTATTGGCGTCTTCTTCTTTGACAAATTGTGTACGTTTTACCTGGTTCCATTCACTTAAAAATGTTTCTTTTCATGCTACATTTCTGATTACTTTTCTTACAGTTTCTGCACAAACAGTTTTCCGTTTCTTTGTACTTTTTTATAATAGCATGCTTCTCGCGATCATTTCAAATCTTCGGGCGACCTGATCTAGACAAAGTTTCTACAATACCTGTTTTTTTATATTTGTTTATTATGTGTCGAGTTGTACTAAATGGTCTCCTAACAATTCCTTGAATCTCTTGCAAAACTTTTCTTCATTATGAATTGTTATTACTCTTGATCATTCAAATACACTCAACTCTTCACTTTTCGAACTCATTTTTGCAACTAATTGTAAGTAAAATTAATACTGTTTTATAATATTAGAGCATATGTATGAATAAGTCTTCACATGTATATCGCTGTTATCAACACCTGCTTTTATTTTCAAGTTAAAATATAATATATACATACATACTTAGTATGTAACACGTGCAAATACTTTATTGTATTCGGGTCTTAAAGTTTTTAATGTTTTTTCAAATAAATATGCGTTCTTCGTATACGTTACTTGAAATTCTAATGTTGGACATAACACTAAAATTTAAAGTAAAAATATTTGTTTGTTATTATTTTCCTGAAAAACTTAACCGTGCAAATACTTTATTGACACACTGTATGTAGTAATAAAATGTACGAATTTTTCGGGTAATAAAGAATTTTACACTGTTATAACATGACTGTACAAAAGGCATCTTTTAAAAGTGATTTGTATTCAAATTTCATGAATTTTCAATAACTCAAAAACTAGTGTGAAAGAACTTAACGCTGTACATTTGTATTTATTGAAGCAACAAAATATTAAATAATCAATCTACCTGAAAAATGTTATTGTTTGATTTTAACTAGTGTGAATAGCAAATACAGAGTTTTTATAACTAGCGCCAACGCTATTTTATAAATTCAAATAGTAAAAAGATCTACCATCCAAGATAGCAACTTACTCTGCCAATTGTTAGGGCGATCCGGATACCCTCTACTCGTCCAATAGGAATAGTGATTGGGATTCTTTTGATTGCTGCGATTATCTCCGCCGTTATTCATTATTCGATGCATAAATTCACTGTTAAAACTAGATCCTTGATTAGCAAGCGCAATACTACTGGCGAATTATAACATCGACTTCGAAATTATATATACGCGGAGCTTTACTATGGTAATCCCCGGCGTCGCAGGTATTTTAAATTTTACTTGTAGATTACACCAAACCAACTTTATAGTATCTTTTAAAGTAAGGGATTCACAAACAAGCAAGTTTCATACATTTACTGTTTAAGCAGTAAAAGATGGACATCACAGAAGTAAATATTTTTCAATTAAAAATTGAGTGCGTTCACAACTTTTACGTTTAACGTCCAAAATCTCATTTTAGACATATTATTTGTACATTAAATATATACAGAAAAACTTATTTCATGATAAATTGTAGCTGGGATTTATTTTTTTATATAAAAGTATATAATATCATTATATCCTTCACATTTCACCATCTCCCTAGCGACACTGTATGCTTGAAGTTTACCGAAGAATCAGTATGGTAAGGATAAAAGCTGATTGATGTACATAAGTTCTAAACCAGATATTTCCAATTTAATCTTTTTATAGTGAGATTATTCTAATGACCTGAAAATCTATCAAAGTATTAATTTTGTTTAAATTTTTTGGGCCATCTTAGATCGGGTGCCAATAATTTTGGGGTGACAAGGCGTGAATCAAAAGGTAGGCGTTTCAGATGTTTTTATTAATTTATTTCTGTTATATATGAATTGCTTGTTTATTTACAATCTGAACAACTTATTAGAATAGACAAAATACACGGAAACCTCCCATATCCGAACTTCTACCTCTGGTGAAACAAGTTCTGGCACCAGATCAGGTATCACTTACGTACCAGCTCAATAAAGAGTGTAAAATTGTGTATAAGATATATTTTGCTCATACTATATTTATACTTCACGTATTTCCGAAAATTTTGCTTATCCAAAATGCTCTCAGCCCCTTTTATGTGAGAGGTTTGACTGTACTATAAATCTACGTAAAATATTTTCCATCCCTAAATGTAAAGTGTAATTTTTGTCGAAATACCGCGAACACGTTTAGTACGAATTACATTCGCACAGGTAATTTTCTTGTTTAGAAATGTTTGGTTATACAATTTCTCACTGATGGATTGACCAAAAACCGCGAAGGGAGATCAAACACTAGACGACCTCCAGGAAGATCTCCCTAAAGATGGCGAGACAGCTGGAACTCAATTTCAAACGAAGTTTTATGAGGCTTAATGTATTAAATAGAGCTTAGTGCTAATGAGAAGAAGAAAAGAAGAAAAGCACGGCCTGCAATGCGTTACATCAGGGATTCTGTATCTTTACTTTCACTCTCGGCTGCTACGTACCAATCCATTTGGAAATGATGACGACGCATTAGCAACTGCCAGTATTACCCTCTTGTTCACAACGGTATTTAATTTTTAACGACTAAGCAGGTCGCAAACTGAACTGGAATACCTAGAGTTTGAACCTAAACCCTCGAAATTGTAACTGTAAGACAACACCGGATCAAAATTCCTCACTACTCAATTGAATATTGATTCTTGAACACGTGTTTCGCTGGTAATGAGGCTAACATTTTCAAACCTTATATTACCTGCAAGTTACGATTTAAATTATGGTTTCGATAATAGAGAAACGCGTGCCTCAGAATTAATAAACCATCTTACGTTGAAGAGTTTAGCGGATGTAATCCATTCTAGTATTCTAGTAAAAGCAGGAAGACAATAAGTTCGTAACTAACAACTTCGACCAAAATTCGCAAAGTAGTTTTGTCAAATTGCAATATGAGTTGAAAAATATACTTGTAAAAGATTTGAAACGGACCTAAAAAGAAAATAATCCAAAAGAAATAAGCCTAAACCGATTTTTAGAATCAAATAATGAAACAAATGTTTCTTGATTCGAATAAGTAAATATTTCAGTTACAAAAAAAAAAAACAATAATTGACGTTTTAAAATTCGGGTAATCACTACTTTGCTGAAATAAATACAGAGAACGGAAGTACGTATGTTAGTTTTACAAGGGGACACCGGCAACCCGGAATTCCCAAGAAAATGTCAAATTTGGTGAATTTGTAGAGTAATGTAGAGTAATTGTACTTATTCTTATCGGCGAAATCTCCATTTGTCGACTGGAGGGCGCTCTAATGAAAATACTATTCCTCACAATTGATGCAAATATCTCGAAAACTGTTGGAGATATTAAAAAAATTAAGATAGGTTTGTCATTGTTTGACGAGTACTAAATGAAAGCATAATAAAATTTTCAAAAGAGTTGGGGTGGAGGTACTTTCTCTATTAAAATTAATAAAATTTGAAATGACGATTAACCTATCATTTAGTACTCCTCAAACAATTAAAAACCTGTCTTAACTTTTTTTTAATATTACCAATAGTCTTCGAGGTATTTGCATAAATTTCAAGGGATAATATTTTTATTAGAGTGCTCTTCGCAAGTGGGGAATTCCGCCGATAAGAACAAGTGCAATAATCTTAGATTAGACCCTTCTACAAATCCACAAAATTTAAATTTGTTTTTGGCGAGTTCGGTTTGCTGGTGTTCTGTTAGTAACTTTCCTTTATGTAAATTTTTAACTTTTTTGTTAGTGGTTAGTACGTCATCTTTGTTATTAAAAACGCATTTTTCTATATCAAAAAGTACATGCATACATATTGCTTTTTTGTTTTCGCACTCAGAACTTCGTTATTGATAACAGATTATTCAGTTTTGATGGATTCAAATACATATATCCATACATACCTAGGTAAATTACTGATATTCCTAAGAAAAATCCCTCTCTATTTTATTGCCTTAAAGTTAAAATAAACATTGGCAGGGGTATTTGCTTTCATCTAAACATGATATATCGCGATTTATATTCAGCGTTAAAGGAAGTTGATTTGATCTGCGGCCGAATATAAGCATATGTAAAGCACGCGTCGTTATATCGGAGAGTATAGGTGAATCCCCTCTACTAACACGTTATTAATCATTTGTAACAGACATGATGGGTACATTACAAATGTATGTGGATCCAAAGCGGTGTATACACAAAAGTAGTACACGTACAGCAGCAAAAATTTCAAATTACAAAATTAATAAACTCAAAGTAATCACACTAAACAAACATTTTATATATACTGGGTCGAAAAATGTATGTCGACACATGCGGGGAATATATTAGCGTAGAGTAGGTTCCCTACTTTATTGCAAAACTTCCCTTCTTACTCCTTCGAGGACTCTTTATAGGCGCGTAACATTCGTTACATGTATTTACAAGGTGCATTCAACTAATCACACGAAAACTGCGAAACTTGTGTCATTTCTCGACGTCATCTCCCTGCAGTCATACATTTTCTACATCGTTGACGTCATGATTCCATGGCCGCTGCGAACGCTTCTCTAGAGGAGTCTACTTTGACCACTGAAAAATCGCAGAGTATCTTTCATCGTTGAAAACAGCCAAAAGTCGCTAGGAGCCAGGTTAGGTAAGTAGGGAGCATGAGAAATTACTTCAAAGTTGTCACGAAGAAGGTGCAGCGGTGTTTCCACTCATTGGATCGATCCGTTTTCTTGGTGAAAGAGCACACGTGTAGTCTTTTCGCTATTCGTGATACCCACATGGAGGATACTTTTCGAATTTTCAGGTCTTTATGCAGGATTGTGAGCAGATTCCACGGATGTGCCAACGTTGGAGGCAATCCTCCAAAACAACTTTCTCCACTTGCTCGACATGTCGTCAGACCGGCTGGTGTGAAGCCGAAATTGACTTGGTTTGTTGTTTCTTATAACACGACGTTCTGGCTTCTTTGGACTGTCGTACCAACGAACGCACATTAGACACATCTATCACACCATCACCACATGTCTCACTCAATTGGCGATGAATTTCAATCGGTGTCACACCACTCCAATGGAGAAAACGAATGATTATATGCTGTCTTTGTAATGAAAACGTTCCCATTTTAAGTATCAAAAGAGTCCTCACTCTCGTCGCTGTAGCTAGAGTTCCGTGTACCGTACAGTGCTGAATATATATTAAAATATTATAAAAATGTGTGGCGTGTAATTGGTAGCTATTTTGATGTCAGTGGATTTTGTTTTTGTTAGATGTTTCAATATTGAGGATAGCGGCTGAAATACAGCACAAAATCATATTCTTCTCACTATTTCACATCATAGTTAATAGGAGACATTCTGTAATTTTGTTGTTCAAATGAGGACGCCGGAGCTTGCTAATATGTCTACAAACAGTTGTTCATGAACCCTGTTCAGTGTCGTCGGCAAGCATTTGTTTCGAAACACTTTTTGAACGATGGACTTTTGTCAGATTTGATTAATCTTGGAATTCCCAAATACTTGCATCTATTTCCGCAATAATGTGTTATCGCGATTTAATTATCTGCTTAAATAAATATGTTCAGATTAAATTTGTATTGTATTTAGTCCTTTTATTCACCCATTTTTATTTTAGACTTGGAATTATCCGAATAATCTTATCTTTCGAGTTATTTTGTGGTGTTCGTGGGTAAGTGATCAAAAATGGAAATTAATGTTACGTTATTGTGTTTGATATTTTGGTCATTATTTTGTAATTTTTTGTGTAAATATTGATTTTTTGGGAAAATGATTTAATCTATAATGCCCACACTGATATCAATGATTAACTGTTGTATAACGGGATTTGGTATTTCATGTTATTTTAAAAAATGATGAAACATTTTAACGTAATACCTGTAGTATTTATAGTAATGTACAATGTAGTAAGTAAGGTTTGATAAAAAGTGGATGACTTGTTGTCATTAAGTAGTGTAAACCGGATTGACGCCCTTGGAATTTTAATATCGCCCCTTCCACGTAAATGGAGACAAAGACCGGTTTACACTACTTAATGATAATACGTCATCCACTCTTTTATCAAACCTTAGTAGTAAGATAATGTATATATATTTAAATCTGAGCTGTTCAGAATCTTATTAAATTCAGTTATTATTGTGTGTGTTAATGGCGTTGATAACAAATACTAAAGAAAAAATCAACTAAAATTGTTTTCCAAGTGAGCGACAAGACGTATCCCATATGTAACTCGTCCGTACGGACTTGAATTCGGTTGGCGTCGTGAGAAATATGCTGTCGGTCTGTGAAATGTTGATATTTTCTTGCAAAGTAGCATGTGCTGACTTTATTTTACCTTACATTACAACCTGCTGAACAATACTACACAATAAAATTCTACTTACTAATGTTGTACAGGAAAATGAATTTTTATTCTTCTAAACACTATTTTCGACGTAATTTATTTTCTTGGTTTAAAAATATAATCACTTAAGAATTGATTGTACTCAAAATTTTAAATATCTTCATAATGGGCTGAGATTTCTAGGACGGTACTTAATGCCAAATCATTTTGGGTAGGGACTGTAGATACAGCTCCAATTGTATAAAAACAAAATGCTGAATAAATTTGCTTTATTAACATTTTCAGTATACAAAGATTATATATAAATAAACAATTATAACGACCTATTCTTTATATATTTTCAGAACATATAAATGCTCACTAGGTATTTTCCTTTCTTTTAGTATAACAACTTTCAAGTTCATCCTCTGAATAACATCAATGACTTCTTCAGGATTATTCTCTTTTATTGCAATCATGTAGCACACACCATTCAAACTCATGCTTAGAGGTAATAATTTTAAGAATTTATCAATAATTTCGCGACCATTAACACCTCCAGCCCAAGCACTAGCAATTCCCTTACTAGTTATTTCTTCAGTACTAGTAACAACATAAGGAGGATTAAATATAATAACATCAAACATATGTGATTTGAAGCTTGATAATAAATCCATATTACATATTTCAATTGATGTGTTGTTTAATTTGGAAGTATGATGGGTGGCTGCACATGCTTCAGGGTTTATGTCTGTGGCAAAACAGTGTGCATTTTTAAGAAATGTTGCTAAAGCTGTTATTACTATTCCATTTCCAGAACCTATTTCAATAATAAAATCAGGATTTTTCTGAATAATATGTTCTAAATCTATTTCTAAAGAATCTAGTAGTAAAAAAGTATCTTCGCTAGGCTCATATACGTTGGGAAAAGCTTTCAAGTTATACAAAGGGGTTTTCAATAACATTTTTATATGACCACATCAGATGTTGATTGTTCAGTAACTAACGTATCCAATATCACTTTCCTTTTAACGATATCACGTTCGATAGATTGATGCACTTTATTTAACCTCTCCTGTGCATGTTGAAGTATATTTGTCAACACTGTAACTCTATGTTTAGCATTTTGCAGCTTTTTAACATATACGTCCAAATCAATGGTTGATTGTTGCGATTCGGATATTTTTTCAGTTCTTCGCTTAAAGACTCAATGCATTGCTTTAATTCTATCTGAGATATTCTGAAACAAAAACACTTCAAAACAAATTTTTATAAAAGGTGTGTCATACCTAGTAGCACGAACTCGTTCGTCTAGTTGATCAACAGTTGGTTTAATTAAACCCATTAACCCTTCTGCTAAAGCATCTCTAGTCGGATTATCGCAAAAGTTTTCAGTATTTTCATCATCTATTGAAGTAGCCGTACTTTCAGAATCGATATCCATTTTTATTTACGTTGATTTGGTGTATGTAATGAATAGATATTAATGTTGCTATGTTCAGTCGATATTTCAACCTGTTGAATTGAAAACATAAAAATTACTGAAATAATTGCTAAGTGAGGAAATCCAGCATACCAGTTTTACCTGGAAAAATTATTTTATAAATTAAAATTCTTTCCTTGGTTTGAATTCAAAATAATTGCCACGTAACTCCATAGTTTTCAGGAAAGATACCGTGTCTTCAACATTATAATCAAAATCCGTGTGACATATTTATGCAACCCATATTACACTATTGCATCTATATTTCAAAATACTTGAAATCACTATTTCTCCATCTTTTTGTAAGTACTTGCCTCATCTTGTCCATATAAGCGCTTGTGGAACGCATCGCTAAAGTCTTCAAATATTTTCGTCAGTTGGCAAATTAAATAATACCCTAATATAATTCAAATATAAATGTTCAGGATAACGGGTAATTTTAAACGATTATCCTGATCCTATATTACTTCCCACAGTCCTCGCATCCATATTTACTACCATTTCTCTATCTGAAGTTAGTCTTTTAGTAACTTCTAGTGAATTTCCCCAAGATTGTCCCATATCTACTGTCATGGCTGTCACTTATTCTTCATTGGCGCACTATGCATTATTTTTTGAGTTTAAATTTCATTATTTTTTGGGGTGTGCTAGTTTGTCCAAGTGTGTTTTAAAACTAAACTTATTTACCGGTTTTCATTCCTTTCGAAATACCTAGAAATGCTGTTTTTTTTTACTGAAACTGATTCTATAGTAGTAATATCGATATAGATTTTATATATACATTTGTGTATGATAAATTGCATAATCATGTTTTATCTACAAACACCACGCACTGAAAAACGTTGCATTTAAATGGAAGTAAATATTGATGTGAGGATTATGGAAGGTAGTATAGGATCAGGACAATAATTTCAAATCGCGCTGGGATAGTACGAGACAGTACGAGACATATTTCTAAAGGAACTATCTACTGTTTTGATATAAAAAGAACATAAGTGCAATTTTTTCAACAAAACGTTAGTACATATTTCCTTCTAACTTAGCAAAGTTGTCCTAAATATAAAATTTAAAAAAATTATAGTTGGTTTGATCAATGATTTTCTAAGGTGAAAATTTAATTTACCTTACCGATATCGGTGTTAAAATGCCAGGAAACTTAAAGTAGTCGCAAGATAGAAGGAAAAGTTTCAATTTTAGTAAAGATACAAGGCATGTTTTTAAGTAAGTACCGTTTTGGTATAAAAAACAATTTTATTTTTATAAAAAAGGCCTGTACCTTAATCTACTTTTTAACTTAATTTCCACCAGTGTCAATACACTTATAATCATCCAGTCATTAACCAGCTTCTGAACTCCATCCTCATAAAAATCAGCGGCCTGATTTGCCGATCGCCCGTTTTGACGTCATCGTCATCATTGTTATCGTCGTGGTGCTAGACTGCCTCAATGGTTTTTCAAGTGAAGGAACAAAATGAACAATCCACTAACTCCCTATGCCAAAACACAGGTGTTCTTTTTACATCAAAACAGTACTTACTTAAAGAACATATCTCGTATAGGTATAAACAAAGTTCAAAAGTTTTATATTTTTCAAACCGTTTTTAATAATATAATTCCTTGTTCCTACGGAGATTTATAACAAATTTTTTATTTCATACTGATTACAAAGACTGCGGCGTAGTTTAACGGACGCTAAACTATGTTGAGAACTCTACATCACAGATGTAATTTTTTTTTTCCCGGAATACATACGTATTTCAAATCGTACATTACTAAATATTTGGTAAGGTAGTGGTGGAATATCTTTGCCTTATTGTTAGCGACGCATGTGCTGGAGTAATTAATAAGCATGTGGTGTTATCGTTACAATTTCATATCCACATATCAACAGTGTAAAAGAACGATAAATAAGGTTCGACAAATGCGTGCTACGGCAGAAGCGCCGATAGGGAATTTAGGTCGATGCGTAGCCAGTGGAAAGTTTAGTCATTCAATAGCCGTGGAAGTGAATGATCGTTCGATAATTATCGGTTTATCGGCGTGCGTCTTTTAAAACATGGATCGTCGTAAGCGAGGTTTACCTTTAACATCGCATGTGAATAATTAATTAGCCATTTCTCTGTGTTGGAGTGTACAGGAATATAAATAGCCCATCGTTGAAGATGTTAATATCGTCGGACGTCGTAGTGAGTACGTTTGCACTTTACGAAGAGCAGCAGTCGAATTATTGGTGGCATGCTTGTCGGTAGAGTGTCTTAAGTGAACTTTGATCATTATTGAAAGTACTGTATATACTTGTAAATAATGGCTGCCAGATTACTCTACAGAAATCCCTAGATTTGGCGCCAAAAATATAGTTTAATAGTTTTGGTATTTTAGGTTAGTTCAGATTATGTTGAGATTTTGTATGTCAATCTTTTTAGTATTTCAAAAGCTGTGCTAATCTTAAGTATTTCTCGTTCTATTTGCTACAGTAATGAATACTTTCCTTTCATTCAATCATATTCTGTGATAGCAACATTTTAGTATAATATAAAGTTTTATTTGGTCTTTGTTTCCGAAGGCAAGTAAATAATGTAAAATCTACCAAAGTTCCAAAAATCTTTAATTATGATCCTTTGAATTGTTTATTTATTTCTGCGTCATTCCAGGCAACACATGATATATAAGGAGTAAAAGTAATTTTTACAGATATACAGTATGGAAGATACATGCAGCAAAAGATCCAATGCAAGGCGCAATTTGAATAAATCTTTTAATGATAGTGAAAGTATCGGCTCTCCTGTTCAAAATTACTCAATAATCAATACAGATGACGAAGACTCATTATTGCTTAAACTACGTAAATCAACGAAAAATCCATGTGTAATATTAGATAGATCAGATGATCAAATCTTTGCAGATCTCCCAAAACAACAATGTATTGATGAAAACAAGGTTAAAGATTGTAATGAGGAGTATTCTCCAAATAAAGGTCTATCAGAAGTAAGAAAATCATTTCAAAGTAAATTGGAAATAAATGAAGACACCCCAGAAGTATATACTGAAAAATTGTCTATAAAAAATTACAACCAGCTCCTGATAAGAAAAATATCACTCTATCAACTAATGAAAAAGTATTACGTAGATCATCCAGAAAGGTAGAGCGGGTATCGTATGTGGATTTCCATTCCCCTACTAAAACTCCTAAAAGAAATAGGAAAGTAAGTACAAGTAGTGACTCATCTACATCAATAGGTGTACAATGGTTATCGCCATCTAAAAGACCAAATCTTAGGACCCCCAATAAAAGTAAGTTAAAAGCATGTTCTGACAAATTAAATAATACACCAATAAGAGGTCACAGAGGAAAATCTGAAAATTTAAATGGTAATAATAATGAAGAAAAAGTAAGTTCTAGCTCATTGCATAGACCTGATCTGATAAATTTCAATAATGACAGAGTCTCTGCACCTTTAGATGAATTTAAAGCAGATACTCCAAATGGGGTTAAACCTAAAAGGAATGTGCGTACACCAAAGCGATACCAAGATTCTTATGATTCATCACCTCTGAAAACAAAGAAAACTAGTAAACGAAGTTACAAAGATTGGAGATCAAGTGATGAAGAAAGTATAAGTAAAGTTGATATTTCTCCGTTAAAAGATGTTTTGTCAATTTAGAAACATGCGGTGTCCAAAAAGAGAATTTTGGTCGAAGATCTGTTTTGAGAACAAATAATTTAAATACTCCAAAGAAAAATGTACATTATGAAAAACAGGCTATTGAAGAAAATACTCCGCAAAAAGGCATAATAATAAATGAAGAACATATTGAAGTGAGAACTCCATATAAAAATACAAATACAGAAAATAATAGAACACCAAAAAGTGCAATGAAAAATACACCTAGTTCTAGAGCAAGATTAATTAGGAAGGTACAATAACACCTTCTGTACAATCGCGTGGAACTCCTGTCCAAACTAACTTGACACCATTAAATAAAGCAAGAGTGAAACTACATGTTTCATATATACCAAAGGTATTAGCATGTCGTGAAAAAGAATATGATGATATTTATAACTTTCTAGAAGGAAAATTACTTGATGGCTGTGGAGGGTGAGTTGACATAATATTTTTAAATAGTTTTACAAGGCTTATGTTTAATTTTTATTTGTAGTTGCATGTATGTGTCTGGAGTTCCTGGTACTGGTAAGACAGCAACCGTTACTGATGTTATAAGAAAACTAGAAGATAAATCAAAAAAGCAGTTTTGCCAATCTTTCAATTCGTTAGCATAAATGGTATGAAATTAAGTGAACCCAGACAGTCATATGTTGAGGTAATGATTTACTGTATCTGTATATTTTTCATATAGATATATCTGAAACAAAGTGTTGTTATGTTTAGTGCGAAAAAATTATTTATAACTAAATCACTATGCTAAATGGAGCATAATACATTTAAGTACTGTAATAAATTTCGGGTAAGAACTACACTCAACAACAAGTACTAAGTACTTAGTGCTAGCTGTGAGGTGTCAGTAGCAGTAATAAGCTACTTTATAAATAAAAAAAAATTAATACATTGCACTAATTTACACCCTACGTTATTTCTTTAAATTCGGTAGAGAGTAAGTCCTTCAGTCGTTCTAGCCTTCTTGACGTCATTTCTGCTTAACATCCTCAAGAAAATTCTGAAGGTGTATATAAGACAACAGGCAGATTAAAGGGAAGTCTGCTTCATCCTTGCCAGAATGCGTACTAGATAGTGAAGTCGACAGAAACAACGTTGGGGAACATTGTCAGCAAAATTGACTACATTCTCGAATAATATAATGGTAGCTACATTAAGGTCATCGGAAGAGGGATCTAAATTATTAAAACCTATGACAATACATATGTGTTATTTTCCGGTGAGTGACGGAGGTACAGGAGCATGTTGATGATAATTCGGAGAGAAGTATGAAAGGGTTATTAGAAGAAACCCATTCAACATGTCTGAATACAACAATACAAGTGTATAGGAACGAAAGTACTTCTAGATATTCCACAAAAAAGGACAACTGTGTGCTTCCCGTGAATAAGGAGACGTGATAAACCAAAGTGATCTACCACTCTTGGTGAAATTATCTTTTCTGTGGAAAATGTTAAATAATTGGAATTGGTTTTATACAAGAAATTGACGTGGAATCCCTAATTAGTTAGTTTTACTCTGGATCAGATCTACTAATTGTATCTAATAGTAGTATGAACATCCTCTGGTATACAAAAATAAAAAACTCAAAATATTTATTTGTAGAAAGACGATTTTCTTCTAGTGAATAAATATTTTATTGAATTATGTATTGTCCATTCTGGTCCAATACCTTTTGCCATCTTTCTGGCAGTAGCATGATTCCACGTTCATAAAATGTTTGTTCTTTGCTGGCAAAACACTGATCCAGGTGATTTTTGAGCTCCTCATTTGAAGTAAAGGTTTTACAGTCTAAAAAAATGTAGAAACTGGAACAAGTAATAATCGGAAGGTGCCAGATCTGAAGAATATGGTGGGTGTGGTAGTAAATCCCATCCAAACGGTAAAAGCTTCTGGCGTATTATCGTGGTGAATACCTTATTGATCAATTTTGGCCTTTTCTGTTTAAGTGAATCGTTCAATTTGTCCAGCTGATGACGGTACACTTCAGAATTGATCGTTGGGGTCGATCTTGGATCCGCGCCTCTTCATAGTTTACATGTCACATCTCCCATAAAACCCGCCACTCAGATTGCAGTCCACGCAGATGACACCGCCATCTACATAATCGCAGATACAAGATGATGATCAGAAAGCTCCTTCAGAGAACCACTGACGGTTTCTCGAGTTGGGCGTTTCGATGGAGACTGAAGGAATCTAAGCGTAGCAATCAGATTCATGCGAAAACGGTCTTTAAGTGGGAAAATCCTAATAGGTAACGTCGAGCTGCCGTGTAGCCCTGAAGTTAAATATCTATCTTCAACCAGAAATTATTCTGGAAGCAGCATGTAGAAGAGGTCCGCACGCTATTTATCACTGCCAACGACGTGCTCCTCCCTGTCCTAGGGCGATGGAGTTCTCTTCACTTAGGAAACAAGTTGCTTCTCTTCACCTCAACGTTTTGGCCGCTGTTGATTTACGGCGCTTTGGACTTCAACAGCCCCTTCGCATGTGAAAACACTGAAGAGTCCAGATATGTAGGAAATGCATAGATTCATCAAGATCTGGGCATTTCGAGTTTGCGAGAACATCTAGACAAACTCTGAAAGTCGCGCGAGAAAGAGCCCGCGTCAATGACAACTCCTGTGTTCAGATGGTCATCGTACCCCATTCCGTGTTGCCTTGTAGAATTCTTTAACATCGGCTGGGCTAAATTACTAGGGATCTGGACCATCAACCTCCTAGATAAAGATATGTTGTTTATAAATAAGATTATTGAAAGAATGTCTTATATTCCCCATTTAATTTACTCAGTAAACTAAATTGTAGCGATTGTAGCGGTTTATATTTGAGATAAAATGGCTTAAGGCGTTTTCTGTTCGCAAGCAAATAGTTGCAAAAATGCGTAATTAGGTACATAACCATCAATCGTCCTTGCATATATACTGCTTGTATAGAAACGAAAGGTACATTTCGCAAAGTCGTACTGATGATCGGTATAATCGAGAAACGCGTATACGGATGATGAGAGTAGTTTTTTAATTGCAATTTTCCCAGGCTGGGTTTGCCGAAAAGCGCGATCGCGGCTACTGCAGGAGTCTGTGGCAACTTGGTTGTCCACTTCCGTAGAAGCAAATAGCTGCAAAAATGCGTAATTACGTACATAATGGGAGAATAGGTACAAACATCAATCGTCCTTGCTAAAAAGTGCCAAAGAAGCGCATAAAATGCTAAAATCAGAGTGTATGGCGATAATGTGGTGACTTGAAAGACTGTTTACAAGTGATATGAGCGACTTAAAAGTGGAAATGAGTCGGTTGAGACCAGCGACGGTGGAAACGTTCTTCGACCTCAAAAACAGACGAAAACGTGCAAGAAGTGGCAAAAACGGTTCGTTCAAACAGGCGATTGACTATTCCAGAGCTTATCGAAGAACTGAACCTCTTCTACGGGTCCGTGTAAAGCATTTTAACCGATAATAATAATAATAATAATAATAGTCATCTAACAGGATAAGATTCCAATTTATAGGATAATACAGAATAAAGAGAAAAACAAAAAAAAAAATTACATAAGCCTTCTATAAAATAAGTGACAATAAAAAATAATATTGCACACATACACGATAAGGAGATCAAAAAGACAAAAATACAAAAACAAAAAAATATATATATTAACAATAAAGAATAAGATTATACAAACGGGTCAAGATCGATCTTATTAACATTGTACATCATGTGATACAATGAAGCCTTTTTCCAAATATTTGCTCTACCCCTAATTTCCAAAAATGTGACTGAAGACCGTGTATTATGAGCAGGTAGACCGAAATTGACTGTGATAAAAGGGCTAGAGAGTCTATATAATAGTTGATCAGTTTCAACAGGAAGATTAGACTAGCTTTCCTCTTCGAGCTGTCAATGACTGAAAACCACGTATATCAAGAAGAGAGCTATAGTCTAACTCAAGTATTGGAAGAAACGCTTCTGAACCCTTTCAAGTGCCATTTGTTGGTATAATAATTTCCAAATATTATTCGGGACAGGATTATTACCATTAGTCATTCAGTGGGAAGCTAAATCCCATTCCTTCCACAAAACCATGTTTTCGCAAGAAATATTCTAAAATATAACTGCAGTACAATAGTGACCTCTCTGAAGAATGTTCCGGAAATTAATCAAGTATTGGATATCATCATTCCAATTTTATGTGCAAGTGCTTCTGCGACTGTCGAAAGAACTTTTTTATCATGGGCTTCTTCATTCAGAAATAGATTGGGTAATGAAAAAGCATTTAAATTAGTTTTTTTTTTTAAACAAAATAATACCCCATAAGATTTAAAAACAATATTTTTTTAACTGAAATTAGCTATTCTTCTAAGAAGAGAAATAAATGTAATTTCTTTTTATTTTTCCTTCGTAAAACAATTAATTGTGTGCATAAAGACAAAAATCATAAGAAACCTGAAAAGAAGTCCTGATCTTTTTAAAATAAAAATCACTGATTTAAATTCTAATTCTATTCAAATGATTTAAATCATTTCAACGCTGATACATAGTCAAAAGACAAAACTACTTACAGCTTACCAAGAATAGCTCGATATCTAGGACGCGTGTGCGCAATGGACAAAATGCAACAAAATGCACACAGCTGAGCTGTGACAGCTCATTCAGCAACACCGGTTTTCTCTGTTCGCATCTCAGATATGCTATTCTGGGAGAACTGTACTTGTTGTGTCATTTTAAAACACAACAAAGTTGCTGCTATTCATATACAAAAGTACTCAAGAAATATACTAATTTGTTTTATAGTAGGAGTTTAATAAACCGTATATTGTAGATCTTAAAACAATTAGATGGAAAAACATTGTCATGGGAACAAGCCCAATTAACGCTGGACCACCGTTTCACAAAATATAAGAAAACATGTAAACCTATTATTCTATTAATTGATGAGGTAAAAATATAATACTAAAGATTTATCATTTTAATTCAAGTAGCTCATTTTAGCTCGATATTTTGTGCACTAAACGACAAGATGTTGTCTATAATCTCCTTGACTGGCCAACTAAGGCGTCTGCCCAATTAATTGTTGTTACTATTGCTAATACTATGGATTTACCGGAAAGGTAACCAGATTTAATTTTAGATTATTAGATAAACCGAAATATTTAATTTTTCAGATTACTCATGGGTCGAGTTACCAGTAGATTAGGTCTAACACGTTTAACATTTCAAGCTTACACTCATAAACAGTTACAAGAAATAGTTACAATGAGGTTGATGGGAACTAAAGTGTTCAATCCTGATGCAGTACAACTCGTTGCAAGGTAGGAAAATTTAGAATGAAATAAATTTCTAAATATTCTTTATTTTCATTATATTGTAGAAAAGTTGCGTCAGTATCCGGAGATGCAAGACGAGCACTCGATATATGCAGAAGGGCAGCTGAAATTGCAGAATTAGAAGGACCAAATACTTTAGTATCGATGGATCACGTAAATGAAGCCTTGAACGCGATGATTACGCAACCAAAAGTCAAAGCAATTAAATATTGTTCCAGACTGCAACAACTCATTTTACAAGCCATAGTAGCTGAGGTAGTTACGCTCTCTCCCATTAAATACTTTTTTATAAACTATGTTTCACAGGTTGAAAGGACTGGTGTAGAAGAAACAACGTTCTCGGATGTTTACACTATGTTACAGTCCGTTGTTAGTATTGATGGTTTCCAAATGGTGTCCTATACTCTAGCTATGACTGCGGTTTCCAAATTGGGTGCATGTCGTTTGTTATTGACTGATCAGAAGTTTAATGATTTTCACCAGAAATTGATTTTAAATGTTAGCGCCGATGACGTTTATTACGCCCTCAGGAAAGAATAATTATGATGTTTTAGATATTTGACGAAAGACGTGTACTCTTGAAAAACTTTATTTATTTTTATAGTGTATATTGGTACCAAAGTAAACATTTTATATTATAGAAATAAAATTAAAATTTTCAGTAAACACCTGTACTCCAAATAAGCAAATGTATGTATGGTAAACCAGCTTGAAACAACACGAACGGAAGCAAAAATGGACAAAGAATGGAAAAGTAAATAGTAATATGTACATCTTCTTCTTCTCCTTCTCGTCAATCCTTATGCCTTTCAGCGTCGGATTATTTTTGTATCTTACGACGATTTAATCCATTCTTTCCATCGTGTCCGGTCTGTACTCATACTTCTCATTTCTGCTATGGTCTTCCCTCGCTTTCGTCCAAATTCGTTGACTCTGTCAATCCATTTTTTCCTTGGTCTTCCCTTTTTTCTTCTCCCGTTATTTTTGGCTTCTATTATTTTCTTTGTTAAACTCTTTTGTTCCATTCTAATTATGTGGCCGTACCAATTCAGTTGACATTTTTCAATTCTTTTTAGTATATCTTCTTGATTTATCATATTCCTTATCTGTTCGTTTTCTATTCTGTCCCTTTTTGTTTTCCCCACGATCTTTCTCAAAAATTTCATTTCCATAGCTGTTATTTTGCTTTCGTGTTTTTGCTGTATTGTCCAGGACTCACTTGCGTACATTATTGTGGGGGCTACTACTACATTGTATACTATCTGTTTGATCTTGGGTTCTATTTCTTTTTTTCCAAAGATGGTTTGATTCAGAGCGTAGTATATGTTTGTGGCTTTCCGTCCTCTTTTTGCTATGTTTAGATCAATTTTTCCATCCTTCGATATAATAGTACCTAAATATTCGTATGCGTCGACAATTTCTTCTTGTTTATCGTTTATTTTAATTATTAGATTACTGGCTGGCTCTTTATTATGTATCACCATTAGTTTGCTTTTTTCTACGTTTATTTCCATCTTCATCTTTTCTATTTCTTCTGTACATATTTTTATTAATTTTTCCATTTTCACATAACTGTCAGCTATTAGTGCCAGATCATCGGCGTACAGTAATGCATCCACAGCTACAGGTTCCCATCTGTTATATCCTAACAGTGTCTTCACAGTTTCGGCGCGTTTCCTCGTATTTTGCAGGATTCTGTCCATTACTATAATAAATATTAATGGACTTAAGCTGTCTCCTTGTTTTATTCCTACTTGCATTTCAAAATCTGCTGATCTTTTTCCATTCACTTGTACTATCCCCCTAACCTGACAATATAGACTATTGATTATTTGGCGCATTTTTCTTGGAACCTCTAGTTTCTCTAGACAGATATCTATACTCCCTCTATCTACTGTATCGAAGGCTGCTCGCAAGTCTATGAAATTGAAGTAGATTTCCTCCCCTGTCTCAATTTTACGTTCAATGATGTTTTTAATTATGTGGATATTATCGTTCGTTTGTTTCCCTTTTCTATAGGCTGCTTGTTCTTCTCCCAGTTTGTCTCCTACTAAATGTGTAAGTCGTTCCGCTATTATTTTGGTATAGACCTTAAAACATACTGTCGATAGGCATATTGCCCTATAGTTTTCGCACTGACTTTGATCGCCTTTCTTATATATGGGAGTGATGAGGTTATTTTCCCAATCCGCAGGAATTGTGTTCGTTCGCCATGCCTTACAAAAGATGTCAAGGATCCACTCCTTTCCCACCTGTCCGAGCCATTTTACCATTTCCGGTTCTATATTATCCGCACCGCAGGCTTTCAATATGTACATCAAATACAAATATCTGCAAATATTTCAAAAATCTCCATAATAATAATAATAATAATAATAATAATCTTTATTGGTCAACAGTTCACAAAAAAAACAACTTTAGGACAATTGTATAAATATACATATGCATTCCTTAAAAGTTATAGACAAGGTAATTAATATAAGGCGAAAGCAAAGTACGAAATACGCGAGAAAAATTTAACCCAAAGATTCGTCCGAGGTGGAATGGAAAACGTAGGAGCATTTCATGAGGATAGCCTTGGAACCAAGAAGTTCAGCATTCCCAATAGGTTGAATAGTTCAGGTGAATCAATCTTGTTGTGCAACAGAGTGTAGAGAAACGATAGCCCAATCTTCTCCCGTCTAACCTCCAGGGATGATAGAAAGTGTTAATAAAGTCTCGTATGGAAGGAGGATCTTTGTAACAAATTAAAGTACAGTATAAAACCTTCAAAGTAGAGCACTGCGTAAATTCCCTAGAGTGACGAAGTATAAAACCCATGGTTTTCGAGGCAGAAGCTACCATGACATTAATATGCTCATTGAATAAGAAGCTGCTGTCAGTATTTTTAACAGTCAAATCCGTTAAGTTCAAGGTTGGCATAAGACGAACTATAGGTGCGTGCCAAAACATCACAAAACCAGTTCGTGAATCGTCGGGTACATGCGTAAAGCACATTTGGAACGTTAAATTTGCTCTGCGCATGTATTCGACGATCCACGTACTGGTTTAATGCCGCGCTGGAACAACCGTATGTATGTATGTATTCTTTTCCCGATAGAAGCCCTTCGTACGCCTCGCTGTTAGGCTACATCATTCCCAAACATTAAGGGTTTCGTCTTGTACATCAGATTACATCATTCTTCGTAAATCGCTTACGGGTCGGTTGTTCTGAATGTTCTTCATTCACGAGGTGCAGGTACATACTTCGCTAGACGAAGATTTTTCTCCATTGCGGGAGCGATGGTCCTATAATATAAAAAAATTAGTTATCTGTGACATCTGTGTCGTTTGAAACGTTCGAATGCGAATTCCAATGCCCTCGAATTACGCTGCATCATATTTGCTAATAAATGGGTCTGAGAATAATCATCAACTAGAAGCTACGCAAACCAGAAAGGAGAAACAGAGATCTGAGCACCAAGCTTTGGAAACGTATCTACTAAGAAACTGGTGGCATCGAAATTCTCATTTCGAACGCTGGACTTCGCGAAAATCTAATTTTTTCGAATTGATGTTCCACATAACCAGGATGAACAAACAAATATGCAAATCGAAGAAAAAGTAGAAAAATAAAATCTTTTTGTTTAGATGATGAACGTGTGTATGACATTTGTCGTGGAATGCTTTGTTTATCGCGGATTGTACCGTACTGACGAGTCCTAATAAGGACGAAACTGGTCTACGGTTGCAGTCCGCGATAAACAAAGCATAATTCCCTCCGTTGATAATTATTGGTATATGCAATGTAGTCTATAGTGCAGTCCTTGCACAACTTTCTGTGAAACTTACCGAATAAATAATTCTTAAGTGAGACTACTTATGTGAGAGCTATGTAGATTTTATTTTTCTGCTTTTTCTTCGTATCGTAATTCTCTTCAAGCTCTTGAAACTATTTTCCTAAATATGCAAATATGAATAAATACGAAGGCTGTTCTGTTTCCGCTGCACCTAGTAAAATAATACATAATATATTGACAAAACATTTATTTACATATAATCTTGATGTATTCCCTTTTGCAGTCTGCGTATCCATAAAAACCAACCTCCAAAACATTTTTTCCAATGCACTTACATTAAGTTATTGATTTCATTCTTAAATGTGTTCACCGCTTCTTCGACCGATATACAATGTAAATCCCGTAAGTTATTTATATATGGAAGTAAAAAGAAATCACTAGTATCATTACATGCCAGGTCTAGACTGTATAGCGAATGACCTATTATTTCAATATTTTGAGCATTCAACTACTCAATCGTTTAAAGAACAATGTGGGCGTTATTAAAATGAGAGGTGATCGTACCTCTTGGGCGAATTTCGCAAACAGTTTGTAGAATTTTAGGCTACCAAATTGTAGTGAATTATTCGGCATTAACAGTACCGTGATCCTTCAGTGCTACAGTGGAAATATGTTTAGTAATTCCAACAAATGTGACGATTATCTTTTTATTTTGTTTTTTTCCACGAAGAGAGAGAATTTGGGAGAATCGACTAATTCTCGAAAACTTAAACCGCCAATTATTGTTTTAGTTCGGGATCATACCAGTATACCATCATCTATAGCCTGGGCAAACAGCGGTAACAGTGTACAATTGCGAAATAAGTTATGACAGCATCGCCAACTCCCCATTCTAGTCAGTATTAAATCGATGCTGTATGCGAGTAGTTCTGTGTATGTGCAGGTTGTCGTAACTTATTTCGTAATTACCGCTGTTTGCCCGAACTAATCATCTGTAATCATGTTGTCCACTAGATGAAACAACCCATTTTCGACGCGATTTCATGTAGTTCTGCACTATTTCACAGGGTTTTCTTTTGAACTGGGGTCAAATTGTGGGAAATCCAGTGGGAACAAAGCTTACATACCCTCAAATACTTGTCTAAAATGGTGTTAACTGCTTTTACACTAATCTTTAGAATTGCTTAAATACCATATCCTCTTCAATCATGTTTCGAATAGCCATTGTTTATCTTCGGAATTGGCTTTAGAGTTCTGAAATTGTCATTTACGACCACATTCAGTGTACCACTGTTCTATGGTAAAGTAGGACGATGGACGTATATAAGAATACTTTTAAAGTTGTCTGTTGTTACTCGTAATTCTACCTGCAATAGGCAAAGTTGCCATTTACATATGTTACTTATAAATAAGAACTTTATTTTGAAAGACTACTTGTCGCCAAATACTCGATTTCGGCTTAACCAACCTTTGAAATTATAAAAATCGCTGGATAATGCTCAGAATCACTTTAAACTTAATATAATTTAAAAATATTTAAGTACGAGGGCGGTTCGTAAAGTAAGTTCCGTTTGGTTATAAAAAAAAAACAATACATGAAGAGGTTTTCATTATATACAACTTAACATTTTTACATAGCTGCCATTCAGATTGAGACATTTGTAATAGCGATGAACCAATTTTTTAAAGCCCGCTTCATAGAACTCTGTCACCTACAAATTAAGCCATGGTGTAACACTGTCCTGCAGCTCTTCATCGCTCTCAAACAGTTGTGATCCAAGCCATTTCTTTATGTTAGGGAAGAGATAGTAGTTGCTAGGAGCTAAATCAAAGCTGTACGGAGAATGCTCAAACACTTCCCACTTAAAACTGTTCAGTAGACCGTCTACAAGAAGGACGCTCTTGTCCTAAAAGACAGTGACCATGATTTTCCCCTCAGAAAATGTTTGACGGCATTCTAAAGGTTTCCGCGTAGGCGAGTTATAGTGACCCCACCGCATTGACTGCCTTTTTGTCTCAACGTTGACATCGGCTACCCAAATCTCATCTGTTGCGATATGCCTGAGAAAATCTCAACATCGTAGCGTGTCAGAAAGTTAGTGTCTCTTTGTTTTATGGTGTTCGGTAAGAAGTTTTGGCACCTACCGTGCACAAAATTGATGGTAACCTCAATGTTCAGTAATAACCTTGTACAAAACTGTATGTGAAATTTGAGGGAAAAAGGCCCTCAGTTCTGTGATTGTGAATTGCCGATTTTCACGAATTTTCTCTTCGACCCAAACGTTCGGCCGTCACAACTATTGGTCTTCCACTCCGTCTTCATCAAAACCATTAGTTCGTCCGTCTCGAAACAAACTGCACCATCCAACCACGCTGTCACTCATGATATTTTGCCATACAGAATAAAGTTCACCATGAATCTCGGCAGCCTTCATGTTCTTTGCACACAGACATCAGATAACACGCAATTTACGGTCAGCGGGATTTTCAATTGCAGCAACCATTTTAAACCACCAAAGTGGCACGAAAGAATATTCTCACACTTGGACTGCCAGACTCATTAAACCAAACTACACTGCACCTCTGCGATTGAGCTAATATCCCTATTCCTCTGCTCACTAAGCGGAAACGGAACTTCCTTTACGAATCGCCTTCATATATTTGTCAATTGTCACAGTGATTACATTAGTGCTGACGACTTATTACTAATGTTCGACAAACGAGTGCATGATAAGTTGTGTAAACCGGACTGACGCTGTCACTCCTTCGAATTTTAATGTCGCGACTTATACGTAAGTGGAGACAGCGTCAGTCCGGGTTACACAACTTATTATGCCCCGGTTTGTCGAACCTTACTCATTAGGAGAGAGGCAGGTAGTATGGGCCAGCGGGTAGTATGGGCAATTGATCGTTTCTAAGGTTTAACGCCAGCTAGTAGCACGCTACAGAGCTCTATGAATAGGGGTTGTGTCTTGACACCACGTGCAAATAGTTAGTTGTTGTCATTGCAGCGTGTTGGAAGATATACTTTGTTTTGTTTTTGTTATCCTGTCCAGTGTTGCTTGGCATAACTTTTGAGAGTGGTTGTGTCGAAATAGGTTAAACATTAGGTAAGCCAACTGACTTATTATCATAGTATACTATGTCTAGAATATATTGTAAGAGTTTTAAAGAGTAGCTTTCGGTAGTTACGGTTCGGCGCCATTTTTCCCCTGCAGCTTCGGTCGGGTAGTATGGGCCATACTGACGTCGGGTTGTATG
Organism: Chrysina gloriosa; assembly: GCA_038088585.1. Lineage (NCBI taxonomy): Eukaryota > Metazoa > Arthropoda > Insecta > Coleoptera > Scarabaeidae > Chrysina > Chrysina gloriosa. Next base: position 30,274,898 of record CM076088.1, on the reverse strand, counting down.
GGCCATGTAATTGACATGCTTTTATTTCAGTGGACGATGCCTACATTAAAAAAGCTTGCAGGTAAAGGCCGTGGAGAATGGCCTGTAGAAGGCATGGAATTAGCGGTGCAAGATGTTTTCGAAAATAAAATATCGGTTCGGGTCTCTGCAGAACGGCATAAATAAAAGTTCAAATACGTATTTACACAATTTAAATTGAATTTGTATAAAATAAACAATTCTATTAACAAAAATAGGTTTTATTTATATTCACTCCTAGTCTTTAATTATGGTCCATACTACCCGACGCCGAAAATTTTGTCACGACTACAGCTATAAATTTGAAATACCACACACATTTTATTTGATTAATTTTAATTCTTTTTTCAGTGTGTGTGTGAAGTTAATGTTTCACTACTTACTATTACCCAATTTTAGATGATTCTGCCTATCATTGAATATTTAATGACACTTTTTGCATAAGTGGACCATACTGCCCGCATCTTCCCTACTAATATTTGATAAAAAAGTGGATGACGTGTTATCATTAAGTAGTTGGAAACCGGTCTTCGTCTTCACTTATGTGCAAGGGGCGATATTAAAATTCGGAGAAGGGCATCAGTACGGTTTACACTACTTAATGATACACGTCATCCACACTTTTATCAAACCTTACTCATTATCATTCCACATATGTATAAGCGTATAACTTAAAATATCATACAAATTTGCTGATGTGGCACTATCATAGCCTGCTAGGAACTAGGAACTCAGGAAAGGGAACATCCCTCGTATGTCACGCGAATTATGCTCATTTTTGAGTACTTGCTTCATATTTGTCTTCAATGAATGATATAAGCAGACTTATTTTTTTACACTTGTTTACACTTTAACAGCGTACGGTGAGACTTATCGTGATAAATAAATACATTTAAATTATAGATCTTTAGTGGTAAATATGTAGTTTAGTGTTTTTCTAATATTTCAGTTATTTCTTTTAATATCATTCGGTTAATTATATCGTTAAATCTATGTAGGTGAAATAGATCATGAGAAACGTATTAAAAGGAGGTTATTATGGTTAGCGATTGTCTCACTGTTGACATGAAAACGGATGATAATTCAAATAATACAGCAACTGCAACTGTCTGGACAACGAATTCCGAATTACCGCAATTAAATCACGATGTAAACTCTGGATTTAATTGTATTACTCAACTACATCTGAAATATTTTAGGAATGCTTACCTGTTATTAGTAACAATCATGTTTCATCAATACTGTCACATTTGGACCCATCTGAGAAGGGTCTTTCCAATAACATAGAAGCTCCACAGACTATGGAATTTGTAGCACTTCCAAACACCGAATATAAGTTGACGGTTCCATTTACTTCCATAAATATGAACTATATTACTATAAAACCAAATGAAAAGGATTTGCAAGACGATGTAAAACCAAAAGCGTCTACTGATTTGAATTATATATTTTGTGATTTATGTCCATTTCTATGTTTACATGAAAAGCGTCTAACTGAGCATATTCAAAATGTTCATGAAAATGGTAATACAATGAAGTTAACAAAATTAAAATGTCCTGCATGCTCTAATATATTTTATCATAAGATGTCATTACGATCACATCTAATTAATGATCATTTAGTTAACAGTTCTGACCTAAATAAGATAATGTGTACAATACTGAAAAGGCGAGAGGTAGACAAATCAGATTTAAACAAAGCTTCTTTAAAACAAAACAGTATTACTATTAGTTGTAAAAATGAGTTCGATTTAAAATATGCTGATAAGCTAACAAAACTATCCACCGAAAAGATTCTTGATGATGAGAAAATACAAGGTGGGGATCAATTATTACCAAATATAATAGTATCTTGTGTGGATAGTTCAAAGGATATTGATGCAAATAATACAGACACTTCTATTATTGTAAATTTACCAACTGTAGATATAATATCAACTAACACAGAGAAAATGTTCAATAGTTATATTAAGAAACACAATTCACTTTCCAAGTTTCTCGATAAAAATTGCAAAGATGTAACATTCCATCATGTAAGGTAAAGTTACAAAACATGGAAAAATTGAATTATCACATCAAGTGCCACATGGATACAAGTTTTCAGTGTCCAGAATGTAATGAAACATTTTCGTTTTGGAAACCACTAACTGGACATTTATGGAGATTGCATAAAATTGATATGGAACTATATTCCTGTGATAAATGCGAATACAAAACGTTTAGTTTAGGACATCTAAATAATGTTCATAAATTAATTCACAGTGATACCAAGCCTTTTGTTTGTAGTATTTGTCTTAGAGCATTTAAGAATTCCAAGCAATTAAGAAACCATAAGAGTTCTCATAAACAGAAGACTGAGAAAAATTCTAGCTTCACCTGTAATATTTGTCAGAAATCATTCTCAGGCAGAAGACAGTTACGTATACATACTGATGGAGTACACAAGAAAATTAAGCCCTTCTTATGTAACTTTTGTGATTACAAAGGTGCTACTAGAAGTTCTTTGAGGATGCATACGCGGCAACACACAGGTAAGGCAAAAAATATTAGGGTGGTACAAGTTTTTTCATTTTTTTTTGCAACACATTGATAAACTACTAATAGCTATTGAATAATGCAATGACAATCGGGGATTTTGTCGGAGTAGTAGTTGTTTTTAGGCGAAAATTTATCACCATGTAATTGCAACAGTAGATAATTACTGGAAAGATGTCAAATTTTAATGTTTGCATGAATAGTACTCCACACCGTGGTTTCTGCCACCTATTCATTGTTTTACAGTTCGTTCATCAAACTAATAGGTATTCTACATGGTGTAATTACGTCTGTATTCATATCTTCCGCGAAATAATAATTTCGAACGCTGAAATTTTGTGCCGTTGGAAATTTCTACCGATGCCGGTCGTATACTGCGTGAGGTGGAAAGCCACACACATATTGTATCAAACTGTACTACACAAAATTAGAATACGTATGACTGAAATTGACACACTTATCTTCAAAAATCTTCGGGGTACTTTAGGAAAATGCGATCTGGAGAAGTATTCCACGATTTGACCGAAGACTACATGCTTCTAATGAAGTGCTTACTAATCCCCAGGATTGTCGTTTCATTTTCAGAGAAATTGTAACTTGTAATGAAAACGGATGATAATTAGATCGGAGTCACTCCGCAGAACCTGTGATAAAGCAAACAGGGTTGGGAAAAAATGTGCTGATGTGCGGTTGGCGGAATTATGGGGGTGTAATTCATGTTGGGGTGATACCTAAAGGTACAGCGATAAACGGTGATTTGTACGTAAGCAACTGGACCAGCTTTCGTAATTTAAAAGAAAAATATTCCGCAACGACTACTACTCAAAACCTCGCCGTGAACTCATAGATAAAGGAAGGAATTAGAAAAATTTGTTGTTGAATTGCTACCGCTCACTGTATAAAATCCCCAGTTGTCGCCATCAGATTATCACCTGTTTAGACCAGTGGCACACTTTTCTTTGGATCCAATTTCGTCAAAGTCGCGGAGGTGAAGCCGGGATGTTGTAAGTTCTTCGCCTCTAAAGAGTCTGCCACAGCAATCATATCAGTTAGATATAGAAAATCTCGCAAGACAATCCAATAGAATGGACTTTATTTTCAATTTAGTAGTAATAAATAGCAATAAAGTCAGCATGGAGTATCTAATTCGGAAATGTGATTCACTTCAGACTGGAACCTATTTATTATATTGACACAGTGATTGTTGATGAAAATACGCTGCACATTGCGGATATGAGTAGATACACTAAAATCTCTCGCTCTGTTTAAATTAAAATTTCGCACGTACAAACAGAAAGCTTTTGCACCACCCTAATATCGATTTTCAGCAAATTTTATTTAGAATAAGATTGTTTTTAACCTGCACTTTTATTTTAGGAGAAAAACCATTTTCTTGTGATTCCTGTTCATACACTACAGCTGACCACAATTCAATGCGAAGACATAAATTACGTCACACGGGAGAAAAACCTTACAAATGTATACACTGCGAATATGCTTGTATTCAGAGTAGTACCTACAAAGTTCACCTTAAAACGAAACATCCGGGTTTGGAAAAAGGTCTCTTGTATTCATGTCCCGACTGTTCCTTCAGGTCAATAAACAAAGATATATTCAGTACGCATCTCTTAACAGCTCACAACATAAAGTCAGCGTGAAGTATCTTATTAGAAAACGTGATTCACTTTAGATCGATAAAAATCTATTTATTATTTTGACACAGTGATTGTTGATAAAAACCTGCTGTACATTACGGACGTGGGTAGATACACTGAAATCGCCCGTAACAAACACTACCCATAAACGGATGTTCCATGCCGCATTTTGTGGGAACTGCATATAAATTCACTTCTTTTAAGCGGATGCTTCTTAAGAGTGCCGACGATGTCCGTTCAAGAGTGATTGCACTGTATATGGATCTGTTTGGCAATCGTCCTTATTTAGACCGATGCTTAAGGGTTAAGACGTCCCTCTATTTTTAGTTTGGCATGGTTAATCCTTTAAAGAATTGTGAGTACAATAATCACTAAACTGGGTAAATATGCGGTAACAGCCAGTGGCGTGGTGAGCGCATAAAAGTTTACACAAAATAAAAGGTAATAAATAAATTATAAAACATTCTGAAACACCGTTTTAAAAGTTTTGCGCGTGATATCACAAACTGAGTAACATCTGTTAAATACTTTTATCATTAGATATGTTTCCACAGCTGTTTTATTCAGGTGCGTATGACGTGCGAATTAATGTGTTTGAATGCCGAAAACGACTGTTCTACATCTAATGATGTTATATTAGCATATTCAAAATAATCTTTGAAACAACTTAATGCATCTTCACACGCACCTTCACAAACTTGTCTTAATATAAGAAAAACGGGGCCTTTCTCTAAAACAATTTCAACTTTTCGTATTACACACCAATTCTTTTTGCCTTCTACAGCGTATAACTATCATTCACAATTTGAATAGAATCCACTAACGACATCTAAACCTTTTGTAAGTTTCCTATTCCCTCCGCTAGTCCGAAGTAATTGTTGTGAATAGTTTGTACATCTCTTGTAATCTGACTCTCTTGAAATATTTCCTAGCTTTTCCTGATAGCTGCAGCCTCTGTCGGATCTAAATTTAAAACTACCTTCTTTACTTGACTGTTTGTTGTAGTAAAACGCAGCCTGCAACCATCTTCCCCAACGTGTAACAAGAATCGTTTATGCCACAAGATCTAGAGCATGGATTCGATGACGTTGATAATGGCTTCTGGACCAACACATTAGAAGGATATTACAAAGTAGACATTGAATTTTAGCGCCATCATAATCATTAAGTCCGACATGTTCACTATGAAGTTTTCAATTGTGTCTGCCATTGGTCGTTTTCGCGACGTACCTAACTGCGACATTTTTAAAGCAAACACAAGCGTACAAATACGAAATAAGTTACGACAGCCTACATATATACAGAACTACTTGGACACAGCATCGATTTAGTACGGACGCTGTGAACGGGTGAAATAAGTAATCGCCGACTCCTCATTCCCTTATCTACCACACTGACTGTTACCGCTGTTTGCCCAGACTAATAATAACGACTATCAACGAGTAATTTGCAGTTTGATAATCTTTATGCCATGCAAGCGATTTACATCTTTCTTCTAACGATAAAGTTATATGCGGGACAACTTCACAGTTACAATAAAATGACCAAACAGATTTAAATAATCATTATTCAAAGAATAAGAATTAAAACGATATCAAGGGTCATCTCATTTTTTGTCGCATAGTCTATGTGTTGAATTCCTGATAGATACTTGGTGCTAATTGGATATTTAGAATCATTCTATACATAGATTTTATTTAACTTATAGTGCAAAATAATATTTGTTTTATGTACTATTTCATGTGTACATATCAGAACAGTTTTTTTACATATTTCTTATGTACAGTTATATAGATATAATAAATCTCTTTAGGTGAAATAATGTACACACTTTTATGTGAATGTGATATTTAAACAGACGAATTTCTAATATATGCCGCAATAAAGTCTTTGGTGTTTTTCACTTCTTGATAGGCACATAACGTCCAATTGTTACATTCGAAATTCGGTTTAAATGGCTGTGGATCTGTGTGAGTCCCTTTACCTTCACCTGGTCCTATGATGAAAACTAAATTTCCGCCGTAATTGCGAATATATTTATTAAACGTCGTTCCATCGTTGAAGTAACAAAATAATAGTGCGTATTTAGAATTCAATTCGAGATGATTATTAAAGTTTGGGTAAATCAGATCTATAAATAGTGGTGCGCTGTACTTACTAGTCCACCATTCCTTATTTATTTCATATCCTAATACGTCCATTTCTGAAAGTATTTATGTTATTATTACGATTTCATTTATTTAAGTATTGTAGTAATTAGAAGTGGACAATCTATCCGTGATAGTAATCACCTTGTTATTATTACTTTATTTATACATATGCATATATAAAGTTGTTACTTTTCTAGGGTAGATTAAAGTTAAACAAAATAAAATTGGTGTTTTTTTATTTAAACGTCATAACCACATCGCTTTGGATACTCGCAAATACCGGATTTCTACAACTAAGTTGTCATCTTCAGTTACAAAGTACCGAAAGTGTCACACGTGAACTTTGGCTAATACTTGTTTTACAAAATGCACTTGATCCTGAAACCGATAACTTAGTTACATCGTTGATATTAAAATAAGAACCACTGTAACTGGATGTAGATTAACACACAATTTTTCTACTTGTTTAATATGAACTTATTGTATAGAGTTATAAAATTTCGAATTCAATTCCAGTTAACGTTAAAAAAGATTACATCGCGTAACTGGAAAGCTATTATATATCACATGGCAAAAATCTGTTTATTCTATACTTCTATCATTAATGAAAAGTAGTCTTCCGGATTGTGAAATTTCTGATATCTAATTGTACAAAATGAGTTACTTACTACTATATTCCCTAAACATCCATTCTAATAAACCACATCCACAGCCTATAGATATAAGTCCACTCAGATTATTGTTCATTATGTTATCTTTAATGAAATTGAAGTTCTCAACACTTGGCCATACCCATAGAAAACTTCTAGCAATTTCTTCATTTCCCGAATTTACATTTAAATGTAAAACATCGCTCCACCTATTTTGTTTGTATAATGATACCACTGTTTCCTTGAATTTATCTTCCATCGCACGCAGTTTGAAAGAGACTAACTAAATTCGTCCAAATCTACACGTGTTTCCAATTTCATTGGCGTTATATTTTTAGAATTTGTAAATTATGTAATTTAAATTAGTATATAGACAGGTATTTATAATCTATTAATACGCTGACCTTAAGCAATGCTTATTTTTTGAAATGATGAATTGCCAAAGTTTTAAAATACAGGTCGTTTTGTGCTGCGGAAAATTTTAGTTTTGTCTTCAGTTATTCATTCAGAAAAAGCTTGAAATTGTTACTTGATTTCGAAATTCATGTTAGTTAGGCATATATTACTTGATTTCAAATAAAAGTAGATAACTCGTTTAACAGCAACTTTTCTTTATTTCATACTTTTCCAGGACATCTTTTAATTTCTATATTTTGAAATCCTTAATTTTATTTATCCATTTTATATTCACTAGTCTGTCTATTATTAACAATTAGTAGCAACAGTTTTCTCAAGTGTGGTTCTTATGCCATATACCGCTGAGGATGGGGGTGGTAGAACTAGATCTCGATGAACCTATACTTACCTGATGAATCACGATGGTCACGTGATGAGACCCAGAGTTTTCTTTTGAAAAATTTCGATCGAGCTGATGTGATGCGAAGCTACTGAGACTCTGGCGAAATCACCATGAGTCAATAGTACTCGAAGTATCGATTTGCGTGAAAGCAACTTATTGAAGTCTTTACAAGTATGCAGGTTCTTTCTCTCCTAGGTAAATCCGATTCAAGTAGATTATATGCTCAAGATTGGATCTTCACAGGGATATCATGCCGTCGACGTAGATGCAGTTTCAATATATTTATTAATGACAGCTATCTATAGTGCCATCCAGAATATAAACCCATATGAACTGCTCGGAGAAGTAATCCTCGTTTTATAATCTGCCATATAAATTAATAAGTATGGTCCTAAGATTATTAAACCTTGTGGTACCCCTTAACCGTACTGTGTGAGTGTGATTTTATCATTTTGTGCTGAGCAATATGTTATTGAGAGAGTTTGTTGAAAAGGTGGATAACGTGTTATCATTAACCTTTTTAACAAACTCTAGTTATTAGCAACATATAAGTAAAAGGCGGACGTACTAAGTGAGTGTTACAAAATTGCTTCAGCAATACCGAGGTTAACAATATGTATATTTTATGTATAAAGACTGGATTTTTAAGAGATTAACTCTATGGGAAAGTAGAGACTATCTCGAATGCATTAGATTTGTTGTATTTATTGCAGCTTTAGCATATCAGGCAAAAAGATGAGTTTGTCGGGGAAGAACCGTCCGATATCCGCTAGATTATCTGAAAAGTGACAGTACTTGTTGGAAAGTGCCCGTCATATTACTACAATATTAACATATCTCTTTAGGTAAATGTAACTAATTTAAATTTATATATGATGGCTGCTGACTTCTATATAAAAAAAGACAACATAGTAGCCAACTTTAACAAAATGTAGATTCCACTTTCCCGTTGGAAATCACTAAAAGCTAATTACAGCATTAGCACTAGAAACGTAAGAACTTTGATTGAAGTATTATATCAAGTATACACCAATTTTTAATTTTAATTATCAGTTGACATTTCAGAGATTTCATTATCTATGCAGTGGTGACAATGGAGGTGTCTTGTTTAAGTAGTGGCTTACGTATAGTTGTTATTGTACTTTCTATTCTTACACTAACTCTTGCTAGGAAGATTATTTCTTAAGCAGGCAATATACGTTCAAATTTTTACATGTAAAATACATGAAATATTACATGTAAAAGTTCACGACAATGACCTTCAAAAATAGAACATCATCTAAATCTGAAATGTTGCGTGTAAAAATCGATGTAGAAATACACGATGACAATACACGGTCAAAGTCAAACTTTGTCAATAAATTTATGAAAAATACATGGAATTTGTGATCGTGTATTACGGGTTTTAATAATACTCGTTTGAACGATAACCAAATTGTTTATTGTCTATTCATATACACACGTCTCCCGCGTTAATTATTCATTAGTGGCAGCCACGTGGCAGCATCCTTCTTTCATGCTAACCAACTTGAAGGTTGACAACTCCCCGCTGTCTACCAACTTCGCACCACAGTAACAGATGATACGCATAACAAAATGTCATAATAGGTGTCAAACTTGTACTGTAATTACTTCGTGTTTTTGTAGCTTTTTAATGATGCATTTATTGTGAATCAATCCACTCGATATTGCAGTAATATATTTCCATTTACTCTAATTTGTAGTAATACTCGTATTAAGGAGATTGTATTACTATGACTGCTTTCGAAGGTAAGGTACAATGGATTGTATTACCGGCATTTTTAAGGTTATATAAAATACTTTCAGAATTCGGGGTGCTTCCAGAAATCGCTAAAGCGATTGATGAGTTGGATTGGACGTTAGTATTTCAATGAAAATGTGGGATTTTTGATGATAGTAAACATTTTAGGCTCCCGACTGACATACAGGCTGAAAGCATTCCTTTAGTATTGGGCGGGGGAGATGTTTTAATGGCAGCAGAAACTGGAAGTGGTAAAACTGCTGCATTCTGTTTGCCCATAATTCAAATAGTATGGGAAACATTAAAAGATATAGAATCTGGGAAGGCAGCTAAAACATCAGCAAGTATATGTAAATATTGCTGTATTTTAAATTCGATGTTATTTCACTTCTAGATTAATTAAAATCAAAATCAGTGAAATCTGAAGTGCATAAGAAAATGTGATATTTAGGAATATTATTTTAACTAATGTAGAAGTGAAAGAACATTACATATATAGTGGAAGCCGCATATTAGAATCACTGATAATGTCACCTATTGCTATTACAATGTCAGTACTAAATCATATCATAAAATTACTTAAAAATAATCTGCTTACTATAATCAAGCTTTGGCTATTGTTACCAATTCTGAGAAAACAATTAAACCCAGTATAACATGGATACAGAGGAAGAAATTTCAGAATCTAGGAGGGTATATTAATTTGTAATAAATTGTGTTCAATATGTTCCTTTCTTATCTTTGCTTAATGTTATCAGATGGTTATTGTTATTAAAAGTTACAGATTCCATAGTGATTAAAATAAGCAGCTTCCACTACATTATTAAATACTACTACATATTAATATATTTACAGCACCTGCTTGGACAATGTCAACTGTAGATAGAGGTAATGCTGTAGCAGTTTCTTCATGTGGCTTACGTGTACAATCGAGAGAACAGAAAGAATGGCATGGTACGAGATGCACTAGAGGTGTTTCAGGTGGAAAATGGGGGTTTGAGACAACTGTAACAGATGAAGGCTTGTGTCGGGTTGGTTGGTCTACTTTACAGGCCAATTTGGATCTTGGTACTGACAGGTACATTCTTTTTCTCAATAAATCATATTTATTGGACTCTTTTACAGTTAGTGACACAAGAATGTTGGCAATTTTTAAAAGAATTCTTTTTGGAAATTATGTGGATGATCTTGAAATGTGTTATATGCTTTCAAATGTGTTTTTTAATATATCATCCATTCTCTTTCATCATTGACTATGGATTGGCAAGAGGTATAACAATGTTTTCAAAGTGAATATGCGTTTATTTCTCAGTTGGTCCACGCATTTGCGAGTCTATATTTGGAGATTGTAAGTGCTAATTTAATGTTATGCTGTTTCCATGCGGTATATGCACAACTTTGCTGTTCAGCATAGCTGTCTTTCTCTAAGAATTACAAGTTGTTCCAAGGATCAAATTATCGTCAAGCAAATTTGACTAAACTGTCTTCATAAATTTCTATCACACCGCATACATGCAAATTATTTATAAACATCTGTAAACCTACATTTTGTCTAAGTATTTTCAAATATGAATTTTGATGTACTCTCATGTTACATTAAACAAACGGATTTGCTGAGCAGAGATGATCCACTACATGAGGCATCTTTTTTGATATGAGCGATGTTGATGGTCAATGAGCATCTTAAGGAACACTCCAGAGTGGACAGACCCAGACCTCAATAGGATTTGGACTTGTAGAGCCCCACGTCCAAAAGGGGCCTTTCTTTGTTCTGGCTTTAGCCTACTGCAATTGGTTTTCCACCTGTACTTATTTTAGAAATGGTTTCAGGTTTACACTTTGTCATTAGTTACTATTTTTCAATAATATTTCCTGAGATCTGCTTAAAATATGTTGAATTTTTTAAAACGTTGTAGAATTATTGCCATCTTTTTCTGAAGACCACTTCTGGTGACTTCTTTTAGCCAAATTATCGACACTTTCCGCTTCTTGGTAATATTTTGCTCTCATTAATGTAATGTTGTGTATACTTATTTTTTTTGGATGATAACATAAAAAGACTGCCTTAAAAGAGTTAGGTGTGCTATGCTTCATTTTAAATAAACACCGTTATTGTATAACAAATCAATTCCACATCTATTGAATTGAATATTGAAACATTGAACTTACGTACAAATACACATAAAACGTTCTTATATAATTGACTGTATAATCATTGTTTAATATAATTTTAGATTTGGATATGGGTTTGGAGGTACAGGTAAAAATCCAATAACCGCCAGTTTGATGATTATGGTGAAGCATTCGGTAAAAGTGATGTCATCACATGCCTAATTGATTGTAGTAAAGGTGAAGTAAAATTTATGAAAAACGGTGTAGATTTAGGAACAGCCTTTACAATTAGTAAACAAAATGAAAATGCAGCATTTTTCCCGGCTGTGGTGTTAAAAGTATTATTGAAAATTATTTGTCAAGTAATATATTGATGTATCTTCTTTTATAGAATGCAGAAATGGCGTTTAATTTTGGTGCTAAACCATTCAAGCACAAGTTACCTGAAGGTTATAAAGCTATTAATGCTGCATCGGGCGATAATCTTGTAATTAACACAAATGGAAGTAATACTTCTACTAGTTTTAAACCAGCGAATAACGCTCCGCAAGCTATAATTATTGAACCATCTCGAGAATTAGCAGAGCAAACCTGCGATCAAATTAAGAAATTCAAGCGCTATATAGAATCTCCTAAAATTAGAGAGTTGTTGGTGATTGGTGGTGTAAATGTGAAAGAACAAATAAATATTTTGCAAAATATCGGAGTTGATGTTATTGTTGGCACTCCAGGCAGGCTTGAAGATTTAATCCAAGGCGGCTACATTTCTTTAGCCAATTGTAGATTTTTTGTATTGGATGAAGCAGACGGTTTACTGAAACAAGGTTATACAGATCTGATTGAACGGCTACATAAACAAATGCCGAAAATTACTGCCGATGGTCGTAGATTACAGATGATCGTTTGTAGTGCCACCTTACATGCGTTCGAGGTGAAGAAGATGGCTGACAAACTAATGCATTTTCCGACATGGGTCGACTTGAAAGGCGAAGATGCTGTGCCAGAGACGGTACATCATGTTGTGGTATTGGTTGATCCCCAAAAGGATAAAACTTGGCATAATCTGAGGAGACATATTATAACAGATGGAGTTAGTAACTTTATTCTTATTAAACTTAAACTTGTGTGTTTGTTAAATATTTTCGGCTTGTATTCGACTTGGTGGCTACTCGTCACGATACACCATGTTTGCAACCATTTTTCTATTAAAACTGATTTTTTACATAAAACATTTTATTAATTCTTATGCTAAACTGGGTAATTATTAATGAATGCGATAAGATTCGATTGATTATGCCGGTCTCATTATCGACGAAGCACGTCTTCCGAAGTAATTGATAATTATGTGGTTGAGTTGCCGTCATAGTAGTTTCATCAATCCTCGCAATCATTCTGGAGTGATTTTAGTATTTATTTTATTAGGTACATGCCCAAGATAACGTAAGACCAGGAAGTACCAGTCCTGAAACTATGAGCGAAGCAATAAAAATGCTTAAAGGAGAATATTGTGTCAAAGCCATAAAAGAACATAATATGGATAAAGCAATCATTTTTTGTCGAACTAAATTAGATTGTGACAACTTAGAAAAGTATTTTAAACAAATAGATAGGAATTTCTTTAGTTGCGTTTGTTTGCATGGTGATCGTAAGCCGAATGAACGAAAAGCTAATCTTGAATCCTTCAAGAAAGGCAATGTCAAATTTTTGGTATGCACTGATGTTGCTGCCAGAGGACTGGATATTACTGGATTACCATTTAGTAAGTATAGAAGACATAAACCCTCTACATATCTCTTAAATAATGGTATTAACATTTCATTTTAGTGATAAATGTAACATTACCTGATGAGAAATCGAATTATGTGCATAGGATTGGTCGTGTTGGACGTGCTGAACGTATGGGATTAGCGATTAGTCTAGTTAGTTCAGTTCCAGAAAAGGTATGTTGCATTAAAAGTCTTGCAATTATCAGGGATATTCATACGTAATCGGTTATTTTTGGACGTTATGTTGCCCTTAATATTATCGTAAGTTATATGATAAGTTTTCTACTACAATTAGGTCAATTTAACGAGAGTGATTGAAATAAAAGTTATATTCTCAGAACGTTTATAAACGTTTTCAGAACACCCATGTATAAACAAACATTTGTGTTATTTTTCTTTCTCAAATGTGTTTGTTTTCGTTCAAAAAATATAGGTATGCAGCTGCTAAAGGCATTTATTCATCATTGAGTTTTCTACTATTCATGTGAGAGCTTATTAAAAATTGCAAAGGAGGTAACAAACTATTTTTGAAAAATTCACTCAAGAAAGTTCTGAATTGATTCGGATTAAGTGACCTGTATTCGTCAGAGTGGAAGTACGAGGGTCGTCCCAAAAGTATACTATTAAAAAAACGTTCAAAAATTAAAACAAAATTATATTTTGAAAAGTTTATTTGATAGTTATTTTTATACATAGTTTCCTTTAATCTCAATACATTTTTGGTACCGTAATAACAGTTTTCTTAAACTACTCTGCCAAACTGACTAGCCTTCTTTTCACTTCTGGTTTTAAATCATTCTTATTTGCGAAGCATCAGCTGCGGAAAGCATAGGAATTTTACAGTGCTGTGACTACCCCAGACAAAAGATTTCTGCCACCCCCGGATTTCCCCCTACCGCGCAGATTAAAAGAAATAGTGTAACTTACTTTTGGGACGTCCCTCGTATTAATACGCATTTTGTGACTTTATTATGTAATGTAGACTGTAACCGTTGGTTAATTTAAACAAATTTTTTATTTTTGTGCTTTAGAATGGCGTATGTTCAGGCATACGAAGAGAATATTCATCATATGCAGTTACAATTTCAAGGTGTAACGAATGCAATAATTACAACTAAAAAAATGGGATAATTTTCATCACAGCCAGCGCATGGCGATGATGTCTTAAATTGATAAATAAAATATTGTTTTGAAAACTTAAAATTTGTGTTATCGTAAAATATGATGGATATCTCGGATATATTGTTTATTATTTATAATTATATTTTACATAATTTCATAATTTTTAAAATATGTTTGAAGGTGTGGTATCATGGAGAATGGTGTTCATCAAGAGGACGCAACTGCTGGAATACGAATTTGACGGATGTGAAAGGTTGTTGTATTTGGTACAACGAGCCACAGGTATTATTCCATCATAAATATACGTTTTTATTGCAGATGACATTGTTTTTGTCGTTTTAGTATTTGGCGGATATTGAAGAACATTTAAATATAACTATTCAACAAATTGAAAGTGATATGAATGTGCCCCATGATGACTTCGATGGGAAAGTAGTTTATGGCCAAAAGCGCCTGCAAAGTGGAAGTGGTTATGTAACTCATACCGCGCAGATGGCACCAGTTGTAAAGGAGTTAGCTAAACTTGAAAGCGAAGCGCAAATATTATATTTAAGTAGACATATTTCAAGTGGTCGAAAATAATTCTACTTTACTTTTATATACACAAATCGATTCATTTCCTTTGTCTAATGTTTGCTTATTTATCAATAAATAATATAAATGAAACTGTTGAAGAAACGATCAAGCTTCTAAAATATAATTGTATTGTATTACTTGCGTTTTTATTAAACTTCAATGCAATTTTTTTTTACATTCCCGAAATCGCCCTTCAAAAACCGTCTCTAAACTGTCATAACCCCTTAAATATTGGCAAAATTATTGCTATTCTCCAGTCTCGAGGAATGGTCCCAGTCAACCAACCTCCATTAATTAATTTGTAGGACCTTTCATCACACATACTCTTAATCATTTCTCTCATTATCTCATCCTGGCCTGCAGCTTTACCGTTTTCTAATTTTTTGACAGCTGCATATAATCCTTCGAGCGTAATGTTCGCGCTCCCCACCATCTTCTCTACTCCCCTTCCCCGTTTCTTTGGTTGTCTCGGTACTACCCTCGAGAACTTCGCAAACATATTCTTTCCATCTTTCAACAATAAGTTTATCATCCGTCAACAGATACCCCCTGTCTTTTCACTTCCTAATTCCTCCAATCCTATCCTTTCCCAGGTTTTTCAAAGTACTGTAGAGAAGTTTTGCGTTACCATGGCCGCCCACTTCCAAACTCCTGCTCTGTTTCGCCTCCCTAATCTTAAATTTTTCTTTTCTTTGTGTCTTATATATTTGATAACAGAGTTCCGTCTTGTTACTCAGGTAGGCTTTCGACAGTTCCTTTTTCTTCTTAAGTTGTATTTTTATTTCCACACTTCTCCAAGCAGTGCATGTTACTGAATCACTGTTCGCTGTGTACATCTACCACACGTTTCCTCCGTTGCACTGCGGATAGATGTTTTAAATACTTAGCGCTTCCACCTCCTTCTAACCCACTCCAACAACCGCCCTCATCACAGCCGACTGATATCTTCGTTTTTCACGCCGACCCAATGGACTTACGTTATTTTCTAAATTTCCTATTTTCTCCTGAGTAGGATTCACTGCATATTTGATCTTTGCCTGTACCCAGTAGTAATAACTCTCAATTTCTGCTCCTCTGATTCTTCTTATATTCTTCCTTTCTATATAATTACTTCGCATGTTAAAATTAGAACAATTAACTTCAAAATATTTATTTTTAACATAATTCATCTGTACAGGACTTTTTCATACAAAACAACTCGCAGTATAACATCGTTTTATATCGATACGCATATGTTGTAAAATTAAAGGTAATAATAAAATATACGACCTTCAATAATGAAGAAATTTAAACATTATTTTATATATAGGTATGTATGTTAATTGATTTATATATTTAATATTGGAAGTACAATTGCAAAAATGTTTGCGTATTATTGAAGATTGTTTACTTGAGCTTATATTTTTTTAGAAGTAATAATCAGTATCAATAGAAAACAATTGAAGAGCTCAGAAAATATAGAAAGTACAGAAATTCTGGAATATTTGTATTATCAAATAAGTAAATGGTAACAAATGTATTTATAAAGATAAGGTAGGTCAGGCGTTACTCGTTAAGCGGTAGTTTATCCCATTTTAATTCGTCAAAATTTTTTATTTATGATACTTAGAGTATAGAAAGTTAACTATCGACTATATAAAATTCACTAAAACGAAATTTGCACTTTTAGATAGAATGTATAGATTAGCTTATTCTGATACGTTATAGATTATCAGATAAATAAAACTTTAAATATTTTTAATCCGCACGGATTCATTACTATATACTTCGTATATTTTTGTTAAATTTACAAACTAAAAACAAACGTTAAATTTCCAGATTTAAAAGAACATGAAGTATGTATCAAGTTACTGTAAATGTTTTCATTGAAATAGATGTAAAAGCAGTAACATAAGCTTGTGTAAAATCAAGAAAATTTAACAAATAAATAACATGTTAGAGCACTATACTATTTTAAAACCCTTTTTATTATTATTTAGACCTTACTTATCGTCACTAATTTTTTCCCAGTCATCATCCGTACTGCTGCTACTGTACGTCCCAGTACTCGTCGACGATTCCTTACTTCCCAAAGTTGATCTTGATTTTTCGCTATTCGTACGATTATTTCCTTTTTCTCCTTTAACATCGATACAACTTACTTTATTGTCGTTGTTGGTTCTAGATTGTTGTGCAAATAAAATTTCTTCTTCTAGCGAGCTGTTGTTTTTTTGGTGCTTCTCGTTATTTTTAAGTTTTGTTTCTAGTTCGTATTGTTCTAAAAGACGAATTTGTTCTTCTTCTGTTAACTCTAAATCATTTGCGAAATCTTCTGTAGTTAAAAATTCAAGGAAATAACTTTAATATAATCTAAGCTATTAAAAATTAGTTTGGAAAATTAACAACCAGTATACACTGATTAGCCAAAAGCGTTTAAACCATCCTTATATTGTGAGAATGCGCAAAGGTGATGGTGTGTGATAAGATAGAAATGCTATTTAACGTTTGCTGAGGATTCTAAGGCACTATTTTCTCTATCACGTTGATGTAATGGGAAACACTGGTGATTTAAAGCTTGATAGAAGCCAGATTTTGAGGGTCCGAAGGTTAGGTAAGTGTCTTCTCGAAACGGTCGTACGTGGGGTTTGAAGAGTTAATGGTGCTATACTCTGTTCATCCAACAGAAATAGTTAGGCCACTCCCCATAAGTTTATACCAATGAGCCTAACAGATAGTTTAACATAATAAAAATGGTAAAAGCGTGGCAAATTTGAAATAAGAATGATAAATTTCAAACCTAAAACACCAAGCGGTTTCAATATAATAATGATAATCGTTTTTATTATGTACTTTAATATGTATACACAAATGTGCAAAAAGACTGTTTTTGATATATGAATTAGAATAACAGCAAAGCGAATCAACGGTGAGGCAACTGTCAAAATCTCGAAACGCAAAATGACCTTTGACCTTGACCAGCTCATCGCCGCAAAACAGTACACGTTGATACGGGCTTTTAGACATACAACCAACAGAAACAATTTATTTAAGTATTGTGCGCTTTTGTAGGGAGTGGCTTAACTATTTCTGTTGAATGAATAGAGTGTAGTACGTATGAAATGTCGAGAATGAAAGGTGAAACCACTAGTAGACACCAAAGCCTGGGATGTTCACTCCTGACCAATGAATGCGAACAACCAACGTACAACTAGATACAATACAAGTTCAAATAAACGTGCGCTCATTAATTCTATTGAGCAGATACTGAATGTCATAGAGCGCCAGCTCAGAGCTCACTTACCACCTGCTCATAATTTACAGGGACTGCGTGCCCTTCGCTTGCAAAATCTTCCACCAAACAACTATGAAAGATTTGTAGAATTCGTGCCACGACCAGTAACAGTTGTTTCGCGCATTAAAGTGGGGCAATATTATATTAGGAGAGTGGTAATAATATTTTGGCTAATCAATGTAAATTAGTGTTGTTTAAGAACGGCGTAGAAACTACGTTAGCTGCGTTCCGCAAAAACTTTGGTTCTAGATTTGAATTTTGGGTGAAAATTATAACGCAAACTTTCTTTTGATACCAAAATACATCAGAGAACATCATAGAATTGTTTATTAGTGGTTAGATATTTCTAATTTGAAATGAAGAACCTTGTTTCAATTAAAATTATCGAATAAAATCAAATAACTAACTAACTAATCCTAAAGCATTTCTACCCTTTAAAAGTGTAAAACTAACTAACTAAAATAATTGACTAAAATGCACTAGGGTTCAGTGCCACTAGCATCTTTGATCCTTAACCACACATTACGATTTAATTAGACCTGTGTGATTGATGTATTTTAGTCATATCATTTTATGTTGCATCATAATTCCTTCAATTTTTCTAATAATTTTTATTTAACGAAATAGTATCAGTAATGTAAGATTAAAATACCAAGACATATCACACCTTTACCTTGTTCCCATTTCAGATCATCTTCCGTTACTTGTTTTTCTTTTATTTCACGCCTCTCTATTGCATCCTGCATTGCTATATCATCTTCGACAAGTGCCTTTTTAAATAAGTACCTAATTTATGTTGCTCGTTACTTAATTTTAAATATATGGAGATAAATAATTTACCTCTTCCAAAATACAGCAGGGCTAACAACTTCTGGCACGAGTTTAACGTATTTTTCATTTAATACTGTGGATCCTGCTAAGTGTTTGTTAAGATTGTGTTCAGATAGCTGATCGTCTATTATCTCCAACCAACATTGATATCGTTTCTGAAGAGATGTCTCTGGGTCAATTAGAAACGTAGCGTCATTCTTTTGAAGTTCATATACCGCTTGCTGTAATTATAGAAATACATGATATTTAATGTTGCGTATAATTTTCTTCAACAGATATGTATTTTGTTGAGATGTACTTTACTCTAGGATACTCTACTTCACTTTTAGGACAATGCAGGCTTCATTTAGTTTATTAAAACATGCTCTGTTGAGGTATGGTTGATTTAAAGATGAATTGATTGTTTTCCAAATTCAAGCTGAACAAAAATATGATAACAGTGCCTTAATACGAGGGGTATACTAAAAATTTCGGGAACCGACAGTATAGTTGGTACCTGACGTCTGATTTACACAAACTTCATAGTTATGTGAGTGAAAATAAGTGACAGAATCAAAAAATGTCAAATAGCGATACAGTAACAAAATGAATTTAACAAGAGAAGACTATCGTACGATGATTATATTGTGATTTTTGAAGTGGATTAAGGCAATAAGAATGTGTCCAGCGAATGAATTCTGCGTTTAGTAGTGAAGCACTATCTAAAACTACAATATATCGCTGGTTTCAAGAATTCGAATTTGGACGTGATAGTCTCAGCAATGAATTGCGTGAAGGTCAACCATCCATAGCTGTTGTTGCGCAATACGTTGATGATTAAGTGTGATCGACATGTGACGTATGCTGAAATCCGTCCATTCTTAGGTATTGGCATGACTTCAACAAAATTTTGCACGATCATTTAAATCTAAGAAAGCTTTTCTCACCTGAAGAGGCAGTTGGGGCGCATGAAACACGCATTTTAAACATGAGATAAATGGGGAATGGGAAAGTGTATAGAACTTAAGGGTTATTATTTCGAAAAACAATAAAGTATTTCAATCTGTTATCATTTTATTGTATTTATGATTTTCCCGAAACACTCAGTGTAGTCCTCGTATACGTGGAAAATATGTAGAAGAATAGTTTAAAATACCGACTCCAATGAAAGAATACAATTCTTTACAAAAACATTAGTTGTAGCTTTTAATAAAAACATGTTTCCTGTTTCCCTATTTATTTTGTTATTTTTGTAGATTCTTCATTCTCTGATTAATTTGCCAGATGATGTTAAATTCTACCTTTTCTTCAGTGGGCTAGTCCAAGAATATAGAAAAATTTGCGAATGAACTTAAAACAAAAAACAATTCCTACTCCATTAACTTCAAAAAAGAGCTCATCACCCTCAATGGAAACATATAATGGATTAGAGTCATATTTGAACTTGATGAATAGTTGATTAATATTTCATAATTGATATCGTTAATCAAATAAGATAGACAATATTGATATATTCAAATAAGTGTGTTAAGGGTAAGAATCATTATATTGTTTACATGAACTGACATTGATGGTCATTCATCATTCATTTCTTTCCTTTAGTACTGCAACTATTATTATATTTTGAAAAATTAGTTATTTTTGTATATTACTCTGGTATCAAATAGGTTTGTATTATTTCTTAATATTTACACTAAGCAGGTTGGTCAGTATTTTGATAACATCTGTCTTAAGATATAAGAAATGAAACCTTTCATTAACGTCGTCAAGGTTTCTATTAGGAATGCAAACAACTTTTTGTTTTGGTAGCAGTAAAAACACACTCATTGTTTCTTATCTTATCAATAGGAACATAAACATTAATTATGAAATAGCATATACCTGTACTTTTGTTAGTGTTATTATTTCACCATCAGTTATTAATATAGCCTCTGTGTCTGAATCATCTGGGGTGGGATTTAGTGCTTCGTTCATTTGTCCTAATAAACATCATGTTCTATTATATTGAAAATAATTATGCTATATTTTACCTATAAATGAACTAAATGTCCTTTTCATAGAACTGGCTGTGGAATCTGGTTCATTTAACTAGAACATTGCAAGCCAAATTAGACTGTTTATACACACCTAACAAATAACATACACCTAAAGTTTTTCTAAAGCAGATCCAGTAGTAGAAACAACACTGGTGGCCTCATTTTTTACAGCCTGTCCAAATTCCTCTAAGTCCTTTTTTACAAATTCGAATACTTCACTACTCTGTAAAACATACGGTTAATAATCAAAGTAATACATAAAGAAATCACTAACTTTAAGTTTTGCGGCGCTTAACCATGATCCCAACCAACTTCCATTGCTGTAATAATAATAACAATGGGAAACATTAACATTAAAATATGCATATGGAATAGTTTGCTGATTAAAATTTTCTCAGTTGTGGATAGATATTGCTGTTATTACTACTTACTTTTCGTTTCCCTCGGCCATATTAATAAAATCACAGAATTTAAAGTAACAAATGTATTAATTTTTTAATTACACAAAAATTTTGACAGGTTAATATTGTCATTTAATGCTTTATTTACAAATTTGTACAGATGTTTTCTAAATGTGATTATTTATTAGTTATAGCTAAAGTAGTAATCTGTAAAGTTCATATTCATTGTCATGCGTTCAAGCGTCTCTAACATACTTTGTACACTACATGTAAGAGGACTCTCTCCTCCAATTTTATTCCAATTATTATTATCTCTAATCTTCATGGAGTTCGAGCAGTGTTGCCAACCGTAGCGATTTGTCGCCACAATAGTGATTTTTAGATAAATTCAAAAGTAGCGGCTTTTCAATTTTTTGTGTTTTTTTAAGCAATTTCATTGCTTTAATCTTCAAATCTACAGGTTTGTTCTCTATGTCAAAGCGTTCTGTGCCGGCGACTATAGTGCAATCACTACAAACTGTATTTCCACAGTGTACAGGGCTATATTTTGTTTCGGAAATAGAGAGACGAATTTCTGAACGGACCCTAAGCCCAAATTACGCACTATGAAATCTGGAATAAAATTAAGCCGCTAATTAAAGCGATACTTCGGAAGAGGCAGAGAAAACAGAAAAATATAATAAACACCACAATAACTAGCAGTAATAAACAAATGTCAATATATTTGATTATAGCAGGATTGCTGCAGTGTAATTTGGTGCTGCTTTTGACCAATCAGAATTTACTATAAAAGTGATATGTTCAGAAATTCGTCTTTCTATTTTTGAAACAAGGTATAGCAATCTGTATAGGTAGAGTTTTGTAAATAAAATATATATGCCCGGATTATTTTTCAATTACTAAATTGAAAACGGGGTAAGTCCTTAGTAAAGTGTTTAATCCGAGGTTATAAAAGGTGTACAGAAATTGTGTGACATCATTTCCGGCGTTATATCTATGTCTAGTGCAGGGGTTCTCAAACTTTATCAGTCCGGGGCGCACTTACAGGTTTAGTATTTTGTCTCGAACCCCTTGTCCAAATATGTTTACAATGGCATAAATCAGGCATACAAATGAAAGCAACTCTTAAGATAAACCTCACAATATGAAGCTCACATTGGTTAAAATTGAATCACAAGAACCATCAAACTAAAACATGGAAATACAAAAAAAGAATTAAATAAATGGTGAAAACCTTCAACGACAAGTAAGTTAATGTGATGGGTGAGCTTGCTGATCGCTACACATTGTTTCAAAACGCAGAATAAGGTTTGACACTGCCATGGCAGGCTCATTTCTCGCTCCACATTGATTTTTGAGCGATATTTGCTTTCTATTACGGCTACAACTGAAAATCCGGCTTCGCATAAAGAGGTTGTCGCAAAGGAAATGGAGATTCTTACAGCTTCTGAACTCAGAGTTGGATATTCATTCTAGATTGATATCCAAAGCTCCACTAAATCTGAAGAAGCAAATTTTGTTTTCAGGCTGTTGTTCCAAGAGAATTCAATTAGACTCTCTCCTTCATGCAAAGTGAATTCTGGTGGAGTTGGCGTACGAAAAGGATCTTGGATCTACACAAATTTCCCGACGTTGTCCTCCTCAAAGTATTTTATAAATCAGTCAGTGGGCTTTGAGAGATGTTCATTGAAAAGGGATAGCCAATTTTCTGAAACAACGACTTATTACAGTCGCGTATCCGTGGAATTCAGAGAAACAGTGTTGACCGCCTTCCTCATTGATTTTTTTATCCACAACTGTAGCTTCTTCCTAAACGCAACAACCTTCTCCAAAAGTTTCAAAACGTGCATGTTATTGCAAAGACAAGTTAAAGGTTTGTCAACTATATCGCACAAATACGCCAGTTTCAGCAAAAATCGGGTTTGGCAGTACCCGGGGCTTTCCTAATCTTCCTCTCGTAGAAAAGTATAAATTTCTTGGTGTAGCTCGAATGCACGGAATAGGAGGTTGTCACGTGAAAGCCATGGTCAACTTCAGAAGAATACCAGGAGCGTGTGGTAAGCTCCCTAAAAATGCTATGCATTTTGATGCAAGTGCGTCGCTATGGATAATGCAATGGATCCACATAGCATGCGGTGCTTTGCTGCAAATAAGTGCCTACAATCCTCCATAGCGACCAGAAATTAATCGAGTTGCATATACACATATCGATGTACTTTCCCTAATGCAAATCGTTTTCGGTTATAAAATTGTCAAGCATCTCAAATAAATCTTAAGCTTTTGCACTTCCAATGATACTTTTACAGAACAGAAGGTCTTCAACGACAATATTATCATCCAGGAAGCATACATAACAAATATGGTGTACGTCTTTGTTACTGTCAGTAGCCTCATGAAATTGTAGATCAAATTCCGTGTTCTTCATTTTCTTTATTAATTGATCATTAAAATACATAGTTACATGATGGATTTTTCGACTAATATTGTTGTTGGACAAAGGTACCTTTGAAATTATTTTTCCGCCGATTTTCTTAGCATAATATTAACTATGTCAAAAGCAGCCGGTAGAATGAGCTGTTTGCGGTGGTGTGAGGTTTTTTTGCTCTTCATCATTCTGTATGTGACCTTATACGATGCTAGCAGTGTGTTGCTTAGTACCGAGGCTTGTGTAGTAAACACACTCGTTTCCTTTTGTACATTTTGGTAGGAAGTTGCAGTTTACCAAAGAATCCGTCAGATT
The DNA here is from genome assembly GCA_038088585.1 of Chrysina gloriosa. NCBI lineage: Eukaryota > Metazoa > Arthropoda > Insecta > Coleoptera > Scarabaeidae > Chrysina > Chrysina gloriosa. The sequence goes on along the minus strand of CM076088.1, from coordinate 30,250,495 downwards.
TTTGAATCATGTTAGAGTAGATTGGTTTCGAGATGTCACTTTAGTTTACTTGGGAGTATACACTCGGGCGATAGAAGTTGAAATAGAGCACACACTGTGGTGTCTCTTCATTGTTTACTTCTACTGAAGTAAAGCCAAAATCTAAGTAGTTATCATCGTATTTACAATATTTCCGGTTCTTTGCTGCCTCATCACTTGTCGATGCTTGATTACTTTTACTTGAACTGCCGACTTTCCTATTTAATAAAAAACTTTCAATTTCCTATGGCTTTATGCAAACACAAAGCGACACACTGAACCAAACCGGGCGCTCCTCTGGTAACATTTTTAGTATTGTCTCACTTCAAATGGACAAATCCAGTAAAAGGACAATATTATTGTTATTTTGCTCCAAAAAAGTAGTTCAGAACTGCAATCTGGCCCTAGCAATAAACAAAATAATCCAGAAAACGGCAAAAGTGACATTTCATCGAATGAGCAACCTATTCAAAAGACAAGAAAGTTAAGACGGAAACTCTTGAATAGTTAACAAGCAAATACAGAAAGTAGGGATTCGCCAAAAATGGCAGGTTAACGCACAATTCTCTAAACGGCTCGAAGAATCAAAGGATAGTAAATGTAAATGTATATTTTGTAATATGATTCTAAATCCAAAAAAATCTTATTTAGTAAAATAGTTTAAAAGTAATAACCATCAACGAAATGTGTATATCTGTTATGCAGAATTATATTACGCTTTATTAGTTGCTTCACATAATTTTAGTTTCTGATCCATCGATCACATTGTTGAAGGGGATATCACTTGTATTGATGATTCAGGCATTGCAAGGCAATTAAATTAAAACGAGCAAAATATACCAGTTTAATTCAAAACGTTTTTGGTGCTATCACAAAAGAAAATTAAAAGAATTATTATAATTTGCAGAACAGAAAAATTTCCATCCTGTTAAACGAAAGTACAGACAAGTCTAATTAACGTTTATTATGTATTCTTGTCAAATATATTTCTAAAACTTATTTACTTACTTAATCCTGTGCCTAATTACCTTTCGGCGTAAGGCTTGAGTGGAGTTAAGTATAATTCTTTCCACCGTTTTCTGTCTCCGGTATGATCCTTCATTCCTTCACACTTAATTCCTCTTTCTACCTTTGCTTCTCCGATGTCGTTATTCCATCTTCTTCTTGGTCTTGTTTAGTCACTCGTCTCTCATACACTCTCTTTGTCAGTCTATCATCACTTATATGACACACATTAGCGAATCATCTTATCGGACCCTCCTCTATTATTTTCCATATATGGTTAATTCCTAGGTTTTGCCAGTATTTCTCATTTCTTATCTTATCTTCCTTGGTCTTGGAATCGTGTTAAGAATCTCATATCCATGGCGTTCACTCGCGATTTAATCTTTTCTGACTTTGTCTACGTGTCACTGCTATACGTTATTGTTGGTCTTACCACTAATTTTGTTTTGATCTGTTTTGGTACTTCCTTTATTTTCAGAAACGTAGTCCTCATCGTATAAACCATTCTTGCCGCTTTTCATTCTTTCATTAATTTCTTGCTCCATTTTTCTGCCCCATTGAATTATTGTTCTTAAATATTTGTAATAATTAACCTGTTCTATTGCCCTTCCTTCGATCTTGATGTTACGTCTTTTCTTTTACCCTGTAATTATCATTGATTTGGTGTTTTCAATGTTCATTTTCTTGCTTATCTTCGTGATTTCCTTATTTAGGATTTTAAGATTCTTCTGAAGCACTTCTTCTGACTCGGCTAGAATTGCTATATCGTCCGTCAATATCAATTCATACAAGTTAATCTCATTCATTTTCTAGTGACCCATGTTTAGTGTTTTTGGCATTCTTTAAGTCTTTATTTAGTACAATCGAAAACAGCAATGGACTAAGCACACATCCCTGTTTTACCTATACTTTGTTCTAAACTCTATTGATTCTTCGTTGTTTGTTCTTACTGTATTTGTATTATTCCTATACATCTTCTTTTATTAAATCTACTGTTCTTTTATCTATATATTTTTTAAAGAGTTTCATATATCTTCCCTTTTTACCCGATCGAAAGCTTTTCTAAATCTATATTTCTAATATCCAAGTAAAAACAAACTTTCTTAATATTGTAGCTATTGATTCTGATAGTGTACAGCAAAAGGTTGATATCTTTATTTAAAAAAAAGACGAAAGAGAAATAATAGGATATTATTCTGACAACGCCATCGTAATGATGGGCGACAAAGAATCTTTTAAAACACACTAATTAGCTAATAATTTTAATGTAATAATAAATTATTGCGTTGTCATAGTGTGCACCTACTACCTGTTAGTGCTGCTGATGAGATACCATCCAATAGTGAAGATTTTTATCGAAGTCCGTAACGACAGTCAATACTGTCTGAATTCCATGGGTACATGAAAAATCACACTTGAAAGTAATAAGTCCCAGTAGCACAATGTGGCTAGAATTAGTCAAGTGTGTATATCGTGTAATAGATTAATGGGATTGTTGTTTGAACTGTTTCAAATTTGAAGGAAAAAAATCAAAAGTATCAGAGTATTTCCAATCAAATGCAGAATCCATGTATTAAAGCATATTTATTGTTTTTAAATTTATACTGCCTACATTCAATGAGTTCAATGCTTTCTTCCAATCCGCTTTATAAAATTGTTAGCCTCTAATTTTTTATTTTGAAATGTCTAAAGTTTTGTCAAAAAGCAGTGGCTGAAGCTGTCAAATGATTTACAAAATACTTAAAAATATATATATCTTTTGAACAAAAATAATTCTTCCACGTCAATAAAAACATGCAATTTAAAACCATTTCTTAAAACCATGAAAATTGACCTTAATGTAGATACACTAGCAAGCGAATATTAAAAAATTTAATTCTGTTTAAAATCCGATAAAGAACCTACACAATGTAAAGCTGTTTCACTTGCCCTTTCAAAGCTCTTTTTAAAAACGGATATTTATTTTTCATAAAATTTTAGTTTAGTAAGGTAAAAGTCTAAACCTACAACCTTATTTACTATAGTTATTGTTAGAGGCCGGATTATATGCAAAAAAAGTAGAAATATGTGCATAAATATGCAGTTGTTTTGGCCTAAATATGCACTTTTTATGAAAAATATGCAGATAAAAAATAGGAGTAATGCTAGAAAATATAATACTATAGAAAAAAATAATCTATTATGTTTACTACAAGTTTATTTATAACATTTTACAACATAATTAACTATGAAAAGAATTTACAATTATGTATTTCTCAAAATTTTCAATAGTAAAATTGTGGCGCTTGTCTGATAACATGTATTTATATATTGAAAAGGTTCGTTCTACGTCCACGCTTGTTATAGAAGCATATTTCAAATTAGAAATATCCTCTATTGTCAACTCAATATTTTCTACTGACTCACCACACAAGATTTTAGCAATATCCTTTAGCTTTTTAAAACCCTCATTTTTTCTATTACACTTAAAAATTTTTCATACACGGATTTTCCCACCCTTCCTTTAACATCAAGACATAACTTTTCAAATTTGTTTATTATTTCAACGCTTTCAATTAGCGACATAAATTGTTTTTCCAATTGCAATATAGAAGTGGAAATAAAACTGTAGTGGGCTTTAATAAACGCCAACTGTTGAGGTATTTCTTTACTCGAATACACCTTTTGGGCGTCTAGCACAGATTGTGTATCGCTATCTAGATCCATAATAATTGTCTTTATTTCTTCATAATGATGTGCATGAAAAATAGCCACTTCCAACCACGTTCCCCATCGTGTGATTACTGGTTGAGGAGGAAGCGGAATACCGGGTAGATGTTGTTTGTAAAACTGAACTCTTAATGGAGCCTTTAAAAACACTTTCTTAACACTACTAATTAAAGTATTTACCAAGGGAAAATGGTTTCTTACTTCTTCTGCAACACGATTTAGTCCGTGCGCCAAGCAAATTGTGTGAATTAAATTTGGGTAAAAGATGTTCAAGTTGCAAGCTGCCTTCATCATGCATGGTGCGGCATCCGCTAAAAACAATAGATTTTTTCTGTTGGAATCGATTCCCGTAAGAAAAAGGTTGCCAGTTCTTCCTGTATAAACCTTGTTATTGTCAAATTATTTGCCCTTTCCAACTGTTTGGATGAAATTAAATAAGATTTTGCTGGAACCGATACGTTAAGGATACCTATCATTAAATGTACTATGTATCGGCCCACACTGTCAGTAGTTTCATCTGCGCATATGTAAAGGTAATTGTTTGACACAGCCTTCTTAATGCTACTCAATGTTTCTGCATAGATACGGTGAATATAATTTTTCTTAAAGTGCTCTCGTCGGGAATATTATATTTGCTGGTGTACTTTTGCAAAAATAACTTGACATTTAAATTGTTTATTTTATGTAGTGGAATATCTGCCGACACAAACATTAGGCACAAATCTTCATTAAATTGTTCTTGTTCTGATTTTTGGAGGTTGATGGCAAACATTGCGGTAATGTTTGCTGACCCTTCTTCGCCAATTTCATCTTTGATAGTTTTGCAGCATGAGATGGAGTTTCAATATGCTGGTCGACTTGAAAGTTTCTCTCACTTGTAACCTGCATAAAAATATCACATCATCAGTTGTTTTCTTATAAAATAAGGGTTAGTAAAAGATAAAGGAGTAATAAAAAACTAATGTGAGAGAGTTTGCGAAGCAATCGGAATAAACGACATTTAATAAAATAACCAACACAACGCTTCGACAAATAATTTTATTTTAGAAAGATTTTTATTTAAAAATCATCAGCAGAATACGGAATATCAGATGTTCCGTATTGTGCTGATGATATGCCAAAAATACGCATGAAATATACATCTTATTTTATTCATTTTAAATTAATTTAATTTAAATTAATAAAATTTTAAAATAAAATTATTTGTCGAAGCATTGTGTTGGTGATTTTGTTAAACATCGTTTAAAAACTATAGATTAATAAGAGGAAATCAACTTAAATTTTACTTACAATCTTGCTGCATGCTACGCAAAATACTTTTTCTCCATCCATACGCAATTTTGAATAAGGTGCAATCCATCCAGGCATAGTCGCTATTTTCGGCATTTTTTGCTATTATAATTAATAACAACCCACAAGTTTACACTTCGAAAAACCAACGTAAAATGACATTTAAAGTAAATAAGATTGCTTTCGAATATGGGAACAAATTTCTCTGAATAACAAAGAAACATCTGTGTTCCTAATTTTCTGGTAAAATGTATTTTTGTATTTATTTAGAAGTTTCAGGAAATTAGCTTTTCCTTGAATTCTGTCCCGGTCTACATGTATGGGAACAGCATTAATAAATTTTTGGAAGCGCTTATCGGAAAAGTATCGAGAAGAGGCTTCACAGAATGCTATTTTTAATTTAAAGAGGGCTGTTTAACTCTTTGCTTGTTACAACCACGACATATTTTTAGTAATGCCTATCCTATAATAAATTACATCCAATAAATAAATAAAACTCGGATACTTCAAATATGCTAAATTACTACAAAATATGCAAATAATATACAAAATGCATATATTATGCAAATATGCAAATTTATGCAAACTGCATATTATCCGGCCTTTAGTTATTGTCAATGCAAAATTATAATGTTTATCGAGTAATTGAGCTGAAAAATCCTTCAATATTGAAAAATACATTTGTGTTCAGGTGAGCTGATATAGAAAAGTTACAAGCACGTTCGAAATTGCACGCAGTAGGGATAACAAACAATAGGATCGGTAGAAGAGAGGTAAGATTAGTTTAGATGGTCACAAAACTTAAAAAAAAAATTAGTAAAGAAGGTGTTCAACACGTAGAAGCCAAAAGAGACACGATTGAGGCATGGATTGAGCACACTGAAGCAAATAGAGGAAAAATAAGAGAAAAATGAAAACAAACGAGCAAAGAATAAAATCTTTTCGCCCGACTTGTTTCAGTAGGAGAATGTCTTTGAATGGAAGGAACTGCTTTGTCTTCGGTTTTATCGTCGATTTGAAACCTTTCCAGACTTTTTCCAGAGTTATCATATCCGCTAAGACTTGTTGCTTGACTTCCATTTTTTGAAAAGTTCTATTGTATCCCTAAATTTTGATTTCTGTCTGTTACTTATGTTCTTTAGTTTGTTACTTGCATAAATATTCCCGGCGCAAGGCTTGCGTAAGTAAATATGTGTTTTTATCGTTGCGTATGGATTTGTATGTAGATGTATGTATGTAATATGTGGACGCATGTATATGTGTATATCTAGGTACATATATATGCTGTATACATACATATGTATATAGCTAGTGCGTGGTCAGATGGCAGTTTGCAAGTTATGGTCGCTCGCAATCGCATACCGTGCTGGACGGTTTACTCGGTTGCCGATGTTCAGAACCGTATCAAGCCTAAGGTCAGCGTTTCTAAACGCCTTTTAGTAACCGTGGGTTAACTTTTTACAACAATTTGAAGTCCACTTAATAAAATACATTCATTTTTTTTCACACAAGCTCCTTTTTGGAATAGCGAAATTACGTTATACATAACAATGGTGTCATCTTATTTCTTAATTTTTCGTGAAACCCCTTGATTAGGCTCTAGTGATGAAATAATATCGTATAAAAATTTGTTTTTTATACTATTTGGCTAAGAGAAATAAAACTATGTACCTATCTATTGTGTTAAACATAGGGAAATGTAAAGATAACGTGTTAGCTTAAACTAAAATTTAATTTATGAGTCAGAAATAGGTTTTGTATTTATTTTTGTAAATTATACATATAAATATACTAGATGGCATGGAATTTGCAATAGCAAGAAGTTTTAGTCAAACTTGGCAGGAACGTTTACCTATTCAAATGTAATAATTGATTAAAATTTCAAAGAAAAAGGACAAAAGGTTAACATATCTTATATTTTTCTTTATTAATAATACGGTGGGCTTCTCCTATTAATTTTACACTTCCTCAATCTTCGTGGTAATCATTCCAGTAGGTGGTTGATGCCCTTTTTGGGTATGGTGTCCCAAACAATCTGCAATTCATCGGAAAGCTTCCAGTGCTTGCGGATGATTCGCTAAGTCCCTCAGTTTTCTTCCCACAATGTCCCACATGTGTTCAATTGACGAGAGGTTGGGAGACCTGGATGGCCCCTGGCAAGATATTGATATGTGCCTCCTCGAAACGCTTTAGAGAAATTCTCGCAATGTGGGGGCGGCTATTACCCTGCTGAGAAGGTGGGTTTTCGAGCTACTGAAGATATGGAAGACTATGAGGTTCTACCACCTCATTAAAGTAACGCAACATCATCCTATGCCACTCCATGTTCCAGTGCATTCGCAACCTACACCACTCCAAACGTTGTAGTCGGTGTTGAGCCGTAAGTAGTAGCACAAGATGTGGCCGATAGTACTGCAAGGTGAAAGCGTTGGGATAGCGATAAATGGTTACGGGACGGCCTTCATTACCGAGCACCACTGATGCACAATTGATCTGGTACTGGAGAATCGGGCTTTTAGTGTCATTCGATGAAGGTGGCGGTTCTGCATCTCATTAGTTCTTCTTCGGCCCCCGGTTTTATTTCGGCGAAGTTCCCGCCCTCCGTATTCTATGCTTGATAGCAGCGTATGATGGTGGATTGGAAAAACCACCTTCGTGCAAACAAACAACAAACAACTTGATCAAAAACAAACAATTTGATCCCTGTCGAATTCGCTGAGCTGGCGATAATTTTCACGTTGCCGCACTCTAGGCATAATAAAACTTCTGAAATAAGTTAAACAAAATTAAAACAAGAGAAAACGTTGAAAATTGAATAAAATTTCGCAAGAAATACAACTGATAATAATGTGTGCATGAAGTGTCAGACATGCCATGACCACTTGATTCATCGCAACAAAATTGTAATTATTTATCACCTTTGAACAGGTAAACGTTTCCACCAAGTTTGGTCAACAGATTCGTACTCCTTCTCGGTGTTGCAATTTCGATGTCATGTAATATATGTACAGTATAATGGTATAATATTACTTTTGTGCTGTTTAGGTAGTACAATTGTAATTGGAATGTAGAAAAGGATATGAAAGTTGAAGGAGGCTGCTGGTTGATCCCAATTTGATGTTAAACTTTGGATGACTCTGGCATCCTTACAAAAAGCATTTCCCTAGAAGAAAGTATCATTAGAGTTGTAAAAGGCCTAGATTTAGAATTCCATCCTGCAAAATCTTTTCAAATTACTTCCAATATGGTGCGCAGAAAAAAATAGGAGGAAATGGAGGAAATTTTGCGTTTGGACTAATACTGTGGCGATATCCAAGTAAACGAGATGAGTGGGCGTCTAAATTTTGTAACTGCTAAACTACTTTTCGGCAAGCTCCTAGAAGTTAGTGAACATTTCATCAGTTGTATTAGTGAATTATGGCCCCACATTAATTATTTGTACTTGTCGTCGAACAAGTATTTGTAGTCCGGAATCTCCTGTTGTTCCATATACAGTATCCAATCTTCCCCAACCAAAACTATTGAGGTTATATACGCCTTGTAAGATCCTATCCTATAATATAAGTAAAGTATTTATTATCCTCTTAAATAACTAACACAAATTACATGGAAAACTGTTTAGTTCGATTTACGATTTTATCTTTTTATTTCTTAAATAATTTTGCTGTCAGAACATTTAATTCAATGTTCAATAGTGTACCTTTGGTGATTATGTTTTTAATATTAGTTTTATAATTTTCCGCAAAGGTCGTTAGCAATTGATGGCCCATTCCGAAATATTCTTATTTAGAGATTGTAAAATTACTTCTGTTTGTATTGATTGTTGTTAGAAAAATGTACATTTTTTATTGGATATATTTATTTAGTTGCACGATAGGTATAATAAGTATCCTACATATTTGGATTTGCGCGAGACCAGAAATATAAAGAAGGAATATAGCTCAAAATTTGAAACTCAAAACCGTAAAACAACAAATAGGAATCCTGAGATAAAAAAAAGTAAAGAGGAAACAGAAGGTCCAATGTTTTATTTTTAAGAGAGTCTCAAGTTGTATACATTTAATTTCATAATCTTAATTTGATTAAAAAATTACGAGGATCGTTTAGAGGAATCACCACACTAACTCCGTTGGCTCCGTAACGTAGCGTTGAAATCACCACAATATATGAGATGCTTTGTGGTCACTGTATGTTGATATCATCAATCTGGACTGAGGCAACTCCGCAGGTCCCTCGACGACTATCAATTCCCATAAAAGGATCGTCAAATATTTGTTTTGAGCCTTTTAATTTTTATATTTGTTACAGGTGAAGCAGTCTTCTTTCCCCGTTGGCCCTTCGCCAATCCATTTCATGTTCTCCAGGCTGCGTGAACGAAGCAGTCTTCACCAGAGGACCAAAGGGCGTAAGGAAATCCACACCGGCCCTAGCAGCGAAACGAAGTTCCAAGACACTGTATATTCAGTTCAATTTCCTTTACGTTTTGCAATGTTTCCTTCCACACTGCCCGTTTCCTCAATAATATTGAAATTGATTTTCTACACATCATCAATATTTGTATACGGACGACTTACTGGAGCGGGAAGTTTTCCTTTTCATTGAGTACGATTATACTGTGCTAGTCGAAAAGTTTAACATTGATGGGTGGTCCTGGGTAGAAAACACAATTACGCTGAATCCAACGCTGTCGACCGTTTTGTGAAGTTGACTCTAGTTTTCGAGATATTTACGAGCAAAAATTGTACAAAAAGATTCAAGAAACACGTTTGCCCGTACATTTCAACCATGCATTCGTCAAATATCGTTTCAGTTCGACAAAATTTCTTCCTTTCATGAAATACTTTTCACTTTTTCTAACTTATCGAGCATTCAAGGTTACAAAAAGTATAGAAAAATATATAATAAGTCTATTTGTTCCCAATAATTGTGTATTTCCCACATAGAAATATTTTTATTTCAAACATCTTATATTTCTGATGCTTCTTCTTGCAAATTCCAACAAATATCTGCTAAAGAGCACCCAACTTTTTTCCACTATACCAGTGTTCGAGTCTTGCCGTCACTTGGAAGAAATTTCGTTGAACCTAAATCATATCTGATTTAATGAAATAAACAATGCTATTTTGTTTTGAAGTGGTTAAATATTTAGACAGGAAGAGCTTAAATACTCTAAGGAGAAACTTATTTGAAATATGTTTTTCAGAAGTAATGAGCTGTAACAATGACTTTTTAATATTCCTTTTATTGAACTTATCTCTTGATATTATTCTTGGTAATGTATTATTGCAGCAACAAAAATCGGTCTTATAGGCTATTTTGTCTGTTTTCTAGCTGTATAAACCAGTCGTTTGCAATGTTCACGTCAATCATATCTTATCTAATGTCAAAAATAATTTACCCACGAACGCAAGAAAATTATGTTAAATGCATCTATTTGAAATAAAAATCTTGTAATCAATAAATTAATCTAGTTCTTTTTAGTTATGTTTCGAGCATTTACCGGTGTATCAAATGGATTATTCCTTAAAAACAATAAGATCTTCGTCTTCCATGGAATTCGATACCAATTTACGACCATAACTACTTTGCCTTTCTACGGTTCCCCCGTATAGCTATTTATTTTTAATGTTGTGACTAGTGCTTTTGGGCACTCCAAATCTATTACCTAGTCTTCTTACGGTCCATCCCCAAGTAATGTAATTATTTGCATTTTTCGGTAGCACTTAAACGCGGCATAATGACATATGTCAATAATGATTTCAAAATGACATAACATTTGACAAGGCAAAAGCCAGATTTAAACTATATTATTTTAAGTGTCCCATTTCTTGTTGCCGCAATAGTACATATCTGCAGTCTTCGTAACAATTCTGAACGTCTTGTTTTGTTAGGTTGATATACTTAAATCAATGTTGTGACTCAAAAGATGATTACTTAATCTTCGGAAATAAGAACAAGTCGCAGGAAGTCATATATGGACTGTATAGTAAGTGTAGGAGTACTGAAATTGATTTTTGCGCCTAAAATCCTGTAGTCGGCAATCAGGTATGATTAGGGGTGTTGTGGTACAAGATACAGCAGGTGCCAAAGAGAAATCAGATTGTACACCCAAAATTATTTTTCTCAAACGATAAAGGAGTTCACGTTAAAAGGTTTGATTTACTCTTCAGACCTGTGGTACAAGTATTTGTGAATAAAAATAAAAAAAAACGATATGCATTAATTAGATGCTGGACTTGCTCCGGCAAGTTTTCTTCTGCCATGGCGATAATGGTGTGTGCCACTCTGGATTTAGCTTCTTCGTTTCAGGCGACATCTGGTGACAAGTCTTTGGGTATCATATTTGTACCAATTTTCTCATAGCTAGTTCATTTATCAAAATACGACCAACGCTATCTTTATTCATATTTGCCTCATCTGCAAATCTTCTTAATGCTGTCCTCTTCAATATTTTCTCGGCCCCCTTTGAACCCCTTGACCTATCTGAAAACCTGTGCTGAACACAATGCGGCATATTTATATACGAAATGATATGAGCTTCTCGTCCGGTGTAGAATTAGAGAGTTTAACTCTCAGTACATTAGGTATGAACTGGTAAAGCTGTTACTGTGACGATTCTTTGGTTGTTTTAATTTATAATTTTTAGTTTGATGATGCTATATTGTAAATAGTGAAACGTCACTTCATGTACTATTGCGTTTAATTAATTACACCTTTACTGTCCGAGACTTCAGAGAAATAATCCTAATTAATATTTATATATATTTCTTAACTATTTCTACGTTTCTGAAGCAGTTTTGTTAAGGCTAATAGAAAATTTGAGTGGCTATCATTGCTCCATATTTGCCTGCACTTTTCGTGGACGCGATATTAGAACATACAATTAAACAACCAACGATACCGAAACTATTTCTGCTCTGAGGGGACTAAACCGATTGTGTACGTACTCGATTCATTAGCACGCAGTTAAATATCGTATCGATGGTGTTGCACACTTTCATATTTCTAAGACGTACCTTATATTTCACGCTCACAAAGAAGTTCCAATTCATTTTGGCAGTAATTTGGTGTGCAATGTATAAGATTGAAATCTGTGGTGTGATTCAGTTCTTCTTTTGGAAATACCGAATGAGCTGCGTGAAAGAGTGGTCCTTATATTGAATAACTTACGTCCTACATATGCAACATCTGTGCGTTAAGTATACAAATTGAAGGGCAATAGAACAATTATCGAAGATACACCAAGTCTTGGAGATTTTAAAGCAAATTGGGACAAAATAAACTTTGCGATTATTCACATCAGATTAAAAACATTAGCCGACTGTGTGCAAGTGTTCAAGAAATATCTAATAAATTTCCACAGCTGTTATGACTATGAATGAAAGCTGCATTCATAAATATTAGAAATGAGAGAACAATCCAAATAGTGCTCCGCACGAGGTGCATTAGCTTCCAAACAACAAACAATGAAAAGAGAAAGCTGGAACGGTCACTGTGTAAATTTCTTAAAACCGGAAGTAATTCTCTAAATTAAACACTTTAAAAAGTGTAAAGTATTAGTGGAAAATGCTAACGACAATGTTGGAGAAATTAACGGCTATGAACTGGAAAAATGGTTTGAAGTAGTCCATAAAAATTACTGTTTCAGTGTGACAATGCACGTGTATATTCAAGTTATGTCACTCATCAAAAATTAAGTGAATTAAATCTATATAGCTTCCTCGTATTATCATCTATATATTTTCAAAGTATAAAACTAAATACATAATCCTCAAATAAAAGTTTGGGACAAATTAAGAGATAAGTAAACAACAAAAAGAAGCAGCAATAAGTAAGCATTTTGAGGTCTTTGGAATATTCCCCTCCGTGAGATAATCAAGATACTGTTGAAAAATAAAATACTTTGTCAAATTCAAAATTGGTATTTCCAACATCAAATCAACTTCGAAATCTTTTTAACGAAAGCTAAAATAATAAACAAAAATCTAAATTACTCTCTAAAACCATCTACTTAAAGGGTAGACTGGGTTAATATGCTGTATGATGAGTGATGAGTCATATATCCTTTGTCCTCTGTAATATAATATTACATTGAGAAAAGGACATATGACTTATCATACCGCATATTTGTCCAGGTGACGCCCACACAGCTGTTAGTGTGATACAAAAGAGTGGTTGGCAAAACCAAGAATGATACACTGGTTGAAAAATACATTGTGGTAGTAAGGCGAACGATCACCTTCGGAGCTCGACAGAAGTAGTCTAGGCAAACGGCGGTAATTGCGAAGTAAGTTACGACATTCTACATATACACAGAACTACTCGCATACAGCATCGATTTGGTAATAATTAGAGTGTGGAGTCGGCGATGCTGTCGTAACTTATTTCGTAATTGTACGCTGTTACCATTGTTTGCCCAGGCCAGACAGAAGCGTCTTCGGCAGTAAAAATGCTTACTACTCTTCAGAGGCAGGTTATGTTGAAAATCACTGGCGCAGTGAACAGTATGAGATCCACTGCCAAAAGGCCATAGTGGGTCCCACTGCGCTGGAACTATTTGTGAAAACGGAAGCCATGACTGCGATTCTTAGACTTTGAGCTAACTGCTTATGGTGTCCTAACTGCGGGATACATAAATATAACTGGAACAATACAGAACAGATCGTTATAGATGCTTACGGAGAATATGGCACCAGAAATTATTTTCAAACACAAAATTAATACTTTGATACCGACCAGAAACTGAACCACGAATCACTTGAGAAATTTGAGTGCCAGGGTCTGGTGTACGAACGGATTTCAATCAAACCGGGGCACAGTGGCTTCTACTTACGGATTGTATCCTAGATAGAAGGTATCACTGCGCCTGTGGAAAGATTCGACGGTTTTCCAGGCTGGGTTAGCAGCCGCCTGCGCTGAAGGAATCAGAAGGGAGACTGCACAAAGAAGAATAAACATACTGATTAAGGTGACTACTAAAATTGCTATTAAACCTATTATCAGATCAAAACTGGTGAAACATTGCAAAGAGATCCTCAAATTGTGTCGTTGGTCTGGGTTCCAAACGATGAGAACATTAAAGGCAACTTAATTGTCGATGAACTACCCATCTAAACCTACCTTTCTAGGACCAGAATCGGTATGTGGGTTATCAGACGGAAAAATAATAATAAATGGATGGAAAGGGAGGATATTTAAAGAAATGGAAATTGATTGCAGGTCAACTCCAAACTAATACATTGTTAGGTGCGATAGATACAAAATTCTAAGCTAAGCTAATCAAAGAAGGACATATAGATCACTACCTGTCTAGTAATCGGACGTTGCCTTTGAAAAAGGGCAAGAGGCAACCAGCATGCACATTATCCTGCCTGTGAGGCACTGCAAACACTCAGATGGAAACATCTTTATAAGGATCAACGGTGCCCCATTTCAATACTCAGACTTCCCTTGAGCAAAATAGTGGGTCTTGTGAAGGACACAGGGTTACTTCAACGAAAGTGAGAGTGTTACAGGGAACTGGTACAAAGAGCATAATGTTCAAATGCCTGGTCTATTGATAACCAATCCTAAAGGAGTAAAATGAATGAATGAGAGAATGAGCTATGTTTGTGAGGGAGATCTCTAAGAAAGCTGTGCAATAGACTGCAAATTGCATGTTCTAATAATTATCATGGAGAGGAATTGCATAACTTTTCTATAACTTTTCTGGAGAACTACCTAACAAACGTACCACATTAGTATTTATTTAGACTTTTGTTTGAATAAAATCAAGTTATTTATTAAAACATATTTCTACAATATCAAAGTAGTCTTAACATTTTCAGGTCAACATTCTCTTAAAACATTACTATTTTAAAAGTTTTAGTAGTTAAATAATCTTACACAGCATTTCTATTGTAATTTATAGGAAATTTGAAAGCGTGTTATAGATAGAAATTTTATAAGCCGGTCCTGATTCTGTCTTCACTGTCGGTGGACATATATTAGCCTTCGCTGTCATCCGCTACTGTACTGACATCTGGTGGCCAATAGTTGCTGCTCTAACTAAGTGCGTCTTGCTTGTCACCACACGTTTCATTACCATTCTTCTAAATTTGGCCGTTATACCGAGCAGTTTTCTAGCTTTTTGTTTTATGTGTTTGTGTTAGTAAGATTTTTCGTGTGCGAGATCTTACAAAAGATACTTTTAATGTTCGCATTTGAAGAATTAATTCTTATGATAATAATTGCAAAGACATATGGATTAACAAGAGTAATTAAAAACTAGTTTCAATGAGTTACTTATGTTAGAGAGTTAATATTTCTAGATAATAAGAAGAATAAGTAGAGGTTCAACTCTCAATTGAATGAATTTAAACAGAGGTTCGTTAATTGGACAGCTCCCAAGAAAACTGTGTAGTGACTAGAGTTTGCTAAAAACGTGGGTGCAGTGTTATCATTAAGTAGTGTAAATCGGACTGACGCTGTCACTCTTTCGAATTTTATTATTAAATTATAATTTATTAATGATAACTTATCATGTTTTGATCGATTTTATTAATTTTATTATTCAATGATAGGTTGTCATTAAGTTATCATTGAGTAATAAAACTGGGAGAAGTCACAGCGTCAGACCGATTTACACTACATAATGATAACGCGTCATCTACCTTCTTAAGAAACTCTCGTAATGACTTGCAGCACGAGAATAAATCACATACATATGTCAACAAATGTTACGTAGGAAATTGTGCTCAATTAATTGTAGATTGTAACCATAGACTAGTTTCGTCCTTATTCGGACTCTTCAGTATCGTATCGCAATATGCGATTAATAAAGTGATTCCTTATACTGTGATTATAGTGAACTATTTTCGAGAGCCAAAATTTTAATAAAATAGAATGTAGAAGACTCTATAAACTAATAAATTGGGTTCGTTAATGGACAGTTAACAAGTAACCGTACAAAAGCTTACAAAGTAAGCACAATATGCCAATAATCCTGTAGGAAATTTTAACTATGTCAACCGCAAAAGTCCTTGTTAGGACTCCTCAGTACAGTATATTGGTCTGCGTGTGACACACTAAAATGCCTAGGTGATACGTAACTGCCTATTAACCACACCAGCAGATTGCTATACCACACTGAAGAGTCCTAATAAGGACGAAACTAGTCTATGGGGACAGTCTGCGATTAATAAAGTACAATTCCATACGTGATATTTGTTGCCATATGTAATTTGTTCGTGAGCTACAAGTCATTATACAGTTTTCTTGGAGAGCTGCCCAAATAAAAAACCTCTGTTTAAGTTCGTTCAATTGAGAGTTAAACTTGTACTTATTCTTCTCTTACTGTTATTAGTACATATCGAATTCGGAAAGATATGGTACTAGCTTCGTTACTAACGAAACAGATGCCTTTGAAGGAATTAAAGATTGTGTGGTGAATTTGTCGATCTGATCTAGAGTTGATAAACAATTTATTGACTTATTACTAATTTTTTTTTGGTTTAATTTCATTCGGTTCGTTTTGTTGTTAACAAAACTAGAACTGCAACAAACTGGTGGTTAGAAGTAAAGCTTATTATCTTCCTACAGAAGACAGATCTCTAAATGCAAAATAAAATTAATAACACACGAACGGTGTGTTCGGACATATATCTAAAGACAGTCCTTCCACCTCCGCCTATGCACGCCCGTTTATGGTAAGTGAGGTGATGCGAATTGAAATTCTGAATGATAAACTTATAACGATGTTTACAACCCATATAAGTTTCTTGGGTTTAAAACTAACGTTTACCACTAGCATGTTAAAGATAGTACTTCTACTGGTACACAATTTCCTTCATATCCTTTCTCTTACCCAGCACAACCTACCTACAGTTATTTTCTAGATTTGTTTCTTTGTTAAATTTGAGTTGGATAGGGAAAGTGGGAACATGGTTGATTCGAGCCTTAGTCAATATTTGTATCTTTTGTGTGCAGTTAGAGAACTTTGGTCTCAAGAAATAAATACAATGGCTGAGTATTCTCCAAGGGTGTATTTAGCATTTGAGCAATTCTATGTAATTGTCATTCCCGACAAAAGAGAACATACTCGCTCTTAACGATTCATCTCAACTAGATTGCAACTCGAAGTTATGTACGTAATTGCTATTCTAATACTTCCTGGGTATGTCCGAAATACCAACAAAATTTGTCTACAAGTTTTGGATCTACATATATAAATAGGTGATTTCAGGATTTTGGCCTGGAATCTGTTTAATTTATATGTTTGCCTATTAACAATTTGTGTATTCGCTAAATTGAGGATATTTTGGGTAATAGTAAAGCAATCAATTTTTAAATTGCGCTGTGTTTTTTCTATTCTCTAATATTTGAAAATGTTGGTATGGCCTGAAGAATCCCTTTACAACAGTATTTTATACTATACCCTGGTCGTAGGATTGTTTGGTGATTACTTGAAAATCTTCTTTGTATCAACTGTTAACCGACCACAAACGCCAGATTTGTTGATAACCTTAAATTTAATATTTGTTAGTTATGTACTAATATTTCTTTTCAGTTAATAGAAATAGAAAACGAAATGTATTGTCAAGGTCTAATTTGGTGGTGTATCAGTAACTTGAGATCTTATTTGAGAAACCAAAATACCAAATTCTAAAGTACTAAGACTCATTGTTAATTATATTGTAGAAAAAATGCCTTATTCAAACGAAGAAACCAAAGGCTTTAAATTCAAATAAAAGGATTACGTCGACTAATCAGGTGACCCCCTTTTCCAATCATAAGCTTTTTAAACAGAATAGAAATTTTGTCTAATACCCAGTTTAGTATTGAAGACGAGAATTTACTAAGGAAAGGTATGAACCATAACATTAAAGCATAAAAGAAACCTGTCTTCCTTGAAAACTTAGCTGTAGAGACTGAAGTTGCACTAATAGAATTTAAAAATACCCTATTTAGTAAATTATAGATTGACGAAAATACCCTATTTAGTAAATTATAGATTGACGAAGTCACTGTGTCGGCGAAACGATCGTTACAATCTTTTTTGGTTAAACCAGTAAAGATCGAAATCGTCCTTCTATCTAAAGAAAATGCCTTGTTTGAGAAGTATGTATACCTTTTATTCTCAAAATTGGTGCTGGGGTCTGATGCTTTTAACTTTCAAATTCTGATTTTCAGCATAAGATTTCGTGTTTTAAATTCCAAAGTTCTACGGATTTGGTAATAATTTTGTTATTTTTACATCTAATTTAATACACTTATTTGAACGTAAAACTAATTTTTCCAACCGTTCTCAAAGAACATTTTCGGAGTCTCCGTAATTCACCTATTTATAGAAACTTTTATCTCATTTGAGGTCTCAAATCGAACATCCTGTAATGGTTCTTTTAAACTAGGAAACAGATGAAAATCATTAGTAACCAATTCTGGCGAATAGGGCCGATATGGAAGCAATTCTTAACGCACTTCGCTTAAAACATTCTTCGTTCTCCGTGCGGTATGCTATTGCATTGTCCTGTTCTAATAACGGACGCTTATGCAACTTCCCAGGCCGTTTCATGCAAAGCGGTTGCCGTAATGGAGATAAAAGAACAGATAAGGTTGGAATAATATTATGCGTTAATTGTAGTACTGTTTCGTAGATAATTCATAAAAATAATTGCCTCGCAATCCCAGAATACAGTAATCATTACTTTTCCAAACGATGGAACTGCACGTTCGTTAAGTGCAGGTCTTTCTTGTGGTTTGCGCATTTTTTTGTATTGATTTTTGGTCTTTTGGTTTCAGGATTGAAGCAAGGTATAAACTTATAATTTTTTGAAAAATAATGGTTAAATGCTTTAAGATTTGAATTGCGATACCAAAAGGCTACGTTCAAAACTCAAGCAGTCGGGCGATTGGTTCATTCCTAAACAATAACCCTGAAAATTATAAATTATACCCACGTTCTTTGTAAATAAGGAGTGATAATGAGGTTCTAATCTAATGCATGATGCTGATCACATAATCACGTTTCATTTCAGAATGAATTGGTGTGCGGCAACCGCGTGTGAGAGCGAAGATACATATATTACACTTTACATACATATATTTTAGCTTTATATACAGTGCGTAAAATGTAAAAAGGAAATAATTTTACTGATATCTTTTCTTCAATCATCCGTTATCTTACATCGTTGAAAAGCGAATAAAATTTGTACCCAGTAACCTAAAAGTTCAATATGGCATTCATTTAATTTAAGGTAGTTGATACCTCAAAACCACGAGTACCTCAAAAGCAGCCACCTTGAATTTTTGTTCGATATCAATTTCAAATTGGTTTTGAAAACAGTGACTTCCATATGCAATTTTTTCGTATTTCTAATACCTAGGAAAATATTTGATATACAAGAAAATGACAGTATTCTGTGTTGTTCTTAAATAATTTCTGACGGGTTCGACATTTTGAAGTTTTTCAAACAGATTTTAAATCAGCGTATAAAGCTGCGAACCATATCCCATTTAACAAAATCTCCATCTTCAATAATAAGAAAGTTACCCATGCAATGCCACTCGTTCTGCGACAGACTGTATATATTAGCATATCAAAAATGGTAAAATCTTCCAAAATTTTCAAAATAGTTAATTCACTTGGTCAGTTCTTGCTTATCGTTATAGTATTAGTAGATTAATAAATTTAATTATAACGATCATTTCTTAAATGACCAATTAGATTAGAATGGTTCCCATTTGTTGAAATATCTGATTAACTTCATGAGTATAAGGTTAATTGGATAAATTGTACAAATAAGGATTAGCAAGTACTTAATTTTTAGCGAGTTTGTATCCTAAGTTAATTATAATAATAATAAAGTATAATACTATACTTCATAATATGAAGGATACAGTATGGGTTGAATCAAGTGTAAGTTTTAATTGTAATTAAGTGGAAAGTGATTCAGCGCAGGTTTTTTTTTTTAATAACATGAGAGTAGTTTATTTCACCTTATCTTTATATCTAAACTTTTTAAAAAGAGGTGGTTTTATTGTTTGCAAAAGAATATGGAGTAAGCACATAGTTATTACCATTTATTTTAATGGTGTGTTGGTGGCTTCACGCAAAATAATAGTGGGAGTTTGAACTAGTTAATTTGGCAAATCACTCCAAAAATACTTCCTGCTGGTTCCAAAATAGTTGAAACTGCTGCATCAGTTGCTGCTTGTACTTTCAACGAAGGGATCTCAGTTCTTTACTTTTTATGCACGCGATGGACATGAAACTTGGTCAAAATAGCCAGAAGTACGCACGAAAAGAGAATGAACATCGTATACTCATAGCTGAGAAGAAAGCTGAGACTGGAATCCGAGAGGCAAGAATTTGTCTCAGACAGGAACAAAAGGATGCTCTGGACATCGCAGCTGCAGCAGGATGTTTGTTATATGGTGCTTGAATCGACGATTCTATGTGAGTTACAAAAAGAAATCTTCTCTATTTTATTTCTACTTAAAACTTCAATTATATTTTACTCGAAACAACATTTTTGACGATTTCTCAAACACTAATACACCGATCTCATTGAAATTTGGCACACTTCTTCAAAATAGCATTAACCAGTATCTGAACGAAGGTCTTTTAGGCTATACGTAGTGTAAATTGTACTAGAAATTTAACTCTTTTGCATACAACTCTGTCAAAAATCCAAATTTCAATCTTTTAAGAAATCCTTCGTTCGAGTACGACTTATATTCATCTACTAACAGAAAAAATCAATTTCAGATGAAGCAATCATGAGTTATCCTGTCAGCCATGAGGACACCTTTTTTAGGGGTCTTCGGAAACCAGGCCCTAACGGCTGAATTTACCGAATTTTTTGATGACAAATTTTTGGATATTGTTGAGAAGTTGTTCTTTTATGTGGTCAACACTTCGAATGATATAATTCATATATTATATTTTTAAACAATCAAGAAAACATGCTTCTTTCCTTGGCTACGAAACCCATGTAACCTCTTAATCTCAGATATTGTGACAAAAACATAACAATACATATGTGTAGTATTATATATAGACAAAAAGTTCTAAAAACTGGTTCTGTGCTTAATTGGGAATAAAGTGGTTAAATAGAAGCATCTATTGGGGAAATAGCATGATGACCGAGAAATAATGAAAGGAAAAATTAATAATAATAATGATGTTTGTACATGTGAGAGGGATTCGATATGAATTCTCTCACAATGCACGTATTACGCATTTTTACAGTTATTTTTCTACAGAAGTGGACAACTTGCGTTGCCACAGCCTCCTGCAGTAACTGCAGTCGTGCTCTTCGGCTACCCGCCGTGGAGAAATGCAAATTACAAAATTTTGATCTTCTCTTGCCATCCGTAGACGTACGTTTCGCGGTTATACCGCTCGTCAGTACGGCTTTGCAAGAGCTGTAATTTCGTATACAAATTTTATGTATATATGGTCTGAACATTGATGTTTGTACATGTGAGAGGGATTCGATATGAATTCTCTCACAATGCACGTATTACGCATTTTTACAGTTATTTTTTCTACAGAAGTGGACAACTACGTCTACGGATGGCAAGAGAAGATCAAAATTTTGTAATTTGCATTTCTCCCACGGCGGGTAGCCGAAGAGCACGACTGCAGTTACTGCAGGAGGCTGTGGCAACGCAAGTTGTCCACTTCTGTAGAAAAATAACTGTAAAAATGCGTAATACGTGCATTGTGAGAGAATTCATATCGACTCTCACATGTACAAACATCAATGTTCAGACCATATATACATAAAATTTGTATACGAAATTACAGCTCTTGCAAAGCCGTACTGACGAGCGGTATAACCGCGAAACGTACGTCTACGGATGGCAAGAGAAGATCAAAATTTTGTAATAATAATAATTAGATAAGATTATTTTATATTTTTTTCAGCGGTGAATCAACATTGCAAGTATTTTTGTAAACCGTCATAGAAACTGGGCCAATGAAAATATGTTTTTATTCAAAGCAGTTCACACCAAAACACTTGAAAAATTACTGTTTCGGCTAGTATACTGGGAAATGGGGTAATCGGTTTTTTATTCATGGATTAAAATTTTATCGACGAAACTTTGAACTATTATAATTAATCCCTTAATAATACAAAGTTTGGAAAACCAGCAAGATCAAATGGGGAATTTATTAATTAACGAAAACCAGCTGCTTTCCAAATGGAGCACCTGCGCATTACGTCTTGTCTCCATTTAATTTTTTCTGCACCTGAAACGTTGTACCAAGAACAACTGCAGAATATTGACTAATTTAGAAAGAGAAATTCAGACGTATATCTCCAGAAATGTTTGACGTATCAACTCATCAAATCTGCAAAGTGATTTATGTTTATACTGATGTCATTATAGAAAATAATTACGCATAACTGCATAGTTTAAAGTTACGACATGCAAATCAAAATGGTTGAATTTCTAAACAAAAATTAACCTGTATTTTTTGATAATTTTACTACCTTCGGGTGTACAGAAGTTTTCAATGAACACACTGTATATATAAATATTGTAATTGAAATTGAGAAGTTGATTGCTTGATATATGTATGTCATTTAATCTTCACAAAGCTATGCCATAGTCCACGTCTATTTAAAATCAAAGCAAAAACGTTACGTATCAGGATGATTATGTTCAAATATTAAATAAACTTCGTTCGGGTTGATAATAAATTATCGATTTTGCCGGTGGTACTGCGATCTATCTCAAAAGCCGATCGCCGCCTCTAAATTTAAGAGACGCCTTCTCGTCTGATCTTACTGTAGCTCGGTTGAGCTATGATCCGGTGCGTTCCAAGCAGCCCCACACATACATATCGCATTTATCCACGGCAATCCATGGATATGTATACACACAGGTTTATAGTATAGGTATACTGAGACTTGCACGGGCACAAACATACACACATGTACGGTATGTATGCTTACCACAAGAAAAAGAAACACACCAAGAAACCTTAGATTGAATTTATGTTCTTCGATAGAATAAATTCTTTTGTTTATGTAATTTAAAAAAAAAGTAATACGAGAAATAAAATCGTAGATAAAGTTATAAATGTCTCGATTGCTCGAGCAACATAGTGGCCGTTTTGCTTTTATAAACTGGTAAGTAACACTGTTCTATTTTTGGTGTAAAGAATAGGGTGTTACTGGCTTCAAGGGTTACTTTTTTGTATTATTTATGACTATTATTAAGATGTTTGTATATAAAAGTGGGTTTAGATTAATAGGCAATTTTTTGAATAAGCATCATGTCTTCTTTGAGATAATTGATTTTTGACGATTATCAATTTTAAAAGCTCAGTAATTACTATGGAAAGCTTAGGCAATAAAATGTTTAATTCTGCGTTTAATAAAGCACGATTCCCTACGTGACATTTGATGCTATATCTAATTTGGTTTTGCAGTGCAAGCCATTACACAGTTTCCTATGAAAACTGCCAAAGTATCGGACCTCTGTTTCAATTTCGTTCAGTGAGAGTTATGTAGATTTTCTACTTCTTCTCTTATTCATTGGTAATATTGACTCCCTGGAGTAATTTGTTTTTCATTTCAAATGTTTATTACTAGCTAAAAATCAACTTCTGTTTGTATTTAGAAATGAAACTACATTCGCTATTTTAAAATTGTTTATACCTACATAAAAGTTGTCCTGTAATTGTTCCGGAATTAGATACTCGCCGATTTTCACGAATATTCTCTTTGTCATGACCCTAAAGTTAGTCCGTCACAACAGTTGGTTTTCCACTTACTTCTTCATCATGGACATTAGTTTGTCCTTCTCGAAACATACGGTACCATCTTCTAACCACACTGTCACTCATGACATTTTCACTATAAACAGAACGAAGTTCACGATTAATATCAGCGGTCTTCAAATTCTTTGCACACAGAAATCGGGTAACAGCACGTAGTTCACAGTCGGCGGAATTTTCAATTGCAGCAGTCATTTTGAACGACCAAAATAGTACGAATGAATGTCCGAACGATTCTCTAACTCGCACTACCAGACTCACATTGAACCAGACTACACCGTAGTGCTGCAATTATGCCTATATCCCTACTATTCTGCTCATTAAGCGCAAACAGACCTTACTTTACGGATCGCCCTCGTATTTTACATGCTCTAAGGTCTAAACATCTTTTACGTATTTTGGCGGTTTATACATAGAAGCACATTCGAAGATGCGGGTTCGAAGCATCGACTAGGTACTTGCCACATTTATTTTGACGTAAGGATATATTTATAGAATACCTTTAAGCAAGCAACAAATCGGACCCTGAAATTTATTTTTATGCTCACATTTATTGAAGTAATTTATTCCTATTTTTTGCGTCAAAATAAAATCGTTCAGGGTGTTACATTCGATTCGTTTATAAATTCGCAACCATCGACTTTTTGTGAAACATCCTAATTAGAACGTAACGTCGTGGACATTTTCGATCGTTATAATGGTCCATTAACGCATGTAATTAAGAGTTTAGACAAAAATGGAGTCAACTGGGTCAGTACACAAATTAGCAACATCGAAACCTACTCGTATCGGTCATTTGCAAGAAACTATTGCCGTTGAGAGCAAAGGTGTTAACAAGGATCCAAAATTTATCAATCCCACGGCGTCTTCAACAATTGGGCCTGATTGTGAGCACAACATGTATATTGCGCAAGGATTTGGCTTTAAAGCCTTATAAAGTCCAGTTGATGCAAGAATTGAAGCCATCAAATCATGATGAACATCGACAATTTGCTGATTTCAGACCAAATCATGTTTTCTGAGGAAGCTTGTTTTCATTTGAATGGCTACGTTAACAAACACCATTGTTGGTTCTGGGCTTATGAAAATCCAAGAGCAGTTGTTGATCAACCATCACATTCATCTCGTGTCATTGTTTGGTATGCTTTTGGGCTGGTGATGTCATTGAACCGTATTTTTCGAAAATAAGGCTGGTACTGCCATTACGGTCAATTGAGTCCATTAATTTTTATTGCCTATTTTGGATGATATGGTTATCGACTATTTGTGGTTTCAACAGTACGGGGCAACTTGCACAGCTCAAGAAACAAACGATTTATTGAAAACCAAATTTGATGGGCGTTTGATTTCGCGTAGAGGTAATGTCCATTGGCTACCAAGATCATGCGATCTAACAACGTTAGATTATTGCTTCTGGGAGCTACGTGAAAGATGAAGGTTATAAGGATAATTCAACAACAATTGCAGAACTCAAAGCCAACATCGTAATTCGTGAAATTGAGCCATAATTATTTATAAATCTGGTCGAAAATTTTGTCAATAGAATGGATGTCTGTCAACGTAGTCGTGATGAACATTTATCGCATTTTTCTTTTCATTCATAAACTGTAGTCTCTACAACATATGTATGTCAATATTCCGAGCTTTCATCCAACATGTTTTCTTTACAATTAAAGAAAGTTCTTATTAAAAAAACCTTTTACAACAGTAATCTGGCAATCCCGTAAAGTTTAGGGAGGGTTACCCCCACCCACTAGGTCGGCAATGTATGTTGCAAACCCTCAACGAGTTGCATTAAGTGCTTGCATATCAACCCTCCTCGTATAGGTTTGGAGGTGAACCATTTATCAGTAGTGGGGATGGTTATTTTATTAACTCCCCTAAACATTCCAGGATAAAGTCAAGTGAAATCCAAATTTGAATATCTGATATGTACGTACTCCATATATCCATTTCCTTCTTCGAACATTCTACTCGTATGAAATTATTTGGACATATTTCTCGTAGATTACCGTGATGAGGTGAGAACTACACTTGACTTTTGTTAATTGCACAATCAGCACTTTCAGGATTATTTAATTGAAGTCCGCGTATATTATCCAATCTAAACTCAACTATCTGTTAAAAACAAAATTGTGGTCATAGTTTTTTTAGTACGAAATTCTTACTTTTCTGTTTTCATGGGAAATAACTGCCGTTGTTGCATTAATCTTAGTTTTGTTCTAAACATATCTCATTGCTTAATCTAACTGCTATTCGTCATATTTGGCTTATAAACTTTACAAAAATATCAGTAAATTGTTTTTACCAACAAAATCTGGATCATAACACAAATCCCTTGTTATTACTTACTGCCTTTTTCTTTCTAAATTAGAGTTGCTGTTGTACGAATCCGGTTAATAGCTAGCTGCTGAATGGCGTTATGATACTGCGCTATCTGTTTCTACTGACGCTTCCCAACAGCTATCTGTTATTTTAAAATCTTGTTTCAGCCAGTTTTGTTATACCTAATTGCGTGTCTCTTAAATGATTTGGCTAAATGATTTTAATATTTGATGTGCATCAGGGAACGGTAGCCGTAAGTAGTTTAAACGTGATTTAAACATTAATTCAAGTAGAACCATAATGGTTTCAAAAAGCATGACACAATAGTAATCTAAAGTATACTATTTTGTGTTTGTGATGAATAATTTTACTAAACGTTTTAATCTACAATAAGAAATAGTATTTTTTTTTTTGGAGAAGGGATGACGCGACCAAATCGAAGTGGTTTGAACAATTTATTTTAGAAACTTCAAGTGCTGCCACTGTACAGTACTTTCTCTTTTCTGTTGAAATGTTTGTTTTCATCGAATTTTACATTTCAAATATCTACATCATCCTTTTCGTTTTGGTTACGGAAATTAATTATGTCATAACAACGAATTGCTTCGGCTTCGTTCCAAACAAAGCACTGCAGCAGACAATCTCGTAGATATTCGACGAATGTAATTTTCTTAATTATACATACTTTTGGTTCTGGTAGAGCGGTCAAGTGCGAGAACGGGTAACAGTTGGTAACACATGAAGTGTCCAGAGCGATTCAATAAATTGTAGACGTTTCAGACACTTATTAATTGTATGTACAAGCGTGAATATCTGCCATTGTAACACTACTTTGTAGTTTATGACAAGTGCTCGAATTGAACACAGGAAGTAAATAGATAGCCCAAATGGCTTCATAAACACTAGATAACGGCCAGAATATGGAAAATCTTGACGTTAATAAAACGTAAACGGGTTCATACATATTTAGTAGGGTCAATTTGTACTAAAATGTAATGTTTAGGACAGCTTTAACTGTACTCTTTCCTATGGTAATACGGTTTTGAGAAAATATGGAAATTATACGAGGGTGGGTTAAAAATTATCCGCACTTTTGTAGTCAATTTTCAGAAAACACAAATGCATTATTTTTTACATAATCATTGACTTTTCTGTATATACATATTCTCTAACTTTGAACAAACTTTCGTATTCTCGCGTTAAAACTATTTTGAGCTGGGCTACTAACAATAAATCTGCCATTGTCTTTACATCAGATGTCAAAGCATTAACAGACAACTGGTCTGAAGTTATCGACGGGTTTAGTTCACCAAATTTTTCTTATCGCGTTGAAGGGATGTCCAAGACAATAAATAGATAAGCTTCATAAGTTTATTCCTATTATACCTTTTTTCCCATCTATATTAGCAATCAGGAATTTGATATTACGTACAATAGCAGCAAGTAGTCTATTACACCAAGATGACATGAGAAAGATTAATCAATCGATCACCTTGGTTTTCTTGGAGTCCATGTGACCAAATTCTCCTTCATTTTCTTTGTTGCATAACTTGAAGTAATGGCGACGAAATATTCGTGGTGTCTTATAGCTCTGGGTTAGCCATAACTCGTTTTTTTTTTCCAGTTTGATCTTGTATCAAGATGAAGTTCTAGATGCTTCTCTGCATTTTGTCGGCAAATACTAGCTTGGTATATATATATCGCAGGACAGGTTCCTTTTCTGATAATAAATGTTATGTGAACTGATTTCCCTTGGTTTACGTTGATTTTGCAACGATTGGGTCATGTTGCGGTGATGTTTAAATGTTGTTGCAAATTCTATAAATGTATCGATTGTTGTTTCTCTTAATATTGGAATATCTGATTGTTATAACATATACAAAGAAGACCCAAAGATGCTATCCTGTTGAACCCTGGAATAAATTTGGTAGCGACTAGAAACGGTAGTGTTGATTTTAACTTCGAATTCGTGTTAGGTTAGGTATGACTTCTGTAGATTTAATACTAAGTACTCTTTTGATTTTATATCAACTTTATCGAAATCCTGTGCTACCTGACTTATGTATATCGGGGAAGGCAGCTGTCTAGTTTTGCTTATCCTCCACAGCTTGATTGGTAATCAAGTATTAACAATTCGGTCATAATGTGGGAGTGGACCTGGCGGAAATCAATTTATGTTCTGGGATCTAATCATGAAGAGGTTTTGATTAATTGTTGTAAGAATCCTTTTGAAAGTTTGATATTGTTGGGAAAAATACGTTTGGTTTTCTCAAGGGTTTGGTGTCATAATCATTTGAATTAACCTAGTAACTGTTTCTTAGATTGCAGTGAAATATGTATTTTAGTTTTACTAGTCCCTTGTCTGGCAGTTCTTTCAATAACGTGGTTGTAGTGAGATGGATTTCTGGTGCTTTATTGCCATTTAATTTGTTTATTTCTAATCTTATTAATTTGAGTTAAATACGTAGTGGGATATGTTTCATGCTACACTAGAAGTTTGTTTAGGTCGCTCTCAATATCTGTATCTGTATAGTTATCTTGCAGAGGATATACCTCAGATTGGGGAAGCGCGAAGAGGTCTGTCTCTGCTTAATCAGTTTTTGTCCAGGAATCTGATAAAATTCTGCTCTTCCGTGTTGGGGGATGTAGGACTATCTGAAAATGTATTTGCGATCCCAGTGCTGTAAGTGTTTCTGTTGTTTGCAGTTCTAATCTTGCACTATTAGATTAACGCCTGTTTCATTTTACCAAATGATTTCAACGAAGATACAGGTCTGATGAACGGTGTTTCGGCGGTTCGTAGTTCCCTTTGGAAGATGTTTCTATGAAGGATTACGAGCTTGTTTAGAGATGCACAAAACGAATTCAAATGTACATAGATTATGTCGAAAAAGAATGTATTTGCCTTTTCTGAACAACAATTTAAATACGCTAATTCAAGGTTCAGAATACGAGTAACACTTTGAGTCACTTTATAATAATAATAATAATAATAATAATAATAATAATAATAATATTTATTTATTACCCAACAGAATAAATCCAGCAAGGGGCAATACAAAAAAGAAATATGGATAATACGGATAATACGGAAAATTAATACAGTGCAAAAATATAATGTATAATAAGGTGGTGATAGTATCAATTACAAATCAATATCAAAAATAGAATACAATGAAAAAATAAAACATCTCAAAACAAAGATTACAGGATTATGTATATCGAATATTGAAGTTCTTAGCGGAATGAAATAAAGGAGCTTTAAGAAGAATATTTGTTCTTGGCGTAGGAACCATGATTAAGTCACCCGATCTTGATTCAAGGCGTGGCACCAGAAAGTTGACCTTTGACAGTAATTCCCGGGCATCCAGCTTACTATAAATCAAATTCACCATAAAGGAGGCACTGATGTGGATTCTACGCTCAGCCAGTGATTGAAAACCGTGTCTTTCTAATAGATCATTATAATCAGTATTTTGAATCGGGTAGAAACCGTCCTGCTTGTACGACAGATACTTCAAAAATCGTCTCTGTATTCGTTCTATTGCATTGGAATGAACACTGTATATCGGAAACCAGACCGTAGACGCATATTCCAATCTGCTGATAACCAGAGCGTAGAACAGTGAACATATTGTATTCAAATTGGTAAAATCTTTACACGTTCGAATAATGAAACCCAGTGTTTTATAGGCAGAAACAGTAACGGCAGATATATGCTCAGAAAATGTCAACGCTGAATCAAAAGTGGCACCCAAGTCTCTGACGGATGACAAGCAAGAGATAGGTATATTGTCGATATGGTAAGCTGAGTTTATTATGCTTAATTTTCTAGTATATCTAACGAAGCAGCATTTTTCGATATTTAGAGTGAGCTTGTTATCAGAACACCAAGAAAAATTAAGTTTAAATTTTGCTGTAGCAGATCAACATGCGAATAAGAAAGTATGTTATGATAGATTTTGAGATCGTCGGCGTAAGCCAAGACAGGACATTGAATCGATATAATGAGATCATTTATGAACAGGTTAAACAAAAGTGGACCAAGGTTCGAACCCTGAGGGACTCCTGAGGCTGATACGTAATATTTAGATTTGGATCCATTGTAATAAACGTAATTCTGGCGGTTTTGTAAGGTATGATTCAAACAAGGCTAACAATGCGTTATCGAAGTTAAACGAGCTTAGTTTGTGAAGTAATATTTTGTGGTCAATACTGTCAAAAGCTCTAGAGAAGTCAGTATATATTAAGTCCAGTTGCCCACCCAAATCCAATGTCTCAGCTATACCCTGCGATATAGTGCACAAATTGGTGACGGTTAATCTACGTGAGGCAAATCCATGCTGACAGAAGGACATAGAGGATTTAGTGAGAAATGCGACTTGTTCATAAATCAATGACTCGAATACCTTCGCAAATGCAGAAATAATTGCGATGGGACGGTAGTTTTTAGGATTGCTGGCATCACCTATCTTAAACACCGGACAAATTGAATGATGAATATTTCGAAATAACAAGCAACATTGTCAGTTATCGATTACATTCCAACAATAGAAAGAATCATTCGGTCCAGCTCGGAAAATAGTTCCTCTAGAACCAAGGTCTATATTGACCAATATTGTAGAATCCATGTCGAGAGTTGACAATGGCAAAAATAAATGCTCTTTGATTTCCTTTCCTAGCTTCGGTACTAGACTAACCTTCAGCACACGTAACTTATGGAAAATTTTAAATTTCTATTTCGACTTATAAGTTGATATCTTAAGTGCGTGTTAACAGCATGACATCGTGCCACAGATAAATGTTTAATTTGTAGGAAGAATTATACAAATAAGACCATTGGAAGTTTAAAAATTCTATTTATCCCATATTACTTACAATATGTTCAACTTATAATAAAGCTCTACTAACTTTTAACGTCACTTTTCGAATATTATACAAGATTTACAAACTTTGGTTCTTTCAACAAGTTGATAATTCTCATTAAATAAAAACTATAAACAAAAAATTGATTAGTAGATAATAAATTTAATAATTATAGACTACTCACTTAAATATTTACAACAAATATGTGTGTATGTATACAAAGAATATTATCTGAGTACTTCTAATATATCAAAATTATATTTGCTTAGTGGATTTGTCATTATATTTATTGTCTAATAAGTAGTAACTGTACAACGATATAGAAAAATATTGTATATTACATAATTTTTAATACAGCAGTCTTTATATTTAGTTGATTTTATATCTAAATGCATATATATTGTTCTCTATATAGTGTGTTAAAATATCACACTTGACGCGCTTATTATTGTTGTATATTGCTAATTATTACATAAATATATCATAAAATATCGGTGAGATTATATTGGTTAAATAAAATCGAGTATTCATCATTTATATTATTAAAATTTCAGTCTAGTTACAAGGCACCGCAATAATTGAAATCATCTTACATTGCATGTTCCAATGCATTACAACACACAATCTCAGAAGAGAGACGTAATTGGATTTGAAGGAGTTAGTTCTAATGGAAACCGCGTATAAAGTCAGGTTATATATGACAACTTTATCTCAAAATGTACTATTTTTTAACGATACAGGTTTAGTTTTTGGTGATTTTGGTCTTTCATTAAAATCATTCTTAATTTGTGATATGTTGTACTGCAATGAAACGCTTTGCATGTATCTATTATATAGTGATTGATCCAGATTTGACAGTTTTCATTATTATTCATACTCCCATACATATTTTGCACCATTATATTTTGTCCCTAGCCTACACCTTTGGTGCCAATAGTGTTTACACCATTATACCTCACCTTTATTGGTTCTAATGAAAGCAAATACGAATTATAAAATCAGATTTCTGGATTAACCACCTCTATTTAGCAGTAAAATGTAATAATTAGGCTCTATGAATAAATATTTTAAATCTTAACCAATATAATTTTTTAACATTTTTACAAACGAAATTAACAAAATATACTCGATATCTACATATGAACATTGCAATTTTTACACTTTAGAAACAATTTTATGATAATAAATCATCGTAGATCCATAACGAGTATTATAATATAAGAAGTATATTTTGTTCCCAAAGCTTATGATTACATGGAATATAAAAATGATATATAGGAAAATATTAAATAAATCAATTATTGTCTAATTATGAACAGAAGCAGCAGAAATACTGGCCATCATACTACTATATATGTACAAACAATTGCTAATATAAACTTTGATATGTTACATAATGTCGGAAAAATAGCAAATGATATCTATACAGTTTCTATCTAAAATGTGTAACGAAATGTTGTACTCATACTGTGCTAACAAAGACGCGAGAAAACCTTTTTACCCCTTTACACCAGAGCTGGCGTGGTCGAATGGTCAGGGTGCTTGATCGCAAACTCGACGGTATTTGCGTTCAAAACTTCATTCATTCCGATCCGGCGAGTGATCCACTAAGTCACTATAGAAATTGCTCATGTATCTGAGTTCATTGTGGAAAAGCGATAATAACGGGGAATTGAATAAGCAGCTGCTGTTTGACTTTGAATAGTGCAAAGTTAATGCACCACAATATAGTAACCCCCTGTCAAAATAAGTTTCTCGAAATATATTCCTAATTTTTTTATTTTCAAAAATTATTCTTGTGCTCCCAGACTTGTGTGTCCTCTTAAAGAACTTATGCACTTAACCTTTAAACGCAAACAAACTGTGATAAGGAATTGTTGCCGAATGCCAATTTGTAATTTCTAAAATTTTTGAAAATGTTTTAACTGGCCTGAAATTCAGACTTTTTAAATATTATTTTCATTCTTCAATTTCAAGGAGCAATTTGTCGGTAACAAACCGATCAATACTAAGAGGAAAATCATGGTTATGTAAGAAGTGGAAAGCTCATTCGGTTGTCGTACTATTTAAAATTTTTGAGGTCGTTGCAATTTTTTAGACAATACTAGAGCCACAAAAAAGCTATATCAGTACTGTTTCTCTAGAATTATCTTAGATACAGTATTTGATTGTATTGTTTATAAGATCTGTGCTTCGTTGACTAATTTAATCTATCGCTTTCTTGTAGTTATCTGTAAAATGGAATAGTTTGTCTTCTTAATTATAAATACCATGTGTTCAGTTGACTTGATAAGTTATTAAGCCATTTTATAATTCAATCCAAGACTATTTTACAAAATAATTTACAAAATTTATTAGTTTTGTATTTTTGTTTTTGGAGTTGTAAATGGGAAGGACTTTGTCCAAAAAATTACGGTGCGTACACAATGAAACATATCAAAGCTTATATTCATATTTTCGAAACGTTCCTATTTATCGATATTGTTGTTGATTTACTTAAAGTCATGAAAATTATGAAATCAATCTTCAGTGGTGGATTATTATGCCAATTCCATTTCATAAATATGTCATGCTTGAGGACAATCTAGAAAAAGTAATACAAAACTTTTAATAGTTAGCAAGGGATTTATATAATTTAAAAACTATATTTTTCTTATTTAAATTACACAAATATTGAAACAATTTCCTTTTTCTACTAACCATGTTCTTCTACTAAAATAAAAATAACCCACCCTATTTGCTAAGACGAAACTCAACGATTTAATTTAATTTTAATTTAACATAACTTAAAACCGAGCCGTTTAAAAATCACTACATAGTTCACATGTTTATGCACACAACTTCTATGCGTTTGCGTATTTACATTCACCTTAGAAGAATCACGATATTGCACGAGTTCAGAACAAAAAGAAAAATTGATTTCGTAAAAGGAACGATATTTCTACAGTTGTCGAATTGTTTCAATTACTATAACACGTTTTTCGTACATCTGCTAAAATTTCACTAAAGTCATCGTCGTTCTTTTGAACACCATTCTGTGCTATATCATAAACATCTCCGTAATGTCCTAGTTGAGGCTCCGGTTTCACATTAGTGTTTGGCAAAATCACAGACGTATGTTGAGCTTGGAAGTTGTAAGTAACGTTAGAGCTTAAGGAATCGTTTCGGTGATAATTATGATTCGAGTCTATGACGCTAGGATCTGAACTATTATATTTTAGGTACTTGTCAAACTCTCTGGCATCAACATCACTTTCTACATCACTACGTTCTTCACCTTGTTGCATAAAACCTTGAACTAGAGGATAGGGCGGATATTCACCCAAGCCACCTTTGTAATTGAGATCATATTCACCTTTATCCATTATAACATCGTTTTTGATGCTATAAACATAATCTGATTTCATCTGCGGATTCATTAAAATTTCGTCCTTGTAATAATCCTTGGTTGCGTAATATTGTTGCAAATTATTAGAATAGTAGTGAACAGTATTGGCACTGTTTGCTACCGAATTAAGATTATTTTGGGACGTCCCTAAAAGTTGTTGATCTTGAGATGTAGCTACTGGGGGATAGAACGTGCCTGTAACTACATGCCCTTGCTCAACCGAACTTTTATTCGCACACATGACGTACATACCATTCGCCATTGGTACTGATGTTATTGGCTGGGTATTAGTGTAACTTATTGTGTTAGGTTGTCTATAATTTTGGACCCTGTAGTTTTGCTGTGTCGGACTCAAGTTATTCGGGGTGAGATTATTGACGTTACTCGTATGCTGTATGTTAGAAATGCGTTGTTTATCGTCATATTCTTGTTCTAACGGAGACAAATCGGGCGTTGGAAGCACGCCGTCCGTTTCGTTCGAATTCTCTTTGTTTTCTTGAGGACTTTTAGGTTGCTTTGACATCGTTTTCGGTTCCGGACTGTGCGTTGGAGATTGATCCGGAGTGTGTAAGGAGAACGGACTTTTCTGACCGTAATTTTGTTGATAACCAACATAATTATATTGATACTTGTTTTGAAAACTGATTGGACTATATCGTTTTTCTCCACCTTGTCCATAATCACTCGTAGCGCCTGGGCTGGGAAAGTCTAAAGTGCCGTAGTTATTCGTCTGTTGAATTGTGGGCGATAAACTCGAGTTCGGTATGTAGCCAGAATATCTCGGCGACATATTCGGAACGTTAGGGCTAGGTAAAGATGTGCCAACTCTTGGCCCGACACCGGATGTTGTCCGTTGCTTGTTATGTTTCCGTCGCCTCGGACGGTATTTGTAGTTAGGGTGTTCAGTCATGTGGATCACTCGTAGTCTTTCTGCTTCTTCGACGAATGGTCTCCGGTCCTGCGGTGTTAGAGACCGCCACTTCTTTCCTGCAAATTATAAAATAAATGTCGTTAGTACGTTAAGAGCATTCGTATGATAATTTATGGTCATTAAAACTACAAGGAATCTCCAGAGTAATAATCGTGCACCTCTTGAAATCTGTTTTGAGCATTTGTAATTGATATTCGACTTATGCTACGTATAAGTATGAACTTACTACATAAGTATGCATTGTAAACCGGGTGATCGATATTCTTGGCTTACTTTTTAAACATGCTCTTTTAAGGATTGTTACTTCTACTGGGAGGATATATTTTGACAATTGTTAATATAAGAGGTAAAAAGCTAGTAAATGCCTGATCACTAAATCATCCAACATAAAGGAAAGAACATTTTAGAAACAGAATTTAGAGAGATTTTTCATTTCGTTGTATACTGGCTATGAAACAGTA
Source organism: Chrysina gloriosa (assembly GCA_038088585.1). NCBI lineage: Eukaryota > Metazoa > Arthropoda > Insecta > Coleoptera > Scarabaeidae > Chrysina > Chrysina gloriosa. The sequence goes on along the minus strand of CM076088.1, from coordinate 30,214,727 downwards.
AATCTCTTTTATGTGTGTATGAGCACATAAATATAAAAAAAGCGTTGGCGTACCGAACGATTATATGGGCTGGCTATTAAATTAGCGCTTGTGTTAATAATTAGTCGTAAAGAGACTGCGACCGTGGGCGTTATTCTTATGAAATAATTTTTTAGCGATCAGATTAAAGTGCCTTTTTTATTATGCGATGTAATTTGTGTTTTATTTTAGATGTTTATGTTGTTACAAATCCTGACCGTCAAGGCACTCCATCTTTACCACCATACAAAGAAAGTACATTTTTATAAGCAATTTTGTGTCAATGTAAAATAGATAGGCTTATAATTGTAACTTAATCAATAGTTTAGTGATTAAATATTCCAGTTGGTGTTATTAAGATACGTATTTGGCCTCTTATGTTTTAATATTCGTTGTATCATTGGAAAGTTTTCAAATTAGCGACAATGCCTTTATTATTATGAGCTCGTGTTCTTTGTATTCCAAAATTTCTTTTCGCTTTCAATTCCAATAAGCAGAAATAATTGGGTCAATGTTGTGTTATAGGGGCAGTTGAAGATTAGTATTAACACGTCATAAGGGTGTGGTATTTTTATTTATTTTATACCTTATTTTAACCACAGTCTCCTTATACTTATGTAATAAACTAATTAATCTCAAAAATAAGTACATACATATGTAATATGCTCGCAAAGATATACCACATAAACGTTTGAATTAGAAATGCTAGGAACCCCTTGCTTTCTTTAAATATGTAGTACTTATTTTGTCCACTGTGTTTTCATACTTAATAGAAAAATTACGACAAAAATGAAAGTATCACGCATCAATTGAGGGTTATACTAACCGTGAAATGTTGAACTATACTCTATAGAGCAAGTTTGGCCAAAAACTTAATTGTGAAAATGTATTCGGTAGCATTTAAATTAATGCGGTGCAAGTAAGGACTATTCGATTTGGAAGGCAAGCCAACATTGATTTAAATACAAACTAAAGGGTAAATCATTATAAGATTTCTTTTACACACTTTTGATAGTCCAATGTTGGTATTAGCAACTCTAAGTTTAAATTGAAAACAAGTGATACTAAAACGACAAAGTGTTTCAAAGACTGTTCTCTTTCCACCAAGCCTAGTAAACTAATGCGCAATATATAGATAAAATAAAGGTATTTATGATTTGCAGTATTTGTCTTTACAGTGAATGCATTTTTGCATTCTGGAAAATCAGTCTCCAAATCATTCTTCCAATCTTTTTGCGTTAGGTTGTTTATTTCATAAATGCGTTAACCACTTGTTCGGTTAATGTAAAACTTTGTAACTTATGTTTTACATGTGGAAACAAAAATCATAAGTTGTCAGCTCTGGACTATATGGCGAATCAACTATTATTTTAATGTTTTAGGCATTCAAATATTCAAACGTTTGAGGAAGAAATGCGAGCTCGACCGTTATCAAAATGCAAGATGATCTTACTTCTTGCGAACATGTTGGAGAACTTGAAGCAAACAAACGGTATTTTACAACATTCAACATTAACAGTTCGGTGATTCACCAGTGCTATAGTGGCAACCTGTTTAGTAATTCCACGAAGTGTGATGACCATCTTTTTCTTTCGCCTTTTCTCAAACTGCCAATTGTTGCTTCTTTTCTGGATCATAGCAGTATACCCATATTTCATCATTCGTAATGATGTTAGATACCAGCCGAAATGATCCATTGTCAAGGCGATTTAGTGCAGATGTACACTATTTAACACGGTCTTCTTTTTGAACTGGGGCCAAATTGTGCGGAATCCAACGGTACGTACCTTCAAATGATCGTGTGAAATGGTGTTAATTGATTTCGTACCAATATTTAGAATTGTTTAAATACTCCTGACACTAACATGTCGATCCCCTTTAATTATGTTTCGAATATGATCAATACTTTTTCCTGTAATTGCCGTTCTTGGCTTAAGAGTTTGAAGTGTGTGTCATCTAAGCAATGTCGACCACGTTGAGATTCATTGTACCAGAGCTTTATGACAGCTAAGAACCATGGTCTGTCATCAAACACCCCGATTGATTTCCTTGAAATATTCTTTATGGCTTAAGTTAGGTTTCAAATTGTGAAAACTCCATGATTTTGTATGCAAAGGATCACTTTCAACTTACATATGTATTTGAAAAATATTCAAGTATATTTGTCAACTGTCGCGGTCATTAAACAACTAGTTTAAAATGTGCAACATTTCTTGAAACATACATATTATGTCTTGCTAGGGACGCTCAACAGTAAGACAATATCCCTGCCAGTTGCTTATAAGCTGAACTGAAATAAATCCATCATGATGAAGTTCGGCAATATTGGCTTACCGCAACCGTATATATGTTATCTATAGGTACTTGCTAAATCTTGAAACACTCTCTACAACGCCATATAAATCATGATCTGAGGACAGTGTGGTGACGTCTGCTAATAAACTCCCTAATAAAAACAAATTTATTTACATTCAATGTCATAATATATTCAAATTAAATATGTTTTTAAAAAACACTCTCGTAGGCGGTACACCAATCAACGGCGGACGGGCGCGATGAGGTAAAAAACGACGAAAAACGAAACAAAACGCGTCAAGAGTAATAAATAACAGGTGAATCTTGTTAATGAGAAAATATTACATCCGAACAAATGATGAATGATTTTTTAAAAGCTCGCTATTGTCCACCACAATGTCTACTAACATCTGGTTCAGGTAGACATTTCCAAAATTTTTGACCGGTTATGTGTTACGGGCGCGCCCCGGTTCGAAAATATCAGTATGGTCTGTCAGCTAAATTAATGTTTATGTTGTACACGCATACGAACTTATTAACCACTAACAAATATGATTTAATCACAACAAGACGATAAAAAGGGCACAGGCGTCTTTTGGGTCGAGAGCACGTGTTAATGTTCACATTAAAAAGTTATAAAGCGATCGTAATGTCCGTTTTATAAGACGACGTGAATAGGCTTTTCGGTAATATTACAATTTTGACGAAGTCATCGTCATAAAACTGAGTGGACCACCTATAGGAGGAATGCCATTGTGTAATTTGTAACGAAATGTGCTCTCTATAAACAGTATACATACTTACTTTCTTTTATTGCATTTGTACACATCATCAATTATCAGTACCCTTTTGTTGAAGAATGCAGATGCACTCATCTCTGATATTATAAGTACGTAAATATACATCCATGAATTTGGTTTCTTCACTGATTAATACACAAAATATCCGATACTAACCTCTTCTATTGCTTATCATTAGCAATTATATATAATTATAATATGTAATATATTCCTAGTTTTGGGTTACATTTGGAAATCTATAATTATATTTTGCGCATTCCACGCTTTGAAAGATCTATTGCTCGAAAAATGTTGTTAATTCGTAATGTACATCTATACTAGTAACTATCTTGGAGAGAAAATTTGCAAGTCGAAGCTATAATTATAAACATTACCATGACCTTTATTCAGGAAGTCTCTTTAAGTTTGCTGAGGAAGGACCACAATTAGTTCAGTTTAGTTTAGCAGGAAGAGCTCAAAAGAGCAGCACTCAGACTTTCAAAAGCCCATTCAGAGTAACACGACTTACATCCGTAGGTCCCAGATATGTGGCCTCTAAATATAGAAGCTTGCTGTTAACTGAAACGACGAAGTGACATACCAGGAGATCAACACTTTCAATTTCTACTATAGAATCTGCGCTCAGGTTTAGTGCTTGGTTGGGGTTTGTGCAGATAATAGTTGGCTATCGAGTTATGGCCCTGAGTTGACTTCTCTTTAGCTTTAGATGGCTCATGGTTTCATTCCAACTAAAAAGCATTTTTGTGAAGGTCTCAGATAGATCGCGTCTTGGCTGCTTTTACCATTCAGACCGTAATTGGCCCTCAGACCATTCTCGTATTCTCGCCTTTACAGTAGATGTATCAATCCCAATGGCAGGTTCGGGCCCTATGAGGACAGTACTAGTGCTCTCCCGAGCCAACCTATGGGTCATTTCGCCAGTGTATCCATTGTCTCGTTATGGCCCTGAATTGACTTCTCTTTAGTTTTAGAGGGCTCATGATCTAATTCCAACTAAAAGGCATTTTTGTGAAGGTCTCGAGTATTGTCTATTTTTGCCATTGAGACCGTAGGTGGTACTCAGACCATTCTCGTCTTTATAGTGGATGTGGCAATCCCAAGAGCAGCCTCTATGAGGACAGTGATAGTGTCCTTTCGAGTCAATCCAAATTAGGTAGATCCTATCAGATTTACAAAGTCTTTGTAGGGTTACTTTGCAGTCAGGTGTTAGTAGTGAAGCGACACTGGCCAGTAGGACCGCTCGACTATCAGTACATATGAGCATATTTTTACGAAAATAACCTCTGATGAGATTCTTTCAGGAACAAGTAATGATAGCGACCATCTCGAATTTGGAGACCGTGGGGTAACAATCAAGTGGTATACTAATTCTTGCCCTTATAGATTCCCGCCTCCCCCTCATCAAAGACTCATCTGCAAACCAGTACTCCTTATATTGTCTGAAAGAAAAACGGCATAGATCCCATTTTTTTAGTTAGAAGAGGATTTGTGATGTGTTAGCATTTCTGGATTAAGTGAATGTATATATTCGAAATAATTTTTGTCACACAAATAAAATATTGTGTTTTGATTTGAGTTTCTTTTAGCATGAAATACAGAAGAGAGAAACTTCGAGAAAGAAATACAAGGTAGAAAAGGGTGTGTACTGCATTTTTGGTATTTTCTGTATGAATAAGTGATTCTAATTATGTTCAGGAAAGATATTCTAACGAAACATCCCGATGTTATAACGTTATAATGTTTATTGTTTCTAAACTAAACGAGAATATATTTGGAAATAATAAGATAATGCGTAGCTTTAATTTTGAATGGTATCGTATACGGACCTATTAGCTATACCCGTTTGTTCTTCATTCACTTTTTTTGGTCAATGAATTTTAAAACCTGCTCCCTAACCAAATTACAACACGTGTCTTGTTATGTTTTATAAATTTATGAACTGTCGAGGTATGTTATCTTCTCCCGTTTAAGCGGGTACCTTGTCAGTTTCGAATGTATTCTTTGGTTCGGGCGACTAATTATATTTGTAAGCCTTAAATTAATTACCGGGTGAACGTTTGAAGCGGCTCTGTATTAAGTGATTATGTCCACTTATATATGCGTGGATAACATATGTTAAATTAATTAATTAAATGATTTGTAAATAATTCTTTTGTGTGCAAACAAGTTTAGAAATTACACTTATTCATTAATTAAAACATAAAAGTAGTTGACTTTAAGTGTACTTGAAAGTATTAGAAAATAGTAGTTCAATATCTTTATTTATTGCAATAAACACTTAGTGCAACATTACTTAATTGCACTCGGTTCTATTAGAAGTAATTATGGAGAGCATTTAATAAATATTGCATTAGCATATTATTTTGAGGTATATACATGTATATACCGCAATATTGACAATGTAATATTTAAAATGCAATGGAGCCCTATATATTAAATGAATTTTTCTTACAATCATATCAAAAACGAGAAAATATAGTTCTTAGTCAAATTACTTGGAATCCTTCATCGCCCTCAAATCTCATTGTCAGTCAATTGTAACGATATTTGAAGGTTTGAATACGACCAATTTTTAAGCTATTATATTATTATCCGAAAAAAATAAATTTCGCCTAAAATAGTAGTTAGAACAATATACACTCTTCACTTTTCTTGTTTGTCCAACATTTAACAAGTTTACTAATTAGTGAATGCATCCATATTTTGCACAAATTTTTGTTATAATCACATAAAAATTAAATTATTCGGCATTAGCAAATATTTGAAGTATTTCGGTCTCTTAATAGAAAATGCAACAAAAAGGCTGTACGAAAGCTCTTTTAGAATCGGGAAAACATTCGCAACGGGAAACTACAAATTTACAAAAAATAGCTCCTAGTTCGGTATCTCGTTAGCTAGCACCTATACACAAAGGCGGGAAAAACGTGGTCGTAAAAGAAAAACATCGCAGAGATTTGACCGTGATATAGTTTGCCAGATTTGAGTAATTGATTTGCTGCAGCACAAACAATCAAAAAGACCAGAAGAAATAGGCATAGAAGTTTCGATTTGAACTGTCAGGTGTCGAGTGTATGAAAATCCTCTAATAAATCGGAGACCTGTTAAAAAGGCGCATTTAACGGCAAAAATGAAATCTTCTCGTTTTTAGTTTTGCAAGATAAGATGAAAATTTCACACGCGAAGATTGGGAAAAGGAGCATAATTCAAAAGAACGATTTTTATTAAACTATGGTTTGTCAATTTCTTTAGTGACGAGAGTTCGTTCTCTGTTAGATTAGCCAATGGTTTGGAGCATGAAGAGGAGACGAACCTTTATATTGTGTAAAAGGTATAAGGCGCCAAGAGCAATACATAAAAAACGATTAAGTATCATGTATAGTTTCTGTTTTATTATGAAAAAACTATCAGATATTGAGTGTTTCAAGTAATTTGGCCAGGGAGTGTATATCTTGTAATAGTTATAGGAAATGAGAAATAATCCAGATAAAACTTTTAAACAGAACGATAGGTAAGTGGGAACCATGAAGATGAAAGCCAATCCTTAAGAAGTCTTTTGTTATTGATATTTAATGGGGGTAAGCAGATTTATTTCAATATTTAGTTACCCAAGCGATTCAATTTAATACATTTTTTTTGCACCACTGATTGTATTAAAAAATTGGGTAACTGATCTTCTTGCGTTCGACATAGCATTCCGTCTGCTATATTACATAGATTGTTGAATACATGAATCAAGTACTCCTGGTATGGTAATTTTCACCATCCCAACATATAAAATTTTCTTGACAAAATAGTAAGTACGTTCAGTTGTTCAAAATTTATATTCTTGATGGATTCTACGTATTTGGTTTGAGCACATTGTTATCGTTGCCTTAAATGACTGTAGATGTATCAATGCTGATAGGTGCATCATTTGTTTGTCAAAAGTGATCAGCAAAATTTGAAAATCCAATGCAAAGCGTGGCGAAGTATGCCATGACAATTCATCGTCGCATACAAAATCACAAACTTATTTAAAGAAACAAAATATGAAATGAATGATTTATCGATTCAATTGTTAGGTAATGAATCTGAAATTTGAAATCAGTCTAAAACACAGGGGAAACATCATATCTTAACAAAGACGTGATATGTGTATTTAGTTTTCGTACTGTTGTACATTTCCACATATGTATAGTATTTATTACGCCCGTTTTATTATATTTAAAATTTCTCAATTGCTATTGTTTTATCGAGTTGTAGGAGAAATAATGACTACTTTTAGTGTCGTAATAATTTGAATTGCTTCGTATATAATATGGGTCGTTAATTCGAAAGCACAATCACATTGCGTTTCGCAATTACATATGTATATAAAAGGCGTTCAGATGATATGCGACTACGTTTGGAGATTAAGTATTGAAAACTAAATGTCTTACTTTAGTCGCAGTCACTTTGATTATAGTAAGGACTATGGTATCGCTTAAATGGCATTCAAACAAATTGGTAACGTATGTGCTTACGAATATTGTTTTGATGCTTTCTATTACTAGCATTGAAACCATCATCATCAGCACTAAACAAATTTCACCAGAGGTGAGAGAGCAGACGAACAGAAAGCCTCAAACCAAGGTCAGCTAGTCCCAATATGAATTTTCGGTTTCCTTTTTTTAGTACAGCTACTTGGTCCCTTTTCGAACAATTCAGGTGGAAATAATAGGCATATAAAGATAGACTGTTGACAATTTGACCACTATTTCACTTACGGCCAGGTACTCAAAAAGGGTCATCTCGCCGTTTCCATCAGGTGGTTGAACTAAATTCTGTTTGCAGTTCCTTCAAAGACCCTCTTGAACGAAAATATTAATTGCATAAATATCAGGTTTAAAGATGGTTGTTCAGAGATTATGATAAACGAAGAGATTATGATATGGGTTTAACGATACTTATTCCATTTCGTCTATTTTAAATCCACCAGTATACCACGGAAAGGGGCGTATTATCAAAGAAATAGTCCAATTATGCTGCATATGGGCTTTTCAGCTTTGCTATTAAGTATCCTTCTTGAGAATTCTGCTCTCAATTGTTAATGATGTGCGTTAATGTCTATCTTTTATCCAAATATTTTCTCCAGAAGATTCTACAGCTGTTTTGGAATATGTAAACTGGATGCATTCCATGATCCTTTTACTGGACGGGTTGTTGGTCAGCTGCTTTTTACTGTAGTTGGTTATTTAATTGTTCACAAACTTGCTCAAGATTCTAAGGTTCGCCAACTTGGAGGTGACAAGAGAAACCCATATTATTAATATTGTATTCGCCGATTGCTATTTGTTTACCCTATCTTAGGGTTCTTATATTAAAATACCGATAATGCCTATCTAATTCCTTTATTTTTATAATAAAATGCATACTTTTGAGCTTAATGATTTCGCTGAACTTTTCTCATAAGGTTATTAATCTTAAACACTTGACTACTCCAAAGGGTTTCAGATAAACACAAATTTGGAAAACAATGGGTTCTTATTCAATTTTTTAACACTCTTTGTTTGTTTTATATGCTCAATACAACCTAAAAATTTAATTTAATTTATTACTATTAATGATATTGTGCTTGAGTACAACTATCAAGCTAAACGAGTGCGGGTTAATGCATAAGTATGTATTGTCCAAGATTATTATATAATCTCACTTATTATTATAAAAGTTCGTGAGGTGTGATGCGCTTCAGTTTTCTTATTTCAAGAGCATTGTCTAGGAGTTGGAGAACTTCCACGTTCTCATCTCCAGTTAGTTCTTTCTCGTCGTTTGTTGCAATTTCCTGAATCACTTCACAGACCCATTTAATTGCCACGTTATCACAAAGTTCTTTATTACTTACTTAGCGGTAAGGGTTTGTGATTAATAGGAGAAATTTGTTTTGGCTTCGTTCAATTTTTAATTGATTTGTAAACCTAGTGCAACCCCATAATTACACCCTGTATGTCCAGATTGGCTTTATTATGGGCTGATCAATCAGTCTTTTGGATTTAAGATAAAGTTGGGAGTATCCTTGTACTAACCAATACACTTGATCTGCTCAGTTTTCAGTCTGACCTGATGCCTTTAGTTAAGTCTACCATCAAAATGCACCTTCAATAACAGATGTTACCCTATCTACTTGTTGTATTGTTGAGTATTTGTTCCGGAATCCAAATTGTAAATCTGGTATATTGTTGAATGGGTTGAGACGTTTTAATAGTAGTTTTTCGAACAACTTGGATATGGTTGGCAACAACGAAATAAGTCTATACGATGCTATCTGTTCAGGCGATTTGTCAGGTTTCTTTGAGCATAATTATTAATTAATATTATTTTATCATAAAATTGTGATGTTCTATCACATTCTTGGGAGATTTATTATTCGCTTATGCAGTGGAATCTTTTCCTTGGTCAACCATATAAGAAGCAAACAATTCATTAATGCAGTAAAATATTGTACATATGTACGTACATGTGTACCGAATTATAAGTTGTCATGTTGTTTGAACATACGGACTTATTTTCGTATATAAAACGGTTTTATGTGGAAAGCCATGTCTTTTAGTTTTTAGTCTCTAGAATGGGAAACATTTATTTGGATGTTTGGTAGAGTTTTAAAAATATAACTGTATTGAAAAAATATTTACACTTGCTTTTATAAAATGTGTGAAACGCATTATTCAGTGCTGGTTAGTATAATTAAGTAATAACAATAATGAAGTGTATAATGAGTTAAGGACATAATACTACATTCCAGTATGAAACTAACAGGCTTATACATGTATGTATATGTATATATCTGGCTAGGTAATATTGCATTAAGTTTAATGAGAGGAGGGTTATAAAAAGAGTTAATTACACGATAAATAAGGCAATAAAAAGTAAGAGTTCAGTCTAGAAATGAATCGAAGGATCGTGTGCTATCATATTGCGCGCACACGTAACATAATAACTAAATAATAATTTGCTGGTAAAGTAAAACCCTCAATTTGGAAGATATTCAGGACGATACCGTAGCTAAACATTCTGTAAACGGAATAAACGAGTATAGATAAGCTATAAGTTAGTGTAACTTTGTTGGGGCATGATTAATTGTTGAGGGGCGTAAACGGTGATTGACAGAGCGATTGTGGCTCCGCGGGTGGCCATACTCCGAACTACGAGCATATCCCTTAAAGTCCTTTTTAACCATGGCCTACCAGTCCAGACCAGGTTCAACACACGTCTATGCTTGGTATATTTTATATAAAATTACTTTTACCTCCTCTCTACGTAGACGATACTTAATGTTTAATTGTACGTGGAAGAAGAGGAGAGAAAAGGAATATGCGATAGATGCCAACGTGAAGCGTTGTTGCACAGATAATATTACATTTAGCGATAGTGAAAAGCTTGCATAAATGCAATCCTGCCCTAGTAATACAATAATAAATAAATACATAACTGAGTGTAATTGGTATGTTTGGTACATCTACCTACTCCCTTCTTCCTATACGATTAATTGATAGCTCTTACATTCTATTTTGTTCGATAGCTGATTGCAGTTGTATCGATGACAGTGTGTACATATACTTACATCATTTGATAAATGATTTTAAATCTTCATAATAATGCACCAACAAGCAGTTGCTCTTAACCAGAAAATTAGAAGAAAGGATTAGTGCTTGCTAATCCATAAGAATAGATATAGACCCTTCCTTTAGGTAGAAGAATGCTCTCCAAATATGCTGACGATTTTATTGTCAATGAAATTTCAAACTTAGTCGACAACAAAATGATTAAAGCTTCACACACGAATAATAAGGAATAATGAGATTTTAGTACTCCTATTGATTACGTCCTTTTTTTGGCTAATTCCCAGTAAGCAGTTTGAGCTTCTCACTAGCCACGCGGCGTAGGCTCCAATCAGGAGATCTAGGAGACAATTGTAAAATATTGATTTAAACCTTTTTCATACGAGTTCATTGAATATCAGGCTATGTACGGAGCAGTGATAACTAGGTGAATTACATTAGTATTAGGAAGACTTTATAGATTTGTTGGTAGAGAAGGTAGGAGAACATTGTTAATGTACTGAATTAGTACCGCACTGCCTCGTATAAATAGTAATGGAGATCTATTTACATCAGCAATAACCCTAAAACTCATTACTTTCAGAAGGAGGTATTGATGCTTTCTTGTAAGAAATTCAATATGTCTTCAATCATCACGATGTTTAGTTGAGATTCTACGACCATCATGCCTAGAGGGGTGATCTTTGACTTCTTCCCAATTGTATTCCTTCTCTTTTATTTCTTCTAATAGGGAATCATTTTCAGTCTCTATATTATTGTTAAGTAATTTTCTAAAGAAGTCTGTCCCTCTCTGTGCTATTCCCTTTTCTTCTGCAATTACTTCTTCGTTTTCACGCCATTTACGTTTTATATTCGAGTTTATCTACTCTTGTGTTTCAGTATAAACTTCTAACCTCTTTACTAGAAAAATTCCTGTCGTTCCCACATTGCTTCCGCCTTGTACTTTCACTCTACTTCCTTAATATTGCTCTAAATTTGTTGTTTTGATTGTTAAATGTTATCCTACTTTATGTTACATTTCCTTGTAGCAATTCCACTTTCGAGTCTCTTTCTTCTAACAAATTAAAATTATTAACTGATATAAAACTGATTTAGAAATCGGCCATTAGACTTTGAGAGACCTTCGAAAATAAGACATAAACATTAAGAAAGTATGATCAGTAGATTCTGGAACCGTGGAGAGAGAAAGGAGAAGGAAAATATTTGGGGAATTGGGATACAGAAATCGACAAATATATAAAATGTTTCAAGTACCAAGTACATATGTATTCAAGAAGCAACGAAAGCACAAAAAGCAAGGTCAATAGGTTATTGTAGTATGGTAATACTCCATTAGTAAAATTATCAACAAAAGATGTAAATTTTATAGAAAGCATTCTTTAAGAAATAGAAAAGCGTAAATTGCTATAACGACGTGCCGGAAAAAAAATGAAGTTTGTTGATGACGACGGTATGGGATGGTAAAGGAAAAAAGTTAGATAAAAAGTTACACAAAATACGTGGGTTGAAAAGAAGCAGACCACATCAAAAACGAAAGTTGTTGTTTACAAACGACGAACAGACCAAAGAAAAAGAAGTACAATAAAAGGAAAAGGCCAAAGAAAAGAAGTGAAGAAAGGATTCAAGAGGGAGGGAGAAGTTAAGGATTAGAGAACAAATTACACTTATACACACATTAGGTAATATATTTTGATTATATTGTTCATTATTTTGTTAATATAATACTAAAATTTTATAAAGTATTATTTGTAATAAATTTTGCTTTCTATAAAACATACTACAATTCATACTACATTATGCTCTGAAAATGGAGGACGAAAGAGTTCTGAAATATTAGCGCTGAAGGAAAACACAGGAGGCATACAAAAGATCTGGCAGGGAGAAAATGATGCAAGGAAGATTAGAAACAAATACTAATGTAGAAACATTTTGGATCAAACTGTGGGCGACGAGTTATGTAGAGTGGCCCACAAAGAAAATTGTCGGAAGTCTTTCAGCATATTTAGATTTCTTTCCTTTAACTATAATTTTATTCATGTCAAGTTTATGTATTATTATGGATTTCACATACAACATTTATGTCTCCTGTTATTTAGAATATCACTGTGTAATTAGTCATTTTGGATGTTGGATAATAATGGTTACTATTGTATTGACAACGAATGAAACCAATTTATATCCACGTAAATTAATTTTCGTTTTGGTCTTTTCCGAAATAATTTTAAAATACGTTTATCGCTAATAAAGTAGTTTCAGATAAACCAAATACCATACATATTTATTAACTTCGTCGAATTAAAGCTAACATAAAATTTTATGCAAAAATGATCGCCCACTGCTTGTCACATATTTCACATAGCAGAAACTTAAGGTGTAAATTACTCGATTCTTGTATAATTTAACTCCAGCCAGACGAAGTTAAATTATAGTGATTGTTTTAATGTTGGTACATCGTAAATAAGCAAATAATCTATGGAAATTATTGTAAATATGCGAAGAAAATACGATGCAGGAGTGTAGGCATTTATTAATAGTACGTGGATTGGCTATTCATTAAATTTTCTTCTAAATGCCAATTAATCAACGATAAAAATGTCATAAATGTTCCTATTTTTTACATAGTAAGAGTAATCGTTGTTTAAAACTATTTAAGTGGGTTAGCATACAATTAACGCTGTGTGTCTACAAAGCTTTTACGTACACTACAGATTTTTGATCCTGATATAAGAAATCTATCGTCTTAGGAACTGCAAAAGTTATGGTTATAATGTTGTGGCGGGTGGTAACACTGTGAGGGTAAATTGATTATGTTTTACTCTAACAACTGTTAAATACTAACGTTTATTGCAATTTTGGTCTTCAATCTACCATTCTCTTCTGTACAAATATTGACCCCAAACTACTTCTATCTATTTTCACACTGCACAAATGATTCCAAACTCTTCCGATTACCACAATGTTTAGAGTAGAAGCGATTGGAGGTTTTAATATATGCTACTAGGACAGGTTATGCGCAGAAGTTTCCTTCTTTTGAACAAAGCTAACTATGACTTTACAAAGAGGTTTGGCCACCATTAACCAAACTGACATTAATGCTTGAATTACGAATATCAGTAGAGGTTCTATAGTGGAGATAGTAAAACTAATGTAACTGGAGTTAACTTATTAATTCAAACTACTGTTGCCATTGTGCGATTAAATGGTTTACTAATAAAATTAGTTATTATCGGTTGTTGCCTTTATATCAACTCAAGATACTTTTATCAGTTTCCATCCTCTGTTCAAAGTTTTATTATTCTCAGTCTTTCTTGTTCCCTTTCATAATTTTCTGCTCAAGCCCAACTAAGTTGATTCCACGAACTCGGAGTATTAGAACACTATGTTGTGACCAGCTTGCTTTTTCTAGTTGTACTCGTGGAATACCATGAGGACTGACCAACAAGTTTTCTGGCCTCCTGAAAATAGAAAACTAAGGAACCTAATCTGAAGAAGGAAGAAGTTCCATGAAGAAGGGAAGATGAAGGTAAGTGCTAGAAGCCTAAACAGAAAGGGTGTTTCAAGTTCTTGTATCTGAGAAGATTAACTCTATGTTGAGCTTGCCGAAATTAAGTTTGTTATAAGGATTTATTCAGATCATAATGGTTGTCTATGAATCGAATGAATTTGAAACATGTTGCCGTGTCTTCTATAACGGAAATAATTAGATTGTTACACTCCCATTAAAATTGAAATTTAAATGTACGCGGCATCTTGGCTTCTTCTACTACTCCTCATTTGTGTTGTTGAATTATTATCACCGAAGCATTCTTATGTGTTAACATGGGACTCGACTTTTATGGGTATCTGCGCTTTGATATTAAATATCCAGACTGACTTCTACCACTTTAGTATGTTGAGTGCAGTTATGCGCAGTTTACCGTTTCGAGAATGTTGAATTTAAAGGCTACTGATTGTGTAGCAAGTATGACAGGACTATGACGTTTACTGCCATTGACCCTTTACCATAGTCCACAACAACAAATTAGAATGGTCTCTAGAGAGGAGGGGTTCGGTTCAATGGGAGATCCGGTGGTTTGCATTCATTTTCGACAAGAAATTTATCTAACATAGGAAAGACCCTGCTAAATTAAACTCATCAACTATCTTCTTGGTACCGTCGTGAATCCCGCCTTTGCACCTTCACTTGGCTATTACTACTCTGCATTGCAGTTTATTTCACAGAAACAGCGATGCCAATTCGGAAAAGGTGTATCTACTGTGGATTTCCATCCTAGAACAACAAGAAAATTCGTCTTCGCAAGTTTGACAACACCCATTCTCCTATGTCTTTGATAACTTTATTCGTGTTAACCAGGCGATCTATTCAGAATCTATAATATACAAGTTTTTTGATTTCTATATTATTTTTGGTAATAAATATGGGTGTATTCCTCTGAATATTTGTTGAAGAAAATAAGATAAAATTGCGTCTCGTATGTGACAGATTGTGACACTGCCTCTTTCTCTTTCCAAAACCCGTTACAAAGTGACTGCGGGAATTCAGTAAAGGTTCTAATCCAAAATCCAAAGAATTCGGTTATTATATATCACTTAGTCAAGTACCAAAACAAGTAATTATATTGCTGCTTTTTATGGAAGCGAAATTTATTCTGGGCAGATGTGTAGATGAAACTAAAAATCTTGTACACTATGCTTTGTTATAACAAGTAGTATTTTTAGCAATCATTTGAATTCTCCAAATAAAAGGAGATCACAGCTTATCATCACAGCACGTAGGCTTTCAGACGGCATCATATGCATAAAGATACGTGATTTCGGCGATTTGTTGTAGATAGTAATCCCCGTAAGTTAGTACAAGTCCGACGTTGTGAAATTACATTTAACTCGAAGTTTATCCACATCCGCTGTTGCATTGGCTTATTGGATAAAGTTATTTATTTCTTTCGAGAGAAACGTATTATATTTCCGTAACGATCCGATTAAAGGGGTTCTTTTTCATTTATACTACATATAATAATGTTATTTATATGTTTAAAAAATAATAAAAAATAGAGGAGGTATGGTAACTTAATATAAAGCTTACACTATAACAGTAAAGTTACACTAGAAATAAGTATGTGATTTAAAACAAATTGTCGCTGTATGCCAACGAACCGACTATCGTACTGCCGAAAATTGTGTATGCCCCGTCGATATAAGATGATTAAACAATGATATAATGATTGTAATTATTATTATTATGTAATTAACACCGCTTTAGGTAAGGTTTCCTCCTTGTTTTTGCTTGACTATAGTATTTTTATGACATTCGTCTTTACGCAAAATACAAAAAGCTCTCAGTTTAACGTGTCAGCTCTTTTACTATTTAGAAATAAGGAATGTTTCTTTTTGTTTACGTTAGATAAGTAAAGTTCATAAAGTGCATATTAGTACCTCCCATAAAAGTGTCAAAAAATCAATTCAACGAGTACATTTCAAATTACATTCATTAAAACCCAGCATTAACGGTTCAATAAATAACACGTCGTGTATGCCGTGCTTTTTAAACGCTACCAGTATGAGTATCGTGCGCTCCATGTGGATACGGATCCAGTGGAACTTTAAATTAAATTGAAAATTATGTAAATAAAAATGGTAATCTTATTAGGTTGTGGAGAATGACCGGGGACGTGTACTTCCGAGTGCCATTATTATTACGATATAGTTTATTGGGCATAAAATAGACATTCCAAGTATTAAATTTCACAGGGGTACGCCAATAAACGATATTCTGGCCCAATAAAGCCAACTTTTTAGACACAGCTTGGTGTGTGTTAGTGTGATCTCCTGCGGCTACGCTACCTAACTATGGTGGCACCTTGCCGCGAGCAGAGTATTAACTAGACACCCTGCTGAACCGCATCCATCAATCGTCTCCATTTCGGTTACCAATACGTTCTTCTTCACCGTATCGGAAATGTTGAGACACATTTTAGCATTTATATATATATATTTTTAAGCAATGTTTAATACAGTATTGAAAATTACATATTTGGAAAAGTAAGGCGCAAAAAGCTTAGACAACTGTCTATAGAGTCTTTCTTGTCGTCATCTTAGCGTCTTAAAATTTCGGATTCAAAGTAATGTTATATGTGACACTTTCGTTCTTCGCGTTTTTTCGTTGAAGATGACGACAATTTTGCCAAAATGTGTGCTGCTTAGATTTACAGGAATTGCTGCGATAAGGATAAGATCAGTCAAGAACTTTTGTTATTCTCCCCAACAATCAAGAAATGATTAAATTTCAAAGCGTACATTAAGGAAAGTTAGAATTTTGTAGTTATGCAAGAATCGGACATATTTTCCAATACTCGCGTCATTAAAATGCAGGCAATGTGATACTACCGTACATCCTTCAAGACAGCAATAAATCAGTCGAAAAGCTAATGCTGGCTCCATAATTTATCAAATAAAGTGTAAATGTATAATATAATACATTTTCTATTAAAATATCGTCGACAATCGAAAACGTGTTGACTTCTGCATTCAGATACATGATACATACGAGTAATTAGGTGCGTGATAGAAATCTATTACTATATATCGCGACGTCGAATATAAATTCAAATTTTATATTCACGGTAATTCCGTTCCAACGTTGTGTATTCCCTAGAAATAGTGGCTTCACATACACATAAAAGGACGTGCGTCGTACTAGTTCGGAGTGAAAGATATTCTAGTTGCCCTTGTACCAAAAAACCATGCCCTATCTGTAGCGTTTGATCTGGCCTTATTGATTTATTTAATGCATCTGAACGCAAATATTCGTGCGTTTGCATGCACATATATTTATGTCTAGAAAGGCAGAACAACTTTAATGGAATATGTGAAACATATCGGATTGTTTAATTTAATTAATTAGTGAGTATGATACCTAATGCAATAAATATACGTAATGGCATACTAACAATTAAAGCCGCTGGATACTTTGGGATAGGTACTTATTGTAGGTCATGGGCTTATGATTCGTAATTTTTAGTTTTAATTCTTGCTCGCCGCTTTGGAGATGCTCGATGACTTAACTTTGTTTATACAAGGAAAACTTGTGATGAAAGTTTAAGGTGATACTTATAGGTATTAAGACGTATACGAGAATAGCTAAGGAGCTACCAAAGAAGTGCAAGATCTACTGCATTTGAGTATTGGAACGTAATTCTATCTCCACAGTCTGTCTGTCAGTGCAAGATATTCTCTATTTATTGGGTCTAATTCGTAAGCCGTTATTGCATGGTGATAGCACAATGATTCTTATATTTTTGTGCCATCTTTACTGCACTGTATGCTGTCAGAATGAAATAGGTAGATATCTATTTTGAAAATTAAGTTGTTTGTCATTTTCACTTATCCAGCATCAGGTGGATAACTGAATGTGTCGTCACAAATCTGGTTCAATATCGCGCTGAAAATTACATACACAATACCGATGATCTCTCCAACATTTGAAAACCAATAAAAACAATTAAATTTTGAGTTTACTTACTTGGCGCCGTTATCTAATTTTATGTTTTATGTGTAATTAGTTCCGAAGTCAATGACAATTTTTATATTAATGAGGAAATTGTGCATATTACATGATTTCCAAGTATTAGACGTTGCGGTTTTTTTTAAATTGGCATATTCTTTGGCAACTTTCGAGGAGTAAATCAATCCTTAATTACGATTTTGTAATATAGGTTTTGACATGGAATACGCAGTAGAAAGCGTTAGGTATATTAATATAATACTAGTAGGGATTTATCCAGATATGTGTGTCTATGTACAATTATACATATACGTATTATATCTTGTAATAAAAATTAGTAAAATAGATATAATTCTATTTCGAACTGATTGTAATATCTCCATCGAAGCTGTAAAAAATGACAAAAAATCTTTATGACAAGAACAAGTGCCGCACCCTAAACAAAACACTGTCATCCAGACAGGCAATGACGAGCAATGCATGATGAGTATTAATAATTCATGCGTTCAAACTTCGTGTTGGTGGAACATACTTTTTGGGTTGAACTTTTGTGCTGTTAATACAAGACTTACTTATTTATTTTTCTTTTCCGTACACAAAACGCTCTCTTATTTCTTTCTATTGATCGATTTGATGGATGCGTTAATAGAGATACGAGATATCCTCTTTATTATATATTCCCGAATGGGTTGTTCGCTTATACGTAGAACTCATACACGATACACGATTGCTGAAAGACTGCCTTAATAAATATATTGATAAAGTAATACCGTATTAGTTTGACCTTTTGATTTTATGAGACAGCGTTGGGTGTGTATGAGATATTTATATGTGTGTATGTGGG
The DNA here is from genome assembly GCA_038088585.1 of Chrysina gloriosa. Taxonomy (NCBI): domain Eukaryota; kingdom Metazoa; phylum Arthropoda; class Insecta; order Coleoptera; family Scarabaeidae; genus Chrysina; species Chrysina gloriosa. The sequence goes on along the minus strand of CM076088.1, from coordinate 30,195,695 downwards.
TATAAGTATAGTCATCGTGCGATTCTCATTGCAATATTGATGATTTTGATGCTTGAAAGACGTTCTCATTGTACTCTACACGGCAATCCAAGGTATAACCGAGCAGGTCTCCTATAGCTGCTACATATGTAGTTATATGTATATGTATGTATATCCTTAAGAGTGTTCGGTACTTTTTTCAAGATCGGTTAAACTTAAATTTTTGTTATTGGTTCCAAAACTATTTTGAAAATTGTATATCTGACCTTTAAAAGTAGTGTGTGTAACGATAAAATACTAGTTTCTTGCAAAGTTAAGAGCTTCTACAGCTTTATTTTTTCAATAACAAGTGGAGAACCAGTAAGTTTACGGGCTCGAAATTTTGCATACCGTGTATTCGCTACGATAGCTATGACTTATCATCGAGCTTTTTGTAAATTCCTTTGTTATCGTTACTTTCTTCAAGTCCAAAAATGATGGTAAGCCCATAATCATTTTTCTATTCCTTAACTGAGGTTAAATTCAACAACAAACAAGGAATTTACAAGTCGTAGCTAGCGTAACGAATACACGGTATGTAATACTTCAGGGTGCTACACTTTAAAACAGCACCGTAAAAGTGATTATTGTATCAGTATGAATTTGTTTACATCGGCGCTTCCTACTGGCTTCTTGTTTTAATTAGTAAATCCAAATTGTAAGTAGTAATACAATAATTTATAGTCACCTGGAATTGGTGCCTTAAACACATGGATTCCTAAATTGTGAACTGGGGGAACAACAAATAATTGCTAGGTAGATAGGAAGTTAGCACGCTCTAGTAAAACCTCAAATGGACAATATTAATTTTTATTTCTAATTAATCGAATTAATAATTTAATCTACATTACACTTGCCGCTTTAAATTGAAAGCTAACTACTTTGTATGTTATAAACATCCAATGTACAGTTACACACCATCACAGATTTACAATTGATTAATTTAGTCGTCGTTTTGTCAGAACATAATTGATTTTGCGGTGGACATATTTTGGGATCGTCCCCATTCGGACTGCATAGTACAATTGAAACTAATATTCTTATGAAATGCTGCTTTAATTTATGGAACGGAATAAAGAACTCGTCCATATTTATGAGCCGTCGTCGCTGTCGATGTTATTATATTTGATGTCAACTTTCGTGTGTTCATGTATGTATGAATGTATACATTAGGTGCTTATGTAAATGTATATATACATACGTGCGCGATCGAATTTTTGTAGACTTCAAATGGAAGTGCAAATAGATTAGTCATTAGATGGACGTCAATGTTCGTTGTTCTGGTCGCTTGCGTATGAGAGGCCAATGCTTATAGGTAATTGTACGATTAGCTAAAAAAATTACAAACAAGTTTTCCTTTTTATTCCTTACTCAAATAAAAATTATTAAGCCATTTTCATCTGATATCTGCAAAACTAGAAATAATTACAATTATGTTTAAAGACTAGATAAACGTACTTATATCTAGATGGAAGTCTTCAAATTAAATTAATTAATTATTCCTAATTTTGTAAATCTCAGTGGAAAATGGATGACTGCCGAAACTGATTCGGAAATAATTTTTATTTAAGTAAGAAATGAAGAGAAAAACTTTGTTTATATACTATCCTTACATCATGGGCATTTATACTAAAATTAAAAAATTCTATGTCTACTATGTTGTGTGTTTTGTCAATAAGTGATAATGTGTAAGTTCGCAGCATTTGGTTATAAAATGAGGAACGTTTGAAAAACTATAAGATTTCCAAGGTGTATTGTATTGTATTGTATTGTATTGTAATGAGGCGGGGTCTGGCCCAAAATGGCCCTTTGCACTGCGACCACGTTGATCTATTGTGCTTCCTCTTGTTTGTTTTATTTATTTATTTAATACGCTGAGGAACAGGATCAGCTCCTTCAATGGGAGTGTAAATAGGTCCTCCTCACTCAGCGTGTATGCATGTAGTAGTCTATATCTCCTGTGGCCTAGTGCCCCACAGTTAGTGATCAAGTGTTCCATTGACTCCTCTTCTTCACCGCAGAATCTGCAAGTGTCCGTGTTGGATAAGCCCATTTTGTGAAGGTGCTTGTTACAGGTATAGTGGCCTGTGAGTGGCCCTGTCAGTGTTTTTAAGCTTCCTTCCAAGGTGTAGGTGGCTGGAATTAATCACATTATTGCATCAGAGATACAATCTCGAAACAGGACGCTGCAGGAGTATATTTTTCTTTAACAATATGTATAATAAATATATAACTTCTATTTATTATATTCTTTTCGATAAAATTAAGGTGCAAGAACTGCATGCATATGTAAACATCTACAAGAGATGGAGTGGAGTAGTTTTCCATTGGGGATCCTTATATAAATGCATTTGCAGGTTTCTGAAATCGAAATGGTAAGGATAAAAGCTAATTTATTTACGGCCATTTTAAAGCACGAAGATTCCTACATCTCTGAGTGTACATTTCAGGCTACTTGAACAAAACTGAACTTATTTAAAAAAAAATAAACATTGTATCGGTGACGGAAGAAAATTTCAAAACGTTATAGAATGTGGGTTAAAACTTTCTGGACAATTCTATTGAATTTTGTTTGTATTTAATAAAGCTAAAATCGGAAGATTTGGATGGTTGCAACAAAACATTGATTGAAGTATTTTCAGCAAAATCCATTGTTGCTCGGACTAACAATAAGAGAGAAAGGGTATTGTCCTATTGAAATACAGGAAGAAGTATACGTATGGTTCAATGGTTGAAAGACGTCAATGCAACGAGTTGCTATCTACTGCTCGTAATAAACTCAAAACCCTCAAGTCATTACTCTTACAGTGCATGTTCTTCTATTGGAAGCCCAATGTGAGGGCTATCTTCACAATATACTTTTATTCTTCATTTTGCCTTCGTTTGGTTAATTGTCAAAAGAATTACTTGATTGTTAATCAAGACGAGACAAGAATCCAAAGAATTCAATGTAGCGGTAGACTCTTTGCAATGTTTCTTTGGCCTGTCAATCTGTCGATTTATTATTCATTAATGCTATAGAAACAAATGCAGTACATTTAAATTTCAAACTGAAAAATCTCGGAAAATTTTGATGCAATTTTCCTACTACGTAAAAATTATCAAATGCCATGAGATTTATATGGTTATATTAATCACCTAAAAAAATTTAGTTTCCGCTAAATAAGGAACTACAAAAAGTAACTCCGTGGGAGTTAGATAATTTTGTTTCGCACGGATTGGAACATTGAACAAATAGAAAACTTCCGTTCGACAAAAATATTCACGAACTTCTTGGAAGTAAAAACTAGTCGAAGGAAAGTGTTGTTTCCCGACTTTCGCTTCGCCTTCGGTACACCCCGCGCAAAATTACCGTTCCGCTCGTGTCGAATGCGAGCTGCGTTCTTACATGGCGTCATATAATAGTAAATAGTACAATACTAGAGAATTGTAAATGCGATCGTGCCAGTTATAATAAAGCGACACGCCGGCAATAACGCCGTTAACACGTATAGTCCTAACATATCAGCAACAATGTTGTCTTTTACATAATGCTATTTTTGATATAGACCTAATATAGTCAAATTAGAATATGATAATAATCATAGTAATTTATGTAGAATGTTAACTGAAAGGAAATTGGATCATATCAATACTGGAAGGACATCAGTCAATGACTTTTGAAGTTCAATCTGTTTCAAAGCTGTACTGATCTTGGCTTGGGTTTTATAGTTATATCCACTGTTGATTATTCGTACTTAAAGGATGATTACAGTTTAGAAGGACGTATTTTTTTCAATATATATTTACAAGATATCGGGCGGGTAAGTCAGTTAGGTATAACATAGAACAGGTAATAATATCTACCGTCATATTTTGAATAATTTTGCTTGAAAACCCAAAAAGAGCAAAGCGGGACTTTATGCGAAAGGGAAAGGAAATCGGATGATGAAAGAAAGCTATTTAGCATTTTATTTTGGAAGAATAATTTTCGAATAATTTACTGAGGAAGGCTCAATTCGTTTAAACAGCACCAAAGCGACTATGTATAAATAGTTAGATGTTTCATTTACTTTGTAAGAAGATTCGTTGGGAGAAGTTATCATACTGATCTAACGTGTGCAAGTTGCAGAGCCACTTTGCTAAAACAAGCCAGGATAGTATGGTGAAGGTTGGAGTTGTCTCAACTCAACGCGAAGCCAAAAAGCCTAGTATGTTATTGTAATTGTTGCCCTTCTACCACATTAACTTGGGAGTTGATGCTAAATTGTGTCAACTCTGAAATTATGAAGAGGGGTAGTCTTAGTTTAAGTTTACTCGTAACCCTACAATCCATTTACCAGAGATGACAACTTATATTAGTTATCAAAATATGTACTTATTTAGAAATATCTAGATTGAGAAGGTAAGAATAGCAACGATTTCATTTGCTCATTCCAGGTGCGGAAAGGGGAATTGGATAGCTACTCAGATTCAATAAATTATAGTAATAAAATAGTTACTGCGGTTTAATAAAAACTATTAAAGCATTAAATCAATCAAAGTAAATGTAATATTTATAGTATACTGAATTATCAGTAAGTTAGTAATACAAAGCGAAATTGACGAATTCATATACTACAAATACAACGAGGCTAATATTACGTTGAAAGGAAGAGTATAAACAGACCTTTTGTGACATTTAACAAAGTTTTTGTATGACACGAAACTATCGAATTGCATGGATCGAAATGGGAAATTTTCTCAAGAAGCAACTAGTTGAGGACGTCATTGACAGTACGATGTTAGTCCTTATTCATTATGATGAGTTACTGCTAAAGACCAAGAATCAAATCGAGAAAGCACTGCTACGTAACAAATATCTCCGTACTGATCATCATCATCATCATTATCATTATCTTTTATTTCTTCTATTTTTCGGTGAAAGGGTTCGGGGCCACATTCATACGTATGTATATACTGTACCGCACCTGGCCCGCCCAGTAGCATTTCCTTACTTTTCTCAGCATATTACCTCTGCACTCATATTACTTGGAAGTGTTTATGCACTCCAAAATGTACAAATTCAAGGCTATTAACTAATGCAGGAATATAACGATGTCTTCAGCACAATGCATTAGAGTTGGTCCAAAGTAGATGTCATCGCATAGAAACTTACGGAAAAATGAAATTTACAATCTCTGGGCAAGAGAAAAACAAAAAAAGTGTAAGAATGAAATCTATACGTTGCATACATATATAGTACAGACTTATCGAGAATGATTGTCCACCGCGTGACTAAAATCTGGGGATTTTTGTGCTTATAGGTTTATGGTACTTTCGTATCACTAGGATCATACATCATAGCATTTGACATAGGCGTACAATCGTTATTCACAATTTCTACTGTCATTCTTTACGTTTTCGCTTCATTATTTTTATCACACATTTAAATTAACAGAACTGCAATTTTCAGTATACAACCGCTTCATTGCATTTCTGCGTAAGGTAAGCTTAGTAGAATATCATATGCCATAAAATAAAAATAATTATTTTAGGTTAAACTTTAAAATGTTTACAAGTGAACAAGACGCATTCATTTTGATGGTGCATTTTCGAAGCGGTATTTCAAATGAATAAGGGACTTGGACATACTCACTGCCTTCTTATATTCAGCAATACGTGGAAAGATTTCCAAATAAAAATATTTCATATGAAACATTTTCTGGCCATAAGAATAGACTTGTGGAACGTTTTGAAAATAAATATTGCATTTGCAAAGGGAAATCTACCGGTAGGCCAACTGTATTAAATATAGATGTTGTTGATGACATTCAACATCGAATGGAGCAAAGTCTTACGAAGTTTCTATCCAAGTCATCTGCTGAGGTAGGTATGATAACGTGTTTGATTACCTATTATAAAATAATTTATTGTTTCCTTATTTTGTAGGTATCTCTTATGGAAGCTATGCATCCATACAAAATGTCATTGGTACAACAATTATATCCACTAGATCATTAAGGAGCTATCCAATTTTGTCAGTGGTTTGGTGAAAATTTGAGCAGTAATGGTTCCATTATCAGGCTCCGTGAATAACCAAAATTATAGAACATGAAGAACGGAAAATCCACATACTTTTATCGAAACTAGTTTACACCCTATTAAAATTGGTATCTGGGTGGCATTATCAAGACGTCGTATTGTGGAGCCTATATTTTTTAATGGATATGAATGGCTGAAAGATATCAGAATAATATTCTACACCCATTTATCGAAGGGTTGCACGATGGTGAATTGACAAAAAATTTTCAGCAAGATGGAGCAGCAGCTCATACTGCATTCGATACATTGGATTATCTACGACAATTTTATGATGGTCGTGTTATTAGCTACGGAAGATGGCCTGCAAGAATTCCAGATCACTGTAGAATATTTGAGAAGTATTTGACAATTTAAAAAGGAGGACGCAATTATATATAGAACAGAACAGACCACATTTTGAAGATTTATTGTACTTTGACAGAATTTATTTACTTTACTTTTAATGTAACAACAGCTGCTAGACTAACTGAATAAAAATTGTCGCAATTATTAAACTTAAATCTATCTCAAATTGAGAGGCATCGAATAAAAACTTACGATCTATCTAGCGATAAAGTCAGAAGTAAATAAAAAATGTAAAAAATATATAAAAATGCGCGCTCTAATTAAAACTTTATGATACGCCACTTTCCGCAATATTTTACATGAAGCAGTAGTGTGCTACCAATTGCTGTTATTTGGGTTGTCTAATTTGGTAGTCACGTAGTGGACAGGGAGCTTTTACAAAGTCGCGGATGTAGAATATTGGAGGATTGCGTTATGACTAAGCTAATTTTATTTATTCGTGGTGGGGTTAGCATCGCGTTGCAATTGTGAATGGACGAACGCCAAATTGGACCTGGAAAGTGAAATGCCACAGCATGTTGAGTTTCACTGGTATGGAACTGAAATCAAAGCAACTAAATAAAACGAGAGCAATTGCCTACTATTTTTGGCATACTTCCGTTTTGAAGCTCAGCACAAATATTTTAAATGTATGGATACCTAATTTCGCAATTTTGACAACGAAACCTACCTAATTCTAGTTTTACAAGCAACAACTCTCCTCGAATTGCTTTCGATTACTTTGCACTTTGCAGTTAATGTGAGGTACTGTATCTTATTAATAAAACTATTTTAGATTCTGGATCTTTTGAACGATGTCTATTATGGTTAATATTAATGGTGTTAATGCGTAGAACTCATGTTTTCGTCGCAGAATAATAAAGACTTCTTTTTCTAATCTTTTATACATGCTTTGGATTTTGACCCGTAGCCAAGTTGCAACGAGTTCATATTGTAGCTATACATAGATATACGAAGACAATTTAACAATACAAGTGATGCGTACATCTAGAAACATTTTTCATCACGATTCTCTAAGGCGCTAAGACTATTATAAGTATGGTACACACGGCGCATCATCCATCGTCTGGAACTATTTCCTAGGACGATGTCTGTGTACAGATGAAGACGCACGCGATGACGTAAAGATGCAAGGGAGAAGCAGCAAGAACGTGGACACGGACGACTACAGAGTGCGGTGCTGGTGCGGCGGTTATCGACTAAAGCCGCCCGCGACCCTGATTGTAATTCAGAGTGGGTCTGTTAGCGCGTGTCGGCCCGCCTTGCCTGGGTGCGGCCGTCTTAAGTACTGCTAATGCTTTACATCACTCGTTTAACCTGGGCTTTATGGATTTATATCCACCTCCACGTATAATAATGTCGTGATGATATTTGAAAAAGTTCACCGTATCACTTCACTTTCGATACACAACGTTGAAAAATTTAAACTTAACCAATAGATATATGTCTTCTTGTCCTATATTTCACTTTAGTTTGAAAAGTTCACCAATTTTCCAAGCTAGTCGGACAAATTTTGAATTCCCCAAACAGTAAAGTTTTTCAAAATAAATAAACCCCAAAACAACTGAAACGATAAGCCCTTCAGTACTGATGGTGCTCCGTAGGCTTCCAAAAAATTTGAGAATCGCGTATACCTAGTATTGAGTGATGAATTTTTTCCTAACTCTTATTCTGTTGTACGAAGTGACCGTAATTTCAATGGTGACCTTTCCAAATAAAATTGAATTTGCAACACTTGGCACCACGTCTGTTACTGCTGCAGTTCCTCTTATTGGTTTTATCATTTGCAAATGCCTCATTCATAAATTTACTTTCTATATTGGCACAATCTATATACCTCTGGATATTTCTGTCACCGATTTGGAGTTTGTCTTTGAGAATCTCGAAATATTTTTATTGGACACACCTATTTTCTTTGTTTGGGACTTCAATCTTCCTGAATTTGTAAACCTATCCACTACCTGTCAGTTCAATAATTTTTGCAATTTGCTTGATCTCAAGCAATTTAATAATGTTCTGAACTCTAACCACAGACTGCTGGAATTGCTTCTTTCCAATTTACCCTGCTTCTTGCCTATTAAGTATGACGAGTTCTCTTTGGTTTCTCAAGATATTCACCATCCTAGCCTTTGTATTGATCTAAAATACTTTCGACCGCCTGGTCTTCATATCTTTCCTTCAGCCAATAACCTACGTTACTGTTTTTGCAAGGTTGAATTTGATACCCTATATCGCGAACTGTATTGACTAGACGCTTTTATCTAATTCATCAACATCAACTGCTCCGTATACCAAATCTCCGGCTCTAGAACTGATTTCAAATTTCAAACTTAAAGACCAAAGCACACATAAATGGAAAGCATCTAAGAACGTTTTCTTCCTGGGTGAATTAGGCGAATGCGCGCATTTTCCAAGGAACCCTAAAGAAATTCATCCGCTCTAGAAAGGGTGAGTCCGGACTGCGGAACAGTAAACTACATTATTATTACTATTGCATTAATTTTGTCATTGTAAAACTTTGTATTCTATGTGTGGCATAGTATTGACAATTTGAAAAAGAAACCATGTAGTACTGTTTTTATACAAGAGTCAACAATTCCTGAAAAACTAATGGGATCGCGAACATTCTGGTGCATTGATTTTGATGACTTGAGAAATTGTTTAACTCAACAACAATGTTTTGATTGTTCTTTCAGCTTTTGGTGATCAACTACCATCCAAAATCATAATCTATCGCTGGTGTTAATGAGACATTAGTAAAGAATTATAATTAAATATACTTAGCAAGTCTGATGCTAGACAAACAACTAATACATAGTTGGCTATTGTCCAATTTTGTTCGTGTCAGAACATCAATAGAATTAAAACGTTATTTCTTGAAAAAAAAGGCAGATATTGTTATAAATAACACTTCATTATTTATAAGCTTATTGAAAAGGGATTCCAAGTTCAAGCAATTAACCGGTGAGCAACGCCATGGTATATTGCAAAAATTGTTGCAGTTGAAAGAAGGCTAGAAGCCGAAGCATGGCAGTATAAACAAAGTTGCAGCTGAACTTGGAGGAACCCGTTTGTCCGTGTCTAGGATTTCGAAATTGGCTCAAAAACAGTACAACGACGGTATAATGTGCGCTGATATTACTTCAAAAAAAAAAAAGAGGGGTAAATGTGGATCGAAACGTAAAGATTATTCTGAACAGTTAGCCAAAGTAAAGGAAGTTCTCTTCAATCGTCGACGGTCAGTTCGTAGTCTGCCTTTTGCTATCGATAGCTAAAGGAACTTTGGTAACAAAAATTGTGTCCGATAATTCAGCAAAATGTAGAAAAAATGATTCTTTGAGAGCGTCATTCCGGTGATCAAGTCAAGTTTCCCATAAGTCATGAGCAAAAACCGATGTATGTATACAAAATGTTTAGGTAGAAGGAAGAGTTTGATGAGAAAAGAAGTTAACTTATTTCGTCTAGGCTGCTTTCCCCGTTACTCTTCCTTCTACCTAAATCTAACTGGTACAGCCGTACTTCCATCTTACTATATACAAAAGGGTAATGTAAAACCGCATGCTTGTGATGACGATGACGAACTTCTGGCTTATGATTCTATAGATGGCTGGTGTATTCTGTTTAAATCACAGCCACTAAACAGTTCTGACTTAAAGGTTTTGGATCCTGGCTTTTTCAATTCCATACAATCTTTGCAACATAAAGACAGAGAAATCCGTGAAAATGTTTTTCTAACATTGCAAACCTGAATGGAATCAACTATGTTGGTTGAAGGAGGAAATTTATATAAAATATTCCCCACATCAATAAGGCCAACCTTCGGCGTGAAGGACGCTTACTACGTAGTTTAGTGTATTTCCAAGAATTGAGTTATAGAAGTAAATTAGTATTTTTATTACCCTTAACTTATAGTGATTTTCTGAGTTGTTTTTACATATAGAGATAAGCATGGATCAAGAAAGTTACTAATAACAACAGCTATTAAAATTAGGTCATCGTTTGGTTAAGTCTTAAGTATTTTATCACCGCCTATCATAAAACAATTATTGTGAAATTAGTACACCTACTTTTTAAAACCAATTAAAAAACTATATATGAAAAATTTATTATACCGGCTTCCTAAATTTATGTAATGCTTATTCCGTTTAGAAAATCATTCTTCATTACTAGCCTGGTCGATAAACCCGTTTTTAATTCTCGGTCGTGCTGTGTTTCTGCTGCTGTTCTTGTTCTTCTTGTCGATGTTTAAGCATTCAAGTTTGGCACTATTAATATTTATCGTGCACCAAGTATAAAAACTTATATCGATCAATCTAGACAACCTACTTCCACAAAACGCGCGCTTCGATTACGTTTTTCAGTTTCGAAAACGGCACATTCTTTTCGGCTGCGCTGTCGTTGTCTTATTAATAAATATTTCACGCAAATTGCGGATTAACAGTTAGGTTTAAGGCGAGTTTAAGCGACGTGTGCCCGCGGTTTGTACCAACAATAATAATAAAGTTATTAGTCACCAAAACATACACAACATACATGCATACATATTTACACATGTCAACCAGAGCAACGAATACTTTTCTTCGGAATAAGTACAAAAGGTATTTAGTAATCGTATTAATTGATGTATTGTTGTTCATTAGTAAAATGCTATTCCCTTTTCTCGTAGAAATAAAGATGTGTATTTCAGAAAAGTGATGGTACACGAATGTAAAGCCCGTTTTACATTATCATATTAAATTGTACCAAACAATTGAATACTATTTTCTAGTACAATGTAAAACGCTTTACCAGCCTTTTGTACAAGATTATTGTATGAATTTAGACTCCATCATTCGTCAGGCCTATTACATATGTATTATGAACTTGTAAAAAATTCTGTTTATGATTCTATGCCATGCTACATCCTCGTTTCAAATTATACACCAGTATCACACAGTATTTATAAATATTTCTCATAACCTTCAAAGAGATTAATTTTATGCTTAGCTAATAACACTAATACTTTTAGTAAAACGCTCAAAAACAACACGTTTATTCTATACTGTAAAAGGACTGGGCAAGATGCAAACATAAGAAAATTAGGTTAGATTGGAATACATGCAATGCAGACTAATGAGCAAGCGCAAGTCAAAACATTTAGTATGAAAATAGGGCAGGTTCTAATTTCATACAATGATTTTGCACAGAAAAATAGTACAGTGTTTTATATTGTACTATAAAATAGTATTCAATCTTTACGTACAATTTAATAGGATAATGTGAAACGGCCTTTAGAATGGGTTGATTCGTTTACTTGCATAATTGAGGCCCTATTATAAACAGGTTGCACATTTCTAGAAATATATGCACGTTAACAACGCCTAGGAGAAATTATAGAAAAGGCAAATATGAAGTCGTCCTTTTTTGAAAGTAATTCGTTTTTACTCGTACATAATGTTTCACTCTTATTATTATAGAAGAAAGACTAAAATAACAATGAAGGCGCATTCTCGGCAAAACAAAGGAAAACCGGGACAAATTTGAAAAAGTCACAAAAGGACAAAATGGTTTAGTGATTGGTATAACCATTTTATTTTTAATATTGATATGTGCCCTTTATCCACACCTGGAATTAAGGTATAAATATTGTCGTGGTCAACTAGGGTTTATTTCAACGTAAATAACTCGGTAAGGCTAGTAATATCTTTCTCTGAAAACTTACAGATTTTACTGAAAGTTTAGGAATTCAGAGCTTGTGAAAATTAAGGGCTTACATCACAACATATATGTTTATAGCAAAGCCATCCAAGTGCTTATGTTGACAGTTAACCATAACAACAAGAGTTTCAAAATTTACAAGTTTGTTGCTTTTCGATTAAGAACCCATTCCATGCTTTCATGCATCGTTAGCCATGTTGTGCTTTGAACCGCTTGTCTCTAGTCAGACCAAATGATCATCATCAGTTCTTCTTTGAAAATATTTAAAGCAGAATGTTCTTGGATTTTTCTCCAGCGTTAACATCATCGGAAACAACTTTACAAAAGTTGTGCATTTCGGGGCTAGTTAACAATCCTTCAGATTTTCACTGCCCTTTCAATTGACTTGAATTTAAATGAAGATTAAGGCGTGATGAAAGGATGAAGAAAATAATTTTGAATATCGCTAATTTAAAACTGTGTTCTAGCTATGAGGATGGATCATAAATTGACATTGTGCGAGGATGTGTCTTGGTCAACTGGAGTTCATGTCGGAAATAGCTCGGTAATACTACAATCATTTCTTCCTGAAAATGGATAGATTTTGCCGAAAGTTTGAGAATTCAGTGTTTATGCAAAATAAGGGTTTACATCACAAAAGATCTGTTTACAGCAGAGCGACTCATCTCCTTATGGTGCCAGTTAGCCATGAGCACAAAGCAGCACCAGTTCTTAAATCTACAAGTTTGTTGGTTTCGAATTTATCTCATGCAATTTGTTATTGAAAAGGGTAGGACAACCGCCAGGTACTATCGCGATTGATATTATTTTTTGAAATTATTTAAAGTAGAATCTTTCTCCAATGTTAACACCATCCGACACAATATTACAAAGCCCGTGGTTGGTTGACAGTCGTTGGGACCTTCACTGTTCTTCAACTTAGATCTGAGTAACGACTAAATCGAGATTTGAGAATGAGGAACATCATTTTGAATACCGCTAATTTGTAACTGCATCCTAGGTATGAAGATGGTCATAATTAAGTCGATTCTACCATCTTACTGTCGTGTGAATTAATATAAGCATCTGTAATGTCTGTGCTTTGATAAACTGGGGTGTATGCCAGAAATAATTTGGTAAGGCTAGATTTCTTTTCTGAAAGCTTACATACTTCGTTGAAAGTATGAGAATTTATGAAAAGCAAGAGAGCGATTCAGGTGCCTATGTTGTTTGACCATCACCACATAACAACAGCAAGAATTTTTAAACCCACAAGTTTCTTGCTTCATACTTTCGAACCTATCCCATGCTAACAATTGTTGAACAGGACAAACAAATGTATTTTGATAGCAAATGGTGATTACTTGTCCTAGTTTCTTTAATATCCACTTCTATAGTTAACGAAAAATAAAATAGCATTATGTATTCGTTAATTTTTGATTGGGGATTGAAGTATCTTTAATTTTATGTATTGTGAGGGCGTTACAAAGTGGAAGCTGCTAGTTCATGCATAGATATAAAATAAGTTTCGGTTCTTATTCTCGCCATACTTATTTGAAAACTTCAAAATACTTAGTTCAATCACTAAGTTGTCTTCCTCAGAGAAGAAACCACAAATGAGATAGTTTCTATTTTATTTAAGTTAATTCTAATTCACAGATTTTCCTACTTTCTTTTAGTTTAATTGGGATAGACTAGATAGTTCACTATCAGAAGGTTAATACAACTGGCACAATATTTGAACACAAAGAATTTAATTTATATTGGTACGAAGTATTTTACGAAATACAAATGATTTTTGTTACTGTTTTACTAGATTTCTACTTCGCATACTACCAATAAGTACTCCACTTCATTGTTTATACACTTTTAGCCTTATACTTTGAAGGTATTTTGTAGAGAATAATTATATAAATAGCAACAGTGACTTATTATGAGGTTAACATCGATTGACTCGTGTTTGTGGCATCTTTTGGAAAAACTCGCCCGTCTATTTATGGAATGTTAGCGACAACGAAGTGTTGGTTCGCAAATTAGTATGCAAATTATAGCCGTGGATGCACTGTGTTCGCATAATAAATTGTATAAATAACGTATCAAATCGAGTATATATAAAAAGGCTTGAATTGTTGGAATTCCTAGTGTAGATGGTATTCAGAAATCTATCGTAATATGCAATTAAGATATAATTTATGATGTTTAAGTTATTTCGGTCGAAATAATTGCAATAACAAAATTTATTTTCTTTTTGTTTTGACCGTAGTTTCAGATTGATTTTCTACAAATTCTGGTTTGAGATACATGGGAATTGTCAAAACGACACTATTATAATGTATAGAAATATATTCATTATATTACGATACAATCATATTATTAATAAGATGATAATAAATTATTGTATGATGCAAGGTAAAATGTTGGAGACTACGAAGCAGAGCTTCAAGGAAGTAATACAGGTTACGCGCTGGAATTTATTTGCTTTCTTTTGACGCATACCTAAATATCCTCGTATAACACAGCAATAAATTAACAATACCGGATGCGAGATGTATAATTTTTGTTATACTCGGTAAAAAGTAATTTTGCCGAAGAAAAATAATGTGTATCTTCTTCATTCTTTTCTGTATGTGGAGATGTACATTGCGCAAGAACGACGTTCGAAAACAAATAAATATCTCAGTTAGTGGTCGAGAGCGCCGAACTTGCTTAGGAACATCGTAAATTTTACGTGTTGCAAACCGCAAAAGCTCTGCGAGGAAACGGGCTTTAAAAGATTGCTTTACAACTATGTAATGAGGTTATTAGTCTGGCAAGTGGTAGAATGCGGTGTTGAAAGTTCTCAGAAGTAAAATGAAATGGTTACGATAACGTGAAAGTGTCATCTACAGCAACTCTCTGTGAGTTTTGCTAAAGTAGATGTGGTAGATTATGATCAGATTAAGTAATTTGTAATATGTCAGTTTAACAATTATCTTACTTACTTGAAACTCCTTTATCATAGATATTGAGGTGACAATTATTTTAATTAATTTAAACATAAATTTTATGTGAACAAGGTACTACATCAAAGACTTTGCAGATCTAAAATTTTCTTACAGTTTTAAAACGTGATTTTCTTCAATTTTCTTACTGCTTTATTATCTAATTTTCATAAGAAAATAACTATGTTAATTGTTGTTTTTACTAACATTTTTATCAAATATTCTCAAATATTTAATTAATTTTATGAAATACGTTTGGGTGAATATTTTGTTGTTTTCAATGTGCCGAAATTGAAAAAAGTGAACGAAGTATACGCAGTTAGTTCAGTAGGGAGAGTTCGAAAGGTTATCGCTCAGTCTTCTAAGGCCTCAATATACGAATACTCATCTCCTCCGATCTACCTTTCAGCCCGAGGGCTCTACCTAACTTAACCCTTAACTGGATGCACAAGTGTATTAAGTGTCCCGTTTGCTATAAATGTTACAAAATCTTTTTCGTTTTGCTTTTTCGAACTGGCTGTAATTTCACATATCCTACATATGTATGTAATGTTAGTTACCTATGTACATACGTCCGCAAGCACTTTCAGTTTACATAAATAGTTTGGCAGAATTCATGTTTACAGCAGGCTTGACTTGGCTTGACTCTTTAGTTTTAGGTTATGTTCTCATTCCAACTTGACGATACTTCCATTAAGGTCTTACATTGTTTGATTGATTCTCCGACCAGCGCTGTATCCTCGCCCTTACAGTGGATATGACCATTCCCAGCTCATCTGCTCTCCCGGTGCTTTCAATGCCTTGATGAGCTGGTACCCAAACTAGGTAAATCCTATTAGAGTCATAAAACTTTTTTAGGTTTCGATTGGTATCAGCTGTTAGTGCAGAGCTGACCCTGGTTGATTCCAGGGCCATTAGGACCTCTTGATGGTCAGTACATATGTGAGTATGATTACTGGAGCAACCCTTGTTGAGATTATCTTGGGCATGAAATCAACTATTTTAGTGATAGATGGTGGGTTAATGACCAAGTAGTATACCGATTCTTGCCCTGTCACGGTCCTTATAGATTTGCGCTTTTGTCTGGAAACTAAGCGAGTCCCCTTGTCTTCAGAAACGGTGGTCTGAAAGCCAACCATGACCCCCTTATCTGGAATAATGATTTCATATTGCCTTGAAGAGGTGAAAACGGCAGGGATCGCATCTCTTCTTGACAAAAGGAAGTCGTATCGTTTTCCAAGTATTTCCGAGAGCCTGCCTCAGTCATTTGGAGTACATACATTACCAAATTTAAATATTTAAACCACAGAATAGTGTTCAAAACTGGCGTACGTGTTTCTGTGAAAGCTCCAGGTATTCCCATACAGGCTGATCTTTGTAGCTTATTACTCACATACTTCTCTAAATAAAGAGGACACATCGAAGAAAGAAAGGCGAAGAAGTGGTTTCATATCACCGTTCAAGGGTAATGTTTTTACATAGCAATGGAAGTAAAATGAAACAATGTGTTGTTCCGTAATGAGTTGCGATTTTTCCCTACGATGGTAACAAATAGGTAAAAAGACAGTGGAGAGAATGAACTTTCTGGTAGAACAGTATATATGTATACGACAATGTAGGTAATGATTTAAATACTATTGTCTGATTGTCGATTATTATCCGAGGTCGTATGGGAGCAGTTCATTACACTAACACTAATAATGCTCGTGCAAGCGGAAGCATTAGAACGATGAAATTTTCTGAAACAGCTGGAATCATCCCGATTTCATTAACATTGACAAGGAACATGGAAAAACTGACCAATTTGAAGTGGCAATTCTTCTTTATGTCTAACATGAAGCTCAAGTTGTTCGAAACGAATACCTCAAACAAGCAATTAATCAATACATTCCGTCTGAATTTTTCTGGTAGTGTTAGTTGCCAGATATGCAAATCCTTCTATTGCTTTAAATTTACATGTGTATTATGTGTATCGTATTGAAACCGTTTAAACTATGAAAGATTTTTCTCTCGAACAGAAGAGTTCATTTATGTTCGTTTTGATTTATTTATTTTGATGTAACGTTAGTTAAAGGAGTAAGAAATGAACATAGCTTTAGTGCAGGGGCTTTAGTTTTATATGTTTTCAATCCTTACTGGCTCTTGTGTTTTATGGCCAATTAAGCATTTATATGTATATAAATGTTTGGGTTAAACTTGAATTAAGCGGCAATATATATTCTCGCGATGCACTTCAGCAATAAAGACTTCATTAAAATTGGCAACTGTGAAATGTTATTTTCCAATACAAGATCAATGTCTTTATTGCGTTATTTTCTCAAGTTCATTGCATTGTAGTTAATTTCAAACATACGTTTGATGAATTCACAATACTTGAGGTTGCATGTCCAATAAAATATTTTGGTTTTATTACTTTTGCTAAAGTTGAATCCCATTCGATTGTCATTAATATACATATATTCACACATAAATATCGAACTGGAATTGTTGTTTATTTAATTCGGTTTTTTTCTTTCGCTACTTTGTTCATATCGGATTACTGAAGAATGTGGAGTCGCTGCTTCGACGAAGCGGTAATTTGCTAGCTCGGAAATTGATGGGGATTAAAGAAATTCACTTAGAGGACCTTATCTGACTCAGATTTTCTAGACCGGCCCGTTGCATACGTCTAATGGTTAATTTATTTCGTAACTTAAATGGCTGATGTGTATCGTTGATTGTGGAACGGCAGTTCGTGATACATTGCTTGGCGGGCAAGGTTGCAAACACACACGTGCATTAAGATCTATGTGTACGTATGTAGATATCCTGTACGTGGCTACAACCGCCTTGATAGATGCGAATTTATGTATATGAGTTCTAACATGTGCATAAATTAGGAAGAGTGTATAATAATGCATTTGAAATATTACATAGTTGATCTTAAAAGAATATTTTGAATTGTATTTTTTTCATATTACGTTCATTTTAATCAACAAATCTAAAGCTAAACAATAGCGAATCCTCCTTGCTTAGTCTTGGAAAATAGATATCGTGGCCAATTTATCCACTAAACTGAAATAAATTTCTCGTACTAAAGTACTAATGCCATTGCTTCCAGCGAACACCAAAACTAGTCGGCGATTATCTTTCATTTTAATAAAGCATAATTTCCTCCCTTGTACTCAATTAACCCAAGTGTTTGCAACATTTTGATCTACCAATTAACAATTTAATACCCGGAGGTATTTTTGTGCGGGAAGTATAGTTGCTTGGTAGGTTGAATTTTACCACAGTATTTTTCAAGAAATAAATTTAAAGGGGTTATTGTCTCTTGAAAGAGAAAACTTCTTTCTCTTTACGTTGGAGGAAGTCATTGTTTTACTTAATTTCAACGGGTATTGTGGATATATTACAAAAAGAAATTACGACAAATTAAATTGTCGTTACAGTTAAACTGTAATCTAAAAATATGGAACAACTGGTTACGAGCATATTATTTACCTCTACTACTAATCAATTGAGGTGATACACTGCTCCATACTACCAATTACGTGTATATCAACTTTATAGATTTACATTATTATGAGGATCTAATAATAAGTTGAAGCAAAATAAAACTTCGTTGAATTCTTTAGCTTGCGAGTAGGGATATCTGGAGAATAATTCCAACGTTTAGAAATCATCAATGTTTAGTACGTGCTCTTCTTCATGTAGAAACCAACATCCAATATCATCAGCGACGATTTCCTTGTTAATTTGTGTGTAATTGATCTGGTTGTAAATAGGGAAACCAGCCACCGCTAATAATATGTTTAGATTATTCTATTACATAAAGACTAAGATTACAAACGTTTTAGATGATTGAAAAATTGCAAATATGCTTGAACAAGGGGTTATTGTAATTTGTAACACATTTAGAGTTATGTGGCGCGCAACGATGGTGGTACAAGGAAGTGAAAAATCGCTTGTCAAGAATGCAAACAGTTATTTTTATGCAACATCTACTTTAAATTAAAGTTGCTCAATCATATTTTCGTCATATTTTCTTGTTGTATTATGCCAAAAATCACGCCAGGTTTAATCGTTGGTCGTTCTCAAATAAAGTTATCTTTCTCTTTATATTCTTTAAAATCAGATATGCATTTTCCACAGTGTTCCTCTTAAAATATAGTTTGGCATTTCTCCCTAATGGAAGGTTTGTGTATCTTACCATATAATAAATATAAATTTACTTCACCAGTTGATGAATAAACGAAAATGATGAACTCGTCAGTTTCAGATTATTCTATGTATTTTAACTTGAGGAAAATATTTTCTTTGTAAGGGGAATTGAGTGTTGACATGCTAAGTCCTCCAAAACGGAACCAGATATTGAGAAATTTAGAATAAAACGAATCGAAAGGGGAGCAAAAGTTCAACATGTAGGACATGAAATTACACGTCAAATTTGGTACATAAATCCTATCAGCTTATTGGTTAGCTTTTTTCAAATGACTCTCTCTCTCTCTTTCTCTCTCTAATGTTCGATTAAATTGGGTTCGCTATTAATACGCAGTTTTGCGCTGCTTTCTTCAAAGGCAAACCTAATTTTCTAGGTCGTTTGAATTATTATGTCGGGTCTGGTATTTCAATAGTTTTCTATTTTTCAGATTATTTGTGACAGAAGAACATATAGAATTTCAGTAACTCCATGTTAATTAAGAATTTTTAAATTAGTAGGACAAATGTATTGCCCTAATATAGTATCGTGTTTAGTTTTCGGTGTAAAGCTAGTTTTATTGAATATCAGGCTCCAGAAAGTGCAAGATATAAATCTTTCGACTTTCAACTAACCCAATTTGAAGAGGCGCACGAACTATTGTCATTAGAAAAGTATTCAATCAAACCCAAAATTGGTCGGGGAGGCTAATTGAATCGGAAGAAGAGGGTACGATTGATTGGTTTCGGTTGGGCAAGAAAAATATATTATTATTAATAATTAATATTATTTTGTTTACGAATTGGACAAAATAATCATAAACACTAAACTTGAATATAAAACAAGTTAAATGGTTGTATGTACATATGACGCGGTTCTGTGTGAAATTCTTTGTTAACTGTCGCTAAATATGACGATAAACTTCAGCACTTGTGTGAATAGTAGCAAATTAAAATCAAACTCTTAAGCTGAACATGAATAAAGGAACCCCAAGTCTCCTCGAAATTAATGAAGTCATATACAGATTAAATGTTTCACATTATTTATAGTTTTTATTTCACAAATATCAAATTTCACAGATTGTTTAGAAATAATTCACTACAGCGACACATTCTATAGGAACTCCTTCACAGAATTATAAAAATATTCTAGCATATTAATGGTTCTTTTAGTTACATACTTACATATGTATGATCGAAATATAGGTACTAAAATGATTTCCGTTTATATGTTTACCATGGAATTCAATTCATGAGATAGATCAGTTTCTGTTAAGCGATAGAATAGAAACAGTAGGTCATAAAAGAAGTCAATTATCCATAATATATAACAAAGGAAATAAGAGACCCTATTGAAATATCGAATTAAAGCAGTTCAATCCATTATCAAGTTTATCTTCCACTGTGTAAACAGGTGGTGAGGCAGGTTATAACTGTACTTGAATGAGCCAGACAGATTGCACCGGCCTAGATCTATATTGAAATCTAGAGAAATATACATTTAGAGTGTGGACTGGCTACCACTTGCTTCCGAAGTTCTAAATTCAATCGTTTTTACTAATATAAAATTACGATTGCATCTTTCGTCGAGTACTTCAATTTGTTATCGTATTTGTTTGGAAAAGAATTATAATAACTTACATTATAATTAAAGTGGGTAAAATGGGATCTACAGGTAAATCCCGCACGCGGTGATTGATTTTCTTGAAAATACAGTGTGCTATGTGAATTCGTGCGGAGCTATAAGCAATTATATCATCATATTTTCACTTTAGTACAAAGGGAAATATGCTTCTTATTACAACACCTAATCAAAAGTATTGTAGGTATTTATCACTACATATTTCTTCTCTTAGTCCGTTGTCGCTACGGGTAATTAGCCACCATTTCTCTAAATGTTGCTATACCTTTCCCAATGTGAGACAAATCTATGTTATGTTCATCCCCTCTCTGATATCTTTGACCCCTTCCTTCTAAACACCCGTTTTTTATGTATATTTCATGCTAGGGACTATTCTCTTGAATTCTTCTTTGTCACTTTTCTTACAAATATTTCTTTCTCAACTCTTTCTACAGACTTTCTTTTAAGAAATAGTTGATAATAATGATCTATATATATGTGTACCTTAGAGGTAAAGGATCGTAACTCCAGTTTTTGTCAATATCGAGTTAATACTTTTTACAACGTATCAGAAGCGTAATAAAATAGTTGAATTAGTTACTTAATTAAATGTTCAAAAAACCAAATGAGAGGTTTATTCTATTTCTACTAAAAATATTCCTCTTTCTATATTATAAAGTTTAAACCTTGTTTTCTCTAAATCTACAATAATGGAGATACAATCCTTTACCTCTAAGGTACAGATATATAGTCTACTAAATTCTATAGACTTTTAATGTTTCATCCGGTATCACAGTGGTGGATGGTTTTCCCATTCTTCTAGCTTGGGCCAGATTTGCCCTGCATGTTCTCTGAAATAGTCAGCTCACCCCTCGTTTCTTAGAGCAATTACAATCATTTGTCTACATTGTACATTGGGCTTGGATTTTTTCTAAGTTTGGTGGAGTAAATATCTAGATCCGAGCGCCATAATTGAAAACGTAATACTTATAGTTAAATCATTTTATTCCGAGATGCATTGTGCAATTTTATTGTCATTAAACTATCGAATAATGTTCCCAAAATTATTTGCCTTTTCTTTTAGTTGTCTTTGACCTTGATTAGTTGTGCATGGTATTATTTTCTTTGTGTTTCATGTTATATTCTTCTGTTCTATGTTCCTTGGGGTTCCTCATCTAAGCTTCTTTAGTTTTATTGATCACTTATTGGATGTCATTTGTGATTGTTTTTTAACATTTGCCTATCTCTGAATTTGTAACATTTTCTTTCATCGATTAAGTAAAGTATTTGTTACCCAACCTTCTCTACTTAATTCGTTCTTCTGCTCAAAGAATTTCTGATCCGACTGGTAGTAAGGTATCTTTCATTACTTCCCAAGTGTTTTCGTCATTTAATTTCTTTCCTATTTCTTGATTCTATGTTATTATTACTATTATTTTTATTATTGTTATACTTAAATCTGTCCTATTACTCCATTTACATTGTCTACGTGTGCAGCTCGCGTGTATAATCTTCTCGGATCCAACTGGCATATGCTACTAATGGTTACCAAGTTTGTTTTTCTGGCAATACTTTCAAGTCTTTCACCTCTTTTGTTCTTCTATATCTACCAGCTTTTGCCTCGATCCAGTAATACCCTAATTGACGCTCTGTGTAATGTCCGATAACAACATCCTTTTTTATCAATTACCACTAAGGAATTTTGTAGATCTATAGTTTTTTTCCTTGAGATATCTATATGGATTTCGTCGCAAGGTAAGCGTCTGTCAAATACTCATTTTCAATTAAAAATATAATTTCAATTGCTTAGCTTACTTTAGGTCTTTGTTTATGTCGCTAGGGTAAGATATTTAACTGTATCGATTTCCATCTACACCTGTTTATAGACACACTTTCCACTAAATTTAAATAATCAATCTCTTTTCCCAACATTATTTTTAAATATTTGCGACATTAGTAAGAAACCCTTTCCACTGTTTAGCCTTAGAACCTTTTGTTTTTGCACCCACCGCGCTCTTTGGTTAACTTGTTCAAATTTATTCTTTGTATTGCATTTGACTATAATTGCAGTGAGTATTTAATGTTTATTGCCCTATTTCTTTTTTGATAGAAATTATGAGACCAAAACGGTTTAAAATTGCAGGCATTTTTATGCCTTTTTGACCCGGATAGACTAAACAATCATTTTATTTAAAATCCGTTGCAGTGATACTTTCACGCGCCATGTTATAATGAAATAATTACTGAAATATAATATATATAATACGATAATTGGCTTGGTGTGATGCATTTTCCAAAATAAGTATGTATGTATATACGTAGAAGTCTAACGTTTAATTCAGTCTCTTTAAATAATTACAAACCACAGAGGAATTCCTTTTGCTTGTCGTCATAAACGTTTCAATCCTAAAGTTTTTATAAAACAATATTTCTTAATTTACCGACAAAGGTAATATTATAGCTTTCAAATGAGGACCGTATAATTTATAGCTGTTTATATATTTAATTTTGTTATTGTAGAATCGCAGCTGTGTTTGACTTCATATAAGGAAGCAATGTCTAAGCACGTTATGAAAGTTAATAAAAATACCGAACGATTTTGTTTCGCTGTTTTTTGTTTCTTTTTTTGTTCATCTTGGTGAGTTCGCTATCAATCCGCGAAGAAATTTTTGTGTTGGTCGTAACAAATTATTATTTGTCTTGTATCTAATATTTATCTTATTGTCGCTTTTGGCTATATATATATATATATATATATTGTGGTTAAAATATCTCTACATAATTGAATTCATTATTGGCGGCACACGCTGTGCCTAGCCCCCTTACATGTGCGGCGAAAATAGCTTTTTAATATCCGGTTTTCGTGACTAACCTTTCTCGTTATTTCGCTATCTAAGGATTACAATAGAAATTTACCAAAGTATTTCTAGTTTTGACCAGTATTTTATAGAAATTACTCTATTATTTTTGTTTCTTATGGGCATTTGGTAAATATGTGCTTTAAGAATTTTATTTTTGTTACTTGATGATTTTTTTCTGTCGTCCAATTTAGTTACGTTGTAGTTAAATTTTCTTTTAGAAACTTAAAACGCCCAGACAAGAACGGAGCACTACTCATATTTGATAAGTATACCTAGCTATTTTTATCCAAACAGAAATAGTATTCATTGTTTTTTGCACGCACGTTTTACAAAAAAAAAAAAGATGTTCAATTTTAGTTAATTTCTGCAGATTTAAATCCTAAGAATATCTAGTTGTATTTTCCTTTAGAGTTTTCTTTTATCATCTTGTTGTACTCCATCCACAAAACACTAAGTTAGCTAGCTTTTATTATTTCACTAAAACTGTTTTATATTGCAAATGCTTATTCGTGCAAGGAGACCATTAAAACATTTACGGGTCTTTGAACATTGTATAAGTTGAGTGCCCAGTGATGATTGCTGCCATGCTATGTAATAGGCGAAGGCAACGGTGTTACTACAAATGTTTAATGCTAATAATATTCTCCGAATGATGGATGCTTATTATTTATTATGTGTTCTTCTGTCAAGCTTTACTGATGTCTTTAACCTCGACCGCAAACAAAAACCGACTTGTATTTATTCGCAATGTTTTCTGCGGCAATTCGAAAAGGAAAAAGATGAATATTCTAAGTATCATATAAATGTATTATGCGTATAGGTACGTAGATATGTTCAGTACTGAGTGTGAATATGAAACCAAGTAATATTTGCATCACGTTATAACGGATATTGCTTATCGTTGATTGACGATAATTAGGAATTTCTGGTCAATATTGGGATGAAACGACTAACAATAAGTTGAATATCTAAGGATGTGATTACTAAAGGTTGTTAATGCATATTTTAATACTCAGGTTTAGCACACTATTCACTATATTCAGCTGTTGCCTTTATGGATTAATTAATGTTGTGAGAGATTATGGTGTAGTAAATGACACTAGAATGCATCCTTGATTAGGGGAACGTCTGGCTATAAATTATACGCAAGTAACGCGGTTGTTTGAAATATATAATTTTAATTTTCACCTTTCTCCATGCTCAAAGGTCAGGTAATATCAATCAGTTAGTATTGGTATAAATAGAAACTATTTAAGTACCAATTTCTTGAGTCGCAGGAGAGAACGTGGTATCGTTTTAAAGCAGAAGTAATTAAATTTAATTGGCTGCAGAAATAGAATATGGGATAAATTGTAATGCATAATGAAATGAGAAGTGCTTGATTATAGTGATGATAATATTCTACTTAATAAAATACTTGCTCAGACTTCAAAGAAATCCTTTAGCGATTTTTAGTCAGACGTTTCCTGAAATTTATCTGTGTATCAAAACTACTCACAACAGAAATATTGAAACTAGCGAAATTATTTCGATTTCTCAGATTCTGTTAAGTTCTGTTTTTGTTTCCGTTTTTGATCCTATGATGACCTTGTTGGTTATTGTGTTTAGTATTGTTTCCGGTTTTCTAATTCTTTCGTAATTGAATATTTGGTAGGTATTACTATGTTCCTTCCGTATCCGCAATTAATTATTAATAACATATCATCCTCTACCACTTATTGTTGGTAACAGATATCTTCTCTATATTTTATGCATTCAAACCATCCGTGAGTAAGTATAACATTCTGATAAGAAACCCTAGGTATGCATATCGGTATCTATTGTCATTACTTATTTACAGTATATTGTATCAATTTATTGTACAACTCTCAAAGAAGTTCGTTTCACTAAAGAGTACTTATGAGTAGTACTCATATTGCTTCAATTTCCCACTCCTCACTAGCATCGCTTTATGATAGCTTTTTCTCTTCAAATTTCTGGCGATGATCGTGGTGTTTATGCTTGAATGTTTCTTAAATAGCTTAAGAAGTATTGTCGAACCTCTCTAAGTCAATACCTGTGTACCAATGTAGGTTTTTCCATCATAATAAGTTGAATGCTTCAGTTGGTTGAAGGACTACCATGCCATGCAACACCATCACAAATCTTTTAAATCGAATTTTCATTAAATTATCGTAATGCTCTTGTGGAATAAAGTGTAACTCTGCACCATTGTATATAGTCCCTGGCTTAATTACATGAAACACCTCATTAATAACACTTTTACCTGTAAATCTCAGCCGGTTGTAAAAGTACTTAAAGTTTTGAGTACAACTAATTGAGCAGCGGGAAAATATTATGTGGAGAAATATAATTTTTATTTTCTTGTGCAATATTTAGTAAGTTTATAATGTAGAGGAACGGTTATCAAACTGTGG
Organism: Chrysina gloriosa; assembly: GCA_038088585.1. Lineage (NCBI taxonomy): Eukaryota > Metazoa > Arthropoda > Insecta > Coleoptera > Scarabaeidae > Chrysina > Chrysina gloriosa. Next base: position 30,169,534 of record CM076088.1, on the reverse strand, counting down.
TACGCGTACCACCAGCGGTACGTGAGGCCTCCAAAGGTAGTACGCCAGCAGATAATGGATGTTATGTACTTGCCTTCAAAGAAACATTGGCTGAACATTTTATACATTTTATATTGTGAATGGTAAGACTGTTGTTGGTGTAGATTCAACGGGAAATCCCCTGCTCGTTTCAAAATCGTGATGAGGAATGAGTTCAGGGTCGTGATTGTCGTTTAGTGAAGCGAACGTGTTCATTGCGTTGTTATAGAGAATTTACACCTGAAAAATATGGATACCTGGCTTAGAAGAGACATAAACACATTGGAAAATATTGTTCCATCAAGTTCTACTTGATAGTTGTAATATGCTGTGAGTCAAAAATCCTGCTAAAATACGGAAATTAATAAGAAAATATGATCCAGAATACATTAATTTGGGATTCACGTTCACAAACGTAAACAATGAGCCTAGGCCGCAAAATCTGTGTTGAAATTCCCTCAAAGCAAAGCATGAAACCGTCATTATTGAGACGCTGCTTTAATACAAAACATTCTATATTAGAAAATAAAATTAAGGCTTATTTCGTCCGTAAGTTGGCTGAGATGAAGGATACAAAGAAAACTATATCGTCCTCTGTCAGTAGCTCTCAAGAAACGATGGAGGCATTCTTCTCAGTGGGTTTAAAAATTGCAAGGCGAGGAAAAGCTCATATTATCGGAGAAGAACTGGTGCTACCTTCTGCAAAAGATACAGTTACATGTATGTTAGGTGAAAAGTCTGCAAAAACACTAGATACTGTACGACTACAAAATGATACTGTCCGTCGCAGGATTGAAATGATTGCATTGCACGATGAAGAACAATTATTTATTAGTCCGAGTAAAAAATAGTGATTTTTTTGCCAAACAATTCGACGAGTGTACAGATATAACAATTTATCTTCTTATGGTTTATGTGCTGTATATCGATTATTTATTTCGTAAGACACTCTCAACATGAACTATGGCCGAAGAAATATTAAAACCTTTTTGCGGAAGCTGAACTAGATTGAAAGATGTGCAGTGGTTTCTGTTCTGAAGGTGCGTACGCCATGACAGGATGTGTTATCAGCGATGTGATATCAGTTGCAGAAAATTGTACTTTTAACCATTACAACATTCACCTAGAGATATTAGCTGCAAAGCAAATGCCGGATCAATTTAGTGTTCTTAAGGAGGGCGTCAAGGTAGTCAATTTTGCCAAATCTCGACTTTTAAAGTACATCAGTCTGTAGAAGCTATTTAATAAATACCGAAACGTCACTATTATATACTAGTAGGTGACCCGGCAAACTTCGGTTAGCCCAACATTTTTCTCGACTTTTCTTTTTCCTAAACCTTCGCGTAGCAATTACGAACAAACCCGCAGAAGGAAGTATCCAATTTGGTCCAGTCGTTTTCAAGTTTTAAGCATCCGAACAAACCACGATCCATATTTATATATACCGATTGCGTGTGATTAGTGTCCGACATCCTGAGAAATAAGTTTAATTAATTGTATTTACATAGCAATTACAGGAAATGTTTACACCTGGTGCAATGAAAATGAAACTACATATATCATATAACAAAAATGTAAGAAAACTGCGCTCTTTGGTAGTTATATTTTCGGTAAAACAAAAACAATTGTAGCTATGCTAAATTTTCAGTGTCATATCTGTAAATTTTCCAAAATGTACTGTGAAAATTATAATTCTGCAACAAGCTGTATTAATTTTTATAATAAATAAAGCTATACTCTCAACGTTAGTTTGTAATCTCTGACCCCTCGAAGTTACCTTCTGTACCTTGTATATGTACACTTCGTGGCAAAGGATAATTGTATTTGCAAATATAATGTATGTAGATTATACTATAAGTACTACGTACATTTCTACATACGTTAATGTTAAAAAGTTTAACGAATTGGCGTTATTATTGACGTAGACGAAGATGTAATCCCCAGTAGTAATAGCCCCCACACAAGGAAATAACGGAATAAAAGTAAAGAAATGATTACATACTTACAACTAATTATTTCGGTGTTATTCATATTTTATTTCTAGTGTTACAATTATCCTATCAGTTTGAATATCTAAACAAAAGTTTAAACATAGTGTTTATTTAACACTTTAATTACATTATAACGATTATGGTAGATAAAACTTTAGGCGTTCTTTTAATTATAGTTCATAGATCGCATCAACTGTCTATTCCCATAGAAAGAACGTATGGGGAATGCAAGGTGCGGATAAAGAAAGAAGGACATCGGTTGTCAAAAAACAAGCGAAAATTACACGCCAGGGTTACTTTCATGAAATATTCATGCGACGACGACGTCATATATGGGCTTTCGAATTAAAGAGCGAAAGAGAGAATTAATTTTGGAGATTGTACCTACACACGAATGTTAGTTTATTTAGCTGTCACGAATGACGACGAACTGTGCGCGCGGGGCTCACGCACCGGATATGTGACGTCATCGGAAGCACTCAAGTTATGCACATTTACCGACTATACGCTCCGGACACTCCTTTTCACGGTATGTGTAATGGAATCCAAATTGTCCCAAAAAACGTTCTTTATAAGAGTTGATGGTTGTAGTACACAAGTATTTTCGAAACTCATTTCTTTTTCAGCCAGCCTCATACGAGTACGTTTAAGAAAATGTGAAAATCTGCTTTCTTTATTTCTGTGAAAAATTAAATATTCCTGTAAATATGAAGAAAGTATGTAAAATTACTGAAAGTATCATATTCTTTATGTGTAGAAATAGTAGAAAAAATTGTACTGGTTATTAATTGGTAGTGATTGTAAAGACTCTGGTGTAGTATAGTTGACATCATATCACATCGGTAAATCCCGATAAACAAAAAAACGATTTGAATATGCTAGCGAAATAGGTGGCATCAGATTTACTTCAATAATTGTTTGGCGAGGAGTTTACGGATGTGATACAGTGTCAGTATTATACTGACGATTAAAGAAACACAAGTTTAATAAAACGAGATCTAGTTTCGACAGCGGTACGAGCACAACGTTTTAAAATCGGTTGATTATAAAGTATTAAACGATGGACCATAATCGAAAGCAAGTGCTTAATACTAACAATAAGTATACAATCTGTGATTACGAAATAATCCCAAAAACCGTTGGAGACATAGAATTCTCAAAACGTAAAAGCCACCTCTACGAGGAATTCGATAGACTGGACCAAGCGCAAAACAGACTATCGGCAGTACATCAATACGAAGACACAGTTTTGGAAAGGACAGCACCGTATTTAGTTGAAGCATAAATGCAAGTGTAGTAAATTGAATATAGGCGCAGTGCGATCCTGAATGTGAGGACTACAAAAACAAAAGGGAACATAACTTCTGCGAGAATATATTCTCCAAAAGCAAACAATGCACAAGATTCGGAAGATAGCGTTGGAAAATATGGGACGATGGAGTATAATAATAATGGAAAATAAATGACCTTGTATGCTAAATAAAATGATTGTGGCAAATGCCAGGAACATCAGGAAATACACGCGAGAAATGCCAAGCACAAAAGAGAAATAAATCATAGATCTACTCGTGTTACAAGAATACGGTCTTAATAAGAGCAAATATATAGAACTCAGAAGGGGCTATCATACCCGAAGCGACCACTACTTGGTGGTATATATCAAAGCAGAAGGAATAAAAGAGGAGAAGAAAGAAAGAGAAACAAAAACAGCGTACAGTATACAAACATAAGATCATACAAGTAACAAGAGCAAATTTACCAAAATTAGAGAGGGCTATCAAAAGAAAATAACAGCAAAAATAGATAGAAAGAAACACTTGTGGAAACCACTCAAGACATATTTACAAACAACAATCCAAACATGGAGAATAATCAGAAGCAATGCTAAAAGGAAGCAAACATTCTGATGGAATGATGAAATAAAAGAAAAATAAACATAAAGAAAATTTTATGGCAGAAATACCTTGGAAAGAATAGAAATGAATTTGACTACGAGAAATAGAAAAAAAACAACAATGGCGAAGTCATGGAAGGAATTTAGAACAAAGATGGAAAGAAACTTTAAAGGTAATGTAAACAATTTCGTACAGCACACTTATAAATCTGAGAAAACGACATATCTGTTCAAAACTAAGAGATAATAGTGTCGTAATTATTATAGAAGGCAATAAGATGATGGGAAGATGGAGCCATCACTATGCAGAGTAACTAAAGAACGGTAATAAGAAGAAGGCCATACAAATTATGTATTACAAGTAAACGTAGGAGAAGAGAAAGAGATCAAGAGTATTTGATGATAATAGAAAAGGCACCAGGCATTGATAATCTTAGACTAGAAATGATCAAGTACATGAGCGATGAGGGTGCACAACTGCTCCCCAGTATAATGAAAATTGTATGGAAACAGAATCAGGAACCAATAGAGTGGAAAATACTTGAAAATACAACCATTTATAAAAGAATAGCGTATTTCGCAAGAAGATTTTGAGGGTGCTCGGGAAGAAAGGGGTAGACAAAAAGTTGATAAATATAGTAAGATAGTTTCTATGAGAGCACTGAAAACGTAGTGAGAGATTCAAGGAATAGAGACTGATAAGTTTATAATAAGAAAATGAGTAAGAGAGGGTAGCATCATTAGTTAGCTATTATGTATTACTATATAGCTAAGGAGGAGGAAAAGGGTACATCTAGGACACAGAAGATTAAAAGCAGTATACAGATAAGACAATTACTTCACAGAAGGACTAAAACGCTCATTGAAAAATGGGAGATAGAATAACACATGTACAACTTAAAAATAAACACAGGCAAATCATAGGTAATGGTAATAGTAAACAAACGTGAAGAAATCGAGATAAACGTATATAGGAGCAATAACTGGAACACAGGGGGATTAAATAAAGGAAGAATGAATAGGATAAACAAAACATCTGCAATATAGTACTCAGTATTACTCACAATCAATTTCTTCAATAAAAGGGAGATACCGACAAAATCGAAAATAAAAATATACGAACCAGTACGGGTACACTAATGTATGACAGTGAATCATGCGTCATAAGTCGCAGGAAGAAGTAAAACGTGGAAATTGCTGGAGTATTGAGAAGACCAGAGATAGGAAAAAAATGATTTCCTTTATACCGACCGCAGAAGACGACGAGGATAAATAAGTAAGTGGTAAGTTTGATAAATGTTTTGTGATCTGTGGAAATTTCAATGTCCATAACTTTACCTCTTTGAATAATGGCTACGATAGGAACTGTTTGCTGTAAGAAACTATCCTGAATTTACGTCAATACAACAGTAGTATATCTATGACAAAGTTCGATCATTGTGAACTATTTGTGATATGCGGACTGCATTAATCAAGTACTTTTGATCGCCTAATTCGTAATGTCCTTGCTGTTATACCGGTAAGAGTCAACAAATTCGAGACCGGTGCGGTGGTTAGATTGCATGGAATTTAAATTTGCAGGGGAATTCGGCAATTATATACCTCCTCCCCCACGAATTTTAACAGTTGTTATTGAATACACGTTTAAATCAGTCACACACTTCAAGTTTCTTGGGAAATACAAACTAAAAGTAACAATTCTTAAAAGTAACATATTCATATGCGTCGAACAATGTATATGAACAGTGAGTGTTGCCAGTGATAGTATAGTAGGGAGCATGATGAATAGCTCAGAGGGGAATAAAAAGGGCCATACTTGGAATTAGTAGAAGGAATAAAGTAGTTAATAACACTATCGGCCAACGAATTAGAGTTACGTTTATAGAACAATATGCAACTACAGTGCAATGGGGATGGACGGGCCACATGGAAAGAATGTCAAGTGGTTCATCGGGGACGACCAAGGACAGATGGGACTGGATAGTGGCGGCCCAGTATCCAAAAAACATGGAAGAGTCTGGAGGATATATGCTGATAAGAAGTGAGAAAAGTCAATTAATCTTTTGCGAACACTATATTGCCATTTTTCCTCCTGCCTTATCGTAGCTAGCTTTTCTTCTGACAATTTATTCCCCATATATTTGACTAGTCTAAAGACCACCACCAATGAAAAGAAAATGAACCGTTGTGGTCTTCAGAAATGTATGGTAATTCTACTTCTCTACTATTTCAGAAGTTGTGGAAATGCTTGCTTCGCTGCTAGCGAATCAAGTGTCACCGAATTTAATTAAATAATTGCGTGGTGAGGAGTTTACCGATGTGATATACTGTTAGTAGATGTTTAGACTTTAATTTCATTGAACGGAATGTAGTCTGTTAAAGGTTGATCAACTTTGACCAATACTCAACAAAAAAGTGTTTGGGGCGAATATCAAGAAGCAAATATATCCTCTCTTAAATGTTACAATGAGTTTATTTAAAAACAAAGTTGTTAAAGATATTATTAGCGATTTTTTACTGATTTTTCATTGTTTGAATTTTAAGTTTTAATCTTCTTGTTACTAACTTAAAATAGATACATGGTAATAAGGTCATCAGTTATATTTGGAATTTCTGGGTTTTCAATTTTTAATATCGTGAAGTATATTTAAGTTATTACATGCTTGAAATTAAATTGTCGATATATCACTTATGCTTTTATGGGATATTGACATCCTACTTTAGACCGTATAGATTACATAAAACTATCATTTTCTATCCTAAGTTACGTTGCTACGTTTCCATCCGAAGGTCATGCTACCTATATAAAAATCCCTAACAATGACGATATGGTAACCTAGAACAGATTTCCCATACATCGTATACTTAAGACTCCTTGTGGAATAAATTATATAACTAAATTCTCTTTTTGTGACTATTCTGTTATAGTTGCAAGAATGCCGAAAATGTATAACATTACTAGATTATATACTGTGTACTGTTTACTCAAATTACAATCCATCTATTTTGTTTCTGAATTAATTGCATTTATTTGAAGTTACTTCAAACAATATTTGTTGTGACACATGAGATTGTATACCCCGAATGATAAACAATTTAAGGAATTTAACCTTTGAAATATATTTCGATTTCCTTTGCAATTAATTTGCAAGAAGAAGGCGTAGTTGTCCTGAATACCTTAATGGCTGTTGGCAAAAATTAAGACTGTTAAAAATGCGTGGCTAACGGTTTCGTCAGAATGAAGACAATCGTGGGAGTAGACCTACAAATTACTTACAAAAGCAACAGTCAAGCTTTCCTTCGTACTTTTATTTCGCACATAGAACTGAAATAATAGGAAAAGTAAAAGAAGTAAAATAATTTATTGCTTCCGTTGTGGAAATATATTTATCTTGTAAAGGGATCTGGAAACTTTACGCAAACTTTCCAGAACTTGTACCATGGAAAACTTAACCGATAAATATTTTATGAAGTGCACACAATTGCTTGGAGCTTTGTAATTAAATTACCCTAGATTACATCAATTACTGTGACTTCTTTTACTCATTATTGTTCAAATATTACATCTCGAACCTATCTCGTTGATGATTGTTGAGAACAATAACGTATTGCCAGCTAACGATATCTTCATTGTTTTAAACTCGAATACGTAATGTATGCATGTATGTTTTATGTATGTATATATAATTGGAGTAGCTGTTGGATTACATTTTTGTATTATTTTCGTTATGGCGAGTATGGTATTCGTCACCCATAATTTGCAATATAATACTTTAATTAGAATAGTTTACGCAATAGTTTACCGTAACTAAAATAAAGTAAATAAATGACTGGCATAATAATATTTCTGGTGATGGAAATTGAGCGGGAAGTTTTTCCAGCTATTAGCACAATTTATGAAAGAAGACTACCGAAATCACTCAGCAAAAGCAAAGTTAAGAAAAATATAGCAATTACATACTAATTAGTTCAACGTCACGTACCTAAAATATTTCTTAAAATAGGTCTGCCGTCGTTTGTTTCAGATTTCATAGATACATTCAGTATGAAAAAGCGAAGTACTAAACAGAATATAGGATGAATCGGAAAATAATAGGAACGGTAAAAGAATGAAAAAATATTGCTTCAACTTATGGTAATAATAATAATAATAGTAATAATAATAATAGTCTTCATTGTCCAACATACAACAACAACAGACAACATGGTTATAGAGAAGATGTAGAATAAACGAGACCCGGGCAGAAAGCATGTTTTAAGGCTCAAGAGCATGGGAATGGGCCGGAATGAACATTAATCAGAGCAGGTCAAGACAAAGAAACCTTTGCAATTGTCGGCAAGCCCCACTAGAAGGAGTCACTCTAAGTAGAGAAGATTTTGTTAAAACTATGCTCAGATTGGGTTCTCATTGTATTGAGCAAAAATTGTTTAATGGAAAACAAAGTTTAGAACTTAAAAAATATAGCGCTTACAGACTAATTAGTTGAATGTCACATACTTAAAACACTTGTCAAAGTATATTAAATATGACGTTTATTACAGATTTCATGGATATATCCAACACGAAATAGCGAAGTACTAAATAGAATATAGGCTGAATCGAACAATAATTGAAACCGTAGAAAAGAACGAAAAACTGCATATCTGTCATGAGAAATCCCAAATATTGCGTCAACTTATCGGTATGGAGAGGATAGAGGGTAGGCGAGATCAGGCCAGAAGAAAAATTTCATGACCCAGGAACATGGGAATTGGCCGGAATAAACCTCAAAACATTAATCAGAACAGCGGAAAACAAAAGAACCTTTGTAAGAATGATCACCAACCTTTATTAGAAGAAGGAGGCATTGTAAGAAGAGAAGACTTTGTCAAAACTATCCTTAGATGGGGTCTTCATTTTACTGAGAAAAGTCGTATAATGGACTCGTTTTTGTGACAATGAACGGCGAGCGGAATTGAGAACAGCAGTAGATCCAATTGAAGGTAAAACATATATTTTGGCCTGTGATAGAAAAGTAGCCTTATAAATTGTGGGCATAATACGTTTTTGATTTACGATATATTCTATGGATGTTGTAGGTTGCTCATAATCTAAACATTGGTAATCGAAAATGTTTGGAGATTGTTAATGCGCAAAATTTATTGAAATGCCAGACAGTGCAATAATCTCAATAAATAGGTACTCGTAGAATGAGCTAAAATCTTCTGGATCTGCAACTGGACTTTCATCTTGTCATTTCTGATTAATAAGAAATAATAGAAAAAGTGCACACTGTTTGTTATAAAGAATAAGTTTATATGAGCTTAAAAGCTATATGCTATAATGCTATAATTTTTCAGTTTGCAGAGAGATCTGAAATAAATAACCAAATTTATGTATTTGTATTATTAGATGGGATGTCTATCTATACTACTACTATGAAAAGAAATTTGAAATAACTGAACAACAAAGAACAGCATATCTTTGAATACTTTCTTCGTAAAATTTAGTAATAAACGATGTAGTTTTGTTTTAATGTATGTTTCCAAATATTTAAGAATTATATGTCTAGGTACGTGTGTAACCAGTTCAAACTTTCAATTCTCATACGTTTTGAGCCTATTACCCATTTCAAAATATAAAGAACACAAGTGCGCATATATGGTTTAAACGTTCAGATCTTGATTTGACCCAATTTTCTTTACGTTTGTTTACGTCATTATCATAAATAACTAGTTAAATTGCGAAAAACTTTATGTCAGTGTTTATACTTATTCCAATATTATTTAAACGAGAACGAAAATTTAAATGAGCGGTTGAAAGAACAAACGCAAGTTAGGAAATCTTTTAATTCTCACTCGCACAGTTAATGGTTGGCAAGATAACCGGCTTAGATAAGAGATATGTATGTATGTATATACATTGTAATAATATATTCAGGCTACTTTTAAATGTACTCGTGAACGTTTTAATACCCTTCGCACGCGATAGAAAAAAGAAATGTAAGAGTTCTGTTGAGCAATCACGGAACTGAATAACAACCAGCAGCGACGGCTAAATTTATTTATTTATCGGCGGTAGCGTTATGTAAGTTTTTGGTTGTGTTTTCGTCTGGTATTTTCTGAGAAAAGTGTCCGTCGTCAGGCACTGACGGTCGTCGATATTCTGAACCAGAGATGCATTATTAACTAACTGACGCGGCCACTACTAGAAAACGCTTTGTCTTCTACCAGGAGACGGCGACGTATCTTTATCTTGCCTAACAGTAGACGGTACGCGCGGTATACTACAATGATTCGATAGTAGATAGTGTAATAAATGTTCCCGATATCAGATGTGAGTTAGTTAGGAGTGGAAGAAGATGAAAAGGAAGAGGATGATTTATGCTTACAGGTCGGCACCATAAAAATACACGAATATGTTAGAACTGATTTTACATACAACTGGTTTTGCAAAATTACAGATTTCTATTAATAAATTCTTGTATAGTTTGAGCCATTTTCGATGTGTTTTTCATGTGCTTCTTTATTTGCCTAGATTTCTATTTGTGCTCCAAAGTTATTTGCGTATGTCGAATTGGGTGGTTCATTTCCTTCTTATATATATATATATATATATATATATATATATATATATATATATATATATATATATATATATATATATTAGCTTTTAGAGGCCTATTGCTGAGTTATCTTCTTCCATTTGTTCCTGTTTTTCGCTCTCATCCTCCATTAGTTAATTCCTTTTTCTCGGAGATCAGCCATAACCAACTAGAACCATCTCTTTCTTGTTGCCGTTGACTCCAAGGATAGAACTTTTTTGACTATGAGAGTGTCCTCTCTTCTCTGTATATGTCCTAGCCATATAAGTCTCTGCGCCTTGCTAAATTGCGTGATATTTGGTCCTCCATATTCTTGTTCCAAATCTTTGTTTGCTCGTCTTTCTCATATCTCATTATCTTTCTTCCCTTCAAAAATCCTTCTCCATATTTACCTTTCCCAAATTTCCAATTGATCTGCGTCGACTTTATTCGTATGCCTCGCTGCCATAGGTTACTGTTGGTCTGCACATTATTTTGTAGACCTTTACTTTAGGCCCCCTTAATGTTTTTCGCTTTTATTAATTTACTGAGTGTCCCCGCACATCTATCTTCCTTCATCAACCTCGCCCCAATGTCCATCTTCTGTAATACATATTCTCAGATATGTAAAGCTTTTCATCCTCTCCACTTTAATACGTTTATTATTTCATACTTCAATCCCTATTTTTTCTCTTCTGATTTTCTGATTTTTCTCCATTATCATGTACTTTGTTTTTTCTGCGTTTATTATTATTAACCGAGATACCCCTGCTTCTAACGACAGTGCTTTCGTAACTTTCTGCAATTCCGCGTTATAATACTCTTCTCTAAAAGCAGATCTGCAAGAGTACTACTGATGATATATTCCATAGAATATTAGGGTTAATATTTCTCAATTGAACCAACCTCAGGTAAGATCAGGAAAAACCTTACTGCTCTAGCTAGGTTAATGTTCCAACGAAGAGGCTTACACAGACATCCACCACCAATAAAGACTCTTACACCAACCCTGAAAGAAGTTGTTTCAACAGCCATAAAAATTGTTACTTTATCAAAAGTAAGGCACTGAATCATCGGATCTTTAAAAGGTTTTGCTAAGAAATAGATGCAGAACACGTGTGTTTGTGTTTTTACCACACAGTGTAGTGGTTTTCTAAAGGACCACTCTTGAAGCGATTGCTTTAATTAAGAGCAGAAATTTCATTGTTCGCTGGTTCTTAGTAGAAAGAGATAACCTACTCTCTGAATATTTTGAAAGAAAGGATTTGCAGTAATTGGCTCTATCTGGCGTATACTTTTTATCATCTGAATAACATAAATCTCCAAGAATGTGAAGTGAGTATTCTGGAGTTTTTTTTTAAAAAGAAATGTCTGCGAATATCTAGAAACATTACAAAGATCTTTCAAAGATTATTTTTTCCTGAAGGTATGAAAGTTGAACCATGGACTCACAATCCTCTTCTTCGGGGCATAAATTGCATCGAAGATGTTGACTTGATTAAAGATAAACTTGTTGATTTCAGGGCAAGCTTTGGTGAATTTTGGTGTTCACCGCAAGAAGTCTATCCGCGACTTGTTAAACGAACCTTGGAAACTTTAATGTTATTCGCAATCACATATCTTTACAAATCTGAATTTTCAACATTAGCAACAACTAAAAGAAAAAATATAGCAAAGCTCACATGTGTATTACAAATAAAATTTAACTAGTAATTTCTAATATATTACACATGCATACTTGCGATTAGGTACTTGTAATTTGTTTCATTTACTTTAATAAAGGCTATCTCTCGCGGTTTTAGTTACGATATTTCTGAGAAGGCGTCTCTGGCCTTAACTTTTCTGTTAAAAAGGGTCCGTAGAACAAAAAGGTTAAGAAATTCTAGTCTATAGGCTAGTAGTTAGTACATATTCTATAGAAAAAGCTGCGTTAAAACATTGGTGATAAGGGGTATTTTCGTCTAGTCAACCAAGTAATAGGAGTATCGCAGCGCAGTTATATTGAACAATTGAACTGACCTGTCATGATTTTGCTTCGACGATGCATAGCTCTGCTCATTACGTTTCATATATGGAACCCCAAAGTCTGTAGATAAAGTGTATCATACCTATAAGCCAGGTAGTTGATAAGGTAAATCAACGTATCGTTTATGAGTCACAATGAAAGAATATACAGTTACAATATTTAAAAAGAATACCTTTACGGTTTCTCTGAGGCGGTGGAAAGAATAGAATTTTTCTGTTCTTTTTGAGCGATTTTTAATTAAAATTTGAATAACAAACGTGTTAAATAGTTAAATATAAGTTCAAGCTAACTACCCCTTAGTGCCTACTATAGTTTTTTCCCGAGTTGTTGTATTCTTTCATATTTACATACACTTTGAGCATCACCATTTGTATTCATTTTCCATTACGTTTAGCTCAGAAGAAAATGATCGTCAACTTGCACAGATTATTCCTCAAATCAGGCTTATTCACGATTCGAATTGAATACGTACCTACTGAAATTATCGTGTTGAAGTATTTATGGTGAACCAAAATCTTTATTCCCTCCCCCAGTTCGATGGTCAATTGCTCATTGCTACCATTAAACCAACTGGTTCATTGTATGATACTGTTCTGCTAACTACGACAGCTTCAGTGTTGAACATCTTTGGGATAAAAGTTTCTCTTTTAGCAGATCTAGCCAATAGCAAACCCATCCGCCTTATTTCAATAGAATTTTTCTAATCATCAAAAATGACGTCATTGTTGTTAATTTTGAAGTGTTTTTGACTTTTTAGTACTTTTTGTAGAGTTCGTATAGTTACCAAGGTTTCCGTATTGTGCCCTATTTCGGAAGCTTTTAGTCAAGTGTGAAACTTTTCTAGGGTTTCTGTACGTTAATGCTGGGCTGCGAGAATCTGTGGGTTCTTTGGAAAGTATTCTACGATTCTCTAGTTTCTTAATTACAATCTGGTGTAAACGACCAATCTTTCAGGCAGTAGCCCTTGGTGCAGTGCTCAAATTTTGTTGTCTTACAATGCAATCGTGCTTATTCAATATCGCCACCTAATATCGTACTACCGCACCAATCTTACTTTTTCAAAATCCAAGGAAAATTGAACAAATTAATTTATTTTGAAACATATCGCAAATTAGAAAAAACACTTTGTTAAAACAATTAGGATATAATCAATAATGTTCACTTGATTAAATTTGCGACTATGGAACGTGTCTGTCGCGTTACTAATTTTGTTCATTGTTTACAAATTTTTGTTTCCTTTATTTTTTGTCATTTCAAATTTTTTTGCATAGATTTTCAAAATGTTTCATAATTTGGGAACGATTTCTTCTCAATACCACGTAATTTGTATTACTACGGGTTGTAAAATAAGGATCGATGTGGAACATTTGACGACTATGATGTACAAACGGCCTCTGTCGTGATCGACGTATATTAATAATGATATCGTAGTCGGGACATGCGGACATGGCCCGGTCAGACAGCTGATGAATGCGGTGTCAAATGCTCAGGACAGGTACACATAGTCAGTACAACCACCCCAGCACCCCGCTGCCCTTTCAAACATCACCCTCGACTGCATAATGACCGTTGGCATTGGACACGAGATGCCAATGTTGCTTTGGGTTCGTCTTTGAATTATTATTTTTCCTATAAGAGAACATTCCGAGGAATCTCGTTTGGAATTACAAAGCAAGTTAAAGTAATAATAATTTGTTAGGCCGTGTTGATTCACAGTGCATACATTCGTAGCTGATATTCGTTATTCCTTTCTATTCCATTTTACTTTTATGAGTATTAAAAGTGGGTTAGGCTAATAGAAAAACAAATTCAAAATATTTAACATGCTATGATTTGAATTCGTAATTACAGGTCGACAATGCTGTAATTCAGGTTGTAATAATATTTTTCGATGGATGTGTACAAAAAAGTTGTAAGCTGACTTAATCCAGCATTAATAATCATGATAAGGTCCTATGCAATTAATTTTAATTTTATCTATTGATAAAAGCAATAGCGACATTTCTTCTCTGCCGGCACGTTCCATGCAGGAATAAAAATTAACTAACTGTGCACGTGCGTAATTAAATTTTAAAATAATTATGCGCTGTCTTCGTTATTGACGTAAATAATGAAGTATAAAATGTAGATGACATTTGATTCCTCGGCATATCTTACCGAACACTGAACCTGCAGCAGACCATGTTTAAACTGTAGAATAGTTCGAGACTGGTAAGTCGTTAATAATAACAACAACAATAATAACGCGAGACATTAAAATGTATCCTTACCGAGTACCTCTGCTTTATGAGCAGTTAAACGTCTTAACATTGTTTTCACATATCGCGTAGTAACTTCTGTTTCTGCCGTCTAAGATTGCACACGTTCGTTTTACTCGTACGTATTTACATGCCAGTCTGTGTTGATTCTTCATTAGATTGACAAACGATTGAAACAAGTCTTAGATGTATGATTTTACTGTGTAAAATGAATTTTAATCTTAAAATTAAAATGTACTTTTTATAAATTACTACAGGCAGTAAGAAACCCAATCTTTCACTGACTGCTCTAACCGGCAACAGAAATCCGCCTAAGATCGGGACTATATTGAGAATAATTCTTGCTTCGAAAGCAAATTGTCTTTCCAACTATGAATTCTAATTTTTGTGGTTGATAATTACTTCTGAAAAAACGAAGACCAAACCAACCACATCTTGCTCTTCAGTTACAATATGGCTATCAAACGGAAAATTAACTCTTTTACATAAAATTCATCTTCTGTATGGAGGTCTTTGTTGACCGCCTGATACACAGTTCCAGGTGCATCTTTTTCTGAGTGACTTGTTCTGAGATCGTCGCCGAGAATGACAAGTTGACATTGGAATTCACAGTGCCAGCGCGAAATTATCTGTTGATGTTGCGCTTCATCACTAAACATAGATACCACCTCGCTGAAACATTGCTGGTTTGGATAATATTCATTAAAAGTTGTATGAAATTGCATGATACATTTCTCTTCTGAATTTGAACTTGTCAACTTTAAACATTCACTGCGGTTAAATCACCTAAGATTACATAAATATTGCAGCTGATTTTTATGCTAAAGTCCCTGTATGTGGCTATATGCAACAACAAAAAGTTATACCCCGTATAAAGCCCTTTTTCTTGAAAGTCAAAATCAAAAAATGTAATTTTCTGGAGCAAAATGCATTTGCTCATAAAAAGTAACTAGTTTTCCTGACACAGACTGGTGTTCTAGAAATCCTATTTGTATTTCTTCTAGTCGTAGTTGTTAAAGTATTTGAAAATCAATACACAAGCTAGTCATAAACCTGCGCCCATTTATCAATAAAATTTTACGCCGACTTTCAGTACTTCCTCAATACATAATATATTGACTGTGACAAGTTGTGATAACATACCTTCGACACGGAACAATTTCCTTGAAAGGTACTGTGCGTATGAAGCAAGTTGAAGTATAGGTTGTAAAATTGCATGTTAGTATAGTGTGACGTTCTAAAAATAAGCGCTTTCTGCGTTGATTTCGAGTCGACATGTTTATTCTTAGAGCACGGCCAACATTCATAAAATTACGCTAGCTCGTAAACGCATGTAGTAAAGCTTATGATTGGTATGGTTTGTTGCCCGAAAGATAAATACAACGGACGACTCAGGAGTAATTAAGATAGACTGTTGTTGTGTGCCAATTTCCGCATTACATGAAAATATTCTTTAATATCAACAGGCGTGCATGCTCATACATAAACTTTGAAGTAATGGAATTTCTAAACTAGTAGTCATAAATTAAATTTAAGCATACTTCTTGAGGGCATAATCTTAATAAATTAATTGTTTAAGGTATTATTAAATATAATGCTTCCTGTTGGAATCTTTAAATATGTAATTTAATGCAGTATCTTCACACTTCAAGGTTACCACTTAGAATTAATGATTGCTAGAAAATTCTTTTATGTTTCGTTCGTCTTGTTAATTTGCCTTTCCTTACCATTGCATCATTTTGCGAATGAGTGGCATTCCTATTAGGGTCAATTCTTGATCAATCTGCGAATTTAAAAATCGCATCACTCTTATAGGCTACTAGCGGATACCCGGTTTGTGATACTACGCTAAAAAGAAATACATTTTGTTTATTTGTTGGAAAAAAAGGAAATTGTGTTTATTTATTAACTTTTTATCTCAATGCTAGCGGATAAACAATATTTTGAGTTTTTTCGGTAGGTGTGTAAACATAAAGATTTTTCGGCGTTCCAACTCTGGAGCAAGCGACATATAATTGGCCGTGCGAAAAACAGGAATTTTCTAAGTTCAAACCAGCAAAACTTAGCGATTGGCCTTGAGCCTTATTGATGGTTATGGCGAAAGCCAGACGCACTGGAAACTGTAATCGCTTGAAATCGAAGGGCAAATCGGTTGAAATCATTGGAATTCGAGGTATCAGCACATCTTCCCTTTTACATTTATTGCTGATGATTGTGGCTTCGATTAAATTCGGCGATAGTTTTTAACTTGTTCGGTTGCACAATTTCGATGGGTCCAAATTGCGAATGAGCATCAACGGTGAAGCAACTTTTAAAGTTAAGATACGTGGTGGCATTTCAGGTGGTTCCAAAGAGTTAAGAAAATCTATTGGAAAGTTGACAGCTTGTTCCTCATCTATAACTGTGTCAATCGATTTGTGCGTGACAACTTCACCGGGTAGCTTCAATTAAATTTGATGGTTTATTGTGTTGACATCATTCTTCGGGGCCGAAATGCTCGTTTTTACTGTCTATCAGATTTTTTATATTTCTTAATTCGATTATTTGACATGATCAATGCAATAACCACAAATGATAAAGGTTTCTGATGAGAATGACGCATCAGTCTTTTTGTGTTGACAGTCTGCATTCGGGAAAATTTTTGTATGGGAAAAATCGAAAATCGACTTCATGAATGGACCGAATGTGCCTAATGCATTGTTTTAGTGGTCTAAAATCATCTTCGCATTATTGCCTTTCTAATGAAACCGGTTTGGGGCACATCGGTTGGATGGTTTCAAAGTCTATAACGGACAAAGGTAGAAACATTTTTTGTGTTTTATATATATAGATTAGGAAATCGTCCCTCATCGAATAGACGTCAGGATACATAATCAATGGACGATTCCAATACATTACTTTCCATTGTAGTGTCCTTATATCCAAATTCCCCATGCTTTTCTGTTAGTTGTAGCAAATAAAAGCAATTAAACTTATACTATGTTTCGACAACAGTTCTTCCCTTATTGTAGAGAATTCCTTTCCAAAAACTATAGCGAACAGAGTTTCCTCTTTATTTAGAATATTAGAAAAATCTGTGCTTTACAATGAATTTAAATGAAATGTAACTTTTCTTTGATCAGCGGTGGATGACATGTTCTTATTCTCCTCTTAATTGTCCACCTAATTGTTTAAACGTGTATTAAGTTTCCCGTTCGTGTATTCATTCATCGTTATTTCACATAATACATTTATATTTCAATGTCATTACTTTATAGAATCATTGATCATTGATTCGTAGGAAATATAAATTATGAATACTCTCTTTCCCATTGTCGTCTAAATGAATCTCCAAAACTTATATATATCTTTCCATATGCACGGTCTGTAATAGGTGGTGTCCTTCATCGATGACTCATTCGATTTGTGTCGAATCATTCTAGCCCAAAATTGAATATATATTCCTTCATTATATCCGACGGCCATTACACTAGTATTGTATTGGCACATATAAATATATTTCTGGTAAATCGTATCGACATATAAGGTTAATCATATCGTCTGTACAGATCCCTATAAGAAGCAATCTTTTGTCACTTATAATTGGAAATTCAGTTTGTATTTTTAAATATGAAGCCATGCTCATCGATTTGTTTAACGACAAGTTTTGGTCTTTATATAACCTTCGTATACTCACGCATACGGTCTGTGAGACCGATTTATATGGTATAGTATACGTCTTTCATTTTGACGTGAGTATAGGAAGGATAAGGAATGAATTTTATATCATCGGAGACCAATTCCTCTCATTTCATACACTTATGCCTTTTAAGAGGGATATTTCGGCAAATACCATTGTAGATTGTAAAAGTGTGCTATACGTAACTATTCAGTGCTAAATCACTACGATCTGGAAAGATTTCTCATATATCTATATGTATTGTTATCTAAAACAAGTCTGTGAACTTCTTAGGAACTTTTGTTTACTTTCCCTCTTCTTATTGGCATCATCTTTATTCAAAACTTTAATCCAAACCAATTTACCTGACAATGTACAAATGTTTACCTTTAAATGTTGACTTTTGGCAGTAGTTAATTCACTAACAAAGCGCTATTTGTATATTTGACTTTTGCCAGAACATAACAGAAGACATCTGGTGGTGTCTTTTACGTTTTGAAGTTTATATTTGGAAACAATGTATGATCCTCACCAAACTTTTTTGTAGTCCCAGTAAGATTATTGTGTTAACAATCTTTCCACTTCTATTTATTCTACTCCGCCCTTCTTACCAAGTTTCCTTTGTAATGTGATGGTTTGTTGGTTAATTCATTCACATTGAAAACAGTATCTGGAAATTTAATTTTTCTCTCGCCTTGTAAACTCTGACACACACATTAGTCGTAGTTGCTTTAAGGGTAAGCATAGATAGCTTTAGGTGATTACCTAACAAAGCCCTGTACCTCTAATACACTTTGACTATCTAAACAAATCGAACAGTGTACTGTTGGCTATAAATATTGTTGTCACGTATCTTCTCTGGAAGACTTCAACGATTTTTCAGATATCTCTTGCAGTTGCTAATTTGATTAGTTTCAAATATAAATAATCTGAGATAAGTAGGAAATCATCGCAGATTTTTTGTGATGAGAATCCAAGGAACACACTTTATTTTATATTTAGTGTATTTTAGAGATAAGCTCGCTTTCATAACGTATTTTTAAAGAATTGGCGCACGTTTATTGAATGTTGAGTATTCTCCTGCATCAATTCAAAACTGCAATTTTCGCTGAGAAACACGCAGTTTTTGAAGTATACCAACCTAATATCCCGCACAATAAATAAACAATACTCACCTACTAAAATTGCGTTTGATAATATTACTGATGAATTTCTTCTAAGAGCAATTCAGACCAGAT
Organism: Chrysina gloriosa; assembly: GCA_038088585.1. NCBI lineage: Eukaryota > Metazoa > Arthropoda > Insecta > Coleoptera > Scarabaeidae > Chrysina > Chrysina gloriosa. Next base: position 30,149,888 of record CM076088.1, on the reverse strand, counting down.
AGGTAGTAAAATCCTTCTAAATGTACGTGTGCATGTAAAATAACGAAAGGAACTGTTTGCTGAAATTTAGTACCTAACTTGTAAATTATGTTTACTTAATTATATCGTGCACACACAAACGTTTCATTTATATAAGTTCTAAAACTCGCTATTATTTAAAGGAATAAATTTCTAACGGCAGCGTATCTGCTAGCTCTTATATATCACAAGCAAAGTAACTTTTTATGCTCAATTAAAACGGATAAATTGTTTTCCAAGTAGGATATAAAGTTAAGTACATAGTTGCACAAGAACATGTCTGCTAACATATTTACGTGACGTTCATATGCAGCAAATTAATTCCTATTCATTCCTACTAAATTAATTTTATCGAAAGAATGCACTGCCGCCGTTAAAAATAAAGAAAAAAAACAAGAATGAAAAAATCACGAAGCAATTTGTTCATCTTTAGCATTGTAGTTCATATAACTGTTCAATAAATTCATGTGCACCGATGTTAAATGCCTGGTGACATTTTTAAAGGTTGCTATACCTGACCGGAATGATTAAGCAGTTCTACAAACAGATTTGAATCGATTTATAAAAGTCAGGACTGGAAAAGTGAGCATCAGATATTAATAGCTGAACTTTGAAATTTAATGTGGTTAATATATTTTGTTCGGTAAATGATGAATGAGTCGACTATTAAATTTGTAATGATATAAATTTGGCGGCGTATCTGTTTCAATTTAAATAGTACGATTCACATAAGTTATTTTGTCGTTATCGCAATTGTAGATTTAAAGACATTATTATATTCTAACAGATATTAATCGAAATAATTCTCAGTGTACTCCTATTCTTTTGAACCATAGGTCACAAACTACATATCTTTCGTAGATTTCGTCTGTATTGCGTATATTTTTCTCAGTTAATTGGCTGTTATCGGTTTTCCACTTATGGTTTGATGGTTATTATTGTTTGGTGGTTATTATGGTTTGATGTTTCTAATAGCGCGGATATAAATATTCTCCGTTTTCATAAACAAATCATAACCATTTTTTGTTCATTGAAGGTAATTATTTTACATGCATTGAGGTAGTCTTTTCTACTTTTCTCCTTTTCAGGACAGGTCGTAGCATTACGGCCAAACTGATGATCATTGCCATATTTAGGGCGACGTTCAGTTGAAGCTCATACGTCCGAGGGATGTTCTTTTTCCGCTGATCATCTCAATAGGAAAAGATATTTTTCAATATACATATTTTTTGGCATTTTAACTTATTGTTAGTTCAATGACTGTGACATTTCGACTAATATACTTCGATATTTTTAAAATACATAGGTTTCAAGCGATCCTTTGCATAAGAAAGCATGAAATCGATCAAAAAGCATCATCGACCTGTGATCTTTTACAATTTAGAACGTGACTTAAACAGCAAACAATGTTTCGAGGAAATCAATTCAGGTTTGATGGAAAGTCGTGTTCCTTAGCTACTATAAAATGGTGGTACTATAAAGTTCAACACGGTCGACTTCCCATAAATTACAGTTTTCGAGTTCCTAAACCAAAGATGACCATCACTACAAAACATTGGTCTTCATGACCGAAGAAAACTGACATCTTTCTGAGGAGTACTCAAGCAACTCTAAAAATTGATGTGAAACCCATCACTTTACACAAGTATTTCACGGTAGGTAAGCTTTGTTTATGTTACATTTCCCACAACTTAACGCCAGTTCTAAAAGAATATTGTGCGAAATGGTGCGGGTCTACAGAAGATGCTTTCACAATGAGTCGTGCCATTTGTTGTACCAACATCATTACAAGTGATGAACCATACCGCTCTGATGGCGAGAAAAGGAAAAATCGACAGTTCAGGTCTTTGACAGTAAGTTTGCTCGAGAAGAGGTTATTCACGAAAAGCCAAGAAAGGAAGGTAGTTCCCATATTTCTTTAATTACTGGCCATGTTTACCTCACGTCCCCCACAATATTCATGACTAGCGCTCAAGATCATCTTGCATTTTGTTAGCGCTCGGGTTCACACTTCTGCTCGAACGATTGAGTATTCCAGTGCCCAAAATATTGAAAAAATCATCACTCGCCACACAAACCAGGCTTAGCACCCAATGAGATTGTTTTGTTACAGTGCGCAAAGGGTAATTGCGTAATTTTAGTTTACGTAACATTTGTTTTTGTCAGAATTCACTGGAAATTGCTTCTGATGTAGCTCAGTTATTAGAGAATAGACAGTGTAACGTGTAAAGCCATTATGTTCAGTGTTTTAGGTAACATATGATTAAGCTGCGAGATTCTGTTATGATATCAATTGGGTATAGAGATAAAGTTAAGAAGAAGAAGCGTTAAGAGGTATTCAATTAACGTTAAGTTCTTCGCATAACTTTCCCTATGCGTTTATATTTAAATGAAAATTTTCATCAGTTTCGTAATTCAGTAATATGTAGGATTTGTACAACTCATCAAGTGCGGAATATTACACTTTCTGAATTGTGCATATTATAGATTATAAATGGAATACCTTGAAATATCATTGCAATTAATTCAGACTTCAGAATTTGTTTTAATACACGTTTCGTAGTTGAAGTATTTTGAAGTTTTTTAATGATTAGATTTGTCCATGCTTCAACTAGGTATTTATAATTTCTGTATTGCAGTACTAGCTCAAGTGTATGTATATAGAAGCAATATGGGACAGTGTATATATGTACAGTAGATACATGCATACGTAATACATATCCTTCTAAAAGGATTGTAGGTACATTATATGAAAATTAATAGCCGACACTTGACTGTAGATGTGTATATTAATCATTTTATATGTAAATATACCATATTTGAAAATGCCGCATGATAAAGGAGTAAGAAATGACATGGACCACCACGGCGCTAATATTTTAGGATGTGACAATATCGTTTACGCCACGTCTGAAATACTAATTGAACCATTATGTGCCATATGGATCGATGTCATCTCGGACTAACCGTCAATAACATTACTGAGGCGTAGTAGTGCGACCAAATGCGTTATTCGTGTGCCAATTTAGCACGCCAAGCAAAAACGAGAATAACATTGAACTCACGATGGTATGATTCAAGATACGCATAACCTCGATTACCAAAATGTAATGTTAAAGATGACATATGAGCATGTATGTATGTACGTAAAGGTCATTACACAAACACACCTATGTAAATGGTTTACGAAGAACAAATTTAACGTTTCTTTTTTTTTTCAGTTACCTAGTAACAATAAGAATAAAATAAAATCCCGGTCTTCCGTGGAATGTTCAATTCGTAATCATTTCTGGAAAAGCACTTTAGGTTCAATGAAATCACTTTTCAGTTTTGATACCACCCAAAAACGAAAACGTGTTTGGACAACTAAACAACAAAATAAAAAGTAATAATAATAATAAAAGTAATAAAATAATAATGAAGATCATAACACAGTCGTCGAAGTACGATATGATCTGATTTGATAGAGTAAAGGAAAGAACTATATAATTGAAGTGCTATAATATATATATATATATATATATATAAATTATATATAATAATTTATTAGACATTTTAATTTCGATTACTAACATTTTCAGGGTACCAAGTTGGATTTTATTCATTAATATTACCAAAACGCCAACAAATTTAAATCCAACAGATCAAAATTGCTTAACAATTAATTTTAATATTAATGTATTCGGTTACTTTTACTTAGTTTAGTTATTCATTTGAATTTGTTTCTCTCTTTTCGTCCTCAACTCTAAATATTACTCCAAAATTTTCAGAGAAATGGCCTTCATTTGGTAGTTATTTCCTCTTGTCTCGTAAATAAAATTAAAATGGAATTTATGTTACCTTTGTTGTCGGCTCCGCATATGGTCAAAAATCATTTTCCACTTTCGTTTATTAAAGGGAATAAATTGTGCAGGTATGCAATTCACGGTCGAATCGCGAGTTCAAAACAGATTTAGCACAATTAGATTTATAGGAGCGTTGATGTTTCGTGGGTGGCTATTGTAGTTGTTGCGATAAACTATGCTGTGTTTCTGGTACGTACCTGTAAAGAAACAGTTCAATTTCATTAAAACATGATTCATACATTCGTTACATTCTATTAAATAAATAGTGTATACAGATTTGTTGAAATAATTGTATTATTTCATTTGAAGTTATTAGTACGTATCTTAGATGCACCTAATTTAATAATCTTAATAGTAATAATAATAATAAAAATATCAGTATTCAGGATGAAGTTTAGCACACCGTTTACTTATTTCGGAGCATTGTTTTATAGAGCTAGATTTCATGAAGATCAGTGAAACTAGAGAAAGGAAATGTTAGGATTTGTCAAAAACAAAGCTTACTTATTATAATTATGTAGAGTAATTTTGACTATTTGTATAGTAACATGTTTCTTTTGTCTCCATTGGTCTATAAAAAAGTCAAGTGCTTTGGAATTGCTTTGTATCAATAAATGAAAAATAAAAACATTAAAGCTTTTAGGTAGAAGGAGTCAAAATGTATCGAGACCACACGAGACTGAGAAGAAATTTTTACAGTTTGAACAAGTAATCAAGTCATATAATTCAATAACCACTCAATTCTAATTATTTCTTTCACAGCGAAATCATCGTACGGACCAAGAACTTCAGAAGAAGGTTTAGTCTCCAGGTCCATTTAGTTCGATACAAAAGGTCCAAGTAAGTATATAATTATTGTCTGGAGACATTTAATCCTCTCCTAAAAGGCAAAAAAATACTTTTAATCCCCAACTGAATTTCTTTTTGCGCTATTACTTGATTCTTATGTCTTTCATTATTACAAAGGCAAGATGTAAACTTTCGGGATAGTTAGTCCCAGAGACATTTAGTCATTAGCTACATTTAGTTTCTTGCAGAAGAAATGCAAGTTTATATCTAAAAGGTGTTTGAGACTTTCAGTAAGAAGGGCAAATTACCCAGTTACCTCCCTGTCTACTACGCTTATCTGACCAATATTCCAGAATTTCCCCGCATCCCTTCCAACTCCAGAAAATCAGGGAAAACTATTCTTAAATTTGACCTAATGTTCCTATAATAATGAAAAACACAAGATTCAAGTAATGATGTAACCGAAATCTAGTTGGGGATTAACGGTCAGCTTTTTCCCCTATTAGAAGAGGACTATTACATACAAAACTTGGGCTTCTTGTACCGGAATACATGTCTCAGAGAACAATTGACCCTAGACCAGAACGCGTTATAAATAGGATTTAAAAAATTTTTATTCGGAAAGTTTTAGCTTTTATCAAAGGTATTCTTCAGGCCTAGTAGTGTGAACTGAAAATAACGCCCCTTGGCTACGTTTATTAATTCCTTTGGTCGCTTTCACTGATGATGACTACCTGGTTGTTGAAGTACGTATAGTTATCGTTACGTAACATCCGACTTACGTAAATTCGCAGTTACGTCTATGAACACGTTTACGATTTTTACATTGTCTTCACAACTATCCATTTCCAGCCAAGATTCTTCCACTACAAAACCAAATCAGCTGTCAAAAGATTTATTTGTCACGTTTTATTTCCGTTTTTATATTCTTTTATATATTTTTCATACACATAATTTATATCCGAGTAAATATGTAGAGCTGTATGGTGTTTTATTTATAAAATAGTGTGTAAATATATGTATGACCGTATATGTACATACATAACAGTGGTAAATTAGCTTCGACAAACGAGTACATGATAAATTTTGTAAACTGGACTGACGTTGTCCGACCCCCGAAGCGGTGGAGGGACAGCGTTAGTCCGGTTTACACTACTTAATGATAACTTAGCATGCACTCGTTTATCGAACCTTAGTAATAAATATTGAAGTTTCTTACTTTAATGTCATTTAAAAATTTAATGAGTCTTGCGGAACGGATTATCTACGTAACTCGGGGATTGCTGTATTTGAAAGTATCTAGATTAATATGACAGGAATAAAGACCATTTTTGTTCTGTTTGCTGATCATTTTATTGAGACTTTTAGAAACAAATAAATAAAATATCCTACCATCCTATCCAAAAGTGCACTATCAATAATTTTATATTCCAATTATTTAGTCACAATAGAAACATCGTACTCAATAGTTTAGAAATGAAAATTAATTTATTCACAATTCTACGATTTGATTGGAGCTAGAAATTGGACTCCTTCAATAGAAAATTGATCAGAATAATTACACGATAAGGAAAACGAAACATATATAAAGCGATGGTACATGTTTTCAGAAATCCTTCTTGAACTTCCAAGAAGATTCCAACCATTTCGTCATGTTAACGCAAGTGGAATTCCACATTGAGGAATTGTAAACGAAAGGAGTGTCACGAGTAAACTTTGAAAGGTACTAAGTATTGTAAACTAGGAAAATACGCCTTTAAAATATGCATTTATGCTCAGAAATATGCAATTTTCTTTTAGTCACTTGAAATTGATTTTTATTTTATTTATATTCACATTCCTTTAAGCTAAGAGTAAATTCTCCCATAGTCGCTTGTATTTATTATTTTGAGGAGGATTTACACATGAATCTTGGTATAATTGTAAATATATACATCTATACCTCAGACTCGTAAATCATCTGATTACAGCAGAAACTGCAGTAGAAACAAATAATCGGGGTAAAATTATAATAGTTATTGACGAAATTAACAATAGATATAAACAGATAAATAATTTATTTTTCAATTTTGTGCCGTGTTTAACATGCACGGGACAGCATCACCCACTATTAATAATACGTGCGCTATTTGCACTTTATGAGACCAAATAACTCATCATTACGTGTGGCTAAAACTTGATGTGCTATTTGATTTAATTCTGCCATTTCATATGTATATTTAATATGTGTTTTTCGAAGAATGATTACTTCACGTTTCTCAGAACCAATAATCACTAGAATTAAAGTGACATCAATTACGTTAATAACAGCCCTGTTTCGTAACCACCCACGATACAGAACGGGCGTACATTTTTGCAGGTATATGTGAATGTAATGCGTTAGAATGATGCGAGCATATCAACACCTGTTGATATCGATATAGTAAGATTTCCATGCAAAATTATACGAATATGAGAGGACAGGATGGAGATAACAATCAAGTATAATAGCAGGAATGTACGCCAATTATATAATAGAAATGGTCTATGTATATAAGTGTAAAGGCATATAACTATCGGATACGAAAGAGATGATTTGAGAAATTGTATGGCATTCATACTCTGGTAATATGTTGATACATCATTTTATAAAAGCTTGTTTTATTATATTTATTTTTTCCATTTTTGTTGCTAATAACAGCTGACACTTTTAATCGTAGGCTGTGGCTAATGAACGTATAAAAAATATCAACAAATCCTAGAGTGTAGGATAAGATACTACGTATTTTTGGAGATTGGTTAGGATACCACAAAATATTATCTTCATACTTGTTCTGACATAGTTCTCCTTTGTTTGATAACAATAGATAAATCATCAAACATGTTTCTGCTATAGATTACTAATTTTAATCATGTTGAAACTATTATAGCTAATTTATCCAGATTTAATAATTTGAAAGCATATTTTCGTAACTCCTGAAATATTTTTTTATTTCTTTCAATTTACCAAATTCTGATGATGTTGATGTCAAACATTCTTTCCATTTTTTGGGGAAGACGTTTTCTTCCTCTTTTCCCTGTAGTTGGTGGCTCCTGAGGGTCCTTTTTGTCAATCTATTGTCTATTATTCGGTTACCCTTTAGTTAATAGTCATATTACATTTTACAATTATAACAAGTAGCATTTGAATTCGACTACTTGTAAGTTAATTAAAATTAAAATTTCGATTTTGTTGGCTGTACCATGATTGAATCTTGACTGATCTTTTGTAATGACTCATTTTTCGCACCCGCCATAGATTTATAGTCATTCTAATAATATTTAGTTTCTTTACACCTTCTTTGGAAAGATGAAAATAATAATAATAATAATAATAATAATAATAATAATAATAATAATAGTAATAGAGTATGTTTCCAACAGGTGCAAACCCATCTACAGATCTTCTATATCCCACCTAAATAATCAACACATTTGTTAATTACATTAATTAAGGAGTCCGATATTACATTAGAAACGTTACGAATATTATTCAAGTTCGAATAGATTATTAATATTCGTCATCTGAACATAACACTTGTATGAGAAAAAGAACAGTAGAAAGTGAAGTTTATTTGCTGTAATCCTGTAAATTTAGACAATCAATTTTATTATAAAAATCTTATATAGAAATCTGACATTTCCTATAGATAAAAATTGAAGATTGCATCCTCGTATTATATGCTCTCCTCTATACCCCGCCCTGGATAGATTCCATCTATATCAAAAGCTTTAAATTTTGAAAACTTTTTTGTACAGATTCAATACTTAAATATGTATATTGGAAATTAGTGAACCATACTCCAATCGGTAATACATTAACATAAAATTCTATACTATTTCTGTAGATAAAGCTGTGGACGACAGAAGCTTTTGCCGTACAATGTGGTTAATAAAGGTCAAATTTAAATGAAAAATTATACTTATCTTTTTGGTTATTTCATCCCTCCACAATAGTGATTTTCTAGCATTAATAGTTAGGCGATTTTCGATACACCACTGTAAAACTAAATCTAAATTATTTTGGAGTGGAAATGTTCACTATATCACTCGCAGAACGATATACTGTACTGACGAGTCCTAATGAGGACGAAACTAATTAGTCTGCAGTTGCGTTTTGCGATTGACATAGTCAACATTTCCTACAGGATTATTGGCATATGCAAATTGTGCTTACTTTGTAGGCTTTTGCACGGTTACTTGTTAACTGCCCATTAACGAACCTAATTTTTTATTATTAGGTTGTTTATAGAGAGTCTTCTACATTTAATATATTATATTATATTATATTGTATTGTATTATATTTTATTAAATTTTGGCTCTCGAAAACACGATCGCTATTTTTATTCGTCGCTGAACGCGATGTTACCGGGTATGCCAATACATCTCCTGCTCGGAAGATGGGGTCATTATTTTGACCGTATCCATCTCGCCGAGATTTCGACGTATCACCTGAAATGTTCACTGTATCACTCGCAGAACGATATACTGTACTGACGAGTCCTAATGTGGACGAAACTAATTAGTCTGCAGTTGCGCTTTGCGATTGACATAGTCAACATTTCCTACAGGATTATTGGCATATGCAAATTGTGCTTACTTTGTAGGCTTTTGCACGGTTACTTGTTAACTGCCCATTAACGAACCTAATTTTTTATTATTAGGTCGTTTATAGAGAGTCTTCTACATTTAATATATTATATTATATTATACTGTATTGTATTATATTTTATTCTTCTATAGTCTTTGTTCCTGTATAAAGTTTGACAAAAGACAATAATTGTTATATGATTTATTATTATTATGCGAGGATTGGGAACGAGATCAAATAGAAACGAATACACCTCGCAAAGAAGGCCACATATAAACTTATGCCCAAACTTTTTGAAGATATATTGTCTTCTGAAATGTCAGATATACCACATCCAAACGACTGCGGCAATAATCCAAGTAACACAATCAGTAGACCATTATCAAGAACTACACTTAAAGTTCTTCCTTTCTTTGCCTATACTCTTGTCTTTGTTATATGTGCTTTTTTCAATTATAAAACCTTTACTTACACTTCCTTAACGAAGTTATTACTCGAAATGCCAACATTCTAGCACATACTTAATTATTTCAAATACACGTAACTTGGAAGTTTAAGCTATACATTATTTCCTCGGTAGGAATAAATACATGGGATGCCGTTAATGTTTCTAAATACATTTAAATATTTAGATCTTTTAATGCGATACAGCGCGTCGAATTAAAGATTCAGTTGATTTTCGTAGGCTGTCAATTAGGTAGTTTATATTCGCAGCGACGCGCTGGTAATGTGAGAGAAACATAAATTTGCGATCGAAGTTTGTGCTCGCCTTCGTCAGACCGTCAGCAAATATTATATTTAAATAAAACAACGTTTCCGGTGTGCGAGATTTTTATCAACGAAATACCATACTCCTCTTTTGGTATAAGATATAATTGACGCCACCTTCACGTTGTGAAGAAATACGCACAATAAACTGTGACGTCAATGTAACTGTTTACAACTTGTTTCTGTTTAATCTCAGGATATGCGATGGTAAGGACGTAAAAGCATTTAACTGAATCATACTTAATTATTAATTAATATGGATCGATTGCATTCCAAATACAATTTATTTTGCTTTCCTGTGGCTGATTGTCTAATTTTGTACACTCCGCCTGACATGAATACGACAAAATACATATTTTGAACATAAAATAATATAGTTTCGTGACTATTACATTATGCACTTGTTTAATAATTAGTTGTAAATAAGCATTTTCAAATATCAAATTTGGTGTAATAAATAATGGATACCTCTCTCGCTATATACGACGGTAGACTAATAAGTCTCCAGAATCACTTTATATCGTTGTGTTGGTAACGCTTTCATATCAATTGACTGCAAATATTAAATCTATCTGTCAAATAGTCTGTTTTGACAAACATTTAAGTGAAGTACCTTTTTCTGTTTTCAATTATGGATAAAGACGAAGTTCGGGTGGCCATCAAATTTTTATATTTGGAAGGGAAAGCGGCTACTCATATCAAATCAAGGTTAGATGCCGTTGTTGAGGATTCATCGCCTTCATTCTGTATCGTGAGCTTTTAGGTTTCGGAATTTAAGCTTGGCCGGACACATATAAATGATAAACCACGCTACAAATTATGGAAAATGTCCATGACATGGTTTTGACAGATTGCCGAATAAAAGTGTGAGAAATTGAGGAAGCCGTGGACATCTCTTACGAACGAGTAGTTCGTATTTTACGTAATGAATTGGGTTTAAAAAAGCTTTCTGCAAGCTAGGTACTGCATTTGCTCAATTCGGAGCACAGACGCATTTGAGCTCAAATCTCAGCCGACTGTTTGACTTTCAAGAGGCGATTTGTGACTATGGATAGGATCTGGATTCATCACTACACACCAGAAACAAAAATGCAATCAAATAATGGATTGCACGCGGTAAATCGGTTCCGAAGAATGTAAAGACCATTCACTCGGCTGGAAAGGTGATGGTATCGTTTTCTTTGGGACGCAAAAGACATCTTAGAAATTAATTATCTTGAAAAAGGCAAAACTGTTACTGACACTGTTGGACAATTTGAAAGCAGCAATTCAGAAAAAAAGCCCGGCAACGGTTAAGAAATGTTGCTTTACCATGACAATGCGCCCGCCCATTCAAGTGCAATCTTTCAGCAAAAATTGACAGAATTGAAGATCGATACTTTTCGCATACGTCGTATTCGCTGCGTCCGGTTTCCACCTGTTACCGAAACTCAAAACATTTTTGGGTGGAAAGAGATTTTGATCGAATGAAGAACTGATGGAAGTTGTAAACGATTATTTTGGGGACCTCGCAAAAAGTTAATTTCGCGAGGAAATCGAGAAGGTAGAGAAACGTTGAACCAAGTGTGTTGAGCTTCGAAGGGATTATATTGAAAAATAAAATAATAATAACTTGCATCCATATTACTTTGTTTTCATTATCATTCCGGAAACTGTTCAATTGTTTAGCCTGAAAGTTGAATCTTGTGCGAAGATCTTGTCATACGTTGGAGTAAGGGTAATGTGGTGGGAAACCAAAAATATCCGTACATTATTCGTAACTATATTTGTAAGATGCGAATCAAATAAATACTAGCATTATACTGCTAGAAGAAAACGCGTAATACACGACAAAATTTATCCGTGGTACTCTGGAGAAGGTAGGTGTATTTTCCTTAATTCTGCTTGTCCTATATTACAACAAGCTCATGGAATCCATCGCAACAAAGAATTCTCTCCAAATCATGACCGCCTTAAGGTCAGAATGTCTTAGGCTCATAAACCATTCCATATTTTCACAAATTCTGGGCAACTTGGTGATCTGGTATAATTGTTATAAAAGAATAATTCCCTGAATGCAACGCAGAAAGACAACTTCAAAAGATAAATTAACTTATTTTAGACTTCACAGTAAATTAGAGCGAAAATACTATTGATCTTCTTCGTATTGCGCGTAGCGTATGAAAGAAATAACGATTGTTAGTCTTTGATGTCTGTGGCACACAAGACTCTATTTTGTTAAAAGTCATTCTATAAAGAAGAGTTTACTAACTCACTGTTGAATCAATGGAAAGTCAATCCGTGTTCACTAAATATATTTCAAAATAATGTACCATAATTGTGTAACAAATATGATTTGATTTGTTAAAACAGATTCAGTTTTTTAACCGTTTAACACTGAATTATTCCGAAAATGGTGTAAGTATTAGATCAAGAACATACATATCTACTAATACTTAACTACAGGGTAAAATAATCAATTCTTTTGAATAATGTTCTAAAAGCAAATTGAATATGTTTAATATTACATTTTGGTCGTTCTAAGAATAGAAACTAATTCCTAAATTTATTAAATATTTATGGAATTTAGATTCAAATATTTATTGAATGAATTGTGTAGTCTATTATATGCAAATCGGAGTCAAATATTTCTTGAAAGATCAAATTTGAAGTTGATGTCGTGGTTTCATTAATATCCACAGAAATATTACGAAAAAATTTATCGAATACTTCACCAATGTAGAAAGATCGAGATCGACATAAAGAAAATGGAATTGCTACAAATCCGAACGACCATAAACATCATAAGGATAAAAGAATGGAGAAGTGTAGTCTTATTTATTCACGTCTGCCAGTTAATTGCTTTACCTTAAGCAATTATCACACTCAATTAATTCTACTCTGACATCCTCTTTGAAACCATTGAAAGTGCAGAATGTATATAACGATGTCGTATTGCTTCCTAAGCAGTTGTTAATTTTACGTGTTACACTGACCTATTTTCATGGGAGCACGAAGTAAATGTTGGCGTAGACATGAATATAGCTACGAGTAGCACACGTTTTGTCATAATTTTGTCATGTTCGATGCAGCAACTATTTGTTACTTAGGTGCGATTAGATTTATTAAGATTGTTGTAGAATTTATGTCCGATGAGAAAATCAGTAGGTTTTGTTATTTGTCGGTTGGTTTTAGAAATAAATGTATATCCTTCATTTTGCAAGAAAATAATTTTTTTTTTTTTTTGAAAATATTTTCTTTAGTACTTTGGAAACATTTCAAATGTACATCTTTTTATAGCTAATAGTTCTTGTATCATTAACACTTTAATGGCTTAACTTTATTGTACGAAAAAAAAAGATTACCAGTGCTTCCCAATCTAGTCAATACGCTGTATGCGCGTAGTCCTGCGTATATGTAGGCTGCCATAACTTATTTCGTAATTACTGCTGTTTGCCTAGACAAGTCATGATTAACTTTGGCAGAGACTTTTAGCTATCAAAAAGTAAAAACTGGTTAAAATTTAGTTTTGTATAGTCAACAAACTTCTATTAGTGCCACCCATAAAAATCAACAAATCGTCTATGTTTACCTGTTCCCTATGAGTTTGTAAGCATATCTTAATATAATAATAATCTGAGTTAGATTATATTTAGTTCTTAATGAATCGTAATTGTTTGAAGTTGTAACGTATTACTCAATTTAACAACGAAATTCCATTAGAACCGCGTAAAGTTTCTTTGACAAAAATTTAAAATACTCTCATTCGTGATTGGTGATAGGTTACTGATTTTTCTTTTACATTTTTACATATTTCAAATTCGTATAACATTTATAGTAACAACATGGGATGAAGTAAAGACTTAAGTAGTAATAGAAATTGCTCTGATAAAATTATTAAAAGAAACGTTTCAATATGGGGTATAGCAAAGCTATTTAGACGACCATATCATGTTATTGCAAATTATTTAAAACTTGGCGAGAATTATGGGAAAAAGATAAAATTTGCTCGAAATCAAAGATGAAGTGATGGAGACCGGCGCAGTATTCATGGAATGTCGACAGCAGCATCTGAAACTAAATCTAAATTACAGTTGCCAGTGACTGTAAGACGTGTACAACATATTCTGCAATCTGATGGGAATCTAATTTATATGAAAAGATTGAAGAAATCGCCACTACACGTCAGCATAAAGAAGCTCGTTGACGGTTTGCACGGTAATACATCGGTTGGAGCCGAGAATGGATAAAAGTAATATTTAGCGATGAAAAGTTCAACTTAGACGGTCTCCATGCTTTTCTTTCTGGCTTGCTCTTCGAAAGGCAAAAGAAGTCAAAATCAGCTGCAATTTTGAAGGTGGTAGTGGTATGATATGGGCTATATTTTCGTCCTACAGAAAGTACAAAATTTCCTGGAAAAATCATCGAATAAATAGCGAATTGACATTTTGGAAGGCGTTTTAGTGGCTACGATTGAAGAGATTATACCGAAAGATTGCATTTTCTAATAGGATAAAGCGGCCATTCACACCGCGCGAGTCGTAAGAAACTGGTTTTCTGAAAAGGCAGTACCTGTACTAACTTGGCCAGCAAGAAGATCTGATCTTAATTTCATTGAAAATGTATGAGGACTTCTTGCTCGCCAATTCTATCAAGGCGGGGAACAATACAAGCGATTTTTAGGGCCTAAGAAATGCTATCCGTGACTTTTGGAATAATTTTTCCCTAAAGCAGCTTCAAACTTTAAATAGATTCCATGCCTACTAGACTCTTATAAGTTATTCGCAGTAATGGAGGAAGCACTAACAATAAGTACTAACAAGCCGTATGATTTATTTTCTTCACTTAAATTCATTAAAACATGGGGTGGCACTAATAGAATTTCGCCTAGTAGTTTCTTATGTTTGACCATTATGTTTATAATTATTTCTTAAATTTTGTTAAGGTGTTTAATTCCTACTCATGATTTACGAATACACCGATGACTTTATTTGTCTGGCAAATGCTTTAAAACAAAATTTCGTCCATTGTAGTACGGCTATAGGTTTAACCTAGCAATTATTTTTTAGCGGTTTAATTTAATGTGTTTTTGCTTTTTATAACCTACAGTGAAACACCATGCACATTAGAGTCAAATGAGCGATTTCGAAAGAAGTCGAATTATTAGTTGGGCGAAGGGGCTCTTCAGAGAAATTGCAATCCGCTTAAACAGAAATCATACTGCTAATTACAGTTTGTTGAGGGTGGTTTGAAGAAGAGCAAAAATGACGGCCGTATACAGATTAAATAAAAACATGGAGAAAGGCACAACATTGAATTTTCAGTAGAAATACGTGTGCACCCCACCGTAGTGGCTGCCCTATGGGGTTGCCTATGACATTGGATCTTCCGTGGTTTCTATTGGAGGCAATATAACCGCCCGGCGATACATCTTGGAAGTAGTGCAGATCAATATTCTTCCATTCCTTC
This sequence comes from Chrysina gloriosa, assembly GCA_038088585.1. Classification (NCBI taxonomy): domain Eukaryota; kingdom Metazoa; phylum Arthropoda; class Insecta; order Coleoptera; family Scarabaeidae; genus Chrysina; species Chrysina gloriosa. The sequence goes on along the minus strand of CM076088.1, from coordinate 30,134,410 downwards.
CTTGAAAAACTTTTTATTCCAATCAGTTAATGCTCATCGAAGTTGAACCGTTTTGAATAAAGTCACGTCAGCCGTTTGATTTAGGCACTAAAAGCCACGGATCCTTCCTCTTTAGGGCATGTGTCTGGCATTATGGGCAGCAGGTCAAGGAAGTTACCTAACCCACCATCAACTTTGGAAGTTCTACTACATGAAATACAGATTACTCGGGATTCAATAGGCCAAACTGACATCTGGAAACTTTTAGATTTGGTGCTACGACATATTACTGAATGTTTAAATTACCGAGGTGGCTCAATATATTATTAGAGAAACATAGAAATGCTACTTCATATTATTCTTTGAAATGTTATGCATATACTAGTTTCCAATAGTTACAGGTTTCTGTCAAATTTAAGCAAATAATTCTAACGCGTCCTAGATGGTGAAATTTCTTTGTCAGTCAGTATATTGTAGTATGAATTTTAGTTAATTTTATAGAAAGCAAAAATTATTACAAATAATATTTATAAAATTTTAGTATTATATTAACAAAATAATGAACAATATAATCAAAATATATTACCTAAGTGTGTATAAGTGTAATTTGTTTTCTAATTCTTAACTTCTCTCTTTGTCTTGAATTCTTTCTTCATTTCTTTTCTTTGGTCTTTTCCTTTTATTGTACTTCTCTTTTCTTTGGTCTGTTCGTCGTTTGTAAACAACAACTTCTTTTTTGATGTGGTCTGCTTCTTTTCAACCCTTGTATTTTATATAACTTTTTATCTGACTTTTTCGTCGACCATCCCATTCCGTCGCTTATAAACAAACTTCTTCTTTTTCGGCACGTCGTTATAGCAATTTGGAATTCTAGATTTTTAATGTTTCAAGTGTATGTGTGTGGTATGTTTACAACGCTTTTCTATTTCTTAAAGAATGCTTTCTATAAAATTTACATCTTTTTATTGATAATTTTACTAATGGAATATTACCATACTACAATATACATATGTAAAATAATACTTCGCTTACCTTGCAGATATGATACGATTATGTTAGTTGCTTCAGAATTTTATTGCAACTTCCCATATGTCGCTATTGCAAAACGAAGTGGGCCAAATGTACATTACCAAATCAACGATACGGGGTCGCTGAAAATATAACGGGCATGGGCCATGGTCAAACAGATTAAATGCGATCGAATATTCAACGCGTACACGTGGTCGCACATTTTTATTAGAAACCAGACACTCAATTGACACATATTAACGTTTTGTTATTTCGCCTTTGTTTTTTCTCCTTTTATTTTTGGTAATTGCCTAAAGCGAAGCTAACTTTGACGGTGCGGTCCGCGCGTTTGTAAGCTTATGTTATACCAACACTGTTCGTGAGAGGTATTATTAAGCCGCTCTGTTATTATAAGGCCCGCCAAGCCTGCCCATTGCCCATATATCACTGCACACACTCTCTGATTGTAGGGTGTAAACTTTGTCATTTGATTTCTCTCAATTTTATATACTCGCCTAACAGTTTTAACGGTATGAACCTTTAACGTGTCATATTTTTATTATTTTTTGTATGAAAGGGACAAGCGTGACTAATATGTGGAGTCTGTATATTTTACCACCCATACAAAGCAATGCGCGCATATTAATTAAACGTCAATGTCTAACGAAAAGGAAAATGGAAAGTAAATGTATGTAATAATATAGAAGAAGAAGGTTGCTCTCGTGCCTTATGGGGTATTGATAAATTTCTTCAATTAATTTCAAAATCTAAGAATAAACAGATAGGAGGCATTTTCATTATTTATTTTGGTGTTCTGATAATGTATTGGACATCCTCTATAGACAGTACTGTGGTTGAGTAGGCAATTCATTCCTATGAGTATCAGAATTCCTAAATTTTGCTGAAAAATTTTAATATAACATTTAGCTTGTTCCTGCCAATTAAGTTCTAAATGCCTATAGTCAAGTAACGGAATTTTCTGTGTGGCAATTGCTTTCTTCCTTAAGGATAAAATATCTACGTTATCCTTCCAAATTTTCTGAGGAAAAGGAAACCTTTTATATCAAAATAACGCTGTAATAATATTAATAAATATTAATAGGTTATCCTTTTAGCATATTCATCTATCTTAAACGAATACGAGCAAAACGATAAATAAGAAAATAGCCATTCTTAACTCTTGCATAAAAAATAAACAGTGCATACGGTTTCCTTAAGAATACATCATGGACAGTTAAGAGCTGGCTTTATTTATGTGGGCAGACGAATTTCGAAGAAATACGCCGTAAAAGGTGGTAAAACGTAAATTAGAAAATTTATCGTGTTCTTGCGGTTTCTTTCGATGGCGCAAAGCAAAATATACGTGCGAAGCTCGTGCGTTTCTGCAACTTTATTCTTCATTAAATGTTATGTTTAAGCCATTGTGAGTGTCTACAATTCAATAAAAGATAATATAAAGTATCTGATACTAAATACGCCATGGAATGGTTATGACGACTTCACCGATATGTGTGAAATGACGCTATTAGCTTTGACAGTAAACGTATGACTATGGGCTTTGCGGTGGAAGTAGATCAGTTTGTATAGCTTTGACCAAAAGTAGTAGACGAATAAATTTGTTATACTTATGCAAAAAATATTAGGCCCCTTACTCGAAAAATGATTGTACTGCATTTATATTACTCATAAACGAATCAAGGAAAAGTTAGGGAGATGATGAGAAAACCATCCCCACCACTAATGAATGGTCCCCAAACATACCTAGAGAGTAACAAGGATTTATCTAGGCGCATTTTAGACCCCCGTTTAGAATTGAATTATATGCATAAATAAGCATAAACTTATAGATATCATCCGTGGTGTGAGACATTCAGATTGAAGTTAAAAATATCTGAATTATTATCTTTAGTTTGCATTTGGGATCAATGTCGATCCTACCGAGACTATGTTTGTAAATTTTTAAGGCATTATCTGCGATGATGTAAAAGTTGATGCGGATCAACCACCCTGAAATTGCCTCGCTCGAGTCATAAGCGAGGGATCAAATTTATGAAGGAAAGACCCAACAAGAGAGATATATTTGAAGTGGTAGTAAAGTAGTGGAGCATTAGCTTATGGCTACGTCAAGATGCTCAAAAAATGGTCGTAGACAGAAGACTACTATAGAAAATTTACTACAGCTTGATGTCGCCACGCTTCTTGATACTTTGGGATATTTCAAAATCGTGATGATATTATGATTGAACATATACCTTCAAGACTTTCAATTATTGGGAATTCCTTCAGAAAATTTGAATTAACTTACTCCGGGTAAGACGTATCTAGAAGGCGAAGATCAAATGTGGTAGGTCTGGTGATCTGGTTATTTGCTTTCACACTTGGAGTTCATTACCTAAATGCATAAATAAATTTAGATAGATAAATTGGGAATCGGATAGATCGCATAATACCGCATGGCTAAGAATCTGATTTGCTATTCACAAAAACCACATAATTTAGTCTCTTAATACAGCAATAGTTTAGAAGACTTGGACCAACTTGATTTTAGGTATGCCATCGCGTTTTTGGAGGTAAACTCTTCTAATGAAAATCAAGAAGTCGAAAAATTTAAATTTAACTTGCCCCAAGCTTACTATAACCATTGATATCAATTATGGAACAATTAGTTTACTTCAGCTTAAATTGAAATAGATGTGGTAAAAACGAGTGCTACATAATTTGATGCCAGGTGATTACCATGAGCTTCTTTCATATTTTACAATTTAAATTGGAGCCTTTTAGGAAAGTGTAATATGCAGTTTGGAAGGGTACTATTTCTTGAGTTAGGTGATCTCCTATCTCAAACGCGCAGAACCCACTGAACACTTTAAAGATGTTAGTTAAAATTATGTACTTAGTGAACAGCTCTCATAAAAACGATTCTTCGAACTTCGAGTGGAATTGTTTTGATAACAATCCATGCTACTAAATAGGTAGAAAGTTTTGCTACTACAGAATAATGCTTTGTCATATCAAGGATTATCTATACAAAATAAAGTAGAGGAATGTAGATTTAAATAGATCGTTCGGTAACATGTACCTCCCAATTACTTTGATTTAATACAGAGCTTTTATAATAAAACCCTAATCTATAGTTAGTCCCGGTTTCTTAATGCTTGCCTACTTACTTAATCCTTAAGCCTTTTCTACCCCTTTCCCTGGGGTGTAAGGCGTGTGCGGAGTTGAGCCTTGTTGCATATCTCCCTCCATCTCTTTCTATCTGGTATGGTTTGTTGCGCTTCTTCCCACGATACTCCTCTCTTACTCAATGTACCTCTAACGCTCTCTGGCCACGTCCGTCTGGGCCTTCCACTTGGTCTCTTCTTGTTCGTCCTGGCTTATTTCGGAGTGTTATGTTTCTAATTCTGTCCTTTCTTGTTTTATTTACAATTTTTCTTACAAATCTCATTTCTGTAGTTGTTATTTTTCTTCTGTTTCTCAGTCATGGTCACATGTTTCCCCACAGTATAAAAGTATTGGTATAGCTACCTTTTTAAATACTTGTGCTCTAACCTCTTTCGATATCTCTTTTTTCCCCAGAAATGTATTTTTATACTATTAAATAGTCTTCCTCCTGCTATTGTTCTTTCTTTTATTTATTCCTCTATCTTACCGTCCTCTGATAGTATTGGGCTCAGGTATTTAAATTTCTTTACTTGGTCTAGTATTTCTTCTCCTACTTTTATTGTGTGTCATTGTCTTAGTCTTCTCTATATTGATATTCATGTTTATTTATTCCAATGTATCCTTGTACCGAATGAAGTTATGAAAATAGGAATGTAGCCCCTCCGTAACATGTGCCTCTCAATTACTTTGACTTATCATAGATCTTTTATAATAAAATCCTAATCTCTATTCTGTTTAGAATTATTAAAGCTAAAGGATTTAAATTTCGGTAAGTTTGGCTTTCTGAAGTTTGTTCCTTGTTTGCTAGGTTAGGCCTCTCAGTTACAGAAGTAGGTTCGTCTTCAACTCTTAACGTGTTAGGACACATCTTTCCTTGAAACTCCAAATTCTCAGACTTTTAGCGAGAGCTCCTCAGACTTTATCACCGAGAATTTGATGACATGATCGATGCATTCGACCTCCATATTTTAGTCAGTGCACATCTTCCCTTGAAATATCTTCATCAATATGAATAGTTAGGGAAGAGTGTCACCCGAGTTAGCTTGGGTTAGCCCGAGAGTTGCTTGGTGTGCGTGGGGCTATAACTTGTTTTATGTAACTATTTTGCGTTATGTAATTAGGATATAAGACTACCACATACACATTAGTTTCTGCATTTTATCGATCTGATTGTTGTCTGTTTTTCTCAATAATCGTGATGGACAAACATTCAATCAAATTTATAAAATGAAACCGAGATTGTATAAAGGCAGAACTGTGAGCACTTTATGAAACTGTGATATAAGGGTTTATCTTTTGAGCAACAAAGGTATTCTAAGCAATATATCTCCTTTGAGCTTTTAGTTTATGGAAGGGAAATACCTTACTTGGTTACATGATAACTGATAAACTCTGAAGAATCTGCGATTTTTTCGTATAATATACAAATATAGTTTCCTCTTTTGTGTTCTCTTTCATGTGTGCATATATTTTTTTCAATATTATTATAATACTACTCTGGTGTATCAAGCTTGATTTTGCACTTCAACATATTCATCACAAGTTAAGCATCGTTGTTGTGTATGATTAGTGTAGATGGTGCTATTTCCAAAACATAATTAGGTTGTAAAGTATACAGACACTATTGTATAGAAAGACTGGCCATTGAAAAAGATTAAAAAGTAGAAAATATTATGAAGAAGTAAATCATAGTAAAACAATTTTCTTCCGCTCTAACCCAAAATATTCGTATTACCGCCGTTGAAAGGTGAAAAATTAGTAAATATACAAACTTTAATTATTTTGGCAGCGTGTAAATTTCTAATAGGTAGTTTGTGTTTTGTAAATTTTTCCTAAGCGCTTGTTAGCAATTTGATTGTTCTTAATTTGTATCGTATACCGTTCGCGCAGTCAAACGTTACGTTTTCCTTCTCCGGCTTCTGTTTCACTTGATGGACCGTAAATTTTCCGATTGAGCGCCCAGCATCCGCCGTTTTCTTCGCCGCCAGTTCCAAAAGCAAGGTCTTTTATGTTCAGTTAAATCGGTATCCGCTTTCTCATCAGAAACCGTCCGTGTATGTACATATATGTAATTTTTTCCTCATTGAATCTGAAATACTTTCGAAAACGAACTACATACATCTCTTCTTTCGTATCTGCAATTTCCGCAGTTTGCTACGCCTACGACAGTAGGAGTACGTGTATTAATCTTATCTACGATCTCTGATGAAAATTAAAGCCATATTTCGTTATGCATACCGGTCACTTCCAAAATGTTTGGTAATGTAAGAGATTCATATGTGGTTTGTGTATATGTGTGTACGATCATATTCGTCGAAACTTTACGGTTTTCTTCCGGGTGATATGATAATACGATAAAGTGAATTTGGATAAGACAGGTTTTTGTATAATTACTTATAACAAGAGATACTGCAGCAAAGTTTTCGAAATATGTCTTAGTGAATCAATCATATAACAAGCATAGAAATTTCTCGATTTTTTTCGAAGTGTAATGGCTATTCTTTTAAACACAATTAAAATAGCAACTTCTTAGATATCAATCGTTGGTAACATCTATCTAACAAGATATCAGTGCGTATACTAAGTGGGCCTATTCGGTAACATTTTTGATCTATTAACGCGTGAGCAACGTGAACAAACGATAAATAAGAGAGCTGTCAGTTGAGGTAGACCGATGCGGGGCACAGAGAAAATACTTAAGGCCGAAAACTTTTATGTATTTATTGCGTGTAGATTCGAACAGCGATAACTTATTAATTACGAAAGCGACAGATCGTAACGTATGTAAAACGTTGATTAAATTATGACTGATGTATGTACTTGTGTGCGTCGCGAGATTGGGCAGCTTTAAGTTAGGGCTTGTTTACCATTAAGCGAGTCGATGGAAGAGAGTTGGTGTTTATGGGTCAAGCTGCCGCGCTACATTTGCGCAATAACTGTAGTGATTTATAAACAAGACAAGTATGACTGCATCTGAAAACTAATATTTCTATATGATACAGTTATGGTATGTAATAAATAAATAAGCCAGAGTACACATTTATTTCGTATATTAATCAATAATTAATAATAAAACAATTTAGTTTCCTTTACCAAATATGTTTAAAAACATTTTGTTCTCGAATAGTAAGACATATCCATAAATTATGGCGACATTTCATACTGTGGCTGGATTTATAAGTTCCAATGGAAAATTAAACAAGTGCTAAATGCACATTGGTTTCGTAAATGTACATCCATAATTCAATGTAATATCTTTTATAAACAAACAAGAAATTAACTTACTTGGATGGAACGAGTCTTGAATAAGACTATGCTCTAAATTCTTCATTTACGAAGTTTGTGCATATACAATCCCGATTATATTTCTTTAAATCTAACCGTCTTTGTACATTTCGATTTTAGTTTTAATATACAAGGTAAGACATTCCAGGAAAAGAAATATCACGAATTAATACGAAAAGTTTTGTTATAAATGTGTTAATTTTTAAATATTTAAGTGCGAATATAATGTAAAATGTAGTTAATGATACTTTTTCGTTACTAACGAATACGTGTTTTTGCAATTGGAATGGGAATACTTAAGTTGGTGTGGTAAGCTTAAGGATAATTTTGTTTTAGTTAATCCAGAACTATTGCTGTTTTTGGTTTTGTTTTTGTTTTCATCTTACTGACGCCATAATATATAAAAGATAATATATAAAGATTGTTTTCAAAGCATTTTTTCTATCATAGATTGAAACAGTATTGGATCCATCTCTTCGATATCTTACAAAGTCGTTCATATAATAGAGTATCATCTTTCATTAGTCCGAGGTTCTTGGTTTATGAACTTTTGAAGGACACACTGGGAGTCAAAGGACATTTTCAGAAACTGATATTGTTTACCATGAGTTACAAGTGAAGTGTATCTTCGGGTGTCATTTTCAATCGATTGCGTTGAACAACTTGTCTTCTGGTAAGCTGGTAGCTGAGAATAACAATTTATTTGTCATTTTCCTGTTATTGTTTTTGTAGGCGATGCATACTATTGGGCCAACATTTATCATTTTTTACTAATTAACTTCAATAATACCATAATGAATTCTATAGTATTTTTTCAAAAAATACACTTCTTCTTTGCTTTTGTAAGATTGTCTAGGTTTATGGTTACACGCGTTTCACGTAGTAACAATCTTTCTAATAATTATATCGACATCGATAGTTCCATTGGAAATCATAAGCACATGTTAATCGTCAATGGCAAATAGAATTGTAGTCCTCTTTGCCTCTCCTCTATACTGTATTCTACCTTACCTACCTAGTACCAGAAATTTCCTTAACACATAATTGAGCTAACTTTTAACCGTAATTAGCAGTACATCAATGTAACGTATATCTTACTTACATTTACTGATACATAGTTGAAATAGAATGCTATAGTCTCGCGTAAAAAAATGCTACAACTAATTGTTTATGAACTGTCATTCATAATGTTTAAAATAATTAAGGAATTCAAACGATGGCAAGTCATAAGCTGAACTTAGATATTTTCTAAAAGCATTTTCTTTCTTTCATGTTCCGATACCGGACTTCAAACTGGGAGATCGGAGGTTTGATCCCTACACCCGCCATAATATCGAAGTAATTTTTTTGGACTCGAGATGCAGTCTGTAAAAATGAGTCTCTGAGGTTCATTTCTTTGGATAATTATTAGGCAGTTGAATCGTAGTTATTGATCATAATACTCTCAATTTTCTAGCCGTTGCGTCGATCGGTGTAATCGGTAATTTATGCATAGCAAGCCGGATAGAATGACCCTTCATGGGCTGTAGTCGAACCTATTATTACTATCTTTCTGTTTCTGAAATTCTTAATCTTGAGATAGCCCTAATCTGATAGTAATATGTGAAGATGATCAAATAACTTGTCGAAACCTCAAGTGTATATACAACTGGTATAACTGGATTATTACAAACCTTTGCACTCTGGTTTCTTGAAATTGACATGATGCTATCACTACTAACGAGTATGACGGAATGCATCAAAATTACTTTGGTTGTAAGTTAATTTTTTTACCTTTTTCTAGAAAGGTGGCATCAAAATAAATAGCAGCAATTGTCGGCCTTGAGTGGTGTATGTTTTCTAAAACAACGTTTGTATAAAATACATTTGGAACAGCTATTAAGACGGCAGTGTAAAATGTTTCAAATGATATTGGAAGCAAAGAAGGTCTAATAGGAGAGCAAATAAGGAAGTTTATGAATAGACACGCTTCTAAACTCAAGGAAACTATAATGGATAGGGGACACATCAAAAGATTGTCCAGCGTAATCGTCCCAAAAACATGCAAAAACACCAGCCTGTAAAGAGGAAAAGGAGAGGTTGACGATTTAAACGGATATATCGTACAGGATTGGAGCAAACCAAAAGCAGGGATAAACATATAATTTATATTATCTTGAATTTTTAAATATTTTAAATACATTGCTATTTAGAACATGTGCTAATGAGTGCACGGACTGTGATGTAGTACTCTGAGATTTTTAATGATTCACCTGATCCTACACTACTTTCCTCAGTTCTTCTGTCCATATTTACTTCTATTTAAATACAATGTTTTACAGTGCTGTGGTGCCTTTTAGGTAAAATATGATTATGCAACTTATCGTATCCATCGCCTATGTAAATGGTTTGACCAGTAATACAACTACAGAATCTGCAATTTAGAGGTTATTTTAAATATGTAACAGAATAGAAGGCGGCAAATACGTTTAGCTTTGAAAAAGAAACTAGTACACGTAAAAACCTTGTTCATATTATACATTTATGGTACACCTATGAAGGATAAGTGACAGCAATGCTAGTAGATATGGGGAAATTCACTAGAAGTTACTAAAAGGCTAACTTCAGATGAAAAAATGTAAGGAAATGTTGATGTGGGAACTGTGGAAAGTAGTGTAGGATCAGGACTATCATTAAAAATAACACGGTATTACTAACACTAACTAATACTAACACTCAATAAAGTCTGTAAGATGACGCCACTACTGACAAATCCATATGATGTTTAGGAAGTGCCAACCTTTGAACGACACGTGTCAAAATTTTGTGAAAATCTGATGTTTAGTTCTCAAGTTATAGTAGCTTCAGTGACATTACTTTTGTAATTTATTAAAACAATGGAACAATCTGAATTTCGTGCGTAGATAAACCATTGCTTTTCAATGGGAAAAAATATGGTGCAAGCAAAGCAATGGCTTGAAAAGTATTATTCGAACTCCATGGAGAGATGGTGGTAGATGATAGAGAAGTGGTTTGCTGATTTTAAACGCGGAAACCATACAACCACCGATGGTGCTGAATGCTTTGGTCGCCCGAATTCGGCAGTTGTTTCAGAAAACATAAAAAGTCCACAAAATAGTTTGGGCCGATCGTGAATTAAACTTGTGTGAGATAGCCGACAATTTAAAGATATCAGAACGCAGTGCATTCATCGTTTTGCATGAACATTTGAGCACGATAAAGCTCTGTTCGATGTGCCTACTGCGTTTGCTCACAGTCGATCAAAAATAACAACGCGTCGACGATTCAGTGCGCTGTTTAGAGCTGTTTCAGTGCAATAAAAGAATTCTTTCATGTAGTATGTGACAATGCATGAAACATGGATCCATCACGTACGGTATTTTATTCATCAATTACCTCGTAAAAGGAAGAACCATCAGTAGTGAATATTATATTTGCGCTATTGGTGCGTTTAAAGGAAGAAATTGAGAAAAGAGAACGACCCCAAACGAAGAGAAAAAGTGTTCTTTTACCAAGACAATGCATTGTGTCACACGTCCATCGTAACGATGGCAAAATTGCACTAATTGCACTTTGAATTGCTTCTTCATCCATCGTATCCCTGGATCTCGCTTTCAGCGAGTATTACCGTTATGCAAACCTAAAAGAATGCTCCAAGGAAAAAGATTTGGTTCCAATGAAGTCGTTACTTAAAAGGATATTTTGAGCCAAGGATATTGTTCTACAAAAAAGGCATTGACATGTTAGGGAAGTGTTGGAAAGAATGTATCACTCTTGAAGGGGACTATGTTAATGAGTAAAGTCGAATTTTGCCCAAAAGTTGTTGTTTATTAGTCATCCTACGAACTCATATATTCGTTTACGTAGGTTAAGGACACTTGATGTTTGTAAAAATGTATAGATGTAAAGTGCGGAATTAATCACTTGCAGTATCTTGCCCTTAAGGATATAATACATTAACATAACTTAAATGAAACAATAAATTACGCAATATTAGCCATTTAAAAAAAAACGTATTATTTATATATTCGTGCTATATCCTTCTTATTGGCTCTGTTGTTTGTCGATGTATATATTTTTCTTCGATTTAATAAATCTTCCAATCCGGTAATTATCATGAAATCAAAAACCGTTAACCGTAAACACGAACCCGTTCCATTTGATACGTACAGGGGTCACAAGTTATCAGTGTGGACGTCGTAGCAACGTAATCGTAGCCGACTCTTTTCTTTGCTGGCAACCCACCGACAACTGGCGCTTTTTACAGACCACTACGACTTCCAGTAATTTATAACTTGAGTTCGCGTGCTCGTGACGCTGATGACACACGCAAAGGAATATTGGCAATCTCTTTCTGGGCATTTTACCTTCTTTTACCGACGAGGACCGATGTTAAGTATTGCGTATGTCATGTTATGCAGCAAGTGTATATAAATACATTTCATATTACTCCACATATACTAATGTAGAGTGTGGGAGTATTCTTATGGGAATGTAACCTGCGACCTCTCACCGGGGCGTTCCCATCATTGTGCTACCGGCCCCCCTTCGCCTTAGGGGGACGCGGAGGGCATCGCTAATTACCCGGTAATTGAGGCAGGAAGTTGGGAAATCACAGAGTGTATGTCTGCTTGAACTGCTTTCGAAACGAGCGCGCAAAGAACCGAATGGCAAAACTGTAATCTTGATGGGCTGTTTCGTTGTTGTCCTTAAACGTTCGCAGATAACGTAAAATTATCCAAGGTATATCAGAATTTCTAAACATATAGTTTTAATTTTGCGTATAATACATAAAATAAATACTTCTAGTGCGAGGAGAAGTTTGCTTCCTGCAGCATTGATTACAAAGTAGAATTTCCGCTGAAGATTTAATTGCTTCTAAGTTATTTAACTATGGAAAGTTTTTATCTGCATAATTTATATGTTGGAGAAAGTAACGTGAATTTGAAATAATGCTTTCCATTTAGACTATCTAAGATCTATCGAGTATCTAAGAACTTCGAGAAGATTTTGTGTTTTAGATTAGGTATAGGAGCAAAACTGTATTGCTGTTTCAAAGTTAGAATACGCTTTTAGAAACGATTTAGTGCTTGTAAACATTAAAATGCTTTTAATTAAAAGAAATAATAATAATAATAATGATAGCAAGCAAAGGATCACAATGAACAAGCTTTTATACTTAGCTGTTACTTCCAATTCTCTTTATAAGAAGAACAAATCTTATTAACCGGGTTAATTATAATTTACAGCTACTTTATAGTATTCTCACAATTAAAATGTGGGAGCAAGTGCAAATAAATATAAAGCAGTAGTGTTGGTAAACTACAATGGACGATATTTATAGGAAAACTTACAGTTTGGCAACAATTTAATAGTTTTTACTCTTAACTTATTATTTTAGGATAACAAATTATTATTGTTAATGGATACAAAGGGAAGCATCACTCGTTAACTTTGATTAATACAAACTACCGAGTCTCTTTTATAAGATGATAAAATGTGTTCTTTTTACATTTGGATATATCCAACACACACATCACAAAGGTAAGTATCTTCCTCAATTATGAAATAAAACGACTTCATTATTACCATACCGATTATTTGTGAAATTCACAAACACGCAGTTTCTCTCTGCACCACAACTCAAACAGTGACAAAGCAGATATATGTATTTATTTTTTATTACCAACAAACTTAAAAATTTTCTCCATCACCGCATACTGTATACATGCAGTTATATTTTACTGATTAAATTTCTACGAAACTGTTACTAACTAACGTTTTAAATTATAGCTGTAAAATCTCAAATTTTTTTTTAAATACTCATCAACTAATAATTAACGCTTTTGGCCGTTACTTTGTGATATTCCATGGTTCAAATAAATAAAACACACTTTTTACTTTGTAACAATATCACTATATTTCACTTATTTGTAACTGTAGTTTCGACATACCAGTTTGATAATGACATGGTATGTCGAAACTGCAGTCACAAATAAGTGAAATATAGTGATATTGTTACAAAGTAAAAGTGTGTTTTATTTATTTGACTCATCAACTACTACAAATACACAAGCGCCCAAGAATTCACCATCACTGTGTACATAGTAGTCTTGGTAGGCTTAGCATACTCAATATCCCTATCTAATTTCATTTAACTTTATCCCAAAGGGATTTGAGCTAAATAAACTAGGAACCTTCAAAGTTCTAAATAAAGATTACGTTTTAAGTCTTAGAATGAACTCCACCTTTAAATTTGCAGTTTAAAACGCGCTTTGATTTCGTTTTTAGTTGACATATAAATGTGGTGAAAATATAGATATATTTGTCCAGTCCAGAGGATATTTGATTACAATCCGCAACATTTAATTCAAATTAAAAGTTACTGATTGCACGGGACTCTAATTCAATAAGTTATAAATTATAACAGCTTTTATGATTTTCTAATCTTTCAAATTTTCTGCCTTTAACTGGTGCAAATTCAAATTAAATTAGCTTGCGACGTTATTGGTTTATTCAAAACTGCTTTGGTTACAATTTTGTTCTCATTAATCTCTTCAGAAAGCAAAAAAGGTGTTGACAATTAATTAACGCTCTGTTATTCGTAAGGTTAATACATCTGTTTAATCTTTTAATGCAGCCATCTTTGTGAAACTTTACAATTACCCCAGCCTTAAATAGGGGATATAATAATAATAATATCAACAATAATAATAATAATAAAATAAAAATTATGTGAACTAGCACATGCCCAAAATCAAAAGCGATTTGTTTGAGATTTGGTTTCCATAAAAAATGTAACTATATTAAAAGTAGGAACCAAACGAATTACTTCAACATATTCTAACATAATGACGTAATTCGTATGTTAACTGCTTTACGCTACACATACGTACCTATAATATGTTTCATATTTAGATAATGATGGATTATTTCTTTTGGAACTAAAAGTTTTTCCATTTTCAAGCATTTTACAAACTTACGCACATGACATTAAATAAAAATACTTGATACAATGACGATTTCGATTTACATAGCATAAGTTTATGTAAACATTTTACAATTAAAACCTTTGATCCAAACAACTGGTCGATTCCGATCAGGTCGGACGAGCCGAAGTATTGAGCTGTGAACAGAGCAGGCACACCCCAGACAGGATGGGAGTTCCGCATGACCCCGCACCTCGACCACCAAAACACAAGGGTGTGGCTTTCTAAAGTGCTCTTTAATTTATACTAAATATTCCCTCTGTTATTTTATTTACAGCACGGTACGTTGGTAGATTGAGAGGAGCATAATGTGCGTTTATATGTAGAATATACTTGATGAAAATCTATCCTCTTTAGGGCCTGATTGAATATTTTATGTTAAATATTCGTTGTTACACGCATTCATTATTTTACAATGCATCCGTTGATCGTGACCGTCTTAAATAATAAAACGTAATAAAAAGGAACTGTATGATATAAATTAAATTATGTTATATGCAATACGATCAACTATTTTGCGAATTTGTATATGCATATTGAACAAAGATAATAGTTAAAACGTAATTCCAAATTGAAACGATAAAACAAGAAAAGAATGCAAGTGTTGTGTTGGATTTGTATCACAGATGAAGGCCGATAAAACGTGTAACCCAATATGTCAATATTACGTTACCGAATTCGAATTGGATAGATTGCCCTAACACCTCTATTTAAAAAGAATCGTGACTGAACTGATACTATAAATTTTCCATTTTACAAGTTAAATATCAACTTTCTCTAATTTTTTACGTGAACACTTATATAAGATGCATTGCAGGAAACTAAACATGTAAAGGTTAAATATGTGTGCTCATATATTATCCTATAATTTTACTACATAAAAGGAAACCATGTTCCTTCCTTAGTAGGCTATTTATTCGACTTCAGGTAGAATTGATGTTCACTTGTACAGTTAATAAAAGTAGTAGATACATATGTTTCAAAATGTTTTTAGAAATCTGTTCACCGTTGATATTTATTTCACGAATTTTTAAAAATTATATAAATTATACATATTGGGCTGGAGCCTTTGCGATTTTAGCTTTGTGGGTGTTCAGAATTTTTGATAGGTGATTCTCAAAATATATTGATAATCCCATAAAAATTTCTAAATCTTTTGATTTAGTAGATTATTAATTTATCACGTCTTGTGGATGCTTAACCCCTTAGCACTAGTTAATGACTAGTTAATGACTAAAATGTGGATGAATGCGGATGAAATAACAATTTTTTATATAAAAATTTGGAAACGGTTATTTTAATGTTGAAAATATCGTTCGCCAGTGCTTTGAACTAATAATTAACACTGTTTTCAACTTATCATCTTCAAATCGCTATCATACGAATATTTTTTAATGAACACAAAAATGGTGGTCAGTGGATTTTCTACGCGAGAGGTGATTTTTGGAAATATTTTAAAGGAAGCGGACCTTTCGTTTCTAAGAAAATCAACAAGCAACACCTTTTCTGTCCAAAAGATTAGTATTGTAGTCTTTCCCATAGATGATATTTGCCTAAAGTAACTTCTGGGAAAAGATAAGTGCTATTGCATTGGTCGTGTTCTGCTCTTTCTGTTGTTTCCTTCTCCAGCAATAATGTGGTCAAATATATCTTTTGTCCGAAATTTCTCAGAAAACGAACGATAACCATAGTATGCAGGAGGAGAACTGGGAACACATTCACTTATACAGGCTGGGGCAGAATAAGCTCCCTAATTTCAAAAAATCACTGAAGGGCCCTCAGGCCGAATAAAGGAGTGGGGCTGGTGCCGTTAGGGGGAGTGAACATGCCGTTTTCAGTAGCCACCATGCCGTCCTCGGGTGAGAAACGGGCCTTTGTGATGGAGACGTTCATAAAAAAACGGCGAAAGCGTTGTGGTGACGCAGATGGTTTCTCGGGTCAAATTCTGGATGAATCGCCACAACAGTGTTCCGGATCTTAAAACCATTCAGAATCTGCAGTTCCTATGAAACGAGTTGGGCAACCAGTGTGCGAACACCCAAAAACATCGCGGCGCTAAAACCGTAGATGGAACATTCCCCAACGCGATCTGCGCGGAAACATGCTGCCGCGCTTCGCATGTCGTGCAGAAGTGTAAGGCAGATCTTACACTCAGATCTTCACTTGCACCCATACAAGTTGGTGTTAGCCCAGGAATTGAGCCCACTAGATTTTGTGAAACGTAGAGATGCTTGCGATGCAATCCTGACTGCTGTACCCACCGACAATGTTGTGTGGACTAGCGACAAACCGCATTTTTATCTCAATGGCACAGTAAATAAAACTTTCGCTATTGGGCATCTGAAAACCCCTGTCGGCTGCATGAAAGACCACTTCACAGCCCCAAAGTAACAATTTGGTGTGCTGTGTCCCCTATAGGCATTATTGAATTCGAAAGATTGACTGTTACTGTGAATTCTGCACGCTATTGTGACATGTTGGAGAACTTTTCGCGTCCCAAAATGGAAGAGTGTGGCGAGGAACACGACACAGAAACCTTCTGGTTTCAAAAGATGGAGCCACGGCCCATACTGCCCGTCGTTCACGCGAAGTGTTGCAAGAGCTCTTTTCTGGTCGCCTGCTCTCTTTTCGAAAGGATGTTCCATGGCCCTTTCGCTCCCCCGCTTTGACGTCGTGTGATTTTTTTCTGCGGGGATATGTCAAAGTTGAGGTGAACAAAGTTCGACCTCGAACCCTTAGAGGTCTGAAGGAGGCGATTGAGGACGTCATCGTTGGAATTTCGAAAGATATCCAGGGAAGAGTGACCGAAAACTTCTTCGAAAGGGTCAATATGTGCGTTGCTCGCTCATGGAGCTCATTTAGTCCCACCTTGTACTATCTTGTTATCGTCATCAGGATATTTGAAATGTAGGCAAGCGTTTCTGTTATTACAATATTGCAGATATTAACTAAATTGCGGCTAACAATTTGTGGGACTAAATGATTGGGGAATTTGACTCTGTAATCGGTGGTCCGCGTTCAAAGCTGAAGTTCAGCGGGTGGCCTACCCAGTTACTACAAAACTTGAGTATCTGCGTTCGTTGCGTACAGGGCAAATCATGCATGCTTGCCACCACATCACCATGTATCACTCCCTGGACAGAGCAGGCTTTCCCGCTCATCATTTGCGAATTTAAGTATCACATTAATTAGACATTGTTTTCCCGGTATTTACTGACGGTAACTCCACATGGATCTCACTATAATAATGCGTATTGTATTAACGACAAAACTGTGACTCTTTCAGGCCGAAGTTTATCTAACTTGTTAGGTTTAGTTAGCTATACTAACCGAAATTTCTAATAATTTCCATGCTTACCAACAAAATCATTTTAAAACTAATCGATGTTTATGGTAGTTATTGGAGTTACACATGCACATTCCATTCTGTTTTTCACTCTATAAGAAACAGTAGCCAGTGTCGATAAAGTTCATTTATCGTCGGCAGTAAAAGTCTTATGTTCTTGCCGATTACGAGTTCCTACATATCCGTAGCATTTGATGCGTAGGTGCCAAACACGACCTCTCGCGTCTGAAAGAGTTTTCTAATCTTATCGGTATGATTTGTAGGTGCATGTCGCATGGGTGATTCGATAAAATGCTGATAAGGCCTTATCAGGTCGGCCGCTTGACCGCAAACGTGTGCTGCTGCTTAATGTCTTGCACGATGTAAATTTACGAGTTATTTCATGCCGCTACACGACGTAAAATATATTACCCGTTCGGACATAAAATCGTTGCAGTCACATTTGTGAACGCGATGCAGTTGCAACAACGAACAGGAATGGATTCCATGTTAAATATGTAATTTACAATATCACGAAATACATAAAGAGAAATTAAAATAAATGTAATTTATTTTGAACATAACCCTTTGGACGCCAACTTTCTTTTGTTCGTATATAGGTATCACTTTTCTGTTTGGTTTCTCTCTTTCATTGAAACGTATTTTATAGATGTAAAAGAACATTTCTTAAGTGTTTCTTTTAGGTACGGTTACTATTCTTCTTCCTAATTAGCCGTTCTGCTTATCTGAATACTGGTATAGCGTGGTATAGATTACTACACATATGCTCCTTTTCTATATCAAGGGAAATGAAAATTACGAAAATCTAACTGTGCAATTTGAAACTATAACAGAATTCTCAAATCTTCAAGTTCTAGGACGTTAACTACGAATAAATGCTGATTATACGAGTAAACTGTGCGTTTTTGTTAATGTTTGAGGAACACGAAAAATATCAAAAATTCTTATCTGCGATCATTATCCCCGCAGAATCTGAAGGTTGTGTGTGTCACGTTTACCCAAAATATGTAACCTATAAATGTTATGCTTGGAACCCAACGAAACCGACACCCTGTTTGAAAATTTATTTCAGAAATTAGCGAAATTGGGTTGGTTTTTGCCTTAGAAAGAGAATTACTTAAAGAAATATACCTAAGGTATTGGGGGTTGGTAATAGCAACTAGCCAATAATATTTTAATACATTAATCTAAAAGCGTCATCTCCAACTGCCTTCAAGACATTAGTTTATTCGCTCAAGACGAATACGACAAAGAATATGATGTTCCTGCACCAGAAGAGAAAGCATCGAACTGGCAAAAATGCATTCATCATCTGGTCTTTATTGTCCTAATTGTTTTACCTCATAACCGCACAAATGAGGGCTGGGTTGAAAATGGTGGGTACAAACATAGTCCTAGAAAGTCGATAGGAACGAAGAAATGCTGGCTCAACGAATAGAAGAGCTTGGATCACGAACAAACAGAGATTTAGCTAGGTAATTTAAAAGAATTACTCATAGAACAAATTATCCCTCTTCCCATCCAAACAACTTCAGACAGACAAGCCAAAAGCTCCGTACGACACAGCTTTTTAGTATAAATGGATGTTGTCGCAAATAGAACTGATAACCCAAGACAAAATTTATTAAATAATCCGTAAAAGTGTAAATATTGCAAGCACAGTTCATTTTTCACTCTTACTATTTTCATAAGATTTACTTTGTAATAAATAAATCTTCATTTACTTTCAGCACTGATGTATAACTACTTCACATTTATTCAAGATCATACTAGAAAACAAATGACAGATTATCTCCAAATTACTGTGTTAATGTGCAATGATTGCGTAATATTCTTGACTAATACCGTAATAATGACCAGTGTCTTTCGTTACAAAATATGATACTATAACAAACTAGTAATTGCTGTCTAAATTAAGGAGCACCAATTATACCAAATATCAGTTAAACCAGATTGCCTTTTGTGGTTGTCCCAGCTGATTAAAATATGAATTATATAAATACATTTTTTTCCTTCGTTGCGATAGTTTGATAGGTCGTGGTTAAAAAATCGTTACCTTATATTCAAAAATAACGAATAACGGTAAAATTTAATTATAAAGAGTATGTGCAGTATACCCAATTATTTAGTATAAAAATGCCAAAGAAAATTATAAGCTAATGGAATTCCCTACAGAAATATGAAGAAGTATTTTTATAACTATGATTAATTCTAATATTCTAATTTGGATTCATGTTAATTACTTAATAAATATTAATATTAATTAAAACAGTTTTTACAGCCAAGGGGTTTATTGCCTCACGCATCGTCAATATCTCCAACAAATACTTTTCTGTTTCATTAATTTGCAACTTTAATGTGGAGATAATACTACAGAAAATTAAAAATGAGCTTAGTTTGTAATTTTCTGACGTCTGTACGCGATGTAGCAATAAGTTTATTATAGCCGGAAGACATATTTAAGAGTTTTAATAAAATCTAGGCTTCATTAATGAACACGTTGACTGCGGGACCAGCACTTGCTTCTCTAGCGAAGCTAAACCCATGTATTTGATATACACAGGTATATGGGACGAGTTATTGTTCCCAAATTTTGCAATAGGAAAGACACATAATAATTTAATTGGTAGCTTTGTTGCATAAAGCCGCACTTAACGTTATACTATCGTCACCACACTATGCAGTACTAACAAAATGGAATTCATAAAACACAAAAATCATGTTCCATCAATAGAAGACGATGGAGAGCCACTTCTTATATATTAAATAATTCTATTGAATTGCTATTTTAAACACACATACAAAACCAAAGGCACCATGAAGCGTAAATAGCGCATTAATTTTTTCTAAAGATGAAATAATTACATACAATATTAAGTTTTAGGGTGTACGCTATTACAATATTTGTAACATCGAATTTGTTAATTACCATGTAAATTACCGATACATCTTTATTATGAAGAATCTTAAATTGATAACGTTTGCACGGACTGCCATGTTGGTAAAACTTCTTACCACAACATCATTTCTTTAATCCAGTGACACGTGTTTCGCTAGCAATGAGGTTAGCATCTGCAAATCGTACCATATCGTTAATAAATCATTGTGTCGTGGTGTGATATAGCGTCATCCATATTGTGAACTGGAACCCTAGCTAATTAGCACAATCTTCGTGATCTTTTGCCCACATTCACTACAAAATTTACCGGCTACATACAATTAGTACCTTACAGCATGTGGATCGGTTTCCTTCCTTGCGATACCAGTCTCATACATTTAATAACAGTTTTGTTAATAGAAAAGACCAGTATGGCAATTATCTTATTGGTATCTTTTTACAAAAAGTAGATGAACAATAGCGAAGTTATAGCTTTCGTCTCTTGAGAATACAAAGTCCTAATTCTTTAGGTATCGTCAACCAATCGAATAATCAGTTTCATGGAATTGGGATCGCCGTGAACGTGTTAATGTGACCTTAATAATAACTTTAAATAAAATCGATGATTATTTTCATTGCATATGGTAATGTATAGTAAGCATCACAAAACAAGGTAACAAACAAATGCAGGTTATGTATTTTGTCGTTAACATTAATAACTTCTACCCACGACTGAACGATTGAACTGGGTGAGATAAATTATTAGCGAAGGAGTTAAATTAAAATGTTATTTCATTTGCAATTTCATTATCAATATGTGCATGTGAAATCAATGTGCCGCTGTCATAAACTACAGGCAATTGAAAATAGATTTATCTGTTTACGGTATGAATAAACATTCAGTATATTAATGAAATGAATTTTGAGTAGTGAACAGTTTTGTATCAAGATATAATGTTTGTTTCAATGACTCCTGATTGATTGGAACTTTTCACATATGTGTATTTTTTAGAAGATAATGATAATTTATACACCTAATGAAATAGCATTTACCATAAGTTTAATTCCAGTATATTTTCAGTATCTACTATTTCGAGATACAATGTAATTATTTAATTGCAGTATTTACCGCACACATTTTAAAAGTATAAAGTGGCGCTGTCTGGCACAACGTATCGATATCAATCCTTAAAAATAAAAGCAACTTCTCACGTAGTGCCGCTATTAAAAAATTTTGATTTATGATTTGATAGACAATAATGCATCGCACACTAAATAGTATCAATACTAATTGATATATTGTGGTAGAATGCAGAGCCAGACAGTGGTATGTCAATGACACAATAAATATGTCTCGTTGCTATCACTTAGTTGCAATTATTCAACACACCATTATGTGCTAATAATGTATACACTCTTGGTTTTCTGCACTCGTGTTCTGTGCGTTTGTATTTTCAATTGTAGTTTTTGCAAGCGGAAAACGTACATAACCAACGGAATATTGACCCTTCGATTTAGTTAAATATTACATTAAAATAATGTAAGTACATATCCATAGATTTAATAAAGAACGAATTTAGTTTAGAATCTCTTTCAAATTGTACATAGGTCTAGTATATGAGTATTTCAAACATTGTAATCCTGACAGCAACTTGAAGAAAGAGTAATATTCCGAAATATGTACGTTGTTCCTATATATTTATCAATCAAGAAAGTTGGACATATAATTGCGGAAAAAATTAGTACGGTGTTAGGGATTTTACGATTCTCTCTAATGATGTGAAAATATGTTACTGATGAGTGAAACACTGAAGATTGAATATTTCTATAGTATAATGACGTTATTATGGTACACACCTGACGTAAAAGATATGCAATTAGTAACGTATATGTGAATATAAATGAAGTGTCACTTAATATTTATAAATTGTGTGTCTTCTGAAATTTCTGCTAGATAAAATTTACTTTATTAGTCCTTTATTAGTTTTGATAATAGTAACGAAAAAGATGTCTGGATATGTTTTAGGGAATGAAGTTATGAAGCATATTATATGATAATAATGATTAAATAAAATCTGAATGACGTTAGGTGCGTCAGTGGCCGAAACTAATTAGATTGCGGTTGTCTGCAATTGATAAAGCATAATTCCCCAAAATTGTACATATGTACCTATTCATATCTTATTTCATTAAGATATTGGCTCTCAAAAATAATTCACTATTTTTATTTATTCATCGTAATAATAATAGTAATCAATTGCAAGTGGATGTGATCTACACTGATTTTAATAAAGATTTTGATAAAGTTGATCACACATTTCTTATTGCTAGACTAGAGGTTTTTGGTTTTTCTACATTTTTATTTAATATTTATTTATTACTTCTTACTTAGATAATCGCATTTCTTACATATTTTAGAATGGATATTGCTTGTCTTTATTTATTGCTCCATCAGGAGTTCCGCAGAAACCCAATTTTTGACCTTATATAATCCTTCCTCTTTGTTCAGTAGGATATTGGGTAAGTTAATTCCCAAGACATGTAGTTCCCAAGTACATTTATTCCCTTCGTAATAAAGAAAATTGCGTTTTAATTCCTACCAGAATTATAATAATATTTTAATTTTATGGTTTTTATTATCACAAAAACATTAGGTTATATTATAATAATAATAATAATAATAATAATAATAATATTTATTTATTACCCAACAGAATAAATCCAGCAAGGGGCAATACAAAAAAGGAAATATGGATAATACGGATAATACGGGAAATTAATACAGTGCAAAAATATAATGTATAATAAGGTGGTGATAGTATCAATTACAAATCAATATCAAAAATAGAATACAATGAAAAAATAAAACATCTCAAAACAAAGATTACAGGATTATGTATATTGAATATTGAAGTTCTTAGCGGAATGAAATAAAGGAGCTTTAAGAAGAATATTTGTTCTTGGCGTAGGAACCATGATTAAGTCACCAGATCTTGATTCAAGGCGTGGCACCAGAAAGTTGACCTTTGACAGTAATTCCGGGGATGTCGATTCTACGTTGAGCCAGTGATTGAAAACCGTGTCTTTCTAATAGATCATTACAATCAGTATTTTGAATCG
This sequence comes from Chrysina gloriosa, assembly GCA_038088585.1. Taxonomy (NCBI): domain Eukaryota; kingdom Metazoa; phylum Arthropoda; class Insecta; order Coleoptera; family Scarabaeidae; genus Chrysina; species Chrysina gloriosa. The sequence continues at coordinate 30,110,640 of CM076088.1, read as the reverse complement.
GGTAAAAACCGTCCTGCTTGTACGACAGATACTTCAAAAATCGTCTCTGTATTCGTTCTATTGCATTGGAATGAACACTGTATATCGGAAACCAGACCGTAGACGCATATTCCAATCTGCTGATAACCAGAGCGTACAACAGCGAACATATTGTATTCAAATTGGTAAAATTTTTACATGTTCGAATAATGAAATCCAGTGTTTTATAGGCAGAAACAGTAACGGCAGATATATGCTCAGAAAATGTCAACGGCGAATCAAAAGTGACACCCAAGTCTCTGACGGATGACAAGCAAGAGATAGGTATATTGTCGATATGGTAAGCTGAGTTTAGTATGCTTAATTTCCTAGTACATCTAACGAAGCAGCATTTTTGATATTTAGAGTGACCTTGTTATCAGAACACCAAGAAAAAAATTAAGTTTAAATTTTGCTGTAGAAGATCAACATCCGAATAAGAAAGTATGTTATGATAGATTTTGAGATCGTTGGCGTAAGCCAAGATAGGACAATGAATCGATATAATGAGATCATTTATGAACATGTTAAACAAAAGTGGACCAAGGTTCGAACCCTGAGGGACTCCTGAGCTTGATATGTAATATTTAGATTTGAATCCATTGTAATAAACGTAATTCTGGCGGTTTGTTAGGCTAACAAACAACAAAACAAGGCTAACAATGCGTTATCGAAGTTAAACGAGCTTAGTTTGTGAAGTAATATTTTGTGGTCAATATTGTCAAAAGCTCTAGGGAAGTCAGTATATATTACGTCCAGTTGCCCACCCAAATCCAATGTCTTAGCTATAACCTGCGATATAGTGCACAAACTGGTGACGGTTGATCTACGTGAGGTAAATCCATGCTGAGAGAAGGACATAGAGGATTTAGTGAGAAATGCGACTTGTTCATAAATCAACGATTCGAATACCTTCGCAAATGCATCACCTCTCTTAAACACCGGACAAATTCTTGCTATCTTCCAGGCATCTGGAAAGACGCACGTGTGCAAAGCTTTGTTGAAAATCACGCATAATGGTTCAGCAAAAATCGAGGCACAATCTCTCACCACAAAACAAAGTATGTTGTCATGACCAGCAGAGAATTTATTTTTCAGTCTCTTAATATGCCGTACTACATCGTCAGTGGTGATGGAGCGGATGTGCACCAATGGATGGTTAGATGGCACGTCAAATAAACCATTAATTGTGTAACTCTGCAAAAAGGCATCCGAGAAAACAGACGCAAAAGCATCTACAATGCTTTCCGGTGTATTATATTCCTGGTTAGAATCACAAAGTTTGCTAGGAATTCTACTCGAACATTTCTTCGACCTAATGTAATTCCAGAAGGAACGGGGGTCAAGCGATAATTTATATTGTATATTTTGATTGTAGATATGGTAAGCTGTGGAGATCTTAGTCTTGACAGATTTCCGTAGCCTCTGAAACTCACGCCTAAAATGCATGCTACCAGTTGTTTTCCATTTTCTATAATAGTATTTCCTTATTGATAATTCGTTCTTTATATCTGCCGTAAACCATAAAGGATACCCCGAAGAATTTTCGGCTGTCGTCAAAGGCACAGACAGCTCAAGGATTTCGAATAGTTTTACATAGAATTCATAAACTACTTCATTTATATCAGTATAGTTATGCAAAAAGACCAATCAACAAGCAACAAATCCGAATAAAGTTTATTATAAGTTGCCTTGTAGAAATTATATCTTTGGTTTACATTGGAAGGAAAGGGTAGAGATGTACACGTTGGCATAAAAGTGAAAGACATACTCAAGGCTGGATGATGTAAATCCTCCAAAACCAGTGGAATCGAATCATGTTCAATTTTAAACAAATAATCACAATTACACAAAATCAAATCAAGGATCAGACCACTATCATTTAAAATGTGATTGAATTGTGTAAGATTTAGGGATGTTTGAAATAGTAGAAAAGAATTTAGTTTAGGATCAATGATCGTAGGATCAATAAAGTTTGGTAAATTATAGTCGCCTATTAACAGTACAGATTTGTATGAGACAAATATCTCAAGTAATTCAAAGAATTCTTTAAATAAAGATACGTCAAGATTTGGAGGTATATAGAGAAGAATAATATAAATATGTGCAAGATTCAAGGTAATGTTCAAAATCAAAAAATCGATAAGAGGTACAAACTCTTTAAACATTGTGGCGTCAACAGAAGAACAAGCAAGAGAACTTGAGATATCAGCAAGTACTCCACCACCCAGTGATCTACCGGTGGTACCGGGATCACGATCACATCTAAACACATTGTAGTGCATAGGAAAAAGTTCATCGTTGAAAAAAGAATCAGAGAGCCAAGTTTCAGCTAAAAGTATGATGTCAAATGGGGAAAGAATAACTAGCATTAAGAACATGGTGGGATTTTGTACGTAGGTTTCGGACATTCTGATAATATAGCCCCAAGTGTGAGACTCTGTTGGGCTGTGTTCGTTTTCCGACGAGACGATTTTTGGTATTCCATTTATATATCTACTTCTAAGATTATCCTCCCCATTAGATCTTCGCTCCGTGAGTTCAGCTTTTACCACATTAAACAACTTTTGTTGAAAGGGAGTCCGATCAGCAGAAATAAATATTTCCGGATGTTCTACACAGTCTTTTAGGAGCTTGGATTTTTTGAGAAGGCTGGGAACAACATCCGCTGATGAAAAAGAGATCTTGATAGGTCTTTTAGAAACAGCCCTAGTGGGATCAAATTTATTTAGTCTTATTAAGGAATAAGGTTTTGCTTCCTTGATTTGGTGGAGGTGGTTGGATGAGCCGGTATTCATGGACAGAGAAGAACCTCGACAGAGTGTGTTTCCTTTCTGACAGCCCGATTAGGTCGGATTCGTTCGGTTCTCCTTGATTTGGGAGAATTGGACGAATGAGAAGGAATTTGAGGGAATTGGACAGAAAATCGCTTTTCGCGAGTGAAGGACGTCTCGTGTTTGTAGTCGCGGAAAGCTCGGCAATTGTTGAATCGTAGTAGGAGACTCAAATAACTTTTAGATGCAGACTGGAATTTGTTGAGCAGGGATGAATGCAAAACTGTAATCAATCGTTGTGGAGGACACTTTGAAAAACAATGGCAAAAGCACCCAATCGACCTACTATTTGTACTGTAATTGTAAAAAAGTCACCTTCTATTTACTTTTCGTCGTAGTGGCAACGATACCATTACAATGTATAATGTAACTTATCGCACTTTTTGTGTATGTGTACATTTACTTAACTGCACAAGAAACGATAGATTTTTCTTCTACATTTCGATTGGATACGTTTATTTTGCATATGAAGTGACACATTGCCAGTTGCCAAATATAATAAAAGAGACTGAATTGCCTAAGTTGGCATGTTGCCATTTATCATCCTTGATAACGCGTTCGTAGAGCTTTTGTAAGTAACTAAGCTGAATTTCTTCAAGGAAAAACTTTTACCTCGATTGAAATTGGGTTTAAAAGCCAATCAACATAATTACTGTGTTCGTGACTATTTCCGGCTTAATTTTTGCAATTAAGAAAAAATTTCTTATCATTTCCGAGAAACCACATGTTCAAAGAGGGCAGACCGGACCGATTTGAAAATGCATTCGGGGAGTTACTGATCCGTATTCGTGCGGAGCAAATTAAACTACGGTTCTACTGTATAGTAACCCATACTATTTTGATCAACAATTGGGCGGGAACGTATTCAGCGTAGACTTTTGACATTATTTCTTTCAAAATTGGTAATATCTATCCGCATCATGGTGTTCGCTATGATTATCTACTTAATCGGCATAAATTTACTTTCCTTACAGCCAATTACAAGAAATTCAGTGCTCGCTTTCTTATGACTCTTATTACTGGTAACGTATATTCTCGATTTATATTAGTTTATTTTGGCTTTTTGTTGCAGTAACACAACCGATTAATGACATTTTAGAATATGCACATATTTGTAAAAATACCGTTGCATAAAGGTTTCGGCACTTGAGAATATTTCGAAGTGGGTCATATGTATTAATTATTACATATTCGTAGGCGATAGAAAGCTTTTGGAAGACAGTACCAATTCTTCCACTGCAGGCGTGAGGGTATCCTGCAAAGGCGGTCACATTATAAGTTCGCTAACGATACCGAAGGCTTCAATTTTCAATTACTCTCTGGTGATAGTGCATTTCATATTTCAGGATTTCGATTGTAAACAAAAGATATAGTTATCGAGAATGGACAAATGAGGATCATTACCAATATGGTTCTCCTTTCTTCTAGAAGCTTGTGGTATTCAAAATGTTGATATCTTTTGAAATATTTTTGAGTACGTGTTATGGTTGGTTATAACTTCCGCTTTCGGAGTAGTAATGATAAATTTGAGTAGAGTTAACCTGATCTTCGTTTCCTAAATGAAGAACATCCCACATTATTTTGTGTCCATATACTGAAAACAAATTCTGACAGCATGGATCTAATTACTACTTTTAAATATTGGTAAATCCTAAAAGTATTATCTATCTCTAAGTTGGGTTTTGTTTCCTCACATAACACGACATTTGTATATTGACAAAAAGAAGGTGCGCACTTTAAAATATGGAACATTTTTTAAACACAACAACGTGAGCAAAATGCTCAATCGTGATCAGTGGCGTAAGCATTCATCTAGGGACCACTGACGGATTAGGGAAAGCAGCAAGATTTGTGGTTCATACAGAAGTGAAAGGAAATAATTCTTACCCTCATGTCTAAGAGTAAGCTGACATCCTGATTACGAAGTAAACCTTGAACTTCGGTTAGCACTTGTTTTATAAAGCACATCATTATTTCATGGTTGACGGTATGGTAAAAGTAAGCACTTTTTAATTAAACTTTAAAACTCGAGGGGTTATATGTTTTATAGGAACTACAATTATCGTATATGATAACTAACTATTCAACTCCGGACGAGGCAGATGATTTTCAATTGTGGATCAATATCCCAGATGTGACTTCTTCTCTAATTGGAAATACAACCGTGGGATGCGTGAAAGGTTGGGAATCTTTACAAGAGATTGAATTCCTGTGGATTCAACTAAATTCTAGTTGCACGCACAGATTGATGCCATGGATGCATAAAGTTACACATAAGTGAGAAGGATTTCTGCATGAATTTAACAGTAACAAGCAAAGTATGATCCACGACAAAATAATCCTATTCTATTCCCTTCTTAACTAGCAACAAGTTTCAGTTCAAATTATAAACGTAATACTACAGCCTTTCTCTATAGGCTATTAACGTTACATAAAACTATTCTTTCTAATCTAAGTTTCGTTGCCATGTATTGTGTACATCATAACATATATTTGCAGGTACTCCTCTGTGGAACACAGCATAATAATAATATCCTTCTTCGTTGACTAATTTTATGAATGAAACCAAAACGCATATTCTACTTCTCAATTCGTTTTCACGAACACGTTACATCCGATGGACGAATGACGGGAGATATTTGTAAAAAAGGCGCAGTAAAATTCATGGGTTTTTCACGACATGACCGCAGATTTCTCGCCACGAACGCAGGCATTACTAATTTTCTAATGAAGTATACTGCACTTCACATACGCGGCGGAGTCACCACGTGCATTCACAAACGGATACCCACACGTTAAATTACGCACTAGCACGAATGCAACTTCGTATAATACATCAATCTCTTTGAAACATGATCTGCCTACATTTTCCGTTAATCTCGTTATAATTTTATTATGTTCGGACCGCGCCATAGCATGTGGGCCGCTAAATTTAGTGTATAATCGTCACGGAATATTTTTACATTCAAATTCGAGAAATCTTTTTTAGTTTGTTTGGATGAGCGGCTTTGTGCTCGCTTTATTTCTTTTGTAGTGTCGTAATTGCTATTCAATTCCCTGAATGCGTGTTGAATTAGCAGATATAGAATTTTGTGAAATCTTGCTGAGGATTATAAAATAAACTAGGTACCTATTTACCGATAAGTTAAATCGACAGATTGCAATGGAATGAGAAACGTGGAGAAACATTCAGTTGGTGTTTAAAAGATCAAATACAGAATGAAAATGAATGGAATGCGAATCTCCAGTAGCAATAGTCAATGAATATAATGAATATAAGAAGAAATGAGATGAAGAATTGGGCAAGCCCGAATAGTATTTAATAGAAAGAGAAATGTGTTATATAGCAAATATCTTTTACGGCTCAAACTTAGAGTTAAGAGAGAGTTAACAGAGAGATATTAAGATGCTAGGTCTTCTCTGTGCTATTTTATGGAATGGAAGTCTGAGCATTAAAAGAATATATTATTGACATGTTATGGATATATCCACAAAAACACTCAATTCTTAACCTCCTTTTAACTCCAGCTTGAGAAACTTTAAGTTGGTATTGGATAGTACTCCTTTTGGATAAGTTTCTCAAAAGAAAAATTATGTTTAACTTCTACACCATAACTTTGTGAACAACAAAGTATGCTGTACTAATAAGAAAGAAACAATCCTTACTCTGTTCTTATTAAAAATATATCAATTTTAGGTTTTAGATTTCATTCGGATCTTCCTCTACTACATCCGCTCTATTGTTTGTAGAAATAAACTAAACCTCGATATACATAAATCATGAGAATCGTGAAACTAAATATTTTTTCTGCTCTATTTAAAAATACATCCGAGGACGGTTATATACAGGTTTTAATTGCTTAGCTGACAAATCTGCAAATTATTAACTTATTTATTAAATAGATTCCTGCTATAGCAAAAAATTCCCTGAAGTTGCATGTACATGTAGAATGAAATCAGACTACAATATTGGCTCCCATTATGATGAAAAGCTGGTAATTCGTAGAAAAATGATTACAGTTGAAGTACAGGATTTGTTTTAGCCTGTTACATGCACTCAAATAGATACAGACCAAAATTCTGATTAGCAACAACACGCATAGAAAGTACGTTATTGTTTTTCAAAGTGTCGTTCACAAAAATTAATACACGTTTGCATTCGTCCAAACTGAGCAGTTATCCCAATCTTCCACATAGTCACCATTGCCATTAGAAAGGCATTGACTACTTCTGGCGACTGAAACGATAGACCACGCAGTCCATTATTGATCACTGGGAATGTAACAAATGTTATCAATTAGGTGGGGACTATATGGATGATGATGCAATATTTTTGATAAAAGTTCTGCTGCTCCAAAAACTCAGTTGTCTTTCAAGCTATACATGAGCTCTCATTGTCTTGATGGAGGTGGATACCTCGATCTAGGTTGCTGTTTCACAGCGATTGTTTTTGGGAAACAAATGGCTTTAGTCGTTCTTCGATCTTCTAAAGAAATTGTAACTCTACGATTGCTTTCGAAATGTTGTGATCATCTTGTACAATACACGACAGGAATGGACAATTGTTTTAGATTTCCCCAATTTTGAACTACCCAATCATCGGATTGACGTTTGTCTTCGGGCTAATAAGAATAAATCTACAATTCGTCATCGCTACTGTAAACGCTTTTTTAGTTTCTATTGATAAACCAATCCACAGGCTTTTGGTACCAATCGGCGCGAGTCGTGTTTTGGTCTTCAGTTATAAAACGTGGGATCCAACGGGAAAGTGACTACCACACTCAATTCATCATGGAGGAACTCTTAGGTCTGTGCTATGCTTAAGAATATTTTAATCTTTCGTTATGTCACATGTGAATTTCCTTTGTTATCTGGTAAGCAGTTTCAATGATTTTCTGCATAACTGCTGTTCTTGGTGAATTTGTCCTGGAATCGTCGCTGAGACTGGTGCATCCACGTTGAAATTATCACTACTAGCCGCGAGGTAGTCGATTTATGTGACATTTCATCACCGAAAACCAGAAGCCCACTCGAAATATTGTTGTGGAACTAGTCCTTTTCGAAAGTTGTGGAGAATTATTGTGGAATCTCTTTGATACCATTCTTCCCCAAAGTTTATGCTAAATTTAAATTATGTAATTACTAGCCGCGAGGTATTTATGTGACATTTCATCACCGAAAACCAGAAGCCCACTCGGAATATTGTTGTGGAACTAGTCCTTTTCGAAAGTTGTGGAGAATTATTGTGGAATCTCTTTGATACCATTCCTCCACAAAATTGATACTAAATTTAAATTATGTAATTACAATAATTTTTTTAAATTGCCATTAGTTGTTGGAAATATTGAAAAATGCACATCAATTAATATAGTAAATGATCCATTTCCATATTGCTGTGATTACATGACTATATAAAATGGACAACCGTACATTTTGCTTTTACTATGAAATTTATATTTCCAGGAGTTTAATATTTTCTGGCAGGTAGCAAGGAGTGTTCTCCCCTCTACATGTGAAAACAATTTTGTTTATAGCATTATATACATTCGAGCTTCATTAATAATACAATAAACCTTGAATTCACTAAATATGGCGCTGGCAATAATTTTCCTTTGCTGATATATTTATGGACAAATTTACAATTCATGATTACCACTTCCACTCGTTTATAGCGTGTGACTCTATCGGAGACTTTTTACAGTTTACTAGATTTAGAAACGCCTTGCAATTTAAGCGTAAAGTAGACAATAATAGTCAAAGTCGTTACTACCGAATGACAACGTGAAGGACTTTTGTTTAATTAACATCTTAATTAGCGTCTGATTGATACAAGTTTCTTACTATATAAATGTATGTATACTTGTGCAATCACATGTGTACCTATTTTCGAATAGACACGACATCGTCGTTTCTACAGACAGCTTGCATTCTAATCCTTTAAATGGGGAATATTTTTTTCTTGGGTAGCGATTCAATATTTCTTATCTTATTGAGAAATATATTTTAATTGTAAGAAATTGAAGGTAATTCTAAAAAGGCATCTAAACTATTTTGATAGATCAAAACATATTTTAATGAGGAATAGCAAAAAGATGTAATGTGAGTTAATTTTTTTGTAGAATCGGAAACTACCTAAATTATTTCTTTTATAACTTTGTTCGTAATAAAAATGTTTCTTGTATTGGAATTGGTGCTTTTAGGGATTTCTAAGTAGTCAAATGTAATAGTTCTTTGTCTTACCATATCGATTTGAATACATCTAAATAGGTATTTCAGCAACTAACACGTCGTAGTCATAACCAGTAGAAAAACACAGACAAGAAGGTGTCATTCGTACACTTTGATTAAGCTTCTGTTGTGAAACAGTGAAGTACGCTTTTGTTTCTTTTCTTCTGTCTACAGAGGAAAGAGCAACAGACACATAACATATAACAAAGATATAGTAGGTATAGCAAAGAACCAGACTACAACTATTTCTGCTTTTCTTAGTTTTCGAATTTTTTTGGCCCTTTCCAACTAAAGCATTTCTAAAGTTATTACTATCAGTTTCATTTTTTTTTCTTTTATGATATAGTTTTCATTTAACGCCTTTTAAGTTTTTAGACTGTAAGCTCACTTATAAATTAGAATTGAGATGAATCTTCCATTTTCTTTTATTACTTAAAGGTTTATACATTACCTTTTAATGCCACATACTGCTGGATAGTAACGATTATTAGTAATTATATTACTCGTATGGCTTGTTTAATTCGCTAACGCAAGATCTAGCCGATCGTTTTACCTACATGTAATCGAATGCAAATATCAGGATCGAATATTCCACATGTCGCTAATACGCGTGTAAAGTTGTAATTTATCGCTCGGTTATCGTCACATAATTGGACGCAAACGCACTAATACAGGAGTTTGTTGAAATTTACGCGTTTTACCGGACGCGTTCGCGCTGACTGATTAGAAATGTGTATTGTAAATACCTTGACTGTCAGATAAAATCATTAGCTACTCGATTTGGTCAGGCTATAACGGCATACACGGCGTCGATATCAATCTTAATCATAAATATGATACAAACTTATAAACGTACGCACGCAATTTTATTGAATATTTTGCGAAATTCCTGAGTAACTGTAGGAAATTCAATTTGATCAGTAAATCATGCTATTAAAGCTTGCTATTAGTGCACATGTATTATTTGAATAAAAGTTTTTTTCCAATCATTAACCAATATCATCCTAGTGTTCCATTTTTGGAACGGTTGCTTTTAGTATTTGTATTTTTATTTACGTGATTGCAGTCGTAATTATTTTTGTGGTAAGTGGTAAGACTTAAGTGGTCAGCTATTAAATTCAAGTACCGTTATTCATTATTCAGTGTTCAGTTTCTGTTTTATTGCCTGTTTTTGTGAAAAAATCTCTCGTTGTAAAATGTAAGTTATTTTGTGTATGGTTAACATGTAAATTAAAATTTTTTCAAAATTGTTAAATTAATAGTTGATCTAGACAATAATTATAAAACAAAACCAAAATTTAAGTTACTTGTGTTTTGTTTCTTCACATAAATGTACTGTTCTATTATTGGAACAGTAGGACAATATACTAATGTAAAGTGAAGTTGGAGTTTTCTAAGTAGAAAAGTGTGTTTGCACTTGGTTTGCTCAATTTTTTATCGTTTTTGTTTTAGATTATCTGTGAATGAAATTATTTCGCAACTCGAAGAAGATGACGATTTAATATATATATATATAACACCTTCGTATAATTACGATAAAAGTGATGAAGGTAGTGGCGACGAGAAGTCTTTTGATATAAATAATTTTTCAAGGCACCAGCTTTTGGCAGAAGCAGAAGTATGGTCCACTTTGTCAACCCAGAGCGGAATAACTGTAGATGAAAACATCCAAAATGAGTTATGTTCAGATGTAACTGACGAACCAGCTTGTCCATCCGTGATTACTCCCCCACAAAAAAAAAAGATGCATAGTCAAAAGAAAATGGAAACATTCAGACATACCTGAAAAGCACGAGCAAGTTTCAAACCCACCCAGTTTTATAGAAGATCTCAACAATCCAATAAAGTTTTTTGAGCTTTTCTTTGACACAGAAGTTTTTGAGCTTATTCGCTTCGAAACTGAAAAAATGCTATTCAAAAAGGATATCACAATTTCAGAGTTACCAGCGGCGAAATAAAGCGGTTCATTGGTATTTTATTGTTGTCAGGTTACAATAGCGTAGCGGGGTACAGAATGTACTGGGAACAAAGTGTTGATTGTAATTTTCAGAGAGTCGCTTCTGCTATGTCAATAAATAGATTTGAGGGAGCTGTTGCGATATTTCCACGTTGCTGACAATAATAATTTGGATCCACACGATAGATTTGCCAAAGTTCGTCCTTTGTGGAACTTATGTAATGAAAGATGGCTGAAATACTACCCAGGTAATAAAAACCTAAGCATTGATAAGTCTATGATTCCATATTATAATGTATATATATATGTATTTCGTGACCTTTTATACTTATCTTATATGATAGATCTCTACCACTAATAGGTCAATAAAACAAGGCTGGTTTGAACGATAGTTATATTTTCAGAACGTTTACAAACGTTTTCGGAATACCTTCTTCAGTGAAAATATAACTAGATAAATATATAAACAAACATTTGTTAAACAAATGTTATGTTATATATTTATCTAGTTATATTTTCACTGAAGAAGGTATTCCGAAAACGTTTGTAAACGTTCTGAAAATATAACTATCGTTCAAACCAGCCTTGTTTTATTGACCTATTAGTGGTAGAGATCTATAATATAAGATAATTCCATATTATAGAAAACGTGGAGCAAAACAGCATATTCACGGAAAGCCGATTAGATTCGGCTATAAAACGTGGTCTATTTGCACTCGTGGCATATTATCCCACTGTTCCATTTCTGGAACGATACTAAAATTTAAATACTGCAAGCAATTTTTTTCCAATATTTATTATTGTTAATCATGGTATTAAGATAACATCCCACAATTTTAATAAAAATCCGACGACTTTAAGCTTGCTTAGGATGATATGGGTTAACTTAATTTGTACCCAGTAAACATCTTTTAAATTGCGCGCACAGTTTAAGTTGGCAATTCCGGTAACAGTGAACATACTCGCCAATTTCTAAGCACAATGCAATATGTTCACTATTGCCGGAACTACCAACTTAAACTATCTGCGAAATTTAAAAAATATTTACTGGGTACATCTCGAGTTTGGCAAGAACTGACTAATATTTAATTTATAGATTGGTCTACATTGTATCTGTTTTTGTATTTTATGCAATTACAGAAAATTGCAACGTATTCAGCTTCAAAATGTTTTTAATCTAATTGATTGATGCGGGAATCACTTGTTGAAACTCCATAACGAATAAATTAAATCAAAAGACTTTGATCTAATTTATTGTTTTTAATCTCGCTCACTAATCACCAATTTTGTTATATGTGTTTACATGTATCTAGTAATATGACTAGATACATGTAAATACAACAAGAGTTTATATAGCTAGACTCTTGTTTTCAGCCTATGCTATTTGCTAATTAAGGAGCCCATGACTTGATTTCGGTCTAGGGATGATTAAAGGCCAATTTATTTTTCCGTAGATTTTTGAAATCGTTCCCTTCTGGAAAACTATTACACTTATTACTTAGAATCTTAGAGAATACAAAAGGTTGAGAAGCAAACCATAAATGAAAAACATACTCTTAATTTATATACGTTTCTGTTACAAAATATGCAATATTCCTTTTATCATTTACCCAAAGCAATTCCCTTCCGCTATTTATATACAAGAAAAAAACTGGTAACGACAGTTTAATATCTCTGGAAAAGATGGAAATGAGTCAGTTCCTGTGGATGCTTCTATGAATGTACACTTGAATACAAATATGCTCAGTTACCATAACCCATCTCGTATGATTATTATTCTGCGGTGTTAATTACATGAAGTTTATGAAATTCTAGCGCTTCTACAAGATAAACCAACAAATTGGGAAACTCTAAATTGTTAATTATTGTTGAAAGAATGAAGATGTTTATTTACGTCTTATACAAATTAAAAACGATCGTTGCTTTCACATAACGTACAACTTTAAATAATTTATTGAATATGAATATATGTATGTATGTATATGTAATGTATGTATATTTCTGTACGGGAGATAAAATCACACACTCCATAATTTTGTATTTTGCCATAAACTCAAACTACCATAACAAAATAATGTAGGATATGTTAATAGGTGTGTATGTAGACACGGTCTATAATTTCATATTATTGGGTGCTTCTCGGACCTTTAATTCAATTTGCTGTTTGCACATGCTTAATGATCCCTTCATAAACAAAAGGATAACTAAGTTTATTGTTATCCTCTTATTGATTGAGATGTTTTCGTTTGGTAGATAGTAAGAAATAGTGTTAATAATAAATAATATAAATATCAATAATTATTATTATTTTGGTTCTTAAGATAATACATAATCCGACGCTGAAGGGCATAAGGATTAACGAGAAGAAGAAGAAAGATAATACATCCCAATTTCGATTCATCGGAATGTTACGATCACTTGGAACACATACAACAGGAGATCAAACTTCTAATAAAAGTTATTTCAATAAAACTGTTAATAAAATATTTTTTCTTATTTCGTCTCGTTTCGAAGTTGTAAAATATCCTAAATAAATGTTTATATTTTCTTATGCAATAAGAGCATTATCTTAACTGTAACTCTACGTGTGCGTAAGCAGATGCAAAGTAACTGTGCCTAACTTGGAAAATATGTAGCAGGGGTCCATTGTCTTTGAACGTGTGAGTGTCTTTATTCATTCATAGAGTTCATTCATTTGCCCTAACGGTTCAGCAAGACGGACAACCGACAGCTTTATACAAAACATAGCGCTGACGATTGTCAATTGTTTGGGGCACGCGACTCGTTCTTTTGTCTTCATTTTACTTTCTTCACGACGCAATCCGGAGACAATAAGTTGTAAAAATTATTCCTTGCCATGATATCGAATAACTCAAATACATAGTCAATTCGTTCGGCACTTGCAGTTTCACATTTATCTTGAACTATATTGCATAGTCCTTGATGAGTACGTTAAAGTAAGAAATAAGCAAATACAAATTAAGAATATATGTATGTACTTGATTTTCTTGAAGTACTTATTTGATAATTGGAGGCAGTATTAAAAATAGTAGCAAAAGCTGTGGTTTAGATTGAACTTAAATAAAAATGATTCTTCCATTTATACTTTGTCTAATATGAATGCGACCGACAGGTTTCTTTTTAATTGCTGTCTACAAAGTGTTTCAAAGCAAATGGTGGTCATCTTTTTAGGACTACTGGTTTATGTTGCTATTGTTACCTTAGAGAGTCATAAAAGTATCAGTGATGGTAATACATAAACCATTTGTTCGCCGGAAGTCATCAATGAAATCAGGAGAGCTGATGCAGATCGTCGGATCATATTTCACCATACCAATGCATCATTTCACACATCGCCACAAACTGCCGATTATTTAAATTATGGATTTAAGTTCAAATGCACTTAGAAGTTACCTTTTGATATAGGTAGCATGATTTGAATTGAACAATTGTAAACTGATTCCAACGAATGTGAAAGTGCATCGAATATGACGAGTTAATGCATTTTATGTATATTGTAATTTATTTTTATCTTATCTCAACATTGTCTAGTCGTCCAGCTTCACATTAGCGGAGTCTACAGCGCCCTAAGCTCAACACTACCCTTCGCTGTTTGATTCAATAATTGAGGAACTATCAGGTATATCAAAGAAATGTCAAGATTTTAACCGTTTTACATGTTCTTAACGATGGCGTCAATATTTTCCCCATAATAAAGGGGTGAGTGGTTGTTTCCATGAAGATATATTTGTTATACGGAAAATATGCATTTAAAATAGTTTAAACCTTTCCTTAAATTTTTCGATATCTTTTCTTAGTTATTGGGTTAAACAGCGATGGGGCGCTGTACACCCCGCTAATGTGAGATTCGGTAGCTAAGAAAGTTACCGTTGCTTTTACACTTACTCGGTCTATAAACTCAGAAAGTTTCATTTAAATCGGTGAAACACACTTACCAGTGTTTCCCGATTGACAGTTGGTACCACCATTTAGACCAACTTCATATAAAAGTTGTACCGTCTATGCTCTTAGTTCTAGACTTTAGAAACCAACGCTTGAATCGTCGGCTCTTAATTTCATGGTTTAAATATTTAAAATAGTTCGTATCATAATATTTTAAAATTGAAACAAACACAAAGTGCTACAATATCTAATATGCCTAAGTTATTTTTCTTTCGCAAAGGAGATATGTTTACTACTGTATAAACTAATTAAATTATCTACTCATGTCAGGTTTGCGGTGCCTGCCTTTATATTACAGCGAAACTCCGGTACTGTGGTTATTATTTCTAATAATAATTTCGTAGCGGTTAGGTAGAATTATAATCAACCACAAAGTTGGCTCTACATGTACATATAACTATACGTGTCATCATAAATCGATGAGGTAAATATAGTATCTAATAAATACTACCACCAGTCATTCATGGTTTATTTCAATTTATGAACTTGGTTGTCTTTCCAATTAATCCAATACATTTCCCTGATCTTCCGTCATTGCCACAGCTACGTGATACCAAACGTAGTTGGTATTTCCCGACAGTATTAAATACTCGTAAGTAATAAGCATCCATAAATAAATGCAGATTGCCAAGGTACTGTATGACGTATGTGTAGGACAAAGTGTAAATCACAAATCCTCTTGATTAAGCTCATTCGATCATGATTATCACGTTTCCTTCCTATATGACGTAAATTATTCCCTGGAAATTCATGAAATTTTAGTTCGCGCTAAGTGATTAATAATCATGAATTTATAAAAACAATAATTAATATGCCCGAATGCATCTGCGACAAGGATGTGGTTACAAACTAAGAGCATAACTTCTCGTTTGTAATTACTGGCGTCGATTGTCAAAGAAATTGCTTGCATCCTGATTATCACACAGTATAAGTAGTTATAATTGTTTGTAATATCCGTAATTCATAACTAAAGATATTAAAATAACGTATATGTTAGAAATGGTAATTTTTAGTAACACACGTTTAGATGATTATATGCATAATATGCGAAAGATATTTCGTCGTTTTAAGAACTTCGCTCTAGTTCAATTGCGTAAATAATATAATAAATATTGTTAAATATATTTTAGCTACTTAATCACGATGGACCATCGGAATTACAGAAAAATTTGCGCAAGATGGACGCCCAAAATGTTTACCGATGAGCAAAAGACCAACCACATGAGTGCAGCGTTGACGTTACGAGCAAGAAGGCGATGCATTCTTTGACCAAATTGTTACTGAGGATGAAACCTGGGTGTGCAATTTCATACCTGAGACAAAACGCAAGTCCATGGAGTGGAAAATCCACGATCTCCAACAAGATCGCACAAGCTTAAGCAGTGGTTTTCAACGAAAAAGGTTATGGCCTCTGTGTTCTGGGACCGAAAAGGTATGTCGTTGTTTGATATACCCCAAGGGACGATGATCAAGGCGGACACATACTGTGAAACACTTCAGAAGCTGCACAGGGCCATCCAAAAACAAGAGACGGGAAATGCTGACAAATGGAATTGTTCTGCTGCACGACAATGCTCATTTCCACATGGCTAGAAAGTGAAGCCAAGGGATTCTTCCAAAGTGATGATGACTTAAAAACAAGTGTACGGCATTGGCTGGCTAAATGCTTTGGGGATAGAGGTTTACGCGAATGGCATAAACAAACTGGTTTCAAAATACAACAAATGTCTCAAGAACGGCGGCGACTACATTGAAAAATGAATAAATGTATTACTTATATTTCAATAAAATCATTATTTACTTTCCTTCATTTCTCTTTTAATCACATGTAAACGGGTACTATTTTCTGGAATGTCCTCGTAAAAGTACAGTATATCGATGGGTCGATCATTTCAAAGCTGGCAGAACGTCACTAGAGGACGGAGATCCACGCGGTACCCGCCTTAATATCCTGTATAAACGAAACAAACTTCGCTGCCGTGGAGAACCAATTAAAAGATAATGGACGAATAACTATTTATGAAATTGGTGTTAGTATAAGAATAGGTACACGACAGGTTCACAAGATTTCAAGCTGTCAGTCCGCCGGATACAAAAGCTGTTGGGATCGGAACGGAAACTCAACCGATTTGACACATCCTGTTAGCTTCAAGAGCTTTTAGCATGTTACGGTGATCAATTTTGGGAAGGGATAATAACTAAATAAGCTGATAAAACATGAATACCTTGCTACAATCCTGAGGCTAAAAGTCAGTCGAAAGAATGTCATAAATCAAAAGAAGTACCGCTGCCTAAAGCACGTACCGCTGACCATCTATACGGGCTATCTACCGGAAAGTGCTACAATTAGCGCGGAATATTGTTCTAATTGTTTATCTGCTATATTACAGCAAACGCTTTGTTGCGCTGGTAATTGCTACCACGCCCACCTTGTTCGCTAGATCTGAGCTCTTAATGAGGTTTATCTGTTCCCAAATTTGAAAGGGCCACTACGGGTGTTCGATTTGGGACCTTAAATGAGGTAAAACTTGATGCAAATAGGTGGATTGCAGAGGCCGTGACTGAGTTTTTTGAGGACGGTCTAAAAAATGTTTCACGTTGGGATAAGTGGATTCAATTAAATTGAGATTATCTTGAAAAACACCACTGTACTTTTAATGAAAATTTACGAAATATAAAAATTAATGCCAAATTCGTAGAACTTAGAAAACATCCGTTGTATACAAATATAAACATTAGTTTGAAGCCTCTTTTGTTAGCTATAAATTCATAACTGTAGAATTCTGTGTGAACAACTTGGTTTTCCAATTAGTTCTTCTTGGTAAAATCATAGCGTTGGTCAGAACGAAGTTTTTAAACAGTCACTGCGTTTCATTTCAAAAGGTGATCGTAGTTCTTGTATGAAATAAATAGAAGTAATTTACAGCCGTTAGAAAACCTTTGTTAATGGCATATTATTAATAATAATAAATCATAACAGCGCATCTTGCAGTTGGTTTACTATTTGAAAGAGTGGGCAGAACATTACACATAACATAAAAACTAAAATTACACGTTATTCGGTTGGCAACGAACTAATTGCGGATTTTACTAGTAGACGACTTCAGTTCAGTTCGTAGGTGTATTGACGTACCCGAGACGTATCTAATTCATGTTATTATTTGATAGCTGGCATTCCACTTGTCATTCAGAAAACAAAAGAGATCAAAAAATTGTGTAGTTCTCGTTTAGTGTCGGTTAAAAACTGAAATATCAAAACCGACATATTTATCATATTTTACTTTATTACTTTTCCATCGCGGCTATGTTCTGTATTTTATTTACCATTAAAATAGCGCCAGCGTTACAATTGGTTTCTTAAATTTCCTTATGATGAACAACAAATAAGAAGGGCAGAGAAGTTCAATACATTAAATATATTAATTCAAAAGTGTGTAACATAATTTTTCTGAACCCCTACCGATAGCAAGTATACAATTGCGGTATTGAATTTCTCTACCTTCTTACGTGCTGTTGGAGGAAAATTGCACTCAAAGCCTGTCAAATTGATAAGTAGATGTCATACATAAATGTATCATATTGAGCTTTTCTGGACGAAATGGTTTCTGAATTTATTGCGTTCGGTAGGCATTATGGCTTTACCACGCAAAAAACAGGTACTAGTTATATCTAGAAGGCCCTCTCAATAGGACATTTCAGCCGGATAGTTCCCACCCACATATAATCTGGAGAGTAATTAATTTCATTGAGAAAGTGGTGATCAATACTTTGCCTTGATTACCTAAATCCATCAACTGCTAGCGTATGATCAGTTCAACAATTTTAATCGTTCCTTATAAGCCTTGGCCTATCTCAAATCAAGAACTCAAAGTTGCTTGACACCAATTACACCAAAAGGAATGGATCATTTCATTTTGCTGATGTCCATATGTCTCAATCAATATCGTCACCAAATAAGGTACCTGGACCCCAATATGGCCTAATGCAGCTGTATCAGCTAATTTGCCCAAGAACGGGTAAATGGCGCTAACAGGATATCTACAGTGTTAATACCATCAATCAAATGCGGCTTGGTCATAAAGATAATGCGCAAGTGTATTCTGAAGTTATTTGTTCCGAATGCCAGGTTTTTCACAGAACGTGCATCTAATGGGTACCAGTCGGTGTTTTGTTTGTTATGGCCATTTGTTACAGTTTTCTGTTTTAATATTCTATGATCTCGCGCTTCAACGTGCCGCGTTCGTAATTTGGATTTGATGATACGGTTTGCGCTGTGTTGTACGCGCTCGTGGTTTTCATTACGTTGGTAACGTTGCAATCCGGCAGATCGGTTTGCGGACCTAAGTTTGTCCCGTCTCGTTTTTGATCTCGTATATCGAGGATTATACGGAAAACTGACGTAGGGATTAGTATCGTTAAGAGTATCGTTAGAAGTTTCGTTTTTCACAAGTTTTCCTGGTCGAACTAATCGTCCACATTGCTATTCCCTCAATTAGAGGTGAGTTTTTCTTTCTTTTGTAATTCCGATGCTATAATATCTCCCTTTCACGTTGTTATAGGGGGCTAGTGTGAGCTAGTGTAAACTAGTAGAGAACTAGTGTAATTTAGTAAAGGCTGACATAAATATCGTAGGGGCTAGAAGCCATCTCCCGACATCTTTTCCTCAAGGGTCAGAGGTTTGTTCTCGAGTTTTTTTTTTTTGTTACGGTTATTAGTTAGTACTGTATTTAATTTTGTTAGTATTTTAAGGTGGATTTTCAGTACTGTTACTAAGCTAAGCTGTAAGGTGGCTGTAAAGCCGTTGGAACTCCATCGGCTACCGAAGCATGTGAACTAGCTTAATTGATTTTCTTTCTTTTTTTTTTGGCTATAAACAGCAAGTGACAATACGGTGTTGTTAACCATCGATTACTTGCCTCAGCTTAATTTTTATTTCGCCTATGTTAATTTTGAAATAATAATTACTTTAAATATAAACAGTTCGGATCACTGCGTACCATCTACTACGGAGGCTCTCTCCAACTCCAGTCTTGTAGAGGTGATCCTGTATCACAGTTGGAAAGTGGCGCCTTGTTACCTTTCCACGACCTTAACGTACGGGTTTTCATTGGACTAGCACGGCCTGGATTGCCTTCGTCATTACCAACCAGGTGGGTTATCCGCACTGTATCTTTGCGTTGTAATTTACAATTTTAATCAAAGCTTTCAAAGCTAGTAACATAGTATAATTAATCAGTTACAAGTTTCCGAAGAAATTGATATTAGGTGTGTTTAAGAATAAGTACATTTTATTATTCAATCATATCACCAGATCTTATTACCCCATATTGTATTTTTGAGTTCATATCCTACGTATTCACCTGCAGGGAGGACTTAGTATGGTCTAACTAGGACATATTGGGTAAACTTGCGGTACATTGAATTATGAATGGCAATAGAAAATACCATAGGCGGAAAGATCGCACCTCAGGTGCGTACTATAATTAGAACGTTAATTCATTGTCATCTTTTTTGCTTGCTTATCTTGTTTTCAGACATGAGTATAGTAATGTGGATCCAGGAAACCCATGAAAGCAATGAGAGAGGACAAAAATGTTCTGACTATAAAGCAGCAGCGGAATTCGGCATTCTTTTTGTTTTACATTCATTTTCAGCGATAATTATGCATATTGTTCTAATTTAAAGTTATATGGTATATTAGGTGCTGTGATAACCCGATATGGACAAAATACACTTTTTACGTTTCTTTCTTGTTAATGATTCCATAACCTCCCTAATATTGTAATAACTCCGAATAAGTTATTCTCACATATTAAATTAAAAAAATAAACTATTTGCATAAAAAAGATATCAATATATATAAAAAAGGAGGCGATTTTGGGCTTACGTATGTCGCCGCATCACGCTCAAACCGTCGACCGATTTAAACCAAACTTATGCGCAAGGTAGCTATTGGGACCTATATGGTTTGTGTTAAGTTTGGTTGAAATCAGAAATCGCATGTGTGCGATAAATAAATTTCAAGATACCATAAATAGCCGCCACGTTATTAGATGATGGTCGCACAGTTCACTCTGCACTGAAGTTACCCCTCAATATGAATGTCAATGAAAATTCCACGTGTAACATTTCCAAAAATTCTGGAATGGGAAAAGTTTTACAACAATGCCAATTAATTGTCTGGGATGAATGTATAATTGCACATAAGAAATCAGTAGAAACATTGGACAGGACTGTGCAAGATTTACGCAATAGTCAAGCAATATTTGGTGGCGCTTTGATATTATTGGCTGGTGATTTCCGTCAAACATTGCCTGTGATTTTTCGTTCAACACCAGCAGATGAAATAAAGACATGTTTAAAATCAACTCATTTGTGGAGACACGTACAAACACTCACTTTGACTACAAATGTGCGAGTTCAAATACAAAATGATCCATCGACCGATGCATTTTCTACGCAACTACTGGCGATAGGAAATGGACAAATTGCTATTGATCGTGCTACTGGCTTAATCACTTTAACTTTTGCAATTTCGCACCAACAAAACAAGAATTGGTCTCAAGTATTTTTCCAAACATTGCGCAAAATTATACATTGGTAAGCTGAAAGAGCGATACTGGCTGCGAAAAATAAGGACGTTGGTGCATTGAATGCAGATATTTTAGCCCACGTTCCTGGCGAGGTTGTAACATATCAATCAGTTGACACGGTTACAAATCAAGATGTTACTGTTAATTATCCCACAGAATTTTTGAATTCATTGGATTTACCAGGTTTTCCATCTCATCGTTTACAATTAAAAGTTGGTGCTCCCATTATTATACTCCGAAATTTAAATCAACCTCGGTTGTGTAATGGGACCACATTAGCAGTCAAAAGGGTTATGCATAACCTCTTTGTAGCAACCATTTTAAAAGGGAAGATTTATTCATTCTGCGTATTCCAATGATTCCACAAGATCTACCATTTGATTTCAAAAGACTCCAATTTCCGATACGTCTTGCGTTTGCTATGACAATAAATAAAGCGTAAGGGCATCATTGGCATTGTGTGGAATTGATTTGGAATATCCATGCTTCTCCCACGGTCAATTATGTATATGTATCGTGTTCACGTGTAGGCAAGCTATCAGTTCTCTTTATTTACACTACAACTCAGGGCAAAACAAAAAATGTTGTTTACGATAGAGCTCTGCCATAGTTTAAGTTAAAACATAGGATTTATATTGTAAACAAATAGAAATAAAAGTAGATAAATATAAGCCAAAAAATCAACTTTGTTAAAAACCAGTGTGTTTCATTTCTTAATTTGAAAATTTCTTATTTTGTTTTGCCTGGCAAAGCAGGCACAGGGTCCGCTAGTTAAATATAAAATAAGCTTGGGTAGGCCATATTGGGTACAGTTATCTTATATCATTAATTATTTTTTCCTTTTTTCTTATTATCCAAGTTTTGAAGAATTTTGTTTACTAATTTTATTATAATAATAATTTAATATTATTTAAAATTCAGTTCATAAAAATAATACTTTTGCATGTTATAACTATATCGTTCGGTATGCTTTAGTATGCAATGTAAGATAATATGCATGCCCAGAAGGCGTAATAGAAAATGTAACTGCATTAGTATCAAGTGTGTTGCGTTCTATGTTGGTGCAGAAAATCATAGTATAATTTAATTTGATATGACGCTACAGCAAAAATAATTTATTCTTATTCTTTTAGTTCATAACACGTCACTTCAATATAAACTATATGCAGTAAGTATTTCAATCGGTTTCGAATATCTGAATTCGACATCCGTAGAGTATTTACCGGTAACGTATTCTGTTATTATTTATGTATTTAAAACGCTACCGAAACAAATTTGTTATTATAATAACGTATGATACGTTTCTCAAATATACCACACACGGAGTCTAAACATGTTCTTTTGTTTCTGTAAATAGAAGCCAAAGTATATGGGTACGTACTTGGAAATTTATAGTCGGATGTTATTTAGTCGGCGTTGTATGTAACGTAGCGTATAATACGACCGTATAAAGGGAGAAAAAGGCAGCAGACGGAGAGGTATCCGCATATTTATTTATGTTTTTCTCACTATTTATGTATAATGTATCCTAGGTTAGGTTCATAATTTAGAATTAACTGTCGGAATATTTATTTAAGAAAAAGTTTCCGTTATTATAAGTCAGTGTGTCGCACACAACGGATGTGACAACACGTGACTTGGCCAAGGTTCGTGTTCTGACTACCCAATTCGGTCTCCAGGGTCTTATCATCGTCGTTGAATTTTCATGTCTTTACGACGGTACATATCGAATTGGAAATTCTAACAGTTCCATTCTGAGTATACGGTATGCGCAAAAAGATTCCTAGATTCATTGGCAAAAAGGATTTTACCGTTCGTCATAACTTACAGATTTTGACTAGGAAGAATGAATTGCGCTTTTGATAGCTAATTTATGTATTATGAGAGCGATTAAAGATTTCGTCATTTGCAGTAAAGTTTCTATTGCTTCGATATTCTAGGTAAAAGTCGTCATATTTAGACTAGTAAGAAATATGAATCAAAACTTAGCACCAGAGTAAGTATATATTCACAATAACATTTGCTTTAATTGAACGGACATCTTTTAAACAATTGCAAAACTGTTTTAGACTTCGCAATCTTAATTGTTACTATTTTATTACTATTATTATTATTGTTACTAAAATTATTATTATTTAGCATTTTTACTCCTCACAATCGTTACAAGAGCTTTGATGTACTGCAACTGATACTAACTGGTAACTTCGCTCGATACAATTATTAATTTAATCAGGCTACGTGTTTCGCCAGCCATCGTCAACTATACTTGAATTTTTATTATTACTGATCGCATCAATTAATTTTTTAGGTAATGAAAAAAATTCGTTTCTTAAAGAACTTAATACCCATACAAACGTACCACAAATCATTGAATTACATACAGATTACGAATCGTGAGGCAATTTACTACATATACAGGAGCATGTGCTAATGAATTAGAGGCGGGAATGATATTGAATTAACCACTAGCGAAAACATGTAGTTTGCTGACGATGCAATGCATTAGTTCAATGCAGTTGCCTATTTAAACTAATAAAATTTGAAGTCAGTGATCTACTGGTTTATAATATTATATTTTGGTATAACATCAGAACTGGTCAAGGTTATACGGTTTTTCATCCTCCCAGTCCAAAAACCGAGCCAACTTTGAAACAAAAAATGAATTTCTTGAAATTTATTTTAATTCCGTGATCTGTACACAACGTGCTTTCTTGAGTTCTTGTAAGCTTAATTTTCTTTTTCACTAGATCCTGTTATGGTTATTTATGTTAAAAGAAAATATTTTCTGGTCCTACCTGTTTCTCCTGAAGTGTTTGAGAGAGCAGTGGCAAATACATTACGTCATTATTTGACAAAAAGGAGTTTTGAACGCATAGTCATTATCATTACAGGAGGTTCTCAGTAGAATTTCTTTCTGAGTGATTGCGCTTTCCGTCTTGCGAGTTTTGGTCCTTAAAATCTTTCAGGTATTTATGTATTCTGTCTACAACCGAAACATTATTAATTTTTAAGAGACAACGTGTTTTTGTTCTTTTACCTATTAGAATATGATCGGTTATGATCGGCTGAAAACCAAACGGGAATAAATTTTTCATATTATGGGGCCTATAGTTAAAAGAGAAAATGTGACTTGGCTATCGAACTCACAAGTATAACATACGCTCATATTACTACATTTGATTGTGTGAGAAATTTTATGGTTAATGCTTAAATTTTAGACTGGTGATATGTTAATATCTTATACACAGTGAGCCAGAATGATTGATGGTCACGTGACAGCAATATTGTAATTTTATAATCAAAACTACTTTCCAAGGGAAAATTTATAGTTCAATTAGGATTCGTTTCGATAATCAGCGCCCTCATCATAGACGTGCATGTGGGCGTGCAGATAAAATTCTTACTTTTTAGTGGTCATTTTATTAGCGTTTTCGTGCAACTCTTAGAGATTATTTTGATCGTTTTTCATTTATTTTATCACAAACATTCTTCTTCAAGACTAAAACGGCGACTATATTATATTTTGGTAGGTTTACTAACTGAACATATTAATTACTATTAACAATCAACTTTTAGGTTATGGTGGTTTTAACCACTGATTTCTTGAAATTCTGCTTAATTCTCTATTTGGACAAATAAAGTAATAATCTTCGTTACTTTTTTCTTTCTTTTTATCGTTTTAATTCGCAGTTTATACGAATTTGATATAAATTTTGTTTTAAAATCCAATAATGTAATACATTGAGTGACAAAAGGAATGGATTGTCGGCACGCCTATGGAATTTATCGTTAAACGCATGCATACGGAGCGACAAATGTCATATTAGTATAGAGCGGCACACGTCAATCATTCTAGATCACTGTGTATAATTTATTTGGATGATTACGTAGGTCAAAAGAACTTGATGTTTGGAAATTAATATGTTTCCTTGAACGATTTGGACTTCCTAATCTTGATACTAAGATTTTTTGCGTTTTTTCTATCCGTACAGTTTTTCTTTTACAAAACGTATGTTTGTTAAAATTGATCCAATTTAAGAAATTGAAATAAACATGGAAAATATTCATGCCCAAATTAGATAATAATGTTTGTAGGAGTATGGTGTCCTAAAAAGTTACACTGGCAACATTGTATTATATTCCCGTAGCGATACTTGTTTTTGGTCTGCATTTGGCTTTATTACTGTGCGTATCGATTTTCGATTTTTGTTCGTCTTTT
Source organism: Chrysina gloriosa (assembly GCA_038088585.1). NCBI lineage: Eukaryota > Metazoa > Arthropoda > Insecta > Coleoptera > Scarabaeidae > Chrysina > Chrysina gloriosa. Next base: position 30,084,828 of record CM076088.1, on the reverse strand, counting down.
CTTAATTTAAATGATGGAACGACGACATTGTATAAACGATCCGAATAACTTTTGTTGAATTCGTAGAAGATTTGTAATTTCTAAAGAGAGACAACATATATATAAGTGCATTTGTAAAATCAGCATACTATGCTTATTTTAGCATAAAACTATGGTTAACAAGATAAATGCTGGGCACCACACATTGTATGCAAGGTTTGCATAACAGTCTCCCGAAACTGGGATATCACTTTTTTGTTTCGGAATACCCATAGTATGGCACGAATCAAAAAAAAAAAAAAGCAAAAGGTTTTGGTGCTAAGAATAAGAGAAGTATAACATATCCCAATATCAGTTCAGCTATCAGAGCAGTGTTCCACGGACCTGATGTATCAGTACCTGTTCCAGCTAAAGAAATAGAAGTTGTAGTTTATTCTAACTCCGATGAGGACTCATCTAATTCTAACGACCAAGACTACAATCAAAAAGTATGCGATAAACCAGAAGTTTTGACTCGAAATGAATGATTTAATAAGAGACTTGGATCTTCGCGTCATAATTGTTGGCATCCAGACTTCGTAAGAAAAATTTGTTGGTTCCTGGTATATCAACAATTTTCTATAGGAACGGCGAAAAAGAATTAACCCTTTATTTCAGTTCAGATGGATCTTTAGTATATATTGTGAAAACATTTCTGACTTAGTTACAGAGTTGGAAGCTGCTCAGTACGACAAAGAAGATCTCTTGATATCTTGTTATTGATACAAGTAAAAGAAGTCTAGAAGGTATGTTATTACATAATGGTAACGTGCCGAGCTCCATTCCTGCGACACATTTGGAACACCTCAAAGAGACGTATGAGAACGGGGAGCGTTTTAGAGCGAATCAAGCATGTCGAACATCATTGGATGCTTTGCGGAGATCTAGAGGTGCTTTGTATGGTTCTTGGTCAGCAATCAGAATTTACAAAACAGTGGCCTTTTCGAAAAGATCTCGTCTCCGATGCAAGAAACACACAACGTAATAAATTGGTAGATCCTACAAAAGTCTTTTTACTCCCTCTGCATAACATATCACTCAATAAGTTCCTAAGGTGACTAATAAAACAAGAACTTTTAAGCAAAATTTGACTACACTCATTAATATAGTCTCTTTGAAGAGTGATACATTCTTTCCAATGCTTCTCTAACATTTTGATGCCTTCTTTGGAGAACGATTTAATTTTGGCCTCAAAATCCCCTTTAATTTCGGAAGTTATTTCTTCATCTGACCCAAACTTCTTACCCCGGAGCATTATTTCTAAGTCTGCAAACAACTAGTAGTCGCTGGGATCCAGACGCGGAGAATATAGTGAATGGGGAAGCAATTCAAAGTGCAATTCGTCCAATTTTGCCATTGTTGCGATGGCCGTGTGACACGGTGCATTGTGAAAGAACACTTTTTCTTAATTTTGGGTCGCTTTTTTGCAATTTCTTGCTTCAAACGTACTAATAACGCCATATAATATTCACTTCTGATGGTTCTTTCTTTCTCAAGGTGATCGATGAATAAAATATCCATTCAGCTGCCTGCCAATTTGACTGTGGAGTGCAGTGATGGATTCATATTTCATTCATTGACACATACCGCATGAGAAAATCTCACGCAATTTCAATTTATGATCGGTCGAAACCTTTTGTGGATTTTTGTTTTGTTTTCCGGAACAACAGCCGAATTTGGGCGACTAAAGCGTTCAGCACCATTGGTGTTTGTATGGCCGCGTTTAAAATCAGCAAACCATTTCTCTAGCATTTGTCTCGATGGAGCAGAGTCCGAACAACACTTGTCAAGCCATTGTTTTGTTTGACCGTATTTTTTCCCATTAAGAAGCAATGCTTTATCAATACAATTAAGTCAGATTTTTTCATTGTTCTAAAAATTACAAAAAGTTGGGTCACTAAAACCACTGTAACTTTTGTCATAAAATTTGACACGTATCGTTTGAAGGTTGATACTTCCTAAAAATCATATGGGTTTGTAAATAGTGGCGCCATTTATATGTCATCCTACGAACTTTTCGAGTGATGTGTTATTAAAATAGGATTAATGCCACAATTCGCTTGAGCTCTTGACAAAGATAAAGACTGTTTTAATGTACACCAAATTTCCGGCTTTGTCTGAAGCAAAGTTAAAAAAGAGTTTTTATAGGGCCTCAAATAAGATCGTTTTGTACAGATGAGGATTTCCCAAATATATGAATCCCGTTAAAAAGGTGCGTGGACTTCATTTAAAGAGGTTATGGGACAGTTTTTGGGCAATTCCTGACTACGGGAATGTTGTCAACAACAAGTTAAAGACGTTTCGGCGTTTGGAGTGCAATATGAGCTTGAAAGTACGTTTCCTATTCTCACATTTGGATCAGTTCCCAGAAAATCTTGGTGCAGCGAGCGAAGAACAGCGTGAAAGGTTTCATTAGGATATACGGGACATGGAATGTTATCAAGGTAGATGGAGCATTTAAATGATGGCAGACTATTTCTGAATGTTATAACGCGATAATCCAGAAATAACGCATAGCAGAAAAGCTACTAAACCCAGTTTTCATACAAAACGAAAAAGATATTAAGTTGGGCACAAAACAAAACACCAGTCTTGTTTAATTGACCTAATTGTGGTAGAGAACTTTCATATAAGATAATTATGTGTATAAGGTGTGTCCTTTTTTATAATTTCTAAAAAATCTTATGTGATAAATCAAAAAGTATTTTTTGTAGACCTATGTTATTTATTTATTTACATCATAAAAGCTAACAGGAGACTCCATAGAGGCTTCCGTAAGAGTTACAATACTTACGTAAAACAAACAAACAGGTCATATAAAAGAGTAAAGAAAAATAAATTACAACATATAATTCTAAATTTATACAAATTTACAAAACAAACGGAAAAAGGAAGGCTATAGGAATGGGACTCTGCGAGCTACGGCCTCCTTGTTATGCTTGAAATAGCTGAATTTTATAAAACTTGGGACTGCATATAGTAATCTGGAGAATTTATTATTTATATGTACATACATATATAACAATTTAAAAAGTGTAATGTGCAAAGCGCGTGTAATACATGAAATACAAAAATACAAAACTAAAGCATATATGTATGTACATATAAAATACGCTTGTAGAAAAATATATTTTTAATCCTCTTTCTTCCACTTTTTATGAGTGGTTGCTAGGTAACCCCTTTTTATACGGTATTTCAAGTGAGACGTTGAAGTAAGTATCTTATTGTACACTTGTATTATAAAGTTGCTCTTCGTGTAGTTAATACAAATTGTTCACATTTTATCGGTGCTTGAAGTGCATACATACATCCATTTCTGAAAGGTCGGTGTATTAGTGTTATTTAATGTACGTATTTTTGCGTTTTTCTGGACTCTATTCAATTTTATATTTTGTTTTTAATATTATAAAATTGATATCTATTTCTGAACATATACTGAATGATGTAGAATAGAATGTACTTGTAGGAATATTTTATGTAAACGAACGTATAATTAGATGACTAGTTTCTTGATTTTCATGTACGTATGTATATAAAGATAATAAGAGTAGTCCATTCTTTTCCAGAATACATTTCGTAACTATGTACGTTGCTGCAAGTATGTATATCTGGAAATTAAAATGCGGCAGAACGAATCCACAGAAAGGTAGGTTTTTATTTTTATATATTTGAAGTGTTAAACACGTGAATCTATCTACACATTTGGTTTTCAATTGTAGACATTTTCTCAATATTTTCATTTGATTAATGCCTGATAAGCTCTTAAGCGCTATCCACTTCAGTAATTTAAAGTTAACTCGTCCGCACAGGTTATTATTTACCTTACAAATCAGATAAAACCACAAAAAAATAACAAAAACGACCTTGAAGCGTGCGTTCCCTTTTTTACGTACACGTTGGAAGGATACAACGCAATCTAAACACCTTGATTGCTGTGTATGTATGTTTTGTACTTATCAGTTGATGGCGTATATACACACAAGCGTAAATAGAAAAATTGCCCTTATCGCAATTTAGAAAATATTTTGAGAATGATACGCGTGACGTTGTTTGTGAACTTGTTAAATGTCATTTGATTTACGGTTTTTTCCGGAACCGCTTGTATTTTTGTTTACACCTAAAAATAGCAACATTGCTTTTTAACTCGATTTATTTTCTTCTTCTTTCATTTGATATTTGAATATTTTGCAATGGAATGCGTTAGCTCAGAAATTAGTACCATACTGTGCTTATCAACAATAATCGAAATAAATTAAATAAAGCATTAATCACTAACGAAACGATTGCACGTGTAGTATAATAAAATGCATATTTGCGTTGAGTATGATTAATGTACTTAAGTTATTATTCTTATTACGTTAAATTTATTTTATGGCAAAATTCGTTTTACGTTTTACGTAAGCATATCTTTTAATGGAATTGCAGACAAAATTATGCTAAGTTTTACATTTTTAGTTGTGTACATATTTCGTACAATTTCTTCTGATTCTATTGTGTTTGCGATTTGAGTGTCAATTTATTTATTCACAATTAATTTTTTATCATCGACCCGTTCTTAGGTTCTTGTAACCGTATTATACGTATGGTTCAGCACGTTACAAACCAGCGTTGCAAGCTGACACGTGTAACAGGGTCTAAATGTCAAATCAGCTTGATTCGCGTCTGCAAGTTGACATGGTTTTACAGACGCCCGAATATTAAGACCGCTCTGCCAACATTGTATTGTTTCACCTTGGAACACAAGGCAGCTACAATGCGTTGTAGCATAAATTCTATGTCCTTAATAAGTTTCCAAAAGAAAATTGCATCAGATTTGCGACGTATGGTGCAATTTCCACAGATTACGACAGTTGCTGAGTTCTGGGCGCATACTGCATTACACACTAGACGTGCCTAATAAAATTAATGTCCTGCCAAATTATAGGTAAGGATTTTTCAGCATGTTTCACAAACCACTGCAGCACACATCTTGCCTCGTGACAATGGGGGTTGGTCTGCTGAAAGAGGGCGCTTCTCGTGGTAAAGGTATAACCAATATAACTGCACTGTCCGATATGACGTGTTTTATAACAACAAAGCATAATACCTTCACAACCTGCTTGTTTGGAAGACGATCTGATATGGCAATTGACGTAATTTATGAAATCGTGATTGGTTCAATCAGGAAGTTCTCTTTCATGATTCCACGAGCTAATCACAATGTTTTTGGTTCCATTGATCATAAACATCATAAATGCTGGCTCAAGATAGGCATATTATAGCGATAAAGTTTGTGCTTAGAAACACTTTTATTTTGACCTTATCTTCAGCTGTCAATTGAGCTACTCGCAGTGGAACAATCTTCACATTTGTTGATTAGGCGTAAATGTTCAATGTTTTGGGATTTACTTCCAGTTTCATAACATTTTCTTGATTTTTCAGAGCTAGTAACAATAGCAGCTTTTCTAACTTTCGGACAACATAGCCCCTCAGTATTTCTAGCAGCGGTTGCATAATATTCTCACTTTGTACACTCTTTTTGTGTAAATTCCTGAAATATCTTATGCGATATGCTTTAGTTTAGTTTTGCTTTAGTCTGTTTTGACTGATCACTGTATGAACTAATTACCTTGCCTGAGCTTTCATTATACATAATGTATATATATATATATTTCGTGACCTTTTTATACTTATCTTATATGATAGAGATCTACCACTAATAGGTCAATAAAACAAGGCTGGTTTGAGCGATAGTTATATTTTCCAGAACGTTTACAAACGTTTTCCGGAACACCTTCGTCAGTGAAAATATAACTAGATAAATATATAAACAAACTTTTGTTTTTTTATTTGGGACTATCAACAAAATAACTAGTGACTAGGATTTCTTGATATAGAGGATGCATAACCAACTTTTATATATATATAAATTATAAAAACTAAATTAATATGTAAACATACATGCAAATTAAGTAAAACCTTATATCAAAAAATCTTTGTCGAAACCTTAACAATTCTGTTCAAGGACTAGGGAAAACCAAATTCAAAGAAACCTAGCCAAAGGTTTCCTTCTTAAGAAATGCAAATGTCATTTTAACAAATTGCTATATACATTACTTAAATTTTGAATATCGGTCCTGAAATTAATAGTTTTAGTGTCTTTCTGTATATTTATCATTTCATATATTAGTCTTTTTATAATTATTCTCTGTTTTTAATATAATTGTGTTTTCAAAATCAAAGTAATGCCCAAGATCTTTGTAATGTTTTGTTACAGCGGTCATTGCACCAAAATCATTATTTAAAGAATACTTATGGCTATACAACCTTTTCTTTAAATATTAGTTTCGTCTGACCGATGTAACAACCATCACAGTCTTTACAGTTTATTTTATAAACTACATTACTCTGATTTTGTTTAATTATTTTGGATTTAGTATTAGTAAAAGAGATCTATTACTATAATTTGGAATGAAAGTAATGTTTATGTTGTTTTTATTAAATTCTTTTTTATTTTTTCGCTTAAACCTTTTTTATAAGGAATAGCGCTATAACATTTATTGTTATTAATTTTAATTCCTCTATTATATAATTTGTTAATTCTATTTTTATTATTTTTCATAAAAACTATTTGGATAATTATTTTTATCTAAGATTTCTTTAACTTTGTTTAAATTCTTTTCCCTAAATTCAGGATTAGCTAATCTAACCGCTTGATCAACTAAACCGGTAACTACATTAATTTTATGTAATTTTGATGTTTCTGAAAAATAATTTAAATGTCTTCCTGTATTGGTAGACTTTATATGCCAATTTGTTTTCACAATGCCGTTATTATGCATGACTGTCACGTTCAGGAAATTCAATGAGTTATTAGATTCTCTCTCATATGTAAATTTTAATCTATTATGATAACTATTAAATGAATCTAATATCTCATCAATATTATCCTTTCTTACGGAACAGAAACAGTCATCCACATAACGTCTGTAAAAACTTACTTACCTGGTAATGGAGGACCTAGAGCAAACTTGTTTGGCAAAACTAAATTCTAGTGTAAGTTTTTACAGACGTTATGTGGATGACTGTTTCTGTTCCGTAAGAAAGGATAATATTGATGAGATATTAGATTCATTTAATAGTTATCATAATAGATTAAAATTTACATATGAGAGGGAATCTAATAACTCATTGAATTTCTAACGTGACAGTCATGCATAATAACGGCATTGTGAAAAACAAAATTGGCATATAAAGTCTACCAATACAGGAAGACATTTAAATTATTTTTCAGAAACATCAAAATTACATAAAATTAATGTAGTTACCGGTTTAGTTGATCAAGCGGTTAGATTAGCTAATCCTGAATTTAGGAAAAGAATTTAAACAAAGTTAAAGAAATCTTAGATAAAAATAATTATCCAAATAGTTTTTATGAAAAATAATAAAAATAGAATTAACAAATTATATAATAGAGGAATTAAAATTAATAACAATAAATGTTATAAGCGCTATTCCTTATAAAAAAGGTTTAAGCGAAAAATAAAAAAGAATTTAATAAAAACAACATAAACATACTTTCATTCCAAATTATAGTAATAGATCTCTTTTACTAATACTAAATCCAAAATAATTAAACAAAATCAGAGTAATGTAGTTTATAAAATAAACTGTAAAGACTGTGATGGTTGTTACATCGGTCAGACGAAACAATATTTAAAGAAAAGGTTGTATAGCCATAAGTATTCTTTAAATAATGATTTTGGTGCAATGACCGCTGTAACAAAACATTACAAAGATCTTGGGCATTACTTTGATTTTGAAAACACAATTATATTAAAAACAGAGAATAATTATAAAAAAGACTAATATATGAAATGATAAATATACAGAAAGACACTAAAACTATTAATTTCAGGACCGATATTCAAAATTTAAGTAATGTATATAGCAATTTGTTAAAATGACATTTGCATTTCTTAAGAAGGAAACCTTTGGCTAGGTTTTTGAATTTGGTTTTCCCTAGTCCTTGAACAGAATTGTTAAGGTTTCGACAAAGATTTTTTGATATAAGGTTTTACTTAATTTGCATGTATGTTTACATATTAATTTAGTTTTTATAATTTATATATATATAAAAGTTGGTTATGCATCCTCTATATCAAGAAATCCTAGTCACTAGTTATTTTGTTGATAGTCCCAAATAAAAACAAAAAGTTTGTTTATATATTTATCTAGTTATATTTTCACTGACGAAGGTGTTCCGAAACGTTTGTAAACGTTCTGAAAATATAACTATCGCTCAAACCAGCCTTGTTTTATTGACCTATTAGTGGTAGATCTCTATCATATAAGATTATACATAATCTAATCTGAATAAACGGTTGGACCGCTAGGAAGAATAGCAAAATTATATGAATACTTTGACTAAACAATTTAATGTTTACTGCAAAGGCTTCGGTTTTATTTAGCTATTATCATAAAAAAATGGGTCAACCATCAAAATGATTTGAAATCGAGAAGCAAGAAGGAAAGGTCTCGGTGCATTGTTTTTCTTAAAGGCGATTCTACGCCCACCGTATTCTAGTTCATATTATTGGAACCCTTAGATGGCCGACTTTCTTATTTCAATGTCTTCAAATAATAATAATTGAGAACCTTTAGACTGGAATGTTTATGCTTTACATCTATCCATATGCGATATTTCTCAATTTTGTTATCGCCCATTTGAATTACATTGTTTTGATTTCTGGGATATGCGTAATAGAAACGTCAAACTATTCCGACTTCGCTGTGGGTTTCCTATGTTCTATATTATACTTCTTTAGAAGATGCCAACTTGAAATTTATATTGTGGCCAGGATTTTTTAATAGATTAAAGTTAAACAATTGTCTTCATGAAATAATTTATTAACACCAAAACGATGTGCTCAGAGGTTACCATAGTTCAATTCTCTAATTTTATAATTTGTAGAGAATACATTTTCTGTTAAAACCATTTCAATTTGTAAACCAATAAGGAAAGCGATTGGTATGTCTTCTTCTCTAGAAATGCAGTCTGAGGTTTATCGCATTGAACCCCAGCAGTTTAGTGTGGCTTTCAACATTTTAATCTGTGTCTCATCTACTACGTTACCAATGAGAAATCTGCTCAGTTCTAAGCAAGACGTTTGAATCTAATATTGTTGAGGTCATTGCATTCCCGAATATGTCATGCTCCCCATCACAGATACGATTTTTACCTATTCCAAAAGCAACAATTTATTTAAATTGGAAGTTTCGTGTCGACAGACTGCTTGTCTTCTCAATTTTGTCCTTACTCGTTCGAAGTCTATAGTTACCTTATTTGTTGTTTCATAGTTGGATGCTTATGATTAAATAAGAGATATTTATAAATTCCTTCTTTAATGTATTTATTAACCCTTGTTCAACAACATCAAACAACTACGAGTCGGTACCACTCGTAATAGTGGAAGAGATCAAAGTGAAACAAATCTTGAAGTATTACATATTTGTGCCTAGCTTCTTGTCTCGATGTTTCTAGTTCACCTATATAGATTGTGAATTTCAAATGTTCGCGATTTCTTATTTTAAAGTGAGTTTCTGTAAGTTCGTTTTGACTACTGGTAACCTCTTGTCCTCAGCTTTAGAAGAAGAGCTATGGTTCTCGAAGCATATTAGCTACATACAAATTTGATATTTCAACCCTGTCTTTGTTCTGTTCTTTGAAAGACAATTTCCACTCGACCAAAATATTTCTTTTGTCAATTTTTAAAATAGCTGATTGAAAAATATATTTCAAATTTTATAGTTCAACAATATGTATGTTTTTTATTTCTTCTAGAAATACGTAACCGGTTACACAAGTTAATAACTATAATTGAAATAGAGTAACCAAGATGGATAATAAAAGAAATTCTTAGCAAATTATTCCACGTTTCCCTACCAACATATTGGGCTTCGCATCTTAAGACTATTTTCGAAACAACATTGACATTTGTTTAAAAGGCATGCACATCTCCCCTTCCTTAAACGTATTCACATATGAATACACAACTCGGCAGAGAAAACATCACAGTTAATTTATGACTTATATGTCACATATATTTCTATTGTTGTCTAGTACTATTAACAATTAGGGTATTACTAATCGCGACGGCAAGGTCAGTATCAATTTATTTTCGTCCGTCGTGAAGTAAATCTTAGCCGAAGGAAATGAATGGATACATTCATTTTGAAACAGGTGATTAGACATACATTTACCTAACAATTGCAGATATGTATGCACGTTCAGTAGTTCTTTAAAATGTTTCAGTGTTATATCGGACGTTCTTAGAGTTTGACTCATCTCCATCTGTTATATCTGAAATTAACACCAGTTGAAATGGATCACCGGAAACTTTCCAAGTAGATAGTATACTAGTGGATAATGGATGCAGTATCGGATGGGTTAGTCAAACATCTTAGTAATAATTTTGCAATGTTCTTGAGGTAAAAGACGTCCATTTACACGATGAAGTGTGTACATTTGCAAACGGTTAAATTTAGTAAATTAAATTGGAGCTGTTGGGTTACTAATGAGAGAAAGGGAATGTTAATTAAAGTCTTCCGGACGTGTCGGGTAACAGAAACTCGTCTGAATTGTTTCATATTTTAGAGATATATTGACTAATTCCAATAACTTTTCCCGCTCTTAGCTTCCCAGCGACCATTCAAATAATTCTAGCTTCTTGGAGTTTGATAGTTTCAAGAAATCTCCCTATTGCTACTGAAGTTGAAGCGGGTTTTGATAATTGCTATACTCATCTGTTCTGATAATGCGCCTAATAATCTTTGTGGTTCCTTTTCCCATTCAGCCAATATTTGTGATATAGTCAGCCCATTGTATGTTATTGATAACGGCTTCATTTATCTCTGAAAAATTAAAATCTTGCAATATAAGAGGGCTGATTTTGAAGATATTAGACATTGACTGCAAGCATATTCTGACTGTGAAACTTAAATACATGCGAACGGGTCACGTAATGAGCATTCAACAGTCCAAATTTGACACCAACGAAAATAATATACGCAGATTGTCAATTAAAAATTCCACACAGCCATTATTCACAACAGAATGTTTCCTTACAATATGATGAATATTAAAAAAATCGATCGTAAATAGCAGCACCGATGACATTCTCTTACTAAATCAGTCCGAAAGTTACACAATCGAAAAGTCAAGATTCCATATGCGAATCTAAAAAACGTCCCAGATGAATGCCAATGAAGGTTAGTGAACTGGTTCGTAAATTGTTCGGCATAAATACACTTCGCCCTCTGCGTTGTTTTCCTCCAATTGTGCTTCGCAGATTATAGAATAAGTTGGCGTAGCGTTTGTCGCTGGTTATCAGGTGATCTTTGAATATTGAAACGTGTCGCGGATGTTAATCTTCAAACAGACGACCAGGTACATGTTTACGCGATAAGATTTGTATATTCCTAGAAATCAGATCTAGGAGCAAAATAAAAATGTTAATCAAATGGTAGGCGTGTGATGTAGGTAAATAAGTCATGATGACTGTACATATTTTGAACATTTAATTTCTGGTATCATTAAAATTCATAACCAGAAACATATTTCTTAAAATTGTTTTGCACTTTAGTTGCAGACTGTATTTATCTTTGACATTCTGAATGTCAAAATCATGATTCACAAGATTGGAGGTAGTATTTGACCAGAAAAGAACTTTCAAATACGGAAATCAGGTCGTTCCTGGAAAGATCACCGATTTTGACGAAGTTAAGGTTATGATACACTAGATTAAACCACTTGTTTATAAACTTTAAGCAAGTGGGTATATGGCTCAATAATAGGAAATAATAGGCATAAGAAAATGCAAAAATTCGAGAGAAGAAAAATTGTAAGAAGCATGGAAGAAGGTTTGACGAAAATATATAAGAACGGGATATGGAGAATCAGGTGCGACCACGAACTCAGAGTAACAAAGATTGAAGAAAGTCCTAAAAGATCAATTCAAAGGGAAAGGAGACCAAGATAGACCCAAAAATAGACGGATAGAAAGTGTGGAATAAGGTTTGCAGATATTAGAAGTAAGACGCCGAAGGAACAACGCACATAATAAAAAGGAGTGGGAGGAGGTAGTTAAGGAAAAAATAGGGAAATTAAGGAGGATTAGTTAACGCAAGGAACAGCACGACAGAAGTGACCGACCTATGAAAAAATATAAGAAAAGAGTAGATAAAATCCCTAGATGTTAAACAATGGAATTGGAGCCATCACTCCCAAAATACTTAATTCCGGAAACCCTAGAGAGAGGTTATGATCCTAAATGGGGTAGCAAGTTAAAAAGTTGTGCTCCTTATAAAGATGTAGATGACAAAGGGTTCACAATACATTTTCTGCAGATCACACCCGAAAGAAGGATAGTGGCATAATGTGACTATATATTCAATGGAGTGAGATTGGGGAACAAATATTACTTCTCTATAATTAAAAATATATTGGACACGAATTGACAGAATGAGATATGTAGCAAAAGTCATATAACTTTTTTTTTTCATTTTCTTGCCAATAAAGAATGTTAACACAATTCAAAAATATAATTGTTTAAGTATTATGTGCGTTTTCCACTACTTTTTAAAAAACTAGACTTTCCCCCGATAAATCAGCGCTGCCTTCATTCAGTTGTCTGTGCTTTTAAACAGAATTTGTTTGCCTTCTAGATCTATGTTCTGGCTTCTTAGTTGCTTGCCTTGTGTTATACTCTGGTTCGAATTTAGGTGGACTTTTTAAACATACAGATATTCAATTTATCAGTATTGGTCTGCAACTTGGATGAAGTTTCTCTAAACTGATCTTGCAACAACAAAGCTTCTAAGGCATTCTTTGGTATTTGATTTAAAGCTACTTGTTGTCAAAGTATTAGTCGAATTTTGCTTTGGCATCTAACCCCTAAGATTCGTAAACATGCATGTTTGTAATCTCACCTACTTTAAACGTATTTATAGTTTTATTGTAATTTCTTATAAGTCCTAAAATACATTGACATTTTGAAGATTAGAAATACTTCAACGTATTCTATAATAGGTGATATACGTTGGAGCAAGGTAACAATGAGCCTTTTTGAAGAAGCTCGAATCAATATTCTGTCGTGATTACCTAAATATTTTGAAGTCAGCGTATGGTATATGATCAAAGAAAAGCTTATGTATTTGAAACATCTTCCACAAACTTTGGTTAATACTTCATCGATGTCTGTTCAAGTGTTTTCAAAACTAAATCGGGCAAACACGTACTTAAATAAATGCTTCCGTATTTCTCATTCGAATTTAAAATTTCAATCATATTAGTAATTTTATACCGGCTGATGACAATAAAACCAATCTAAAAAAATTGCTACTCTTGGGAACGTTGTGTTCCAATTTCTCTAGCAACATTTGAAATAAGAAGGTGTAAAAAGATGCACCAGCACATAGAGCGGCACGTATTTTGTAAATAAATATATTCTTAGCAAGTGTTTTTTCACGTTTTACGCCAACGGTTGTTAGCAAAAATCTTTCTTTGGCAGTACCTACTTATATCACCGAGAAAAATAAATGAGTCTAATTAACAATCCAATGAACTAAAGACCAGCTTATCGAATAGAAAATTAAACCGAATGTTTCATCTTTGAATAAACGCAAAAGTTGAATAAACCGGTTGTATTCTTATTTATGTCCTTTGAATCCACCATTGATATTTATAGATTTTGTTGCTTGAACTAGGAAAGATAGATTTAACAGCAGTGTCATTCTTGTATTACGAATGATCAAAAAGGGAAGTGTTCTTAACGTATGTTCTTTTTAGTAAGGGTAGTGGAGAATAATTATACCATTAACTTCATATTAACTAACCAAATACGCAGAAATGTTAATACTGCTTTCATTACATACATAATATATTTTGAAATGGTAATATATGGGGCTTCATTATTCGGTTAACATTTTTAATGGTGTTAGTAATCGTTTACACGCTTATGAAATACCAAAAAACAGACGAAATCATTGGTGCTAGTTTTGCTCAAATTAGTACTTATAAATAACACCATACATTTGGTGAGAAACTTTACATTGCTCGTAAATATTAATAGGCACCACCAACTTTTGTTAAAGAAATTAGATGCATTTGGTTTTGCACCTTCCTTGGTTAACTTAATGTCATCATACCTTACATACAGATGGAACTACGTTGTTTATAATAGATACAGGTCCTACGATTTCTATTCAATTTCTGGCGTTCTTCAGGGCTCGAATCTTGGACCGCTATTACTTGTCTTGTTTGTTAATGACCTTTTATCTTCCATACCCTGCCTTTTCACTTGTATATGTTGATGACGTCAAATTGTTTAACCGAGTATCTAACCTGACTGATGCTGATAGGTTGCAAGAAGTCATTAAGTCTTTAGTTGGATGGTCTGAAGTCAACAAAATTAAGCTCAATTTTGAGAAAAGCCTCACCGTGAGGTTTCGCCGAAAATTAAATCCTGTTTTGATGGAGGACCACGTACTTATTACCGCAGACAGTGTTAAAGACCTTGGCGTCATATTTGTTAGCAACTGATCGTTTACGGATCATATTGAATCCACTTGTAATCAGGCCTCGAGACTTTTAGGCTCTATTATCAGAACCTTTACGTATTTTAATGATGTGGCCATTCTTATTTGCAATACATGTGTCATTTCAAGAAAGGGGCTTAACATACACACAACTTCGTTGCATAGCCTTTGAACACTTGCCTAGCAGATGACTAAAATTTTAGTTCTAACAGGGCATTTTGCGTTTATTCGATTCATTGATTTTTTGCAGTGTATGGATATATTTTAGGCCAGGTGTTTCAATAACTGGTGTGTATTTTCTTTGGTTTAGTTAGTTGTACGGTTCAGTTAGTAAATGGGAATTGTTCGGATTGTTATATCGATATTATAAGTGCAAATTCCATAAAACGTTGGTCAAGGGGTAGATATTCTAATATGTTTTTGATGTTTTTAAAAAAGTGTTTGTTTATACATTTATCTAGTCATTGTCACTAAAGAAGGTGTTCCGAAACCGTTTGCAAACGATTTGAAAATATAACTATCGTTTAAACCAGTCTTGTTTAATTGACCTAATTGTGGTAGAGAACTATCATATAAGATAAGTATAAAAAAGTCACGATATATATATATATATATTTTTTTTTTGATGTAAAGCGTGTTCTTTTATACATATAATCGTTAATATATTCTTACGCGATAATTTTTCGTTTTCTGTAGAGTTTATTTAGTTTACCTTACGAATTTAGAAACTGTCCTTCCATACAAAATTAATTTTACTAAAACGTAGTAATAAATAAATGGGTAATTACTTCATCTTAATTTTTGCTGTTTATTAGAACATATAGAAATGCAATAACGTGTGTAAAAGAAGAGAACTGAAAGAACTGGCTGTTTCGCGGAATTCTATACATTTTTCATTGAGAAACTTTTGCAAGTCTTGTGAATGTTGACTTGGTTTTTCTATTGAGGAATGTCTTCAGTTTCCAAAATGTAATGTCAAAATCTACCAATAACATGTTATCGAAATCTATAATCATTCCATAAATAAAACAAAATGCATATAGGGATTTGTGTGCGTAGTGTAAGTGTAAAAGAATCCTGAATTTATGATTACTAGGGTCAGCGAAGACCGTCCAATTCTGTAAACGTTACAAATGGGGCAATTGCACTAATAATGATAAGTTTGACTCATTCTACGTGTAAGTTATTACTAATCACTAATAATACATGTTTATGCAAGTATCTAAAAGTTATCATAATTTAGACATTATTAGTACAATCCGACAACCGCTCCCACTCCCTCACCGAATTAAACGGTCTTTTTAGGTGGTTTAAAAGTATTTACTTTTAATGTATTTTGATATATTTATATATTTTCCTTCTTATGTTTTCGGAACAATGAATAACTTCAAAACCCGCTATACGTTATACCATAGGAAACACGGAATCATTGAATACGCAGATATGTATGTACTTCGAATAGTGTCCTTCGGCTGGACACCGTTTTACATAATTTGAAATGTGTGGACAAGTCTGAAAACAATGCCGCTATTGTGAACAAATTTATTACAAAGTGCGCCTTTCTAGATCATACATTAAACTTTCCGCCGGTTGAATTCTCGACGAAAAGAATCAATTTTTAGCGGTCCGCGTCGTACGTAATTTGTCACGGACTCACGATAACGTGACACGCGACGTCATGTTTGAAATATGTCCGCCAGGATGTGTCAAAATAATTAGCTTCGTGTGCTGCGCACGAGGTGATCAAAACTTTTCCTTTTACACGGTTTGCGTTAAAATACGTCCAGGTTTGAATTGAAACTCAACAACCTACGGATTGTTCGCGTAGGTCTGTGTTATACGAAAAGACAAAGAAGTTACTAGTTAGAATAACTGGTTTCAGATATGGTATAAAACCATCTCTTAAAAAACGTGGAATGTTAGATGTTCGTCCCTTACTTATTATACAATTCTTGTAGTAGATTTGCATTTCTCATACTTTTAGATTGTAATTATGGAAGTTAAGTACAATGTTGTAGATATGTGAAATGTCATATATGAAGACGTAGTAATGTGACAAGTTTTAAGAATGGTGCAAAAAGTAAAAATTAACCGAAGGATTGTGATAAATATATATGCAATAAATTCTTGGTTCCTCTACAAAGATACGTTTCTTGAGAAAATCTTTCTCCTTAAGCTACTTAAGGCGCTCTGGACATCATTTACGCAATGAGAACTTTCATGATATAGTCATAGCCAGATTTATATATTTAGCGCCACAAAGCATAATAGCTTTTGGTGCTTCTGCTCTCTTGTCTTATCTTGTGCCTAATGGGAAATCTGGACTCTGTAAATAATACTCAAAATTGCGAGAAATATGGAAGACCACAAGGTTTCGATATATTCAAACTTTTAGGTCCTGCACACTAGGCGATTATCCTGTATGGAGATCAGTTTCATTCTGTTGACTAATGTAGGATTGTTGTCTGGGTGCATTTCTTTAATTCAGGCCTAAAAAGTGGAATGTAAACATCTTCTGTCTACAATACTATCCCCATAACTTTTACTATTATTTATATCTTATATGATAGATCTCTACCACTAATAGGTCAATAAAACAAGGCTGGTTTGAACGATAGTTATATTTTCAGAACGTTTACAAACGTTTTCGGAACACCTTCGTCAGTGAAAATATAACTAGATAAATATATAAACAAACTTTTGTTTTTTATTTGGGACTATCAACAAAATAACTAATGACTAGGATTTCTTGATATAGAGGATGTGTAACCAACTTTTATATATATATAAATTATAAAAACTAAATTAATGTGTAAACATACATGCAAATTGCTGTTCAGTATTGAATTTATAAAAGAAAGTGTATTTATATATTCAATGCGAGTATGACCATCCAGCTAAATTGCTCTGGTTAAACATGGCCAAAATAGTTTTTCAGTTAGTTCTATAAAACATGATTTGTGAAAATGTTTTCATTAAGCCTAATGTATCAAAAACGTCAAGTAAATAAAATACGTATAATCCTTTCTGTTGATTTCACAAATTATTTATGTTTGAATTAACTATAAAAAGTTGTGACTTACCTCTTTAACCAGGCGAAATAAAAGGAGCGAGTGGATGAAGGTGTAACTATAATTTTTTAAAAGTTCCTCCTTTATCACTAACTTATGTTATACTTACATGCCTATATACAAGAACTCAATTTTTTTAAAGAAATAGTAGTTACCTGCTTCATTCGCTCGACTTTTCATAGTGAATGAAAAAAGTTCACAAAACCGATATCAATTCGAGACATTCGTAAATCCAACGCGTTTTTAGTAGTTTATTAGAGATTTTGTTTTCTCGGTGTGCTTTCAGCCAACGATTACAGTTTATAGTATTATGGAACACTTTTCATCACATGTTACTCATTAGAAATCTTTTTCTCAAAGACGAAAAGGTAGTTTATCTTAAATCTTTGCTGTTTCCATGTCTTTGTGTAGCTATATTTCCTATGGAATGTATTTTCTTGTCTTCGCAAGACGCGCTTCATCACACACTAAACAAACTAATCTCTCGCATTAGCGTTTGTAATTTTAATCAGACCTAAACTTGCTGATATGAGCTGCTTCGAATTCTTTTTGTCCCCATAAATTTACCTTCTTTCATACTTTTTGCTTAACATTTTCAGTGTATTGGTAAACCTTTCTTGGACTATTTGTCACTTCTTAGTTACTTACTATTTTGTTGAAACAAGCCATCATGTTACTATTTCTTAGCATTCTCTAACGAAAGAGATAATTTTATTTAAAAAACAAAAGAGATCTTCAAAACATTTTAGTATCATCATTGTTGAGATTTCATGTACTTTCACCTAAGTATAGAAACATTCAAATTATCAAACTTGGAATGAAATATAGCAATGATGATTTTCCTTGGAGGTCCGTAGATAGATCAATACGGCATTACTTAGGATACTATATTTTAAGTAATACTACATTACGAGGAGGTTTCCTACAGGGAATACCGTCTCTTCTAAGAGGGTTGGATATCATCATCGCTATTTTAGCTTTTGAAGCTGTTGCTCTAAATAATTACACACACCCATACCACTCTCCCAGGTTATTCATCCACCAAATACGTCTTCTTCGTTAGCTTCTTTTACTGTGTTTTACCTACTAATAGTCAGTTATCTGTTATTTTCGCTTGGATCTAACATTTCAAGTGACCAGTGTATTAATTTTCATAAGAAATGTCTTCGTATCATCGTTTCTTGTCAGAGCTTGAATTACTCTTCCTCCTTTGCCATACATTTTTCTCGTTCCCCGTTTATATTTTCACGAGATATCGTAAGTAGATCAAGATTCCTTTGCGCGTCTCTTTCCCTTTTCTGGCAGTATAGGTATTCCTAATTTTTAGTTACGGGTATATGGTGGATATAAAATATGCAAATCTTCAGAATTGCCATATGTCTAGGGAGCTACGTGACTGTTTCTAGAAGCTTTAAGACAAACTATTGGTTGCATCTAATTCTTCGCACTCGTTTCTATAATTGAGAAAGTACTTATGATTGAGCTCGATACAAGGATTAGAAAGGAAAACATCAAGAACTAGAAAATATTTGTATAGGTATCTTCTTAGAACTAATTTGTGTTTAGGACAGGGCACATCTCTGGAAAGGTCTTCTTCGACGATTATTACAAATTCGGCACAAATTCGTTCACATTATGTATAGCTAATGAAAATTATAAATTTGTATAGATTTTCCCATTTTTGTTTGGGGTTTCTGGAACGTTTTATCTGTATCTCCTCGCTGAGTTGGTACTATTTTACCAGCCTGATCTAGTCCTCGTAATTTCCCATTTTCTAGTCTATTTCTATTTTATTTTTTCTGTGTTCAGAATCGAAGCGTTTCTCATACTTTTGATGTCGTCTCCAAAGCGGTGATCGCAAAATTTTTTGATGCTTTTTCTCGATTCGTTAGCACGTTCTATCTACCAGCCTTTTTATTCTGGCTATGTGATCATGGTCATGCTAGCTTTCGATTTTCTATTCTATCTTTATTTTATTTCTCCTTCTTCTAATCACGAAAGATGCTGAATGCAATAAAACACCTAAATAACAAAAGAGAAAGTAGGTATCATAGGGAAGGTCATAATAGACGGGAGTTTGCAAAAATTGTAAAGAGCGACATTGTAGTTACTTTAGAGGTCAGATTTAAAAAACGCAGAAAAAATATGTTTATGATAGAAGCATTTATTGATACTCTTGATGTTTGCGCCTCAAAAACGGTGATCGCGGTATCCTTCGATACACCTCAAAGCTCTTTCGGGTTTAATGAATACGGATGGATGCAAAATGATACAAAAGGATCCGCTTGCTTATTGTCTCGAAGGATCGTTCTGTCTCATAGATTCTAATGTAATGTACGTTATATTTCACTTGTCTTAATTATGTCCTAAATTACAGTTTTTAAGATTGCAGCTACTTCGGAAACGGCTATTTTAGAAACATTAATTTTATACTACTTCTTTGAGCAAAAGGTGGTTACTGTTTAAAAAGATAATCATCATATATCGTAATTATAATTAAGAGAGAAATTAAATTAAAATTGTTGCAGATTCTGATGCCTAGTTACTTGATCCCATGAGAGTAGAAAATGCAATTATATCTTATTCTGCATTTGCCTTTGTGTATTTTTTACCAAATTCTATCGCAGGCAACCTAAAAGAAGTCGTTAATTCCTTTTAAATCTGATTAATCAGAAAGAATATCCTGTATGGGTAAATAAATAGGATATATTATTCCTGTTTAGGTCTAATTTCGGGACAAACTATACCTATACACTTTCCGTCAAAATTTATTGTAAAATATGTACATAACCATCCAACAGTTTACAAATTTCAACGACAAAGATGTTAATTTTTCGTAATAAGAACATTGTGCAACGCACTGGCATATCTTGGACATTATAGCGGTGGCGTCATACTAAGGTCGAAATATCGACAAGAAACAGTCAACCTATCGCAAATTGCCCGTAACGAGCGGCAATATGAAAACTCCATTAACTACATCGGCCAATCAATATGAAAGCAATAAAGTAAAGAAAGTCAATTCGGCCATTTTATATGCCAGTTGGCCTTAAAACAAAATAAACAGGAATAATTGGAGGACAGCGTGGATTGGCTGACCGGCTACTCGCTCTCCAATGAATGGAGGGGGCAGACCGAGCTGGTACAGTCCGCCAAATACCCATTAATCCGTGTCTAATGAGATGCACAGATCTTGTTCAACGGCATTATATGTTATAGATGTGTTCTCTTCGTACTGGGAGTGTATCCCATATATGCATATACACGGGTGCGTACACATATGTTGAACAAACCGTCGCAAAATTTTCAAGTGGAATGTTCGGTGATTCGAGCGCTTGGGTCTGCAGTTACCTCACCGACGGATTTCTTCGAGTTTAACGTTTACCCACTGCCTGAGCATAATAGAAAATTCAATTTTCTTAAAGAACCTTCTAAATCGTTGTTGTCATCGTTAAAGATATGTAATTTGTGGGTACTTACACAGGTATTGTTTATACCACACTAACGTGGTTATGAATTATTTGTCAAGTCGCTAATAGTTTTATAGAAATGACATCCTTTCTAAACAGTAGCGGTTTTGCGCAACAACTGGGACAAGGCAGAATAGGCATCTCAATTACATTCGTATTTGTATCGTAATTTGGAGTATTGCATTTTTTAATGTTATTCAACAAGTGAAATTTTTGCGGTCGCAAACAGCAGAGGTATAAACATGTTTCCACAAATTTTTCCTATATATTTTCCAGATTTTATTTAAAAATTAAAACTTAATGTTCCTGATGTCTGGTACACTGCTCTTTTGGTGACCTTTTTTGGATTTTGGAGTGATCTGTAAATTGAAAAATGCTGACAAAATTACATAGTGTCGTCTTACTCAAAATGCCATACTTCATTTAGTTGCACCACATATTACGCGATTTTGTGTTGGAAGGAAAACACAAAATAAATGTACAGAAAGAAAATAAACAGTTTCTCTTCTAATTGATCATGGGCAATATGTTTACCAAAATGGACACTCTGCGGTCAATCTAGAAATAATCATCAAAGTTTCAAGTAACTCCGAAATGTTCTTGTGCATATTACTTTATTATTATTATTATATTATTATAACTTTTTCACACTTTCCTTCTAACTAAAATATATAAAGAGAGTTGCTCTAATAGATACCACCGCCATATTTCTGAAAGTACTGATACCTATAAGGACCTAGCAATAAAAATATGAACTACCTCATGTATTTGATTCACAGTGATCAATTTTACGAAATACAACGGGGTGATGTCGAATTTACGTTTTTTGTTTAAAAAAAGACAGAATAAAGTAGTAGCCAGCATTCTATAGCACTTATATCTTAACCTACACCTTTATAGTTAGATTTTAAGTTATATTGATCACTTGTGTGCATTCCAGCTTCATTTCCATTTTATATCACTTGTGGTGAAGGTTACTTATTACATTTTGGAGAAAATATACCTTATCAACCAGCCATTGGTTTTAGTGCAAAATTTCTCTTATCCTAGGTAGGTAAATACAGCATTACTCATAATACTGCACCGGTTGTGACTTATACTCTATTATATGGGCCCAATGATCCACATTCAACGTAACCACCACCGATTGTTGACTATTATTTGTGTCATTAAGTAAAGTATTTTGTCATTACCAACCAATGCTGACCTCGTTGATAGTCAATTAATTGCCGCAGGAAAAAGTGTACTGTTGTGATTTTACATACTTAAACATGTACATTTTAGATTTTGTAAGTAATTTGCAGAGAATGTTCATTCCAGAAAAGATACAATTGTCGTAGTATCGCCTACTATTCTATTGAAATTATTAGTCGGTTTCTTGAAAACATTGGGAGCGCTTCTGGTCAGGGAGCTACCGAAATGACCACAATATTTTAAACATTAATTTATTAGGTTCTGGTATCCTATACCGCGGTTTGTTGCATCCGGAGATCTCGAGGAACTTTACTTGTTATTTATTTGAAACGATAACCTGCATTAAAGCAAATTTACTCGTCACACATCGGGTTGAAGTCATTGAAGCATAGTACCGCGGAAATTATTTCTAAAATCCAAGTCGTTCACACTAAGTTGGAATCAATGTTTTAGCGACACCTTCAATTGTAGAAAGACTTACAAACAAAAATTCATCACAATTAAGCCAGAACTTAGAGTTATATTTTGAAAAACAAATTTTATTCTAAACCTAAGTAGTCCATAGTATGGGAACCAGAGCACTTGTAGACGCTAAACAGAAACTAGTGACTGGTTCCTGCAGAAAGCAGGTAGATGACAAACGAGTTACGTAAATTCCTACATCGGCGGAATTATAAGCATTCAATGGGGATGATTATCTGGACTGCGATTTGGTGTAGCTGCTCCATCACCTGTGGTGTACATGACAATGATGGTGTACACCGAACCCTCAGTGCTGAGGAAAAGAGAAGTTTCTTGGAATGAAGCTCAGAGAATGACCAAAAACAAGAAAGATTGGGCCAAATTCGTTCACGCGACAGAAAAATGAGAAACAGTCAATAATATGCCTTACACCTATTGGTAGACAAGACGTGGACTACTATGATACTGTGGGTTTGGCATCTTCAATACGTAAACATCCAGAGGTACCTAGAAATTCAACTAAAACCTTCTTCCTTCTTTCTTTTTCTGGACTTCCGTATCTCCTTTATAGGTGTCACCGTAGCATTACTATAATTCTTCATTCCTTCCGGTCCAAAGTCAGTTCGTTCATCTCGGGTTCTATATTCTTTTCGGCCTCCTCTTTCTTCGGTTACCAGTTCTTCTGACTTGGTATAGTTTCATGACCAGCCTGTCTTCGTCTATTTAGCTTATGTGTTCCTACCATCTAAGATATTTATTTTCTGTTGTATTCAATACTGGTTTCTCTTCTATCCTTTATTACCTCGTTTGTAGTTCAAAACCATCACGAAAATTTTCTATCAGAAAAATTAGCAATTACTTTGTTGCAAAGCAATAGTGAAAGATTTATAAGGTACTTTAAACCAAATAGAATTCTGTGAAACTAAATGTTTGATAAATTGGTTATTGTGCGTGATATTCTGTGCGTATGCACGTAGGTTGTCTGTGATCTCCTTCGTCAATTCAGTGTAGAGGAGTATTTGTTTTATCGATGGTTGTGTAAAGATGGTATGGGGTCCTAAATGGAGTTACCGAAACGCAGGTACTGCTTTCTTGAGCTGCACTGTGCTTTTCATGTTAAGCGCAAGTTCCAATTAGTTTCATCATACGATACCCGAGAGCTGGGGAAACCGTTACTAATTTTATCTCAATAGCGAATGGTGATTCATGGTGACTAGTGCCGATATCAGAAAAATTCGAACTCGACTCAGATTCGAATAATTATAGGGTAATAAGGTAATTTAACGTTTCTGATACAAACACTCTTCCCACTGCGTCAACTAGCCATGATACTTCGTAAAATTACAAAGGCTGTGTCGGATAATATAAGCAAAAGCTTCCCGGCACGAATTTCAGTGATGCTAACAGAAATATTAGCTCTTGTTCTATATAACATTCTGGTATGATATCAGATAAATATAACAAATTCTAAGGGGGACGTCAATTGACACCGTAAAATTCAAAATATTTTTTTCTGCGGAAATAGCTGAACTGACGTAGAGATAAATAACACTTATTTGAAAGATATAAAGAATATGAACTTTCATTTCATATTGGACTTCTACTAACACTTTTTTCTGATAACTGGCCGGATTCTACTTTTATTTTTTAATTATTAACTTTAACCTTTCAGGAAACTTCCAGAATTGTTTTTAGACATCTATATGTTTGCATTATTATTATTTTTGACATAAAATTATCTTGCAATGTATATCGTTGTTTTCTAAAATTTTGGAAAACTTAATTGGGTTGTAGTAAGTGTGACTATACCTCACCAGTATCTTACAAAAATAGATCTGGTATATAGGTAATGTATATTACTAGTACCCATGGTAGTACTGAAGAAATGTATATTTTATTAGGGAAGCAAGGGCTGAATGGATCAGAAGTCAAGTTAGATTTCAAAACATAGATATCGTCACAGTAAGTTATAGGAGTTACATTCAAAACTATTGCAAAGTTAACCTCAAATACTGCACTTATCTCAGAAACGCAGTTTCCTTATCTTACGCAAAAGAAATTATATATTTCGTATTGGATGGCAACTTATAAGTAATGTTCGACAAACGAATGCATGATAAGTTGTGTAAACCGAACTGAGGCTGTCTCTCCTCTGAATTTTAATGTCGCGCCTTGAATGTAAGTGGGAACATGCGTTGGACGGACAGCGTCAGTCCGGCTTACACTTCTTAATGATAACTTACCATGCACTCGGTTGTCGAATCTTACTTATAAAGAATCACAATGTAATTTTCTAAGTATTCCTTTCGGAGAAAAAATGCAATTAAAACGTACATATTCTTTTACCAAGAAAAAGCGATTACTAAAATAAATATTATTTGTCGACATGTGGATTTTATTTTCAGTTGTAAACTAGGCAGTATTGAAAGCGGTCTAAATTGTATGTAAATGTAAAAAGGGGGAGAATTATTGCCTTTGTTGAGCAGACGATGTTGCAGAAACGTATCGCGTTCATTAGTCAAAGTGTAGTAGCAAAAACTTACTCAAGATTCTTAGTTATGCATCTTTAAAAACAAGGACGGACTAAGTCCGAGATAAGTGATCAACAGGGCCACTTTTTATGTCAAATTGCTAGAAGAGACTCAACCGTGTGGTATTCAACTACTTCACTTCAAATGCAGCTACTGGAGATCATCGAAATAAGTTTCTCAAAAGGTTTGTATAGTAAAGGGCAGTTGAAAGCACAGCTGTCTAGGCAAAATAGAACTGACTGTCTAAATTAGTTCTTCACATTAACACTAGACAATTTTAGATTGGCAAAACAGGCCATATTCAGATGAGAATAAATGTCTAATCAAACGATTGTCGAATTCCGGTTTGAGGAGGTCGAGGAAGACAAGTTTGGCTCTAAGTTGCCAAATTTGTCTTAAGATATAAAGGGCGAAGTATTGTACTCTGGGGTGGTATCATGGTTGGAGAAAAACCAGCTTTGGTGCCTCATCGCCAGGTTATACCTGGTCCAAGGTATACGCAACTGGTATTGGAATCTGTTGTTATGCTTTGGAGAGTTACAGTGGGAGTCGATTTCTTTTTGGGCACAATGATGTACCTCCACACAGCAGCAGAGTCGTTTCAAACTCCCTGGAAGCTGAGGGTGTGTGTTTTTCGCGGCCTGCTTTGTTCATCTGAATCCCATCTTTAGACTTGTGGGATAAACTTAAGATAATGATCAGAGCTCGACGGAACAATCCATACTGATTACTAAAATGCATAAAAATGTTTTGTTCTCTAGATTTTTATTTTATGTTAGCAACTCAATATTACATTTTTGCTTTATTTGGTAAAATTTTCAGCTTATTTAGTACCGGAAACTTCTTTTTATTACTTTTTGAGGAAATCATTTTTTCAAACAAAATGGGAAACAGGCGATTAATTCGGTCGTGTGTGTTTTGCTTATTGTTAAATTCTTACGCGTTTGTTGCAAATTTGCCAGTTCAATTACATGTTAGCTAATCAATGTGTTACAGTTGATACATACATAGGTATTCGTTGATTGCCTACTTCCGTTTCTTTTTATATACATGATTCATCACGTCAAGCACCATTTTATTGCGTACGATTATTTTATTGGCTTTTGCTTAGTCTGTGAAATGCATTAAGGTTATATTACATCGAACCTAAGGCATAAGATTTTAGTTACTGTCGATGATGTAATTGATTTTGATAATCCAAGTGAAAAATTAATTTCTCATATAGATAATCAATTTAACGAGAAACACAACTTATAGGCATTAGTCGCAGGTATAATAAAATATAAACGTGATTTTGCGAAGTTACTCGTGACATAATCAATTAATACGAAAGCTAGACGGTAATTACGTTACTGAGATCATCCAGGATCTTAATAAGGCCGCGTTTAAACTAATTATCTATGAAAATCTAAAAGTACGAGTACGCCTCTCTATGTTTCTATGTCAGCGCTATCATCAATTAATTTATTCGTATGTATAGATAAACGAACCGCAAAGAATCAATTAAATTAATAAGTAAAAAGTATAATCAAACGTATCATCAAAAAGTGCTGATGCTAATAATTTATCCGTTTGTGCTCATTACACGATTATGCTAAGCGAATGGAAAGTAGGATCAATTTGCAGGCAAGAATTTTTCATAACCTTCAACCGAGTGTTCAGTTCGTGTGGCACATCATTTCATTTACTCATATCTATCTCTTAAAATAATTTTACATATTACCTGTGTCGTAAATTTTGAAAAAGTCGTGTTAGCTGCTTGTAAATAAATATTTTACATATTTATAGAAGTTGCGTTAAGGAAACCAAATTAAAATGCATCTGTTGATATATTTTGTAGCTTTTTTGTTAAAGAATGTACGTAAAAGAAGATGATTTAAAGGTGTCTATCTGGAGATCTAGTTTATTGTGTTACTTAAAAATGCAGGATGTCTTTGAAATTAAGCTCTAGTTTTAAACGACAACCAAAAAAGATTAATATAGTGGATGTTAGTACTCCGCTTACCTGCACTAAATTCACGATCAATCTAGTTAGTGAATTCAGAATATAAATTTGGTAATTGATTGTAATTTTCTTTGGTAATTAAAGTTTATCGATGGAATGAAGTATTCATAATAAATCGTCTAAAATAAATTCTTCGAGAGACTTGTTAAAATAGACATCCGTATTCGCTATCATCTCCTCATTTGTTTTGAATTTCTTTCCGTTGAACAATTTTGCGATTTGGAAATAAGAAGAAACTGTTTGGAACCGGAAAATGGTGAATGACGTAGCGCTGCGTGTCGTAATTTGACCAATTCAGCAACTCAACGACAAACGTATAAACTGGTCATTGTTATAGTGAAATACCACTTCCTTTTTGGCTAAATGTAGTCGTGTTCTCTTCAATTCGATTTTGGAATTGGTCAGTCAATCAGTATTATGTTGGTCAATACTGACCTTCCTTTATGCAAACAATTCATAAAGAATCCGAATTTACGAATCCGAAAAAATTGTGGCCATAAATTTATTGGTTGAAAACAAAGTTTTTGTCTTTTCTTGTTGCACGTTTCCCGGGCTAGCCGCAATGGTTTGCTTTAAAGGTATCATGATGAATTATTATTAGTACGGTGCCGTACTGACGCAAGGAATCTTTTGGATTGCATTTTAACTCAGAATTAGTTAATTATTTATTTGGATGGTTATTACCCGTTTGCATTCATCTTACAGTCAATTATTTAATCTGCAAATGTCCGTGTAAAATATTTCATACCAGCACCTTCAACTGGCGAATCCTGATCACCGTGCTACGGATCTTGTTAATTAATTCTGGAGTAATTACCATAAATAACGGTCAGGATGTTCGGTCTTCGCTGTTCCCTTATAACCACATATGTACTTTTGAAGGACATAAACCACTTACAAACAAATGACATGAGTAGAGTCATCATAATATTTGCGTAAACATTATTCGGTTTCCTTAATGGTTTTCCCACGTAAATAATAGCGCTTATGCTTATTGATTACAGGAAATTCTTTGTTTTCCATGTCTACACAGCAGTCTCTTGTTTGCTTCAATAAAATGTAGAACGTAAACAAAATACGTAGTAGACTAATCAACATTTTATTCAACATTAATATTTTTAGAGAAGTCATATTAATGCCTACTTAATAATTCTTTAGCATTCATCCCAAAGATTTTTCAAAATGTCTTTTACAATTTCACACGTATGTATGTGCTTTACCTCGCAACAAGTTGGAACAAGAGTTGATAGTGTGCTTCGTGATATGATAAAATTTCTACATTTACCAAAACTCTAATATTTGATCAATATTGACTGATAATTCCACAAGTGAGAAAGAAGTAATTGCACATCTATTTTCCTTTGAAATATTTTGTAAATGTGTGTAATTAGACCATTGTGGACACTCAACTAGAAACAATAACTGGAACAGTACGGATGAATTGAGCCACGGTCAACCGTTGCCAGTAGTTTTGAAGTTTATATTAGTAATGTTATTTTTTAAATCAGTCAATACATTTTCGTTAAAAAATTCAATGTGCAGTAATGCCAATTGATTTTCAAAGCTCAGTTTGTAGATGATATGCCCATAGTTTCTAGAGCAGCGATTTCTTAAAGACCACTTGTATGAGAGGATTGTTAATAGTTTATATGGTTTTAAGAATCCAGAAGGTTTTATGTTATTCTCTGAAAAGTTATAGGTAGCTACCACGTTTTTGAGTTGAGTCGAAAAATTTAGTCATTGTCATAGTCAATATTGTCTATTTGACGTTCAATATTAATATATGTAAGTAGGTATGTAATACGCGTTCATCCAATGCTTAGTTATCCAATGACATTATGCAAACTTGGTCAGTTTAGTTATTAATTGTCTAATTTTATAATCTTAATCTAGTTCCTGTTCAACAGTGGTTGATAACTTAGTAACAATAGAAGACACTTTTAAGCTTTGGATGAATTGTATGTACATATATTCTTTTATTAGGTGACATATGTTTTCTTTGTGAAGATGTTTGCTTCTGCATCTGTAAATGAGAATCTTTATGTATTGTATTACATTCTCCACATCATCCAGTTAAATATTGAAGTAACATTGAACCAAGGAAAGATAGTTTAAACTGAACACAAACAAAATAGTTTCGGTCCCTATTACAACGATTTAAACACATCCAACTGCGTATTTCGATAAGTACAAGCAGGAAAATACAAAAGAAGGAGAGCGTCACTCCTAAACAGAAGGTTGCTTTGGAGAGGACCGCGCTAGTATACAACGATTATCCAGCCCCCCAGATGGAGTTGGCAAAGCTTAAGGCAATCCAGGAGGCATATGACAGCATTATGGAGCAAGGGCTTCGAGGTCCGCTTCGAAAAATGAATGTGTATGCGGAAAAACTGCTCTCAAAACTATTCAGTCTAATTATAGGAACAACGCTGGAGAACGTATTCTAAAGAGACATGAGGACCGCAATAGATCTGGAAAGGTCGCAGTGGGACAGGTATTATTGCCACCTCAAGTAATCTAATCTAATCCTAAACTTTAGTAGACACAACTTTTGACGTGCTCTCAAAAAACAGTTCTATCGTTTGTGTCTTTTCCCCCTGAGGACGTCAACTTCATTGTCGAAATACGTATTTAGGTTGTCCAAATCGGTGTTGTATAGGCAAAAGGCATTCTATTCGAGTAAAGTAAAATTAAGGAATTTTTGCTATATTTGTTATATTTCTTAAATCCAGATTGTTCATGACACGCAATATTATGCGTTTCTGTTACCCTAAAATCTGCATAAGTGTGTTACCTTGGCAAAATTCAAAAACTCTGCACCCAAAATTATTCAGGTTGTGAACCATAAAGTTCACATAAATTTCTAGAATTTGTATTTGTTGTCGTTGACTGAATGCAGATCTTTCTGAATGTGGAAAATGTGGAATGTGTGGAAAAATTCCAATTGTATCATGTTGTTATTAATTCTGTTTATTCAATCTTGTACTTGACTTTAATCTAAATTACAACTGGAATCCGCCGTCATTAACCACAGTCAATGATGCACCTTCTCACGTTTTGTTTAAATGAGTACCTAACTAATTAGTTTGTTGTTGTAATATTGAATTATTACAAAGGCAAGAAAAGTCCACCGATGAATTTGATTATTTAAGTACCACTGGTTATTCTTTTATTTACTTCGCAGTTTTACTGTAGCGTACACAATATAGGTATAAAACCTTACAATATTTTTCTGCATGTAGTTATTATTAACTTTTACTATTTTAAGCAATGTGTGGTGGATGATATCAATCAACTTGTTACATAATTAATCTGCCAGCAAAATCGATTATAAATCAGTTCAGTCGCACACACGTAATGGAATAATTTTATATCACATAATTGAATGCGACTACATTTTCTTATCCTTCCTCGGAACCGTGCTTATGGGCTTGGAGTGGTTGGGTGTCCTTGAAATGTTCGTCGAGCTCAAGAGCGCTAAATATCACAGAAATTGTTCCAAGGTAAAGTAGGATGGGTGTAAATTGTAATTGCTTTTAATCATCCACCTTTTGCTGTTGCTTTGTATAAAAATTCTTGCATGACATGATGTTATTAAACTTATATCGACATAGATATTGAAATAAATTCTGAAAGATTTTTTCTTAGTTTTCCGATTACTTTACTTGATAATAATTCAATTCTTACGTATCTTTTTCTATTTACTTCACGACTTTTACTGTAATTACTATATTAGCTTATTTAAAAATTATGGCTTTGAGATTGTTGGTAGATAATAAGTATTATTTAAAGGCGTAGGTGCATTCGCATTTTGCAATAAAAGCAATTTGTTGTTCTTATATTGGAAAGTATAAGAATTAGTATTTGTATGACAAAGGTCTCTACAGTAACCTATTACATCAGGAATATACAGACCGAGCATAAAATCTCAGAACGGTTAATTATCTTCGTTAGTTTCAAAACCATTTTTTAAAAATTGGAGTGCCTGTACAGTCAATATTAAACACACTGCAAACGAACATAAAACTCTTTGTATCGATAGAAAGTTCTCTTTAAACAAAAGCAAAATTCTTTTTAACATAGATATAGTCTCAATTTGGGCTATAAGAATTGGTCAAAATGCTTTCCGTTAGAAAGTTAGAAAAATTAAAATAAAAAATACTGGAAGTTCTAATATCTCGAATCACTAAATAGCAATACACACCACAGATTTACAGATTTTGGGATTTGGATGGACCGTGAGCGAATTGTAATTTTCCAATGGAAATTCATCCGAACGATTCTTATAGGTTAAATTGACACTTTCTGTGAGCTAACAAGGTATTTCGATTTTGTATGGAGAGTTTTTGATTTAATTTTTTACTCCCAACGCAGTTTTCAATTCTATATCAGCAACTAAAGAAATATATGGAGGCTAAGGCTATAATTACGTTACACCATGCCCCCAGAAAGAAGCCAAGTTGAATTATAATTGATATGTGTACGTGTTCCTTCCTAGTTTGAATACAGCATTTGGCATGATCGGTTAACTCATTAATTCTTTTTGTATTGGTTTCTGGACGCTATTAAGGATTACTTAACAGGGCTCACTATCGTTTGATAATTTTCACTAGTATTCTATGAAATTCCCGTCTGCGGAAAATATAACTGAGTAGAGAAAAGGAAGTCGTAGGGAGCTAAAGCAGACGTTGGTGGAGGGTAGGTCAGCACTCAAACTTGTGTTTTGCACAGAATCGGTCTTATAATGACCAAATGATTTTTAGGCGATAATATGAAGAAGAACGGTGAATTCAATACCCAATTTATTTTTAACGAATCACGCGTTTGATTTTCTACTTTTGTGATAGGTATGTTCACGCTTTTCTTAGGTGATTCTTTTTTCCTTTAAGGTGTGGCTTATTATGTCCCTTAGATAACTTAATCAGTGCTGTCTTGAATGAAACCGACTACCTTACTAACGCGAGTCTACTACCTATGGTTACAGGAACTGATACTAAAATGGAGATGCATGTTAACTACCGGCTGTGTCCTCTCAACAACCCACAGTCTTCCTAATTTGGTTCTGGCTTATTCGCAGAGATTTTCTTGTTTAATCATTTGAAGATCGCGGCATGAACCTGTGAGATTGCTTGTTTCTCTCCTTACTCCTTATAGTTTGTCAAGAAATTATATATCTATGTTCAGATCCTACAATCATTGCATGCTTTCGATGCATTTGCTGAGTTGAGAATTTCTACTGATTTTGAAAGAATTACGTTTGTAACCATCCGCTAAAACGTATTGCTACTGTTTGGCACTATAAGTCAATTCTTAATTTTATTAGTACTTGAGATAAGACTAATCACGATTGCTCCCTTCCAGACCAAAAACGAACGAGTAGTGTCAGTAATTTCTTTTATCTTTGAGGAGCTAAGTTCCCTCTTTAGACAGAGGGCGTATGTTTAAGTAGCGAAAATAGCTTTAAGTTTAATATTTTAGCCTTCTTATAATCCTCAAAATCAGATTTGGTAGACGATACTAAAAATGGCGAGAACCAGGAAGGTTCATCCACGTTTAGATTATTAGAATACCATATTATTTGAATGTAACGTTTCAAAACGAGAAGTATAGCCAGTTAAGCATCAATACACTCCTCTAAATAATACTTGCGCTGTAAGTATTCTTAGATTCTCTCTACGGAGCTGAAGTCAAAGACTGATTATATAAACACATTTTAAAAATTTGGTTTCAAGTTGTATTTAGTTTTCTGGCAGTTGTGGACTTTCCTTGGTTTTTGTATTCATATTACCGTTAGCAAGGACATACATACTTTATTTCCTATTTTATCAATACTTGGCTTTTGGGCAAGATAAGTAAATATTACTATAATAATTGTACAAACTTATTTGTATTACCAATAGGTCAAACGATTTGAGACGCACTGAAGAAATAAACAAATAAGAAATTTTCCCAACAAAGTAATTCATGTACTCTTATAGTTTTATCATTTAAGATATACAGCTTAAATTTAACATTGCATGCGTTTCTGTAAACATTTAGTACAATCAAAATCGCCAGTAGAGAAGCGTATGATCTTCTTGGGCATATTACATTATCTGTCCCTTCAATTCCCTTCTGATGGAACTGGGTCGATGAGAAGCGAGAATAAATTAGGCACTCCTGCGATGTGCATTAAACCAAAAGCAAAAGTATCAAAGCGTGGACACGCTACGTTAGAATATAACGTGTAAGTGAACTCGTAACTGTGACCATCACGACGCAATGTTACTGTATACTTGCTTCGTTGGTTTGATTGTATGTGGGTTTCCTAGACGGGTAGGTGTGAAATTAATATTTATGCGAAATATTTGCTGGCCATATATCATTGCGAAAATTTATCTCTCTATATAATTAGTAATATCGTTGGGGATCGATAATTGCCGACGAATAATTTAAATAAATTAAAAAATTTGCTTTACTTCCATTTTAGATAAACGATGCTTGGGCTATTATGAATTTTTTGTTGATAGATATATACACAATTACACCTTTTGTATTTCAATGTTGCTTCGTTTTGAAGACAAAGATTTTACCACGAAGGTGTGCTGAGCAATTTAAAATTCCAGAAAAATTGTGTATATGTACAGCTTCGTGATGGAGATATGTATATATAGTACATACATATGTACATACAAAGTTTCACTTTGCTTATATATACAGTATATGGACTAATCAATGATTATCCACCTCAGTTGTTATAAATGATATGAGTTCTTTTTATTGACTATTTTACAAATATCAAACTATTAGCTCTTGTAGTACAAGATATTTATTTGTTGCTTATTGTGGCACCTTCAAGGAATAGCATAGGAAATATGTATGACTGCTTACCTGATATTGCCACTGATTGTACCTTAAAGTGTTCGTTACTTTTTGAAGATGCATTACCTATTATAAGGAAACTAGAGAAAATAGAAACTGGAAGAGGGATTTCGGATTTGATCATGGTATCATGTTTTAATTTGAATGTTAAGAAAATTAACCATATTTCTTTGACATCATCACAATAATCACATTATCATCTACGTCAATCGTGTTCCGTTGTAAAGAATAAACAAAAATCGAATGAAGTCACATCGGAAGAGTAGCTTAGATATACTAAAATTCCTTCTTCACTCAAATGTTGAATTTGTTGCTGGTTTGAGGGCACCTATACACACGGTACATAAGTAATTCTATGGTAAAGCGACTACCTAGTCGTTGATCGTACCGTTGAATAGCAAGAGTATAGTATAACTTCATAATGCACTATTCCTTCACAGTTCTACGTATAACATTCTTTCCCAGAAAAATCACGTCGAGTCATCGGATTAGGTTGTTGCTCAACAGCTGCTCATTGTCCTTTTTAATCGATATTCAAAACATAGGTCCACATTACATCAAAAGTCGCAAACTTACGTCAATATTGTTCAGAAGTAGAACTTTAATAAACATTCGCCAACAGATCTTTTCAATCCACTGTTAGACATCATTTTCCATTGATTCTCGTGGATTAGCTAGAGAAGTTATATAGAGTAAATCAGATGTAAATGTTCAGGTATACTATCATTTAAATATCCCAACATTTTTGACAGTTCGTGATCATTGGCGGAGAGTTATCCTTTCACGGTGATAGGTCTGACACCAATCGCAACAGCTTTGTTTTGATCTTCTATCGCACTGATCTCTGGCATCGCTTTTTTAAATAATGGCGTAGTACGTCACGAATTATATATATTTTCCACCAAAACGAAAGCCTTCATATCAATGTCGTTGACAAAAATTAGCGTTTAACGTCCCAACCTATAAAATGATATATGACATGTGATTGTTTGCTTAAAATGCGTTCATTGTAAATATATGAACTTTATTCTTGATATTAGAGGGATGCTATGTAAGATTGTTAGTTGTATATTTGGGTATGAAATTGTAATCTAACTTGTTTTGGAAGCATTCCGTGCCGAGAAATGGCAAAGTATTTTGCGATTTTGGACAAACCATAAATTACTCTTGTTCTGTGCAATGGATATTATTGGGTTTCTTAGGAAGTATAGAGTTTGAATCCAGCAATTTGATGAATAATAATCGTCACTACAGCATAGTGGCTCATCTCCTTCAACACTCAATTTAGTTGTCGAAATATATGTTTCGTGCTTTATGATATCTGGTAGATCTTTAAGGATTATTTTGTGTTTTCTTAAC
Organism: Chrysina gloriosa; assembly: GCA_038088585.1. Taxonomy (NCBI): domain Eukaryota; kingdom Metazoa; phylum Arthropoda; class Insecta; order Coleoptera; family Scarabaeidae; genus Chrysina; species Chrysina gloriosa. The sequence continues at coordinate 30,049,280 of CM076088.1, read as the reverse complement.
TACATCAGTCTTTTATAGTTGATATACTTTTTCACAGAATTTTGGATTATGGTCCGGTTTGTTGGATTCAACTTCCTCTACACTTTGCGGCCATGCCGTTATCTTTATATTTCCTATTTCGTCTATTTTTTATGATTACCTTTTCCTGTGTTTATGTTTTTCCTTTTCTAGACTTAGTTGATTCTAAAAATCCTTTAAAGAATTAAAAATTAACAAAACACTTGATAATTTTTCACAAAATTATCCGTTATTTAGTCCTTTAACTACTGCGTTTCACTTCCATCTATATACTGATCTGCCTTTCTGTTCATGTTCTACTGTCTATCTATCTTCCTAAGAAATTTTACTTTTCTTGTACATAATTATTGTTCCTGATTGTTGTCTATTTATGGTAATTAATAAATATAAAAATTGTGACATCTAATATGATTAAATGAAGCTCTAACAGCTGTCGTTATTACTACATAAATGTGCATTACCTAACAACTGCAGTTATAAAACTAATTGATTAATATTACCAATTTATTTAAACGAATTGGACGCATACAATATCCAGCAATCCATTCTTATTTAATCAAGAAAGTTGTATGTAATGCATACATACATACGCATATATATCGTATGCTCACATCCATGTAGGTAGTTAATTTACCATACACAGATGGGATCATCAGAAATTAATTATAGACTTGTATGTATATATACACACATGGGTACTTATGTAGTTCGAAATAATGTCAGTTTAGTTGATGTATCTGTTTATTTTCCGACTCCTTTGTGTCCGTTTTTAAATGGTATGCAAATTAGTAACATCCTGATTTAATAATAGCGGCGTTGATGGTCCAGCGCTAAGGTTCGGCTCGAACCAGATTTTAGGTGTGCCCTCGAGGTGTGTCTTGTCAATCAGCGAGGTCAATAGGTCAAATCTGTCAACGTTTTATATATTAGAAATTCTTTATAAGCTCGACTTCCTATTTCATGTGCGTAGTACGTCCACGTTACATAACTGTAATAATATACATATGTTGGCAGTTTCGAATTATAAAAGCATGAACTTGGAATCTAATCATACCTGTATACTATTTACTGTTATACAAGGTTATTGATAAATTCTACGAAAAAATTTTCCTTGAAGGTGACGAGGTGATGAGGAATTCCTTACATAAAATATGTTAAAACTACTAAAGACATTAGTTGTAAAGTTATGTTGGTGCACAAGAATGAAATATATTCTTCATATTTTACAATTCGCGCACTTTCTTCGACTACAATAATAAAATGAACAGATTTTCTCAGCACTTTACTTAATTTTGTAATTAGGTATTGGCAATTCAAAACAACTACCGTTCGTACAAATTATATGATGACTTACTACTTACTACGTACACAGTAAGTGTAATCGCATGTGCTAATTAATTGAAGGCGGGCATTTCATTGAATTCACATCAAACTTCGGACTAGTTTCAGATTCTTCTATGAGGCATCCTTAATAGATGTATGACCTAGTAATTATAATGACGTTCTACATCATTCATCAAAGACATTGCAAGAGATATTGGACACATATTCGGTACTATATGTATGGGCAACTTTGGGCTACAACTACATAATGATAAAAATGATAAAAATGATAATAGTATTACTAAACGATTTCATAAAGAATGGTGGAATATACTGTTCCTGGGATTAGTGCAACAAATGCACCTGATAAGTTAATAATCCTACGGTATAGAGTTTTCAACGTAATTATCGACTACTTTTTAATGAAAGCTTGAAAATGCATACATTTAACAAAATCATTGAAGAATTTCATACTTTACATGATGATCGAGTTTGCAGCCGTCGCAGTTTAATTGTTACCGACCCGTGGTGTAAAGTTATGATGCAACCAACTGCAATGACTAAATTATTAATTTAATTACTACGTAAAATACTTTATTTACTTTATATTTATAAGATTTATTAAAGTAAGTGGTAAAATTTATTCTTCGTAATTCCAGATTATATGTATGCAAAATTAGACGAGCATGGTTACGGATTGTCGGAAAGTTGGAAAATTCCTCGAAAATCGCATGTTATTCATAAATGCATCCTTTAAAAGTAAGAAAGCTTTAATAATATTTAACATCTACAACACGTGAACCTTACTTGTACGTATGTAAACATACATATATCGGTAGATATGCATTTTCATCATAATTCTTATCTAATATCGTAAAACAGTTCGGATTACCTTAAATAAATATTTTTATTTGACAAATAGAATCACGGTAAGCCATATAATAATCATTTTTGTGTCCATATCATAAGGACGATCGCAGTTTACAATAGAACAACGCAACGCCAATTTCGGTATTATTGGCATACGCACCAGCGCCTTGTTACTTTTAGCGTACGAGAAGTACACATTACAAAATAGAAACATAAAAGAAATATTTACGATAATTTACTCACCTAACATTTTGCTGAGGTCCGCATTATGGAGATCCGGATTTTCGTCCGCCAACTTCTTCCTTTCGACTTTCGCCCAGACCATGAACGCGTTCATCGGCCTTCGAATCCTCGCTTCTTTAGGAACTTTTTGACCCTGTCCACCGATTTTAGGAACGTAGTTTGTTCGATTTGGCGCATACACTGGCATCGAGTCCGTAAAATTCTGCCGGATGTATTCGTTCGTGAACCGACTATTATCGTACACTCTATAATCGCCGTACATGCCCGAATTTATATCCCAAAGTTCTTGAGATTTCGGAAGCGCCTGCGGAAGCACCTGCGATGCTGGTATAAGGTCTTGTTCTTGATAGTCGTATCGTGGCGTTAAATGCATGGAATATTGTTGTGATAAAAGAGGTGACGGCGAACTGGAAGGTGAAAGGCAGTTGGAATATGGATTTGTGGTAGTAGGAGATGGCGTTGCATCTTCCATTATCCTGAAAAAGTGAAATACTGCAATTAAAATGTTTGAAATTATTTTTCCAATATTAGATATACTAATATATTTACTTTTTACAAAACTCAGTTTGTGATAGTCAAACTATTTTCGTATTTTGTCTTTTACTTTTCAGCAAATTTAGGTCAAACATATTCCGAACTTTGCTTAAGCTTTTGTTAATTATATCATATCGACATAAATAAATGAAATGCGAATGGTAATTTATCGATTAAATCCATTAAAATTATCAAGGACGAAGAAAGAACAGAAAATAGTGCGCTGTAATATGACAAATTTGCTGTCATAAACAATCATACACAGAAACTGACTAAGCGAAAATCACAAACAGTTAATTACTGCAAGATACGTCGCTAGTTAGTGAAGGCAGAACAACACAGATTTAATTACGTCACTAATTAAGCTATTTCTAGGTATTAAATATTCAGCGCAATAATGAACTAGGAGCTGTGTGTTCATCAAGGATTATATAAAAGTCGTTGAGATTATCAGGAATAGGTGCGATCGTAATTTAAATACAATTTTTCAATCGCCGGGACGTCCTACACATCTTAATTTATATTGTGGGATAGAGGCAACTAAATATTGCGCAAACAGTCGCTTTAGGTACGTACGTGAATCTCAGCTGGTACCGGGATTGATTAATTTCTCTTTAAACGGAGGAAGATTCAAATTAGAATAAAATTAGAGAGTTGGTTGGATATCCTTGTTTCTGTTAATCGAGAGCGAGTACATAAGAGTAAAATAATCCAGTGCGTAGACCGGAACCACTGTAACTACTTTCAGCTAGCAATGTTAATCCAAATTTACAGTCAAATCAGTGCGATTCCCACATGTGAAATTAAAAATACTCAAATACTTTTTTTCTATTTTCTCTTTCTACATATTTTGTAGGATGAATATAAATAATAATTTGCTATACATATCTCACTCAAGTGATTCTTGATAGCCGACAGTATACACGTGGTGTACTTAGAAACAATTCCAATATTGGAAAAGGATAACATGACGGATACATACATACATACACATACCGAGATATGCACGTCGAACCTGTAATCAGCATGACTTAACGATCTTTGTGAGTGGTTTTATAAACATCGCCAAGAAAAACTGAATGTAATTTTTACAGAAATAGGTTCAATTAAATAATTAGCAAAAATGTTGAAGAATGTGTACAGGTAACACATTCTGGCAATACTTACATATCATCTGTGGCTGTACAGGGTACGATATTCAGTCGAATGATAACATAATCGATAAAATATTATTTCGAAACTCCTATTAATTGAATTCCCGCCCCGTCTCAACCCGTTGGGTGTGAGCACACGAAATGTTGTACACCAAAATTCATACTGCGTTCGTAAAATACTAGGTATTATATGTATTAAGGGTATCGGGACAGTTAGTTCCCACGACATTTAGTCCCCAGTATAAGAAATTCAAGTCCATATCTGAAAGTTGTTTCAGACATTTAGTTCTCCCGTAAGAAGCAAAAATTGCCTTTTAATCCCGAGCTGAACTTTGGTTAGATTATTATTTCAACCTCATGCTGTTTATTATTACAGAAATATTAGCTAAAATTTAAAATTGGGATTTCTCTGATTTCGAGGGATGAGGTGAAATCCGTAGACAAAGAAGCACCCTGACAGCCGGCTTTTCTTTGGCGCTTGGATTGAGTGGCGATAAAGTGGAATTCAAGGAAGTTAGGCAGATAATTGTCTTGATAGGGAAGACGACGTCTTGTACTTGCACTGGCGAAGAACTCGAATATTTTTGCTCCTTACCAGGTGACTCGTTTTCTAGCTATTTTTTATGTTTTAGCAGGGCTCTCATGTTCCAAGCTCTTTTTCTAATTCGTGTTTTTTCTCTTTCTTCATTCATCGTACCACATTTTATGGCTAGTTCTTTATCTTTCCTTCAATTAAATTTTTCTCGTATTCTATATTATTTACTTGCTTTTGTCATTTTTGGTATTGGTTTCATAAAAACCTTATTTTCTGAAAAGAGTCCTGCAGCTGATTGCTTTTTCGGTCTGATTTGCTTCAGTATCTTCCTTATTCATTCAATCCTTCTTGAAGGCTGGTTACCGATAGACCAGGTACTTGAGCACTATGCTCTTTGTCCTGTTCCCCAATAACATTCTCACTTTCGTTCAAGCTACGCCGTGTGCTTCAGAGTATAGTCGTGGCCTCCGGAGGATCCTTACCGAAATGTTTCTGCCTGGATTCCTTCAGTTCCTCCCAAGCGTAGATAATATGTATGCTAGTTGCCTCTTGAAGTTCACATCTCCTACACTACGGTTCTTTCCCCATTCCCATGTTGCATAGTAGTTTTGTAAGTACAATAATGATCCTTATCTTTTTCTTGCCTCTTCTGATTAGATTAACTGAGAGTTTTGTATCTAGCCCAGCTAACAGTGTTTTAGCGTGGAATTGACCTTTAATCAATTTCCACTTCTTTAAATGTTCCCTTTCTAGCCAAAATCGGATTTCCTGTATGACAGAATCCTTTCATATCCCGTATACAAGTTTCTGTCCTAGGGAGATTTTTTACAGCCCAGTCTTGGCTACTTCACCGACAATTCGGTTGTCTTCAAAGTTTTCACGTTTTGGTACCCAGATCAATGGCACACTATTGTACTGTGCCTTTTCATTCTATTACAATATTTTACCAGTTTTGACCTGATAATAGGCTTCATAATGGCGTTAATAGACGCCTAACTATCAGTCATTATGTTTATTCTTCATTGTGTAGCCTCCCCTATGATTTCTTTCGCGCCGTCTACTTCTACAAAAAGGTGACTTACAAAAACCATCGCGCGCTTTTCCAAGATCAGTGATATCCTCTCCCTAGGCCGTAAACCAGACGCTGGTACTCGAATTTCTCAAGTGATTCCTCGTCGAGTTCCTGGTCGGTATTATAGTATTTCTGGCGCAGTATGTACGAGTACTTCCACCACGACCTCCATGGCAGCCGTTCTCATATTGTTCATTGCTCTAGTGATTCCCTCTGAAGAGTAGCTTTACTGCGAAGGACACTTCTGTCCTTCTCCACCAGATTACAACTCTGAAAGTAATCGTTGACTTTACCACCACTGCGTACAATCAATATCTTATTGTCAGTCCTGATTTTAATCCCCATGTCTTACCAACAACTCTTCTGCATCGCCAGAATAGCTGTGTGGCCTTGTTCGTCACTTTGACGAGATGTTTGATCTAATTCAGTTCTGCATCAAGCGTTACGCTGAAATACTTCATTGGTCAATTCAAGGTTCTGCCTGAACAGTTCTATGCTCCCCAAGTTGTTTGGAGAAACCTACCATCTTTGTTCTTTGTTGATTAATAGGCAGGTTTCTTTTTAGCCACCATCTTTCCACAGTTTGCAATGCATTCCGCATGATGCTTGCTACTGTCTCAGAGAATTTTCCATTAGACACAATAACGATGTCATCAGCAACCTCGTGTTCTATTTTCCTTGATCATTTAATGACCTGATAAGATCGCCGACTACTAGATTCCACAGCGGTGGTAATAGTACTCTCTCTTGAATACATACCCTTGTTGCCCTCGCGGTGATAATTTTATTCTGCATTTATACTTGCACTATTCTGCTCTGAAGGATACACTACACTCATTTGCATCTAGTATTGTCTATACTTAAATCCTGTAAACACCGGATAATTGAGGACGTCATAGTATTGTCAAAGACATCGTCTATGTCAAAAAATACTGCAAGGGGTATATCCTTTTTGATGAAGGCTCCTTTCGAGTTCTTCGACCAACTCATACATGGTAGCCTCTCCTGATTTCTGTATGCCTATTGAGGAGGATAGCAAATGTTGATTTCTTAAATACAGATGTATGATTTCTCCATAGTCTTCAACATAAAAGACTAATTGGTCTGAATGATTTAGGGTGAGTAAATGTCTTTTCCGCAAGTTTGGGAATGAACACAACCCTTGTTTCTCTTCATACCTTGGGATATATCTCATGGCATGGCTACCTCTCGAAATTTCCAGAGGAGGACCCATTACGTCGTTGATTCCCTCTTGCAGAAGCTTAGAACATACTCCATCTGGTCCTGCGGATCTATAGGGTTTAAACAACTCCACCGTTCATTGAAGCATGTAGATGTGGCTTGAGGAAATTGTTTGGTAATTTTCAGTCACCCCTAATCGCTCTCCATCTAAAAGAAGGGGAGAGTTGTTTCGCTAGATTCCACCAGTCAAATTTTACGTTCTTCTAATCTATATTTTTTTCCATTTATGAACTGCTACAATTAACGAAGTAACACTGGTTTCCACCCTCCCTGTATGTTGTTTGAAAAGTTATCGCATATTCAAATATTTGATTCTTTCAGACCTTTCGGTTTATTGAAGATTTCTAATTTGTTGTTCTATGAATTCACTTTGATTAATATTGCCAAATACATAGAGAATAGATCTAGAATTCTTATACATCAGGGATCTTTAACAAAGCAAGTACATCGGTTCTTCTATCTTCATGGTTGACAAACTTCGAGAAGGTATCCATCACAAGACCGTTTCACTTCTACATTTAGAGTATGCTTACATTAATTTTGAGTGCAATTCTTTGGATAAAAGAAGATATAAGGTATAGCAAACCACAATCGAATTCCATAATCGTAACCTCCACAGTATAAGCACCGAATACTTTGATTTAAATTGATATTTAAGGTCGTCGCAAATCCATAAAATATGTCTAGAGCGCGTTTGAGGTCCTGCATTTCTATTTATCATAAACAGTCTCTAATTCGTCAGTAATTTGTAGATGATTCATTAATCTAATTATACCGTGTTAATTAGTCTTACAAAAGTATGAAAAAAGCACAGTAACAATCCACCGCTAATAAGACATAATTATCCTGCTCCTTCGATAGCAAATGTTTGATTTCATAAAAATACACGAATCTTTTCAAGAACTCGGGTATTTCATCCCTAGGAACATATTTTGTATTCTAAGTTAAGCCAGCAGTAACTTACATAATTTTTTTTATTGATGCATCCATATGTATTTGACCTTTGAAGAAATGAAACTTTCGTATTTGTTGCTCGGTTGACACAAGTAATTAATTGCGATAACTTTTGAATGGATAGCCAGTAGCGAGACAAGAATTTCTCACAGAAATGGATGTGGTTTCATTTTTTTGTAGTACTCTCTTCAAAATATATACGTTTCAGGATCGTTTCTTACAAATTGCTAAGAAGACAACACGGTTATTAATAACACATGAACATCATTTTCGAACATTTACTTTAAGATCACTTAACGTATAATATAATAAATACATCATTCTTTGAACAACATTCGTGTATCGACCAACACATAAGAAATCAATTCGCGTTCGACTTACCAGCTGCTTTTTTTGCTTCACCGTAACGGTAATATTTTAATAAACAAGTGACGTTTTTATAAATTATACATTAAGTTTAAAAACAAGTCATTTTCTGAATCAAGGGCAATAAAATATAACAGCTAACAACGGTTCGTGTGAATTCCCGTGTGTCTTTTAACGGATAATTTACTCAATTAAGATATCAATTCGTTAAGCATTAATTTAATAACAAATTTAATTGCCGTTGGTGTTGTCGCACATACAATTAAGACACTCAGTTCGTTGTGTAGGAGTTTTTCACTAATGCTTGGACTACATGTATTTAGTTCCATTAATACATCCTGCATATATGAATACTGCTAGTAATTTTCAGTAGATGGTGGCATTAACGTACGAATTGATGTATGGGATATTTTAAAAGGCTGTTCGTCTTGTATTTCCTTATTACTCAGCTTTCTATTTGCAGCAGTAAAGAAGTCAGGAAGGAGTGAAGTGTCAATTAGGAAAGACGTCTATGTATACCTAAGCAGAAATTACTCCAGACAATTCTGTTATACACAGTTTTTGTCTCGGCCACGTGCGGTGTATCATTTTACTGTATCCTAGCAGTTGCCGAAAGAGATTTAGATGCATGTAACTGAAGGATTACCTACTTTTGGTTTATATATTTGAGCTGAATTGGTATTACTAAGGTTCGACAATTGAGTGCATGATAAGTAGTGTGAACCGCACTGACGTTCCTCCGAATATTAATTTCTCACCTTTCACGTAAGTAGGGACAAGCGGTGGAGTGACAGCGTCAGTTCGGTTTATTCTATTTAATGATAAGATATGACACACTCGTTTGTCGAACCTTAGCTATTGCATTATGTATTTTTGTAGATTCTATTTATTTCGATCCTTCAGTTTCTAATTTTCAAAATTTGACTTCTTATAATAGTTGTTCGGTTTTAAAGAATAACCTAGTTTCCTAGAATGTAAGATGAGAATTTGTAAAGGTCAATGCACTTTTAGGTCAACATAAACTATATATCAGGTGTTTCGGAATTGCACGGCACTATTTTAGAGATCTTTTCTTCAACGCAAAATAAACAAAAAGTTCATACAAACATATGGCATTCAGAGTAATTGTTTGAAGTGGTCTCCATTTTGTTGAATGCAGCATTCAGCAGGGCGAAGAAACTTAGTCGTCCGATAGAATCTTGGATAGAAACTCAGATTTGAAACCCAAAATAATATATTGACTTCACATCACACCAGTTGATTCAGTCACCTCCCATGGCGCACCAATCTGGTTGACAATTTGTTTTCATACCAATATCCAAATAAAGATCAAGAGCTTTCAACGGCATCTTTTTGAAATCGCTGACACGATAAATAGTTGCACCACAACAGTAATCTTATTCATATATTTTGCCCAATAAGGAGTGTTCCTCAGACTATTCAATTCAAACGGCTTAAACTCGGATACCACATTGTGCATCTTAAAATTCTCTGTATGTTCTGAAATTGATGTCTGCAAATTACACGCTTAGACTACGTGATTTTAACGGCCAAATAGTTCAACCTACAACAGACATTCTTTAAAATATGGAAGTTTTTAAGCTTTATTAGCTTGCCTTTACACCCGATTACCTAAGTATACTTTGAATCATTTTGTCCGCATCTTATTCGGCTAGGACGATGATTAAATAAATAAGCCAATAAAATCGTGTATTTTCATTTTTATGAGGTAGGGATGTACGCCCCTATAGTTTCTCATTATATCTACTATACATGCAGATGCACCGCTTAGATTATCATATCGGAAGCATTCGTGAGAGAGGTGGGCTCTCGCACAAATAAGATTGTACGTCTCCCATGCCTAACGGTGCATTGAATTAATAGTAAGCTCATAAAGGCTTCCAAACTAACTAAAAGGTTATTCCTTAATTATGGTGGCAGCGCGGGAACATGTTGCGTTGAAATCGAAGGATCATGAAAGTATGGGCGGCAAATGTACTCGACCAGCGAGCACTGTTGGTGTCCACGTGTTATTTCGAGAAATGTATATTTCTATATACAAACATAAGTTTATAGTAACAAATCCTCGCCCCCTTATTATAGGGAAAATATTACGCGATCGTTAAGAGCATGTAAAACAGTTAAAATTTTGTCTTAACTATTTCTTTGATATGTGTTATAGTTTCTGAGTTATTAACTCAAACAACGAAGGGTATAGCGCTGTATGCCCCGCTAATGTGAGATTTAGTGTTCATCGGTTTATAAACGGACAAAATTATATTTAAATCTGTGAGACACAGTTACCAGTTTTTCCATGTCAGTGCTAGTTTATATCATTGCAATTAAGAATTATTTGCGCAAGAATAAGTGATACATAGTTTTTCCATTAACCTTCGTTTTCTTTTTATTGTATATATATATATGTGCATATATTCCTTTTTATTCTTTTAGTTTGACCCACAAATTACCTATGTGCTACCTTTTTTAAAGGTATCACATAAGTAGGTTTTAGGTAGAAGGGATAAAAAGTAGAGACTGATTCAATTAATAAAGATTGATGTAACAAACTATATTATAAGAGATACTCTTATTTTATACTAGAAACCATAAATAACGAAAAATGTTATTTAAGTTAAATGTATATATATGTATATATATATTTCGTGACCTTTCTATACTTATCTTATATGATAGATCTCTACCACTAATAGGTCAATATTATTGACCTATTAGTGGTAGAGATCTATCATATAATTTAAGTTAAACTGGATCCTTTTCTATCAATATTTGTGAAGTTGCAGGCAAAATATCGAAGCAACTACATCTGGAATTGAGCAACGAGGGTCACACATAAGCTCCAAAGCCGCGTAAATGGTGAGTGATTTTAATGTTTTCATATATATATGTATTGTAAATTCAATGTTTTTAAGAGCCATACAAATTTATTTCATGTTTCTACAATGGCGCCTTTTTACTTGAATAATTTTGTTTGTAATTAATTAAATAATTTTTGCTAAAAATTACATCAATTTATCATATTTGGGTAACCCACGATTTTTATATATTGTGTAGTTGTAGCCCAGTGTGGATGGATAAGTAGTTATTCCATATACAAAATACTTGTACTTGGCCACAGACAGTCGTGTATTCGACTTTAAAATCGCGTTCTTTGCGTTAATATGATTCAAAGTTATTCCACTGGCTTTAGTGAATAGTGACGAATTTTTTGAAAAATAGGGAACGTTTTCAAACCAACAGTCTTCGTTTTTATAGAAATTTGTTTGTTTTTAAAGACTTTAGATTATTTATTCCCTGTAGTAGAATTTCTTAATAACAGACAATTATGCCTTGATATTAATTAATTAAATTGATCATTAAATTTTCAAATCTTCAACAAGTATTAAATATTGATTTATTAAAACTAATTATTAAATTCGCGTATATAGCATTTGCTACTTCTCATAGTTCTCTGTTTTATTGTTCATTAACAGAAGTTGCAGTTATTATAAAGTGATAAAAGCAAAACCAACAGGTATGATGTTTTATTAAATGAGTAGTAAATAAAACTGATATATTCTTGCTTTAATCAATCGGACACGGATTATAAGTACAATGTTTGATGGATTTCGTATTGCTTTTGTAGTTTGTTTAAATGAAGAAGAGCTTTGAAATTTCTAATTTTCGTTCGAAATATTCAAAAATTTCAAATCTAATGCTTAGAGTCCAAATGAAATTTGTTACAAATACATAGGCAATACGTATTTACATAAAATTTAATAAATCCTAATTAAGAATAATATAAATTCCATACGCATAATATAATTTTCAATTTATGAAGGTATGCATATTTTCACAATAAATCTGCATACAATATTGATACTGAAATTATTAACATAATTATGTTAATAATACTTATAAGTATAGCTTTAAATAAGTCAAATATAAGCATAACCACACAAATTCTTCCTTAATTAATTAATCCTTCATCTTTTCTACCGGCGTTGCCAGTATTGAGGACCACAAAAATTCAAAACAGTAAAATGTTTTGCTTTCGTAGTAACACGAAGATGGTTTGCAACAAATATTTAGTTGTGGTTGTGTGTCGTATGTGCCGCATTGTTGTTGCACTTTTAAATTTCGCACTCATTAGAGCATTTTTACGTACAATGGCGTGGGAATTAGCCATTAAGTAAAAGTTGCGTTTTTTTAAATTATTAATTTCTAAACATTCAAGGATGTTCAACTTCTTACCTTTGTTTTCTAAATGTAAAATTCGAAAATCGTGATTAAAGTTATGGTTGAATTCTAATAAATTATTTGAAAAAATAGAATCTTGTTTCTTATTTTTAAAAAGCAGAATAATGTTCTGAAACACGTTTATTGAATGAACAGCCGGTCTGCCCCACGTACATCATACCATAGTCACACGTCAATTTATAGATATCTGATTTTTTGTAAGTTTTATTTTTGTTATTTTTGATGTGTTTATGTAACTTGTTATTTGATTTATAAGCAGTAGTGAATTTAAGGCCATTTAAATACTTCGAAGTTTGAATACTTGGTTTGCCTAAGGATAGAATTTGGTAACTTTATTTATTCTAACTGACGGATATACCATTGAATTGATTTTACAGTACACTTTCTTTTGTTAGCAGTTTATTTGTTAAATCTTCATTGTAACCATTATTGAAAGGAATCTGTTTAATTAAGTTCAATTCTTTTACAAAATCGTCTTGTGATGGTGAGTAACATACCAATCAGTGCAAAAAAACTAGAAGAAGAAGCTACTTTATGTTGGATAGGATGATCTGAGGAATTGTGAATAGTAATATCTGTGTGAAAAGCTTATGTAAGAATGCATTGTTGTTTTGTAAAGAATTAATACAATCGAAGAAATATTTAATTAGAGTTGTATTCCATCGAAGCACGGTAATATACCATTATCACGTATTTGTGCCAAAAGACCATGTGTTTCTTTAACGCGTTATTGAAAATCATTGACTCTAAATCATCGACAAATATTTCTACTATAGGTGGGCTCAGGGGATTGGCCATAATTAAACCTTCCTTACTGGAATAAAACTTCTCTTTGAATTGAAAATAATTTTGGTCTAACATAACTTGTAACATATCTAAAATTTTTGTTATAATTACTCGATTAGTGTTACAATCCTCACCAAATAAAAGCGAGTTCTATTCAATTTTAGAAGTATGATCTTCGGTTTAGCCAATTTTTATTAACGATATACATTCGTCCAAATATTTCTTTTCCAAGAAATTGCATAGAAGAGACATATTTATTTCCGAAAAGTGCATTCATAAACTTCCATTTATCACTCCATGCATGTGCGGGGTGTGGACTTTTCTAAATGAAGGTATCTACAATTTAACAACAATAAAACATATACTAATTATAGACGTGTGGTTATATGGATTGCGAAATAACAAATCGAAATTCTTGTTATCGATTTACATTTGCACGAAGTTACGTAAGAGGTTTTATAATTTTCCAGCCTGACAAGTCTAACGATGTCGGCAAGTATCGTTTAATTAAAATCGTGCGCATTTTTAAAGAACACATATTGATATCTGGTTATCTACAACTATAATTTACCACGTTAAAAGTTAAATTGCAGATTAAAACTAAGTAAAAATGAATAAGTGTCCTTTCTTAGAAGTTTTCGCTTTTTTTTTAGATCGTTCCAAAATTGTCACCAAATTAATCTTACCTTTAGATAAAAGACGACCTTCAAAACAAGTACGTAAGTACACATATAGCATACATAATCCAGTATTATCAGTGAATTTCGTTAGTGGCACGCGCATTAAACAGAATTTGTTTATGTTGATTTTCATACGTTTTCATATTGATTGAATATGTATGTGTATTCTATACGTACTTATATTGCATGTAGATATTCAATTTATTACACAATAATTCATTTTCGATGTAACTTGCTGACGTAAAATTTTAATATTTTGTTGGACTACTCAAACATCATCAACATTACTGATGTGTTTACAGGGCGAAGTAGTGGGCAAAATCTTCTGAAACGTTAACTTGAAGAATGAGAGGAGTCCAAGTTTTTCCATAAAGCTTAAAATAATTTGCTTCTTATTTCATATTTATCGTCCTACAAGTATGTAATAAATATTTTAAAATGTTCTATAGCTTGGGTACTACTCATTATCAAATCAATCTCACATGCCTTTCAAGGTTTTAACTTAAACTTTTGGGTGTAGTTGGTGTAGACAAAATGAATAGAAGCAAGAACAGAAATGATATTATAAGTACTCAGTTAGAAGGTAGTATTTCGCAATATTGTCTATACAAATTTATATCTTGTTATTTCCTATGTCGTTTCCTGTAGAATCGGAAAACGGGAAGGAAGTAAGTCAACATTTCTTCGAACAGCAACTGTAGGCTATTTATATATAAGGACTATTCATACGTAACAGTAGATAGGTAAGAATGTACTTTGTTTCAGAAATAATCCCAGTGTTATTGACAAATTGCTCACTTGCTGCTAATCTTATCTCTCCGCAACTGATATAAAAACACTAGGGAATTCCTCCGTCTCGGACTTAACGTGTTTTTACGCCTAGAAATTTATTTAACTGGCGACTATAAGTTGTGAGCTATTTTACCATAATGCACATTCGAGATTTTCTGATAAAATTCGTGGCTCGTGAAAAAATCGCTCGTTCGATCCTTGAACCTTTTAGTTGGGTAAAAATACCAGTTTTATCTAAATTCCCTTGATCTGGAGCTTGAACGTAATTCCACGGATGATGTTACGAGCGTAACTTATACGTTTTTGCAGGTGTTATATTTTAGTATATAGAATAGGTATGCAATGCCCTCAATGAAATAAAAGTAGGTGCTTATTTACAGTATTATACTTTCACTTGTTCGAATTGTATAAAGTGATAGAGGTAGACCCAGTTGTATCTTTCTTAAAAGGGACGAGGCTTTTCATATCCTATTGCCACTAAACAAAAAATAAGATAAAATGCGCGTTTCATTTTTTAACTATCTTGCGATTATATGCTGGTACAATGCGATATAATCCTAGTAAAAGATGCATTCTTATTCCATTTATTATTTGTACAAAAGTCGGGCACATGTTTCTATGTTTCCTAAGATAAATCGCCACCGCAGAAGTGACGCATGCGTTTCGAATTGTATTCGTAAAGTTTCAAAAACATTATTATTTTAAAGAAAGCTTGACGTTATCGTAATACATATTTTCAGATGATTTGGCGCTAAAACATCATTACTTGGCGCCATTAAATATCTTAGGATCTGATGATTTATAATACGTATGAATACATTGTATGTCATACGATTTAATTTAACAAATATACTTCAGTGGTAATCCACACAGTCGCGTGTGAGCCCTGATAAAGACCTTTGAGTGCACGAGCTTTCGGCAATCTCGCTAGATAATGAATGTCAACGTTTTCAACTATCTCTTCTTGTTTGAACAGGTTAGAATTATGTATTTATTGAATTGAATTGTGACGTGTACCTTTCACATTTATTTTCTATTCACGATATATCTGAAACGAATCTTTGTGTATTTGCCATTTTTCCACTTTGTAACATACATGCCCTTATTGGAAATTAATAAGGGAATTGTAGAGAAGTTCCAAAGAACTTGGCGACCGATACAAGTTATTTCTCATTTCTCACTACGTCATAATTTTCAGTTAGATCTAAGGATCTAACTGAAAAGGATTCTAGGATATGCTCGGGATTAGAAAATATCATATCTTATAGGCACACAATAGATAAAACTCTCCACACGATATTGTAACGTGGTTCAAACTAAATGTATAATTAGTAAGTTAATCAACGAACTGTGTTGAATTTGACTACAGTAAATATGAATAAATGATCATAAGCGTAAAGGGTGAAAAGAGACACAGAACCAAAGAATTCTGGCGTACCTTCAAAGAAATCACTGTGAATCCGGTCGAATTAATATTTAGTCCATTTAAAATAACAATTAGGAATATATGTAAACGTGCGATTAAAATTGTAGAAATGGAAAGGATTTCTGTAGCAAAGAACAAATACTAATATTGGTCTTCTTGGACGAAATGCCCAAAGAAAGAATGGATTACAAACCAATCTAGACACTAAATAAAATACTGAAAATGTAAACACCAAAAAATTTAAATGATGACAATAAAACAGGAGGAAACGATGCACTGCAACGTAAAGGGCAAGAGCACTGGAACATGTCATCACTTCGAACAGATGTATCTTTCAAACAACAATAAAAGGAAATCGGAAACAATAATTATGCAGATAGTAACAGAAGAATAGAGAAAAGCAGCAAACGTTTGTCATATGATAAGACATTAATTAAGAAATAATACATTTTAAAGAAAACAAGAATGACGATTTAAAACTCTAATTAAAGCAAGAAGCATGAGAAGAGAGATCCAAATAAGAGGAATGAAGCCTTTGACAGCTCTCAATGTAGGTATAGTATAAAGAATGTAACAGTTAGAAGAGAGATAAATACACAACCAATCCTGCAGTACCCAGAGCAATACCAATTCAACTGATTGAAACATATAGAAAAATAGAAAAAAAATTAAGGAAGCAATATTAATTGATTTAGGAAAATGTAAACGAGGCGTAAAGAGGGTCTAAATGCAGACAAGACAAAGACTTATAGTCATAACCTGAAAAGAAGAGTGGAAACAATAATAGAAGGAAAGAATCAGCCCAAGAGTAGAGATAGTGTTTTTACAAATATGTATAGAAAGAAACGCTCTCGTGTATTCCTTTGCTATACGGGCAGACGTAACACGCACAGCCTTATTACAAAAGGTCTTATATATCGCTAGCTTTTGCACTTGAACTAGCTGATAGCATCACAAAACATCAGTTGAAGAATTGCAAGAACAAGCAGAAGTTTCTACTGAACTAACTGATATAAGTTTGGAATTTTAATTTGTTCGTTTCTGTGAAAGGATCTGTATTTTTGACTTACTTTCTGGAAATTAGGATCCTTGATTATTTGGTGTTGAAAAGAACAAAGATATCAAACTGCAGAAAGAGGAAAAGCTGTAAGAGGAGCGAAATAAGCGTGTAAGCATCACGCGAAGAACAACATCCCGTACTGGAAGATATACGAAAACATACACATATTTTGTCTTGGCATATGTAATTGTTATATTGCAGAACTTCTATTGCATCCATAAAGAAGAATGGCGAAAATCCTGAAACGAATTTTGTTTGATAAGAATACATATTTTAGCTTCGAAGACGATGTCCGAACGTCACTTATTTTCGAAGAGTGACTCCATTTTGCCCTGTGTAATGAAAAATTCAGATTAGAATTTTATATATTCGGAGGTTATGCTGTAATAAAAACTTTCAATGTAATTGGAAACCACGGGACCCGCTTATTTAATTGTAGTTTTGGTTGCTAACGTTATAAGTTGGTCCCACTGCAAATAGTGCGTCATTAGAGCAGACTCAAGAAGGTTTCCGCCCAGCTTTTTTCTGGGCTACGTCATGTTTCGAGCCAAACCGTCCGTTAGTGGTTTTAGGGAATTTTGTACATACAGTGGTACACTGATCACGTGATTTTCAATCATTCCTGAAGCCCTGTTAGCATTAGTTTAGTACTACTTAAAGTGAGTAAATCGAGATTAGGAACAATGTTTTGATATACGAGGTACGTCCAGAAAGTAAGTCCGTTTCAATTTAACTCCGCTGCAGCGCTGCGATCACAGTTCCGCACATGCGCGGTAGACGCTCTGTATCAAGAAGAAGAAACGTGCGCCATTTTGAGATCGCTGTCGGCCACGTACGCTTTGTTGTGCTTGTTAGCAATGTCGGTGTTGATTGAAAATCCCGCCGCTTGTGAAATCAGATCTGTGATTCGTTTTCTGAATGCTAGGAAAGTGAAACCAATTGAAATTTATCGGCAAATTCGCGAAGTTTACGGACAAAATGCGATGAGTGATTCAATGGTGAGAAGATGGGTCCGACAGTTCAATGAAGGACGTAGTGAAGTGCACGATGAAGAACGAAGTGGGCGTCCATCTTTGGTTACAGAAGAACTGGTTCACGCAATTGATGACAAGATCCAGGAAGACCGCAAGTTTACAATTAGTGCTCTCGCTATGGAATTTCCCCAAATCTCACGATCACTAATTCATGAAATTGTTAGCGAAAAACTGAAATTTCCTAAACTTTGCTCACGTTGGGTACCAAAGATTCTTACTGAGTAACACAAAACAAAACGGATGGGTAGTGCACTTCAGTTTTTGACCCGTTATGATGAAGGCGGCGAAGAATTTCTGACACAGATAGTCACAGGAGATGAAACTTGGGTTTCTTACGACACCCCTGAAAGTAAGCGGCAATCAATGGAATGGAGGCACATTTCATCCCCAGCAAAGGTTAAGCCGAAACAAATCTTGACACCTCGAAAATGATGTGCACGGTGTTCTGGAACTGGAAATGCATCTTACTCATTGATTTCTTACCGCTTGGTCAAACAATCAAAGCAGATGTTTATTGCGAGACACTTAAGAAATTGCACCGCGCAATACAGAATAAGCGCCGAGGATTGCTGTCAAAAGGTGTTGTTTTCTTCACGACAAGCACGACCACACACTGCAAATGTGACGAAAAACCTCCTACAGGGATTTGGCTGGGACGTGTTTGACCATCCTCCGTACAGCCCTGACCTCGCTCCTAGCGACTTTCATTTGCCCTTACATCTCAAGTCTTTCCTTGGCGGTCAACACTTCAACAATGACGAAGAGCTGAAAGAAAATGTCTCCAACTGGTTGAAGACACAGGCGGCAAACTTCTATGAAGAAGGTATACAAAAACTTGTGCCACGCTATGACAAATGCCTGCAAAATTTCGGCAGTTATGTGGAAAAGTAGTTTAAGAGTTGTAGAATTTTGTGCAATAAATAATTTTTCTGTATCTGTACACAATTTAATTTTATTACCAAACGGAACTTACTTTCTGGACGTACCTCGTATTTAGAAGTTGTCAAAGTAAATCCATAAAATTTTTGCATTCGTTCTTCATAAATTTTTAAAGAAAACTGTAGTCGAACATAAAGTTTATTGCCAACTAAATCAAAACAAATTATTTTAGTACCGAAAAAGGATTGGCACCTTTGTCAGAAATCAAGTATTCTATCACAATAGAAACAAACAACGGGTAAGGTTTTAGATGCCAAATAAGTTGTGCTTCGATGATTCTGTGGAGGGTTACTTATTTCAATTTTAGTGATTTTGTACGAAATGTTTGCAGCTTTCGCTGATATGATTAACTATATATCTACACAAACCTGAGATTTTGTAAGAGAGTACAGCACATCTTAGGACATAATTGCCATTGCTGTTACTACTTTCCTTTAAATAAACATTTTTACTTTTCTTTTATTGGCCAATCTTCATTGTCTTACAGACCTATGTATAGTTTATAACATACTTCATTCCATCTTAAGTAGAATTGGTTCTTAAAGTATAGTCTAGTTATCGAGTTTGTATTTAAAAGGAATAAAAATACCTTATCTAAGAAATATACGACCAAAAATGTGATACATGTAGATGTACATATGCATATATACAATGTATAAATACAGTTGTAGCACAAAGACTAAGTACGTATTAGATTTCATCAACTTTTATTAGTTCCTAATAAAATTGTGTGGTAGACAAACTTTATATGTAAACAGTAGGTATATCAACTGAAATTGCCTCTCGCTACACATTATCTTCATCTTGATTTCTTTAAAGTTACTGCGGCACGATGCTAATGTTCAATTTATTTGGCTTAATGGTATGGTAGTATCATTACTTTTTCGAGCAACGTTAGTGTGCTGCTTAAGTTTAGATTTTGTAGATTATTCCAGTTTAGTCGCACAGGTCTTATTCTGTTCCATTTGAAACAATAAGCGGTCGGTTGTTATTGAATATAGCCACTGTATTCCTTATCGTATCCGTTCCTATTTTTCTCCAACATTTTTCGAATAATTACTTTCTATATACATACATAGATTTAGTGAATGTTGTTTATCTACTTATCCGTGAATTTTGTGGAAATAAGCTGTAGATCTATATTTTTAGCACTCTCGAGAATTATCTAATTATAAAAATGTACAACTTTCAATCTCATCGCAGATATAACCAATCTAAAGATACAGATATGGTTAAAAATATTTTGCATATCAAGTAATGTTTACGTAGCAAAATATGAATTAGACCAATAATCTTTTTACTTGTTGTATTGGGTGCAACACCTTTTTCCAGTGACAGCCAATTTAACATTGATTTGTGCTCGGCTTGGTTTGCCATTTTACGATGAATAGACTCGCATTAGAACAATGCTTGCTAATTGTGCAAATTTATTTCGAAAAGCGAAAATCGTACATCCGAGATACTAATTCGTAAACTGGGCAAATATGCGATATGATGAGCCATCTGTCCTTTTCAAAATGTAATATTATATTACAGAGGACAAAGGACAAAGAACTTATCATACCGCATATATGCCCAGTTTACTAATTTGAATAACCATGCATTGTTTTGGCACCACGCATACTCTAATTGATAATACGCATCCACAGAGAGGTCGTACAGTGCGCACTGAAGAAGCTGTTAGTACTGTGCAGCGTAGTATTGATGAGGATCCGAATGAGTCGATTCACCACCCATCCACTTTATGGAAGATTTTTACGGAAAGATCTTGATTTACGAGCTTACAAGATTTAGTTCTTTCTCTGAAGCCGCTTTCTCTTGATCCTGATTTTCACCACAAGATTTTGTTCAGCGGTGAGGTTCGTTTTTGGTTGAATGGCTACGTGAATAAGCAAAATTGACGCATTTGGAGTGAAGAAAATCCATAAGCCATAATTGAAATTGCCTTGGTGTGCTTCATAGGCTGATAAAACCATTGATCCATATTTCTTCAAATATGATGCCAGCCAGAACGTTATAGTCGATGGAGAGCGCTATAGATCCATGATTGCCGACGTTATCGTCTGCCAATTTAATGGCATTAATATGGAATAGCTGTCGTTTCGACAAGATGGCGCAATATCTCACATAGCGAGTGCTACAACCAATTTATTTAAGGAAACATTCAATATTCGCCCCGTTATTGCCAATATACGACCCCAGCTGCTCGGAAAATTGGTGGGAAATTGAACTTCCAGATTGCGTTTTACTCAAGTCACTGGTGGCCATATGTTCGACATATTTAAACATTAATAGCATAATATTATCTTTTCAATAAAGCCAAAACCATGACCATTACCATGCTTTTTATGTTTTATGTCATTTCAGTTCAATACCGCTAAAAAACACCCGATAGTAAACTTATGATTTGTTCAATGCTATAAATTTAGTTGTTTTCGTTTGGAAATACGTAATCTCAATCAAAATCTCGTAAAGAAATCGCGAATCATTTAGTTTTAACGCTTACGTCCTAAGATTAAAAATATTTAATTTCTGATAAGCAGATATGTTTACATGTAGAGCGAAACTACAGATTATTTGTGATAGTTTTTGTTGTCGATTTCATGTTTTCTTTGTTCGAAAGTAATTACTAATAATTAATTAGCAAACTAAATTGCTGTAGCTTACATTTGAATATTGTAAAACGTCGATTAGTTAGCGCGTGCTTGTGGACTTACATATGTATGTAAATAGTGAAGTTTATTGCTTATCTTCAATTCATTAATCAGTGACAATGATTCATATGTAAATACGATGTATTTCATTTCAATATAAACAAGATAGTACCGAATATTTTTGCTATTAAATTGTAGATATGAATTAATCTTATTAGGGTAACAAGTTATTGTTTAAGATTACTGCTACATCGGTATTTTCTTGATTACAACTTCTGGTATGCGAAGAGTTGATGTATGTATTATAATAATTATTAGTACTTGCTACAAATTGATGACGATGTAGAACTATTTTAAGTGTAAAGTAATTGTCTTCTGGTTAAACTCCCTAATGCTTTGTATTTGTTCTTTTTTATTATTAATTTCATTTTCTGAGATGTAATAAGCTTTTGCTGTCAGTATTATTATATTTGAGTTTTGAGTTGGAGTATGGAGTTGGAGTAATGTTATCAAGTTTAACTTTCTTCTAGAGGCAGTATTAGCTTTGGCTGACTGAAGAGTACATATGTTTGCGACCTTTATAAATTGGAAGTCTGTGGTCGTATATTTTTGGCGTTTAAGACAACTTGCATGTGGTAAAGAAACTTGATAAATTTGTAATAAAATAAATCCCATAATTTTTCTTCGAAGTGTAGGGGACGATATTACATAACGGTTTTATTGAAGGGGGCGATGATTCGTTGGAGTTTGAAGCACACTGGTCTAGAACAATGTCAATCAAAAAAGATCACGGGGTCATTAAGACGAACCAATTCCAATAGCATCCAATACAAACTCGTGTAAAAACGATTGTTTTCAGTTTGGTGGGGTTGCAAAATAATTACGTACTTTAAAATATTTCCACCTAACCAAGCCATCAAGATAGACGCGTTTCTTGACGAGGTGTACAAGTATGAGATGCGGATTTCTTTTTCTAAAAAACAATTGTTAAATTCGGAAGAATGATAAAAAGTGCTTTATTCAATGTATGCTCCATCGCTTATTATACATTTTTCTCATCTTTCGAGCAATTTGTGAATACCACGTCAGTAAAAATCTTCTCCTTTTGCTGTGAACCAGTCATCGTGTCATTTTTTCACATCTTCATAGGAACCAAAGCTCTGCTCGGCAAGTGCGTGATCCATTAATGCAAACAAGTGGTAATCGAAAGGAGCCAATTCTGGTAACTAAGCCACATGGGGAAGAACTTCCCAGCTGAGTGCTTCCAACGTGTCACGAACAGATTTTGCCGTATGTAATGGAGCATTGTGATGAAGAAAAATTACTGTGTTGCCTCTTTCGGTATTTTGGCTTTTTTCAAGCAGCGTTTAGTGTTAACCGTTTCCCCAGGTATTAACAGCTCATAATAGACCATGCCCATCTAGTCCCACCAAACACAGAGCATTGTCATTCTGCCAAAGCGAATCGGTCTTTGCGGTCGATGTAGGTGGTGCACCTGGGTCTACCCATGATTTTTTGCAAAATGTCACATGTGGTTTTGCGCTTTTGGATTTGTCTGTTGTTCTGAATCTTTCCCATCTCTTGTAGCCGATTGGAAACAGCTTTTTGACTAACATCCAATTGCTCGGTAAGTTGTTTTTGTGTTTGGGTATTATTTTAGTTCAACAATGCTCGCAATTCCACATTCGTATTTTTTTGGCGGTGTGCACTTATCACTTTTGAAACGCCAAAACCATCGTTCATACGTATCCTGCGATGAATTATGTTCACCATTAGCTTCTCGAAGTAATCGGTATGATTCAGCCGCAGTTCTTTTTCAAATAAAAACAAAAGACTAATGCTCTTCGTGAACGCTCTTTGGTATAAATTTCAACATATTGAACACAACAGCACAACACTATGCACACACTTTTCCAATTTATCACTCATGCGCGTCTGATACTTGTTGATGACACAACAAAATGGCGCAGTGCCAAGTCTTTATAGCACAAACTGCATTGATGCGCATCTGTTATCTGAAACCCGCATTTCATACTTGTACACTTAGTAATAACTAACCAAAGTAAACAAACCAATTCGAGAAAATCGTTTAGAATTAATAAATCAATATTGTGTTACTCTACGTAAGTTACGTTTTGATTTTGATCTTGATACCTTAACAGCTGGTATATTTGATTCATTTCCTGAAATAAATGTCTTTTCGATATTACAGCTATCCTGTTCAAGCAAGTCTTACATCTTTGGAAGCTTTGCCACCTTTCTCGTTAATTGCGGCGGTTTCTCCTCGTATTGTATACTATCTAATGAAATCAGTTTTCTAAAATGATGAAATTAATTTTTCCTAGAAATTTAATTATAATTACCAGCAAAATTATCCAAGTCTTATCAAAAATTTGCAAATTTTCAGAAACGGATGCCACTGGACACCAATATTCCGTAGCTTTGAACTGTCAGCGAAATACTATCTATCTATCAGGTTACGAGTTGAAATATTTTTTACGAAGAACAGCTTTCAAGTTCCTAATTATTTTTCCTTGTCATTTTCAATATAAATCTTTTGGCATTAATCGGTTCCGCATTGAACAAATGAAGTATCTCAACTGACCAAGTTTTGATATTTCTCATACTACTAATAATTGCCTATTAGAATTTTTATTATTCGTATTTAAAATATGAAAGATACGTATTTATATCATAAGCACATTCTATTTTTATCTTAATAAAGCTGTTGTTAATACTGATATATGTATTTTCATCCAAACAATAATATAGCCGCCGCTATAAACCAGTTCGTCATCGCTTATGTAACTAGTATTAGCTAATTACGAACAACTAAAAAATACGCACGTGTGAAAAAAGGCTTGCAAAGGACGTTGCGAAACGATCGTGTAGACCATATGTGCGCTTGAAAAAGTACTAAAAACTATAGCAACGAAGCTTATATCATCTCTTATCTGTCACGGCCTATCTATGTGTGATTATGTATCTGTAACGTACACCGATATTTTTCTGTACTCGAGAGAGATAAGTAGCGAAAAAACGTACCCCATTTTACTTCGGATGAAAGTAAAACAGACGTGACGTCACGACTGAGATAGTGTATTTATTATCTCGTCGTGCTCTATCAGATGAGCGATTATGCGATAATTCACATGTGACATTAGATAATATGGAAAATGTACCTACATACATACACATAGTAATGCACTCAGAATGCAGAAACATATACGGTCCTGACTCCATTTGGCATGCTAGGTCAACAGCAGGGCATTCTGATCTCTGCACTTCCAATTGTATTTGTTATCTAATTAAATGTATTAATTATTCTGATAATTTCTTGCCTGCCGACCATTGCAAATGTAACTATATGGGCGTACGTACATATGTAGCTTTAAAAAGATTTCATTTCCAAGTGGTAAAATTTATAGTTTGCAGATGGGAGAGGAAACCGTCAGCACAGAATATTACTGTGAAAATTTACCATGAATTTAGTTATCGAAAAAGGTACCCACCCAAATATTTAGTTTTTCAGGGTATTGAGTTCTTAGATTAGGAGAGAGATGATTTTCCCGAATTCAATATCGTGTGGCTAGAAGATTGTAATGGCTAAAGAGGAAAGATGACTCATTCGAAAACAGAATACTTTTAATAAAACGTGCGTCTCGCTAGGCCTTCCCCAACACGGACTCACACAACTTCACTCTTGCAAAATAGTCCTCGGGAAAAATCTCCTCAGAAGTTTGAATTTTATAATATGTGTATTTGTGACGTTTAAACATTTTCTGGCAGTACTGTCCTTAGTACCGGTTTCATCTGTAACTTGGTTAGAGCGATATTCACTCATTTCAACGTACGAACAAACTTTTATTTCTCTCTTCTCCAGTTCGGAATTTATTCGAGGTATTTGAGATTCTTAGTCCTTTCCCACGTAATCGTTAATGGATTTGGAATAAGGTGATATAAGTACTGTACAGAAACTACATCGACCGTGCTATGGTGGAAATTTCCAGCGAAATACCACTCAATGATTTGAACCCTCTCTTCAGTTATATAGAGCGACATCTTGTCTTCGTTAATTACGTGTTTCTTATCGGAATAAATGTCCTTTCTCGATAATCGCGAAGCGACTGACAATGCTAGCGCGATCCAAACGCCGGTCAGCGATGACCATCAAGCGTGTCGTTGTCATATCGTTGCTTATTATTCGATCCCTATATTGTAACGTGAAGTGGTCAACTGTACATGTATATTTGTGTGAATGGGGTGGCAAAGTAAAAGGGTTAAACAGATTACATTTTTCGTTTAATGTACAACTAAAATCCAGTACAAGAGTTTAATGTAACGTCGACGGTTTTCTGCTGAGCAACTTACACTTATGTTCGTATGTATTAGGCACCCCCGATAACATTCTGTATTTCAAGTACCATAAAAATTCGAGGTAGGCGGTCATAAAATATCTTACAAAAGCACCGCATAGATGTATTTCAAACCCCCACCTGTTTTATAATCACCAATTTTAGGATTATAATGCAATTACTTGTTTTGGCGTATTTAGTATTGTTCAAACCACAAACCGACGAAGTGTTTATAACTATTCGAATGCGTGCTGTTTGAGTGTTACAGTGTCTTTATAAACAATATTCTTAAATTATGCCGAAAACACGCGAATTAAGTATCGCAGAAAGGGGTCAAATAATTTTACTTAATACGGAAGGCTTTTCACAAACTGCGATTGCAAAAAAAATTAAATGTTCGCGCTGTGCCGTGCAAACCACGTTAAATGGGTTTAGAGAAACTGGCAGTTACGAAAACAAACCAAAAACGGGAAGAAAACGCCGTACCACACTTCGAACAGATCGACTTATACAAAGAATCGCGATACAAAACCGACGAAAATCCTCTATAGAAATTTCTAGTGAATTGTGGGTTCGACATAATGTATCCATTAGCGCTAGTACGGTGAGAAAACGTCTCATCGCTTCTAATTTACACGGCCGCGTTGCTCGAAAAAACCATACTTAAACGAGGCACACAAAAAAAGCGCTTACTATGGGCTAAAAAATTCAAAGACTGGACCATCGAGGATTGGTCAAAAGTGCTTTGGTCCGACGAATCAAATATTGAGGTAAGCTTTATTATCACTTAGTGCATGTAATCAATTAATAAGTTATTTATTTACTGATTATTAATTATTTTTTTAGAGCAAATTCTTTTAAAGTCTTTTTCTGATACTTTTTCTAGATTAAGGGGCGATCTGGGCGACAGTACGTAAGACGAAGGGTAGGTGAAGCCTTCCAGGAACAATGCATACTACCCACGGTCAAATTTGGCGGCGGCAGCATCATGGTTTGGGGATGTATGACAACTTCTGGAGTCGGCGAAATGCATTTGTGCGAAGGTCGCATGAATAGCAACCGATATACAGCGATGCTGCAGGAAGTTTTGGAGCCATCAGTGTTAAAGCTTTTTTGAGGAAGAGGCTCCAGAATATTTCTTCCAGCAAGATAATGCTCCCTGCCATCGGTCAAGAGAGAGTATGCGATGGTTTCATGAAAATAGCGTACGTTTATTAGACTGGCCAGCCCAGTTAGCCGATTTGTCTCCTATAGAGCACATATGGCATATTTTAAAAAGAAAAATTTCTGCACACCATTGTGACTCTAAACGGGCTCTTCGGGACAAAATTATTCAAGAATGGAACTTAATTTCTGCCGATACCTGTTTTCATTTAGTGTCAAGTATGCCACGGCGGATTAAAGCAGTTATTAAGGCGCATGGGGGACCGTCGAAGTATTAATCATGTGCATTTTTATTTATAATAAAGTAGATATATATACGGAAATAATTTTGTTTCAATTTTTATATGCCGATTTTTAAAATTTTTAAGGGTGCCTAATACATACGAACATAACTGTATATAAAAGCCTACGTACCCCAACACAAACCCTTTTTGTGTATCTAACAATTAGTTTGATCACCAAAACAGTATTTTAAACAGCGCATTAAATGTCCTAAGTTTAAACAACGGTGGTAAAAATAACATCAGATCAATTGCAATGAGAAAAATATTCAAATAGTGTTGTTGTTCTTCTCTGCATTTCCAACGTTATTTCCTTAATTACCATCTAATAAACAGATCGCAATTACACGAACATGTGCATTCGGATTTAATAATTATAGCCACACTTCAAGGTTGTTAACTGTACAATGTGACGTTAACTAAAACTATACTTTATTCACTCTATTATGTGTTTATGGTCGATGTACGACATCTTGTACATGAACTATACTCATTTCAGAGAATACGAAAAATTAATTGTTACGTTTGTGCATATATGACTTTGCTACACATGAAATCGGTTTCGTTTGGATATTGTAACGTTACTACTATGCTGTGTGTTACAACCACCGTACTTTTGTTATTGTTTAGTGTCATCAATGAATTATTGTGTATTGGTCAGCATATTGTGAAGATGATTGTTTTTTTATAATTTTCTAAGCATGGAAAGCAATATCTGATCATAACCGCACAGCAATGTCCAATATATCCCATTTAGTTTTATCCTATATAAAATTTTGTTTGGGTTTTCTTTTATGCGTTTTTTACGAATTATATCTTTTGTAGTAGAAAGTTCCTGCTGTCGAATACGATTTTCTTAAGCTGTAATTTCTACAGTATGTACAATGTAATTGGTCAATAAATTTACTATTACCATTAAATTACAGTCACAGGCAACTGTACTACTTACTGCATAGAACAAATACATATGTTTGCGGTACATTTAAGATTATTTAATTAAGTTATTATCATATCTGGTGTATTTATTTAATTGAATAATTATTTAGTACGTGTTTTAATTGCCTAATCAACGTTACTGTGTATGAATGGCTTTATTCGTTTTGACGTGTTATTGCTGTTCGTAAGGTAAAGACTCACAGAGAAACGCAATTGTCAGAGAACACGATGACGACATTTCTGCGAGTGTGCGTAAAAACGTCGGCATAGAACACATATGGATAATAACTTGTACATAAGCAACATAAAAGGAAGTACACGGACAAAACACGTCGGAATAAAAAGAGACAAGATGATACAAGTTAGCCATACACGACAACAATCTCATATTAAGGAACATATAGATTTTCCATCAATATAATAGTCCAGGTTATAATAAATTTCAACGTAAATGTGTGCAATATATGGCATGTCTATATTTCTTTCTCACTCTTAGCGAGATATTAAAACAACTTATATTCCGCATCAAAACTTGTTTGTCGTTCATCAAAGTTTTTCGAATAACCGACGTAGACATAAGCACACTTTAAACGGTTTTTATTTGCTCGATTTTGAAACGAACCCGGTACATTTATAAAATAATACAAATAATTGAGAAAAACAGTTCCCCTTAAGCACTGCCCATTAACATAGTTGCTACTTGATTTAAACGTGATATCGTGTAGCAAATGTCTTAATTATTGGCCAATGCGACGGTGCGAATTTAAACTGTCTACTAAATCCTTTTCAGGAGATCCTACTTAGCCAGCTTTCAGACAAAAACAGAGCAGTCTTGAATACAGCACGTGAGCCGAATGCAGAGGATGCATTTTAGATGTGAATTATTTCAGAAGAAAACCGTCCTCTCTCCGGTGGACTGCAACTTTTACGCTTAGAAATTTAGTGTTGCGGAATTTTTGGCAGTTTTCGAATTTTACGTTTTTTGTCTGACGCGTTGGACTCAGCGTGGATTTAAAATTAACGTTTTTACATTCTCGTTACCTTCTTTGGAATCCTAACTAAGACGGGCGACCACATCAAAGTCAAAACCTTCATGTCTTATAACGGAAATACACATGTCTGTCTACGTAGTGGAAAAAGGTTTACATCAACTGGGAGCTATCGCTGTGGTGCAAATACAAATTTGACATTCAGTTAGAAGACTAGGAAAAGAAATTGTTTTTCTTCGTTTTTCTTTCGAATGTTGTGAATTTGCAGTTTTGGAATCCAATAAATAATCGCAGCTATATTCTATCGGCAGATGTATTTTGTTATGCACTTAACTGAACTTACAGATTACATGGTACTTAGATTATAACACATAATATTGCGCACGGACAGCATCAGTGTATCCTAAAGCTGACAAAATTGATTAATGATGTTTAAAATCCCAGCATTAACGTGCAACGCTTTACAAGTAAATATCATAGTATGAGTGCATTCATAGGAATTTAAGTATCATTTTCATCGGAGAAGTTGTGACGAGAAAAGACCGATTATGTATTATAATTTCGTATATTATTGACTTTTGACTTACCCTTAGCCTAGTGTGTTAAGTTTCATTATGAAATTTTCAATTATTTATTTCATCAAACTTGTGTTCTTGATCGACAATAGACACGTAATTATAGTTTTTCATACTATTCTTTGGAATCAGTTCTCAAGCACTTTCTCCATTCAGAAAATGGCTTAAAAACTCTGCGTGATCGAACGCCTTTAGTGAGATTTGATTTATTTTAAATATCGAAACACTCGATTGTTCCTTCGTTCCAAGTCCATACGAATAAATTCAAGTTTAGTCACGTCTAACGATACTATGAACCAAACTACCACCAAGTGTGATGACTGAATATGCTGAACACTCTCTTGCTCCGTGTAATATATATTACTTTTTGCGCTTTGATCAAAATATATGGAATTCACCGGCCACATACTTTTCCATCAGCGGAATATTCTTACCCCACAGACATCTCTAGCATCACAGTGAGGTTGAAAGTATTAAAGTACCTTGGCCCAATCCTAGTACTCAACGCGGCTTAGTGCAGCTATATCAGCTAATTCGCCATTGAACGGTAAATGGCACAGAATATCTACAGTGTTGATACAATCAACCAAGTGCGACTTGGTTATAAAGAAAAGTTTCCGAGGAAATTGATATTACGGGTGTTTAAGGGTAAGCACACTTTACTACTCAATAACATCATCAGATTTTATCACTTTATACGTTACGTGTTCACCCGCAGAGAGAACCCAGTACGGTCTAGCTAGGACATATTGCGAAAACTTGCAGTATATTGGATTACGAATGGTAACAAATAAGTTCCATAGGCGGAAAGATCGTACTTTAGATGCATACCATTAGAATCTTGACTCATTGTCATTTTCCTCACGTGCTTATCTTGTTTTCAGACAGGAGTGTTGTAACTGAAAAGAAAAAGCGCAAGTGGGACCCCGTTGAGAAAACTTTGAAGGCAATGACAGAGGAAAGAAGTTCTGACTATAAAGCAGCAATTGAATTTGGCATTCCTTTTTATTTTACCTTTATTTTCAACGATAATGATGCATATTGCTCTAATTTAAAGTTTAGGTTATACTGGGTGCATTGCTAACGCCATATGGATTAAATGCACCTTTTTGCGTTTCTTTCTTGTTGACGATTCCATAACCTCCCGAATAATTTAATATTTTTTCTAATTCCGAATAAGTTACTTTACATTAAATTAAAAAAGTTATTTGCATTAGAGGAAATATTAAAAATAAAATAAGCTTAGGTAGGTAACATTGGGTACAGTTATCTTATATAAAAATTAATTTCTAAAATAATATGACTTTTGTTTCCAAAAAGTACGCATTTATATAGTCACACAGGAAAAGCATATATATTATAAAGTACATTCAGATAAGTACACATGGTTTTACTTTATTATTGTTTAGACTAAAAAGTTAACTAGGCGCTTATTCAATGTCATTCTTTATCTCAAAGTCATGTGTTTTGGATAAATCCCTAATTCGCACATGTACGAAATTTATCCGTAATTTCATAACGAAACGTAATAATCGTTTTAAACGTAGATAATCAGATTTAATACCTATATGTCCATCAAATTAGAATTAAATAGAATATCTTAATATTTATATTATCCAGTACTAATGCGAAAATACCTATTTATTGAACAAGTGGAACGCGTTTAATAAGAGCGCATGAAGCCTTACTTACTGATTTTGATTACAAGTATGTACATATTATTTATCAGCAGAATTTTGCAGGTAGTTGCACTTCGGTGACTACACAATTTAAAAATAGGATTATACTTATTTACACGCATTATTCAGATTACCGATGAAATAAAATTAAATTCGTTTTATTATCATTTTTTTACAGCTGTAAAACTATTTGCACAAGTCACGAAAATTTATATAGCAGGATATATATGTAGTCGACAAGTGATCAATCAATCAGTCGTTACTTAACCAGCTTTGCAGTAGACGAATGCATAATATGAAATTACTAATGTGAATGTCAAATAAATGCTTTCAAATGAAATTACTTACAAGCAGATGTTTTGAATGCTAATTTAATTTGATTGATATTATGAAATAGAAAAGTAGTACCTACATTCTTCACTTAGAAAGTTGTGAAAGATAAGTTGGAGCACAGCAAGTTTCAGAATTCTTTTAAATATGAGGGGATATTTTTTAGTGTTGTATAGAGTTGCAGAAAGGGAATCGCGAATGAAATATTATGCATCAAAATTAATCGCAAAACGGGGTTAACCTAAGCCCAATGCTTTATAAAGCTACGTGATTTAGCAGCAAGGTACTTCTAAAATTCGTTCGAAGAAAAATGGAACTGAATCGAGAAATGTATTAAGCAATAATATTTTACAATTATCGGAGAGGATTATCTCGACAACAATGTCTTGGGAAGTTAGCTTTTGGTGATAAAGCAGCACATCAATCCACAATTTTCCTTCGGTATTCCGAATTCCAATCTCGACACACTAGTTTCAGCGATGATCCCAGTACAAGCCACTTAGGATAGCAGTCACTCAGAAAGACATCAAAACTGTGTACCACCTAATCAAAGAGAATGGACACATGACTTATTTTGAGATTGAGACATTGCTAAGCGTTTCAAACACCTTAGCCCAAAATATCTTGCATAATAAATAGGAAATGGGAAAGTTTATTGCCCATTCAGTCCTGCATCTTTCAAAGGAAGAGCAAGAGGCGGCAGAAAATCAAAATCAAATTTTGTACGAAGTGGAAATTTTAATATAAAATTTCCTAAAACAAATGCTGAAACAACGGCTATAATTAATATTTATATATATCATTGGATGAATTTCCAAGATAAATGGCTGCTTATAGACAAAGTAAAATCAATCAGGGAGTTTAGTGAAAAGTGCAGAATAAAAGTTTTGGATTACCATATAGTAAGTTTACATTTCAGTCCAGTTGAAAACCTGTGTTTAATCATTAACAGAAGAACCTACCTTACACCCGAGAAATTCTTATTCTCCTGCGCACCCTGATTACATGACTAGCTTAAGGCATTTTCCAAGTTATTGGGGGTGCTCTTAGTAATATATGAACTATAATGGTTTCAAAGGTAAATATATAAAATAAATTAACATTGGGAAGCATATAAAATCATTTTAATCAGTATGATAATTCTGCATTTATGAGGAGTGTAAACAAACCAATTTAAAAAATCCTTCGATCTTTTAACAGCGCTTGCCATATTTTCAATATTAATTGATCGATATCTTTCATTTGCAATAAATTTTCACAAAAATTCGGCAATTTAAGAGAAATAAGAATAAAAAGAAACAAGTTGATGTTGCGGATTGTTATTATTTTCCATCTTTATCATCTTTTTCCCTTCTTATTACATCGATGCATTTGTCTCTTTCAAACGTGTAGTTAATTCTCTTTCCTGTAAAAATATTCGTGCCATCTCCTCTTTCTTTCCGAATTTAATATCAAAATCATTTTAATTTGTCATCACTCATCACTATCATTCGAATAAATCAAATCATATAGTCTTTTGCGATTTTTTCCTATAAAGATACGTAGGTATTTCGTCCTTGAGCTAATCAGGCGAGGCACAAGGTTTATGTGCCGTGTAGTGTATTATCGGTAGCAGATATAAAAATGAGCATATATCCAGAAATTGTATCAACATTGTTAGTATTATAAATAAACTTTAACTTATTTAAGTAGGTTACTGCAAACTAATATTGATCAATCCGTTGATTTGATTTCTCTGAATAAGGTGACAGACATAATAAATCACTCTCATTCGGACACGTATGAATGTTTCAACTGAATAAGGGAAATATAAAATATAATAAAATAAGTAATATGACGAATTGCATATCGATTGCGTAAATATGTATCTCTTGAAGTTGAAACATCTCCCGAATGCGGTGCCTCTTGCTATCTCTATTTCATCATCGACCTACGTAAATTTATTAATCATTCTGAAAATATTGTGCACATAATTTTATTGATACCGGTGGTTAAATCAAAGTCATAAACACAAGATGTAAGAGAATGAAGTAATGCCTTTCGAAGTTGGCAACTTCTTTGTTGAAACGCGTACCTCTTCTTAATGAAGGCGAAATTACTTTAAGGTTTGAGAAATAGTGGTAGTTTGATCAGAATTACAATTGAGGTATAATAAATTATTTATGACCACATGATCGTTACTATCTTTAGAAAAAAAAAAAGGGAAACTTGCTGAATTGAAATTGAGGACTAAATTGTTCGTTTCGTCAATTTTATAAATTTACTGGAATCCTGACAAACACAACAGAAATGTTGGGTCTGTTTTATGTACACACCTTACCAAATATACGAGGGATGTTTCTGAAGTTCCAAGAATTGGGTTAATTTTTTTATTTCTTCAATTTTTCATCCAAATTACAGTGTAGGTTTTTAGTATAATCTTCATTTAATTGAATACACTTATTTCAACGTGAAACTAATTTTCTTGAATGGTCCTCAACTTTCTCGGAATCTTGGCAATCCAATTATTTATAGTAAGTAAACTAGGGTCTCAAATCGAACACTCCGTAGTGTTTTTATCAAATTTGTAAACAGATGAAAATAACTAGGAGCCAGATCTGCCCAATAGGGTGGCTTGCAGGCGATTTCCTATTCGTTTCGAACATCTTTCGTTCTTCGTACAATATTAGGTCTTACATTGTCCTGTTACTATAACGGACGCTTATGCCGGGCCGTTTCCTGCAAAGCGCTCGCTGTAATGGTCCAGGTAAAAGAATAGAGTAATATTTTGCCTTAACTGTAGTACTTTTCAGTAGATAATCCATAAAAATACACAATACAGTCAGTATTACTTTCCCAATCGACGGAGCTGCATGTGCTTTAAGCGGCGGTTGCTGTTTTGGTTTGCGCCATTCTGTCGACTGATTTTTCTGCCCCAGACGTTAAACTATTTCGGAAGGTGTCACACCGTCTTTAACCCTGCTGTTAGATTAAAAAGAAAATACGAATCTTGTATTAAGAGACCAATTGGTTCATACTACACAAATGCCAATTTTTTATGAAAATTGATTGAATTCCTTAATGTAATTTATAAATATAATTATGAACGGTCAATAATTTAATTTGCCTTCCATTTATCGGCTAATTGGACGCTCTAATCTGTTTATGTTAGCTCCAGCGTCCAGCTGCAGCAAAAAAAAGTTAGACCAAATAGGCTTAATCTAACAGCAGGGTTAAATAAAAAGAAAGACCTTTAACTTTTAGTCGGGTCTTTCATGATTGCAAAATCAGCGGCAAGGAAATACATCTGCATTAGTCAAGTAACTGAAGTATATTAAACAATGTTGCACGAGATGACTACGTAAACGTGTCAAAACTTGTCTCTGATCAATGGCGTGACCTAAAATGTACGCAATTGAACGAGAGTGAAATTGCTAGAGCATCTATCTGCATCCTTCCAGATTCATCGAGTTGCTAATAATATTTATTTAGAAGCAAAAAGGAATGCCTTCTTTAAATTGAAGAATTCGTAACTTGTGATTTGGAAAGAATTGAAGTTATTTGCCGCCTCTTATAAAGGATGATTATTTCCAGGTCTTATTTGTTGGTACAAACTCTTTAAAACAACTTGACCATTTATTTTAGTTCCCAAGATTGTGAAATCTTCAATGACATACATACATTCCATATTTAAAGTACATGTCTAGTAAATTTAATTATAATCCCACGTCATAAAAGGAAACGTATGATTTCCTCCTGGAATGATAAACTGCTCTAAGCCGATCTAAAAGTGCTATACACAAAAGGACAAACTACAGATACAGAAAATCTTAAGCATAGAAGATTAGTTAAAATCCAAATTAATAATCTAATTCTCGAGCTAACTTTTCCAATTAGTTATATTAGCTTATCAGATAATATTAATCCCTATACATCCATTTTGGGGCTTAACTTCTTTTTAATTTGTCAAGATTTAATCAATACGTATCAAGATACCTTTAATATTTACATGCGATGCTGCAGGAAAAGTATCGAGCAAGAACTTCCTACGAATTTTTCTCATATTTGTAATTAAGCCGAGTAGCTCCCTGTTACGAAAACCTCGATAAGCCTAATCGAAACGAAAATAGTTTACCTATCGAGATAAACCTTCCGTTTCAAGTCGGAATCGGCGGCAATAAAAAATTGCATAAACCTCAATTAATTTGGGATAAAGGGAATAGCGACGGTGTTCGGCGGAATTTTTTATATGCAGGAATCGACTGCGATTCTTTTGAAAATAAATCAAACGCTTCGTATATAAATCTACCGGACTGTGTCCACTAGAACATCTGCGATCTTTCTTGGACGCATAAATTTGGTTAGTTCAACATAATATTTGTAGAATTTAGTCGGGCCAAAACAAAAGGAGTAACATAATAGTAACCCATCGCATTCCTTTACATGCAGTAAGTTCAAGTCGTAGGTATGCGTTTTAATCTACATTTAAAATATCCGTTCCGGTTCCTTTCTATTTTTCGTTTCAAGTTCTATTTAAATATAAACGATTATTATTTATAAATAAAGTTAAACAATTGAAATTATATGTGGTTATAATTTAGCAAGCTAGGTCATGGTATACTTTGTAAACAATTGAAATATAGAACAATGGGTTCGGAAGAATTCAGCGTATCTCTGATATCAAATTCGGTTTTTACTCAATGGGTTATGGAGTCCATTCATATGTTTACTTACAATTAGATGAGATTTATTTTCTAAGTCTTAATGATATTAGCCGCAAAAAATATAATAAAATGTTAGTCGCATACTAACAATGCATATTTATAAACATTGTTATCGCTTTTTTGTAGTGTGTACTAAAAAAGAAGGATGTTCTCAATAGTTATATATAATTTTATATAAATCTATCTATATTTTATCATAAATAGCAAGAAACTAGAAGCTAGGCATCCAATATTGCGAAAAAACAAGATGTTAGTAGCAAGAAAAAAGCAGATTGCTAATTTTAAAATAGGAACACAGATATCATGACCATTGTTTAATATAAGCAAACAAAGATTGAGATATTTTCGGATTATTTTTGTAAATACAGAGCAATTGGAGATTACATTTTTAGATATATAAATATGTACGAGGATCGCCTTCTAAGTTGTAGAACTAGGAAAAAGAATAATTTTTTGGAACAAGCTGTTTTATTACTCATAATTCATTCGATGTATTTTCTCTTCCAAATAATCCGTTGGTATGAGAGCTGGCATTGTAATGACGCTACTGTCGTGATGCGATGTTTTCGATTATTTTCCCTTACTTCGTCGATGACTTCTGGCAAACAAATTGATGTATACCATCCAACATCAACTGTTCTGCAATCCTCTAAAGGAATGTTTGCGACTTGTCCACTAAAACCAAATAATCAAACGATCATTTTCTGGAAAGTGGTTCTTGAAAGAACAATTTTTGTGGGATTAGGTTCATCTTGGAACACCAAGACAGTGGATTGTTGCTTACTTTCCGATTCATAGGAATATGTCCAAATTTCTACATCTGTTACGATGTTGTATACTAATTTTATAGGTCCTCGGTCGAATTTTTTGAGCATTTCATTACACCTTATCACCACAAGTCTTGTTTTGAGCTTCGGTCTAGTTATACGGAATACATCGGGAACAGATCCTCTTCTCAGCTAAATGCTAATGCAAAATCGAATTTTCTGCAGTTTTTGATATGCCTAAGAATGCCTCTATCTCACTGTAAGTCAGATGCCAATCCTTTTCAATCATACTGTGCACAACATCGATGTCTTTTTGAATAAATACCAATTTTGGTCGACGTTCACACAATTCATCACTGATGGACCCACAATCACGATGAAATTCTGCAAACCAAGTTTCTGATGATACTTCGTTACCAAAAGTTGAGCGAAGCGATTCTGTGCATTGTTATTGAGTTAGGCCCTTACTAAACTCGTAAAAATCATCAAACGAAAACCTTTATGTGAAATTTCCAGTCTTTCACAATTTCTTTAAAACGTTTACTGTAAACAAACTACTTGATCAATATCTAAGCAGCCACTATTTTCACAATAATAAAGGTTAAATTTTATGACAATAGTGATGATACATTTCTATAGCGCCAAATGGTGGTCTTTTGTAAAACCATTAAAATCGCCCTTGGTATTATAATAGAAAGCAATTGTAATTTCTGTTCGCATGTAAGTTATTAATACCTGAAATCATTACATTAATATTGCATAAAGATTTTGATTTTGGTTCCAGACATTTGAATTTATTTACTGCATACAGAAAAGTGTAAAGTTAAATTGATGCTTTATTTTAGTATTTTTTTATTAGTATTATTATTACAGTTATTCACACAAAGAAATGAATATTTGCGGTCCAAACAATATTTGAAAGCTGTTATTGCATGGTCATAATAATCGCCATCAACAATTCTCAAGATATTCTTCTTCAGAGAACTGTAATATAAATTGCTTCTTACGAGGCAAACGGCAAAATTATTGGTAATAATTTGCCTTGCAACTAATTATTGTTTCCAGTCAGACTAATTGAAGACGTTTATTTACAATATATCGCATACAGACCTAAGTATAATATTAAACATATGTCGGTGTTGCTAATATATGTAATGTATAGAAAACATTGTAGCTATATTGCGCTGCAAATTTATGTCTTGTGCAGGTGCTTCGAACATCGCGTTATGTATGTATATATGTACATATATCGTGTACATAACACGAACACATTGCACCTATAAATATAAACCATAATTGTTTCAAAATCACCATAACAATTCTATTAATTAAATATATTGATATATCATGTTGTAAGTTTTACATCTACGTGTCAGCTTATGTATCAACTTCTTCTTACCATGTAGTTTTTGTTTGAGGATGTGACTGATACGCTAATAATGGTTAAACATATGATAATATGAAAGAAATACGTATATATATACTTATTAAGATGGTTACTAATTAATTCATTATATAATCTTCGATGATTCTTACTAACTGGATTGTTGAGAAATTATATAACATGCATATATGTATATATACTCATTTTCCCTTACCCCTATTTGAGCATCGGATTAGTATTGTGTATTAGCAATCAGATTAAATTCTCTACACTAATGCTGAAAAGACGGAAACCCCATGAAGTAACTTTCCCACTACGATTTAGTAGAAGTACTTCTATTTTCATTAATTATTTAAATTGTATTGTAGACTTTGAAATCGATTTTACGAGCATCTATCAAAATTTAAACTCAAAATATGTAGTGCCGTGTAGCACCCCACCATTCAGAAGATCTTGGATACGAAGTTGGAACACAGCAGTTTGGGTTACAGAGAGATCAAAGATGCATACCGAAACCGGAGTGGGTTTGTATGCGGCGGGAACAGAAGAAAACGTTAGCATGAATCCAAAAGCTTATGCAACTGTGGTTATCGAAAGGCCGAGGTTATCGAAATAAGTACAAACGCAAAATCATGATACCAAGATTCAGCGATAACAGAAATGACGATGTACAGTCAATCAGCTCTAAAAATAATACCAAACGTGCCGATCATGTTAAGGGCGGTCCAGAAGTGTACGGATGCACTAGTGTTCAATAAAAACACGATGGAGTAAGTGGGCCTCTTGCCTAGAAACGAAGATAAAGAGGAAACTTGTAGAACGTAAACGTACATGCAGGATTCCTTATCAAATGAGCGGGAATCAAATTGGGAAATTGACAATAGGAATAGTGGAAGATCTTATCAGCAGGGTATGTTGTGAGAAAATAGCGGAAGACTGAGGAACTATAGGCTTTGATTCCTGCAGTCAAAAGAGCTAAACAGATTCTCATTACCAAGGCGTACATTTTATAGAGAACACCGATCTGCTTGAATAAACCAGCTAGAGAGGCACAGTAAGCCATTGAGCTTCGTAGACTGTGCCGGCCACATCCTTAAGAAAAAGAAACTTACAAGTTTCTTTGCACTGCTTATATAGTTATTTTGTTGTTGGTTGTGAACCTAGAAGTACTATTTGTGAATATAATGCATTAAGATTATCTACTTTCAAATTGCATCTTATACCAGGCTCTCAGTGAATGTGAATTGTAAAACATAGCATGTTTTAATACCTTAGTATCATATACATCGTACATACATGACTGGAATGAAAATATGATAAAACGTCTGAGATTTGGGCTACATTTCTTTGTCATAGCAAAAGAATAATAGTTTTATCAGAATTTGAGATCAATATCATTGAGTTGTTTCCCAAAGATAAGAAGAAAATGATTTTGCAATGTTTCGCTATTTATAGGTGTATTGCTATCTTCTTTAGGAAACCTGAAACTGATTCTTGCGATCAATATATCTCTTGTCCAACATAGTTACCTTCACATTTACACGATAGTTTATACATATGTATATACAGGAGCTCCTCGTTTTTTTGGCATTGGGTCTTTGAAGACGGGATTCCAGATCCCTTAAAGGATTAAAATAATGTCTACCATGCACGGATTCAGCATCATCAGATCGAAAACGACAATACACAAAATATATGTATAATATTTAAAGTACCTCGAGTTTCTGGATTTTCTAGAACAAACAACTTGGAAGAAATGCTGTGGAATGGACTCATCCTTACCACTCTACTATATCAGTTCAGTTCTATATTTTCAAATTTTAGTATTATTGATTCATGTTGTCTTAATAATATATGTCTTAGTTTGAGTCTCCATCTACCGAATCTTGTCCTTGCAACTATTTTTCCGAGAAACTTAATTTATATTGCGTTTCAATTTGTGATTTGTGATTGTATTTTAGGGCACGTGGCATATACATAGTTGGTTTATAAATTATATAAACCTTTCTCATACACTTGTTGAAAGAACTATGTTCAGATTGCTGTTGTCAGTGTAATTTCGTGTTTATTACATGGTGCTACAGTTTAGTTCATCAACGAACCAGAGAGATTACTAAACCTGATAATATCAAATTCGAGATGCCAAATGTTGGCGAATACTGGATGGCACACAATACATTGAGCATCATCTCAAAGCAAGTATAATTGCGAAATTTGTATTAGCTGTACATATACATAGCAGAATATTTCTAATCTATGCAAGGGTGGTATACTAACATTGCTGAATTCAAATATGATCTTGAAATTTAGTAATGAATCGAAGGATCCTACCGTGGCGGACCTAACACCAGATTCCATTGTTCTTAGCAACATTTTGGTGTTGACCTTGGGACATAATTCGTTTATCGTACTAACTTAAAGATATAAAGATATTGGGGATTCTAGATGATCATTTCTTTAACTTAAGTTTGAAAATAATCGAAAACAAGAAACTTAGTTTTCTAAAAAATGCAACGATTCCATTGACAAAGGCGCTATCGACGTACCACCAAAAATTGAAGAGACATGGTCTGATTCTTTATCTGCGTATGCATTCCTAAAATAGTATATGGCCGATGATCATGAGTACAAATTTCTTTCCTTCTGCAAAAGTTATGGAAAGTGCACCGCTGAGGAAGATGCAATTAATGTGTGTAATTTGAAATAAATGAAATGCTTTTCCCACCAGAAAACCTAATTATATTAGGAGAAACAAAATGGAAGCATTTTATTTGGAAAAATACTTGTCTAAATCGAAAACCAGACATATTTTCCTGTTAAATCAAGAAATTTCTTCTTTCTAACGAATGCGTCGTCAGATAAAATTTCACAACTTGTCACATGTCTTGCTAATTTTACCACATAATTTTCATTATCTTAACAAAGAGATAATTGTTTTCATGGAAAATCAGGAGTCGCAAATATATTTGATAGCTTGAAGAATGTTATTTGTTTCCTTTTTTCTTTGTTTTTGAAGAAGGGCAAATGATGATCTAAATAATCTAAGTGACAGAATCCAAACATAAAATAATTTCAAGCGGTTAGAAGGTCTTACATTTGGTATACACTTATATACTGAACGATTCAATGAAAACATATATAAATGAATGTTGTATACTTCCTTCTGTATTAACAAGAAGAAGCAGACTCTATAATTGTTGCTTCGATCTAAATAATTAAGGAATAAAGAAGGTCGTTGTTTAATTGAACAAATCCAGAATTTATCGTAACTGTATAGCTGCTTACGTATAATTTAGATATGTATGTAAACTATGCTATTATTAATTATACATTTTCAGCGATTATTCTGTTGTTTTTCTATTTCTGGGAGTGTAATTGGCGTTACTTATCATACACTATAACATTTTTATTTTGTAACTATTACAGAACTTGTTGCGATTCTAATAGTAAGATTAGAAAGAGTAAGAAGGCACATTTATTTTTAAATCCAGTGTAGTTGCTTGAGCGTGAAGAAAACATAATTATTTCCTTGAAAAATATCCGTGTCATTACTTCTGCATATTTATAAATACAACAATAATTATCTAATTACGTGTTTTAATAACATTTTAGTTAGTTTCAAAGAGAATTGAAATTAAATGCATTTAAAGATATATTGGAAATCCTTCCTTAAGCCCTTCTTAATAAGTTGGTCAAAATTTTCGATACATTTAGTACCGAATATAACTATAATTGTAGATTTGTACTTGTATCTAACTTTTGTAATTTCTAATAGAATTCTTGTTATCTCAGGTATTAGTTTAAACATCATACCCAACATAATTTTAGAAATTGTAATAAACTAGCGACGGGTAACCTACACGCACGCAAAACAAATTATGAAGCGAATTATCACTTAAGGCAATATTTGCGAACACATGTCACCTTGCAAATTATTTTTTTGTCTGTATCCAGGTAAATATTATTTAAACAGGGATCAAGAAAATTTGGCGTTGACTTAACGAAATAACTGTTTGCTGTTACGACATGTAACGTCTTACCAACCTGATTTCTATCTCTGGAATGAGGAAAAATTGCCTAATTTATCGCAATTCCGATGAATCTTGCAGCCAGTCGATTCCCTAGGATTCAGATTTATTTGATAAAAATATTGCATAATCTACTATTATTTTGTTATCGAGTTTGCTTGCGTGACTTTCAATTTAATGACTAAGTTAAATACAATTATTTGTATATTTTTATGATAGTTAATGGAAGGAAAGCCCATAGTGCAAGAAACTGTATTGTTATACATATAGCAAGAAATGTTTTAAAGCTGAAGAAAATATCGTCGAAATACCAGAATATTTTGATATTATAAGTTTATTAAAGAGTCCTGCGAAATTATAGTTGAAAAGATTGGTGAATTAATACATGTAAAAGATTTTGTACGAGCTCAAATTAACGGTTGAGTCTCCTTTATGTGCAAACGCAATTCGAGTCTGTATCCAAAAATTGTTTGTGATATTTAGGTTCCTCGTAA
Organism: Chrysina gloriosa; assembly: GCA_038088585.1. Taxonomy (NCBI): domain Eukaryota; kingdom Metazoa; phylum Arthropoda; class Insecta; order Coleoptera; family Scarabaeidae; genus Chrysina; species Chrysina gloriosa. The sequence goes on along the minus strand of CM076088.1, from coordinate 30,005,656 downwards.
GATGCAATTCCCTTTTTATCATTACCTGAATTGGGGATAAACTAATATTTGAATCTTATGATCTTTATTGCAACAAAAACATTAGGCAAAACTTAAGAATAAGGTTTGGTAGAGTAGGAGGGATGAGATGGAGTGGAATTTGGAAGAAGTGGACAGGGAAGCCCCCGGTAGGGAGAAGGAGCGCCTCGTAGTTGGAATCTCGTAGTTCTACGCAATTTTTGTTTCTTGCGAATTGACTTATGTCTCAAACAACTTTTATAAACTCAAATTTCTTGTGCAGGGAACTAAAAATATACCCGGGGACTAACTGAACCCCCTTTAAACTAACAATGATAATTTGCAGAGAGTGCAATCCTTTCCATAAAATTTCATAGCACATACTTTTGAAAAAAACTGTTGTATAGTAAGAAATAATAAGAGAGCACACGATGGATGTACATATATCTTTGGAGTAAGTTTGGTTATCGTAGTCATTTATTGCTAATATGCAGGCGGAAAATTACTATCGTTTATACCAACGTAAAATTTGATATTGTATTGGCAGTTGGGAAAAATCACTTAGTAGAAGCAAAGTCATCATCTTTCGATAATATAAAACTAAGTTTTGTGCCATCACTTCCTACCAGTCTAGAAATGGCTTTCAATGTGCAGAATCTCATTTTCCGACCTTTGGTCGCCAATCAACGATGTTGTATAAACACTGAAGTATTACACGTCCGATGGTTTCCATATAATTTGTGTCAATTCCAAAAAGTAATTGGTGTTACATGGAATGAGGAAATGCCTAAAAAATTAAATTGTGTTGCTTCAAATGTGGTTTATAACATTGTTGCAGATAATAAAATATTAATTTGCTCGTGTGAGTCTAAAACGAAGCAATAATCAAATGTTTGCTTGTTCCAGTATAAAAAGAATCTAAGAGATATTCTCTGTTCACGAAGGGTTTCATGGTCCTCAGAAAATTGGCAAATGATCAGTACTGATGAAATTCGTTTATTGCAACTCATCGACGCAAACAGCAAAACTGGTGTATCCCCCATGATTATAATGTATGAATTTCCTCTTGTTCTCGTTTATCAAGAATAAAATGCACAAGATACGTTTTACACCTGCAGATGATGTAAAGGCACTTAAAAGCCACGTTTCTGATATATTATCTTTTGAATGAAGAAAACTGGTTACAACGTATGCAAAAATGTATTGCAAGCGAAAATTCTTTGAATAACAATAAATCCGTTTCTGATGATGCGTAAAGTTTTCTATAAATTTGTTTTGTAAAGTATTTCTTGTCATCTTGTGTCTTTCATCACATATGAGAATTGCTTAACCTGTACACAATGAAAGAAAAGTACCATCTTTTCAATGATGAACATTATAAAGGATGGATTTCGATTATGTTATATTTTAGCTGAAAGTTACATCAGATGTTATGAAAATTCTTTAGAAATATACTTCTTTTATTATATTTCTAGATATTCCAGTATAAAATTACAATTCACTGAAGTAATTTTAGTTACATTTAATTAAATTTTGTTTCAAGTGCCTACTTATAGCTTTCTCCATTGTAAATACTTCTCACAGTGGGCTTCAATCCGCGACAAAATTAGCCGTCCTTTCTTACGGGTATACTAAAAAAACAGTACATACCTAGTTTTTGTATTGGCGTAAATATGGCTGCCAATTTATATAATTTACATTTTTTTACACCACCTCCTTTCATGTTTTTGGATTATTACCCCAATAAATTTTTAGACATAGCTTTTTCAAATGCCGTTTCTATAAATTGCCTATAAATGGCTGCTCCCACAAGGTAAATTTCACTACTAGAAAAACGTTATTTTTGGTAATAAAAACAAATTCAGCAATGTTTACAAAGAACCTCAGTTAGCATATCCTCCAACTGCATCCTATCCACTACTGAACCTCTACTACAAAATATTATGTAGGAAGAATTAACAATCGGAATCTCAACAGGAAGCACACTCTTCGCACCTTTAGAAAATATGACTTCATATTACGAAAACATGAAATTGGCTCGATAAATATGGACTGAACAGATTCTGTTAGACATAATATTCTTACGGAGTGAAATGGGATGGTATTAAAGACTTGCCAAAAAGTACCATTTTTGTGGAATTTGGTTGTGTTACATTGTTGCATTGTGGTAAGTGAAATTTTAATTTATTGTCTCTACCATTTTAAATTTTAAAAAAGGGTAGAAAGAAGAGATTTACATTTCATTAAGTTTGTTTTAAGGTTGTAAGGTACTTTCTTTCAAGATCGGTTAAACTTAAAAAATTTGTGTTCGTTCCAAAACCATTTGGAAAATTGTACATCTGATCTTTAAAAGTAGTATGTGTAACGACAAAATACTAGTTTTCTTTACAATGTTAAGAGCTTCGACAGCTTTAAGATTTTTTCAATAATAAGTGAAGAACCAGTAAGTTTACGAGCTCGAAATCTTACATACCATGTATTCGATAGCTACATGATAGCTACGACTTCGCGACGAACATTTTTGTAAATTCCTTTGTTTGTTTGTTGTTGAATTTAACCTCAATTAAGGAAGAGAAAAATGACCATGAGCTTACCGTCATTTCTGGACTTCAAGAAAAAATGCACTTTGGCAAGTCTTAACTACCATATCAAATATGTGGTATTCAAAATTTCAAGCCTGCAAACCTGCTGGTTCTTCACTTATTATTGACAAAAGATTAGACCTGCCTGAGCTCTTAAAATTATGAACAATTAGTATTTTATTGTTATACATCTTTAGGAGCTAAAATATAAGACTTTCAAAATAATTTTCGAACCTGCCAAACAAATTAACATCAAACGATCTTGAAAATAAGTACCTTACAGCTTCATTTTAATTCAAGTTTCAGTTCCATTCGAAAATACTAACATCTTTAAATCTTGAAGTTAAAAAAATTCAAATTCTCTCAAGTTACGATAACTTAATCAACAGTATTGGAATAGGTCGATATTCAGAATGACATGAGAAAACCATGGAGGAAACATTGAAGTTTCAGCTAGCATAAGAATCGCAATAATTAAGTTTTGTTTTAATGAACGCTCTATTGAACATTAATCAGGTCCCCAAGATTTAAATTAAGACGTCATAGGTCGTCATTTATTGAACTGACAATTATAGATAGAAAGGAAAAATAACAGAAGCAATAGAAAGGTAAAGTAACAAAACAAGGTGGGTTAGAAATTGATAGAGGACTAACGCAATAGAAATCAAATGTTTGAATGTAAGAAAATAAGAAGAAGATAAGGACAGGAACCGAACAGTACTAAACTGTAGATAGTGATTGCAAAGACTATGGTATATTTACTGACAACACTGACAACAATGTAATTATACAACCAAAAAGGAGAGTAGCTTCCGTTTGATGTAGAAATATATATAAGCTGACACGCTTTCTTAATTAAAATTTGATGCAAAGGTGTTAAACTAACATCGACTTCGAAAAATTCTAACATGAAAAGTGAGATTCTTGACACCACGGATAATACGTCTAACACAGAAATAGGGTGCGTTTGACAACCACAATATTTGTTCCTCTTCAACACCATTTATCACGTGAAGGTATTGAAGTTACATGGTAATTTGCTAATTTGCGCTCTGTTGGCATTGAGTCCAAAATTTTTATGTATGTACATATACATTTTAATTTAAATGAAGTGGTTCTTACCTCTCTACGCCAATTTGGATACCTCGGAAGCTGAGTTGTCATCCTCGTGAAAAAATTACGAATTACGTTTGTAAAACCAGTGTTTGCTTATATCCCTTTTAGCAAACGCTGGTTTTACAAATCACATTTCACTATTTCCTATTTGACACTTTAAAATGTCACAGAAATTGTATTAACAAGAGCTGTCAACTGTGAAATGAAATGAAAATGTGCCAAGTATATCCTGTAGCACCTTTGTAGGTAAGACAATTTCTTCTATCATCATCTTTTTCGATGAGGATGATAAATGTGCTGTCTAAATATGTATTTACAAGTATCCAATTCGGTGTAGTGAAGATTAGAGCACGTTTCATTTATGTTTATCCTAAATCCCACGTTTTCTTATCCTTGATATTTTTCAGTGTCTTTGTGAATTAAGGAGTCAATCTCTATTACACATATTATTCCAAAAATTTTGTACAATTATTAAAAACTTATACTGGCGCATGGTTCATCAACTACGAGTTTTAAATTAAAAGTCACTTCCTTAGTGGTGTTTATTTCAGTAGTGGATAATACTCAAACGCAATAACTATTTCTGTGTGCGTATGCATGCGTGATTTCATGAACGTAGAAATCTATATTTTTTAAAAGAATTATTTCAATGGCACATGCTGTATACACAGTGCACGCGCCTATTTATAAATTATCATTACCTAATAGACAAACTTGATATCTCATCGCTATCATAAATAAATAATAGCAATAATAATGTTGCAACGAATTAGTAGCAATAATTCGTCAACGTAACCGTCAATATTTTTAGCCCTCCCTAGTTTCCATAGTTCTATACCTGTGGTGTATACGACTAAAATATTATACTTTGTAGTTCTAATTGTTAGTACATACATAATTCAATAAATTAAAACTAGCTAATACAATGCACTAAATAAGTAGTTTTAACGATTCCAACGTAGTAGATGTACATGCTCTCACAGACTGTCAATAACAAAGTTGATACATAGATTAACTTCCTGGTAATGTTATCGAGAACTAATATTAAAATGGAAAGAAAGCTCTAAGACTGCAATGAAATGAAATTTATTATACAATAGTAAAGGCAAGTAAAACGACAATTACTAACACTAACCATAAAGAACCTAATCGTAATGTGATGGAACGATACAAATGATGAGGGACCTAATAGAAGCAAAAAATCACTGTTGATAAATCTTGAGTTTCAATATACTAAGAAAAGGAGAATTTCGATAGGTAACGCTAGATGAAAACTTTTTCTATTTTCTATTTCATTCATCTTCATCTATTTTGGTTCGAGTTTTCCGGAATTTCTAGATAAAAACAAATCGAATTCACGTTTGCTACGTAATCTATTTTCTACCCTTAAAATGACAGGATGGAGAACGCTCGTGTCTCACAGTGGACAGATCGTTGGTTCAAGAAAGGAAAGAATTTGTTTCAAGATCTATTTCAATAATTCAGAATTGAAAGAGAACATTAGATTGCTCTCTAACAAAAATCTCTGAATAGATCTGTAAAAGTAATCAAAAGTATCCTTTTAGATTGGTATTCATTTAATAGAGTGATTTGGAAACTTATTTGTCTATCAATCGTCATAGTTTCAGCCTGCAATATTTAGTAAAAGATTAGGGTAATTGTTTAGGGTATTACACTTATTACGTACATAGTTTTGTTTTCATGTAATCATTTATTCAGTTAATTCAGGGTTCTTTAATTATTCCATTTGAACATTAAAATATAATTTTCTCGGTTCCTTTCTATATAATCAGATTAGAGACGGTATTTTCTCTAATTAACAATAATATATAATTTGGGGTTTTAGTAGTTTAAAACTTTTTCTATTGTGCAATCAAACGTATCTACATATGTATACTTTTCCCAACATTTGAAAATAACTTCATCCGATTTCTTTATTGGATCTAATATGTGACAATTTGTTTTTGTACATTTGCAAACTTTACATCTGACAAAGAAAATTTCAAATTAGGTGAAGACAGATTTACAGATGTGTATAAATAGAAGTGAAAAAGTGAAAAAGTCATTTTATGCTTCTCAAAAATTTACCGTCGAAAACTAAATTGGTTTTCAGAAAAATTTTTGAATTTACATTATTGGGTGCAGTATTTCACAAACGTATGATATGTTTAGAGGGAACATTACAATTTTTTGCTTAAAATTTATCAGAATAATATTTTTATTAAGACGATAACCTGCTATTAGTTTCTTTCTCACATCATCATTTACATAATTAAGCGCTTGTTGATCTTTTAATAACTGTAGGGCAATTGACATTTCTTTGTTGTTAAAGTTTCAGAGCAACTTCTTGGATTCTTCTATATATAGTCAAATTAAAGGAGGCAAATTTTAGTACGTAACAGCCTCAGTCAGTTCAAGTCTTGCTTGCTGTGTACTAAGTACCCTGATCTTTAAGAAGGCTTTGCAGGCTCAATGTCAAATTTTTAAAGGAAGTATTGCTCTTATTTCGTAATTATTAGTTAGGTACCCATCTTCATTGCAATATGAAGCAAGAACGACATTTCTTCGTTGGTTTTAGAAAACTTGAACTTTGAGCATTTATCATATCTCACGAGAAAAATTTCATATTTAACTTACCCATAAGTAAAGGTCGTACTACAGTCCTCATCAGACGCCATGTTGATAAAAATGCTAATTGGAAGTCACCACTTCTCTTCCTTTATCACATTAATTATAGTCAAACAGTTGTATTGAATTACTTATCAGTACGGAAGTGATACTGTATAACACGCACGATGTCTGTCCAGTTTGTTCAGCCAGTTATATCTTCCGCTGGGCACATAATCGTTCAATCTTAGAAACTAATCTGATTTCTTTCTAAAAGGATGTATGGAAAGAGATTGTCTACTAGATGTTCTTTATTTTGTCGAAGCGGTGATTTCCATCTGGCTGGAGAAGGAATCAAGGCACTTTCTTTGAAGGATTGTCTTAATCTGACATATCATCATTGAGGAAGGCACTTCTTTCAATTTGAAAAGAAAATTTAAAAGAACACCTGGTTAATAATCGATTTCAAGCGAATCGAATTGGAATGAAAATTTTTCAAAAATCTTCTCAGAGAAGGCACTCACTCACTAACGTTAAGACACCTTAGATGGTGGTGATGGATGGACTGTTAATGAAGAGAAGCGAATAATTAAAACGATAAATGGAATGCAAACACGGTTCTTGCCGTCGAAACATGCGAACACTTGTTGCATCCGTCGGATCGCGGCCGATCGCGCGCGTATAAACACACAGGTGCGTCAAATGTGAGACTATGTATACGATGTGACTCGGTGCTCGTGTTTGTGTACACTGATACTCGAGAAGTGGGCTGGATAGTCGCCGATACCTGCCCGATTTACCTGAGGTACGACGGTGGTACGTACCTACTACGGTGCTGCCCTGCGCGTGGCGTCCACCAGTACTATCGTAGAGTACGCCAAAGGAGAGTTACCAGCAGCACCCGGCGCTTTTCCGATAGAGCACTATAAAGTTTCAGGTCCTCCTTTTCTTTCAGGAACAGGTAAGCACGCACTCGGTACTTCGCCAGTTGTCATTTGTTCTCTCTTGCACTGTTAGATAGATTTATGCCCGATGCGGCAACAGTAATTTATCTTAGTTTCCGTGAAATTAACGATGATGAGTACTTGCGAAGTGCTAACAGGGTTCCAAGAAATACTAAAAATCTTAGATTTATGAAGTAAATTCCAAAACTGAAAGAATCAAAGACGTATACAGTAAAATTTTGTTGTGTTACTTTGTAGACAACGGAATAACAGCCAATATGTAAATGTTAATGGTTATTTGGTAAATGGGTATCCTGTCTTTTCAATACAGCAAAGACATACAATTATCTCCCCATCAAACTTAAAGGGAGTTTCAAATGTGTGTTTTGTTAGAAACTAAAACAGAATTGCCATGTATTTGAGCGCTCTTGGAAGACCTAGCAGGAAAAATTGGCATTTTCAGATTAATATTAAGGTTGATTAAGCCAAATAATTCTATGATATCAACTGCTTCTAGAGTCAACTTCCAGAGACAATTGTTGTTTAAACAGCTAGTGGATGCATTAAAAATGGCCAAAATACCTTTTGAACAAAAGACGTATACTTACATGTGTAGACAGTGAATTTCAAATTTTATTGAGTGAAAGCTCATTATTTTCGTTGGCCACTCTTGAACAGAAGAATGACATCATTAGTATCATATCAATAGTTTAAAAATTAAGGTACGTATATAAGTTTACGACGTATCAGGTACCTGTTTTCAAATAAAAACAAATTCTATTAAGAACAATATACGACTATTCTGATAATTTGCTTCTGTATATGGGAAATTTGTTTATAAATCAAGTAATGCTTTAAAAGAAAATTGAATATTTTCAGAACATTTAGATTAATCATACGAGGGATAGGCTGAATTTATTGAGAATAAGACTGTGAAAAACAATCACACAATGTTTATTTAGACCAACTTTTTATCTGTCATTTGACGTTTAGTTGTCAAAGTTATGTTTATATTTACATATGTAACTCAGCTATTTACTTTTTAAAAGTAAAATAATATGAATACAACCAGGGAGCACTTTTGAATCAGCATTAGAAAGAAGCAGGGCGTAATTCTTGGACTGTTAACGATAAAAAAATGTTGCCGTTAAAAAAATAATTGAAGATGACAATAAAGCCACTTATGCGGTAGTAGGTGATCAACTAAAGATTGGATCCTCAGCTGTCAAAGAATGATACAATCATACCCATGAAACCCATGTATTCGCTTTAATATAAGTTGTCTGCTTTTAGAATTGGTATTTCTGATTAAATTTTTTGACAACAATAAGTAATAAGCTGAAAAAATTGAGAGGTTAGTGGTCTTGTTATTTTCGTTTTCATTATTTTCGCATTCATCGAATGTCAGTACAAGTTCTTTTGAATTAAAGAGCCAGTATTAATTTTCTTGTATTGTAAGTTATTGCCGGCACTAATAAATATCAAAACCCAAAAATGAATTTTTAGGTTATGCGATTTTTAATAATATCGTTTATATCGGAGCAACATGCGCTTATTCTAATAGCGCACTATCGAAGTGGAAGTCCGGATCACATAGGGAATTGTATTTATTCAGTTCAAAACTGTATCGATCAATTGGTACAACGCTTTCCTGATTTTAATCTCGATTATAGTCCCTTCAAACATCGAAGACGTGTTATTATTAATCGATTTGTAGAAAGAATTTGCATTTGCAAACAAAAACCAAATTACTAATACAATACTAATTACAAGTTAAATGAGGATGCACTTCCTTTTATAGTCAAGTTCGTATGGAGCGTAGATAGCTCCTGAAATTTGCACGATACTATTACATTTAGGACTTTCTGTGGAAACTACTCAGAAAGTAATTACTAAGAAGCTCAAAAGGCATCCTTATAAAGTAGGCGTTGTTCAACAATTAAATCCCCTTGATTTTGGAAAACGAATAAATGTTGATGGTTTAATGAGAATATGTTATATTTCATGAAGTTATCATGCCACACTGGATGTGACTTCCATTAGTGATGAAGCGTGGTTCTATTTATCTGTCTATGTCAAACTTACAGAATATGGGCTACAGAAAATCTAAATGAATTCGTCGAAACGCATATACATCCTATAAAGATTGGAGTTTAAGTGGCTATGTCGAAACACAAAATATTGCCACCAATCTTTTTGATGACAATATAACTGCTGAGCGGCATCGCCATATTTATTACAATGCTTTACCGCACACTGCTACAGCAACTTAGAAACATTTGGAATAATTTTTTAATAATCAAGTAATTACCAGAAATTTATGGCTTCCATAGCATTTGACTCCTCTTCTCAAAAACAGACTCCATAACGTCCAACCTCCATAAGAAATGCAAACAACAATTCATGAAATTAATAACATTAGTGTTACAGAATTGCAACATGTTGTTGAGAATTTCGAGCGACGAGTAAATGTTTGCTTACAAAATAATAAAGACCATTTTCAGCACTTTCTGTAAATTTAAATGAATAAATTGATAAAAATAAATTACGCTAGATTTATTTGAGATAAACTTCCTGAAAATATTTGGTGTAAATGTACGAGGTAGAACCCTTCCAATAAATAACAGTTAGTGATTGTAATGCTTAACATTACCAATTTCTAATATTGGTTGCATACTTAAAAGAAGTCACATGAGTGTCGTTTCTAAACGAAGGCCCAGTATATAAATACTTTGGTAATTAGGGAATTCAGTGTCAAGTGGAACAGGTAGTGTAGAGAGTGAATCAAAGCAGGCATATTATACTTTCCTTTTCCTTGCGTTTTCATTAAGGATGGTGTTACTATTGTTAAAATCATAAACATATGGTAAAGATTTTTCTGTAATCAAACGAAACTAATGAATATAGTTGATGTTGTTAATCATTGAATTCAGATAACTTAGATGAAAGATCTAGAACTCTTGCCACCTTTCTGCTGGAGTAACAAAACTAAAATTGTGGTATTATACACTTTTGTATATGAGGGATATACAGATGTATTTTCTGGTACTGTCTTTGAATTAGCAGAAGTACCCTTACTAAGGCTATTAATGCTCTCTGAATAAATGCAAATAAACCTTGATAAATTGCTGAATTCAAAACAGTGCAAATATTCTATCAGTTTCGTTATTACAAATATCTGCATTTTTAAAAATTTAAAAGTAAAGAGTTAGTGTTTGTTCTATTCTTGGTTGCAGAACAAAATATTATTTCCTCATTATAAAATATTCTGTAGTGAAGAAAATTGAAATATTAATACCATCGTAACAAAGTTAATGACTCAACAGATGTTTGAAATTAAATAATGGCAACATTATAACTATAATTAGCAAAAATACAATCAAATTTATGATGCTGTAATTATTATTGCGGAACAACTGTGAATGTCAAACTACACGTACTGAATACCGAATATTGGATGCACAAGCATTTCAGAAATTGGAATTTCCTTCACATCTGTTAGAGAACAAAATGTGCGCAATTGTATCGAATTGCGACATCTGTCATCACACTTTTACTTCAATTCTTTTAGTAAATTTTAAAATAAATACTTTTATCTTCGAAAATATAATATTTCAGAGATATCGGATGGTGAGTATGCGTGAAGCGGGAATGTCAATTCGCGAAATTACTCGCAGCATGTAGGCAATAAATGTCGGGTTAGGGGTACAGGGTGTCTAAGCACAGGCATAGAATCTTAGGACTGCAAGTCAGTGGTGCATAGAGCATGAAAGACTCATGACCTTGTGAATTGTGTACCGTCCGTTTCTATTTAGTATTATCTCTTACAACTGAACGCCAATATTAAGGTTTTGAATAATGTAGAGTTTAACAGCATCGAGGCAAAAATTGAGTACAATCGTTTTTTGTTTTTGTTTTGTGGATGTAATGTAATGCAAGACACGATCTACAGTTCGCTATGGACACAGCCTGTGCTCCTGTTATTGTATCGGTTTTAGCGTCAAGCAAATTTCGCACATACAAGTCTGAGTATTATGTGCGAAATTTGCTTGACGCTGAAACCGATGCAATAACAGGAGCACAGGCTGTACCTCAAGAGACCGGACATAACCAAAGTCCGTGATGGTACATCAAGCTATCTCCTGCAATATAATCGTTATTTTCAACAAATGCTGGAGCCTCATCTGTTACCATATTATCAAATGTTTCCGAATCATACCCCCTCACGATGTACCTAATGTTCGTCCTCATGCTGTAACTTTGAATCATTTCAATAACACCTTTACTAACCTGGTTACGCGATAATTCTATTTTTCACCAATTGAACAGTTATGGCATATCATCAGTGAAGGACCGACTAATTTAATCCCTTCCTCTATCGATATTAAAACCTCCTTCTCATCAAATACAGTAAGCATGAGTGACCAGTTAAAAAGTCGCATGGCGACCCTACTCCATAAATCGACACATTACCAGCTAAGTCTAGATAATCCGTTAATTGATTTCTTTTAAACGTGTATCGTTTACGTCTTTTATCAATGCATATCTACAATTTTACTAAAATTAGATGTACTGGATATTTGATATAAGCCATAAATTTTCGCGTAGTAGCGGTTTATGTGAATTTTTTAATTCCTTTACGCAGTGAGCTAGGCCATATTGCGTAGTGTTTAGGTTTTTCTATTGCTTCTGGTCTTGATCTTTATCATTTTTTATCTTACCCTTAGGTATCTTGTCTATTCTATAATCCCAGTATATTTTCCCTTGCTTATCGGTTATCATTTTTGGTTCCATTATCATGATTAGACAATTTCTTTCGCATATTCTTAGTTGTTCATCTTCTTCCCAAGTTTAGTTCCAATTCCGTGGTCATGTTTTATATTTCCATTCCATTCGCCGTTGTTGATGTTACTATTGTTTTCTAAACTCTAATTTGGTGTTTTTGTTCAAGTCATTTAATGTCAATTTCTTATTATAAAGCATCATATCCCTTATTTTATCACTTGTTTAATGCGCATCCTTTCGCCTGTATTCTTTATTATATTTAAACATTTCGGCGTCTACTTCTTCAAGGTGTCATTTGTTCTCACATCCTGCATACCGCAGCATTCCGCAGTTCTGCCCTTATATCCTGTTACAATATATGTATATATGTATATAATTAGTTAGGATTTTGTTTATTTCTCACCCCTTGCATTAGTTTGACTACTATTACTTCTATCTTCCTCCTTCTGTAACAGTAGCCAAATCGTTTGTTGTTTTATTTCTTATTTATTTGTTGATAGCTTTGCCTCTTCAATAGAAATATAGAAACAATAATATTCTCATGAAACAGGATATTAACGAACAGATTCAATGTTCAATAAAGACTCGGTTGTTGAAATACCTATTTCGAAACACCCGTATGTAGTAAGGGTTATAACTAGAGTTTCCTAAAAGGTGGGTGACGTGTTATCATGCAACAGTGTAAATCGGACTGACGCTATCATTCCTCCGAATTTTATTATTCAATGATAACTTATTAATGACAACTTATCATTGAATAATAAAATGCGTAGAAGCAACAGCGTCAGTCCAATTTACTACTTAATGATAATACATCATCTACCTTTTTAACAAACTCTAGTCATAACAGCAATTAAATTTGAGTTCACTCGTAACTACATACATATTTCGGAATAAGGAAACAAGAACCAGATGCGAATTTACGAAACCAATCCAATACCCCAGTCTATATCTGCATCTATATCTATATCTGTATCTACTGAACAGTTGCGCTATAGAAAACTTTGTGCTGGCTGGGTCCCGAAGATGTTCACTGACAACCACAAAACTCGCCGAATGACTGCAGCTTTGGCGTTTCTTGATCGTTACAATACTGAAGGAGAAGATTTGTTGGAAGCCATTGTGACAGGTGTTGAGATATGGGTTCAATATGACACGCCCGAAACGAAACGACAATCACAACAATTGATGCGCACAAATTCTCACCAAAAATGGGTGTTAAATTCTCACCAAAAATGGGTGTTGCTTGTGGACAATAATTACTGCAGGTTCATTTCGTGAAACTTTTCGACACTTATAGAGAGCTATTCAGAACAAAAGAAGGGTCATGCTGACTTCTGGAATCGTTCTGGTCCATGACAATACCCATCCTCACACTGCTCGTGTAACCCAACGGCTCCTTGAGCAATTTCAATGGCACATTTTCGAACGCACACCATATAATCCCGAGCTAGTGCCGAGTGACTACCATCTTTCTCATGAATTGAAGAAGTGACTTTATGCTTCCAAACTGACCAGAAGCTCAAAGAAACCGTCACAACTCACTTCAAATAATTGGCTGCATCATTTTATTAACAGAGTATTGCAAAACTTGTTCACAGATATAACAAATACCTCAATCGTCAAGCGCGATTATGTAGAGAAGTAACCTTCGTTGTACATTACTTTTGATAATAAAATCATTTTTTACATTCACCCGGGGTTGAAAAAGACATAAAAATATTTGAAATTTTTATTTAAAGATTTCCTTCTATGTATTCTTAATTTTGTGTCTCATAAACTTTGTACATACAGCCATACATAATATACATATTTACATCGACGGCCCCATAATAATAACCAAGGTAAAAGTGAGAAATATTAGTAACGATTTTTGCAAATATTGATCCTTATCTTTCCCATGAATTATAAAGAAGATTTAGAAACGAAATTAAGTTAACTTGCTATCATGCGTTTATAGAACGCTCTTTCCCTTAAGATTTACATATACATACATATGTATAAGTACAGATTTGAAGACTGCGATATCACCAATTACAAATTAAACTGCTTATTATTTTGTCCACAATTACAAATGCCTTGAGGAGTTGTTCGTCAATTTAGTCGAAAAGATAAGACGGTGGGAAATTAAATGAAGGCGACACCGCCGTAACACTGGCGTAATTTGTTTAATAAATTACAAAACAGCGGTTAGTTATTGCAATCGATTAATCACAACACACATATGCTGCTAATGTTTTTATACCTGACAAGAAGGGGCTTGGTGGCCCGTGTATACATGCAACGTTACGGAACGTATCCGCGCATATCTCTCGTTAGAATATAGGTAGGTACATAATTAAGTTTATAGAAAAGCCGGCTAGACAATAAGCGAACATATCTAATTCTGCTAAGATTAAACTTAGATTCCACTTTTTATTTATGCGACGTCTCACCTGTGATAATGAGGAAAATATAGTGCCTGATCTATATATATAGCAATAGAAATACATATATTACATAATACATCATTGCTAGCATTGGAGTATTTACAAGTACCGTAACGTGGTTCGAAGTTAGTGTTTAACTTAATTTGTCAAAGTAAACTGTACTATAATTACGTTTCTAATTACATATTGTCCATTAATTGGAGGTACTTCGTTTGTATGTATCCTTTTCTTCATCTTCTTCCTCTTGTACCCTTTTGGACCATTAAGCATCAAGATCGATACAACGAGTCATATAACTTCTACGCGGGGTAACTGTTGTTTGAATTTGATAGTGAAATTCGGATCCTGATTTCCATACAATTTGTGGTTGTTAGTTGCTGCTCGTTACAAATGATAATTACGTTGGTTTCGATATTAGCATGCAGGCTATAGATAAGAACTTATTACATCAGGGTCATACATATTCGATAATTCTATATTCAACATTATTCTTCTATTAGGTGCCCGCTTCAGTTTGAAGGGTTAATTGGTGTTCTAAGAAGTGCTTCCCCAAATGGTAATTCAAAGCTTAATAATTTAGTTTTCAATACTTTATATCATCTGCTTAATATGGCATCTAGGAAAAATTTATTTTCACTAATAATAATTAATAACAAAAGAAGCAAGGCATTGTGCAAATGTCTGTACAATTGTACAATTTGATTATCTTGAGTTTAGAAACAAAAATTTCTAGGTTAATAATCCTCAACCAGCTTTACGATTTAAGAAATACATTAAAACCTCTGTCAATGACCATGTCTGATAGTAGATCATTTCTAAGAACAAACCTTAAAGTTTCTAAATATGACATACAATGATTACGTATATTCTTTTTCTTTGTATGCCCCTGTGAGAGGAGTTGTGGTCATTAATTAAAAAATGATACCCTTGGGAATAGAAATTGGTGTTCTGTTGAGACAACTTCCCGTTGCTTTCCTCAGCAACAGAGAGATACATAGTCCCGTTCTGTAGTGCGTATTTATGGTTATCCCGCCAATGGCCAAAGGTATACTATGTGCAGGTGAGGTTGGCTTTTGGTGACTAGGAACTTTCATTTGTTAGGTATTACTCCACTTACACTCCATTTTGTACATTGGCATCCTTCAATACTGGTGCTTGTAAAATGTGGCCACAGGCATTATTAACAAATTTTACTCACAGTATTTTTTAAGAAAATTTGGAAAATATTTGAGAAATCAGCGTTCGTGATAGCTCACTTGATGCAGCACTGGATTACAAATTCGCACGATATCGACACCAACCATAATATGTAGGTAGTTTTCTTGGACGCCAGGTGTACCTAGACTATGAATATGAGTTTCTCGGATTTATTTTCTAAGGTAATAATGAGCGACTAAAGCATCGTTTTTGGCTACAATACCTTCAATTTTTTATCTGTTGACCTAGGAAAGTGGTAATACCTGCTAAGCCGAATCCAAGCAAAAGGAGTCTCAAAGATGCGCACATGACTAACTACCGTTAAAATTGGTCTCCAGAAAACCAGAAAACCAGAAAAGCTCGGATGACTATCTATTCCGACAGCATGGTCACACACAAATATGGCAACAAATGTTCTATGTTTTAATGTAATTCAACTTCTCGTTGGAATTTGACAAACGAATTATCTTACCACTACTTGACATTAGTAAGCTTCGAATCTAGACTTCATTTTAAGATAATTTACAGAAATTTCCGGATTAAATCACATTTAGTATTTATGAACAGTGATTGCTGAGAAATTCTCTCCGGATACCATTGAGGAGCGCAGCATTGTGATTTCTGTGAAAATTATATCTCTTTAATGCATTATTTTTCCTCTCCGGGGGTAATTTAAGTTTTTCTTAAGTTTTGAGCTTGTGAGGCTACAGTGTACAATAAATGGTACAATCGAAACTCCAACACATTTTGTCATAATGCTATAGTGAACGACAAATCTAATCTAAGAGATAATCAAAGTATGGACTCCATCTGATTTATTTAAGAGAACGGTATAGTAGGCGCTTTCATTTACCAAATACATAAATATTATCCATATGAAAGCACCACCAGTTGTTGAAGTACAAGTGAGAAGAAACATCTAACTTTAGTATGGGTAGTTACTTGATGGATGTATTTTTAGATAACGCAGATGGAATTTATGCCCTAATTACATCTAAATTAGAATATAATTACATTACAGGCCATATAGATACAGGGTCTGTTAAACTTACATTTCAGCAATTTACTGTAATCAGTATTAATCGATCATATGTTGCCATTCTCCTCCAGTTTGTGCTTTCGTCATTTGCTCCCTAACTGTCCCATTTCTCAGATTCTATTTTTCCGTCTACAACAGCCTCATCGTTACCTCTGTTTCCTTTCTCGTATACATTGGTCACTTATTCTGAGCATTCTTTTTCTACATAATCTTTCTACATGTCATAGCTATCTGATTGCTCATGACCTTGTTAAAGTTTAATTTTTGTTTGTTCTTCCTCATTCGCTCTCTGTATTTTTCCAGTAATTCTTTTTTAGAGTTGCTTAGTAACAAGACCTCACACTAACATCTCATTGGTTTTACATAGTTGTTTATATGTAATTTGATTTAAGAAAATTCAAATCGTATTTGACTTTTGATTGCCCTTAAAATGAAGGAATAGATGATAAATACTGGCCACGAAAGTATACTCCTATTAATTACTAATAAAAATACTAGACACTTACACATTTTGTTGAAATTTCTGCCGTAGATGTTACATAGTGATTTAATAATTTTGAACAAGTGAAATTTGAAGCAATCTTAACAAAATTGCTTGGAATTATCAGGCCAACAAACTGCGTAATTGGAGCGAAGTTCGTATACCAAATTGATGAACAATTCTGTCTATATAATTTAATATTTTCATACTACGCTAAAGTTTTTGTTGTCATTATTACGTCCTGTTAAGCGTTAATTTATAAGGTGATTCCAAAATTTCACATTTGCTTTTGCCATCGTATTATTCTAGACACCAAAATATATTGTTTGCAGGGTCATAAAGGTATAGCTTAAAAAATTCTTCGATATCCTTTTAATTTCAGCCAGATACGTATGTCATGATAGTAAACAAAATGACAAAACTCGTGATGTTACCAAATGTGCGCGAGGGCGATTACATGGATTTCTGCAACGAAAAAATTCACACGCAGATAAGATATAAACGAACGTACTCGAAAAGTCTATTAACTGAAAAATTAGAAATATCGTAAAGTGCTGGCACGTGTACGGTCATTTCGAGACAGTATGTTGACTGTACATATATTGTAAATATTTCGATATTCGCAATTACTAAATAAAGTGGATAAATAAATAAATTAGCTAGCGTATCGTAGGGATTTAACGGAGATTGCTGTTTTGGAGAATATTTGTTGTTTTGTCATTTGGTTGATTATGTGATTTTAGGAAAGTTTCTTCGTGTGGCTAATGTATAAGATTATGCTCTACATGTTACGTTAACATGGAGAAAGATACGCGTATGTACATAGAGATATTTCTATTTTATATACTTTCAAGCGTTTTTAGTCAGCATACACATAGGTATATGTTAAAATAATAGTAAGGTCAGTTTCACAATTTTTCATAAATTTCCATGGTTAGTTTAGAAAAATCATCAAATTATCACTGCTCAATCTAACACCTTGTTTATTTTTTAAAGCTTTTTCTGGTATTGAACTGATTCTATTTTCTATTTACATACGCACAGTTTTTACTTATTCTGGAAAATAGGAAAGTGGAGAGATATTTAGATTAATTTTCAGTTGAATTTCCTCAGAATTATTCCTTATTTGTCACCTTGTTTATACTTTCCTAATTGTTGTATAGGTTCTTTCAACGTTCTCAATAAACGAGGTTTACACAGGAAGTAATTTATTCTCTGGCGCTTTGAGAATTCGTGTTTAATTGTCTTATTAGCGTTTATTAATTAAAAAATAGCAAGGTTTGAAAATAGGCCAACAAGGTTTCTTTTGTATCTAAATTAGACAAAGCACCGTCATCATCAACGTCACATCATGATATATTTTCGTAGTTTACGTTATGCTTAATGAGGGGAATCCTTTTCTAAATATGTGAAAATAATTTAATAGTTACTTTGACCGACTTTGCTTTCAGGTTTATAAGAAAATTCTTGAAAATATGTGTACGTTTTTAATATTGCAAAAATTTTATGTTTAATTTATAAAAAGTAATACTTTGAATGTGTTCTTCCTCCACAAGCTGTATTAAGACCGCAACGCACTTACCGGCAACGGACGACTACGGGTCACTACACTACGGACGGCAATTTATTCTTTGCATGTATATTAATGGAGCTGAGCTCATTTATCGGAAACGGCCCTACCGACGACTCTCCATTAATACGCATGGAAAGAATAAGACGCCGTCCGTAGTGTATTGGGCCGTGGTCGGTAAGTGCGCGCGAATCTTTAGAGTACATAAAGCGGCGTTTAAATAGATTTAGTTGCAAAATAATTTAAATAAAATGGTCTTTATCATCCGTATTTGTATCGCTAACAATAAGATTCTGGGCGGATAAAAGCACAAGAAAATGAAGACAACACACTCTTGAGCTTTGATAGTTAACATCGAAGTGATAACTTTGTTGTGGAAATTCCTGCGTGTTCGGATACATCGTAATCGAAGCATCGTTACGGGCTTATTTTAGAATATGAATTTGTCTACTTTTCTAAGTTTGAAGGATGGTTTCACCAGCATAAAACGGGATTATGCATATAAGGAATATCGCTTTAAACATCTTTGGAATGACTTCCTAAAAATAATTGAGGCTAAAGTATAAGAAACGCATATATCAGAGCGATATTGTCGTGTTGTGCCTTTTTTTACCATTATAAAAGTTCTATCTTAAACTTATCAATAACGTTTACATCGTGAAACCATGTCAGAGTTTCGTGTTTTTGATGTCACCTCTAACGACGCTGGTTTTGAAATCACGGTACAATCTTCACAGTTAAATACCGGTAAACTTTCACAGGCTCTTCGTTGATTAGAAGACGATTATTTTAGCAATCAGTGCGCGAGAAATATAGCGCGAGTGCGCTCGAGACTTGTACATGGCATCGACATTATGTGTCTGTGTGCGACGACGAACGTGCCCGTTTCGCAAAATTTAACTTCAACGACATTAGGTAGCTGTCGTGCTTCGGCGGAAAGAAAGTGAAAATGTCGAGGTGTACCCCGCGTGCCTGCACATACACATTTTGTCACCCACCGTTGAACGGTGCGGAGTAAGGAGAAGTTTTCCTTTTCAATTTTAATTGGACAAAATCATACGTACACCATTTTGCTGTACGTCTAAGTTCTCTCACTTTCTCTTTTTAATTGCACATCTCAGATTTTTACGTTGTAGACGTTTGGCTATTAATGAGAAGCTTCCCTATTTCTTTCTAAATTTACAACATTATGTAGTAGGGCGTTGGAAATGAGATACCTGATTTCTTTTCTTTCCTTACAATCTTGTTTTCTTACATAAGATTCTCAACAGCGTAATGTACTTATGTAAGTCTATAACAAGGCAATGAATCAATGATGGAGCTTCACAATCATAATAATTAACAGCAGAAGATGACGCTTCTTCTTGTAATTCTTGTGTTCTTATTATAATATCAGTTTCGGTTTACCACTTTTGAATTTGTCATCAATCATACTGAATTCCCTGTTTCTTCTATATCTTTCTAACATAATTCCAAACGATTATTTCAAAATACATATTAAATATGCAACACATCATTGCTAAGTTGGTACAATGCCGGTCTCTTTGTAAATTTCCATGTTATAGTAATCTAAAACTTCAAGCCTAGAAGTACAAAAAGTATATTTTTATAAACTTTAATTGTAGCTAAATATTTATACGAACATATACTTACTATTGTATCTATCTACTATTTCAAGTTTTGCAAATAACACTGCTTCGATGAATACAATTAATATTTAATCTATAGTACTAGCAACTCGTCGACTTAAAACTATTCTGCTGTTGCTAACTAGTTAAAATGCTTTCTAAATATAGTCAATTTATAATTTTATTTCTGTGTAAAAAACATTAATGTTAATGAATTTTTTCAACGTACTTAATGTATTATCAAGTATGGAATTTCTTACTTTTAATTGCTAGGTGTATAGGTGTGTACATATAAGGAAATTATTTGTATTTTTGCAAATCCTAGAAAATACAAGTACCGTTCGATTGAAATAAACAAATGCCCATAAATTTAATGTTTCATAACAAGCTACACTTCGTCTTTGATTTTGGGCAAATATTGATAGACTGGAATACTTGAAAATGTACTGGATAACGACGGAGGTTCTAACCAGAACTGAGCAATCAATTGTTCCTTATATAATAGCGCCTAAATCAATGCAGAACATTGGAAACCCGCGACTAAAACGTGCAGCAGAAATAGGAAGTGACCATTTCTTGATGGGGACTTGCATTTAGTAAAAGGTAAATATCATAAATAAGCAAACCATGACTAAGAATTATTTAAATAGTTGAATAAAAGTTTAGAAGTCGGAAGAGACAGAAATAATGAAAAAGTAAGAAAACAAATTGGAACAAATATTCACCCTAGAGGAACACAATAGGGAAAGGGACAACAATAGAAGACTGCTGTGAAAGAAGTCAAAAGTCGGATTTTAAATATACCATCTTTAACATGGAAAAACTGCTTGGCAACCAGGTTTCAATGCGAACAAGACCTACACTTACTTAATATGTGTACTGACCTTTCTATAATCAGATCATTATTTGTTTAGTTAGCTTCTTCAGAAATTCTAGTATACATTTATTTGCTTTTCGTAAATTCTGAAAAAGTTTAGTCATTGTTCAGACTTTATTTTCTTTAAAGAGTTTTTCGATGTACCATCACGGACTTTGGTTATGTCCCGTCTTTTGAGGTACAGCTTGTGCTCCAGTTACTGTATCGGTTTCAGCGTCAAGTAAATTTCGAACATACACCCGGAATCGTATGTGCGTAATTTGCTTGACGCTAAAACCGATACAATAACAGGAGCACAGACTGCATATCAAAAGACCGGCAATAACCAAAGTCCGTGATGGTACGCTAATGCTTTTCAAAGAGAAACATCTTATTCGGTTCGCTTTTCCACCTTTTAGACCAAGAAGCACCTGGAATTGTTTACGTCAGTACAATCTCAATTGTTGTTTGCTCTCTATTTAGTCGAGTATAATCCCAAGAAGACCAAGAAAGAAATTTTCTAAACTCACAATAAG
This sequence comes from Chrysina gloriosa, assembly GCA_038088585.1. Lineage (NCBI taxonomy): Eukaryota > Metazoa > Arthropoda > Insecta > Coleoptera > Scarabaeidae > Chrysina > Chrysina gloriosa. The sequence goes on along the minus strand of CM076088.1, from coordinate 29,983,889 downwards.
GAAGAGTTAAATTCTGATTTCTAAAAAATTGTTGAATTTTGTATTTTGCAAAGACTTATTGAAACTATTTCTTTGCTAGTAACACCTGAAACATCTATGACGAAGCATATACGAAGAAAACGTGATTGTAATATACTTCTGTAACTAATTTAATATTACACACCTAAACAAATATATAAAATAATTCTACGCCAATTACACGAGTTAATTTAAACTAAATAGAAATTCCTGTTTAGACAAATTTGATCAATACAGTTAATTGCGTTATGTTTGAAATTTCCACAGTCGTGCACATGCCGTTCCTTTCGACAGAAGAGATAAAAATAAAACGTCACGTGTGTGCAGCAGGACGGAGTGTTCAGTTAAGTAATAAACTTTATTCGCTCATACAATAATTATCAACAAATACATGAAATTGGCAAAATAAAGTAAATCGATCGTGAGTCACCACCGACGGCACGTCAATGAATGGTATTTTATTATTGGCTTATGCCGGCACGTGGTATTCAACTCCGCATTCAGATAGCAATCGGAACAAACAAAAGGAAAAGAGAACTAGGCAATTAAGTGCAATGGTTGCCTAAGGCTGTAAAAATATCACTGAAACTGTACAGCGTTTATTTATATAAAAAGAGACTGGGAGAAGTTTGCATTAATAAAAAATTATAGCTCCTTTTTTTGGTGTACATATATGGATATAGCAAACTAATACCCTTTAGCAAAATATTAGTGAGTGGTTAATATTAGGAACGATAATTATCTGCTAAGTATGAATCGAGCAATTCAGATTACATTTAGGAAACGCCTTCGCTATACCGACTGTTGTGGATACGAAAATATGAATATCTAACATGAGTAAGTCATTAGGGAAACAAAGTTCTAAGAAAAATACTTGTAGAAGTAAACTAATTTTATTGAAAGTAACTTAGTAAGACATCTATATTTCCCTAAACCACAGCTTCCTATTTCAAAGTAAAGAGGACAAGATGTCTTTTCCTCAAAATCTTGAGGAATAATTAGTTAAACAGAGAGTAATATGCAATAAAATTTGCAAAGCGATTAGCTATGCAGAGCATATAGCAATAATAGTGACAGATGAAAAGGGATTGCAGAGAAGTTAGTAGAAGCATCACTCAAGATGGGACGGGAGATAGAAACAAAAGAAAAGTAGATGTAATGGGATGGGGATACAAAAGTTTGACAACAAGTTGGCAGTAGGTGCGCAAGACGCAGGAAAAAAGATTGAGGGTGTAGACAAATTTTCGTTGTAAAGAAAAGACTATGTTGACATAAGATGGTGAAGCCAAATAGGTGCTTGAACCGTTTATCAATGATTTTTATCTTTTTTGCAATCTACTTGAAAATCTTTTATTTGAAGTAAACGAATTCTTACTCTTAGCACACCATTTCTTTGGGAAATTCCAAATACGTCTCTCCATCACCAAGTGCTTATCCTCAGTGGAGAACACAAAAATTTATTATTGCTTCGAATTTGTGGCAAAATGGCACATGAATTGTGATTGTAAACCACTTGTATTACCTCTTATGTGACTTCTCTTGTAATTTTATTTTCATTTGTGACACTAGTGCTTGAAGATCGTTACCATCCTTCGGTTTGTTTCGCTTTATCTAGTACACTCTACTATGACACACTAGAGCTTCTCACACCACAGAATCGTTAACTTATACTGTGATGTTTTCAATAGCGATTGGTCGTTTATTAATAATTTTCACCACATTAATTTAATATTTGCTGATCCTTTTAAAACCTCTATTCCCTCTTGAACAAGCATGTTCCTTTAAAGAGAAATAAAAAGCCGAAATTTCCTTCCTGGTTTACTATTGGAATCAAGACAAACCTGAAAAGTTGAAGAAATACTACAGAAATAAAGGGTTTTCCTTTATAAACGGTATTTACTCTGAAAATTTTGAAGGACTCAGGCTGCTAATCAATTTCCAAATCTCCTCTACTTACACACCCTATATCCACAATGCCTTATGTAAGTCTATCGTAGATCGTAGATTTTTTACTTTCTTAAAAGGAATTGTTACAGGAGAAAATCCTTGGAAATTAACAGAATCGTTACCAACAAATGCAAAATATGAATATCTCTAATCAAGAAAGTAATTCAACCATCATATCATGCTTACTTTTAGGAATCAACATGAGTTAGCGATTTCAATTCAGATATATAAAAAATTTAGAAGAAATAGTGTATAAAAGCTACGTATCAGGTTTTCTTTTCCACAGTCCCTCTACATATAATTATTTTAGAACGTAAATAATATTAGGGCTTTACTCTTACAATTAACGAACGTTTTTCAATTCGGAAATATGTATGTGCACATATGAATACATGCCTAAATACGATGTTGACGGTTTTAATGACGACAACTACGAAATTAACTAACGAAACGCATAAATTAGAGTCAAGAAAAATATATACATCTTGGCAATTTTGTTGATGTTAGTATATTCCACGATGCCAGCATATAATTGACTTCTGACCTTACTTCCTCTGACCTTTAACGTCATATCCGGTCAAAATAGGTGGAATTTTATCCAAGCTGACGACTGCTCGCTTATAAATATTCATATTATTAGCGGCTGGTTTATAATTAATTTCGAAACAATTCATTTGCTGGCTGTGTTCTTCAAATACAGTGGCTCTAATGTATGTTACGTAATTACGCAGGAATTATATGATTCTAAACAAAAAGGATCCAATTAATAGCCTAAAGATAGTGATAGGCGGAAGTTAGCTACTTCACAAAAAATTAATGCACCAAATTCAATGACAGAAATACACGAAATCTAGTTGTAGCTCAATATATATAATTATGAAACTTTAAAGAATCATAGCCTGAAGATGACGTTTGGTATTATATTTAAATTATCTATCAATCTTATAAATAAGTCCTAGACTCTAAGAATTTGCATCTGCTACAGTTTTGTGTTTAATTAGAAGTTAATTAGAGGTGTAATTTGTGGTTATATAACTAATACTGAGTTATAATATTACGAAACATTTGTTGCCGGCTTTATTTATTACGTTAATTCCTTCATTACCTAGCATTTGTTTCACTTATTTTCTTTAAATTACTAATTTACTAAAAGAATGGTTAGTTTATAATTAGCAGCATTTATTGCTCTTAGAATTAAAGCATAATCACGATAAGATTAGCTCTCTTAAATGTCAAAAGAGTTCCTACTATAGTGTATTCCACTAGGAGTCCCGTGTATACGCTCCTTCCTCCTCCCGTGTATAGGTTATTAATACCTCACTTAGTTAGTTTGCACAAATAGCATCAAACTATCTTTTTCTTCCCCAAGCTTTGTTACCATGCTTTAATCCGAATTTATATTGACCATACTGCCGACATTGTATATGATATTATGACGGAATATCTTATCAATGCCAAGAATCCGACATTAAAAACATGAGTAACTCAAAATTGCAGAAGAGGTGCAATATTAGTAACAAGAGCAAACATGTAGAAAAACTAAATACAGAAATAATTTCAAAAGTACAAAGTGGTGCAATAATGAGACAAAGATACTAGTAACAGAAAAGAAATTAACTTGGAGGAAATATGTTCGAACAAAAAATAAACAAGACATAAAACCTGGAAGAAATTTAGGAGAGATTAACAGGAAGACACAAAATAGACAACAGAAAGTTTTGGACGATAATAAAAAGACATACAGGAAATAAATGGAGGAAGAGGTTTACAGCAATAAAAAACAAAGACGAGAATTAGAAGATATGGAATAAAATTAGATGGTACCGAAAGGGGAGATAAAGCGAGAAAAATATCAAGAATTAAAATTTGAAAAGCAACTGCCGAGGACACCGGAAATGATAAAATGCGTAGGTGAAAGCAAAAAAATGGCTATGGGGTATATGTAGAGAAGCATGGAAATCAGGAAATACCAAGGGAATGGGAAAGCAGTCCAATAACACCAATATACAAGAAGGACTAACAAAATCAATGTGGAAATTAAGGGCCCATTTGCTTAGCTCAAATCATTTTTACAAATCAATTATACACGTAATTGGACACAGGAATCTAGAACCATCGCAAATACAGAAAATAAAATGCTGAAATAGTGAATTATGATTGTAGACGAACAGCAGAAAGATAGACAAAGCAGCATGGCGATGAAATATAAGAACACTACAATGAAGAGTGACAACGTATGTATGAGTACTTGGAGACCATAACAACAGAAGATTTTAAACTTGTGTAAATTTCTTTCGTTCTTTCCAACGTATCAAATGTAAGATAATTGTAAAGTTGAACTTTCTTGTTTCTTTTGCTGTGGCAGAAATTGCTATTTAATATCTTGGATCTTTTCTCAACCTCACTCTCTTTATCTAATTTATTATTCCGTTAAACAGCAGAAACTCTTTCCGTAAGAAATTTTAGATCCAAATGCGATTTCAACAATTATAGAACCTCATTATGTTCAGGAACTATAAAACAAACAATATAGTGTGTAGAACCACTATTAATGAAGATTAGTGCTCGTATGATATGTTACAGACAATTTCAGGGGTCGTCGAAGTGCAGCTTCTCTTGTTTCTTATTTGACCTTTTATCTAATGTACACGCTCCTAATGTTATCTGTGTGAGTAAATCGCGTCTGCTCCATGTACATTATATATGTAAAATTAGAATACCGCTATTTTTTGTTATGCAAACCGTATGGACTGATACATCATTTCTCTATCCCCATATCTTTGTCTGTCCTGGCGCGTTAGTTAGCGCTTCCGACATGTTTTCCCGTTCTTTTATGGCGATATAAGAAACTAGCTCATATTAAAAACGGATCAAATCATGAAAGAAGATTCTAAAATTTCCGCACGTAAAGAGGAGGAATATTTATGTGTAACGCGCTGGGATAATTTCTCTTTAGTGTGGGAGCCCCTTTGTTCGAAATAACGCAAGGTTACCAACTTTAACAACGCGTACAGTTATCTCAGTTAGGACGGAACTTCATTCTAATTCGCAATTAACTTTGGTTCACACATATTAAATGTATAACTGCATCTGTAAGCATTTTTATAACTTATTAAGACGCCAGTTCGTTCTTTGAGATGTTAATTAAGATATACTAATATCGTATTAAAGTAGATCTAGTTTCTATTTAATTTTATTTTATTCCTTTAGAAAGTCTGCACGATTCTCGTACATGGAAGTACATACATACATACGAGACCACTAAATTCTGACAATATTAATTGCACTGAATTTCTTCCCTCACTGCTACTGAAATCAGTAGTGATATCTATAGAAGCATATACATATGATGAACAAAGGTTTTTGACTGATGATAAATGTGCAAGAAAAATGCTCGGAGTACACAGTACAATATCATTTATTTAAAAGTCCAATGGGCGACAGACGTTTCGTGGTTAAATTCACCCCTTTTCCAGTATCAGTTAAAATCCGATGATGCGAGGGAAAAATTCCATTAATGCACCATGCTGCTACTCAATCTCCCCTTGAAAATTCGTTAATAATAAAATTCTTATTGAAAACCATCCATTAAAAACACAATTTTATTAAATTTAATCTGGTTTAAAAATTTCAAAATACCCCAAATCACCCAATCACAGAGTCACGTTCTCTGTGACTGGGATTTTGAAACAAGCTATAGCGATATTTTTCTTTGGCTGCGCGATATAACGATGCCCTAACATTGTTTGACGGAACACTGAGCCAGTTGACTCAAATTTTGAACGGAGCGGCAAATACAATGTTCATTTGGACGATTATGCTAGTCGTAACTTTCACGCAATTCGCGTTGAGTGGCACCTACAGAACACCAATTTTCCTAATATCGCTAAACGATTTAGATGCGTCCTCGAGTCGTGTATCTTTCCATGACAAATTGCCAAAAATAAACTTGACGTTCCTGTCCAGTCAGATGTCAAAAAGTTGTACGTTAACCAGATGAGAGCATTACGAAATCGGGACTTCCCTATTGAACACTGTATATGGTTAAAAAATAATTAGATGATTCCAGAAATATATTGGACACAATAGAATATCTTGTCTTATCTTATCATACTTTTGTTCTATAGCATTGCTGCGGAATGTCTGTGAGTGCGGCAAAAATAAAGCTGTCTTTCTCTTTACGTTCTCTACTATACGAGGGACGCCTTTTATGCTTTTATGAACGACCACCTAGTGGCGTTATTGAGATGTGTCATTGCAGTCTTGGTAGAAACCGACGTTTGTTATTTGTGAAAACAGAGATTGCACTTACAAAGAAAAGGTAAGGTAATCGGATTTTTGTAATTTTTGATATTTATGATACTTGTAGTTTGGACCTTAAATAAGAATATTTTGGAGTAGTTCGACGCAACGTTCATAAATTACTGATATAATCGATGTTGAAGTTTCACCCACCATTTAAAAACACTAGATATAATACGATTGTCAACTGGACTCGTGACCTAGTCGATAGCGTTTTGGTGCAATACTCACAAAATCGCTGGTTCGAGTCTCGTCATGGGACATTTCCTTTTCTTCCATTCAAAACGCACCATATGTTTTTTCATTCTTCTTCTCATATCAAAAATTATGAACAAACGAAATATATGAACTATATGCAGGAACATTCTTCAAGTACTTCATTAAAATGCACAATCGGTTGATAAACAATATTCATTTTGAATTAACAATGGTTCTCAAAAAAAAAAACGAACGGAGTCAGGTAGGAAATGAAAATTTCTATTATTTGATATCTAGTATGCGCAGTGTGGCACTAACCGGAATGGTAGTTATCATAGAAACATGGGAAGCAACATTTTTTATTATTACCTTATTGTTAAGTTAATAATAAACGTGCGTCAGTGATGAATTGCGTGAATATCGACCAAAATCGGGTGTTCCAAAAAACATTGATGCTTTGCGCAACAAGACTGAAGAAGAAGTTGCATGTGACTTATAGTAAGATACAAGCATTCTTAGGCATATCAAAAACGGCAATACAACGGCGATTCGTAAAGTAAGTTCTGTTTGGTTGTTAAGAAAACACCAAAAGCTGAAGATGTTTTTATTATATGCAACTTAAAGCTACTACCTTCAGCTATTTTTCTACATAGTTGCCATTAAGATTGAGACATTTGTCATAGTGATGAACCAGTTTTTAATGCCCCTGCTGCACGAGAACTAACAATAAGCCATGCTGTAACACTTTCCTGTAGCTTTTCATTGCCCTCAATTTGAAGGAAAAAGGCACTCAGATTGTGAATCACCGATTTTCACAAATTTTCTCTTCGACATTGTCTGTCACATCTGTTGGTCTTCCAGTCCGTTTTTCATCATGGACATTAGTTTGTTATTTTCTCGAACCATACGGCACCATCCCCTAACCACACTGTCACTCATAACATTTTCACCACAAACAGAACAAAGATCACGATGAATTCCAGCAGCCTTGTTCTTTGTACACAGAAATTGGATAAGAGCACGCAGTTCATAGTCGGTGGGATTTTCAATTGTAGCAGCCATTTTAGACGATCAAAATAGCACGAAAGAATGTCCCAACGATTCTCTCACTAGCACTACCAGACTCACATTGTACTAGTCCGCAGCTTAGCGCTGCGATTGCCCCGATATCTTCACTCCTCTTCAAGCTAGACGGGAGCGGAACTTACCTAACGAATCTCCTTCGTACACTCAATTTTACATGAGCATTTAGCGGTGAAAAAGATCTGTTTCCAATGGATTCCATATGATTTGACCGAACCTCCAAAGGGAGTTCGTATTAACTGGTGTAAGGGAATGCTAAAAAAGAATCGATCGAGGAACTCAAAATCCATGTACAACATCGTAACATATGACGAACATTGGATATATTCGTATAAACCAGAAACTAAGTAACAATTCACTGTTTGGGTGTTCCAAGATGAACTGAATCCCATGAAATTTGTTCGCTTACGAAGCACTTCCAACAAAATGATGACATGTCGCAATCATTTCGTGAGAGGACCGAAGAACAGTTAATGCTGAATAAAGAAAGGAAGACGTTGCATCATTCTGCATCATGATAATTCCAGCTCTCACACAGAGTCAAACAGTTGATTATTTGGAGGAGAAAAACCTCTAATTAATATCTCATTGCCCGTATTCACCTGATTTATCGCCTAATAATTTCTTCCAGAGAGAATTGATTTGAACGCATGCAAAAGTATATAAATTTTGAAGGCGTATAGTTTGAAATGCAGTCAAACAAATTTTACTTTCCTAATCTAAATTCTAACGCTGACAGTAGCAGCTTGCTGCGATTTCCTCAACATTTAAATAGCAGTTCTGGTTTTAGTTGCCCAAACGGTTCTGAGACTTTTAAAGTTTGGAAAATAGACTTCTGTAAAGGTAGTGAATGATGAGACATTTGATTAGGAAGCATGATCAACTTTTCGTGGCATATTAAAATTAAACTAAAAATCATTTTCATCTCAAGGAACTATTGGTCAATCTTTATCTCGTTATTTAATGTCGAATTTAGTGGCACCTATCTTCTAAACTAGAGTATCAACCGAAGCTTATACGAATGCAATCTACTGTACTTACGTTAAGGTTGTGACAAGTTCTTGAAAAGTTAATAAACCCACTGTGGCTTTTAGCCAGTATGAAGTAGACTTGGTTTGTCAAAATAGGCATATAGAAGTATGCCCTTGAGAATGACGAAATATTGACCAGAAAATTATAGAAAGTTTTGGAATCAAGTTTGTGCCATCCTGCTGCTTGATTTTCTACTGGTTCCAGATAACTTTATTGATCGACATTTATTTCACTGGAGTTTGCAAATATTTTCAGCAGATGAGTCACGTTCGGGGAGGAAGAGGAATATTAATAAGAAAAAGACATAAAAGCTTACGGATATTTACTAATCCTGCATTATAACTAAAATCAAAAATTCAGTTACTACACCTTAACATTATATCTTTTATGATAATATATACATATACACAAGAATCTAAACTATATTTTTTGATTTTACAGCATTTGTAATATCGCCAAACTTTCTAAATAGAATTAGGTACATTAACATAGGGGTACTGCTTAGTAAGTACTAAAACATTGTCCTTCATAACATTATGTAGTGGTACGTGCGTAATTTAAAGAAGTAACCAGAAAGACGTACCTATGTTGTAGGTGACACAGTAGCCACCATAAGGAATTGCACGTGTTCAGGAAGTAATTATACAAGCTTCTATCATGTATGTAAACTACCTGTAAGGAGCAAGATTACTTAAAGAAAACAGCTGCTAATTAAATTCTTTGCACGCAGGAATATGTTGGATTAGATTTGAGTATTTGTAGAAATTTTATAACGATTGCGTATATGTATATATGTACATATATATGTATCTATGTTGTCAATTTGTAACATCTTACTCATTTAATGTCGGAGATCAGACTAATAACATGGATAAATCAGGAATTATACGAGCGTGTATAGATACTGATCCCTTTTTCATGCCGGTTAAGCTGGTCCTAATTTAATTAACGGATTCATGATTTGCACATCGTGGCAATGGCTGTACTTTTCCAAACTTAGAAAAATTAGACATTTCATGTATCCACGAACAAATTTAACATCGCATCAACATAGTATATTAACACAATATTTACTACAAATCGTTAACGTATTCCAAAGATAATTCAGATTCCAGTTATCATACAAACCTCATACAGTTTATGTGGATAGCGAACTTGATCTAGTAGATCGACGCAGAATTAGAATGTTGTTTCCAGCAAGACCTCCCGAGGTTACCCAAATTACGTATTTCTAACCCATTACCTTAGTAAAATATCACGTGGGAAACTTGCGGTAACTATAGTGACAGGTTTAATTGTTGGTATTAAGCCCCTTTCTTCATATTTTATATTTTCAACACGAGTAGTGAAGTATATTTATTACTTCAGGATGGAATAGTATACTTAATATTTAAGTAAAAGGTCACTATCAGTTTTCATTTTTATATCTATATATATTCTCATTCATTTTATAACATAAAATAAAAGAATAGGATATGTTCTACTCTTATGACTAGAGACAAGCGGTTTTAGGCACAAACATGGGAAACAGACTCTTATATCCTTTCCTTACTTGTCACAGCGTGAGTGGTTGTGCTACATGCAAGCATGCAACTCTCACATCATAGCTGGGAGTAGTTTGTGGTGGTCGTCTACCTAAAACCGCATGTCTCTACTTATACTCTCAATCCATCTTTAATTTCTTCTTTCTTACAATATAGGACCACTCATAATATTATAACTAGAGACCGGATTATATGTTCCAGATTTGACTAAAATATGTACATATACATGTCTTAAATATGAGCAAAATATGTTGAAAATCTTCCTAAAATGTCTGGATACGTAAAATATGTTTCAGAAATATTTTCACAATGTCGAATATATTTTGAAGTAACAATGAAAAGAAACAAACACTACGAATATTTAAACAGGTTAAACAGATACCGATCACTTACATTTCTACATTAAACATTACATTGCTTACTGTAAAAACAATTCACAATAAAAATTTTTTCAATATTTTCAATAGTTAAATTATATCTCCAATCCGTTAGAAGCGATTTGTACGTTGAAAATCTTCGTTCGACGTCAACTGATGAGATTGGTGCTTATTTTAAGACATCAACAACTTTCAACATCAAAATCGCCACGGAGAATTTGGTTTGCTTGTTGCAACAAATTTAAATCGCATTTCTTTTTAAAATATCCTTAAATTTTTTATTTATTAAGTGTCCTATTTTTCCAGTTACTTTCAGAAGCTTTTCCTTAAATTCATCAATCAAATGAAGAGACTCTTGTAACGGGAGTGATTCGGTTTCAAGAATAACAATAATTTTATGAACAAAATCATAATTTGATTTACTGAAGCAAAGTTTATGGTGCAGTGGACTATTTTTTAAAATTGATTTGCACTTTGAGATTGCTACAATATTTTCTTCTTCAAAATTTAAAATAAGTTCTTTAATAGGGACAAAAATGTCTGCATAAAAGTTAGCAGCTCTCAACCATGTTCCCCATCTTGTGATTATCGGTTCCGGTGGCAAAGGAGTAGTAGGTAATTTTCCTCTGTAACACTGAATGCTCTGAGGAGATTTTAAACATATTCCCTTTACGTTACTAATTAAACTATTAGCTTTAACCACGATTGCGCAGCATCGGAAAGTATGAGCACAATTTTATTAGTTGGAACAATGTCGGGAAGGAAAAAAGACATGAAAGTTTCATTAATAAACCTGATCATTGTTACATGGTTAGTTTTTTCAATTCAGACATTTCAGACATTTACACTAATTTTGACTGTCTCATTTTTTCTAATTTTCATTTATGAAAGTCAGTCGAAGGATGTTAAGTAATTTGGGATTTTTCTCACATGGAATCTATAAAAGAAGAAAATCATAGTAGAAAATGTATACACTCTTTTAGATATAAGATAAGAAAATGATTTTAATATTAAAGGAAAATACTTTTATTATTGAACATGATATTTCGTTTGGAAGTTTAAAAGCAATTAACAATTTCTTAGAAAAATGTAGAAACATAAATTTCTTGGTAAAAGCATTAATCGCTATTTAAGTAATATTTATTTTATTATATTTAATGAAACATCGGTAATCGTACAATGTAAATTTCCCAGAAAATCGTCTACTATATTTTTTTATAAAAGTAACGCGATTTTCAAACGGAAAAATATTCAATTTTAATGTTGATAGTTATCGATATGCAAAAACATAATCCGGTCTCTGATTATAACTAGCACTATATTGTAAGAGAATTAGTGACTTAGAACAGAATCCGCTACTGATAGGCACTATTTCTTGATTTTTATAGTATACATTAGATTTTCAATTATCACAGCAAATTTTGTATGGAAAGACAACATAAATCTTATATGAAATATAAGCTTGCGAAAGGAACCAATCTGCAAGATATGGAAGGAGATTTAGCAAAACATACAAATCTTAAGATACTTGTTGGGAATAGAAAGAGTTTCCTTCAACACGATATTTCATAAACTTTAATTTCATCTAATCTTTTTTATAAAATGCTGTGTAATATACTGATATACATCTTCTCATAACTCCTAGCTTCAATGAAAGTTAACACTTTAGTAAGGTCAACATATTTCAATATTACTTCATGGTTTCATGATTAGTACTAGAACAACGTCATTTATCCCTTTTGATGCTTAATTCCATATATGCATTGGTTACTTTGTAACAAACTTTTATGTTTGTATGTAGTTTAGTAGCCTACCCCTTTCGTCTACTGCAAGTCACGCCTGTAGAAACAAAATTATTATGATATAAACGTTTTTACTTAAAATCTTACAACGACCATTCATCTTTGTAATTACTTTTGGCATTGCCGCTCACATTCATCATCCACTATTTCACTGAATACAGATTTACATTTAGACCGAAGGTGTTCTATAATCAACCCACGCTGATTGCAGCTCTCTCATGTATACAGGAGTATAGGCATATACCGTGGTAACGCAGACGCGTCGTTTACGAAAGAGAACATACATACATATATATGTACCAATATGTATGTGCCCATAAATATATGTATGAATGCATATACGTATATGTAAAAATAATACTTGAGGAAGAGTCGGATTAATCAAAGTACAAGACATGCTTTAAACAACGGCCCTTTCGGCGGGAGTGAGGATTTTTCGTCAATCACTGGATTTGCTCAAATCTTTTGTTTCAGAATCGATGTGTGCTTGAATAAATGAGAAAGTTGTACAGTTAGACGAACGGGGCTTTGCTATAAGATGGATGTTCCTTGATAACTTTGTCAAAGGATGAGCTTACAGTCGTTAACGGGTCTATACTTTTATGAAGTTTATCTTCTGGCAAATATACATAAACGTTGTATCTACTTGCTATATGTATTTTTGTATGGATAAATAAATGTTACAATATCTAATCATGAATTGCCATTAAAATTCAATGAGGCGTCACATATGTAACCATTTACACGAGTACAGTAAGTAGGCTTACTACAAGCAAAGTAGATTATATAAAATATAACGTTACCAGTACTAATGTTTCTGGAAACTAGATAAAGAAAAAGTACAGTAGGGTTGCTGCCTACACAATACGGCTCCCAAATAACTAATTATGTACCGGGACATTTAGTATTGTTTGTTTTTTATGAAACGTGTCGATTGCAGAATATTCAAGAGGTGGCAATTACGAAGAGAACTGCAGCAAAAGTTGTGATAACACTGAAAGTACTCGTTCTTCAAAGATCACCCGACAACCTATGTATTTCGCTGGCACACATTTGATAATTATACTTTCTAGGTTTTCTTTAATTTCGTTTCTTTTCTCCAAATATTGGCAAGAGGGAATGCACCATTGACCTGAGGGACTAGGATCGACCATTTCACAAAAACGTTTTTATTTTATAAAACAAGCAAAGAAAGAATTATAGATAAAATTTGAACAAAACATTGAAGGAAATTTCGAAGAGAAGAAGGAATAAAAGAAGAAATAATCGCGACAACCACAACACACAAAATATTATAAGAACAGAAAATGAGGGAATCACAAATGGTTGAAACAAAAATCGGTTTAAAACCAGAAGCCTTTGCTATCCTCTTCGCTATAAAAGTATCCAAAAGAAAAATGGAACCTTTCCAAGTGGAGAAAAATGCAACAAGTATAACAGCGGAATTAATATTCGCAGGTGATCTGGTAATAATGACAGAATCAGAGAAGTACTTACCATTTATTTTGGATATTCTCAACGAAAGGCTCAAAAGAAAGAACCTGATAATAAAAATATAGGAAAGGATTAAATGAATGATAATGATGTCAGGAACAAATGAAACGTGACATACAAATAGAAGGGGGAAAGATACAAGAGGATCAGTTCCAATATTTAAGAACTATCATAGAAAAAAGGCGGGACATAAATGAGAGATTAGGAAAAATGGGAAGGCTGTTCGGTAGGCTAAAATTTATTTTATTTTTTAGAAATAAAAAGGCCCCGAAAATGGCGAAAGCGGAGGTAATCACAAAAGTAATAGCAACTGCATTTAGTACCACATTTTGGACACCAACAGATAGGAATTTAAATCGTATAAATGCTACAGAAATTCGATTTGTTAGAAAACCCGAGGGAAAACAAGGAAAAATAGAATTGGAAATAAAGTTTGCAGATAATAGTTAAAGACAAGGCCAATATAACACAAATTACAAGAACGACAACTTGGATGGTTCGGATGAAAGGCGACAAAAGCGGAAGATCAAGAAAGAATTGGAGAAAACGAAAAAGAAGGCAGCACTAGAAAGAAACATTGAGCGAGTGTTAGTAAACAGATTATGACGAGACAAAAAATTTGGAAGGCAAAAATTGGCTTAATCTCCTAATCCTGCACAAAACGGTAGATAGACTTGGAATTGTGTATATAAAAATTGGTATTATTATGCAAGTAAGTAAAAATACTGCCATCTATTGACAATAATTTAACTTAATATAACAGAACATTGTATTGTATTATAGTTTTAACAGGCCTTTACGCCAGTCGCTAGGAATGTTTCTGGAAACAGTTATGTATTGTTGGTATGGGGTACCATTGGACCGAGTGTTGAAAGTGTAAGACGTTTTATTTTCGCCCCAGTTTTGTATTAGTATTTTTACGGATTTCTCCTCAAATTTAATTAGTGAAATTTATATCAGTACATTGTCCATAAAGCTGGCCGTCATACTGTAATATTCAGTTTTGACCACTGCATCCTAGTTATTTTTTCTCGCATGATAAGGATTATAATGATTTAGAGGTCCCTTGAGCTTATGAGGCACACTTGTTCTTGTTAGCCTCCTTTTATTTTATTTATATTCATTTATTCACTTTGTTTTGTAATACTTGCAATCGGTCGACTTTTCAGTTCACTGAACTGATGCTCACATGATAGGATCTTAAGGTTAGAAGCCGTCTCTTTTGGAGACATTCCATGAAACGGAGGACCGAATACAAAGAGACAGTAATGTTATTATCAACAGTGTTTTGGAGACTGCAGCATTTGATGATCTCGTATGTGTCAATAGACTAATACCTTTCTGAAACAATCTACGACTAAGCCTCGTCCTTTGCGTCTTGTCTTCAGTAAATCGTATATAGTTCGAACCATTTTGAAGAAGAAGGACGTCCTCATAATTCTAAGGCAGAATATAAAAACGTATATTTGAGAAATAATGAAACCTATTATCAAAAAGACTTATTGGTAAAAGCAATGGAAACCTTAAAAGCGCGTTTAAAATATGGCGAAAAATCTTAACAATTAAATATGTTCAGGGTGTTCCCACAATTATATATTACTAAATCAGCTGAAAAGAAATAACTCGGTCTAACAGCTCTGAGTGTTTGCTTTATTATCAGAATACGAGAAGTTAAAGAGGTAAGGTCGCCAAATTCGTTTGTAATATAAATCAAAACGAATATGATTTTGTGGCCATAACTGAAACGTGGTTGATACGGACGTTTCTAGTTCTGAATATTTTCTCTCATGTTATTATGTGTTTTCTTGTGACATGAGTGCTAAGTTATCTCGCCTATCTCACTGCGGGGGTGTTTCACTCCATCGAACAGCTGGATTTGACGTTATTGCTTAAGGACCACGCCAATTTAATTCACTCTCTTTTATAGTTCTGTTTTGTATACCCGCAGTATACCCTCTTCGTTCTATCTGGAAATATTTCTTGATTCTTTTTTTCAAAATCATCTTTGTATACAAAAGATATTAATCATTGGAGATTTTAATAACCCTCCGTTTTGTAATCTAGATAGTAACTGCTATCCTCACCTAGACAATCAAAACTTGACTGGAAAATAAAGGATATGGTTTCCATTCCTGACATTCAATCGTAGCAAACAAAACAAAACAGAAACATAATTGATGTGACATTGAGCACGTCGGCTACCCCCATTACCCATCTGCAGGGCACTCTTGTCCAGATTAGGCGGAGATTTTTTGTAGACTATGCGTATTCTGTACAACAATCCACATAAAAGATACAATGGTTAACACCAGGCTAATCACCTTTACCTACCGTGATATCAGATTTTTCAATGGATCCTAAAGAAACTATAGTGCTACATATTATTTTGTTCAGATTAATAGATTAAACACGGATTTACCTCAAAAGCACCTGCCGAAACTAATGAATCGAGAAATCTACAGCATACGATACAAAATCTCATGGCGCCAGAATCATCCAAGAAAAATCTAAAGGGAAAGTACTGCTTTATCTACCGTATTCTCTTAATGCTACACCTTCAGAATACCTTGTTTTGAAACCTATGGAACATTTTCTTGGAAAGACAGATATCTAATCTGCACTCGAAGAATATTTCACTTCAAAATCACGATCATTTTACAAAAAGGGAATAAAAAATGTGTGAATGTGTGATGGTGGAAGATTGTCAATAACGATGGAGATTATGCAGTAAATTAAAACTGTAGTAACTGCTATATACCTGTACATCATCAAGACATGAAATATTTTGTATTGATCACGTGGAACACAATATGTTTGTATTAGGACGGCTTTGGAGAATTAATATCGTTTTTATCTAACCCTGATGAATGATGAAATATTTAAGATTATTGCTAACAACAATGTCCTAAAGGTCAGCACTTTAATACTAAATTTTATTAGTACTGGGTTTCACATTTATTTAGAATATAAGAAGTGGGTCACAATTTCTTATGTTAAGTATGTACCACCTAAATCGGTGGTAGTTCTTTGTCGTTCATTAGCACAAGGGCAATTGTATCCAATGCTATCCGCATCAGTTCTGTGGGCCATTATAAGTTTCACCGCCAGCAGGGAGTTAACGTTGCTTCTGTAGAATCGTTTATCGACCTTGTCTGGTAGATTGCATTCTTTAACGATAATAATAGAACATTTCAAATTTCATAAGATAATCTTGATAACGTCGAAGAGAATAGAATGAACATATACTACGAATACGCCATAGTAGATTTCTGAAAATTACGAGGGTGGTACACTCCATGCCACAATACCTCGAGGACCACTTTTGAATGATCGAATTCCTAAAAATAGTTGCAGCAGAGAAATGAGAGATTTAATTCTGACATATTAAGAGAAAAAGCAAATTCAAAGGAAAAGCACAATCGTAAATATATACACGTTCATCCCCATTTAGTACGAACGAACTCAGTAAAATGAAATTATTAACGAAAAAAGGATCTACCAAGTATGAAGACATAAATCTATGCTTTTCTACTTTCTTTGCCGACCTGTATAAATACAGCAAAGTGGTGAACTGAGACGATGTTACCTCGGATGTAATTATTTCAATGCGATGGGATCTCGTGAGAACAGGAAGTAGACTGACGTCACGGCACAGGTGTAGGGGGTCTTAACCTGCCAGTCGTTATGTGTAATAGTAGGTGTAGGAGACGCGACTGTCCGAATGAACTATCTATGATTATTAACACTACCACCGGCTATTAGCCGATTACCATTCGGACAGCATAAACGTTTCGAAATTAAAGGCAGGACCCGATGGAAGGAAACGAAACGGAACGAGAAGGTAGGGAAGTGTAGAAATATAAACATAACGCACGTTTCCATCGCGAAAAGATCGTCTTCTTTAAGTCTTCTCCTCTTTGCTTTGATGGCATCTGGTGCAACGTTGATGAATAAATTTACATGGAAAAGTGAAAGGCTTTGTGTATGCTAAACTGTCTTTTGATCTACCACAAAAGGTGTGATGAATGAACGAATACCATGATGAATGTTGTGCATTAAGATATGGAAATTCGTAGCGAAGAACTATTTACTACCTCAATAGCTATTTGATACTATCTTTGTTAAATCAAATTGTTAATATAATTTTATTAACTCTTTTTCTTCCACTAACTGAAATACAATATATTGCTGTAGAATGCATAAGATAGGTAATTGTAAAAATAAACCAGCAGCCGAAAAAAATTGTTCATAGTTTTTAAAATACATATTCTTCTTGCCCTAATTTCATATTCGTTTTCTTTTGTATTCTTACGCCTTTTTAGGCGTTGGATGATTCAATTTAAATAGTTATCTTTTAATTATCCTCTACCACTATTAGCTTAATTAAAAAATCAAATCAATTTAACAGAATGTATGTATTCCAGGACGTTCTAAAAATGTTTTAATTTACGTTCTTCAATAAAATATCATTCTGTAGATAAACCAAATAATTGCTTAATTTTTTATTTCTTACAACTAAGAAAAACAGTATTGCAGATACCATTTTTTATTAAAAACTTTCCAATTTACAAAAATTTTAAATATCCTCTCCTCTACCACCTTCAGGTCAATCAAACAACAAATTGGGCGTCAAAAATATATTTTGATGAAAATAATACAAAAATTAACTCCCGATTGACCTGAATGTGGTAGAACAGCGACATTTAAAGAGTAAGTATATAAGTCACAAAACACATATATATAATTTATTTTGAAATATTAAAATGCTAAGGTAAATCTCATTTTGTGCCCGAATTTTATTACTGAAGATATTTTACAACATGTATTAAAGGATAATAGAGATCATCCTAAATGTCAACAATATGAATAAATGGAAGCGTTCTATAACCAACAATTTAGAGATGATCTTAAAAGATTTCTCATACGTTCAAACTATTTCGAATCCTAAAATTCAGGGAAGCAAATGAAATTTCTGGATTAAACGGCATCCTTTAAACATTTTTGTTAATAGTTATAGATTAAATCGTAAAGTGATGCATGCAACGATACGATATATTGTTTTAAGATATTTTAAAATGCCAGGAATAGGAACTAATGGAAATAATGAAACGAGACCAAAAGATACCAAAATCTGGTCTTCTTTTAATTTATAATTTTTAATTTTCTCAATAAATTTTGATGTACGTCCTATTCTAATATCTACTTGAGCTTGCTAAAGATATATCTTGAGTTTTGCTAGCGTTTATACTTTTATATCTAAATAATAAACATAGGTAATCTCAACGATAATTTAACTATTTCTTGCTCTGTTCCTTCAAAATTTAAAAATTAGTGATAGTAAGAAAATATTTTCTCTTAAAAATTTCATGTTACTTTATTTAAACTTCCTTCTGTTTTAATTAGATCCATTGTGAAAAGTTGTGAAAAGTTAACCGTTTCTATCTCGATAAAAATTGTTTCTATAAAGTTTTAATTTCATTATTTGTGAGCAATAATCGTGTAAACATATACGAAATGATACAGGAAGGCGTTGATACATCGTTGAAAATATTTTTCACTTTGTTGAAGATGTTTATCCGGTATCTATTTTAACTTCATGCACTATAGAACAGCGCATAATGAAATGATTTTTGTACGGTTGAGTTACTCTGAAATTAGTTCTATTTCACATCGAGGAAGTTTTATAACCCTTGCGCAGTGGTATAGAATGGCGTTGAATGTTTTGATGCGCCAAACGGTCCTGTCTTAAGCCAGTGGTTCACACCATTGCACATCCTCTCTGTTCGTAAATTTCTGACCGAATTTCACAACTCTAGTAGGTAAATGTTGGTATACGGTAGTTCCTCGATAAATACGTAATGAAGAAAATTGTTACACAAAAGGTTAATTTATAGCACTTATTGTATGTGTAAAGTTCAGAGTTTAGACTTTATGTTTCTTTGTCAAGTGAAGGAACGAAAATATATTAAAGTAGAAAAGCACAATAAAGCTGCCAGTGTATTGAATTATGATACGTGCAGTACCTAATACATTTGATTATTAAATTACCTTCTTCAGTGATGTCTGAAGTTTGAATTTAAAACTTTTAATAACATCGTAACTTATATTTGTCTTTGTTTGCCGAACATTTCAATAATAATTTTAGGAAAATGCAATTTCTATTAATTTCGAAAGATTCGTCTTGTCGAATCTTGTTTGTTACCAATATTACCGCATCAAATCTGAAAGAGTAAGTAACACAAATTTTAAATACCAAGTAGAATATGGAATAGAGAATAATAGAGTAATAGTAGGTAATAATGTGAATATTAAATGATAAGCAGTAATAATAGTAAGATATTTAAAACACATGCAAACAATGCTTAAAGGAATTTCTTCTGAGAAGGTAGTAATAAAAGGGCGGGCTTCTAGTTCTGGTTCGATCGCCTGCGTTCTTTTCGCTCTGAACAAGTTTAAAAATGTAAAAAGTGACCTTGCTTCCGTCTAACGATTTGAACTTTGAGGTCAGCTGTGAGAAAAATAAAATGCAAATTGGGTGTTATAATTTTATGTTGATTTAATCAAAACCTGCATTTCAAATAGGACCTCCATTTTACCTTCGCGTACGTAGCAAATTAATGAACTACGTCTTTCGTCATGAAACATAAATTAAACGCAATATCACTTTAATTATACCCGGTGGAATTAAATTATGAAATGAATTCCTACATTTACGCACCCATTCCGAGCCGTAGGTTCTATAAAATTAATAGCTGACTAATTAAATCTTTATGAACTATTTTAAGAAATTATAGCTAATGTATATGTTAGAAGATAGTATTCCAGTAATTACTAGGTAACTTGTTGCGTATCTTGGTATTACGTACAATGGGATTTCTGTAAGGATTTAGCAACTTCTATACTAATTCAGCTGTACAAGGTTTAACTAAATACGAAACTTCAGAAAAACCCGCTAATGACTATTTCAGACTTAGAAATACTATAAACAAATGTCACTTTTTCAATTTTGGTTAATTGGAATATTAATACTACGAGAACAGGTAAAATATAATGAATTGGATGCAGGTTTGTATAAAAGTGACTCTGCCTCGAGAAAGTCTAAAAGTGAGGAACAAGCTAAATACAAATCTTAAGGAAATTAGCAAGCATGAATAGCTAGAAATAAGAGGGTTACACCTCAATTCAGTAGGAAATCAATAAAAACTATTAGAAAATAAAGGGTAACTAAGAGAACGAAATCTGGAAGTTCTAGAGCATTAATAAGACAAGTAGTGATATATGAAGATAAATGAGGAAACTTCAAGAGTAATGGAGGAAAAAGTAACCCTAATTACGCAGCTTCCAGCTAAGGTTAAAAAAGGAGTCATAATGAAATGATTATGACATCTGTGGAGAACAGAAAAATTTACAGTAATAAATATAATAACAACATGGAAAATCAGCAGGAAGAACAATGAGGGAAAAACCTGAATTAAAATATTGGATGAGATACAGAAGTTTTGAAGAAGAATTGAATTATAGAAAGGGGTAGACTGGAGTGTAAATAAATATTTGACAAATAAAAATATGACGATTGACCCAATCCCAAACGCACTTAAAGATAAGGATCTGGAGGGCTTACAAATTGTAGCGCTATCCCAGAGATGACGAAGATCACTAGTTTTCTTTACAGTTAGTACACAGTAGTCGGTTTTGTTTTTCTTTTGCGTATGTCACATTATTCCTTAGCCGTGCTTGAGTAGTCGATATAACAGTAAGGACATTAATTGTAAGCCTTTGATTCCTAAACTTATTGCAATTGGTTTCCGTCGACTGAAAGCATTCTACAGCATTGATCTCCTCTGCTCGGCGTGTGACGTAATAGTCTAAGCATTAAATTTTTCATAGAGAGCTCTACCAGATTTTTTAGTTTAGAACAATGTTTCTGAACCAGTGGTCCGCGGCGGCATTAAAAATGGTCCGCAACGTTTTGAATTGGAAACTACGGCTCCAGGTTCTAGTGTTATGAATATAAAGAAAAGATTTCGTATAATGAGTATAGTAGACATATTTCGCTGCCTAGTACTGACTTAAGTTACGACTGTCTGATCGAGACCACAGTTACAACTCCCATAGAAAAATAACTTTCGGACGGTAATTATGGCGCTAGTTAACATCGAATCGGACGACGAAACGGTCGAAACTGTCATCAATAAATAAAATTTATTTAAAATAATAATCTTTCCAATCACTACTTGCTTTGGTCAAAGCGTTCTGTGTGTATGTTTGTACGGGTGTTAGTATGTGTGTGCGCGCCTGCGTATTACTCTATAATTATCCCACTCCTAATACTGCATTCGTCTCATTCTCTCGCAGTTTACTTTTCTGAAGGTTTTACTTCTACCGCGTATTATAACATACGATAACATACTTATGTGAGCAGAGTTTCTCGATACTTTTGACGATTAAAAATGAAAATAGAAATTGCTTGGATGCCAAAGCCTACATGCATTTGACCTTGAACCGACGATTCAGCAGTCGGGGAAGAACATGCAGAAACCAAAAAACCACATTAACGTGCAACTTGTAATGCAACTTTTCTGGTTTTTTTTCATTAATATAAAATTTCTAATTACCTACTATCTTTTTTGTGTATCTACTTTAATACTGTACTGCCAAATATTTGGAGGTCCATGGCAAGACAAAGAATGTGTTAAAAGGTCCGCTATAATGAAAAGATTAAGAACCTCTGGCTTAGAAAAACAGGCAAAAAAACCTTCCATGGTTTATGTGTATGTGGATATAGATGACTTATTATCTCTGTTTTAGTTTGGTAACAACGGTAGAAATTTGACTTATTCGTGTGTAGTATCGTACATCAAAATTGCTTTTACAGCAATCTCCAGTCGCAATACGCTTAATTAACTTTAGTCTTTCGTACCAAGAATTTGTGTGAAAGGCATGAATTCAGGAATTTCAAAATGATAAACCGATCTGTAGTCGAATAGACGACTACAGACGCCAGATCTTATAGACTTGATGGATGACTACCGCAGTTATTGATTATAAATATAAATAGATACTTGAATGTATTTACATATATATAGGGCTTTTCCCAACTTAAGCGTCAAATTTAGTTATAAGATATGGGCAGATAAAAGTTTTGTTTTACATACTCCAATTTAGTTAAACGATCGAAGAGTCTCGGTTCCTTGGTAAACTTAAAAATTAATTTCTTCTTTTTTCTGCTTTCTTTCCTTTTCTAATGTCTAAGAGAAACACAGAAACACAGTAGATATCTACGGGAGATCGAAAAAGTAAATGAATTTACCTACTTTGATTAAAAATAACAGTGAATAAATCTTACAACATATTTAACTGTTCAAAATTAATTCTCCAAAACAGGTAATTTTGGCGATTTGTTCATTTGGTTTGCTGCGAAAACGGTTCAAATGAGATACCAACAGAAAAAAATCAGACTTCATTCTCTCATTAAAACTTAATTAATCGTCCTTCCCTTTCACTTTGTTTTACTTTCATATATCTCGGCGGATAGTAGAACATTTGTATTCATTCAAACATTCGATTATCAATTCTAGTTAGCCTTTTGTATATTTCTGCCTCAACTATTTTTACTACCGCCAGAATATCCGACCTAACTCTTTCTTATCTACTACAAGTTTCCTCCTTTAAGAACCATTCTATTCATCTTACCACTCTCCATCTACTATATAGTTTATTCTTTCCTTACCTATTTCTCCGCCACCTCATTCCTATTTTTTGCTCAAATTTCGTTATTTGTGTAGTAATTAGAAAACTACTTTCACTATTCGCAGACGCGTTTCGCGGTCATACCGCTCATCAGTGCGACTTTGTGAAGTAGTTTTCATTTCTATAGAAGCTCTATATAAGCCAGTGCGTTAGATGTTCGTACATATGAGAATTCAATTACGAAATTCCCCTAATATGTACTTAAATGCGTTATAATTCGTTATTTGTCTAATTATATTTATTTTGACTCCTATGCTATTAACTGAAGAGAGATAAATAAATTGAAGAGCACGTATTGTGAGATAAGACTTTCAAGAAAAACATTGGGTATGTACAAATTGGCAGAAAGCTACTCGTGACGTAACTCCTCATGAAATTTTCAATCGAAAATCTCAACATTAAAAAATTGTACCACGCTTCACATGTTTTCACGACGTTCTAGAAGTTCGGAATTTCATTCCACGAGTAAGCGTTGTTGTTGATATCTGTTGATAGAGATAGCTGCAATTTAGAGTAAAGAAGAATTTTTGATACTATTTCTTGGTAAAGATTTCCTTTTGAGTTCCAATTTTATTTTTAACATTTCTTCATTAACATATTCTCACGAAAAGTACATTTTGCAACGTTGTAGAACAATAAGATGTGATTCCTATCAATAACATTGCTCTTAAATTTTGACTATTACAGTAATATGCGAGTGCGGTGCTGTCAAATGTATGTTTCTTTGAAGTTCTTTCTAAAAACACACCAAGCATGATACAACACTTCAAGATTAAGACATTCGATTTTCGAATTTATACACATCTTGTATAAGCAAGGACCAAACGAAACAAAATTATGAATTGGATTTTTTGAGACATATTGAATTGGTGATGTAGAGTCATGTGGAACGAAATTTCAAAGAACGCACAATTTAGAAATCAATTGAAAGCAATATAAAAATGAGCGCAGTGTTAGAACTGGACTGAATCAATTTAACACACAATTCAAAATTTTGTAAATACATAACACAAAATAACACCTATTGTTATCGTCTTCAAATAGTTTGAGATAAAGAAAAAGGAGAAAGTAATGTACCTCCATAAGGTGTAAAGTTATAGAATTTGAATGGAGTATCATGCCACGCCCATTGTACCCTCCAGATAATATAGATATGATAAGTTATTCAGTACTGCAGCCTGCTTAGAAAAGAAAAATGTTTTTTTTTACAAAATAAAGCAGTACATCTCTGTAAAAGTCTGAAGTTTGTATTTTACATTGTTGTTGGATGACTCTAATAGAATTTGAGGGCGCATACTCGTCTAGTCTTGATTTTTAAGAAGTTGTTAGTTCTCTGATTTTCAGGTATATGTATCCCTATACTTTTCAGATATAATCAACCGTAAATCATACTAGCGGATAAGTCTGCGTCACATGTAATGTCATGTAAATTCAGGTACTCAATTTAGACTAATTGGTCATACACACTAGGAAGATGAACGCCATATCGTAGTATTCATTAAACATATTAGTATATATGTATTTGAATGTTACCAAACACTATAAATTTGTCATTATTTATGCACCATCTACTATTTGGAAATGTAGGAACGTCTCCACGGATATATGGGTAAGTTGGCCACCAAGGATGGGTCGATTAATTCTATCTTTCGTCCCCCTTTCTTCGTTAGAGCGTCCGTCTTTCTTCTCATCCGTACGACTCTTTTCGCTGCTGGTTCTCTTCTTTCTTCTCGCATGTTCGACATGGATTTCTCCGCCGTCCGTGCGTTGTGTTGTGTCGGAGCCGCAGGTTTAACGCTTGTGTAGTTGCCCGGTTTCCGGTTCCGGTTGGTGAGTGGCGTTTGTTGATGCGCCGATACCGTCTCGACCGCCCGGGTCACTGCACATCTAATTAACATTCGACTTAAGAGCTCCCCGCTCGCTTTTAAATACGCGCATACATCTGACGTCTTAAGATTACCAAAGCAATAAAAAAGGCACTCTATCTTGTAAAACTACATAAATTAACGTATGTGATCTACGTATGTACACAATTTGCAAATTATATACATACTTCAATTTAACATATTTTCCAATTATTTTCTTACCAGTAATGACAATACTCATTCACTCACTAACTTTTATGCCAAATAAAATAAAGGTGTTATAATAAGTAAAGTGTTATAAGGGGGACTCCGCACAACACAGTTATTGATTAAACATTTAAAAGATACTGTGGTTAGCATCCCCAATACATTGAATGAATTAAATACATATATTGTAAACACATATACTATGTGATTTAAGAAAATGTTTCCTCCAGTAATTTCTATATTTTTATATAAATTCCGATTTTTAGACACGAAACCAAATTTCCACATAATCTACAAAGTCTATATATTTTTGTCAAGTTACTTTGAGCTACATATTTAACGCAAAAATATATTTTTCATTAACGTATGATTCTCATTCTCTTCCACATGTTATTACAGTATATGTTTGATATACGATATTTACTCGTCAAATTTCTACATATGTTGACAAATGTTATTCAGTCCAATTCTACATATATTATATAGAAATACGTCCCAAAAATAAATCAATAAAAATATATCTACATATACGAGTTATACGATTCTATATGGAAAAATAAAACTAGCCAGCAAAAACGCAAAACAATCGCTAAGGATGGAGCAAGTACAATGGATGCAGAAGAGGGTCAAAAAAGTTGAATGGTAATTATTTCTAAAGACGTAGGGGATGTTTCTTGAGTATATGCCAAACAGAACTACAGACAAGTACATAAAAAGCACTTTGGAATATGAGAAGAGCTCAAAGAAAACTGAAAGGATACCTTGAGAGTGTAGCTACGGAGAAAAATAATGTTTCAATGTTTTATGTGGATAGACGTTCGTCCTCGTATAGCTATAGAACCGAGAAAAGTAAATGGTGTAAAATTTAGCAAGGAAAACCCTAATTTGCATCTCGTTCGTTGTTAGTTCGTTATTTTATTTAAAGTAGAAATTTCTGTTAAATTGTCGAGACATTGAGAATAGCTAAATTAGCAAACAATTGAGATCTCATTTAATTTGGTTTAAATTAGATGAGCAACACTGTAAAGGAGGATCTAAATAATGTATTATTGAATTTTCTTTTGTGGAGAACGCAAATTTTTAGTACGTTGAAGGATACAGTTTTATTCCATCTGGGCGTCGGTTGCCATTAATTTGGGAAGATAACGAAACTGTAAAAAAACTTAAAGATACATATTTGAACAGAATTTAGTAACAGATAGACAAAGAATACATGAACAATTTACAACACGTATTGAAGATTTGTATAAATAAGTTAGAAGACAAAAAATGCACAACAAATATGTACCAAGAAACTATTAACGATAACAGTAAAGGGATATTACAGCCAGTTAATATAATTAATCATAAGCAATAGTAGAATTAAAAATTGTACAAATTCAAAAGTGAAGAACCAGCAAAAAAAGTAGAGCCAGTAGAACAAAAAAAAATGCGAGGAAAGGTATTAAGATGGTTGGGATACGTACTTACGTATGTAGAATGAAAATAATATAACTTTACCTTTATCTGATTGGGAGATCTTAAAATACTAATTCCGACAGGTAAGCTATGCATGTCATCGAAGAAAATCAAAATTAGATGGATAGAAATTAATAAAATAAATCTGGAGAACTCTCTATATAACCACCTAATAAATTACCTGTGTGAATGGGCAACTATCAACTAAAAACTTACAAAGTAAGTACAATTTGCATATGGCAATAATCCGAGAG
Organism: Chrysina gloriosa; assembly: GCA_038088585.1. Taxonomy (NCBI): domain Eukaryota; kingdom Metazoa; phylum Arthropoda; class Insecta; order Coleoptera; family Scarabaeidae; genus Chrysina; species Chrysina gloriosa. The sequence goes on along the minus strand of CM076088.1, from coordinate 29,956,558 downwards.
GAGAATTAAGCTTCGTCAATCCCAAACCGCAACTGCAGACTAATTAGTATCGATCTACAAATGGCGAAGTTCAATTTCCCTAGACTGGTACTAGTATATTTTTACATTGGTAACATGTAGTGTGTACGGATTATTGTTACTAGGTTGACTCAGTTTTATAGTTTTTTTATATAAATAAATTCCAATTTTCCAAAAGTACTACCCCATATTCGTCGTTAAATATACAAGTAATATCGAAATATATACTGTATTTATTTAATTGCTACTATGTCCCATCTATCACCATGCAATCAAATTTGTCCAATATTAACTGTGTACTGTTGTCATACGAAAAAATCAGGCAGCACTTCGAGTTTTCCTCGTTTTCCAAAGGAAAGAAATGGGTTTGTCTATACCAGGGGTCTCCAAACTACGGCCCGCGGGCCAAACCCGGCCCGCCACAACTAACAGCTTATTGTTGTTGTGATAAGTTGGATAAAAAAACACAGAATGGTAATAACTCGGATTTATTTACTTGCTAGGTAAAGTTTAATGAGAAGTATAATACGCAGAAAACTCACTGAAGTAATCAGTATGGCCCCAAGGCTGAAAAGTTTGAGACCCCTGGTCTATACCACAAATGAATTAGGAATTTAGGTAAAGGTGAGCAGAAAGAAGATGGGACATTTTATTTTGAATAGTTTTACTTGTGTTAGGACATTTAATATTGTACTATATATATAATCTTGTCTATTAGGAGAAATGTATACATGTAGACCTAAATTCAAGGCAGTTGAGTAGTAGAATGGTAGTAGAGACGTGGTAGAAAATGTCAGTTTTGTTAGAGGGAAATATATTATCGTTATTATCTATTATAGCTATTATAGGATAGGAGTACTAGGAGTACTAGGAGTAATAATTCCATCTGAGTACGCCAGCCATGGATGACTTATTATAAGCCATGTTTATAAAACATCACAATTATTTTGTTTTATATGTATTTCCAGTAGCTTCTTCAAATTCTTGTCCATGATCTCCGTACTTACTTATAAAGCTCTTTGGCTATAAATGCTTTCAGGCTTCACTTTCCCAACCATAGCGCTTGTGGTTTCGTATTGGTGTTATTTTATAATTTCTGTTGCTTTAACACTTTTTTAGTGCCATTGATGTAAAATGAAGGTACATTCAATATGCCTCAGATTGACGCTTGCTTCTTTTAGAAAGGACAGCCTTGCAACTACAAAGTCGGATATTTCCACATTCCCATTTCCAGTTCTTAATTCTCCCGTTATCTCATGAGGATTTCAAGTAAAGTAGGTACCGAGTTTCAAACACAAATATGTTAATTTTTATTTAAAGTTTTCTCCAAAACACCAGATGAAATAGTACGCTGAGCAGTTACTATGGATTCTGCTTCAATAACTAGTCTTAAAGTAGATAACGCCTGCAGGTAAAACGAAATACGAATTATACCTCAGTTACAAGGTATCACTGACAACCCTGACTCTCTCAAAAAAATTTAAAATTTTATGGATTTGTAGAGTGATCTAATATAAGATTATTGCATTTAGCGTTATCGGCAGAATTTCCTATTTGTGGCGTGGAGGGTGCTCTAATGAAAATACTATCCCTTGAAATTTGTGCAAATATCTCGAAAACAACTTATCATGCACTCGTTTGTCGAACCTTCATAATAAGTAAATGTATGTACTTGGCTTCCATCATTTAATTGATCTATTCGTTACTGGTTTTTAACTTGCAAAGTAAATGTATTTTATTACAGACGACACTGTATAGTTTGAATATCACACATTTACGGAGGCAGTTCGCAAGTGAAAATGTACAAATTGGAATCATTTTTAAATTTGATCACGTACTGAAATTAAATAGCATAAGATACGACGATTTGCTTTCTTGGGGAATATATCTGTTTTTGGATAAAAATAAATAACGCAAAATGTCAAATTTATTTAGGAGTCAAAAGGGTAATAACAAAACCATTCAAACAAAATTTGTTCACACGAGCTGCTCTATATGAGTACAATTATTTTGTATGTAAATGTTACATCTTCGTTTCATATTATCGAACACGTTCGGCAAAAATTCAACACTTATATTTTTAACTTCTTCAGTGACTGTAATTCTTCCAATATGTGTATGTGATTATGGAATATTTTATTTTTTAAGTATCCAAACAAAAAGAAATCAAGTGGTGCCAGATCTGGTGAACGAGCTGGCCAAGGATTACGGCTAATTACTCTGTTTGGAAAGTATTCTTCTAAGAGTCTTAAGTTTTCGTAACTTGTGTGTGTCTTGCGGAAAGTAGCATCTTTGTAAATCGTCATCATGGAGTTGCTCAATAAATGATTGCAATATTAAATTGCAATAGTTTTGCCCATTGATATTATCATCAAACAAGACCGACGATCTTTCTCCGACTCATGGCAGTCCATATCCTTAACTTCAGTTGATGTAGTGGGACTTCAATTAGAGTATGTGAATTCTCTGTTGCCCGTGTTATATAAGTTTATGAGTTCACAAAGCCACTGAGATGGGTCTATGCTTTATCGGAAAAGAATGTGACATCAAAATATCATCATTATCGATGGTTGCAGTAAACCCTTGGCAATATTGAATGCGCTGTAGCAAATCATTTGTAATTGATGGAAAACGAAGGCTTCTATAAGAAAGGGCTAATGAATATTAAAAATTACATTATGCTGTAGTTACTTGAATTAAACCTTTTAACCTGTTTGTGTAGTGATAATTTACGGTTAGACTTTTTTGGGCTTTGGAGTAAACGCTGTAGAACATCTTCAACTACTTCCTCTGTTAAAGTGCTTCTCTGCCTATGTGTTTTGCTTTATTTACATTGCCAATATTCAAAACTCGGTTGACAACTTTGTTTAGATGTTGTGAAAATGTGTTCACATTCATTTCGGGATACATTTTCCTAATCTGTTCGTAACTACTCTGACGTAAATACTCCCAATTGCCTGCACCATTTTGTCTTCCTGTGCGGAAGTAAGCCAGTGAAATAACACATCGTGTTCTTGTGAGAACGCCATGGCCTACATATCAAAAAATATTTATAATTCATATTGCAATACACAAATATAACCTAGAAATCACAGCCGGATCTCTCAACGAATTAGCTCTGAAAAATGCTGATTTCTTTCTTCAAGTAAAACAGGTAAAAACATCGGTGATACTAGCAAAGGCAAAAGAATAATAAAACAACAAAAATAAACTTCATTGGTATAGGTAATTAAGATAGATATACTTTTGCGATACCACTACAGATTGTTAATTAATTCTCGGCGAAATTTAAATCGGGACAGTTCCATTTGATCACCCGGTATGTATCAAAAAGGAGATAAAATGACAAAATAAACTAAATTTGAGATCCTACATCGAAAGATTAGAAATAGAAATTAAGTAGCAGTGACAACAGTATCCCCATATTTCATAACAATCGTTGTTTCTTCTACTAGTAACGCCTTAATTAATTAATAAGGCTTAATAAAAGAGTAGATGACGTGTTACCCTTAAGTAGTGTAAACCGGTCTTTGTCTCAACTTACGTGCAAGGCCCGACATTAAACTACGGAGAAGTAAGGGCGTCAGTCCGGTTTACACTATTTAATAATAACACGTCATTCACTCTCTTATCAAACCTTATTAATTAAATTGAAAAATGTACAGTTAAATCGTGATCGAATATGTGATAAATCTTTATATGAAACGTTCTTTCACTGCGATGGTGGTGTAATGGTCAGCATAGTTGCCTTCCAAGCAGTTGATCCGGGTTCGATTCCCGGCCATCGCAGATGTTTTTGATTTGTTAGATAATTTGCTATATAATTCTATTTTATTAATGTCCTAAAAAATTGGTAAAACGTAAACAATACCTATATTTTAAAAATTTATATAAAAGCCTTTAATTAAGAAACAAGAAATCCTATAATTTCTGGCACTAAAATCCATTGAATAACTCTTTACCACACAATGGTTTATTGATTTCACGCCACGTGTTTTCCTAGTAATAATAAACATAACCTTTATTGGACCAACAGTAATTGCCATTTACAGGACCGTAACTAAATATACATGGTGTAATACAAAACCTATATATAGGTGTATGTATATACACATGTCATTAAAAGACACTAATATTGAAAATAAATACAAGAAAAAAAATAAAAAATAAATAAATAAGTATTACATAAGACTCATTACATTATCGAAAATAAGTAAATAAAATAAAAAGAATCCAATTTCCTGATTATAACAAAAAATTAGACAACCAGAAATAGGCTCAAACTCAAATAATTAACACATGTCCACAAAACCAACAGACATAAATTTAAATATGAGCATCACTGTAAAACTGTTTTACACATAATGCGTAGAAGCGACTTCATCAATACATCAGTTTTTGCTCTAGAGAAGCGAAAAGTAGAGCAGTAGTGAGTGCTGACGACGGGTACATTGAAATCTATATAGGACATTACCATTGGACAATCGATTTCGTTTGATAACAAATTTAACAAAAATCTACCACTATATATGTCACGACGACAAGATAGAGATACTACATTATGTTGAGTCACAAGCTCATCGTAGTCCTCTCGTTGATCAGGATACGCCCTAGTTACTCTGAAGGAGAGATATTTCAGGAACCTCTTCTGGATTCTTTCAAACTTTCGCGGTATTTCGCGATCTCTTCGGCAACCGTTGGAGTAAAGTAAAAAAATCCTACGCCGTTGAATTGGCCTCGTCAAAACGCATCGATTGATGTAGGATTGAACGTTCTAAGTCCCGTATTAGCGAAAAAGCGGTATGCGATTTTAGTGATTTTTAGCATTTTTTGCGGTTTTTTGCATTTTCTCGGCATATTTGGAATCTACTCATCGGGACCTATCCAATAGGCCTATTCCGAACGCAATCGGAGCAAGCTTTCTTTGCCTCGAAAAGGTAAGAGATACAGCGTCGGGGATGGAAGCTTTGGAAACTACGAATCAAAATCTATCGGATAGGCTTATTTTAAACGCGATTTGACACAAAAAATATTTTTGTCAAAGTCAATTTCTACCTCAAAGCATAGAAATTTTTAGTTTCTCGAGATAGCATACTTCCGATAGAGCTAGCCAGTTCAATACGGTACGCTTATAGTACTCGGCCAGGTGATTAAAATGAAACAAACCGGAGGTCCCTAGGTCTTAGCGTTCCGGAGATATGATACTTATGAAGTTTGAAAAAA